>CP136065.1:196168590-198577140 GCA_032622095.1 Siphonodentalium dalli | reverse complement strand
AGCGTAATGATTTGCTCTGAAGCGCAAATAGAGGTATTTGCACTAAAGCGCAAATCATTTCACTGAAGTAAAACTCATATGCACTGAATCGCAATTGCCAATATAACAAGACACCCCTTACCCCTAGTAGCCCAGTGGTAAACTCCACAATGAATTTGGTGGGCCATATTGACATAATTATTTGCGCTTCATTGCAAATAGATAGTTGCGCTTCATTGCAAATAATTTGCACTTTATTGCAAATAACTTTATTTGCTCTTCAGTGCAAATCATTTTCATTGAAGCGCCATAGCAACACTATGCACCAGATGGTCGCCCACTGACATTGAACTATGCGGAGTTATATCACATTCAGCTATTTTGAATCAATTCAATCATGTATCCTACTCAGATCGATAAGATTTTGTCCACAATAGTGGGCATAGTCAGAAATAGTGCAAGATTCTATATATATTTATTTATATGACTATCGCTTTTCTCCCCCCCCCCCGGGGGGGAAGAAAAAGCGATAGTCATATAATAAATCTCATATATATTTTGAAGACCTCTGTCTGTCTGTCTGTTTGTCTGTCTGTTTGTCATTAATACAAATCTACGATTCTCGACCGATCGGGACGAAACTTGGTACGTGTGTGTAGTTTGACCAGGCGGTGGTCGTTGTCGTATTGGCGAGCACGTGTGACGCCCATGCAGCGCATGCGCAGACGAGATCTCGGAAACGGGTGGAGCTATCGACTTGAAATTTGCTATGTGAATGTATCTTGCACCGGATACGAATTTTATCGGGTCGCCGAGCCCGTGCGACGCCAGCTTCGCGATTGCGCAGACGAGATCTCGGAAACGGGTGGAGCTATCGACTTGAAATTTGGTACGTGAATGTATCTTGCCCCGGATACGAATTTTATCGGATCGCCGAGCCCGTGCGACGCCAGCTTCGCGCATGCGCAGACCATATCTCGGAAACGGGTGGAGCTATCGACTTGAAATTTGGTATGTGAATGTATCTTGCCCCGAATACGAAGTTTATCGGGTCGCCGAGCCCGTGCGACGCCAGCTTCGTGCATGCCCAGACCAGATCTCGGAAACGGGTGGAGCTATCGACTTGAAATTTGGTTTTTGAATAGCCCGGACAACGTCGGGCTCATCGGCTAGTCTCATATATATTTTAAAGACCTCTGTTTGTCTGTCTGTCTGTCTGTCTGTCTGTCTGTCTATCATTAATACAAATCTACGATTCTCGACCGATCGGGACGAAACTTGGTACGTGTGTGTAGTTTGACCAGGCGGTCGTCTTTGTCGTATTGGCGAGTCCGTGCGGCGCGCGTGCAGCGCATGCGCAGACGAGATCTCGGAAACGGGTGGAGCAATCGACTTGAAATTTGATATGTGAATGTATCTTGCCCCGGATACGAATTTTATCGGGTCGCCGAGCCCGTGCGACGTCAGCTTCGCGCATGCGCAGACGAGATCTCGGAAACGGGTGGAGCTATCTACTTGAAATTTGCTATGTGAAAGTATCTTGCCCCGGATACGAATTTTATCGGGTCGCCGAGCCCGTGCGACGCCAGCTTCGCGCATGCGCAGACCAGATCTCGGAAACGGGTGGAGCTATCGACTTGAAATTTGGTTTTTGAATAGCCCGGACAACGTCGGGCTCATCGGCTAGTCTATTATATATTTTGGAAGATCTGTCTGTGTGTCCGTGTGTGTGTGTCTGTAATCGATGGACTCGAAAACGATCGAGCCGATTTCGATGAAACTTGGTATGTGGGGTATTTTCGCCGGGGAGTCTCATAAGCCTATTCATTTGCCCGTGCGACGTGACCTTGACCTTGAAATCGGTCAATTCAAGGTCAAATCGCGAATTTTGATGGGATTTCGACGAAATTTGATACGTGGGGTTACTTTTGTCCACTGAGTGTTTTGGGCGGGTCGAGTCGTGACTCCGACCTGACCTTGACCTTCAAAATGATCAATTCGAGGTCAAATCGGGTAAAACCGGATGGATTTCGACGGATAAGTAGGGTTACTTTTGTCCACTGAGTGTATTGGACGGGTCGAGTCGTGACCCCGATATGACCTTGACCTTCAAAATGATCAATTCGAGGTCAAATCGGGTAAAACCGGATGGATTTCGACGGACACGTTTGTCGGGTACTTTTGTCCGGGCAGTGTTTTGGACTGGTCAAATCGTGACCCCACTTGACCTTGACCTTCAAAATGGACAATTCAAGGTCAAAGCCCGGACGAAGTCGTGTCATCTTCTAGTATATATATAATCTTGCACTATTTCTGACTATGCCCACTATTATGGACAAAATTTCCTACATGATTGAACGCTTTACTATAGTGGTATTGGCAATACGACTATAGTAAAGCGATCATTTCCCGACCATCAGATCTGCTACAGTTTGATCCGATGTCATACCACCCTTCTCTATCTCGCATACTGCGCATGTCCGTAAAAACCGGACGATTTATTAAACAAAAATAGTTCCTTCTTTATTCGTGTTACTAATGGCCTACATGTGGTTTCATTTCATAATTAATTATGATTTTTTAAATAAAAAGCATGTCATATAATAAACCTGTTATCTCTGTGCTATGAATTAATCTGGGCTTCACATCACGTCTCGCTGAAGAGGTCAGATCGCTGGATCAAACTCGACGCCTGCGGCGGCTCGTTTGATCCAGCCATATGACCTCTTCAACTCGACGTGATACTTCGCCCAGATCAATTCACTGCAGCGATAACATGAATATACCGGCGGAGAATCTCTCTCATGACTCTAATACTGAGAGAAATGCTATTTATAATGAGCTCAATCAGTGCCTCCAGAATTTGGAGAGGATAAACACGTTTTAAAAACAGGCAACATTTTAGGAACTGAAATGATCTATCGAGTTACTAAATATCAAGACAATTGTCGAATTATCAAATAACTGTTGCTGGATTGGAAGCCATATTGTTTGTGGAAAGATGATAAGTAATGTTGCGCTTCAGTGCAACTGATTTGCGATTCATTGCAAATAAGTTGCACTGAAGCACAACTGCTTAGCACTGAAGTTCAAATTATTTGCACTGAAGCACAATTCATTTGGAAGTGCGCTTCGTTGCAAATAATTGCGCTTCAGTGCAAATAATTGCGTTTATGTGCAGTTAATTGCGATCATGTGTAACTAATCGCGATTCAGAGCAAATCATTGGGTTTCAGTTCAAATAAATAATAAATATGAATTGGGACTTCCATAACTGTTTTTCTAAACTGTTTAAACAGTATAGCATAGTATAATTAAAAAAAAGAGTTGACGCCAATACGCTGCCGTACACACACCACGCAAGATTCCACTTTATGATCAATGGTCGATATCCCAATTATTTAGTTTGCGAATCAACAATATACAGTTCTGTTCACGAACAGTGTCATAAAATAATAACTAAATAGGTATAGATTTGGTCTTTAATAGAAAATCGTACACCTCGGTTATGAAAACACTCATTTTAACCCATAATCTTTACGAATGTAATAATAAAGTGCGTTTCCTATTAGTATTGTCCTGATTTGGTAAAAGTAAAGCGCGTTCGTCTCGCGTTTATACGGAAATTTGAACTCAGCTGAGATATTGCTGACATTGGTAGATAGGTATTTTAATTGTATCTAAAGTCCGTTTATAAGTATATATAATATTTTGGACCGCTTGTCGAAATTTTAGTTTGTGTATTATTATCTAATTGACAACTAATATCACAATCTCATCTTCAGACGTCGCATACTATGTGGATGGCAATGACCTTGACACTGAAGGGCAATATGTGACATCACAAGGCAATTTGATAATATGGTTTCCATGGGGAAGCGGCCAGCCAAACAACTACCTGCAACAACAAGACTGTCTCGAGCTGGACGGCAACCTGTCATACAACTGGAATGATGGGACGTGCTCGATTCCAAGAATGTTTTTCTGTCAAAAAAAGTTGTAATCTGAACTTCTGATAAATCTGTCGGCATTGGGTGGAGCGGAGCTTTGTATTATTTACATTTTGTGTGATTACACTGTAAGAGAATATTATTTGGGTAAAACTTGTGGCAAGTTGGCAAATGGATTCACCTCTCTCCCTTCAAAAAGTCTCTGTAAGTTAAGAAGATGTTAATCAAGATATAATTTGGTGGCATGCCTTCTGTCAGTATCGAGGTTTATAAATCCCTCGACCCATGACAAGCATGCTGTTACATGTTCATAGTCTTAGACTATATGTTCCAGCACGGAGGAATGATTAGGACCACTGTAATCACTGCTAGAAGTAAGTGTTCTAAAAGTAGGAGAAGTAATCAATGGACCCCGAAGCCTGAATTTAGGTTTCCAATTATGTAACAATTATGACCATAGCTGTTGTAAGTGAGATTAAACCCGAATTAACTAAGTCTATCGATAAGGTAGACAAAATACCGCCACGTGCACGCAACCAGTATATTATACATCAGTTAGGTACAGTATGCCTGGAATCTCGAAAATGGTGTCTACGGTAGTGGGACCACCTGACCCAGTGACAAACAGACCTGGCCGATCCGGGACAACCCGACCCAGGTACAGCCCGACCCATATAAAGAATAAAATATAACTTTCTCAACTTTATTTAAGACATGAATAAAATATGGGAAATCTTGATGATAGATACTTGTCGTTGTGATACATACATGAAAATGCAATGGAATAGAGTATGATTTAGTGACGTTGTCAACGTGATCCTACATTAATAGTATTATACATGTATAGATATAAAATATATCATTATGAAACAAGAAAATCACATATCTGAATCTGAAAAACTGCATATTTTGCGAAAACTTAAAGAAATCAAGTAATTTATCGTATTTTACAATGTGAATTTTACATTTCGAAAAACAAATTGTGAATACGACAAAAGATACTTAATCAAAACATAGGACAACGTACACGACCCGGAAAATCGGAACAATCGGACTCAAAATACATATACGCCCGGGTCAACTGAACTCAAAATACATGTAGTACGCCCGAGTCGGGTGGTCCAGCTTCCGTCTCAGAGACCCAGGACGTTCGAAGCTTTGATTAAATAAAACATGTTAACTTATATATCATTATCATATAAGCATAGTCGTGCAATAGAAGGCGGCCTTCCTGATAGAACGGGGGGGGTCTGAAAACATTTTCAGGCACGTATGCTGATTTTTTCATTTCGACCCTTTTTGGAACCCACCCACCCCCGCGTCCAAAAATTTTTCCGTTTTCGGCAGTTTTCATTTCGACCATTTTTTGTCATCCACACCCCTTTTAACAGTCAAAAAGACTTGCAGGAAAAAAAATTTGATTTGCGGAAAATATTGTTTGTTGGTCCCATCGACCACCCACCCACCTCGGCATACGTGCCTGGAAAAAAATCCCCCCCGGTTAGAAAGGACATATTAATGTGGCTGTCAATTGAAGAATTTGTATCAATATGATAGCTTGTAGTTTCTATGAGAGTGGTTGTGACTAGTGTGGACTCTCACCGATTACCTTTAATTTTATCCACTTCCACCTTAGCTAGCAACTTGCCCAATCATCCATGGATGCAGAGGGGTATTAGCTGCATGATAGGGTATCACTTCATGTGGTCAGACAGCTCGGTGAGGTCCGGTCTCTTTTTTTGCGTACCTGGTGGAACCGGCCGTAAGTTATGGGTTAACAATGGCAGTTCAGCTACGGACTTTTAAATGGAATTTTGGTACATACAAGTCTATTCTACACGATAGTGCAATAACCATCTCGGTCTGACTCCTGGGGGCAGTACGTTTGGGTGTTACTCTTTGTGTTTTGCTCACATGCATATTGCAAATCCGACCGTATCATAGTGGTTAATAATATCCACTTCCTCCGTAGCTAGCATCTTGTCCGATCGCCCATGGACGGGGAGGGATATTCGCTGCATGATGGTCTATCCCTTACAGACAGTGGAGGTCGGGTCTGTTCGTTTTTTTTTTTTTTTTTTTTTTAACGTACCGGTACCTGACGAAACCGGCCTTATGTTAGGAGTTAACAATGGCGTTTCCACTCGAGCTAGACTACATGGGAATGGAACTTTGGTATATACAGGTCTATTCTGCATAGTGTAACAATAATCTATGTTGGACTCCTGTGGCGGTAGAGTCGGGTTCGGTCGGGTACGGTCGGCTTTTTTGGTGGGCCAGTCGGAATTTGAACGTATGTTCGCCATGGCATCCCCATATGCAACAGAGAAAGCGCGTCGTTGGAGCGGAGCTATCGATATTTGAGCAGTATATATGTGGGTGTATCACTTAAATTGAACTGGTCGCTCTCCCGTGACTTTCAGTGGGTTACTTGCGAGTATGACAGCAGGCAGCCACAATACTATATTTCTGTCTGTTTGGAATAATGTGTCACATCTGCGCCATTTCAATTGCGCTGTGCATGGCGTTTTAAATGGCCCCCATCGAAGCAGTGATCGTCGTGTCACTCCTTACTACCCGTACATCGTGTCATTTGGGGCAGATTGATCGAGTAACTTAGTGTGAACATTATTCGGACTCATTTCTTGCTCTGAATTTATCGCTATCAAGTGGCTTTTGAGTAGACATGCGGCCACAATAGTCGACCATGAATGCCGTCCATAAATGTAGCGATATGAAAAGTAGCAGCATCCGAACTGTTTCAGAAGGTTCGAATTCAATCATTTCAAAGTCCAAACTGTAAGGTATACTAATATCTGTGTGAAGTTGGCGAGAGATTCATCGTTGCGTGGCCCCATGCCGCAGTCATTTCAAAAGATCTATGCAATTACAATTGCCACCGTCTAAGTAATGTTCTCCATGCTACCAGGACATTGCACAACTGGGGATGATTAATCGACATTTGAACAGTATTGAATTTTAAAGCAGATTGTCTTCACGTTCAGGAAATTTGTCGGTGGGTATGCTGTTAAGATATTCAGCTCCGTCAAAAACCGCCATAAACAGAAAGAATAGTAAAATATAGACATATATTGTTCTTATACCAATCAGTAATATGGCATAAACAGTATGTTATTGTCAAATGCTTTTCCTTTGCTATGTAAACAAAAGCAAAAAACGTTACAGAACCTGGTTTTTGTTTAGATCCGGATATGGTAAACACAAAGAGCGTTATTTGTTACTGTTTTCCCGATAAAGAGCGTTTATATCATTTGTGTGTGATTAGCCAATATAATTGCGCTGTGTTATGTAAACAGAAGCAAAACTTCTGTAACACGAGCAGGCTCTCGTTTACGTACACCACCGTACGTCTTGACGACAATATACTATTTACGCGCTGATTATGTTTGGCATATGAACAAAACTATATATATTTTAATATGCTTTCCGTTGATGGCGATTTGAATAAATATGAATATTTCTGCAACGAATGCCGCCCGTGCCTTTTAAGAAATTCAATGATTGTGGTCAAACTAACAGTATTGATCTCTGCCCCATAAAAAAGGCAATTATCACCAACGAAACTTTACACCCAACTTGTTACATGTATAGGACTAACATCAAGCCAGTTAACTCATCATTAAATGTTTTCGTTAAAGATTTGAGTTATATAGATACCAATGTGAGAAGTATATCGCACAATGTCAATCAAAACACGAACTTTCGAAGAACTGGTTCCTTTTAGATAAAGGCTATACAGGTTAATTTGAACGCATAGGTCAACACTTGGGTGGTCGTCGATTATGTTGAGGACTGTATGTTCTTAAACTCGTAGCACTAAATGGTTGGTTCGAATTAGTTCGATGTGATCCCCATGTGCATGCAAATAACTGGTCGACATTGAATAAAAGTTTGATTATGTAGATCTTTAAATATATATTTTTTGAATTGAAGATGCCATTTGTTCGCTCAGATTTGAGATTGAATGTTTGCTTGATTGTTATATTAAATTGTCATTTATGAATCCAAATTGTTGATGTAACTTTTCCTGAGTTCATGGATGGGTTCTTGAACCCATCTATGTACTGTCCGAAAGTTTATATACGTAACTGGCATAAATGTTCCTGTATTCGCAGGTTCTTGTAAATCCATGCAATTAGAATGTTTCGCTGTTGACTGATATATTCCTTAAATACGGCAGTGTATATGAGACTGTATCAACTCATATAGACAAAATAGAAAGAACCATGTGTTTATGCAGATGGTTCTATTCCCATCAGCATGACCACTCTCCTAAGTTCATGGAATGAAGTGATGTTGGAATTGTTCTGCCTGTGTTTTGTATACAACAGGACTTATCATCTCTCATGGAATATCTTTGAAAATTTTGTGTTTCATTTTTTCACGGTACTTCATAATGAATACTGTCAGATCTCAGCTCATACCTTTACAGTGGGCTGGTACGAATCAATCGAATATTTTATGGCAGTGCCCTTCCATACTTTTAACTTTAAACACAATAGGAAAGGTTTTCTGTTCTGAATCAGAATGGTAAAATCTAATTACAATTGGTATAATAATTTAAGGACTTGTGAAATTGAGTTTTTGTATGATTATCCCAGAAAAATCCATAAATTTTATTTTAAATTAGATTTTGTTCATGTTCAGGAATTGTTAAAGAAACTCAGTGATTGGGGTCAAACTAACGGCATTGATCTCTGCCCCATAAAATGTCAATTACTCTCGGCTTATCACCAACGAATCCGAACTTTACAACGAACTTGCTAGATTTATAGGACTAACTTCAAGCCAGTTAACTGATCATTAAATGTTTTCGTCAAAGATTTGAATTATAGATACCAAAATGAGAAGTATATCGCACAATGTCAATCGAAACTCGAATTTTCGAAGAACTGGTTCCTTTTAGAAAAAGATTATACAGGTTAATTTGAACGCATAGGTCAACACTTGGGTGATCGTCGATTTTGTCGAGGACTGTACATTCTTAAACTCGTAGCACTAGATGGTTGGTTCGAATTAGTTCGATGTGATCCCCATGTGCATGCAAATAACTGGTCGACATTGAATAAAAGCTTGATTATGTAGATCTTTAAATATATATATTTTGAATTAAAGATGCCATTTGTTCGCTCAGATCTGAGATTGAATGTATGCTTGATTATTATATTAAATTGTCATTTTTGAATCCAAATTGTTGATGTTTAACTTTTCCTGAGTTCATGCAAGGGTTCTTGAACCCATCTATGTAATGTCCGAAAGTTTATATACGTAACTGTCATAAATGTTCCTGTATTCGCAGGTTCTTGTAAATCCATGCAATTAGAATGTTTCACCGGTGACTGATATATTCCTTAAATACGGCAGTTTATCTGAGACTGCATGAACTCATATAGACAAAATAGAAAGAATCGTGTGTTTATGCAGATGGTTCTATTCCAATCAGCATGACCACTCTCCTAAGTTCAAGGATGAAGTGATTTTTAAATTGTTCTGCCTGCGTTGTTTTGTATACAACAGGACTTATCATCTCTCATGGAATATCTTTGAAAATCTTGTGTTTCATTTTTTCACTGTATTTCATAATGAATACTGTCAGATCTCAGCTCATACCTTTACAGTGGGCTGGTACGAATCAATCGAATATTTTCTGGCAGTGCCCGTCCATACTTTTAACTTTAAACACAATATGAAAGGTTTACTGTTCTGAATCAGAATGGTAAAATCTAATACAATTGGTATAATAATTTAAGGACTTGTGAAATTGAGTTTTTGTATGAATATCCTAGAAAAATCCATACATTTAATTTTAAAGCCGATTTTGTTCATGTTCAGGAATTGTTAAAGAAACTCAGTGATTGGGGTCAAACTAACGGCATTGATCTCTGCCCCATAAAATGTCACTTACTCTCGGCTTATCACCAACGAATCCGAACTTTACAACGAACTTGCTAGATTTATAGGACTAACTTCAAGCCAGTTAACTGATCATTAAATGTTTTCGTCAAAGATTTGAATTATAGATACCAAAATGAGAAGTATATCGCACAATGTCAATCGAAACACGAATTTTCGAAGAACTGGTTCCTTTTAGAAAAAGATTATACAGGTTAATTTGAACGCATAGGTCAACACTTGGGTGGTCGTCGATTTTGTCGAGGACTGTATGTTCTTAAACTCGTAGCACTAGATGGTTGGTTCGAATTAGTTCGATGTGATCCTCGTGTGCATGCAAATAACTGATCGACATTGAATAAAAGCTTGATTATGTAGATCTTTAAATATATATTTTTTGAATTAAAGATGCCATTTGTTCGCTCAGATTTGAGATTGAATGTATGCTTGATTATTATATTAAATTGTCATTTATGAATTCAAATTGTTGATGTAACTTTTCCTGAGTTCATGCAAGGGTTCTTGAACCCATCTATGTACTGTCCGAAAGTTTATATACGTAACTGGCATAAATGTTCCTGTATTCGCAGGTTCTTGTAAATCCATGCAATTAGAATGTTTCACTGGTGACTGATATATTCCTTAAATACGGCAGTTTATCTGAGACAGCATGAACTCATATAGACAAAACAGAAAGAATCATGTGTTTAGGCAGATGGTTCTATTCCCGTCAGCATGACCACTCTCCTAAGTTCCTGGAGTGAAGTGATGTTGGAATTGTTCTGCCTGTGTTTTGTATACAACAGATTTTATCATCTCTCATGGAATATCTTTGAAAATCTTGTGTTTCATTTTCTCACGGTACTTCATAATGAATACTATCAAATCTCAGCTCATGCCTTTACAGCGGGTTGGTACGAATCAATCGCATCTTTGCTGTCAGCTCCCATGCATACTATTAAGTGTAAAAAATTAGGAAAGGTTTTCTGTTCTGTAATTGGAATGGTAAAATCTAGTTGCAATTGGTATAACAATTGAAGGACTTGTGAAATTGAGTTTTTGTAAGAATATCCAGGGGGGGGTAGTAAAAAATGTGCAGGAAGGTATGTCGGGGTGGTGGGTGGCCCGATGAGCAAAAAACGCGTTTTTTACATCCTCATGCAAATTTTTTACTAAAGACCTTTTGTGCCATTATATGACATATGTAACAGTTTAAAACATATTATAAGAATTTAGAACTGTAAAAACACCATATTTATGTTACTGGGACCTCATATGGGCCTTAGAAGAGATGACATTGAGATGACATTGAGCTATATGGTGAAAAAAATCCTTCTCGACACCCTTCGGAAAGTAGATTCGAGAAATGAAAACTGAAATAAATAAACTTGTCTTGATTTAACTAAAGCCAAGATCATTGTGTGCATGGAAAAAGAGCGAGCGACTGTCTCGAACATTAATGTGACTATGAATGGCTAGAATATAACTGCCATCACACTGTTCATCAGTGCATCAAGTCAATCATTGAAATATTTGTATGTCTATCAACTCATATGATCTGTTACTCTCACAACACCTAAAATATCCAAGAGTGGCATAGTGACTGTTTGTCATTTATTATAACAGAGGTTGCTCCAGTAGACTAACAAAAGTGTTAAGGCATAATGCTAGATAATGGGTTCATGCGCATGCGTCGTCTACGAAAGTCACGGGTGATTACGAGAAAGAAACTTTCATTAAAATATCAAATTCGAAGTGTCTATTCGCAATTACAAATGGATATTATATTATTATATAACTATCAAGGAATATATCGTGATGGACATTATATGAAGTATAAGGTATGATGTTCGAGAATCAGTGATCAGAAAAGAGTGACAGCGTTGATTAACTGAATTTTGAATTGAAGCCCCGCCTACCTGTCAGAGTCAATGCAAACAAACATGGCCGCCTCCATGGAAAACCAAAACAACACAGACATCACAACTGATTTATCATCTGCGATCGCAAGCGGTCTCGCTACTGTTAATAATGACTATATACCCAGTCAAGACACAGTTCCACAGACACTCGGGCCTGAGTTTGAAAGTTTTAAAAACTCATTCGACTCCTCAGCTTTCAACTTCACGCAGTCTGGCCCGTCAACAAATTCGGAACGCCACGAACTGATTGTCTTTGACAACATGGACAAGACGAGTGCTCACAACGCAACACATACGACCACGAGCGACAACCCACCGTTTAACCCAGTAAACTCAGCTGACATAGCGGCTCTGAACAGTGTTGGCGACACAGAAACAAAATTGGACATAATTATCCAATTATTGACTGCAATGACCACCGAAATAAAGGCTATCAGAGATGTTGACATTAAAGTGACCGCT
Source organism: Siphonodentalium dalli (assembly GCA_032622095.1). NCBI lineage: Eukaryota > Metazoa > Mollusca > Scaphopoda > Gadilida > Siphonodentaliidae > Siphonodentalium > Siphonodentalium dalli. Next base: position 198,564,914 of record CP136065.1, on the reverse strand, counting down.
ATAAATTCAAAACTGTGTGGTATTGAGAATTCGGTACACTCTTTAACTGGCCGTGTGACAGATATTGAAAGTAAACAATCGGACATGGAAGGTGCGATTCAAAACTCAAATGCAGCCCAAATGATCTTAAAGGGACAGCTGATAGAGTCCGCTAAACGGAACGCAAAAGTGGACCTCCTGGAGAAACGGACCATGTATGTCATGGAACAAATGACCAATATGCAGATTGAACAGATGCAGGATGAACTAATATTCGTGGGCATAGATGAGTTTGAATACGAGACTATGTCTGATGATGGCGGACAAATAACAACAGAAATGTTATTAACTGATTTCATCAAGCAAAAAATGCACATAAATGATAGTATCGAGTTTGAACTAGTGAAGCGCCTTGGCAAATACGAGAGTGGCAAGAGAAGACCAATTCTGGCAACATTTCTGCGAATAAAGGACAGAGAGTCCGTCCGGAAGTCGAGTGATACATTAAAGGATTCCACATTTTATGTGAATGGGAACTATCCCAAAGTTGTGAACACTTACAGGAAAACAATCCTACAACCAATGGCAAAAGAAGCACGCAAAGACGGTCACATGGCACGGGTAGTCTCTGATCGTATTTATGTAGACAATAATCTTGTAGAACCCAACACCAAGCCAGCATATATAGGATGGATAAGCTGCCTATTAACATCGAGGGTGTGTTCGCGACGCAACATGTTGATGCTTCGGGTGGAGCAAAATCTAAACAGCAGCCTGCAACTGCAGGAGCGCAGCAACAAAGCAAACCGCCCGTTAAAACACGCCAACAAAGTAAACAACCACCAAGAAAGGGTCAACAAGGAAACGGTAAAGCTGCAAAAATGAACTTTACATCGAAAAGTACGCCCAAACCAATACCGAGTCCACATTGAAGAAGAAGAACAAACAAAGGACTGCTCAGCAGGCTAGTGGTGCAAACAAAAAAGCTCGCCCCAGTGTGCAGGCTAGAACAGTGAACCCACAAACTGCCACTTCTAAAACTCGCAACCAAACTAACCAGTCTTTTCAATTTTCAGATAATCCCGGTACTTAGGACAGCACGAGAGCGACTGAAATCAAATGCCTATCCTTAAATGTGTGTGGCCTCACCTCAAAATTGCATGACCCTGAATTTATTGACTACATCAATAATTTTGATGTTCTTTTTTTCCAAGAATGTAAAACAGATGACATAGACCAACTCAATATAGAAAATTTCCATATCCTTGGTGTAAAGAATAGGAAAATTGTTTCCCGACGGAAATCAGGCGGATTATGTATTGCCATTCGAAGCACAATTAAACATAATTTCTCGCAAATAAACGATGATTGTAAAGTCGTGATATGGTGCCGGTATACCGACGAGAGCGGCGCTTCTGTAGCTTTTGGGAACATATACATCCCACCTGAAAATTCCAACTATTTTAAGGGTCACGAATTCGATAACATACATGTTTCTATTTTAGACAAGCAAATCAACTATGACCATGTCATGGTTATAGGTGATTTCAATGCTAGAACTGGCTCGGTTTCCGATGATATGAAAATCACGGAATTAACTAAAAAATACAGCATCACAAACATTTCAGAAAAAAGGGTTAATCCCGATACTTCAACAAATAATCATGGTGGAAAATTGATATATTTGGAAAACGAAATGGAACTAATTATCTTGAATGGACGCATGGGTGAGCGTTCGTCGTTGCAAACATGTAAAGGGGTCAGTGTAATTGATTATTTAATTGTCTCACCAATGTTCACACGCAACGTGATAAGCCTCTGTATTGACGAACATAATTGTTTGTTTTCCGACGCGCACTCTGGATTGATTGTTACACTTGACCTACAAATCGACCGCCACAGACGTCTGTCTGACCGGTCGAGTAACCACCCACCCAAACAACGCAGAAAGCCGTCTACTAAGAAACGAGCCGCTGGGAACTGGGACAGTCACCGCATTAATACACTGAGTTCTGAATTAGATCAAATGTTTTTCGCTCACGTGCAGCAAGGTGATATGAACGATGTGTCGGACTCAATCGGTGATCTTCTTTTGCGAGCGGCGAATACCACCACTCACGAACATAACGGAAGGAGCATTCCGACCACCGCCGGTAGACATAAAGCGGGCCGCGTTAAAGGGACACAACCCTGGTATGCGAATGACTGTCGGTCAGCTCGCACAAAATACCGCCGGGCACGCCGAGATTTCAAGAAAGCCCCAAGTGCTTTAACCAAACTAATTATGTTAGAATATAGGAAAAATTATAAACAGGTAATGCAAACGAGCAGAATGCGCCATAACAGAATCGTGAGTAAAAGGATACACAACCTACGCGCAAAATCGAGCAAAGACTTTTGGAAATTCATTAAAAAACTAGATACAAGTAACGCTGAAAAACCCTCCCCAAGTTGTAGCGAATTTTTCTGAAGAGCTAACAACTGAGGCAAATGATGGCGCGACATCAGTTGATCACTCATTAAAGGCACGCGAGGCCTTAGTTGTCGAAAATATTCATATTTGTTCCAATCACCGTAAACAGAAAAACATTCAAACGCATACAGTTTCGTTCATATATACCATTACCATCGCGTAAACAGCATGTTATCATAAAGAATTACTATATTTTACCTAAGCAAGAGCCTAATTGTGTAACAGAAGACAACACAATGCTGCTGGCTAATCACACACAAATGGCATAAACGCTCTTTATTCGTTCCATATCAGGAATTCACCCACAAAGAACGCTCTTTATGTTTACCATCATAATATAAACAAACACCAGAAAAGTAACATTTTATGCCTTTGTTTACATAACAATGGTCAAAAATATGACAATAACATACTGTTTATGTGATATTTCTTATTTGTATACGGACAAAGTCTGTCTACATTTTGTTGTTCTTTCTGTTTGTGGCGGTTTTTGACGGGTGGAAATATTTTCACAGGATACCCACCGCCAAGGCCAACCATACCTTTAATATTCCCGCAACCAGAATTTGAAATTAATAATAACAGTTTAAATGCCGATATTACTCTGGAGGAAATAGAGAAATCTGTGAAAAAGCTAGAATGTGGCAAATCAGCAGGATACGATGGCATTACAAACGATTATATTAAATCCTCCTTTGACAAACTAAAACTTATAATTTTGAAATTCTTCAATCTCATCTTTGCTACAGGTCTCGTACCATGTTGCTGGAGTGTAGGGGTAATTCGCCCCATATACAAACGCAAGGGAGACAATCTTGACCCTAACAACTATAGGAAAATAACTTTAACCAGTTGTCTCTCAAAGCTATTCTCTAGTATAATTAACGACCGCCTGAACTTATTTCTGGAAATGAATAATCTAGAAACCGAAGCTCAGGCAGGATTTCGGAAAGGATATTCTACCATAGATCACGTTTTCTCTTTGTACTCTCTCATACAATTAACGAAAGCGAACAAACAAAATTTATATAGTACATTTATCGATTTTTCCTGCGCATTTGACTCTATTTATAGACTAGGTCTGTGGAGAAAAATGTTGACATACAGAATTAACGGAAAGACACTGGATGTTATCAAAGCACTGTATACGGACCTGCAATTATGTGTACGTATTAATGATGAAGAATCAACTTTTTTCCACAGTAACACGGGCCTAAAACAAGGGGACAACTTATCTCCCCTGCTCTTTGCACTTTACGTTAATGACCTTGAACAACACTTATCCCGATGCGCCTGAACTGGTATTAGTTTAGATAGAGTGAACGGTGTTGAAACAGGTATCCTTTTACGAATCATGCTACTAATTTATGCCGATGACACTGTGCTATTCTCGAACTCACACAGCGGCCTACAGCATGCTTTAAGTAGCTTCTCTGTATATTGCTCGTATTGGAAACTGAACGTGAATACGTCCAAAACAAAAGTCGTTATCTTCGGAAGGAAACCCAGAAATTTGAATAAATTGCCCACATTCTCTATTGATAACAAACCCCTAGAAATAGTAGATCACTTTAAATATCTGGGAATAACTTTTCACAAGAATGGATCCTTCGCATTAGACAGAAATACCAGGTGCCAAGCTGCAAAAAAACTTATAAGACAGATAGGATTATTTATAAACTTGTTACATATGCATATCAAGCAACCCATGACCCAAAATCTCTTCCAGCATACTTCAGTGATATCCTTGTTCCGTGTGTCCCACACCGATCACTTCGTTCAGAGGACAAACTTCTTTTGACACCATCTGGTGCTAATTTGATCACGGTTGGCTACCGATCTTTCAAAGTAACATGCGCAAATGCATGGAATCCTCTGCCATTGAACATAAAAGAGTCACCATCTCTTGACGACTTTAAAAAGTCATTGAAAACTTACTTGTTTGCACGGCGTTTCAGAAAGTGACTTTGATATTGTGTATATTTATATTTCTTGTTTATGTTTATGTCAAGCGCTTAGGGCCCGCTTATTGGGGATAAGCGCTATACAAATATTATTATTATTATTATTATTATTATTATTACTCAATAAAGCCAGAAATCATAAACTTAGCAAAGAGAGTATCATTGAAGTCTACGAAAAATCAATTATCCCCATTATGACGTACGGATCGGAGATTTGGGGCTATGAAAATCTAGCTTGTTTCGAAAAGCTAGAATTATGGTTTCTGAAATTCACATTAGGTATGAAAAAGTCCACACCAACGCCCTTCGTGTATGGCGAACTGGGTATGTGCCCTATAACAGTGAAAATAAAATCGCGTCTCCTATCGTATTGGGCCAGACTAATTTGTATGCCTATAAACAGAATCCCACTACAATTATATTATGTAATGATTACCTTGTTTAACACTGGATATTTTAACAGTAAGTGGATGATGGGAATCCGCGACACAATTAACGCTTTGGGCATGAGTAATGTCTGGACCAATCAGAGTGTGATAAGCCCTAATCGATTTACTTCGTCCATTGATCACAAATTACGCGACGTATTTATACAGGAGTTGTGGTAATCTATCTCGAAATCAAGCAAGTTTGCATTTTATAGAATTATTAAGACAAATTTCCAAAGAGAACATTACCTATCTCTGGACAACAACAGATTTGTACAACAGATGTTCCGAACAAGAAATCACAAACTACCCGTTGAACAGGGCTCATGGTACAATGTTGACTACTCGGAACGGCAATGTACCCTCTGTAATTTAGAACTGGGCGATGAATACCACATTATACTTAAATGTTCACAAATTCACGAGTTGAGACTGAGATATATTCGCCCTTATTATTTTCGAAGACCAAACCCACATAAGTTACTGCAATTATTTAACTCCCGAAATGGAAAAACCGCAAGGAACCTGTCGATTTTTGTCGGAAAGGTCTTAGACTTGTTTAAGTCATCTTGAGGCTAAGTAGCACCCATAACACAAACCCCACATCTATTTTTATTGGTTTAAACATATTTATTTGTCTGATTTCAATAACACATATAGGAAATGATACATACATTTTGTATATAGACAATGGGATTGGAGGACAAGTGCTGACTCACTTATGAGTACCTCCTCTCCCTCTCTATTTTTATTATTATTATTACCATCTAAAATCAACAAGCATAAACATTACCATATTTTCGTATATATGTGCTCTATATATTATAACACATGTGCATGCATATATATATATTATGTATCTGATTATGTAATTCAAAACATCTGTAATATCATTATATGATGACCAGAATAAATAAATTGAATTGAATTGGTTGACAGACTAATTGGGAAATGGTTAGATTATAGAATTGTGTGTATCCTGTACAATGACCTAACTCTGTATATATAAGTAAACTTGTCCTGATGTAACTAATGCCTAGATCATTGTGTGTATGTAAAAAGAGCGAGCAACTGTCTCAAACATTAATGTGACTATCAATGGGTAGAAAATATCTGTCATCAGTGCATCAAGTCAACCACTGCTTGTCGTCTATATATAAACGAGTAGGATCTGTCCGGATTTTTCTCTCAGAAGTCTGGACCGAGTTCAACCAAATTTTGTGCGGTGACTCGGGGTACCCTGGCGGATGTTCTAATCGTGTTAGTTTTTCAAACATTTTAATTGAAAAAAATAAAAATTGGTTTTGTTAAATTGAGCAAGGAATTCAATCTTTAAAAAAGATATATTAAAACAATATACATGTATATATCAAAATGTTTCAATGACCAAATGTGCTTGAATCACACAAAGGGGCCGCCGCTAAATGAAGGCTCTGTCTAAGATCAAAATGTTTGCGAAGTCCCACAATATCTCCGATGCTGAATATAGGCTCCCAAAGGGAGCCTGTTTCAGCTAGTTTAGTATAACAGAAGTAAGTTGCTCCAATAGACTAACATAAGTGGTATGGAATATGTTAGATAATGGGCTGGTTGACAGACTAATCAGGAAATAGTTAGAAATTATGAAATTTTGTGTATTCTGCACAATGACCTAGGTTTACAGATGATCAGCAATTTATAAAACTTTTTTTTTTCAATTAAAACAGCTTCTGAAACAGGTAAAACTGTTATTTGAACTAATTGAGAGAATTTCCAGTCATATGAGTGATAATAGTAGAGTTTTATGCGATTTAGACCAATTTTAGTGAAATTTGGGGGTGGGTGTAAAAAAAGTGGGACTAAATTTTTTTTTTTTTGCAGGTTTGGGGGTGGTGGGTCCCCGAAAATGCCAGATGCCAAAAAACGGCATACCTCCCTGCAAATTTTTACTACCCCGCCCCCCCCCCCTGGAATATCCCCGTAAAAAATTTAATTTTTAAGCAGATTTACAAAATTCACCAATGTCCCTTTTCGTGACACTATCTTAGTTTAGTATGTTGTTTATAATTTACATATTCTTGCCAAAAAGCTTTGTGTTGCAGTTCGTTCCAGATAAGACCATGAATGCACTATCTATACGATTTACAATGTTGCGTCAAAGTGTTCACAAATTGAAGTTACTGTGCGCCATTTCTGGGAAAACAAAACATCGAAAGGTCAAATGACATTTGCGTTATTTTGTTATTTAATGGGATCGTATTAACTGAGTGGAAGATAGTCACACATAATACGTGTGAAATATATTCCTTCGATACTAGTTTCTTAGTTTAACGATTATAGTGCCAAAGATGTTGTGTTTTGTCGTACTATTGTTTTATGGCAACAGCAACAACGGAAACACAGCGAGCGTTGATTCGCCATGAAACAAGGACGCATCACCCGTCTGCCATTTTTGTTCAGCTGTTGGAGTGATTATTATATCATGTGCATTTCTCTGTATGCATGTAGAGACTATGATAGTGTATATGTACCGTAATAAATTCACGACGTTTTATATGGAAACTGACACTATCTTAGTCTTGGTCCTGATCAATGTGAAGTTTGTAGTGTTGGTCCTGCTCAATGTGAAGTTTGTAGTGTTGGTCCTGCTCAGTGTGAAGTTTGTAGTGTTGGTCCTGCTCAGTGTGAAGTTTGTAGTGTTGGTCCTGCTCAGTGTGAAGTTTGTAGTGTTGGTCCTGCTCAGTGTGAAGTTTGTAGTGTTGGAACTTGGATGATTGTAATAGTCCGTATGCCAATCCTGAAAATTTCAAGTCTCGTTTCACCCCCTTCGCTCTTTTCATTCATATATATCAAAATGACGGGCGCCATCTGCCGGTCACGATGATACTAATCTGCCGTTGTAATAGATGTGCAAGGGTATTAACAATCAAGGGAGACTACGCTGAGCTCCAAATTTTCTCCATCCTTTGGCAGATACTGGAGCACTGCAAATGTATTTGGAGTTATTAATATCTGCTAAACTCATATGACAATGATGTGTGTGCAAGCACGACCAAACAACTGGTGGTGGATATGTGTAAATTTTCACATATTTTAGAAAAATCTAATAATTTGTTCCAATTTTTTCATAACTTTTCCAACTTATTACGCCCTTCTAGGTATCGTGAATCGGTCAATTTTGATTGGATCAACAATTGTTTAGCTTTAAACACGTTGCCTGTGGACAGGATATATGTATAGACCAAACCACTGCCAACGGAGCAACAATAAAGCAACCTGGCATTAAACATTAACCCTACCTCCTAAAATGTATTTTTTTTATTTTACTAAAATAATAAAATAAAGCGAATGTGGTTGTTAGCTATCATTAATTCGAAAGATATGATGAACCCACGACGAATACCCATCAGCGAGTATCAATGAAAAAATTGCAAAATCCTCTGAATTTACTCCGAAAAATATGAATAAATGTCACAAAAACATTTATATGTAGAAATTTTCTGTCAAACCCTGTTCTTATAATTAAAGGAATGCAAAATAAACTGCGAAGATGGGGGGATCAAATTTAGAGCAGAAACATATTCCAAAATCAACGTAGGGTCTTTAAATCGAGCCTGCAATTCCTTCATGTCCTCGCAATTGCGCGGAATCGGTCTCTGCCTGTGTTTATCTCAACTACTATAGGCGGTCTCTTGTACTGCCAGAATAAAATCTCAAGAATTAATACGAACGTCTCTGTTGAGTTGCTTAGGAAAATTTGACGAACAAGAATATATAAAATGTCCCATATAGTGAAGGTATATTATCCTCAACATACCATGAGTGTCTTCCAATCGCCCGAACTACTTTGAGACCCAGTTTTGATTATCATATGAATGCTCTCGTGGGTGCAATCTCTCGTGTAATCTAGCTTCAAACAGTTCTGCAGTGTTTAGTTTGGTAAAGGACAGTTATAAGATCCATGATAACTACCCGTGTTTGGTTTTGCAGATTGTAATATGTATGAATATGGGCTTCACTGATAAATTTATTAAATCCCAAAAAAGAGCAGCAATTGAGACCCCCCCCCCCAACAAATAATGAATTTCAACAAACCTATCAAACATCAAACCTCCTTTCAGTTAATAGACATGTGGAGCATGGTTTAAGTGAGTTATCAATAAGTTTACATTATATATGTAAATCAGGAAGAGAGACTGTTCAGTTTTAAGTTTGAACCAGGATATTTCAGGAGATTCCATGAGGAAAGTCAAAGATCTCATAATTTGTATCCACCGGCAACAAATGAGCACTTAACAAGGAAATTTAAAATACATGCACATCAAAACACAAATTACCAGTAGGGGGCCCAGTACACGCTCCGAGAGAGAGAGAGAGAGAGAGAGAGGGAGAGAGAGAGAGAGAGAGAGAGAGAGAGCTCAAGTTCCCATCGAGACATGTACTAGGTGAAACCCCCCACCGGCAACAAGTATGCATTTGTGAAGAAATTCAAGGATAGCATGATATAAAGTTATTATCAAAACATGCATATCAGAACCTGAGATATATTAGTCCATAAGCAAAGGGCAAATTAAAGGGGTAAGTAAAACTATGTTATAGTTTCTTTTTCTCATCGGATTGTGATTCTGGACGGCATGTGCTTCAATTTATGGGTGCTTGTGTGGTTCACACCCTTGAGCATTTCCTAGAATTCAAGATGGCGTCCAACATGGCCGCCGTGTTACAAAATATGAACTAAGTCAATTTAATATGTTTTGCTGGAGACAATATATCATATAAAATGTAGACCAATGTATACATTATTTGGATGCTATTGCAGTGTACGACATTGTACAGGCACATTGGTACTCCAATAGCAAGAATTAGAAAATAGACACAATTTCACTCATATCTTCTATATCCGTTTCTACGTTTTGGAATTTTCGATAGACTGCTGTTTGTTTTCCTATTAGTCATGTCCTACGATTGTTCGGGCAGTGAAATTTGTTCATTTATTTTCAGCTACTTCCAATCCCTAAAACACTTATTTTAAAGAACGTAGTACGATATTTCATCGAAAATTCGCTTTCGTTTTCTAGTCATAGTTTAATGTTGACTGAACATATCTGAAGGAGTTAAGCTGTTGGAGGTATTACCGACAACATTAAATCTCATTAGGGCCTGAAATTGTTAAAATGGTTTATGGTGGCAAATTTATATAAAATTCTATATTTCGTCATTATTTGTTTAGATGGTGTGCTGTGGTTGATGCGTGAAGTTGGCTAATCTGCCTTGGAGACATTACACTTGTTATCTCTTTGGTCGCAGTCGATCTCAATCACTAAACAAATTGGTCTTGGTAGATCTTCGTATTTCTAGCCATATCGGAATGTGAAACAAACCATAACTAAGGGAGTTAAGCACCTATACAATTATATCTCATTGGTGCTTGAAAATGTTGAACATTTGAGATGGTCAATATAATCAATTATGACAGTCAAAATGTCGGCAAATGCATCGAAAGTGTTAGGTTGGTAACACACACTTGAACATGTTTGTAATAGCTAATGTTTCGTTCAAAGTGGCTGCCAAAATAATTATATAGCCTTACACGACTGAGACATCGTTTATGTTTATAAGCAGTGAGGCAAATATTAGCACTTCTTTATAGAAGCAATGCAGTTCACGCCTCTGATCAGGAATTAAGTCATCAAATGGCTCAAATGTCACGGAAATAAAAAATGTATTATGGGTCAAACTTCAACATAATCTGGCTGCGGGAATTGTGTAGTGTTAGTCGTGATATGGTCTATCGAGTGAAACAACCAAACAAATACTCAACAGTCAATTAACGTTTTCTGGTAACATTGTTTTTTATGCTAAATATTTTTAAACCGTACTGACTACCGAGTAATGCTGGATGGCTGACGATTGAGCGTCGGCAGAACATTGAGACCAGCAACCAAAATGATCATCCCGTCATAAATAACTATCACCAACCATCGAAGTAGAACCGACCGAACTCATGCTTCACTTGAAGGACATACATTTTTTGTTTGTGTCTTTAAGCTGTGCTTTAGTCTTCTTGTGCCTGATACGTCCCACCATAGGCATACATTTGTTGAATTCTGGTGAGATTTATTTGCATATCTACGCAGAACGCATGTGGTCGTAAACTATAACTTAGCATATCATGTTATCTATATAGTTGAGACTGGGTCCAACTATGGTGATGCTTTTTTCGACATGTTATATAGTCTTATATGCAATGCCTCAAAACCCTGTACATGTACAGTCATATTGAATTTTCAAAGTTGCCAGCTTTCTCCTGGTAAATTTATCTTTTATCTCTTTCGCGATTTTTGATAACCATGCAACAAAATTAGATACCGTTATTTTGTCAGGAACATGTATATTTCACAAAGATCGTGGACATTGGTTCAGATATGGAAACAACAAAAGCTGTTATAGGCATCTGCACTTAGAATAAAACACTAATTCATTGAAGTGCATTCGCTCATAAACCCAAATTCTCATTCCGGTATTTGTTTCCATCATCACTTATCGTTGAGTATTGCTATATACTACCAGAGTGGAACTTGTCATTTGGTACCAGCGTCATAATTATTATGTCCTGTGTTGTGACCACAATTGATTTAGCCCACCCCAAATTTCAAATTTATTCCACCGTGACCCGATCTTCTCTGGAAATATTGCTTACAAGCAACAATTGTCTTGGGCATACTTTGAAATTTCTCAACCGCTAGCGATCCAGAGTAATCACCATAGTGATTTCTATTTCATTGAATAGTCAAAATTTGCACACTTCCGTGACTATAGCTAGCCTATATTCAACGCTTCGTCCAGCAGGTTGAGAATTAACCAGTTGCCAATAATTTGACCATAGTCACTTTGGGATTGGGTCATTGTATGTGTTATATTCATTTGGGAAATTTACGTCTTCCAACTGTAGCTGATATACAATTGTATTCATGCTCTTGTTCTACGTGAGTTCATAATGTATATATATTGGTAGATGTGAAACTAGGATTCGTGGCATCCCTCTAATCGTATTACACACTGAAATTATATTGTTATTCGTGCATGAAGGGGCTGTTGAATGAATGTTAGTTCGGGGTAATATGGCCAAAGATACTCGTGATACGCTGATATATAAACTCACGAAATGTTCAATGCTGTCATTACACCTACTTATGGTGAAGATTGACAAGTATATCTGGCCCTGTCGTAGCTGATGGACTAAATGCGATCAGAAACGTACTCGGTATTTGCGTACTTGAACCATGTAACGAAGATGGACAGTTTTGGTCCGATTATTCTGCATGTTGCAATTAACCTATCAACCAATTTGAACGTATGCTCCCTTTGTGGACACATATGAGTGCCGTATGGTGTGTAAGTAAATATTTCATAATTATCAGTACTCTAGTTTGGCACGTCCGATTTTTAAAATGTTTTCAAATGCTTTCTCACCAAGCGCACATTATGCACACAAAATGTTACATATAATCAACTACATAGCCGTAACACATTTTTCACAATCACTACATTAAAGCTCCACTATATTTTATATATGCCTAATATGATCTTGGGGCCATTACCATTTATGACTCTGGTTTTCTTGTCTTAATGTGTTTGCATGAGTGAATATTGAATGTTATGATAGCACTGTTACTTTGTACCGGCAGCCCAGTGTATCTTCCTTTGATGATGCTATGATCAAATTATCACCTGATCTACTAGAGCATGACAACATTTTATGTTGTACAGCTTTTTGGATCTCTGGAAATATCCATTTCAATTAATCTGAGACCTACTCATATCATTGCCCACATGACCAGTATGACAAAATTGCCATGTACATAGTATCAAGTTTAACCACGTCGGTACGCACCAATCATATGGTCGTCATTCGCTGAGTGTGCATTATCCACATAGTTGAGATCACAGAACTAAATTATACAAGGTTGCATCGTGAATAAACGAAATAAAGCGTGGGAGTCTCTGGTCTTCTACAATATATATCTCATACCATATGTGCATATAATTTCCCATGTTCATATTGTCTTCTATGCTGTCATGTTTAAAGCGTTTCTTGTTAATGTTATCTAATACAGATTAGCCGCCTTCATGCATATATCAGTCACGTACGACATGCAAGCACATACATGTAAGGACGAAATATATTAAAATATATTATTTTCTATCATTTTGACTGCCTTCATAAACCATACTATTTTAACATAGTAACAGTTTCAGACAGTCTGTGACTAACCTATCTGATCTCCAGCATAGAAACGCCAATGCATTATATCGCATCCCATGTGCATCTATCATCCGACATAATAAAGACCAACGGCTATGAAGAGATAGAAGGTGAGAAGCAACCAAACTAAACATGACACATCGGGTCAAAATACCAATGGCATTATGACGTCGGGACGAAATCTCGGAAAATGCAAAAACGATATCTCGTTTGTTGTGCAGAAGGCAGCGAAAGGAGTCCCAAATGCTTTCCACATCGACCTACTTCTGCCATATAAGGGTTCTCACCTCCCTCGGTGGATCATATTCAGAAAAAAAAATATCAAACAAGAAAGAAACCTAAATTCGACATAAATATTTTAATGTGATCTACTTCCTCATGTCCTGACAATTAATGACAAATACAATCACGTCTACCATTATTTTCGTCCCTCTTTTTATTCCTGATCCACTGTTCATTCGAGGTTAAAGGGAACTAAATGTTTTCCATAGGCCACAGTGTTAACGTTTGAACACGCCGACGCTAAATCCTCGAGTTCCGAAGTGCACGATGAATGCGTTCGTGAAGACCAAACCTTTCGGCATCTGTTCGCACAGAGGAGTACCTATCGAGCCATGCCTTTTTCAAAAACCAACATACGTTTTCCACACTACCCCACTTTTTGCACAGAAAAGCCAATACACAACCACAATATCCCGCCATTGTTTGGACATGCACGAAAGCATTTCAGACAAGGAAACGACCACGTTATGGGTATTATGTTTCATGAATTTGTAAATTTATTTGACATATTATACGCCAATCGCGCGCCAGAATTTTTCTAACTCGTATTCGAGATACCCTGTAAATACGAAAGTGACGTAATACTACTTATATAGTTCCTTCTAACCTCGAAAGTTCTGATCCTTCCAAGATCCTGCTGCATGCTACATGATGATGCATGTCTTCGCTTCTGATATTCCATGTGAAATCTCCTTGACAATTCTGCCATTCAATCATTGAAATCGTCTTTTTCACTCCCGAACAAAACCCACACATGCAATATTAAGTCACATACATCTTTAAAGTGCTGTTATCCCTTTCTTCGCCCATGTATCACAGTGTGTAAGCCTGTACTCGATGATCTGCCTCTCTGTGGAGAAATGCTACTACTTTCTTCGGATATTCAAGTATTTTCGCCTTTTTAGACTGCGGTACCTTTGTGCAAACGACGTTTTCACCCTATAAATTATAATATTTTCTTGCAGATCTTCTTCTCCTAATATCGAGATTGCGGACTCAAGGTATATATCCAACATAATTGGTCATTAGGAATAACGTTTCAAAGATATTCCTCATTTAGTTGGCAAATTTATCCAACCGGAGGGTAAAATGTGATCTTGGGAAGCCCCTTTAAATTCTTACTGCACACGGTGAGTACATTCCGTTGTGGGAACAGTAGTCTTGTGTAGAGAAGTCGGTTGGAACACTTAGAAATAAATTGTGGTTCAGATAATCGATGTTTTAGGATGAACTTGACTGTACCACATTAGTCGATCGCACAGAAAAAACTGTTACCTTTTCGTCGATTAACTGTAACCATGCATCATTAGTCGACATCGAAATTTAGTTTTTGTCGATATTATAATTTAAATCGGCAGATAACGCACCATAAAGGCGTTGATGCATGTGCACAATGTGCATGTGGTGTGCCTTATTATGAATATGTACAAAATCCTCCCTGGTCACAATGCATGTGTGTATTCGTCAATGCTGCATGTTTCTGTTTATTATCGTATCCAGGATATCATAAATGGGGATTTTTATACACCGTTGCAGTTCTATTAAAATTTAGATTGATAGGATATGTGGATCTCACCACAATTGATCTTTCCACAACTGTGAAGCAAATCATTATTAGCAGATATTTTCGACCAATCAGAGATTGACCTGCAATGCTAATTATGATGCATCTTTCTTCACATTAATTTTGCATACTTTCAGTGTTGAATTGCCTATATTCAAAACTGTTTTGTTGCCAAGGGCAATTTATTCATGGTCATAAGAATGTTTTTCACTCTGCGTGTGTCTTGTCATAATTTTCACAATTAAAGGCTAAAATGTATGTTCTCAGGTGTACATGTGATTAAAGAGTAAGATATGTATGTCTGTTCCCGACTCCTGGACCGATTTCAAACAAATTTGGCGTGGTGTCTCGGGGTACCATGGCGAATGTTATGGCGGTGTTATTTTTTGTAATTTTAATTACAAAAAAATAATTTTTCAAATTTAATTTTGTTAAATGTTAAAGTGATGTGAAATGTAAATTGAACCTCACAGTTGAGTTCCCTGCGTTATTCTGTGGAAAGACTGAATAAAATAACCCCCATACACGAAATGCCCCAACCAGATATCAGTTTGTACTAATTATACGGCCACGTAACTAACTATTTACTTTCCCTCAATCGGGACGAATAATTCCACTGTAAACGCGAAATAAATATACCAACGAGTTGTCGTGTGCAGTCGCGGAAACACCCGAACACTTCCGACTTAGTCGGAATTGAGTCGGCTTTCGTTCTCAGAAAATAGCTTCCGTGGAGGGAGGCCGTTTGCTGGAATAGCGTAACATCAGCTTAATAAAACGAAAAACAAGCGGTATAGTCAATTCGAATGGGAGGGATATAAAAGGAATTATTGCCTGAAATCACCAACGGAAGAACAGTGACCGAGTTATGAAAGAATTATAATCAAAGTGGTCATGATCGAGCAATGAACGCAAATGAAGCGCAAATATTTGTATGCAAATAAATAATAAATGTAAAAAAGACTCCCATGTGATTTTCTCTAAAGAAACTCAAATTAACTCAGGCCATAAAACATTACTCAAACATAGATGAGGACTCCACCCAGATCCCATACTAAGATGGATATTCAGACTGAGGAAACCAGTTGGAGATAGGTACATGTATTTGCTTAAGTGTAAATGAAATCCACTTAAGCGTAAATGAGTTGCGCTTAACCGTAATTCATATACACTCCCATTGAACTCCACATACTCAAGCTGAAATGGATGCAACCACATTACTAATGCCAGTAAGTTAACATACATCAGATTATACAAATATACATATAAGGTAAGACAGCCGATGAAATTATTGCTCTTAATATAATTCCAATGTATTATGATAACGCATAAGTCAATTATGCTTAAGCGTCAATGATTACATTAAGCGTAACTGATTTATGCTTAAGCTTATGCTTATGCTTATGCTTATGCTTATGCTTATACGCTTAAATGAAATTAGTTAATATAAAATGTGAAAATGAATCATTTGCGCTTAAGCGCAAGTATATGTCTATCAATATATTTGCGCTTAAGCGCAAATACCTAACACTCCCTTACTTCCCTCTGATTGAGAATGATAGAGTCCATCTCATAGTATATTATCATGGACCCATAGTAGTAGCCCCATATAATACTGAAACATTGAAGAAAAAATATTTCCATATGCATATATCAGCATCTCTGTCCCTGGTGTCCCAAGAATTGGTGCCTCACTCCCAGAGCTCTAGTATATTTTATTAAAGGGACATCTCCTACACAGATATATACCATTTCCATGGCCATAAATATGAAATTCGGGGTTACTTGGGACTCGCTTCCCTCATATGGTGTACTTATTGACTTGAAGTTGGGGAAAACCCCAATTTTCATATTATCAGCATCCCTGTCCCCAAGAATTTGTGTCTCCATCCCAGAGATCTAGTATATTTTATAAAAGAGATATATCCTGCACATATCTCTACCATTTCCATGGTCATAAAAGAGATATTGGGGTTACTGGGGAGGGGTGCTTCCCTCATATGGTGGGTCTGTGCCATTTAAAATTAATTCAGGGGGGTGATATCAATGCATATTAATTTTTATTTGCGCAAATGATTTACACCGAAGCGCAAATGATAGATGTTATTTTGCGAAATATTTGCGCTTGATCGTAAATGAATAATAAATGTGAAATGGGTATCCCATACATGAAATGCCGTATCTATATGCTATAGCGCGTATATCCTGCATGTCTGGGTGAACCACCGATCAATCAATAACAGCCCGATCGGGCTAAAATAGACCGATCTGTCTTTCACAGCCAGCCTGAATCTTGGATAAAGGGAGTAGGCCTACTCTAAATTGTTCTTTCAAGTGAAATGGGCCTCCCATAGTATTACATGAAACGCCTTATCTATATGCTGTAGCGTGCATATCCTACAGGTATGGGTGAACCACCGATCAATCAATAATAGCCCGATCGGGCTAAAATATACCAATCGGGCTAAAATAATCCCATCGGTCTTTCACAGCCAGCATGAATCTTGGATAAAGGGAGTAGGCCTACTCTAAATTGTTCTTTCAAGTTACAACCATTTTTTTGTAAAAAAAATTATTCTGATTCATTTTGAAACTAATGAAAGACAATTTGAAACTAATGAAAGACAATGTATAATTTTTTGCTGGTATATTCATCATAAATTTGAACAAATCTTCAGCAAACAAAATTTCAATATTCAAGAAATCTCTTACAACAGTGTCAGGAAGACCAATCGATCTAGCTCAGCACGATTGGTCTATTGTGATGTCAAATATTATTGAAATATTGCTTATAATTTACATTTACAGAAGTCAATAATTCGCATGCAGATAACTTCACCTTGTATTCGGCCAAATATGTTGACGTTAGATTAGAAGGCAGAATTCCCAGATTTGTTTATTATTGGTGAACCTGGATAATTTCGGAGGTGTGCCAATCGTCTTTTGCACACTGTGAATACGTACTCATACTCTCCTAAATTTGCAAAAATTACATATATGTATCATATATATATAAATATATATACAGAGTGTGAAAACTGTGTTAGTTGCCAAATAATTGTCGACATTTTACTTAGAAAACTTGAATGCAAAAACTATGATAGGCCCCTATTATTATTTTTTTTCTTCTCTTTTTGTTGAATCTACTTTCGTTATCGACATGCCGGCCTTTGTTTTGGCTGTTCTCCCAGTCGTGCGTGCCAGCCGATCGTCGTTATTCGGGTGGTTCCGATTTCCTCCGAATATAATTCCATGAGACTCCGCGCGCTGAGGGAAAGACTGTGGTGCCTATATATTGACAATTTAGCGAATAGTTACAAGATATATTGCCAATATTAGCCCAAGTAATTATAAATATTATCTGGTATAATCATATTAAATTAATTAATTAATTTATGTGCGTGCACGTATGTGAGTGCGTGTGTATGTGTGTGAAGACACGCAACAATTTATATTTAAAACGAAAATATCCATACACACACCAAATAAGACCGATGGATGGATGGTATTTGGGATAATCTACCATTTTTATTGTTATTTCTTGTTATCAAATTATAACTCGAAAGAATAACAAAATCAACATATCTGGCCATAGTTGTGCTCGCGTGGTGAAATAATTGACGACTATCGACAAGCAATGATGCATGTTGTGTCTATTGCCTGCATATCAAACAATTTAGCAATTTCCCCATTGATCGCAGTGCTAAATATAATGCCAGAAAAGACAAAGAATAAGACGAGTTAGAAGAATACAATCGATGTGGTAAACCCATATGTATATAGTGTATATTAGTACAAAAATTTAGGACTGTAGACCGTTGTGCCTTTCACATAACCCAATTTGAAAATATCCAAGCGACTAAAGTAGTACAATGTCATTTACCTTGTCTGCAAACAGACGTACACTCAGCGACTAAAGTAGTACACACAGGATAGCTAATAGTAGACACATTCGTTTACAATGTTTACTAAATTCCTTGCGTCAACCCAAACCAATCTTTATATACAATAGAGGGGATATATAGTGTTGTACTGAGAAGTCATTTGTTCCTGGATATAGCTAAGGTACTTTGAGTATGAGACTCTATGCGTACATTTTATCGGCTATACGGGCGAAAAATTAACACACAATCTGATACATATTGCATTTATTTGTATACATATGTATATGAACTAATTGTTTTTGGTCCGAATAACAAATATCGATCATTGGTTAGTCGCTTGGTTAAGTTGACTTATTCACTTGTCGACATTTAACCCCTTTATTAACGGATTTTGTTACACATTTGATCAGTATGTTTGGTCAAGCGTGATGCAAATCCGAAGAAAGTAGTAGCATTTCTCCACAGAAAGGCAAATCCTCGAGTACAGGCTTACACACTGTGATGTATAGTCACACGTCGAGTTCGAATCAGTTAAACGTCGACATTATGCGCGCAGTGATTCAGGCGCGATAACCCAATATTAAATCATCGTTCATCGACTGTCAAGCTCTGCGCGGAGGGTTACAAACACCTAATTATTTTCCATAGTATTAGGTGACAGTGTTAACTAAAAGTCCCGCCGGCCATGGGTTTGACCTATTTGGACTTCAAGTGGTCAATTTTCCCTTAGAACGTCATCCTCTGCACCAGTATGTGACAACAAACGCGCCCTTTTCGGTATTCTTTTTCAAACGAGCTAGAATCTTGCATTTCCACAACTACCCCATTTACTGCACAAAAATCAGCAGCATAAAAATACCCAGACCCCTTCCGTAACTTCTGGACACCACCAGACTCTTCCTGGACATCTATACATACACGATCGCCATATTTACGTAGGCTATGATTTTCTGTTCCCGATTAGGGATATTTCCCTCAATGATAATCAACCAATCAGCAGCCATATTTTGTTATGCTGACTCAAGAAGCGTAACTCTATATAATTAGTTGCTTGTAACCTGAGTCGCCGAGTGATTAGCGCGAGATAACTCTAAATTGTGCTGTGGACATTTCTCATTAGGTTACACTGGTGTAAATATTTTCCACTGGCTTCAATGTTAACGTTTGTTGATCTGCATCAGAGGTCAAATGGAAACTGTTCAAACTGCCTTCGGATTATGTGAGCTTGACATCTGTGGAAACTTTCCCAATAAAAAAACACCAACACCGTCTAGCAGGGAATCCACTTCAAATTTTCGTTTTTTCATAACTGGGGTCAGTTCCGCACTAAAAACATATTGTAATTTTTTTAATCACACTTAAAATTTATAAAAAGCCACAACAGACTTCACCTTTAATGAATGAGCCTCTTGGCAAATGAAGTTTGTGTGAGAATGATTACTTGAATTTTTTGTCAACAGTTTACTTTTAATTCATGCGACCAATCACAGCCCAGAGTGTTTTAACTGTGATACTTTGTACTCCTTCCGCATAGTATTTACAGTTTTCACCAGTGTAACCATTAGAGACACTCCAGTTATTAATTGGCCAATATTGCCATTTTAATATGTCTGTTCATCCAAGTAACGTCGATTGCCATAATTATTTACAGGAACTCGACCGTCACTCATTCAGATGGCACACTATGGTTCATGGATTTCAATTCTCCAGCTTATTATAAGACATCAATGTTGGGTCTTTATCAGCAAAAGCTCTCCACTGCTGCTGTGATTAAGGAGTCGATTATTTAGGGCATTACTGTACCTCCTCTACAACAGAAACACACACGGTTTTGTTTTGTGCGTGCCATTCGTTATTTATATTCGAATCCACCTATATAGCTCGACCGAACAAACACTGTTTCGTGGAATACGTCGACGTGAGGCGATATGTCTCGACCGCAGACGACAGAGAACGCATAACACACCAACGTTAACATGACTTTGAGAAATGAAAAATTATTTGGTTTATTGGAGTTTATCGTCGGTTTAGCCGCCATGCGACGTTATCAGATTTACGACCGGCAGAAGACCGCATATAGTATGCTAATGTAGAAACAACCGACCTCCGGGAAACAACTAACAAATTTGCCCAGATACAATAATCCGGTTTAAAACCAGCTTCGCCATTGCTGGACTTGTTGGCCTAATGTGCCATGGACTAACAACTGCGCCACCGGAGGCCCCGAAATGAAGAATGTTACACTTCGTATGTTACCGTTCTTAGAAGAATCTCTCGATCGTAATGTTTTGGGAATTGGGCCGATACAGCCCGAAAATTCGAGCGTAGAGTGTGTAGCTTGAATGAAATGTCAAGCTTGATAACCCAATACCAAACCGTACCAGTTTACGGGTTTTCTTTATTCCGGCCCCCGAGACACTGAACCTGGTTTTTGGCGTTTTTTCTCAACGAATAACTATAGTTGTTGGTGTCCACATGCAGAATATCTTTACTTCACAGCTGATTTTCCACAAAATTCAAGTGAGACGCCAAAATATTATATTTTCCATATTATCGAAAATATGTGTGACGAAAGTCAAACAAAAACCGTTAATCACACACAATGGTAATTTATTCTAACATTTTGTGCTTATATCTTGACAATTCTCACACATTTGCATACAAATTGGAACCGGAAACTTTTAAATTATTCAAAAAATCAATGTTCTCTATCAGTCCGGCAGCCAAGTCACTGATCGTGCATGTTTCGGCTTATTGTGTTCTCTGTTCAACTATTAATAATTATAGCATCTCGTGTCGTTATCCATACTCTAGTTGCTGGACAGGTGGCAGGATTGAGCACTTCAATAGCTTCCATAAAACATAATACATAATATGAATCGTACGTGACACGTATGGTGGAGCAACCACACATGCTGTGCCTCAAATTTGCCTTTTATCGGCGACATACATAACGCTAAAAGAATAATTTAAGTAACAACACGCAGTGGTCCCGGCGGAGACGACATGACAGGACATGTCGTGGATTGTGCAATCTTGGTCATCTTGTCTGGATTCTCATTGCGTCTTCGCTGGTTTTCATTACGATAACCAACGCAATTGGACTAAATGAATCTAATAGGCATAACATGACATGGAAATTCTTCCTAAGTTGTGAAGTATATCCAATTTCATTTTCATCGCGATGGTCCATTTCCGAATCCGTGCTTTGGCAATCTCCACAGAGTTGCTAACCGGAAGTCACGTGAGAATTTCTCCAAAATCCATACCCGCGATTTTTGAAAAATCACTGATTGATATAGAAAAAAGAATATGACGTCATTCACCTGTGCCTAATGTATAAACAACCACGAGCGCCTGCATGCGCGCCGGTTATTGCTATAAGATTGCCGCCACAATGTCCGCTTTTCCGTGTCGACTACAATTGTGATTACTGGAGTACGAAATCCTGGATCCATTCAGGTGATAAATTATTACCAAAATAAGTATCAATATTTGCCACATGTTGAATGAAGTGAAACGTAGGATTCCTAAAGTCATCCAAAATTTTCCTCTACAAGTCCGTCTACCAAGGCAATGCGTGAGCATCCCCCCAACGGATTACAATAGTTTCTGGTGTCGCTGTGAAGAATAACTTTACTGGGCAGCAGAAAGAATTGAGTACAGTGGCTGTCAAAATGTCCAATTTTCCTCTTCATCAGAAGTCGGGTATAACTCTCTCCCATCGTCGTCCAATGAAAACAGATGGTGAATTATTTTTTACAATATCCACTTATATTTTTGTAGTCGCGGATTTCAACCAAATTGATATATAGTCTTCTCCATGATACGATTAATCTAAATAAATCTAAATAAACCAAAGTGGCCCTATTCGAGTCAGGGATGGGGTGGGGAGGTGCAACAAAAATTAAAAACGTTTTTTCACCAAACTTATATTTCATCTGTATGCTACACGGAACCTAATTGTGTGCGTTTAAAGGCGGCATCTTAGAGGCGAGGTAATGGGGAAGGGCAACAACAATGATAAAACATTTCGGAAATTTCGAGATACAGAATCTCCACGAAAATCAAATGGTGTCCCCACCCTTTAAGTGTCGTCAAAGTCATATCGCGGAGTAGGGTAATGGGACGTCACCAGGATTGAAAAAAACATTTTATCCCCAATTGTTTCAAAAATCAGATATAGGCATCTCGTGAATTTATATGAAAAGATTCGATTTGATGAGATTTTAGCGTTCAAATTTCTCAACCTCGAAAAATGGTGATCGAAGTCACTTGAACACTCTTAGCTTCTCAACTGTCATATTTATTTGGGGACGGGAATCATAGTGAGCTAGCAAAAATTTACTATTTACCATATATAGGGTCTCAAATTGGTATAACTGGGGTAGCTTTACGGGGACGATAATGGTGCAGGTTAACAGTTTCTAAAGTGGCACTAGCTAATGGATTCAGGAATGGTAAAGTGGAGGAGCACCGAAATCGATGAAAACTATATTGTCACCGATAATACACATGGAATGTATTTGTGTCGTTTAAATATACAAAGGCGATGATATCCAGGTCGATGATGGAAGTTTGGGGACGGGTGAAAAAGTTATATTTTTATTTTGTTTTTAGAAATTTCCACCAAATTTATAATTTCATGTTCATTGTCTCAAGTGTGCTGGCTTCGAATTGGCCACGTATTGGTCAGAATGGCACATTAAGCTGTCCCTTAACTCATATCAAGCTTGAAAATATGTCCCGGTTTTTGCCAATGTCGGGGTTCGAACCCGCGCCAACCTCGTCTAGCCCAGATTGTGATTATCTTATCCACGACATAACCACCTCAGCTACAGTGACGTCCTTACAAAGGAAGCCTTTGCACCGAGAGTTGGGAAGCGTATCAGTCTGAACAGAACGGATCTACCAATATAACAAAATGCATTGTCAGATGTATGGAAGAACGGACTGAGTATGCGTGGTCATTGCTTCAAATGTGATTGCTCCAATGGGCGTGAACACATTCTCATTTCTTATCGAAATGGCCATGTGTCGAAGAGAATGGTCACTGAGGTGACGTTTACACATAGCCGGTGAAGCCGTTACCCGGCGAACCCGTTAGCCGGCGAAGGTTGGGCAGAGTGTTTACACATCGCCGGCGAAGATACGCATATATTCATGTGTCTCCTTTACTTGTTAATAGTTTTCGTTTTAGTTCTCACTGAACTGCAATATGATATTGCTGTACACCTGTAAACATCTAGCCGCTTCATGTTAGAGATATGGCTGGGCAGTATAGTGAAATGAAACTTTTTAGAAATGGAAATGCCGAAATTATTAATATCCAACTCAAACTTTCAGGTATTGCTATTGGTAATTTTATAGATATTTAAAAAACATTGTTAATGGTTTGTTTGGGTTCACATACAGCCTGTGAAGTGAGTGTCGCACCATTGTCAGTTTTAAGATCTTTTCGTCGCATACATCTACAAATTGGTGTCTAATCATTCGGATTGGATTTTATATTATATATATAAGTTTCAACATCGCGAATCAAATGTGACACATTTTCCGTTTGCACATTATACAATAAAATATGTTTTTCATTTTACTCGGGCGTTCACCATGTCCATGTATATAGGGCCGTGGCGATGGGGGGGGGGGGGGGGGGGGTCTCATCACAACTTTAATCAAAATATTCAAAAGCTGGAAATTTCATACCTGACACGGCAATAGTTGGACATTTGACATCAGCAATATGTTGAAATTGTTCTCGTAGTTTTATTTTCAACAATTTGTTATTGGTGATTTCTTTAGGCAACATTTGCTTATTTTTTTACCAAATTGTTGGACTGAAATGACCATCAGTTGGAAATGATCCAACCTTATTAGAGGTGCGTCAAGTTTGGAAAATGTCCAACAATTGGAAATCTTAATGCTGGATGCTAGGATTTTGCAATTTTCAGGATTCAGATTAAAAAAAATTCTCACACCTGGCCATAACCACGGTCGGTCGATAAATTCCAAAGATGAACAGTCCCACACCTCCAAATCAGGCCCTCTAGACCCGTCCCTGTGTAAATATGTCCACGGCGCACTCAGATTTAGATTATTGAACTAATTGTCCATTAAGTTTGAATCCACAGAAACGTGCCATCCCATTTCTTCCATATATATATATATGGACATACATGTACATGAATTAATTCCCTCGAATGCGCAACAAATGTACCATGCACATGCAGAGTACGTGTACCATCATCGGTTAGTATTTATAATAATAGCTTATAACCAAGGTGCGTGACCACCGACCTGACAGCTGATTAGAGACAATCAAACTGGCACACTGACCAATATATACACAGGTGAAAAGCGGGCTGGTCTATCAGCGATTGCACAATAATATTGTTCGAGTTAATTGTTGAAAGGAAATCACCCATGACGGCATGACCCCAGATAAACATGTAACTTAACCGCAGAGCGAATTAGAATCCATACGACAATCAGGTGCTTGTACTAAATCATTTTATCCAAAAGTTGAAAACCGTATAGCTGAGTATCCGGATAGCCGTAATTCTTATCCGGCGAAGTATAAACACTCTATTGTTATCGCTGCCGGCTAAAGCGAATGCGATCTTCGCCGGGTAATGTATAAACACCCCCTGAGATGTCCCTCAACTCAGATCAAGCTTGAAAAATCGATGCTATCTTCACTCATGCATGTCTGAGTTCGAACCCGCGCCAACATCGCCTAGCCCGAACTGCGATGATCTTATCCACGACCCAACTACCCCGGCTAAATGGACATTCTTAAAAAGGAAGCCCTTCCCCGAGAGTTGGGAAGCGTCTCAGTCTGAAAATGGGTTAGAATATTGAGACACACCGGATCTACCATTATATTGGAACAAGCACAATTAATGAACTTCCTCCGAAATTGTATATGTGACCACACCGCACAGGCGAATATTATATTAGATGTATGGAGGTGCGGACTTTAGCGTTCATTGTTTCAAATGAGCATGCTTCATTGAGCGTGAACATTTTCTTATTTCTTATCGAAATGGCTATGTATCGATCAGAATGGCACAGTGAGCTGTCCCTCAACTCAAATCGTTAACGTCTAGCATAAACTGCCTTTCACCGAGAGTTGGGAAGATTATCAGTCTGAACATTGGTTCGTATGTTGTCACACAACGGATCCACCATTATATTGGAACATGCCCATTGCACGAATCCCGAACATTTCCCCACCCGGACATTTTCCTTCCGGATATTTCCCCACTTTCTAAATAGCAGAGCCAAAAATAGGCGAAAATCATGGGCGAAGATCGGTATCGATTGTCAAGCTTGATCTGATTTGAGGGACATCTCAAAGTGCCATTCCGATCGATACATGACCATTTCGATAAGACATGCGAATTTGTTCACGCTCACTGGTATAAACACATTTGAAGCAATGAACACTCATACTGAGTCCATGCCTCCGTAAAGATGATAGCTATGATAATCGTATATGATCACAGATACAATGTCCGAGGAAGTGCATTGTGCTGCTCCATTATAATGGTAGATCCGTTCTGTTTCATAATTCGACCCATGTTCAGACTGATACGCTTCCCAACTCTCGATGAAAGGACTTCCTTTAAAGGATGTCACCGTAGACGATGTGGCCGATAAGAAATGAGAAATTCTTCACACTCACTGGTGTAAGCACATTTGAAGCAAGGAATATACTTATACTGAGTCCACGCCTCCATAAATCTGATGTATAGTACACAGTAGGATATGTCTGTCAGACATTTTTCTCCCAGACCCCTGGACCGATTTCTTCCAAATTTGGTGTGGTAACTTTTAACAGCCTTAGTTGTTAAAAATGTTATAATTTAGTTTTTATCAAAACGATCAAACGATCATGTAAACGATTAAAATGTACTCGACGCTCACAAGGGGACCGCCGTTGAAAAAAACCTCTGTCTATAAGATCAAAATGTGCGAAAAGCGTTCAACGGGGCCGCGAGCCCATAATACACAAAGAGGCGGCCCCTCCAATGCTGAATAAAGTCCCCCTATTGATTCAGCTATAGTAGCTAATACAAAAGTCAATATTATGTTTATTTTCAGATAGTTGTAAGCGATGCGTTGTTTTCATCTATATGATGATCCACGGAAACGACATATTTATTAGCGGAAAATTTATCAATAGAAGATATCCTCGAACATAATAAATGCTCAGGGGATACACCATGGAGTCTCCAATTGCAGATTATAGTGACGTATATATCTGAAGAAACGACAGGAAAGCTTTGTTTCGAACGTGTTTGAAAATCACCAATGACCTTATGATGTTTACTGTGACGTCTTAAGATGCCATAGAGATAACCCATTCAACGATGCTGGTTTACGAAGCTCTTGCAATCATTTGTATCGATAAGTACTAGCATGGTGTGGGCACATAAGCGAAACACTTTAAATATAGGTGAAATATTGAATCGTTAAAACGTCCGCGCTGATATATTAAACAATATACGCTCTCCCGACTTTCTCATTCAGGGATCGTCCGCATGACAGCATCCATGGCGAAATTCATTCTCCGATTTTACCTGATATGCACCCTACACTATATCACGCAGGGTTTTGGAGCACAAGTAAAGACTTCAGTTCAGATATATAAAAGACTGACCCAATGGGACAATTATCATTGTTCGAACTCGCTTCTTGTGGGGACGGAGAGTGGAGTACCAATCGGCGCTTGTGTTAGGTCATGCGAGGCGTCCGCCGTCTGTGCATCAGTATTCCACCGCGAGCAGGATGGACTCTGTGAACTTCATTCCTTTGCATCTAAACGAGCCATGTCCACATTCTGCACACAGTCGATTGGATTTTCATATTTTGCCAAAACGATGCCGAAAGGTGAGTTTCAAGCGGAAGTTGAAAACTTATTTATTCATCGAACATTTTGGTGTAACAAAATTGAAAGTGTAAATGGCAGTGTAGCTCAATTTGGGAAGGAGTTAATTTTTGCCGATCAATGAATAGAATGATAATGAAGAAGGAAAGAAAAAACGTTACAGTAATGATCTTGTTTTGTGTAGATGAAATTATTTCATTTCAAACATTTAACCAATAAATGTGGGCTACAGGGTATGCCGATTCAAATCTGAAATCAAAGATGGCTGCGTCAGCAGCCATTTTTTATAACGAATTTCGGAAATAATCGATGGCCCCAAATATCAGTATGAAGTTTGGTGAAGATTATATGAGGGATGCGGACTAGACGGTGTGCCAAAGTAATTAGTCATTCAAATGTCTTTAATCGAAAATCTTTCAAATTCGATAGCCCTCATCTAGAGGTGATCCTAATCATGCCTGTAAATTTACAAAACATTTCTTCGAATTATATGCGGGCTGTAGGGTGTTCACATGGATTCAAATTTGAAACTTCGTCAAGTTGAGCTAAAATGACTTGAAATAATGATCCTGTTACTGCGCTTGTTATTTCATCAAACTCTCTTTTTAATTTTAAGACCCACTGGTGGAGATATTGCGTTATTAATTTAGATTTTGTAGGTTTGTATATATTGATTGTTTTACTATACTTAACGTTGTATTGTTATTGTTAGTGTTTTAGAGCATGTCAATGGATTTAGGGTTAAGATAAATTATAAGAAAATGCCGCTATGCCGCACGTCCCCGACATAAGGGGGCTTCATTTGAATTGTGGCTTTTTTTTAAATAAATATTTTATATTGGGAACAATCATTAAATCAAACTTTGCTTCCAACTGTTATATCAATGTCCGTGTTTTGAGCGCTTATTCTCACTGTTGGTTCGCGGTTTTCTGTTTTCGTCACGAAAATTAGTTCTCAAACAAAACTGTAAAACATGTTCGTACTCTTTCATAAAACACGACATCTGAACTGCACAAAAATTATTTTATTTAGTTCTTCGTTCGGCCAGAATAATCAATGATAGACTCCCGATAATAGTTCCGCATAATCTATATATAGTATATATTACCATTGCTTGCTATGTATTATGTTAAATGCACGGGCGGCGTTCGTTGCAGAAATATTCATATTTGTTCAAATCGCCACCAACAGAAGAAATATTAAAACATATATAATTTTGTTCATATGACCAAATATAATCAGCGCATAAGGCTACGTTCATACGCTGGCAATATTGCACTGCAAACTGCAAAAATGCCAGCTGCAAAATTGCCAAAACGGATTAATTTCTGCCCGCTGTCAACAAATCAGCGTTAGTAGTGATCAATGAACGACAGTCGTTTGCTTGATTGATGAGCTGTTTGCAATATATCAGAACACGGTGCGTGTTGGTATTCTTAGGCCAGTCAAAATAATGTCACCTGACATGTTGGAATGTGATATCGCCACGGCCAGCTCTCTCGCTGGGATGCTGCTCATACATGAGTACAATAAACGTCACCTACACAGGAGATGGTGCGTCCGCACTTGGCTCAACGAAGATAACCGACGAATTCAAATCTTCCCGGGTATCATCCCAAACTCCAAACTTGTCATTCCAATAATTTTAGTCACAAACTCGTTGGTCTTCATGTTAGGCAAAACAATAAGTTAAGAAAAACGGGGGGAGAGGACGTGGTGCTGATGTTAAACAAAACAAAGAAATCAAATAAATAGTAATACAAGTTAATCAAAAGCACACAATATATTGTTATTCAAATGGCGTGAATAATAATATAGGCCCATATATGCTTTATCAATGCCAAAGACTAACATCCCATTATCCCTACTGTTAGACCCCACCCCATGCACCGCCACGACGACACAACCAGTCACCTTTAAACCACTACAATTACATCGATATCGCAGTCTTGGTATATGGTGTTAGCACGTATTCGAACCCCAGCTTGATCTGAATTGAGTGATATCTCAATGTGCCATTCTGATCGATACATGACCATTTCGATAACAATTGAGAATTTGTACACTGAAGTAAGCACATTTGAAGCAATGCATGGATACTCATAGTGAGTCCTGCCACAACTTCCCGAATAGCTCCCACATTTATGACTCAGGAAGCATCACTTTTTGGTACTATTTGTATCAATCCATATCATCATATCCTCATATAACGGAGATCCACATGTATAATTATGTGTGCATGAGAATCACAGAGAATACACCCCGATACCATTCGATCGTATCAAGTACGGTACAGACACAAACAATTATTGTTAGTGGCCTTGTGTTGTGGCCACCGGCAGAGAGGTATACACCCGTTATCATATACCACCGTTGATTGTTGATGACCAGCCACGAGACAGCACGAGCTCGTCGGTAGCTGGCAAAAATGCCAGCTAACAAAACAAAACAAAACAACCTTTGCAGCTGGCATTTTTGCAGTTTGCAGTGCAATATTGCCAGCGCATGAACGTACCCTAAATGGTATATTGTCGTCAAGACGTACGATGGTGCTCGTGTTACAGAAGTTGTGCTTCTGTTTACATAACACAGCGCAATTCTATTGGTTAATCACACACAACTGATATAAACGCTCTTTATGATTTCCATATCAGGAAAACAGTAACAAATAACGCTCTTTATGTTTACCATATCCGGATCTAAACAAAAGCCAGGTTCTGTAACGTTTTTTTATTCTATTTACATAACAAAGGAAAAACATGTGACAATAACATACTGTTTATGCCATATTTCTTATTGGTGTAAGAACAAAGTCTGTCTATAGTTTACTATTATTTCTGTTTATGGCGGTTTTTGACCGAGGTGAATATTTTAAAAACATACCCACCTCCAACGCCGCCCGTATATATCTTTAAAGAATGACGTTGTGTGTTTCCGTCATGAAAATAACTTACATTACTTGCGTCGCGTTGTTTGCCATACACGCATTTGAACGCATCGTGCAGCGTAGTGTTTCACTTTATTTTAACTTCACAATTTGAGTTTCCTGGAATAGGTTAACAAAAAACATGATAATACCGCGGTGTCATGCCCAGACTCAATCTACAATCTATATCAACAAACTTTCGACACGGGGTAATTTAAAAAATGGTTTCAGAGTTCCACACCACCAGTTTCACAGTTTCAACAACATACACAAACTTAGATTCCCTGTATCATTGAGATGATTATATATTTGCCATTTATTTGGTGGAAATCACCGACAAATAATTGTATCGATGTTGGTGCCCACCCCTTTCCCATCCATGATTACGAGAGCCCACTTTAGGTAATTTTAATCCTCACCATTATTTTTCTTTTAAGTTTACCCCTACCATGCAGATTGGGGACATACATCTTTTTAATTTCTTTATCTGAGAGACACGAAGCCAGGCAGACACACGCAAAAGAAGAACATAAATAAGATATGCGTTCCATAACTAAATGTCGGTATAGATGTACCTATAGTTACAAATTCACGAGGTGCTTTCTGACTCTAAGGGTACGTTCATACACTGGCAAGTTTGCACGGTATGTTTTTGCGGGCATTTCGTCATAGAAAACCACATGGTGCCAGTATATGAACGGAAAGATGCACATAACATGCATCTTTACCAAAGCTAACGACATGAGAAGTAATATTTCTGTAGTTGAACTTGTAACGGTGCTACTCAAATTTGCCTTCAAATACATATACGATTTATTCTTGCTAGATAATTGCATGATATTTACAGGCAAATTCCGTTAGCATCGCTACAGGCGGAACTACCGAGATTTTACTTCGCACGTAGTTAACTGTGGTACAGATGTACTTTGTGTGCTTGTTTTCGTTCATATTCTGGCACCATATCTTTTTCTAAAACAAAATGCCTGCAAACCATACCGTGCAAACTTGCCAGTGTATGAACGTACCCTAACCGAGAGCTATGTGGACAGAAATTAGTTAGAAACACACATTGCAACACAATTGAAAGAATCCAACGTCAATTACCGTCATCCACAGTTTCTAGATATGTCCAGTTTTGGTGCAAGAAATATACATTATGCATTTGTAACCGGGTTAAAGCGGTTATAAGTCAAAAATATCAGACGTGTTTTTTGTCACATAGTTACAAATGCTTATCAGAGGCTTACTCCAACCAGAAAAATGAAAATATTTCACCCATCCTTGTTTAAAAAGGGTTACAAAGTTACATTTGGAAGTCGTTTAAAAACGCGACGTATTTTTGTCACATAGTTACATTTGGAAGTCGTTTCAAAACTGCGACGTCCTTTTTGTCACAAAGTTACCTATGATTATCAGAGAACAACTCCAAGTAGAAAAATGAAAATATTTCTCCAATCTTTGTTAAAAAGGGTTACAAAGTTACATTTGCTAGTCGTTTAAAAAATGTGACGTGTTTTTTTGTCACACAGTTACATTTGGAAGTCGTTTCAAAAATGCGACGTGTTTTTGTCACAAAGTTACCAATGCTTATCAGAGAATTACTCCAACTAGAAAAATGAAAACATTTCACATATCCTTGTTAAAAAAGGGTTACAAAGTTACATTTGGAAGTCGTTTCCAAAATGCGACGTGTTTTTTGTCACATATTTACAAATGCCTATCAGAGAATAGCTCCAACTAGAAAAATTAAAATATTTCACCTATCCTTGTTTAAAAAGGGTTACAAAGTTACATTTGGAAGTCGTTTCATAAAATTGTGCGAGATTTCTAGTCTGTACGGAAATATTACATATCTATTGAGACATTCAGCGCATATATATGTTCATATTTATAATGCCGGACGGAGGCATTGCACTGTCATTATATCGGTGTTGTGCGTGACCCGTGTTCATCTTGATAATTCCGGACCGAGGCATTGCACTGTCATTATAACGAACCACAGACGGACGCTTTGGGTCGTATATATAGACTATATCAGATTTTGTGACGTCACCAATTATTATCTAATAGGACGCTGTTGTTTTGAATTTCGGGAGCGCGAATGTCGCACAGTAGATCGGTGGGCTTAAAGCATCAATGTCGTAATCGGCTGTCAAGAGGCCAACCCAAATCAGTCGACGTGCAACATTATCCTATTTATATAAACGTCATAAAATCATTTATTTGTTTTTATTTATTAGGGAAAGTAGGTCCATAATTAATTTATAACGGGTCTACTGGATAAAATCATCAGACCCTAGGAAGTTTTAATATTTTTTTTAATAAACTAAAATCACCGCAACTCAACACGATCTACGTGTATCTCAAAGCTTTATTTTCCAACTGATGCACATCAGTTGATCAATACTGCATGGTTCTGTAGAGACTATACCGTGCGAAAGGAAATGAGATAATATTTAATATGGATTTGATTGTTATCATAAGTCTGCATACTTACATGCATCTGATAATCCACATATATCCTATTTTCTTGAATAGAATGAAAACACATACTTATGAACAAAGCAGAATATACATTCAGTTCCACGCGAATTCCGTCAATGGTGAAAGTTACACGATGATGTTGTTTGTCGACTATCGTTGAAATCGACATGATGACATGTCACATATGAATGAAATGAACATCCTGAGTATCTGAAGCGGAGAGCTCACCAACACGCCAAGTAATAGGGCCCATAATGGTTAGTTTCAGTTACATGCACTCTCGACAACATATATAACTATTTATAATTATCACAGGGGGGGGGGCGTAAAAAAGGTGCGAGACGTGGGGGTCTTTTTTTTACATTTCCATTTTTTTACACCCACCCACCCTTTCTTGCATTTTTTTTCATAAAATTTTAGACACCCACCCCAAAACAACAAAGCTTTATGTTGGTCCCCTCTGTAAAAGACCAAATTAAATGTTACTTCCTGTTAACAAACATGTGCAAAACTGAACTCTAGGAAATCAACAAAGGTAGAATATTATGTGATTATATTGGTAAATTTATAACCCAGCCTATTCATCTGTGTGAGTACAGCTGGTGTGATTAGGTGAAAAATATGTTGAATCCCCTGGAATGACAACAAAAAATAACTAGGGTCAGTGTTAGGGCCTATAGTAGAATACAAAATTACACAAAATTAAATTTATCTTTTTTTTCAGACATCAACCAGCATCAACTAGTAGGCCTAGAGCCTATAGTAATACCAAAAAGGAAAATGTGCATATGAACCAGTGTACGAATTAGCTTTTATGTATGCCTGCATGACCACCGACCCGACCTCGCATTACGACTTAGAACTAGGCCTAAAATAATGCTTAACCCTTTGAGTTTGAACGTTGATGGTCAATTTAGTGCCAAATCCATATACACGGATGTATATTACTGAGATTAATTTGGACAACCAGAGCTGAACTTCGGTTATGTACTGGATGGAGTTCAAGTGCAATAAGAAATTCACACACATTCTGTACATGACCTTTATGCGTGCCTTCAAACTAGACCACCTTGCACATCATCTTATAAATATACAATAATTTTAAGTAAATTAATTTTTCTTCTTTGATAATTTTCAAATTAGCCTGAATTAGACAATAAGTGTCATTTACATACTAGTATATGCAGGTAATTATGGGATATAATAATTACAATGTGAACAAAACTGTGTCCTGGCCCCTCTTCACATCTATTTAAATAATATTTTTATACTCTTCAGAAGACTATCCAAGGAAGTTTATATTTTTGTTTCTTTCACTAAATGTTATTAAAACTTTATTTCATGTCTACTTATTTACTTATTGATGGTTGTCAACAACACTGAAACAAATAATTTGACAATTCAAATAATTATTTGACAAAAGTATATTTAAAAATCAATTTAGTATACAAACACTGATACAAATATTTAGTTCATACATTACACTCATGCATCAACTAACTGTATGAGTAAAGAGACTGTCATGAAGTATAAGAATTATGGTAATATTCTGTCATGAGTTGTTAGCTGCATTAAGCTCACCCTACCCTAGAGCTATCTGAAGTATTTTTTTATTGATCTACACCGTGAACTAGACAATTTTCAATATAAAAACTGCCAAGCAAGATGAAACAGACACAATAAAAAAAATTTGCGCGCAAAAAAAATCAATGAAATATTTGGGACCAACCCCCACAATATTCGCTATTTTTCCATTTTATATCAACTTATGGGGGTAATTATAACAATATTGAATGTATTAGTGCTTCTCATATTGCAACAAGCCACAACATATAAACAAATATGTTTAAAACAGTTGAAAATATGTCAATGAAAAAAAAATGCAAAAAAGGTGGTCAAAAACTGTTTCCGGCCTCGGGTACCCACCTACCCCCCCCCCCTCATGTCTCGTAAAAAAAATTCGCCCCCCTGATTACCACACCAAACATAAGCCTTATGTATGTGAATCTTATTTGGTGGGAATCTATAAAGTGATTTTGACAAGAATTGTTTTAAACGCTACATGCAGAAACCCCTATGTGATTGTTTTAGCTTTGGTTCGTTAATTACGCTTGCGTATGATCATATTATTGGTATAGTGCGAGACCCGTGTTCATCTTGATAATGCCGGACCGAGGCATTGCACTGTCAATATATCGGTATAGTGCGCGGTCCGTGTTCATCTTGATAATGCCGGACCGAGGCATTGCACTGTCATTATATCGGTATAGTACGTGACCCGTGTTCATCTAGATAATGCCGGACCGAGGCATTTCACCGTCATTATGTCAGTATAGTACGTAACCCGTGTTCACCATGATAATGCCGGACCGAGGCATTGCACTGTCATTATATCGGTGTATAGTGCGTGACCAGTGTTCATCTTGGTTGGTTGTCATCGGTATCGGTTAAATAATCTCTCACGGAGTACGTCATATATTGTAGATTTTGGTGCAGAAAAAAATACGACGCACATGTAACCAGTTACTGGGTTACAAATACGTGGTGTTTTGGGTATTTTTTACATGTCAACGTTTGCTCGTACGTAGCTCCGACCGGTTACAAATGCGTCGTATTTTTCATTTTGGAGTTACATTGAAAGTCGGTTCAAATACCTCACGTTTTTTTTTTGTCACAAAGTTATAAATGATTTTAGAGACTATCTCCAACTAGAAGAAATGAAAATATTTTACCCATCTTTGTTATAAAGGATTCCATTTGGATGTCGTTTAAAGCTTTTTGGCACATAGTTACAATTGCTTACCGGAGAATAACTCTGACTATAAAAATTGAAATATTTCGCCTATCCTTGTTAAAATAAATGGTTACACAGTTACACTTGGAAGTTTTGGAGTTTATTATCTGATAAGCATTTGGTAAATTTGTGACACGTCGGATTTTTTAAACGGCTTCTGTAAGTACATATCGTCCCATTAACCAAACCAAATCCTATACAACTTCCTTTCATGCTGGCCTTCTATATTGGAGATCTTCTAATATGAGATGGTCGATATAAGGTTCACCGACCCCATATTGAAAGCCCCGGGAGGACATGGATGTATATGGGCTCGATAGACGCCATCTTGTTTTTTCCCCTTGGAACTCTGCCGCCTCAGACATAATATAGAGTGTATTTTGGCTGAAAGGAAATGCATATATGTCGGAAATCATGTTCTACGACTATAATAATATAGTTAAGTATTATACTATTATACCTGCATCTGGTGTATTTACCGATTTTAAAGACACATAAATTTACTATCAAACTCAATTTGTTACTGGCGATGAGCCATTGGCTGAGAGTGTTGGCGTTCCACTTCCATGATGCGTTATTGTGATGTTTTAGGTTAAAACTTTTAACATCAATAGTCGGCACGTTCAGCTTACCAGAATCTAATACAAGTCGTACCGGTAATTAAATTTCTCACATTTAAAACAAGATAAAAGCGTTACAGGACTACTATTTTCCGGCTACAGTTACATGTGAGGCTCAGCGAGATTAACATCGGGCCCAGATAGCGTCTCGCCCGATATTAAACTAACTTCGCCTCATATGACTCCATATCCGGCAACTTCTCGCCATAATTTGCCATCCCATTATGTACATGCATGCACAATTAAAACATAACAGGCATGCGTGTAAGAAATAAAGTGACCGTCTTCTGCTGAGGTCACTCGACTGGAAGGTATGTATACGAGTATATGAGTTCAGCGACGTGATGATAGGGGGTATTTGGGTGTCTCATTTTTTAATTTTATGCCTGACCTAAATTTGGTTGGACATTTCAGACCAAGCAATAGATAGAATTGTTCTGATAGTCGAATGATGTCCTATCTGCACACTCCACCGGAGAACCTCTATAGCCATGCTTCTATATATATATATATATATATATATATATGAATTCTATACATCAGTTCAATACTCTATCACAGCTTTTAGATTGTCGGACAAGAAAAATGCGTGGACGCCGCAGTCAATGCTTTTCTGAACAAACCCAATCATTCATTGGTATTCAGTCCACAAGCACAAGGGTATGATCTTTTGATGTCATTTTGTCGGGCATATCTGTGGAACAACATATCCTAAATCTGCTCAAATCCGCTATGGGGAAATTTTTTTCGAGCATTTTGAATAAATGGTCCTATTTGGGGTTTTTTATGTATGATTTTCCGTTCCGAAATTTACACTTGAATGACAATTAAATTAAAGTTATACAGATGACAGGAACATGCAACATAAACAAATTAGTATTGATGCAGGAGAGACGTATCTCATATTGTGTACAATTCGATTGTCAAAATTCAAAATGGCGGACAAAATGGCGACCGAAAATGTAAAAATTGGACAATTTTCACTAAATTTCACCAGATCGTTTCCATTTACAAGACATTTGGTTTAAATGGCCATTTGTGCCAACATGTACCGTTTTAAATCAATGTCTGGTAATTGTGAGCCATATCATGGGGATTGGGAATTTGGGCCCTTCAGTGTCCCGCAAATTCGATATAGATGTACTAAATTTCGAAGAAAAATCTATTATTGTTGTAATGCCCAGAATAACCGCAAATCGAACACACCAGTGTACTGAATACTCACCAAATGTCAGATATGAACCACTAGTGCCCATTTTAGCAGAAATTAGGCCATCAGTTCCCAAAATAGGGACAAACTGGCTACCGAAAGTAGTCAAATTGGGCAATTTTCGCTAAAGTTCACCAGATTGTTTCCATTTAGACGAAAAATGTTTATGTAACGGTAGCACCACAGTAAATGATGTCGAATCAAAATCTGATAATAATGAGCTATTTGTGTCGAGAATTTGTCACTACGGTATCCCAAAATGGCGGCGAAAATTACGATCGAAAGTCAAAAATTTAACTTTGTCATTGATTTGTAAATAAATCTTCTCATATTGAATATAATTTGATGAGTGTCCAAAGCAATCAAACTAGTATCGAAATATATCCAATGAATTAAAAAAACGCCTAACGGGTGTCCCAAACCATCTAAGTGGCGTAAAACCACACAACGGTTGTCTCAAACACCTTCTTAATAATATACCAAATTAATCGATGAGTGTCCCAGTCCATAGACCAGGCGTTTCAAAATCAGCCAACTGGTGTCCCCAAAACCACATAATATGTGAAACAGTCCACCCAAATACTGTCACAAACAATCAAAATAGTGTCCAAACCAGTTCAATGTGTGTTCCAAACCATCCGACGATTGCCGTATGTCACACATCGAGTGTCCGAATTCATGGACGTGGTGTCCAAAACCCATCAAGTGTGTACCACACATCCAATGGTTGTCCCAAGCCATCATATGAGTGTCCATAATCATCCGATGAGTGCCCCAATCCATAAGATGATGCTCTCAAACGACCAGGAGTGTCTAAAATGTCCAACTAGTGTCTCAAACCAACCACTGGATGTCCCAAACTAGTATACAAAACCATCCATCAAATATATCAAACCATGTTTTGGTTAACCTGATTGGATGGTTTGATAAACTCACTTGATACTCGATGGAGGGTTTTGTACACTATCGTAGATATATTGAGATGACAGTTGGTAGTTAGGATGTAAAACCTGTCCAGTTGGATGGATTGGGAACTCATTGGATTGTTTATGATGCTAGTTTTATTGTTTAAGTCGCCCGCTGGGTGATTTGTGACTTCATTTGGATGGTTTTAGTGCACCAATGTGGTGGTTTGTTCACATTGAGTGACTTGGGGCACTCACTATAGATTTTATACAATGGTTACGTGCAACGAGACACCGCATGGCAGATTGGCTCACTGATTGGGCCGTTTGGGACAATATAGTTGTATGGATTGAGATGACAGTTGTATGACATAAGACACTCTCCGGATGTCTTGGGATTCTAGTTGTGTGACATGGGGTACATATTGGATGCAGCCACTCATGTGGTTTTTTGACACTGATAGATGATTTGGTTACCTGCGTACATCAATTGTGTTTTGAGGCACTCATTGGGTGGTTTGACACACTCGATGTGCGCTCATTGTGTGGCTTGTTTTACCCATTTGATGGTTATGGACACTTATTGGATAAGTTTTGTACACCTGTTGGATGGTTTGGGACACAACTGTGTGGTTTCGAACATCGGTTGCAAAGTCTGGAGCAATATCGGTGTGGTTTGGAAAGATTCGTTGAATGGACTGAGTCCCTAATCAGGTCGATTGAGACACTCATTTAGTGGTTTGGGACACTTATTTGGGTGGGTCGGAATACCAGATGCATGGTATGGGGGAATATATGTGTGGGTTATAAGTTATAACGCCAGTTATCGATTGGGGCACTACGTACCTTAGTCTACATCAGTATGGGTTGCTTGTGAAACTCATTTGGTGGAAGAGGAGAACCCTTCGATGGTTTGTGACAATATTTGGATTTGGGGCGCTCATCGTATGGATTGGGATAATCACGTGTTGGTTTTTGGATACTAGATGGGTTTTGTAAATGTGTATATGTTTTGGTGCACTCGCTATGTGGTTCGGGACACTCAGTTGATGTATCGTGAAACTGTAGTTGGTGGCTTTGGAACTCGTATGGTGGCATATATGACTACATTTATTCGATATCGTAAGATTTAGTAAAAAAATCAACAACAAAACACTTCAGTTGTTCACTTCTGACTGAAAACTTTTTAGACAGAATTGTCAAATCCTCGGGATATGACTTATCATACCGGATTAGGATTCGCAATTTTATAGTCTTAGAGTCAAGTTATGCACGAAATGACAGGCATATGCTATGACAACACGAATAATGCATTTTTGTTGGATGTTCCTGTCACATTAATACATTTAGATAATA
This sequence comes from Siphonodentalium dalli, assembly GCA_032622095.1. Lineage (NCBI taxonomy): Eukaryota > Metazoa > Mollusca > Scaphopoda > Gadilida > Siphonodentaliidae > Siphonodentalium > Siphonodentalium dalli. The sequence continues at coordinate 198,524,906 of CP136065.1, read as the reverse complement.
TTGAAATGATTGGTAGTACACTGCAGGAAATTGCCGCCATACTGTCTGGTACAAACACGGCCACAGTCATATTAGCGTTAAAATAGTTTGTTCCTTATGAAAAAAAAATGGATCAAGTTTTATACTGGGGCCCCATTTTGCTGACCTGATTCCTGGAAGAAAATTCAAATTCTCACCATTTTCTTACATATTTTCTTCATTTTTATCCAAAATTAACGACTTTCCATTCATGAAACGCATGGAAATTTTAGATATGTTATTATTTGGTCACATTTATCACTCAGGGAACTCGACTGAGCGTTTATGGTTGGGAGGTTTGTTTTTTAACAAAATTCCAATTTTCACCATATTTTTTTACATACTCCAGACTTTTGACCCAAAAATGACGACTTTCCCATTATGGAATTTACGGGGATTATGCATACGTTATTGTATGAGTATAGTCACACTCAAAACACCAAAAGTCATTGCATGGCAAATTTGTTCATGGTTGTGCGTTTCTTTCCATCAGTTTCATTGGACTAATAAGGAACTGCAAAATTGACACAAAAAGCCATTCTGCCCGACATAATAACACCAAAAAACAGCTGGTTAACAATTTTTGATAGGTTCACTTTACAATCGGAGTCTCAACAGAAAATTACAATTGTCACCATTTTGTTTTACATATTCCTGACTTTTGACCCAAAAGTGACAACTTTCCCACCCCGGGATTCACAGGGATTTTGGATATGTTATTATATGGGTACAGTCACATTCAAACACACCAAATTACATGTATAGCAATTCTTAACGGTTGGGTGTTTCTTCCAATCAGATTGACTAGACTAATGAGGAATAGCAAAATTGACACAAAAAGCCATAAATACGACCCTATTTCGTAGAGCAAAATATTTTTTCACCAAAGCGGATTTCAGCGGATTTTGGGTATATTGTTCCCCAGATTCTGCCTGACTAAACAGCTTGTCAACAATTTGTTCTAGGTTCACCTCAAATTCGAGTTTCAACGACCAGACTATGTAACCTTATATGTTCTCACATACATTTTCTTGCTTCTTCATGTGAACACACCATATTAATCTTTTCTGCTTGGTCAGGTTTATAGCCTGGATTATTTAGAAAATCTTGATCAGATGGTAGATTTGTTCGCAGTCTACGCATTATGGTTTGCGTGTGCATCGGTATATGTTCACAAGCTTAACCTTTATAACAGAGAGCTACTGACAGACTACAAGCAAAATTAATTCACAATAGATCAAGATTGATCGGTAAAATGACAGCGAGAAATTAGATCAAGCCGTCTTTTTAATAAGTAAAATTGTTCAAATCTTCAGAATGTCAGATTCAATTTCTATTTGTATTTATACATAATTCAGGAACTTCAATGTTGTGACACGTACTCAGGTTATGTGTGGGGTATAGGGAGAGTGTCTACTTCAGCTGAAATGCGTCGTCTACTGATCAATCTTGTAAACTATCCGCGATGGTCCATGATGCTGATGTTTTGTTCTTATAAATGGTAAAAGGTGGTTTACGTCGATAGGGTTTGCTTCTTCCACTCACATTGTACACATTATACCGACTGTATACGCATTGTTTATACTCAATCCATAGTCTTGTTAAGCATATCTAATTCCGAGTGGTATATTTTCATGACGTACATATATTTGCTAGCCAACACTTTTGATTTGCGAGACTATTTGTAGCCTGACATACATAATTATGCATGAAACTAGTGGGTACTGCACGTGATTACAGTTATCTGTACCGATAAATCTTTCTTTTTTAAAATATATTTTCAAGTGAAATTGGTCTCTCGGAATTGCCCATTATCCTCATGCTGTGCTTCACGTTAGTTCGGCTTCATTCTGGCCTCAATGTAAGTCAGGTACCACCATGGCCTGCATGGCCTGATATTCGACGTGTATACATAAATGTGTTTCTGAACACTTCAAACAACATTTTATTAAGGACCAGAAGCGGGTTTTGCTCAAAAGAAGGCAAAATTGCAAGAAATGATCACGAAAAAACGTCTTTAGATCTCTATCTGGAAAAAATCTTTCATATATCCTCATCTTCATTGTATATAGAATCTCAAGAATTATTAAGTGAAAACAAAACAATAATGGATTTTATTATAATGCATTTGAGTTATTGTATCCCTTTCGGTACCAAGAACGGTTACAATAGTTACTAATTTCATGCAGGAATCCAATCACCACATAGCTGGTGATATGACTATAGATATATGACCTAGAACTCATCTCATGCAACCCAAATGTTTATTGATCAGCTGACATGACATCAATACTCTCAAATATAGCACATTTTTAATGGGCGGTTGTCTTCATAAATGAAAATAATCAAGAAACTTCTTCAATCAAGATTTAAATCTAAAATATTAAGTATAGTCTCGTATTTGTGATATTGATATAGTGGGTATATGGACTACAGTTGTTAAATATTTATATTTTACAGAAGTTCTTGGTACCGGAAAGTAGCGAAATATACACATGTTTCATATCATAAAAGTAGTAAACAGGGTTAAAACTTCCAACTTTTCATAACCATAGTAAGAAATAATCAAATGAACCAGATTTCAAAAAGAAATATCTAATAACAGATTTTGAGAAAATCCATTTTGAACTATAAAGAATTTTTGGCAAAGAATTTTCGGAATTAATCTCACGTGCGAGAAGACAACATATTTTACTTCCACGTTGCGATCGATTAGCATACTTCAGCAAACAAGATTTCACAAGAGAGTGTGCCAAGACAAAATTAACATGCTGAATCCGATAGTATTGGATAATACGCTGGTAGCGGCTAAGAACTGTAAGAATAAAACTTGGAATACTCATATCGATTGCAGGCACGCTTCTTCTATAATCTCAATATCCGTTTAACGAAAGTGGCTATTTATTAGGTAACGGCCTCTTCGGGATATGATTATCTTACTAAGAACCCGTTTTGGTATTTTATCCAAATTGTGCTTTGTCAGATCTTAATTTTACAACTATTGATTAGCGGTACCAAATTTGGCATGATACATCCAAAGCCCTCTATAGACTTTCATATGAAATTAGGTATCTGTCAATTTTGGGTAAAGTTGTTCACTCGAAAACTTCACGGGCTGTTTATTTTTCCGATCATTTTCAGTTGAAATAATAATGACTGCACTATAATGACAATTTTGAAAATCAAACGCATGCAACGCAGTGCAATCGGCTCACAAAGTTGACAAAATCATGCAATCGCGAGCTGGGACATGTACATGCTGTGAATTACGTCATTAGGAAACAGTTATTAACTAAGAAATATATGCCCTACGTTATTTGTTCAATGATATAAAGTTCTCCAGCGGAACATCAAAGAGTTCCAAGGGCTTGAACTGGTGTATCATACTCTCTGCTTATCTTCACAGTCGAATTTTCCACAAGTACAAATTAGCTATTCGCGATATCATGTTTGCTTTTTTTTGGTACATTTGTCGTCGTCAGAAGCCGGCCCACCCATCCACCTTCACTTGATCACTGCTCTGTTTGGTCCGGTTATTATGTGTCATTAATGTGTATTTGAAATACAAAATTGCATTGCATGGCATGGGAAAGTTAAAAATAGGCGGCCTCAAACAATGCTCACACCAGAACCTCTTATATGTATCATGGAATTGTGACCCTGGCACTGAAATATGTCGAGTCAATATTTAATCAAAAATCAGTGATATGTATTCTCTTCGTCGTCCCCGCAACAATCAGATTAGTACATAGCTTACATTCGCAACTCAGTTTAAAATGTCCACAGTGACAGTCTAGTATGGGTTACGTGTGGGCCAGCAGATGTATCATTAGTTTAGCCGTTGAAAATGAGAGCTCCTGGCATAGTTCTGTCAGGATAATATGGCCATATATACATGACACGAAGTGGAGCAACCACAGAATTTGTGGTGATTCAATATTACAATAATCATACGATGATAAATAATTATGCGTGGTACCATTATATTCATAATGATGAAGGGACCATAATGATTGTCGTCGTATTTTGGTGTGTTGCCTATCCTGCTTTACAACACTGTGTTTTTGGTACCAGTTTGACATTTGCGATTTTCAGTACACATTTTCACGGCGGGTAATCAAGTGCATGGTTTCAACTTGATGAGTATCACGCATTCAAAATTGCCGACGCAAACGCAACCAAAAACTCGGAAAAGGGTATTAAACTAGGATATGACATATTGCTTGTAGTATATTGGCCGCTACGAGCATATTCTAGACGATTTTTTCAAATAAGCTGATACCTCATATGTAATGCTAAAAATTATAATGTATCATCATGAAGTAGAGACGACCATTCGCAGCGACTCAACAATTTCTGCTTTGCTGAGGAAATATTTTCAGCGAAGTGGAAAAGACAGTTGAGAATGTGGTGACAAGACAAGTGCAATATCTTGTCTGGTCCACTGCCGATTCCGAAATATACAAACTCCAGACAGTTGCTAACCGGAAGTCACATGTCACTTTTTTTTTTAAACGTGCACGCCACCATAATTTGGCTCATCGCTATAGAATATATAGAAAAATATATATGACGTTATTATTCACATGCGCCTAAGGAACAATCTCTCGCAGTTGTAGTTTCTATGAACCCTTTCAATGCCAAATGAATTCTCCTAGTCAGTTATAAAATGTACACCGGAATTATCTATTATTTATTTGGATATTAGGTGATATACGCAGATGACAGATACATAAAAGTGCAGAAATATATAGCCCTATGTATTGAGGGGAATTGTTTAGATAATAAGTTCAACATATTGTCGTTTGTTGGACTTACTGCCGGAACATTTCCTAAATGATAATTACTCGGCAACGACGATTTAGTATCTAAAGTATAAATGAGTATGAGGTCACTGTGCTACTGTAGGGATGTGTTACCTCAGATCGATAAGCACAGCAGCGTGGATTTAAATCTATTCGTCTTTTAACGAGTAAAATTGTTCATTCTTTTAGAATCTCCTATTGAAGTTTGGTACTTATCCAATAAATTTTTTTCTTGGTCTGGTGCCACTTGTTAAACCCCTGGCTCTGTTTGTACTTGAGCACAATTCAAGAAATATCAATTGCTTCAATGTTGTGACACGTACTCACATTCTGTGTGGAAGTAGAAAGAGTGGCCACTCCATTTGGAATAACTCGCGCACTGATCAATTTTATACAGCAAAATGTAAATCGTGATGGTTCATGGTATTGATAGTTAGCAATAGGTATCAATGTGGTTGAGGAATAATTACTGATGTCGATACAGTTTTCTTCTTCCACTCGCGTTTTGCATCTTATACCGTATGTAAGGTATATATAAGTATATATAAAGTATGCGCATTATTGATACCCAATCCATGACGTACATGTATGTATTAGGTAATCAACGCTTTTGGTTTTAGACCCTGTGATTATTTTGGCCTACATATAATTAGTGGGCACTGGACATGATAAAGGTTATTTGCCCCCAATAAATCTTAAATTTTCAATTGAAATTGTTTTTGTTGGATTCCACATTGCCCTCCTGTTGGGCTTCAACTCAACTCGGCTTCATTGAGACCATAATAAATTTTATTCAGATACCAACATGGCATGGTTCAATTATTTTGATATGTGGATACATACATGTTTTACGAACAACGCTATTTTGTAAAATTAATAACTTATTAACCTATCATTTATAGAGTGCATTTTAAAATATCTGGCTCCTGATTAGTGGATTACCTCTGAGGAAATGTTCCTGTGAGGGAAACTAAAATCATACCCTACATAACTGTGGCGATAATTTTTGTGTATATATATAGATAGTCAGGTAGATTATGGCGAGGTATCCGACTACAAACTATTACTTGTCTTTGCGATCAATTACTATACTCGTGACAGCACGCACGGGTTCACAGACAGTGCACCAAGTTTAAGCTATAACATTTGCTGAACCTCGCGAGAATCTGAAAATTTTTAAGGCTCCAATTATGTCTGTAGTTTTCTATGCCAAAGTTTGGTTTGACTGCCTTATATGTTAACCCCTTAGTTGATGCCGCAATTTGTGAGGCCATTTCTTGCTAACATTGATCCTGCATGTGGGATTTTACTGCCGCCTTAATGATTATATCAACCTATGTATGGATAGGATAGGATAATTTTATTTACAATACACATACATGGAAAGTACAATTACAAATAAATATAATATTAATAGACTATACATGTATATTGCTAGGGGTGATATAGTCATGGCTGACCGTCTTCCTATCACCCCTGGATGTAGTGACAGATTATATGATGAAGATGGCCAAATTAACTTGATTGTTTTCAGGTTACGTTTATCGTGTGCAGACTGGGTTTTTAATATATAGGCGTTGTTAGGGCGATGGTACGAAAAGTGGTTCATATGTATGTATGGGTACCTACTTGGTCGATATAATGAATGATTACTATGAATATACATGTGTGAGTGGAACCGAGTAGGAATAATGTGAGTGAGGTTTTGGGAATATTTTTTATTTTTTTTGCTTCTTTTCCTTTTTTTCTCAATTAACATGCATACTAGAGTGAATTTTTTTTTGTATTGTTTGTTTATTTTGTAATCAGAAAATTATGTAACGTTTGTGCAATCAGGGCATCTTCGGTTTTTGCATCGCACGCTCGCTGAATAGGTATTAATGATATCCGTTTTCAAACGTTTTCGGAACACATGTCTTGATTGTTTAGAGGTATATTTACTTTCTAGGGAATTCCACATAAAGGGGAATGAATGGTATGGGAGAACTTTAGAAAAAGAGATGGTCCTGAATTTTGTTTGTACTATAGGATTAGGTTGTCGTCTATTTGGTTCTGCTCTCTTGTCATACATACCCGAAAAAGACACCGGTAAGCGATCGTAGTACCAATCATGCATGAAAATGGATGCATGTAATTTATGTAAATCATCTATTTTTAAAATGTTTTCTTGTTTGAAAAGAGGATCGGTGTGACTTTTTTGTTACATATAATTCGGATGGCTCGTTTTTGTAATAAATATAGTTTCTTCACTGCCGATACATGTCCCCATATTTGGATGCCATAAACTAAGTTGCTTTGAATTAGGGCGAAGTATAATGTTTTGAGAGCCTTGCTCGGGAGAAAATGTTTAACTTTATTAATGCAATAAATTGCATGTGCCATTTTTGAGCATACAATAGAAATGTGTTTATTAAAGGTCAGGTTTTCGTCTATATGGATACCTAAAAATTTGACAGACGCTTCGTTCCGCATGTTCCCTATCCGTCGAAGTTCGGCTCCATTGAGATATATATGGTGTTGTCAAGCATGTTTTAAATATACCTTATACATTGCAGTTTGTTATTCTATTTCTGAAGCATTTATTAGTTTGGTCCAAGGGTTTAATACTCTAATTTGACTGTTCATATTGAGAGGAAATCTACCTAGTTTGCCATACACCATACAACTTGATGTTGATGATTTAAAACCCAACGGTATCTTACAAAATTTAAGGTGAACACGCATGACAATTGAGTCGTCGCCCGTACCTAGTCCCTTAGCCGTATAGAAGGACGGGGCTGAACATGGTGTCAAATAGTTGTAAATGAGCTTGTAAAGAAATATTATTTTGCAACTTATTTTCAATACTTCATACATATCGCTTTGTGCTTTATTGCTAAATAAGCAAATTAGTTAGACTCATTCGGAATTGTATTACTGTATCCAAATGACATGCTTTGGCTTACTTCTGGCGAAACAAGCCACCATTGATTTGCCGATATTGACTATTAACATCCAGGTGATACAATAGTCTTCAAAATAGTCCAACTGTCCCCCTGTTTTAGGCCAATGAGTAAAGGAAAACTATAGGAAGATTGACCATTATGAACAACTTGAGACGTTATGTCCGTATACATGTCGATGATGATATTATACATTTCACCATCGATACCATTTAATAACAATTTGTACCAACGAGCATCATGAGAAACGGTAACAAAAGCTTTTTTAAAAGTATATAAATGCCCAATAGAACTTTTTTGTTTAAATTTTGTCAGTTCAATCAAAGTATGCAAAAGAAATACGTTGTCATTTGTGGAATGTCGTTTCCGAAATCCACTTGGTTATCAGTGATCAAGTTTTGTTGGTCTGAGAAATTATTTAAACGTTTGTTCATGATGAAAGTGAATAGTTGTGAATAGTACAGTTATTATTCTGATCACTATGAGATCCTTTCTTCTTGAAAATAGGGATAATTGAGCCTACTCTCTAAGAATCTGGAATAGTACACGATTCAAAGATAAAATTGAATATGTCAACATAAAGTGTCATAAGATTTCCCACCGTAGCCTTCATGCTTCATATACTAGTCAATAATTCAATACTCGGAAGATGCTTTGTTGTGTTTGTTAAAGCGACACTGATATGTGGAACAATAGAAACATATATCACGTACTGTCAACTTTAGCACAAATTGTATTATCGGCCGGATTCATCACATTTTGTGAATGCATACATTTGAAACCTGTATTTGATGTTCTGTATGAACTTGACAACACAACAGGAATCTAATGTTTTGAAAAGATTTACTGCGTCCAGTTCCGAAATTCTATGTTTAATTGGAGTGTAGGTTCCATGAAATCAAATGCGACAATCAGGTCGTCATGCGAGCAGTAGCTTCTGTTCGTATTAACATATATAAAACAATCCGCTATAATTATATAGTACGAGATTCGAGAGTAAGCACACTAATCTTTTTGTGTTCAGACCAGTCCTCTCAAATAGACCAATTTCTTCGTCTGTACTCTGCTGCCACAAAAGGCCTGAGATTCCTTCAATACCAAACGTCGTACGATTTGCCAAATGTATTTTATCGCGTGCTGTGTTTAACAATGCACTGTGTAAAAATCGCGACGGTATGTTTATTTAAATAAATGTTTAAAGGTTCATAATTAAGGTATATTAAAATGGCACAGTTGAATGTACATGACATGTATATGAAATTTAAAATGACATGCACGCGATTATGAATTTAATTGCATTACCTTTCAAATATGTGTATCCGTGACAAGGTATTATGTAAACATTTAATTGCTGAATCTGCGTCATCCGTGTTGAACAAAAGAGACCTTTCGCAAAAATCACTATTACTTTTACGGATAGGACATATTGTCCTGGTTAGGTTGACAGCATCACAATTTACCTACGGTGGCTAATTCGTGAGACGGCATATGCCCCACTTTATTCAGTTACACATATATTTGATAAAAAAAGTAATTTGTGTCTCGTTCAGATCCCATATTCTTATCTGTGTGTAATACACCACACGGATAATGTTACAGTATCCCCAAGCAGGTCCGGTGGCCCATTCTAGACATATCTGCACATAATTAAACTTTGTGGGGAATATTTCGTCACACAGTATAAGAACCCCCGTGCGTTTATATATATCGAATTTTGGCCGTATACTGGCAGGATATTTCAACATCTGTAATCGTATTCGTGATTTTGCGAAAAGTCTCCAATTATATACTTTGTGTCTACTACATGTAAATTCGTACCATTTTCAGACATCACTTAACCACACACAACTCACTTCCCTCGACTTCTAGCATAAATGATTTCAAATGATACTGTTGACTTACGTAATGCCGTAGGTAAACATAAGCATGCACGTCACGTGATTGATGACCTAATTGCCAACGGGTTCTATATGTACCTGTTGTGTCAGTTCTAATGACTGAAATTGTATCCCGTGCTGTTTAGTAGGAACAGTGAAGTTGGTGTTTTTGCTGCATGTTTATAACGAAATATTCATTCAAAAACAAATTCAGAATGGGGCGCCTTCTTAAAACACACCCGTAAAATTATCATTGGAGCCGACAATCCAATCGGTCTGGCCTGCAGCTTGATTACATTCGCATGATTACTGCCTTAATTATATGATCACATGCCGCATTTCAGCAGACATAATGCTGAATACGATATTAGAAAGGTTTCGCAACTAACGGATAGAGCAACGGATAAGTTTATAGCGATGCTTATGGTTCTAGATTATCCAATTGTGCGCATTTTCTAAGGGTGCTATCACACCATCGCACACAATATTCTCGTCCGTCTATCATACACGTATTTCTCTATGATTTGCATAGTTGCTTGCACTGTTAGAAAAAAGGTCGTCACTTTAACGGTCTCATACCACACAACATCACTGCCAATATTGGACAATTAAACATACGGTCAGGTTGTAGCAAGTTCCATGGTACAAAACCGTTTATGTATAACTGGCAGACTGTAATCAGTAACTGTCAGACCATTGTATTTTTTACGTTTCAACACCGTAACTAATACAGGTGAGACCAGTGGTATTTTTCACGGGTCAAAAACCAATATTTTGCTCTTAATTTACCGTACAATTGGCAAAGTTCGCATGGTGACAATATGATTTCGTGGTTGGCATTACGATTCATACGTTTAGAATGGTCGGAACTACAGTTCAGAAAGCGTGTGCTATAATTAAGGAAAACACTCAACACGGTGGGGATATTTTTGGGAGAGTGATTCATGGTGGCCCACTCAACACCGTTAGCTGGAGTGGAGAGGATTAGCAAGGCGCCAAATTTCAATATCAATGGACAAACACTTGAATTAGTTTCAGAGTATCCCTATCTCGGAATAAAATTCACATCAACCGATAGAATGACAAAGTCACATGAGCACAAAGTGGAAAAGCCACGAAAGCAATGTTCTTTTTAACGCAGTCTATTCCTTCTAAGATGCTACTTTCGATTCCAACTAAATGCAAATTATTCGACAAATTGATTAAACCGATACTGATATACGGGCGTGAGATATGGGCAGGAGAAATAAAAATGCTTCATTCTGACACAATACCATGCGAGCAAGTTCACCTGAGGTTTTGCAAAACGATATTAGGGGTTAATCAAAAGGCTACGAATCATGCCGTACGCGCAGAATTGGGATGATTCCCGATAATACATGACGCGATTATACAAGAATTCAAGTATATGAACAAAGTTTCTAATTCCCCAGCTGGGTCTTTGATACATGATGCATACATCGAATTACTTGAAAATTTGTCGATATCATTATGCAATGACTTATATGGTAAATATGGTGTTGATATTTCAAATCGTACGACACTTCAAGGAATTCAAGAAAAGGAGCTTGTGAGAAAATTGAAAACGGAACATTTGAAACGATTTTACAACATAAACTCTTCTGAAAATAAACCGACCGCTGGTAATAAGACAAGAACGTATAGGAGGCATACATTTGCGATACGAGTTCTAATAAAGCGAGAATTCTATTTACGAGATTGCGAGTCACCGTTACTCATCTATAGTATAGCAGCTAAGACCAAAAATCATGCACTTTTGAGTAGAAGTCCCATACTTTATATATTGATAATATGGACCAAGGTGATTAATTTCTGATATGGACCTCTTCTCAAAGTTCTCTCATATTCACACAAGGGCACCTCAAAATATAACAAGTTTGGGTCGAAATCGATCCGCTTCATTGTTCAATGTCATTCCACATTTTTAATAAACAGCGCGTGAGATTTTGTTTACTTGAAAAAAAAATACGATACGTTTTCAATTGCTGCGTCTGCTACATTGCTAATTACGACCAATTATCCAATACAAAATAGATATCAAAGGTAAAAACAAAAACAACAGCACCAAACTATGTTGGTCGTTTATTGAACTTATTATATGAACATTTCCTATGGGATCATAACTGGTCATAAATGATGTTCCAGCATAGAACGGGTTAAGGAGGAAGTTTTTTTATAACGTCAATCTATAGAAACATAAAAATAATCACACACCGTTAAGGATAACCTGCCATTAACAGATAAACCTGTCAATGTATTTCGTCAAATTATAGTATCTACTTTGTCCGAGCTTGTATTCCTACAATTTCCAGTAAAGTTTTGTAAACATAGCACACAGGCCGATATGGGCAGTTTTGTTTGGTGGCAAATTACTGGCAATGTGGAGGGGCGTTGTCAGATTGGAATGCTTTTGACACCGGTTGGAAAGTTTCAACTCAAGGGTGCAAGTTCAATCTTGAAAACCTTGGAGTTTGGTCTGGTTCAAGGGGCCCCATGCAGTTGGAAATTTCAAGGTATCTCCCCCTGAACAACCACGACGCTGTCTAATATAGTGTGTGGTGGGGTTGGTGTGATTTCTTAACAGGAAATTAGTTATAGTTGTAAGTTAAATTTATATGATTAGTTGTATAACAAAGGTAACAGATTCCAACCAATCAGTGTGCGATAAAATTTAATTGAACATGCTTCCTATTTGGAATACACCCATACATGTATTTAGTGGGATGGAAAGTATATAGAAATAATATTTGTGTAAATTTCATCTGCGGGTTAATCAAGTGTCAATGTTGATAGATTCATTTCAATGCAATTGTTTGTATTTGTTCTGTTATTTTTTCATGTTGATATTGTTGTTTTGCCTTCTTTGAAGCGCATGTTCAAATGTTGCTGACACGACTCCAATTCAAACTGCCTGCAGTCTGCTGTTTGAACAAGAAGAGACAGAAGATTCATCATGTTGGGTTCGTTAAATATTTTTGATTTACTTAATTTGTGATTTAAACCAGTTTGGCGTTATGAATATTTAAAGATGTAATCACAGTTACAATACCTCCAACCAGAACATCCACAATCTAATTCGATAGCACTTTTGGATTCGTTCCAGGGACAAAATCAATACTAAACCCATCTGAAACAATCACATGGTATTGAAATTAAGGCAATTCTTGTTTTTCTTCTGTCCTGCTAAATAATCGGGATTATGCACAATATTAAATAGTGTATTTCAGATAACATCTCGTCCAAACGTCTTAGCACTTATATCGGAATATCAATAAAAAAGCAAACTGATTTCGTAAAAAAAAAAATCAGCATGCATGGAATTTCGATTACATCTTTAGCAGTTATTTTTATTTTTGTTCCCGTTCTGTGATATTTTAAATAGTTAACTTTTAATGTTTTATTCTATTTATCAGTTTTATCAACAAGATACAGATGTATAGCTTGCGATGCTAATATTCTGATGTTATTTTCAGAAACCAAATCGACGTATGGATACAGGAATCTCGGGACGCAAAGTCAAACTACATTTGCACAGGAAAGCCACATCGAACATCTGATTTGTCTGGGATCATTCAACCAGTATAGCCATGTCCAAAAAGTTCAAGCTGATAAACCATGACTTCTGTTCTCCGGGATCCAGCACAGTTGATCAAACGCCATCTAAACCAATTGACTGGACAAAATGTGCATTGTGTCAGACTGACAAGCCAGAAGCTCTCCAGTGCAAATACAAATATCCAAATTGGTGTTGATGTAAAATTAATTGATGAGTGATTGGGTTTCGAGGAAACATTTAAGCTGCATAGTGCTGTTTGGCACAAGTGCCGTCGCAACAAACTATGTAAATCGCGCACAACGCCGGTGCCAAAGAAAAGACTTATTTACGATGAAGCTGCAAGCACCTCCACTAGCCCCATCAAGACTAGGAAAAATTGTAACGCGACTCAAGACGAAATGATATGCATATTCTGCGACAAGGATAACAGTTCTGGTCATCTCCATAAGGCGTCAACACTGGAGTTAGATACTAAGGTTCGTGAAGGAGCAACCGAGCTGAATGATACCAAACTGTTAGCAAAATTGGCTGTTGGTGACATGGTAGCAATTGATGCAGTATATCACATTTCATGTTTGAGTAATTTCTACCGCCGCGTTGCAAACTTACACAAAGAGCCATCTGTACGATCAGCTGATGCCAGCATAGAGGGATTAGTATTCGCAGAGCTTGTGGAGCATATAACATGTATGCGTGAGAGTAGTGATTGTTCCCCCGTATTCAATCTATCGAATTTGTGCAAACTATACGGAACTAGACTACAAGACTTAAGTGTGTTTCCGACCAATGTGCATGCTACAGGGTTAAAGAACCGTGTATTATCAGCGATTCCAGAGCTCACCCCCACAGCTAGGGTAGAGATGTTTTATTGGCGTTTGGTGATGGCGATGCAATTAAACATTCATGTGAACAGGATTTTGATTCAGAAGCTCTGTGTTTCTCCAAAGCTGCAAAACTGATACGCAGAGATATATTAAAAACTAACCAACACTTCAATGGCGACTTTCCGTCCGATTGTCAGCAAATGTCTGTTCCATCTTCACTGGTCGCTTTAGTAAGCATGATATTAAATGGACCTGGCATTAAAGAGCAACAAGCTTCTTATAATGATCCAATTCCAGCAGCTGTCACGCTGTCTCAACTAATTTCATTCAATGTTGTGAAAAATAGGAGCAGTAAAAATTCAGCAACAAACAAGCAACGTCACAGTTGAGAACGTGAGACCCCAGCATCCATTTATTTGGCTATGAAGATACATTCTGAAACCAGAAAACGTGGACTCGTTGACACATTGCACAATTTTGATTTATGCATCTCATATGATCGCTTACTAACAATTTCAACCGATGTTGCCAATGGTGTGTGTTCGCAGTATGAAACTGATGGTTTGGTTTGCCCGCCAAAACTATTGAAAAACATTTTCACAACTGCAGCCGTGGACAACATAGACCACAATCCCAGCTCTACATATGCTTCAGATTCATTCCATGGAACAGCAATTTCACTAATGCAGCATCCGACATCGACATGCAAAGGAATCTCTCGTGATCGTCCTATAATAGATGGAAGTGTCACGAAGAAGCATTCTATTAGTAATCTATCCAACACGTACAGTGATGTTCCGCCTGCAAAACTGTCAAACTCAGACCCGGTTGTACCGAAATTGGCCGGTCCTGTTATTGTAGAAACACCAGCTCATCCCATCGTTTCTCAAGAATATCAATGGCTTGCACATGTCTATACCCAAGCACAGAAAAGTGAGCTCACCGGTGGGGATTATCTGTGTTGGGCAGCTTTCCGTGTTCGTTCCAGCAACCGTTCACAGACCCTTGTACGGATATCGCGCTTCTGCCTTTATTTGTTGACCACGCACAGTCAGTTCCAATGATTAAGCATTATATGGACATTGTGCACAATGCTATCAAATTTCTCAATCCAGTTCAAATCCCAGTTCTTGTTATGGACCAACCATTGTTCGCAATAGCAAAATCCATTCAGTGGAATTCTCCGACAACACACGGCGAGGATAAGATCCTGATTATGCTTGGTGGGTTCCACATTGAGATGACAGCGCTAAAGACATTAGGTGATTTCTTGGATGGTAGTGGGTGGTCGAAAACATTATGTAATGCTGGTGTTGCCAACAGTGGTGTTGCCGATTCCTTTGTAAAAGCTTCTATGGTAACAAGAACTCGGCGTGGTGAAGATGACAGAGCTCTATTGTCTTTTGAGAACTGGTGCGACTCTATGATGCAGTCGCACCACGGTTTTTATACTGGAATCTTGTTCTGAAATTTGACCTGATAGTACTTTCATTTATACGATTGTTACGGGAAGCAGATGTCCAGCTATAAATGCAATCGTTAGCTGATCTACTACCATGGGCATTTGCCTTAGACCACATCAATTACTCCAGGTTGTTATCTGTTCATTTGAGGGATATGTGCGCTCTGAAAACCCAACACCCGACCTTATTTAAAGAATTTTCATCTGGGAAATTCGTCGCCCACAAAACCCAAAGGAAGTTTTCCGGTATGGCCCTAGATCAGGCTCATGAGCAAGTTAATGCTATGGTGAAAGGCGAAGGTGATGCGGTAGGTCTCACTGAGAATCCGGCTGCACTGAAACGATGGATGCTTGCGGGGCCAGAGATATCCAGAATGGTGAGTCGATACGAAGCGAGCACTGAAGACAACTTTCCTACAAAGCACCACGAGCAGACTCACAAATTGCAGTTAACCTTCCAAAAAGATACACTAGCCATAGTTGCTGCATTTGAGGAGATGGGAAATCCATTCAATGAAGATAGCGGTGACTTGTACGCATTAGATACAAAAGAAATTATGACTGACTCAGTTGTCCAAACATTGAAAAATATTGGCAAACTAGGCAAAGAACAGTATGAACAATTTGTATTGGAGAGGTTCACGAATACAGAAGCAAAGCCAATAACTGAACCGATCAGGAAAATTAAATTGCCTTTGTTTTCAAAGAAAAACAAACCTGTATTTCGGAAGGGACAAATTACAGAGCTGAAAAGTGACTGTTTGTTTGGTCGATTGTATATAGCTTGCCAGGCAAGAGATGATAATCTTGGAGATTTCTTCAAACATGAGAACCAACCGTGTCCATAAGCTCTCTCCAAACACAATGAACCGCGTTCTGGCTCAAAGGCAGATCTACTACCATGTTTGGAATCAATTGCCGAATCACAAGACCGTGCACCAAACGTGAATGCTGTTATTCTTGATGGCGCTTTCATTGTACAGATGCTACCGCCGGGAACTTCTAAAACTTTCCAAGATTATGCTGACAATGTTTTTATAAAGTACATTGAAATGCAGCTAAGATCAGCCAACCGTGTGGATGTTGTATGGGATATATATGGAAATGATAGCCTGAAATGTGCCACACGACAAAAAAGGGGATCTGGCGCTCGACGAAATGTTGTCGCAACATCACAAGTTCCAAGGAATTGGCAAAGTTTCCTGCGTGTCAACGAAATCAAGACTGAATTATTCAAACTTTTGACCGAACAAGTGGTACTAATTGATGTCAATAACAAGGAGGTATATGCTACATTACAACAATTGGTTCTTTCATCTCACGACAGAGCTAACAAATCTTCCATTTCACCATGCACGCACGAGGAAGCAGATACCCGCGTGATGCTTCATGCTGCTGATGCGGTTACTTGTGGAAATGAATCTGTGCATGATGGTAAGAACTGCTGACACCATGTTGTTGTGATTGTTGTTTCCCACATGCAGAAGCTCAAACAGGCACATGTATGGATAGCATTTGGTGTAGGGAAGCACTTGAGATACCTACCTGCTCATGAAATGGCCAACCAACTCGGCCCACAAAAGTAACTCGGAATGCTGATGTTTCACGCCTTCTCGGGATGTGATGTTGTATCATATTTTGCTGGCAGAGGTAAAAAGACAGCTTGGGATACCTGGAATTCATGCCCGAATGTTACAGACGCCTTTGTAAAATTAGCATCCGCTCCAGTGAACATTTCAGACGATGACTTCTAATCAATAGAAACATATACAGTAAACATGTATGATCGGAACAGTGGATCAAAATCTGTAGACCATACAAGAAGGCAGTTATTCGCAAAGAGGTCATGTCATTTGGAGAATATACCACCAACACGTGATGCTCTTAAGCAACATACTACGCGGGCTAGCTACCAGGCAGGGCATATCTGGGGACTGTCAATGATACCTGATCCAGACTTACCCAGTCCATCTTCGTGGGGATGGGAGCGTGACTCGGAAAGTACATGGGTGCCTGTATGGACTACTCTACCACATGCAGGTCAAAGATACATGTTACGAACTTATCTGCTGTGGCTGTAAGAAAGCATGTGCAAACAGATGCAGTTGTTCTAAAGCCAACCTAACATGTACTGCATTGTGCAAATGTGATGGCAGTTGATATCAAGACTAAGGGATATTACAGGATAAACAGTGCTTATAATACTATTGATATACCAGTCTATAGTTCTACTCGATATATAAGATTGTTACAGAACATTCAAGATTCAGACAAACATCACAAAACTTATCTCGCTTAAAATTGCTCTATGGTCTATATATATAGTACTAGAAAGGGACCCGACTTCGTCCGGACTTTGACCTTGAATTGACCATTTTGAAGGTCAAGGTCAGGTGGGGTCAAACACCAACACCCCAAAAATGGTGGAAATCGGCCCAGTGGATACCGGGAAATCGGCCCAGCGGATACCGAGATATCCTATGCATCAAATTTCGTCCGTAAAAATCCGCCCGATTTGATTTCCACTCAAGTATATAAACGCGCCCCAAATACACACGCTCATTAATTATCTAGTTTCAACGTAAAGATAAATTACCATCGGTGCCCGAGATATCGCCAAGACGTCTGAAACAGTCAAATGCATCGACCGGTTAAGCGTTAACGTGATCTAACGTTATGACCTCTAACGACGTCATAGAAGTTACACATTGTTTTTATCCTGATGGAAGATAGTACCACTTCTTCTTGATAGTTGAGGCAGATAACTAAAACGGATACATACGCATTATATATCGTTGGAAAGAGGAAACACGAAAGATTCTCACAGTGTCATAATTATGAATGGCATTTTATTATTCGCGCTGTTTCGAATCGATTTGTAAGCACCGAACTCAAATTAAAATCCCGTAACACAGCGTAAAAACAGATTTGACCTCGGCACGTGAAAAGTTGACCTCGGATCTGAAAATCAATAGGCCTATGTCACCCCCCGGCCGAAAATACCCCCACATACCAAGTTTCATCGAAATCGGGTCGGCCGTTTTCGAGTCCATCGCGAACACACACACACACACACACAAACACACAGATCTTCCAAAATATATAATAGACTAGAAGGTGACCCGACTTCGTCCGGGCTTTGACCTTGAATTGTCCATTTTGAAGGTCAAGGTCAAGTGGGGTCACGATTTGACCAGTCCAAAAACACTACCCGAACAAAAGTACCCGACAAACGTGCCCGTCGAAATCCATCCGGTTTTACCCGATTTGACCTTGAATTGATCATTTTGAAGGTCAAGGTCTGGTCGGGGTCACGATCGGACCCGTCCAAAACAATCAGTGGACAAAACTAACCCCACGTATCAAATTTTCGTCGAAATCCCATCAAAATTGGCCATTTGACCTTGAAGTTACCCGATTTCAAGGTCAAGGTCACCTCGCACGGGCAAATGAATATGCTTATGAGACTCGCCATAAGAAAGTACCCCACATACCAAGTTTCATCGAAATCCCGTGATATTCGGGCGTTTGACCTTGAAATAACCCGATGTCAAGGTCAATGTGACGTCGCACGGACAAATTAATATGCCTATGTTCGTCACCGGCCGAAAATACCCCCACATACCAAGTTTCATCGAAATCGGGTGGGCCGTTTTCGAGTTCATCGCGAACACACAGACACACAGACAGACACACAGACACACAGATCTTCCAAAATATATAATAGACTAGCCGATGAACCCGACGTTGTCCGTGCTATTCAAAAACCAAATTTCAAGACGATAGCTCTACCCAGCCCGACGTTGTCCGGGCTGTTCAAAAACCAAATTTCAAGTCGATAGCTCTACCCGTTTCCGAGATCTCGTCTGCGCATGCGCGAAGCTGGCGTCGCACGGGCTCGGCGACCCGATAAAATTCGTATCCGGGGCAAGATACATTCACATAGCAAATTTCAAGTCGATAGCTCCACCCGTTTCCGAGATCTCGTCTGCGCATGCGCGAAGCGGCGCCGCACGGGCTCGCCAATACGACAACGTCCACCGCCTCGTCAAACTACACACTCGTACCAAGTTTCGTCCCGATCGGTCGAGAATCGTAGATTTGTATAAATGACAGACAAACAAACATACATACATACAGACAGACAAACAGAGGTCTTCAAAATATATATGAGACTAGCCGATGAGCCCGACGTTGTCCGGGCTATTCAAAAACCAAATTTCAAGTCGATAACTCCACCCGTTTCCGAGATCTGGTCTGCGCATGCCTGAAGCTGGCGTCGCATGGGCTCGGCGACTCGATAAAATTCGTATCCGGGTCAAGATACATTCACATACCAAATTTCAAGTCGATAGCTCCACCCGTTTCCGAGATCTCGTCTGCGCATGCACGAAGCTTGCGTCGCACGGTCTCGGCGACCCGATAAAATTCGTATCCGGGGCAAGATACATTCACATACCAAATTTCAAGTCGATAGCTCCACCCGTTTCCGAGATCTCGTCTGTGCATGCGCGAAGCGGGCGCCGCACGGGCTCGGCGACCCGATAAAATTCGCATCCGGGGCAAGATACATTCACGTAGCAAATTTCAAGTCGATAGATCCACCCGTTTCCGAGATCTCGTCTGCGCATGCGCGAAGCGGGCGCCGCACGGGCTCGCCAATACGACAACGACGACCGCCTGGTCAAACTACACTCACGTACCAAGTTTCGTCCCGATCGGTCGAGAATCGTAGATTTGTATTAATGACAGACAAACAAACATACATACATACAGACAGACAAACAGAGGTCTTCAAAATATATATGAGATAGTACGGCGGCTCCTTGTCAAAAAAGGGGTGAATCGTGCATTTTATGGTAAAAGCAACAAACGTTGTATACAACATCCGGAGGTGATATCTTGTGGATATAGATATCATGCCAAGCTAGGGAGAGCACATGGTTGCCATGGTAACCACCGAAAAACATGGCCTCCAAAAATGCCAAATTGGCTTTTTGTGGAAGTGCGATTTTGGTGCCCCTCTCCCTTCACTGCACCCTTACTCAAATAGCGCCACATTTGCCATCTTGAAATCACATGATTAGATTCCTCGTTTCAGGGAGAAGAATGTGTATCAACTTTGTGGAAATCGGCGCTGAACAGGTTGATCAATTCTTGTGCCCCTCTCCCCTTCCGTGCACCCCTGACCCGCACCATTATCTTTTTTGTAAAGAAAGTACCAAAAATAGACCCCTCTGTTGTTATCTAGATGGTCCCTGTGAATTTCCATAATATGATCATGTACGTAAACGTAATTTGCGCCCGCTTGTTACTGTTCATGGGATTATCGGATGAATTGTTATCTTTATAGAAGGATTTGATGATAAACCTTAAGGGTGGATTCACCAATTTTCGTAAACTTTGATGAAATAGAAAAGTTCATATTCCTCATGAAGGCTGAACAACCGAGCATTTGCAATCTGATCTGTAACATGGTTCGGCAGTTTTCCGCAAATAATTGAGAATATAGTGTTGAGTTACAAATACATGTTATATATATATTTTATATGAAATTGTCTTGACTTGTGTTTAAATTATCTGTGTTATGACAACTGCCCCGCGTGGGTGTATTATGTCAATAAAAATGTTATGTTATGTTATGTAATCTCTGTAATTATCGTGTATTTGGCGTTTTACATGGATCAAACAGACGATGTAATATGTGTCCACTGACAATCCGATCATTGCCTACGTGTTGAACGCACTGAGTTCTAATTCCAATTAAGTCGGAATGTAGATAAGCCGTTATCTTGTACCGAGTCGCCAGGCCACTTAAAATAATTGTTCGTGGGATAACCCATATGGTGGACTTTCTATTTAAATAATTACCAGTCCTCTCTTATTTATAGCAGTGGTGGATCAGGATTTCCCCGACGCATGCAGGGGCTATATATGACCCCGAAAGCTACCAGGCGGGGTGGCTAACTCTGAGCTATTCAAGTAAAACATATCATATTGTACCTTCTTGCCCAGATTATTCCGACCGATACATTCAACTAAGTCCCTTAGCGATTTGAAGCTTTCGAGACCCCACCCAAACAAGCATCATGGTTGAAAATGTTCTGCATCAAGCCTGTATATGCCAGACGTATGGCCTCTGGTGGTCGTGCATTAATAAAATGCCAGATATCACACAGACTTGACTAATTTCCGCACCCGTGAGAGAAGACATGTTTTGGACTGGCCTTAAATGTACTGATAGAAGACAATTTTACTTCGCTTAGCACTGCTCACTTGTCTGGCCTGTTTCCAATGAACCGCACGCGCGCAGGTGATTAATGTTGTCAATTATTGGTGTGGCCATGTAAAATACATGTATTTTACATACAGAAATTACATGCATGTGTGTATCCACCCTAATTATAATGGGACACAAGAAAATGATATATACAATGTATGTAAATAATCACATATAACGTAAATGTGGGTATTTAGCCTGCCATGTAATACGAGTCTCAGCTGTCTGGCTATCGACGCAGTCCTGTCAGGAATTTTGCGCGCCGGTGCAGGTAGTGACGTCATGATGTACGTCTTGATGTCATGACGCCTTTACTGGTTTCCCAAGAAGCAATCTTAAAATGACTCTGCGATCTTTCAATCGGAACTTGAAGTTTCCGTTTGGCGGCCTTGAACTTTGAGAATATTTCATCAATTTTTTAGGCGGAAATACCGTTAGAAAATTGAAGATAATATGTAAACGGCCAGCAAGGTCGCTAGATTCCTCTTTCGGGGTAAATATTTTTAATAATTTTATGAAATATGTAAACAAAACTTTTTCATACAATTTAAATTTTTTGTTAACCAGAGCTTTTGTTCAATTTACATTCACTTTTTGAAAATATATTTGGCTTTAGGAGCATGATGTTCCTACACATGATGAAGTATAGCTAACAGTTGCTAGATCAAAGTTTTTTATTTTTGCCCTGGAGAATTTTGCCCAATTACACATTTCGAGGTGGCATTAATCAATACAAAATGGCGACCGTTGCCAACAATAGAATTTTGGACTCCGCTGACCCTGGCTGACCCTTCAGTTATGAATAAATTATCCTATTTTAGGTGATTTCAATTTATTTTTAAATTGGGCCGAAAAAGTCGATTAGTATATATCTCATATCCGCATACGTATACCCTGGTCGCTTCGCTTCCGCGGCTTCGCCGCGGAATAGCGGGCGCTGTAACACAGACATACATTGGCAAATATCTACCATATATTTTTTGAGCCATTCGTATATATATGCGCACGCTATAGACTCGAAAACGGCTAGACCGATTGAGCCCAAACTTGCTATCTAAGGGTAAAAATCCACGAGAAGTGTCATCGGACCATTCGCGAGCCCGTGCGACCACTCTTTCACCCTTCAACTGCCACCACAATGGTGATAAATGGGTTAATCGCGTGATAGTTAAAGAGCGTTTGTATCTGCAACGTCGTTGATAAAGAGCGTTTATATACACGACGAATATAAATACCGACCGTCTCGGAAACTGGGATTTCGAGACGAAATTTCGTACTTAGTGGTTCCAAGTAACGGGAGAGATTTTCATCGGGTCAGTTTGTCCGCCCGATTTGACCTTCACCTTGAAACGGGTACCCACAAATTATATATATGTGTGTGTCCTTATAGACTCGAAAACGGCTCGACCGATTGAGCCCAAACTTGCTACCTAGGGGTACTTTTGTCCAGGAAGTATCATGCACGGGTCAAATCGTGACCCCGACCTAATATTGACCTTCAAAATGATAAATTCAATGTTAAATCAGGTAAAACTGGCGGATTTATACGAAATCTTATACCTAGGAGTACTTTTGTCCAGGGAGTGTTTTGGACGAATCAAATCGTGACCACGACCTGACCTTGACCTTAAAAATGGTCAATTCAAGGTCAAATCGGGTAAAACTGGCGGATTTCGACGAAATTTGATACCAATGTGGACTTTTGTCCGGGGAGTGTATTGGACGGGTCAAATCGTGACCAGGACCTGACCTTCACCTTCAAATCGGGTAAAACTGGTGCAATTGCAGCACACGTGTCTCGGAAGCTGTTGCAATTGCTTTTTCGAACAAACCAATGTGACGAATGCCGCCAGAGTCGGGCTAATCTGCTAGTATATATATATATTATCCATAACGGACCACCAGTACTGATCTCAAGGGTCACGATCACTGTGAAAGGTCAAGGTTATTGTCAAACGATGCTGTTTTAATACTTTACGTCAAATTATTAGTCTTTATTTTGACACACGAACAACACATCATTATAAGTCATTTTGGATATGATCCGAAGCTTGAAACCTATGGCAACCAATTTGGTAAAAACACATGTGTTTTGCCAAAAAAAAAATAGCCATTATGGATTGCTAATGCCTAGTACCATCATAGGAAACTGTTTGCTATGCATCTATTTGGATTGGATATGCGTCAGACCATATATTTGTTAGAACATATATCTTTTGTATATGGATAGATTCAAAATGGCCGCCATTTGAGCAAAACAAACCTTTTATGTAATGTGTTTAACGCCATTTGTGCTGAAATTTAGTAAAAACATTATTTAAAAAATAAAATTGGGCTAGACAAAACAATATTCGGTGATTCTGATTTATATATTTAAAAAATGCTTCAATTTATAACTACATCAAAAACGTCATTTATCCCAGATTTATTCAGAATGTTTTCCCAATTTTCACATATTCATTAGGTTAATTTTAACATAAGTCATGTCTTTTTTATATTATGACCTTTTATTTTAATCTTCGTTGCCTGTAAGTTGTCCCCCCCCCCCGTAACTAATAAAAAACTGCTAATTAGGTTAAGAAAACACTATTTTACTACATTTGGTCAAAATTGCGGACTGAAATGGTCATCAGTTGGAGAATTTTCTAACCTAAGGATAAGTATGAGGTTTGAAATTTTGAGACAGTACAGAAATCAATTACATTATTGCTGTACTGTGAAGATGTAGTTATAATATTTCGACTGTCCTGACGAAGGTCCAACTCGGGCCGAAAGCTTGACATTAAAGAGTTATAATGTTACAGTTTATTATCATAAATTCGCTGATCTGGAGGACAATGGCTGCTATGAAATATTTAACACATATGATTTCGCCATCAATAGTCATTGCATTTATATATAATATATAATATGATACATTAACATATAACAATGATGGTGTGTATCGTCAATTTGGATTAATATTCGTAAAAACATAACATGATAATAATACTTTGGGCACGAATATTCCTAATATATATTTGATAACCCTACCGGAGTGCTTCACATCACTTTAAATACAAAATGTAAGAAAGATCAAAATGTGCAAAACTGTGACTCGAGTTACATGTAGTTAGCTAGTTGCGCATCATGTGGACAAACATTCGACTAACCTAGGTTAGCCTTATTGACAATTTATTGTTTTTCCAGTGCAGCTGTTTTGGTGCATCGATTGAATGTGATTATAATACAAAACTTACATGTATTGTCAACATATCCTCGTACAAATAGGTTCATATTGGACCTAAATGTGCACATAAATGCACATTGGCCATTCGATTCTCAAAAAATACTAAGGTGAGCTCATACTCTTTATTCCGTTGAATGGCGCGGGCCGCAGTGACGACACATTGTAAAGAGCGTGAATCTGGTAAGTCATGCCGACGAAAAAAGTAGATCAAACAATTCACAATATTGCCATTATTGGCTTATTTCGTATGGAACTAGTCCCGTATTGGACTGTTTTAAAAACCTCATTGAACGCCCATATAGAGTGTATATTGAGGTCAAATAATGCATATATGAAATTATTTCACTCATTAAAATAAGATCGCTATGTGCTTAAAGATGTATAATCAGACTAAGTGCCCCTCAATTAATCGATTATGATAAGTGAAGCGATTCTGATAAGTGAAGTGCATAATCCGATTGAGCGCCCCTTAATTACTATTTATTTGGATTCGGGGGTAAGAACAAATATTTGATTCGAGTCGAGAAACCCACCAATCAAAGCTCAGAGTTATTAGAAATCGATTTTCACCATCAATACTTATTAGTGCACTAGTAAAAAGTCGACGAGCCGACGGTCTCAGACCAGATTGCGGATGAAGATGGATAACTCTAAAATCAAGAGGCTTTGTGATGATAATAGGGCCAAATTTCGTCGAACAACATGTTGATAAATAACACGTTTCGGGCAAATTTATACTATATTTGAAGGTGGTTAGCATTATTTTTGGGCAATTAATCGATTCTGATAGCTGAAGCGGCATTTCTAATAATGTTGTTATTGGAATCTGATTATATGCGGATCATCGAATCGGATTGAGTACCTTTAATTTAACGAGAACAACTGGTATAGTTGTTAGTGTTGAATTTCTTTGGAACGCGTATTATACAAAAATAGTTTTTTGAGTGAAAATAAATATTTCATTCGTAACTGAGACATGTTTATTTCGGCTCATGGCAACCCACTCGCGAAAGTAAACACTTGTCTGGGTCACTCATTGGATAATTTTCGTACATGCACCCACTCATAAATACTATATACTGTTATCATCATCTGTGTACTCTTATATCAGAACAATTTGTTTAAAACGTAGCCTGTGTTGAACTTGAGGCATATACTTTATAGAGCAAAATGATCTGGTACGAGAATATCAGTAATTGCTATTGTCTGGACTTGTTATGCTGGCGAAAACAGTGGACTATCGACAAATGCACTGCTGATGGTCTGTTGTTCAGACTAAGCTCTCATTCGCGAGGATGCCTCACCAACAGAGCTACGTACTGTGTGATCAGTATGACATTACCACTGATCGCCGTCAAAACAGTAGCCGTTAACGTGTCACTTGCAACACATAGGAAACAGCCGTCCACACCATACTGTGCCATAACCAATACAAAATCGAAGACTGCCCCCTCCAATGTGTTTTTGTTCTTGTGGACACAATTGTCACGGTTATTCACGCTGATGGTGTAGCATTGTAATATATGACAACGTCAGAAATTAGCAGTCTTCCGTGACTTAGTATCGAACGTTTTTTCCTTTTTGAAAATAATGAAAACTGGTTCAGCCAGTTACAGATGTGTTGACGATTTAAATGCATACGGGGAACCACAGTGCAGTTATATTTGTCGATAACTTCCTGTTGATCTCTCCGAGACAAAATCCATACATGGGAATGCCATGACCGCCATCCGATTTTCAATCTTCGAAATACATTTTCAATGTATAAACATACACACACGGATTGAAATAGTTGGATGGGACATGGCAAGGCATGATATTAATTATTTGGTAAGTGCACTAAGACTAAAACAATCAAATCACCAAATACATGTAGTGTGCTGTCAAAGAAGCATCTTTCCTTCCCGTGCTCTCTCTTCATTCTCCATCTATATTACCTTGTCTTTCACTTTATATGATCTCTCTCCCTCTCTACGTCTGTCATACATATCATGTCTGTGTTCTATTGAAATTGTGTTCAACTATCCCTTCACAGTATTCTGCCAGTCGAATTTTTCAAAGCAATCAAACAAAAACAAAAGGCTCATTTTTCTATTTAAAAAAAATTAATGTCGTTATCGCGCTATATGACTTGAACAAACGACGACCGATTTGATGCGTAGTTGATAAACGGATTTTTCATAGCAATATCTCGATCGTTTTCGCAAAGCGGATGTTTTACCTGAGATATGGATTGTAAATTGTGTACTTGGGCATTCTCAGGGCGATAACTTAAAAGCATTTCAACTGAACTGATCCCTGTTCTACAACAATATCTCGAAATAAATCAAAACTTCGATGCTCAACCATTGTTAAATATATATTATTATTGGCGTACGTGCGTCATATTACCATACTGTTGGGGGTAGCATTTAGGAATATACCCATCTATAAAATGTATATGTTCTAACAAGTATATGGTCCAATCAAAATAGATGCACTGTGAACAGTTTTCTATGAGGTTGTTGGTCATTAGCAATACATAATGGCTAGAGTATGGCACAAACAAAATGGTTGGCATTGCAACGGTGTACATTCTTCGGATCATATCCAAAATGACATATAATGGTGTAATATACATGTGTGCCAACTTCGATGCTTTTACCATAAAATTGACGATTGTGTCCTCTTTCCACCCAATTAATGATGTGGCCATTGTCTATCGGGAAGAGCAATTTCTAATTTTAAAGGTCGGCAATTGGCCCGGTCACATGTTTCGTAAAATCTCTCACACAAGTAATTATCAGCCTATGGATAAGATATGTGGCTCAAAATAAAGGCTATGATCTCCAGAATGTAACAAAATACCAATATGATGCAATAAATTGAGAAAGGTTCCTCATAAAGACAAATAATAGGACATGAAGTGATAAAAACACTTGACCATTCATAGTCACCTTGACTCTTGATATCAGTACTGGCGGTTCGTCTTGGAGAATATATACATATAAGTATTATTATATAACAATATCCACCAATATGTCAACCGTTCTCACTAAAATGCTTCATATATGATCATTTTCAGAAACCACATACTGTTGCTATGGTAACGCCATTTTTGAGGCAACTAATCGATAAGAAGCTTGTCAGCGTTGGTTTTCAATGTCTCCAGTATATGGGATTTACGATTAACTACATTGCCCAAAATCCCCAAATTTGTTTACGAAACCCATTTTTTTATACAAATGACAGGCTACTATGAAGGAAGTTGGAGTGTGAAATGGTCCGACCTTCCTGAAGCATCTAAAGGTTGCCGAGAACTATTGCGATGTGGTTGCTAGAAAGGGTGCACAAACATTTGTAAATTATCGAGGGCATCATTACGCTGTACTGATCTGCGCAGCTGCAATTGCAAATACAGTAATGTCCTAAGTAATCGACCCCTTAACCACAGCATAATTGTGGGTTGGCCTAACTTTTCAGAATTTAGTCGGAAATAAATATCCATATTTCCGACTAAATCCTGAAAAGTTACCCATAATTCTGCTGTGGTTAAAAGGTCGGTTACTTAGGGCATTACTGTAATTGTTGCCAACAGTGGCATGTATGCAAAATTTTCCAACTCTTTAGGGTGCGTTCACACAACTAGCAGAATTGACTGGCGATTTGTCATGAATTCTTCATACATGACTATCCTTTCACATTCTTGAATGCCACTTATTAGAATCGCAGAATGAGTGTCTTCGATTTTTTTATCCCATATTGGAGTGACGAAATGCCACGAGTTATTGCACGATTGATTCTCATAATATATTAGAATCAATTTGTTTTAGCACACTTCAGTTGTATAATTCCTATATGAGGAATTACATATATCTCATTATATTCCTATTGCAAATGTAAACAATTCCTACCATACCTTGTCGCACATAATTCGCACCTACGCTCGTAATAAAAACATTTGCTGACCTCTATTTTTAAGAATTATAGTTAATATCATAAATATTTAAATGTTGCGGTACTTGTATGTTGCGCATATAATTCCACAATGATTAGAAGCTTGTCAAATTGAGAGTAAGTGTTATTATAGCTACACAAAGGTAATCGGGTAGCTCCTTAGCAACGGTTGCCTGGTTGTCCACACACACTCGTTAAAATGATAATATGATATAAAGTTAATGCGGAAGATTGTCATAATCAACAGTCAGACAGTTGTGTATCATAGAAATGCTTCTCGTTTCATTGTAACCATCAATTATAGTAATCAAAACAAACAACCCTATGTACATAACATTGTTTTGTTTTGTTTTTTCATTATATTTACGCTATTCCATCATCTTCTAGCCTTTAATTTGTGTTTTGCAATCCTTAAAATTGTTATATATTTATCAGTTTATATTTTCTTGTCAAAGTATATTTTTATAATAAAAAATGTACACACATCTCAATAAAATGTTGATACACGCAGCCAATAATAGGGACTTTCAAACAAATGGCGCCCATTTTATCCACCATTTTGAATCAACCCAACTATAACGGACACATGAGTCAATGGATATATAGCCTGATCCCTTTTCAGCACAAATAGGTACATTTTTGTCAACACGGTTGTCATGGCACGGGCTCGCCAATACGACAACGTCCACCGCCTCGTCAAACTACACACTCGTACCAAGTTTCGTCCCGATCGGTCGAGAATCGTAGATTTGTATACATGACAGACAAACAAACATACATACATACATACAGACAGACAAACAGAGGTCTTCAAAAATATATATGAGACTAGCCGATGAGCCCGACGTTGTCCGGGCTATTCAAAAACCAAATTTCAAGTCGATAACTCCACCCGTTTCCGAGATCTGGTCTGCGCATGCGCGAAGCTGGCGTCGCATGGGCTCGGCGACCCGATAAAATTCGTATCCGGGTCAAGATACATTCACATACCAAATTTCAAGTCGATAGCTCCACCCGTTTCCGAGATCTCGTCTGCGCATGCACGAAGCTTGCGTCGCACGGTCTCGGCGACCCGATAAAATTCGTATCCGGGGCAAGATACATTCACATACCAAATTTCAAGTCGATAGCTCCACCCGTTTCCGAGATCTCGTCTGCGCATGCGCGAAGCGGGCGCCGCACGGGCTCGGCGACCCGATAAAATTCGCATCCGGGGCAAGATACATTCACGTAGCAAATTTCAAGTCGATAGATCCACCCGTTTCCGAGATCTCGTCTGCGCATGCGCGAAGCGGGCGCCGCACGGGCTCGCCAATACGACAACGACGACCGCCTGGTCAAACTACACTCACGTACCAAGTTTCGTCCCGATCGGTCGAGAATCGTAGATTTGTATTAATGACAGACAAACAAACATACATACATACAGACAGACAAACAGAGGTCTTCAAAATATATATGAGATAGTACGGCGGCTCCTTGTCAAAAAAGGGGTGAATCGTGCATTTTATGGTAAAAGCAACAAACGTTGTATACAACATCCGGAGGTGATATCTTGTGGATATAGATATCATGCCAAGCTAGGGAGAGCACATGGTTGCCATGGTAACCACCGAAAAACATGGCCGCCAAAAATGCCAAATTGGCTTTTTGTGGAAGTGCGATTTTGGTGCCCCTCTCCCTTCACTGCACCCTTACTCAAATAGCGCCACATTTGCCATCTTGAAATCACATGATTAGATTCCTCGTTTCAGGGAGAAGAATGTGTATCAACTTTGTGGAAATCGGCGCTGAACAGGTTGATCAATTCTTGTGCCCCTCTCCCCTTCCGTGCACCCCTGACCCGCACCATTATCTTTTTTGTAAAGAAAGTACCAAAAATAGACCCCTCTGTTGTTATCTAGATGGTCCCTGTGAATTTCCATAATATGATCATGTACGTAAACGTAATTTGCGCCCGCTTGTTACTGTTCATGGGATTATCGGATGAATTGTTATCTTTATAGAAGGATTTGATGATAAACCTTAAGGGTGGATTCACCAATTTTCGTAAACTTTGATGAAATAGAAAAGTTCATATTCCTCATGAAGGCTGAACAACCGAGCATTTGCAATCTGATCTGTAACATGGTTCGGCAGTTTTCCGCAAATAATTGAGAATATAGTGTTGAGTTACAAATACATGTTATATATATATTTTATATGAAATTGTCTTGACTTGTGTTTAAATTATCTGTGTTATGACAACTGCCCCGCGTGGGTGTATTATGTCAATAAAAATGTTATGTTATGTTATGTAATCTCTGTAATTATCGTGTATTTGGCGTTTTACATGGATCAAACAGACGATGTAATATGTGTCCACTGACAATCCGATCATTGCCTACGTGTTGAACGCACTGAGTTCTAATTCCAATTAAGTCGGAATGTAGATAAGCCGTTATCTTGTACCGAGTCGCCAGGCCACTTAAAATAATTGTTCGTGGGATAACCCATATGGTGGACTTTCTATTTAAATAATTACCAGTCCTCTCTTATTTATAGCAGTGGTGGATCAGGATTTCCCCGACGCATGCAGGGGCTATATATGACCCCGAAAGCTACCAGGCGGGGTGGCTAACTCTGAGCTATTCAAGTAAAACATATCATATTGTACCTTCTTGCCCAGATTATTCCGACCGATACATTCAACTAAGTCCCTTAGCGATTTGAAGCTTTCGAGACCCCACCCAAACAAGCATCATGGTTGAAAATGTTCTGCATCAAGCCTGTATATGCCAGACGTATGGCTTCTGGTGGTCGTGCATTAATAAAATGCCAGATATCACACAGACTTGACTAATTTCCGCACCCGTGAGAGAAGACATGTTTTGGACTGGCCTTAAATGTACTGATAGAAGACAATTTTACTTCGCTTAGCACTGCTCACTTGTCTGGCCTGTTTCCAATGAACCGCACGCGCGCAGGTGATTAATGTTGTCAATTATTGGTGTGGCCATGTAAAATACATGTATTTTACATACAGAAATTACATGCATGTGTGTATCCACCCTAATTATAATGGGACACAAGAAAATGATATATACAATGTATGTAAATAATCACATATAACGTAAATGTGGGTATTTAGCCTGCCATGTAATACGAGTCTCAGCTGTCTGGCTATCGACGCAGTCCTGTCAGGAATTTTGCGCGCCGGTGCAGGTAGTGACGTCATGATGTACGTCTTGATGTCATGACGCCTTTACTGGTTTCCCAAGAAGCAATCTTAAAATGACTCTGCGATCTTTCAATCGGAACTTGAAGTTTCCGTTTGGCGGCCTTGAACTTTGAGAATATTTCATCATTTTTTTAGGCGGAAATACCGAAAATTGAAGATAATATGTAAACGGCCAGCAAGGTCGCTAGATTCCTCTTTCGGGGTAAATATTTTTAATAATTTTATGAAATATGTAAACAAAACTTTTTCATACAATTTAAATTTTTTGTTAACCAGAGCTTTTGTTCAATTTACATTCACTTTTTGAAAATATATTTGGCTTTAGGAGCATGATGTTCCTACACATGATGAAGTATAGCTAACAGTTGCTAGATCAAAGTTTTTTATTTTTGCCCTGGAGAATTTTGCCCAATTACACATTTCGAGGTGGCATTAATCAATACAAAATGGCGACCGTTGCCAACAATAGAATTTTGGACTCCGCTGACCCTGGATGACCCTTCAGTTATGAATAAATTATCCTATTTTAGGTGATTTCAATTTATTTTTAAATTGGGCCGAAAAAGTCGATTAGTATATATCTCATATTCGCATACGTATACCCTGGTCGCTTCGCTTCCGCGGCTTCGCCGCGGAATAGCGGGCGCTGTAACACAGACATACATTGGCAAATATCTACCATATATTTTTTGAGCCATTCGTATATATATGCGCACGCTATAGACTCGAAAACGGCTAGACCGATTGAGCCCAAACTTGCTATCTAAGGGTAAAAATCCACGAGAAGTGTCATCGGACCATTCGCGAGCCCGTGCGACCACTCTTTCACCCTTCAACTGCCACCACAATGGTGATAAATGGGTTAATCGCGTGATAGTTAAAGAGCGTTTGTATCTGCAACGTCGTTGATAAAGAGCGTTTATATACACGACGAATATAAATACCGACCGTCTCGGAAACTGGGATTTCGAGACGAAATTTCGTACTTAGTGGTTCCAAGTAACGGGAGAGATTTTCATCGGGTCAGTTTGTCCGCCCGATTTGACCTTCACCTTGAAACGGGTACCCACAAATTATATATATGTGTGTGTCCTTATAGACTCGAAAACGGCTCGACCGATTGAGCCCAAACTTGCTACCTAGGGGTACTTTTGTCCAGGAAGTATCATGCACGGGTCAAATCGTGACCCCGACCTAATATTGACCTTCAAAATGATAAATTCAATGTTAAATCAGGTAAAACTGGCGGATTTATACGAAATCTTATACCTAGGAGTACTTTTGTCCAGGGAGTGTTTTGGACGAATCAAATCGTGACCACGACCTGACCTTGACCTTAAAAATGGTCAATTCAAGGTCAAATCGGGTAAAACTGGCGGATTTCGACGAAATTTGATACCAATGTGGACTTTTGTCCGGGGAGTGTATTGGACGGGTCAAATCGTGACCAGGACCTGACCTTCACCTTCAAATCGGGTAAAACTGGTGCAATTGCAGCACACGTGTCTCGGAAGCTGTTGCAATTGCTTTTTCGAACAAACCAATGTGACGAATGCCGCCAGAGTCGGGCTAATCTGCTAGTATATATATATATTATCCATAACGGACCACCAGTACTGATCTCAAGGGTCACGATCACTGTGAAAGGTCAAGGTTATTGTCAAACGATGCTGTTTTAATACTTTACGTCAAATTATTAGTCTTTATTTTGACACACGAACAACACATCATTATAAGTCATTTTGGATATGATCCGAAGCTTGAAACCTATGGCAACCAATTTGGTAAAAACACATGTGTTTTGCCAAAAAAAAAATAGCCATTATGGATTGCTAATGCCTAGTACCATCATAGGAAACTGTTTGCTATGCATCTATTTGGATTGGATATGCGTCAGACCATATATTTGTTAGAACATATATCTTTTGTATATGGATAGATTCAAAATGGCCGCCATTTGAGCAAAACAAACCTTTTATGTAATGTGTTTAACGCCATTTGTGCTGAAATTTAGTAAAAACATTATTTAAAAAATAAAATTGGGCTAGACAAAACAATATTCGGTGATTCTGATTTATATATTTAAAAAATGCTTCAATTTATAACTACATCAAAAACGTCATTTATCCCAGATTTATTCAGAATGTTTTCCCAATTTTCACATATTCATTAGGTTAATTTTAACATAAGTCATGTCTTTTTTATATTATGACCTTTTATTTTAATCTTCGTTGCCTGTAAGTTGTCCCCCCCCCCCCCGTAACTAATAAAAAACTGCTAATTAGGTTAAGAAAACACTATTTTACTACATTTGGTCAAAATTGCGGACTGAAATGGTCATCAGTTGGAGAATTTTCTAACCTAAGGATAAGTATGAGGTTTGAAATTTTGAGACAGTACAGAAATCAATTACATTATTGCTGTACTGTGAAGATGTAGTTATAATATTTCGACTGTCCTGACGAAGGTCCAACTCGGGCCGAAAGCTTGACATTAAAGAGTTATAATGTTACAGTTTATTATCATAAATTCGCTGATCTGGAGGACAATGGCTGCTATGAAATATTTAACACATATGATTTCGCCATCAATAGTCATTGCATTTATATATAATATATAATATGATACATTAACATATAACAATGATGGTGTGTATCGTCAATTTGGATTAATATTCGTAAAAACATAACATGATAATAATACTTTGGGCACGAATATTCCTAATATATATTTGATAACCCTACCGGAGTGCTTCACATCACTTTAAATACAAAATGTAAGAAAGATCAAAATGTGCAAAACTGTGACTCGAGTTACATGTAGTTAGCTAGTTGCGCATCATGTGGACAAACATTCGACTAACCTAGGTTAGCCTTATTGACAATTTATTGTTTTTCCAGTGCAGCTGTTTTGGTGCATCGATTGAATGTGATTATAATACAAAACTTACATGTATTGTCAACATATCCTCGTACAAATAGGTTCATATTGGACCTAAATGTGCACATAAATGCACATTGGCCATTCGATTCTCAAAAAATACTAAGGTGAGCTCATACTCTTTATTCCGTTGAATGGCGCGGGCCGCAGTGACGACACATTGTAAAGAGCGTGAATCTGGTAAGTCATGCCGACGAAAAAAGTAGATCAAACAATTCACAATATTGCCATTATTGGCTTATTTCGTATGGAACTAGTCCCGTATTGGACTGTTTTAAAAACCTCATTGAACGCCCATATAGAGTGTATATTGAGGTCAAATAATGCATATATGAAATTATTTCACTCATTAAAATAAGATCGCTATGTGCTTAAAGATGTATAATCAGACTAAGTGCCCCTCAATTAATCGATTATGATAAGTGAAGCGATTCTGATAAGTGAAGTGCATAATCCGATTGAGCGCCCCTTAATTACTATTTATTTGGATTCGGGGGTAAGAACAAATATTTGATTCGAGTCGAGAAACCCACCAATCAAAGCTCAGAGTTATTAGAAATCGATTTTCACCATCAATACTTATTAGTGCACTAGTAAAAAGTCGACGAGCCGACGGTCTCAGACCAGATTGCGGATGAAGATGGATAACTCTAAAATCAAGAGGCTTTGTGATGATAATAGGGCCAAATTTCGTCGAACAACATGTTGATAAATAACACGTTTCGGGCAAATTTATACTATATTTGAAGGTGGTTAGCATTATTTTTGGGCAATTAATCGATTCTGATAGCTGAAGCGGCATTTCTAATAATGTTGTTATTGGAATCTGATTATATGCGGATCATCGAATCGGATTGAGTACCTTTAATTTAACGAGAACAACTGGTATAGTTGTTAGTGTTGAATTTCTTTGGAACGCGTATTATACAAAAATAGTTTTTTGAGTGAAAATAAATATTTCATTCGTAACTGAGACATGTTTATTTCGGCTCATGGCAACCCACTCGCGAAAGTAAACACTTGTCTGGGTCACTCATTGGATAATTTTCGTACATGCACCCACTCATAAATACTATATACTGTTATCATCATCTGTGTACTCTTATATCAGAACAATTTGTTTAAAACGTAGCCTGTGTTGAACTTGAGGCATATACTTTATAGAGCAAAATGATCTGGTACGAGAATATCAGTAATTGCTATTGTCTGGACTTGTTATGCTGGCGAAAACAGTGGACTATCGACAAATGCACTGCTGATGGTCTGTTGTTCAGACTAAGCTCTCATTCGCGAGGATGCCTCACCAACAGAGCTACGTACTGTGTGATCAGTATGACATTACCACTGATCGCCGTCAAAACAGTAGCCGTTAACGTGTCACTTGCAACACATAGGAAACAGCCGTC
This sequence comes from Siphonodentalium dalli, assembly GCA_032622095.1. Lineage (NCBI taxonomy): Eukaryota > Metazoa > Mollusca > Scaphopoda > Gadilida > Siphonodentaliidae > Siphonodentalium > Siphonodentalium dalli. The sequence goes on along the minus strand of CP136065.1, from coordinate 198,488,390 downwards.
CACACCATACTGTGCCATAACCAATACAAAATCGAAGACTGCCCCCTCCAATGTGTTTTTGTTCTTGTGGACACAATTGTCACGGTTATTCACGCTGATGGTGTAGCATTGTAATATATGACAACGTCAGAAATTAGCAGTCTTCCGTGACTTAGTATCGAACGTTTTTTCCTTTTTGAAAATAATGAAAACTGGTTCAGCCAGTTACAGATGTGTTGACGATTTAAATGCATACGGGGAACCACAGTGCAGTTATATTTGTCGATAACTTCCTGTTGATCTCTCCGAGACAAAATCCATACATGGGAATGCCATGACCACCATCCGATTTTCAATCTTCGAAATACATTTTCAATGTATAAACATACACACACGGATTGAAATAGTTGGATGGGACATGGCATGGCATGATATTAATTATTTGGTAAGTGCACTAAGACTAAAACAATCAAATCACCAAATACATGTAGTGTGCTGTCAAAGAAGCATCTTTCCTTCCCGTGCTCTCTCTTCATTCTCCATCTATATTACCTTGTCTTTCACTTTATATGATCTCTCTCCCTCTCTACGTCTGTCATACATATCATGTCAGTGTTCTATTGAAATTGTGTTCAACTATCCCTTCACAGTATTCTGCCAGTCGAATTTTTCAAAGCAATCAAACAAAAACAAAAGGCTCATTTTTCTATTTAAAAAAAATTAATGTCGTTATCGCGCTATATGACTTGAACAAACGACGACCGATTTGATGCGTAGTTGATAAACGGATTTTTCATAGCAATATCTCGATCGTTTTCGCAAAGCGGATGTTTTACCTGAGATATGGATTGTAAATTGTGTACTTGGGCATTCTCAGGGCGATAACTTTAAAGCATTTCAACTGAACTGATCCCTGTTCTACAACAATATCTCGAAATAAATCAAAACTTCGATGCTCAACCATTGTTAAATATATATTATTATTGGCGTACGTGCGTCATATTACCATACTGTTGGGGGTAGCATTTAGGAATATACCCATCTATAAAATGTATATGTTCTAACAAGTATATGGTCCAATCAAAATAGATGCACTGTGAACAGTTTTCTATGAGGTTGTTGGTCATTAGCAATACATAATGGCTAGAGTATGGCACAAACAAAATGGTTGGCATTGCAACGGTGTACATTCTTCGGATCATATCCAAAATGACATATAATGGTGTAATATACATGTGTGCCAACTTCGATGCTTTTACCATAAAATTGACGATTGTGTCCTCTTTCCACCCAACTAATGATGTGGCCATTGTCTATCGGGAAGAGCAATTTCTAATTTTAAAGGTCGGCAATTGGCCCGGTCACATGTTTCGTAAAATCTCTCACACAAGTAATTATCAGCCTATGGATAAGATATGTGGCTCAAAATAAAGGCTATGATCTCCAGAATGTAACAAAATACCAATATGATGCAATAAATTGAGAAAGGTTCCTCATAAAGACAAATAATAGGACATGAAGTGATAAAAACACTTGACCATTCATAGTCACCTTGACTCTTGATATCAGTACTGGCGGTTCGTCTTGGAGAATATATACATATAAGTATTATTATATAACAATATCCACCAATATGTCAACCGTTCTCACTAAAATGCTTCATATATGATCATTTTCAGAAACCACATACTGTTGCTATGGTAACGCCATTTTTGAGGCAACTAATCGATAAGAAGCTTGTCAGCGTTGGTTTTCAATGTCTCCAGTATATGGGATTTACGATTAACTACATTGCCCAAAATCCCCAAATTTGTTTACGAAACCCATTTTTTTATACAAATGACAGGCTACTATGAAGGAAGTTGGAGTGTGAAATGGTCCGACCTTCCTGAAGCATCTAAAGGTTGCCGAGAACTATTGCGATGTGGTTGCTAGAAAGGGTGCACAAACATTTGTAAATTATCGAGGGCACCATTACGCTGTACTGATCTGCGCAGCTGCAATTGCAAATACAGTAATGTCCTAAGTAATCGACCCCTTAACCACAGCATAATTGTGGGTTGGCCTAACTTTTCAGAATTTAGTCGGAAATAAATATCCATATTTCCGACTAAATCCTGAAAAGTTACCCATAATTCTGCTGTGGTTAAAAGGTCGGTTACTTAGGGCATTACTGTAATTGTTGCCAACAGTGGCATGTATGCAAAATTTTCCAACTCTTTAGGGTGCGTTCACACAACTAGCAGAATTGACTGGCGATTTGTCATGAATTCTTCATACATGACTATCCTTTCACATTCTTGAATGCCACTTATTAGAATCGCAGAATGAGTGTCTTCGATTTTTTTATCCCATATTGGAGTGACGAAATGCCACGAGTTATTGCACGATTGATTCTCATAATATATTAGAATCAATTTGTTTTAGCACACTTCAGTTGTATAATTCCTATATGAGGAATTACATATATCTCATTATATTCCTATTGCAAATGTAAACAATTCCTACCATACCTTGTCGCACATAATTCGCACCTACGCTCGTAATAAAAACATTTGCTGACCTCTATTTTTAAGAATTATAGTTAATATCATAAATATTTAAATGTTGCGGTACTTGTATGTTGCGCATATAATTCCACAATGATTAGAAGCTTGTCAAATTGAGAGTAAGTGTTATTATAGCTACACAAAGGTAATCGGGTAGCTCCTTAGCAACGGTTGCCTGGTTGTCCACACACACTCGTTAAAATGATAATATGATATAAAGTTAATGCGGAAGATTGTCATAATCAACAGTCAGACAGTTGTGTATCATAGAAATGCTTCTCGTTTCATTGTAACCATCAATTATAGTAATCAAAACAAACAACCCTATGTACATAACATTGTTTTGTTTTGTTTTTTCATTATATTTACGCTATTCCATCATCTTCTAGCCTTTAATTTGTGTTTTGCAATCCTTAAAATTGTTATATATTTATCAGTTTATATTTTCTTGTCAAAGTATATTTTTATAATAAAAAATGTACACACATCTCAATAAAATGTTGATACACGCAGCCAATAATAGGGACTTTCAAACAAATGGCGCCCATTTTATCCACCATTTTGAATCAACCCAACTATAACGGACACATGAGTCAATGGATATATAGCCTGATCCCTTTTCAGCACAAATAGGTACATTTTTGTCAACACGGTTGTCATGGCAACCATGGGCATTTTCCAGCTTGGCATGATATCCAAAATGTCTTATATGTAGTACATGCGTGCAAGTGTGGTGCTTTTACCATAAAATGCACGATGTTGTCATCCATCAGCCCCACTAGTAGACTAGCAGGTTAGCCCGCCACTGGCGTAGTTGGTCAAAAACAGGACATTTTTTTAATTATTTTGTTTTGATTTTTGTTTTTGTTTTTTTTATATTAATTTAATGTTTTTTAAATTTAAAATATTTTTTTTTCTGAATTTTTTAATATTTATTAAATTTTTCCCTTTTTTATAATTTAAATGTTTTTTTTTATTTTTTTATTTTTTTTATTTTAAATTGTTTTAATTAATTTTTTGGTTTCTGGCGGAAAAAATTACCCGATGAAATCCCCCCTTCCTAGGAACGACAGACAACGCATTCTTTGTTTTTTCATTGTTTTAACCTGCCCGTACCCGTCCTAATGTCGTGAAATCTCTCTGCATAATAATTCGAGCGATAACATTGCATTGAATTGAAAACAAACACTTCCCGTCGTGAAATCTCTCTACGATAACATTGCATTGAATTGAAAACAAACGCTTCCCGTCGGGAAATCTCTCTGCATAATATTTCGAGTCTGCCATACCCGTCCTAATGTCGTGAAATCTCTCTGCATAATATTTCGAGCGATAACATTGCATTGAATTGAAAACAAACGCTTCCCGTCGTGAAATCTCTCTGCATAATATTTCGAGCGACAGGCTACAATCAGACTCCGGTCATACAGATAAGTAGATAGCGAAAATGACGCTCTTTATATAGACACTGCGGAAAACGAATGCTCTTTATATATCAACGCTATTAACCCCGAAGTGCCGATTGCGGTGATTTTGATGATTGGGTAGGGAGAAACGGTGCTCTGACCTTCTCCAAAACGCGACCACGGCGGTGTCCGTGGTATTTTACACTTATATACGAAATTTGAGCTCAATCTGTCCACGCGTTTTCGATTCCATGAAGTACACACATACACACACATATATATATATACGGAAGTCTCAAAATATATAGGAGACTAGCAGGTTAGCCCGCCACTGGCGGCATTCGTCTCATGGCTTTGTTCGTAAAAGCAATTGCAACAGGTTCCGAGACACTTGTGCTGCATTTGTACCAAATTTCGTCGAAATCAGAAAGTTTTACCCGATTTGACCTTGAATTGACAATTTTGTAGGTCAAGGTCAGGTCGTGGTCATGATTTGACCCGTCCAAAACACTCCCCGGACAAAAGTACAGAAATCCGCCAGTTTTACCCAATTTGACCTTGAATTGACCAGTTTGAAGGTCAATGTCACATCGGGGTCACGATTTGACCCGTCCGTGACATTTTCGGAACAAATGTACCCATAGGTAGCAAGTTTGGGCTCAATCGGTTGACCCGTCCCGAGTTGACCATTTTGCACCGAACAGCTGAGCCCCAAAATTTATTAACACATGATTTCGCATTCAAATCGATTTATGTCGATAAAACTCTTATTTTTTAAAAATTAAAGCCGAGACTTCGTGTGACTGCGTGTAATACTTACATATTCTTAAAATGACACATTCCAACACGTAATTATGCTTTAGATGGAAGAAATTAAATTTTTTCGATGCTAAATTTTAACATAGGATATCCCATTAAAATCGATTTATGTCGATAAAACTCTTATTTTTCAAAACACGTGATTATGTTTTTGATAAAGAAATTAAATTTTTTGGATGCTAAATTTCGAGCGATACCGTTGCGTTGAATTGTAAACAAACGCTTTTTTATAGCGACGCGTCAAAAACAAACGCTCATTAAATTATCACTTGATTAACCACCGCAGTGCCGTTTTTTGTGATTGAGAGTGGAGAACGGGTGCTCTGAGCTTCTCCAAAACGCCGCGACGACGATTCCCGTGGGTTTTTACCCTTAGATGGGAAGTTTGAACTCAATCGAGTCAGCCGTTTTCGATTCTATAAAGTACACATATATATATATACGGAAGTCTCAAAATATATAGGAAAGACTAGCAGGTTAGCCCGCCACTGGCGTGCTTGGTCAGAAACATGACAATGTTTTATGTTTTGTTTGTGTTTTTCAATGAGTTAGTATTGGGTTTTTCAATATTTTACCCGATTTGACCTTGAATTGATCATTTTCAAGGTCAAGGTCATGCGGGGTCACTGTCACAATATATAATTTGTGGGTACCCGTTTGAAGGTTAAGACTGACCCGATGAAAAATTCCCCCGTTCCTAGGAACGACAGACATAAGAATGTTTCACACAATGCGACGTCGACGATCCCCGTGTGTTTTTACACTTATGTACGAAGTTTGAGCTCACATAGGGCGGAAAAACTTACCAGATCCGCGTTCTTACGAACACAACACGCTCCGCGTTCTTTGGAACACAACACGCTCATGTCTATACACGCCCAGACCCAGAAGAGGTATGATTTTTTTAACCTTCCCGTGGCCATTGAGCAGCCCCTGGCAGAGGTTGTCCACCCTTACGAGATGGCCAATAGTCCCCGCAATCCCGTCGTGAACCCCAACCTCGCAAAGAGCGGACAGTCAATTAATCCCGTCGTGAACGCCATCACCAACGCGACGTAATTTTGTTTGGTATCATGTATTGCGTTCTAAAAATAGGAAAGCACTTGTTCCCGTATATCTCTCTGCATAATAAATTTCGAGCGATAACGTTGCGTTTGCGTAAATACGAAATTGTGAGTGTTGGTTTGTAACCGGGATTTCTGAGAAGCATTATGCCTATAACTACCCCCCCCCCTAAGCCCTGACCTAAGTGTCATACATACTATAACAATGATGTTGTAAGAGTACTATGGCATCCAATAAATCTCCTCGCATAGGAAACCACTCAATGTTCCCGTATATCTCTCTGCAGATGCTAATAACGTTGAATGGTAAACAGACGCTCTTTATAGCGATGCGTCAAAAACAAACGCTCATTAAATTATCACTTGATTAACCCCGCCGTGCCTTTGCGGTGATTTGGGAGTGGATAAAGGGTGCTCAGAGCTTCTCCAAAACGCGACAACTACGGTGTTCGTGGTTTTTTACCCTTAGATGGGAAGTTTGAACTCAATCGAGCCAGCCGTTTTCAATTCTATAAAGTACACACACAAATATATACGGAAGTCTCAAAATATATAGTATAGACTAGCCGATGAGCCCGACGTTGTCCAGGCTATTCAAAACGAGTTGTGCAGTTTTTATCGACATTTCTAAAGCGTTTGACAAAGTCTGGCACCGAGGTCTTGTTTTAAAATTAGAGAAATATGGTTTGAAAGGTAATATTCTGAAATGGTTGATAAACTATCTACAAAATAGACAGCAAAGAGTTAGAGTCAACTCAAGCTTTTCGCAGTATTCTTCAATAGCAGCTGGTGTGCCCCAGGGATCTGTAGTCGGACCTCTGATGTTTTTAATTTACATTAATGACATTGCCGATGAAATTAAATCTAGCACAATGCTTTATGCTGACGACACATGTTTAATCAACAGTGATAGGGATACTTATAACCTTCAATCGACAGTCAATAGTGACATGAACAAAATCAGAGATTGGGCTGAACATTGGTGTGTCAAATTTAATAGTAGTAAAACCAATCTAATGTTATTTTCCAAGCCAAGTGTAGTTAAACCTACAATCATATTCGATGGGGTAACACTAGACTACTCAAATAGCCACAAACACCTCGGATTGGATATTGATGACAACCTAACTTGGAATACACACATTGGTAATATATGCACTAAGGCATACGCACGCCTGTCACAATTGCGTAAACTAAGAACAATGCTAAATCGCGAAACACTTCAAACCCTCTATTTATCTCATGTTCGATCCCTCATGGAATATGCTAGTAACGTTTGGTCGGGCGCACCTGAATACTTACTAAAAGATCTAGAAGATGTTCAATATGAAGCGGCTAGAATAGTCACCGGTTGCACCAGGTCAGTTTCAAATATTAGACTTCTGACCGAACTAGGCTGGGAGACGTTAGAAACTCGAAGATATTACAAACAGGTTTTAACATTCCACAATATAGTAAACAAAAAACACCTAACTATCTGACAGAACTTATACCACCCAAATTCAGTGCCATAAATGACCATGATACCAGAAATGCATCAAATTTTATCCCTATGAAATGCAACTACAAAAGAAAAGAGTCCACTTTCATGCCCAAGTGTATAAATGACTGGAATAAACGTGACAAAAAAATAAGAAATCTGAATTATGAATGTTTCCGACAATCTCTAATTCCCAATCCGGTTAAACCCCCCAAGTATTTTTCTACAGGGAAACGATCATTAAATATCTTACAATGTCGACTCAGGTGCGAATGCAGTGAACTCCAATCAGATAAATACTTCAATTATATTGCGGTGTCCAAAGTCTGTAGATGCGGCGATGGCGAAGAAAACGCATTTCATAATTTTTTCCAATGTCAATTGCATATTATTCCAAGAGTATACCTGCTGAACAAGCTACTACGTTTCAATATTTATTCAGTAAAAACATTATTATTTGGAGATCCAAGCTTATCAAATTCCAATAATGAAGATATTTTCAAGGCTGTCCAAATTTTTATAAGAGACACATCCCAGGATGAGAACATACAAATTCCAACCTAAATGAAAAAAGAACTCAAACAAAAATAATAATTCTGAGTATATGACAACAGTCATAAACCCCATATTGGAACATACTTACTGTCCTGCCACCTTACCATTTTAAAGGACGGATGAGCACAGAACACCTTAAAGCAACTTTACTTTGAACTATATGAATTCGAAATTGGGAGAGGCTAGCAACAATCATTTACCATTATCGTTAATACCATATATAATTGTCCAATGCCATGTATCATTTTTTTTTATTTCACTTGAGTGTATATGGTGATCGGGAGAGAAGTAGCATATAAGTGGCCCGCACTTGTTCTTCAATCCCGTTGCCGACTGTGTGTATTTATATGCATATATGGCGAATAAATATGTTTAAACCATCTTGCACCGGATACGAATTTTATCGGGTGGCCGAGCCCGTGCGACGCCAGCTTCGCGCATGCGCAGACCAGATCTCGGAAACTGGTAGAGCTATCGACTTGAAATTTGGTTTTTGAATAGCCCGGACAACGTCGGCCTGGGTAGAGCTATCGACTTGAAATTTGTTTTTTTAATAGCCTGGACAACGTCGGGCTCATCGGCTTGTCTATACTATATATTTTGAGACTTCCGTATATATTTGTGTGTGTACTTTATAGAATTGAAAACGGCTGGCTCGATTGAGATCAAACTTCCCATCTAAGGGTAAAAACCCACGAACACCGTAGTTATCGCGATTTGGAGAAGCTCTGAGCACCCTTTATCCACTCCCAAATCACCGCAAAGGCACTGCGGTCGTTAATCAAGTGATAATTTAATGAGCGTTTGTTTTTGACGCATCGCTATAAAGAGCGTCTGTTTACCATTCAACGTTATTAGCATCTGCAGAGAGATATACGGGAACATTGAGTGGTTTCCTATGCGAGGAGATTTATTGGATGCCATAGTACTCTTACAACATCATTGTTATAGTATGTATGACACTTAGGTCAGGGCTTAGGGGGGGGGGTAGTTATAGGCATAATGCTTCTCAGAAATCCCGGTTACAAACCAACACTCACAATTTCGTATTTACGCAAACGCAACGTTATCGCTCGAAATTTATTATGCAGAGAGATATACGGGAACAAGTGCTTTCCTATTTTTAGAACGCAATACATGATACCAAACAAAATTACGTCGCGTTGGTGATGGCGTTCACGACGGGATTAATTGACTGTCCGCTCTTTGCGAGGTTGGGGTTCACGACGGGATTAACTTTGCGGGGACTATTGGCCATCTCGTAAGGGTGGACAACCTCTGTCAGGGGCTGCTCAATGGCCACGGGCAGGTTAAAAAAATCATACCTCTTCTGGGTCTGGGCGTGTATAGACATGAGCGTGTTGTGTTCCAAAGAACGCGGAGCGTGTTGTGTTCCTAAGAACGCGGATCGGGTAAGTTTTCCGCCCTAGGTGAGCTCAAACTTCGTACATAAGTGTAAAAACACACGGGGATCGTCGACGTCGCATTGTGTGAAACATTCTTATGTCTGTCGTTCCTAGGAACGGGGGAATTTTTCATCGGGTCAGTCTTAACCTTCAAACGGGTACCCACAAATTATATATTGTGACAGTGACCACGACATGACCTTGACCTTGAAAATGATCAATTCAAGGTCAAATCGGGTAAAATATTGAAAAACCCAATACTAACTCATTGAAAAACACAAACAAAACATAAAACATTGTCATGTTTCTGACCAAGCACGCCAGTGGCGGGCTAACCTGCTAGTCTTTCCTATATATTTTGAGACTTCCGTATATATATTTATGTGTACTTTATAGAATCGAAAACGGCTGACTCGATTGAGTTCAAACTTCCCATCTAAGGGTAAAAACCCACGGGAATCGTCGTCGCGGCGTTTTGGAGAAGCTCAGAGCACCCGTTCTCCACTCTCAATCACAAAAAACGGCACTGCGGTGGTTAATCAAGTGATAATTTAATGAGCGTTTGTTTTTGACGCGTCGCTATAAAAAAGCGTTTGTTTACAATTCAACGCAACGGTATCGCTCGAAATTTAGCATCCAAAAAATTTAATTTCTTTATCAAAAACATAATCACGTGTTTTGAAAAATAAGAGTTTTATTGACATAAATCGATTTTAATGGGAAATCCTATGTTAAAATTTAGCATCGAAAAAATATTTTGAGACTTCCGTATATATATATGTGTGTGTGTATGTGTGTACTTCATGGAATCGAAAACGCGTGGACAGATTGAGCTCAAATTTCGTATATAAGTGTAAAATCCCACGGACACCGCCGTGGTCGCGTTTTGGAGAAGGTCAGAGCACCGTTTCTCCCTACCCAATCATCAAAATCACCGCAATCGGCACTTCGGGGTTAATAGCGTTGATATATAAAGAGTGTTCGTTTTCCGCAGTGTCTATATAAAGAGCGTCATTTTCGCTATCTACTTATCTGTATGACGGGAGTCTGATTGTAGCCTGACGCTCGAAATATTATGCAGAGAGATTTCACGACGGGAAGCGTTTGTTTTCAATTCAATGCAATGTTATCGCTCGAAATATTATGCAGAGAGATTTCACGACATTAGGACGGGTATGGCAGACTCGAAATATTATGCAGAGAGATTTCCCGACGGGAAGCGTTTGTTTTCAATTCAATGCAATGTTATCGCAGAGAGATTTCACGACGGGAAGTGTTTGTTTTCAATTCAATGCAATGTTATCGCTCGAATTATTATGCAGAGAGATTTCACGACATTAGGACGGGTACAGGCAGATTAAAAAAATGAAAAAACAAAGAATGCGTTGTCTGTCGTTCCTAGGAAGGGGGGATTTCATCGGGTAAATTTTTCAGCCAGAAACAAAAACAATTAATTAAAACAATTTAAAATTAAAACAAATTAAAAATAAAAAAACATTTAAATTATAAAAAAGAAAAAATTTAATAAATATTACAAAATTCAGAAGAAAAAAATATATTAAATTTAAAAAACATTAAATTAATATAAAAAAACAAAAATCAAAACAAAAATCAAAACAAAATAATTAAAAAAATGTCCTGTTTTTGACCAACTACGCCAGTGGCGGGCTAACCTGCTAGTCTACTAGTGGGGCTGATAGATGACAAAATCGTGCATTTTATGGTAAAAGCACCACACTTGACACGCACGTACTATATATAAGACATTTTGGATATCATGCCAAGCTCGAAAATGCCCATGGTTGCCATGACAACCGTGTTGACAAAAAATCTTGTTTTTCTCTCAATCCCAACAAGTATGCATCGTTATGACTCAGTTTCTGATCGAAAAACTATGTTTTGTGTAACTATTTGTGCTGAAAAGGGATCAGGCTATATATCCATTGACTCATGTGTCCGTTATAGTTGGGTTGATTCAAAATGGTGGATAAAATGGGCGCCATTTGTTTGAAAGTCCCTATTAGTGGCTGCGTGTATCAACATTTTATTGAGATGTGTGTACATTTTTTATTATAAAAATATACTTTGACAAGAAAATATAAACTGATAAATCACTCTGTATATATATAACAATTTTAAGGATTGCAAAACACAAATTAAAGGCTAGAAGATGATGGAATAGCGTAAATATAATGAAAAAACAAAACAAAACAATGGTATGTACATAGGGTTGTTTGTTTTGATTACTATAATTGATGGTTACAATGAAACGAGAAGCATTTATATGATACACAACTGTCTGACTGTTGATTATGACAATCTTCCGCATTAACTTTATATCATATTATCATTTTAACGAGTGTGTGTGGACAACCGGGCAACCGTTGCTAAGGAGCTACCCGATTACCTTTGTGTAGCAATAATAACACTTACTCTCAATTTGACAAGCTTCTAATCATTGTGGAATTATATGCACAACATACAAGTACCGCAACATTTAAATATTTATGATATTAACTATAATTCTTCAAAATAGAGGTCAGCAAATGTTTTTATTACGAGCATAGGTGCGAATTATGTGCGACAAGGTATGATAGGAATTGTTTACATTTGCAATAGGAATATAATGAGATATATGTAATTCCTCATATAGGAATTATACAACTGAAGTGTGCTAAAACAAATTGATTCTAATATATTATGAGAATCAATCGTGCAATAACTCGTGGCATTTCGTCACTCCATGGGATAAAAAAAATCGAAGACACTCATTCTGCGATTCTAATAAGTGGCATTCAAGAATGTGAAAGGATAGTCATGTATGAAGAATTCATGACAAATCGCCAGTCAATTCTGCTAGTTGTGTGAACGCACCCTAAAGAGTTGGAAAATTTTGCATACATGCCACTGTTGGCAACAATTACAGTAATGCCCTAAGTAACCGACCTTTTAACCACAGCAGAATTATGGGTAACTTTTCAGGATTTAGTCGGAAATATGGATATTTATTTCCGACTAAATCCTGAAAAGTTAGGCCAACCCACAATTATGCTGTGGTTAAGGGGTCGATTACTTGGGACATTACTGTATTTGCAATTGCAGCTGCGCAGATCAGTACAGCGTAATGATGCCCTCGATAATTTACAAATGTTTGTGCACCCTTTCTAGCAACCACATCGCAATAGTTCTCGGCAACCTTTAGATGCTTCAGGAAGGTCGGACCATTTCACACTCCAACTTCCTTCATAGTAGCCTGTCATTTGTATAAAAAAATGGGATTCGTAAACAAATTTGGGGATTTTGGGCAATGTAGTTAATCGTAAATCCCATATACTGGAGACATTGAAAACCAACGCTGACAAGCTTCTTATCGATTAGTTGCCTCAAAAATGGCGTTACCATAGCAACAGTATGTGGTTTCTGAGAATTCTGGAAAATGATCATATATGAAGCATTTTAGTGAGAACGGTTGACATATTGGTGGATATTGTTATATAATAATACTTATATGTATATATTCTCCAAGACGAACCGCCAGTACTGATATCAAGAGTCAAGGTGACTATGAATGGTCAAGTGTTTTTATCACTTCATGTCCTATTATTTGTCTTTATGAGGAACCTTTCTCAATTTATTGCATCATATTGGTATTTTGTTACATTCTGGAGATCATAGCCTTTATTTTGAGCCACATATCTTATCCATAGGCTGATAATTACTTGTGTGAGAGATTTTACGAAACATGTGACCGGGCCAATTGCCGACCTTTAAAATTAGAAATTGCTCTTCCCGATAGACAATGGCCACATCATTAGTTGGGTGGAAAGAGGACACAATCGTCAATTTTATGGTAAAAGCATCAAAGTTGGCACACATGTATATTACACCATTATATGTCATTTTGGATATGATCCGAAGAATGTACACCGTTGCAATGCCAACCATTTTGGTGAAAACATCTGTTTTTGCCATACTCTAGCCATTATGTATTGCTAATGACCAACAACCTCATAGAAAACTGTTCACAGTGCATCTATTTTGATTGGACCATATACTTGTTAGAACATATACATTTTATAGATGGGTAGATTCCTAAATGCTACCCCCAACAGTATGGTAATATGACGCACGTACGCCAATAATAATATATATTTAACAATGGTTGAGTATCGAAGTTTTGATTTATTTCGAGATATTGTTGTAGAACAGGGATCAGTTCAGTTGAAATGCTTTAAAGTTATCGCCCTGAGAATGCCCAAGTACACAGTTTACAATCCATATCTCAGGTAAAACATCCGCTTTGCGAAAACGATCGAGATATTGCTATGAAAAATCCGTTTATCAACTACGCATCAAATCGGTCGTCGTTTGTTCAAGTCATATAGCGCGATAACGACATTAATTTTTTTTAAATAGAAAAATGAGCCTTTTGTTTTTGTTTGATTGCTTTGAAAAATTCGACTGGCAGAATACTGTGAAGGGATAGTTGAACACAATTTCAATAGAACACAAACATGATATGTAAGACAGACGTAGAGAGGGAGAGAGATCATATAAAGTGAAAGACAAGGTAATATAGATGGAGAATGAAGAGAGAGCACGGGAAGGAAAGATGCTTCTTTGACAGCACACTACATGTATTTGGTGATTTGATTGTTTTAGTCTTAGTGCACTTATCAAATAATTAATATCATGCCATGCCATGTCCCATCCAACTATTTCAATCCGTGTGTGTATGTTTATACATTGAAAATGTATTTCGAAGATTGAAAATCGCATGGTGGTCATGGCATTCCCATGTATGGATTTTGTCTCGGAGAGATCAACAGGAAGTTATCGACAAATATAACTGCACTGTGGTTCCCCGTATGCATTTAAATCGTCAACACATCTGTAACTGGCTGAACCAGTTTTCATTATTTTCAAAAAGGAAAAAACGTTCGATACTAAGTCACGGAAGACTGCTAATTTCTGACGTTGTCATATATTACAATGCTACACCATCAGCGTGAATAACCGTGACAAATGTGTCCACAAGAACAAAAACACATTGGAGGGGGCAGTCTTCGATTTTGTATTGGTTATGGCACAGTATGGTGTGGACGGCTGTTTCCTATGTGTTGCAAGTGACACGTTAACGGCTACTGTTTTGACGGCGATCAGTGGTAATGTCATACTGATCACGCAGTACGTAGCTCTGTTGGTGAGGCATCCTCGCGAATGAGAGCTTTGTCTGAACAACAGACCATCAGCAGTACATTTGTCGATAGTCCACTGTTTTCGCCAGCATAACAAGTCCAGACAATAGCAATTACTGATATTCTCGTACCAGATCATTTTGCTCTATAAAGTATATGCCTCAAGTTCAACACAGGCTACGTTTTAAACAAATTGTTCTGATAGTATTTATGAGTGGGTGCATGTACGAAAATTATCCAATGAGTGACACAGACAAGTGTTTACTTTCGCGAGTGGGTTGCCATGAGCCGAAATAAACATGTCTCAGTTACGAATGAAATATTTATTTCCACTCAAAAAACTATTTTTGTATAATACGCGTTCCAAAGAAATTCAACACTAACAACTATACCAGTTGTTCTCGTTAAATTAAAGGTACTCTATCCGATTCGATGATCCGCATATAATCAGATTCCAATAACAACATTATTAGAAATGCCGCTTCAGCTATCAGAATCGATTAATTGCCCAAAAATAATGCTAACCACCTTCAAATATAGTATAAATTTGCCCGAAACGTGTTATTTATCAACATGTTGTTCGACGAAATTTGGCCCTATTATCAACACAAAGCCTCTTGATTTTAGAGTTATCCATCTTCATCCGCAATCTGGTCTGAGACCGTCGGCTCGTCGACTTTTTACTACTGCACTAATAAGTATCGATGGTGAAAATCGATTTCTAATAACTCTGAGCTTTGATTTGTGGGTTTCTCGACTCGAATCAAATATTTGTTCTTACCCCCGAATCCAAATAAATAGTAATTAAGGGGCGCTCAATCGGATTATGCACTTCACTTATCAGAATCGCTTCACTTATCATAATCGATTAATTGAGGGGCACTTAGTCTGATTATACATCTTTAAGCACATAGCGATCTTATTTTAATGAGTGAAATAATTTCATATATGCATTATTTGACCTCAATTATCACTCTATATGGGCGTTCAATGAGGTTTTTAAAACAGTCCAATATGGGACTAGTTCCATACGAAATAAGCCAATAATGGCAATATTGTGAATTGTTTGATCTACTTTTTTCGTCGGCATGACTTACCAGATTCACGCTCTTTACAATGTGTCGTCACTGCGGCCCGCGCCATTCAACGGAATAAAGAGTATGAGCTCACCTTAGTATTTTTTGAGAATCGAATGGCCAATGTGCATTTATGTGCATATTTAGGTCCAATATGAACCTATTTGTACGAGGATATGTTGACAATACATGTAAGTTTTGTATTATAATCACATTCAATCGATGCACCAAAACAGCTGCACTGGAAAAACAATAAATTGTCAATAAGGCTAACCTAGGTTAGTCGAATGTTTGTCCACATGATGCGCAACTAGCTAACTACATGTAACTCGAGTCACAGTTTTGCACATTTTGATCTTTCTTACATTTTGTATTTAAAGTGATGTGAAGCACTCCGGTAGGGTTATCAAATATATATTAGGAATATTCGTGCCCAAAGTATTATTATCATGTTATGTTTTTACGAATATTAATCCAAATTGACGATACACACCATCATTGTTATATGTTAATGTATCATATTATATATTACTAGCCGATGAGCCCGACGTTGTCCGGGCTATTCAAAAACCAAATTCCAAGTCGATAGCTCTACCCAGCCCGAAATTTCAAGTCGATAGCTCTACCCGTTTCCGAGATCTGGTCAGCGCATGCGCGAAGCTGGCGTCGCACGGGCTCGGCGACCCGATAAAATTCGTATCCGGGGCAAGATACATTCACATACCAAATTTCAAGTCGATAGCTCCACCCGTTTCCGAGATCTCGTCTGCGCATGTGCGAAGCTGGCGTTGTCCGGGCTATTCAAAAACAAAATTTCAAGTCGATAGCTCCACCGTTTCCGAGATCTGGTCTGCGCATGCGCGAAACTGGCGTCGCACGGGCTCGGCGACCCGATAAATTTCGTATCCGGGGCAAGATACATTCACATAGCAAATTTCAAGTCGATAGCTCTACCCGTTTCCGATATCTCGTCTGCGCATGCGCTAAGCTGGCGTCGCACGGGATCGGCGACCCGATAAAATTCGCATCCGGGGCAAGATACATTCACATAGCAAATTTGAAGTCGATAGCTCCACCCGTTTCCGAGATCTCGTCTGCGCATGCGCTGCATGGGCGCCGCACGGGCTCGCCAATACGACAACGTTCACCGCCTGGTCAAACTACACACACGTACCAAGTTTCGTCCAGATCGGTCGAGAATCGTAGATTTGTATCAATGACAGACAGACAGACAGACAGACAGACAGACAAACAAACATACAGACAGAGGTCTTCAAAATATATATGAGACTAGCCGATGAGCCCGACGTTGTCCGGGCTATTCAAAAACCAAATTTCAAGTCGATAGCTCTACACAGCCCGACGTTGTCCGGGCTATTCAAAAACCAAATTTCAAGTCGATAGCTCCACCCGTTGCCGAGATATCGTCTGCGCATGCGCGAAGCTGGCGTCGCACGGGCTCGGCGACCCGATAAAATTCGTATCCGGGGCAAGACACATTCACATACCAAATTTCAAGTCGATAGCTCCACCCGTTGCCGAGATCTCGTCTGCGCATGCGCGAAGCTGGCGTCGCACGGGCTCGGCGACCCGATAAAATTCGCATCCGGGGCAAGATACATTCACATACCAAATATCAAGTCGACACCTCCACCCGTTTCCGAGATCTGGTCTGCGCATGCGCGAAGCGGGCGCCGCACGGGCTCGCCAATACGACAACGTTCACCGCCTGGTCAAACTACACACACGTACCAAGTTTCGTCCCGATCGGTCGAGAATCGTAGATTTGTATAAATGACAGACAGACAAACAAACAAACAAACAAACAAACATACATACAGACAGAGGTCTTCAAAATATATATGAGATATATAAATGCAATGACTATTGATGGCGAAATCATTTGTGTTAAATATTTCATAGCAGCCATTGTCCTCCAGATCAGCGAATTTATGATAATAAACTGTAACATTATAACTCTTTAATGTCAAGCTTTCGGCCCGAGTTGGACCTTCGTCAGGACAGTCGACGAAATATTATAACTACATCTTCACAGTACAGCAATAATGTAATTGATTTCTGTACTGTCTCAAAATTTCAAACCTCATACTTATCCTTAGGTTAGTAAATTCTCCAACTGATGACCATTTCAGTCCACAATTTTGACCAAATGTAATAAAATAGTGTGTTCTTAACCTAATTAGCATTTTTTAAATATATAAATCAGAATCACCGAATATTGTTTTGTCTAGCCCAATTTTATTTTTTAAATAATGTTTTTACTAAATTTCAGCACAAATGGCGTTATACACATTACATAAAAGGTTCTTTTTGCTCAAATGGCGGCCATTTTGAATCTATCCATATACAAAAGGTATATGTTCTAACAAATATATGGTCTGACGCATATCCAATCCAAATAGATGCATAGCAAACAGTTTCCTATGATGTTACTAGGCATTAGCAATCCATAATGGCTATTTTTTTTTTGGCAAAACACATGTGTTTTTACCAAATTGGTTGCCATAGGTTTCAAGCTTCGGATCATATCCAAAATGACTTATAATGATGTGTTGTTCGTGTGTCAAAATAAAGACTAATAATTTGACGTAAAGTATTAAAACAGCATCGTTTGACAATAACCTTGACCGTTCACAGTGATCGTGACCCTTGAGATCAGTACTGGTGGTCCGTTATGGATAATATATATATATACTAGCAGATTCCACGGCGCTGTTGAGCCCCAGTGATCAGTTGATTCAATGTTATGACACGGATTTTCACATTTGTGTAGGTAGGATGGGTGGCTAGTTCAGTTGAAATAACTCGTCCACTGATCAATGTTGTAATACTCCGCGATCACCCACGATGCTGATATTTCGTTCCTGTATTTTATAAATAACTGTGTATTTCTTCCACTCGCCCTTGAACATTTTATACAGGTTGTAAAGTGTTCACATTTTCGTCTATATCTATATTTGTCAATGTCTGCCTATCTCTCTGCTATAGAAATTAACGGGTGGCATTTAGAGGTTATAACGGGGTCTACCATAAGTATCATGTTACGAAAAAGATAGTGATGCAGATTAAAATGTTCTAAAGTGGGTATATGATTAGTTGGTTAGTTACATTATTATAGTGCCCTTTTAATTAATACATCTGATGTCTATAATCCGGACAAACGAACAAATAGACAAATAACACTGAGATTTATTGCTATAAAGCATTCTAGTTCTAAAGTGTGTGGTTTCTGTGAGCACCTTTAATATTTTGTCAAGCCCAATCAGCGCATTATCTATGGCTTCGCTGAAGTTCGGAAATGGTCGAGTCGCATTCTCAACAACGTTATCTGCCTAAAAAATAATATTTTCATGTTTCTAGTTGGATTTATTCTGTGATAAGCATTGCTAAATTTGTGACAATAAACATGTCGATTTTTTTAAACGACTTGCAAATGTAACTTTGTAACCATTTTTCAACAAGGATGGGTAAAATATTTTCACTTTTATAGTTGCGGTTTTATGCAGATAAGCATTTGTAACTATGTGACAAAAAAAAACAAGTCGGATTTTTTAAACGAATTCCAAATGTAACTTTGTAACCTTGTTTAACTGTGTACTCCCCCAAAGCGTCCCTGGACCTGGATGCTTTGCAATATATCCCCAGAAACGCATATCGACGTCTCGCATCATATTCCTCGCGTTACCAGATTTCCCCACAAGCGCTCGAGAGCCACTCACTGGGGGCAGACTGTACTAATGAGTTCCCTGCTATTTTCTAATCGAGACCGTCAGGTTATGTTAACTCGTTATTTGCCTATATAATAGCAATAACCGTGGCACCATGGGCATCGCGCACGATTCCTGTTGTGTTATTTGGGCTCTATATATATTGCATGGAGCCAGGCGTCAGTCATATCATTCCAAGTAGTGGCAAACAACATGGCTGCAACTTTTTCGAAACAGCAATGGTCGACATTTTAATGGGAGATGATAGCGTTTTTAGCGTTTTTCTTGTACCTCATCATCAGAATATTCAGACGACGATGACCCACCCGGCTACCGACAGTGTGTCGCCCAGCGCCGATAGCTTCGTGACTATTAACCTGATTGGCTCGTCAAATACATTTCGAAAGGAATCACTATATATTCATTTACCCAAAAGACAGGGCCAGTTATACCCGAGGAAGTCGATACTGATACGGCAATATGTTTTTGATGCCACCAAATGACCTATGTGGCATATGCTATATATAGATGGATTGTCAAATATCTCTTATATTATATTAATGATACCGCATCGAATATACAGGCATGGCACCGATCTCTCAGGACGCGGTGTGCACGGGTAGCGTGCAAGCTCCATGTTGGTTAATTTTGACCCATTCCGATTTAACTATTCCACTTACTTATCACAGAAGTGTGTTTCTAATATGCGTTCACCAAAGATTGGTTCAGTATTACAACTTACACGACAACACAAATTATTCATACCTGTTTCTCTGCAAGTTACGCGAACACATTCTCCAAGCGGAACCTCACTATATACATGTATATGTACAGCTGGAATCTTATTTTCTAACATGTGCCAAGTACTTGACTACACGTCGTACGTATTCATTGTGTACATGTATTTAAATCCCAATAAGTATTCAAACACATTTATATTGGATAGGGTTTGTATTGGAGCCAGATTCGGCATAATCTTACAATAACACTGACAGTAACTGTATGTCATTGAATATAATTAATTTCGACGACAAGGGTTACATTTGGGGTTGCAGTGTTTGCCTCTGATGCATCAGTAACGTAATCACTCTAGTCCAAACCGCCGGGACCACAAAGATAAACATTTTCTTCAAAACATGAATGACTAGCAACCAAATGTCGGTGCTAAATGGTGATCCCATAATGTGTTTGCACAAAGATGAACTTCCAAATTCCTCACTTAGCAAGATGTGATAATACGTGTCTTTTTGAAGTCGAAGCAAAGTTGATATTGAGTAATTAAACAACCCACCGAAAATTCAATGGCACACATGTATACCTATATTCCAGTATGCCCATTGATATAGGAAGATTAGATCACCATTGATTTGTGCTAATACATATGAGGCCGTTCGAACTATAGACGTAAGAATTACACACGCTAGAAGCGGAACCTCTCTAAGTACATGTGTGCGTGCAGCGAATTACCAATGCATCATAACAATCGCAAACAGCCCTGAACAGAGCATTATATTTTTAAACCATATTTGAATTTCGTAGTGCGACATCGCGTTATTTGGCTAAAAACAATAGACAATATCTAGCATTTTTGAATTGATACCGGACAAATATATTTATTCATTTTCACGAGCGTCTAGTACTTTTCTCCGGCGGAAATACATTAGTTCTGCCAGTAGCGAAAGAAACTCGTTAATGCAAAAACATTGTACCTTCATAACACATAACGCTAATCCTAACGAAAGGTCGAGATGCTTGCTTGCCCAGGGCTCTTGTTCTCATGCAGCTGTTGTCTAGTTTTATCAAATTACGCGCACGTCCCGACTTACGCTCATTAGGCCCATTTGGAACTGTCACTCCAACAGATTACCCTCACAACGTCAACACAGTAACATGTTTATCACCAATTATGGAGCAACTGGGTACTACATGTATCTGACAAGCCAAAACTTCCTGGGGAAATATGGTCTGGTACTTGATATATGGCCGGGTACACGTCGTTCTGGTTATGATATAGCAGCAGGGAGATGACGGGGTGGCTTATACATGTACACCTAACGTGGGAACTAAATGGTTAAACAAGGATAGGTGAAATATTTTAATTTTTCTAGTTGGAGTTATTCTCTGATAAGCATTGGCAACTTTGTGACAAAAAACACGTCGGATTTTTAAAACGACTTCCAAATGTAGCTTTGTAACCCTTTTCTAACGAGGATAGGTGAAATATTGTCATTTTTCTAGTTGGAGTTATATTCTGGTAAGCATTGGTAACTTTGTGACAAAAAACACGTCGCATTTTTGAAACGATCTCCAAATGTAACTTTGTAACCCTTTTTAAACAAGGATGGGTAAAATATTTTCATTTTCGGTAACTTTGCGACAAAAAACACGTCGCGTTTTTACAAAGATTTCCTAATGTAACTCCAAATGCCAAAAACATAGGGTGCATTTGTAACCAGGTTACTGGGCGGAGCTAATACACGACCAAACGTTGAGTCAAATTGTAAAGACGTATTTGTAACCCAGTAGCTGGTTACAAAAGCATCGTGGTTTTTTTTCCTGCACCAATAACTGCCATATATGCATGACAGTTTCACATTACAGTTGTAACCCACAGTATAACGTAGAAACAAAATATCAGCTACAAGTGCTAACAAGCGCTCTAAAACCGATAATGTTAAATTTAACTCGAAAATTGTTAAATTCAACTCGCCTATCGTGATTAAATCCCATTTAAACATTACTGCCATTGTCTTCCCAGGTCGGTAATCAACTTACCAACTTGCGGCGAGCAGTTGGTAAGCTACTTACTAACCTGTGCTGAGCGCTCGCGCTGAACACTGGCGATTAGTCATAGTGAGTGAGATAATCCACGACCACAGCTAATCCTCTTCGGTAGAATGAACTATGTCTGGGTGAATATGTAACAGCAGCTGTCAATTGTCTAATTACGCTATGTTGTAAGCCAGACACATTTTGCATTACGAATTTCACCCAATATGACAATTGAAATGTCGCGTATATGTTAGGGGAGGGGCGTAGTACCAGTGGTTTTGGTGTCAACTTCGATTTTCAACTATACTCCCAGGCTCCAATTCCGACACATGAACTTGAAGTGTCCAGCTTGTATCCCAAATTGTTCAACTAAATTTATTTATACTTAGAAATTTCGCAGTTATTGACATTTCAGTCTAAAATTCTGACCCGAATTAGAGAAACATTCGATTTTTTGTTTCTGAAAAAAGAGCAAATTGGGCCTACCGATCCGAAAATCAAACTGTCAATTTTAATGAATTCTGAATTTTCAACTGATACATGTGTAACGTAGTTGCTTTTGAAACATTTGAGGTTGATCTCAACCTCAGACCTGTCTCCGTGGTATACCGGCCCACACCGAAGCATCGCCCGGTGTGTTTGTCTCTCACTTTGAGCTGGTAGTATATGCAAATTCCAACGTGACATTGCGAGAGGGGAATGTCCTTTATATTTAACTGAGAAATGATTCCATGGGTTTTGTGCATCCAACACAAACAATACATATGTTTAAAAGCGCTACATGTTGTATTATTGAGCTGATGGTGTGTTAAGCATGAAACTTTAAACAGTTACCATTGAGGTGTTTTAATAAAGTTGGGAGGGGAGTGAGAGACAGCCGAACCCCCTACCACCACGTCCATGCTTATATATAACTAATTCCGTTAAGGGTCAGACGCACGGTTACGATTTCATGGTTTCTTATAAGCTCAAATAACACCTGAAATTTATTTTCTGCAATATATCACTTTACTCCGTTCGAGACTGTATATGTATATCATGTAAACCATCCAGTTGTATTGAGCTACGACTTCGGTGTGATGTTTAGATTGTCAATCACTGTACTCGTCGTCGTGAATCACGAGCTGCCCTCGAAATAAGATCGCTATTCACAACGGATGGCCATCGCTGGCTGCGACACAAAACTTTACAATAAGAGGAGTGCACTATGAAACCATGTAGTCGCCAAAAATACAGTATATAGTATGCGATGCATGAGGAGTTTTGAGTGAGTATTATGTGCAAGATAGTACACAATATATAGTGAAATTCAACAATTATTTAATTCAACAACCCATGGTGGTGTCCTAACGTGTGCAGTTATAGAATGCCTCAGGAGAGCCTAACGAATGGCATAAACCTATTAATGAATAGTGACAGATTTTGTGTTCTCTTCCCCTTTCTCGAATTGAATAGTTAATTCAATTTAATAATATTCGGTTTTCGGTAGAAGTAGGGTTTTTTATATATCTCTCTCGTAGAGTCTGTAATGCAGGGCATTTTAAAATTACATGGAATTCATAACCGAGTTCTAAGTTACATAAAGTTCTCTTTCTGTCTGAGTAATCTGAACCTACCCTAGATTCCGATTCAACTGGTAAGTAGTGATTTCTGCTTCTGAACCAAAAGAATATTTGGCACACCCACCGACATCATCACAGCTCATCAGTCTCTGTCAGGTTTGTTCTTTGCATTTATTTTAAATTTTTAAAAACACGCATAAATGCAGCATTTAAAGGTAGGCTACTCAATCCGATTAGATGTCCCCATATATATCATCAGATTCCAACAACAATTTTTTTTTTGAAATGCCGCTTCTGTTATCAGAATCGAGTAATTGCTCAAAATTAATGCTAACCACAGTCAACTATATTATAAAATTGCCCAAAACCTGTTATTTATTAACATTTTGTTCAAAGAAATTTTGCCGGTTTGTCAAATATCTGACAAAAAAGCAACTTGATGCATATCGCTTCTACGTATGTCGGATTTCCTAAACCCAAATAGGTAAAGCCGAAATCGCATTGAAATCAAATCGCTCATCGCTGACTTGAAGCGACTTGAACGATGGCGTCGTGGTTGAATTGAGGTCCAAATTCAGGAACCCCTCTTCCCCATCAGCATAACGTCTATCTGGTCATCCATGCTAACAACGAACTGAATGTCCACCACATATGACCTGGCATTTATACCTGTATTGCCACAATATATCAAGAGAATCCCGGATCGTACATTGTGACTGGTCGAATTATTGACAATATTAACAGGTCATGATTATCGCATTGTTGTAGATGAGACGATAAGTGAAGTATTAAGGGACTGTATACCAAACACACGCTTTGAGCTGTAAAAGTGGTGCGAAATAATTATCGTACGTGTTCGTCAAAACTCTTACGCGTAATCGTTTTGCGAAAGGACTTTTTGGCAATAGAGACCTTTCGCATCCTCACGTTTACGATTACGAATACGGATAGCTATTCGTAGTCGTAAGTCTATCCGTATGGCCCAAAATTCCTTTCGCAAAACGACTACGCGTAAGAGTTTTGACAAACACGTACCATCATTATTTCGTATCACTTTTACAACTCAAAGCGTGTGTTTGGTATACAGTCCCTTAATACTTCACTTATCGTCCCATTTGCAACAATGCGATAATCAACCTGTTTATATTGCCAATATACGTCACAACGTACGACCCGGGAGTCTCGTGATATATTATGGCAATACAGGTATAAATGCCAGGTCATATGTGGTGGAAATTAAGTTCGTTGTTATCATGGATGACCTGATAGGCGTTATGCTGATGGGGGAGGATCGGTTCCTAAATTTGGACCTCACATCAACCACGACGCCACCACTTCAAGACCCTTTCAGTCCGCAATTTCATTTCAATGCGATTTCGGTAGAAAGACAGTCTAGCCATATTATGCCATCCCCCACAATTTACGACAGAATTATCCATAATTGTCATCATTATTATGTAATATGTATGTGCAAGGACGTGGCTAGAGGGTTTCCGTTGGGGGTGTGCACACGACTACGGGCAATAGACCAGGGCCCACCAGGCCGATCATGGTTGTTCGGCCCGGTGTGAGAAAATTGTGAAAACTAAACAAGAAAATCGCAACATCCTAGCATCTAGACTGACATCAAGCTTTCCTAGTGTTGGAAATTTCAAACCTCATACTCTCCCTTAGTTTGGAAATTTTCAGTCAACGATTTTAACCAAATGTAGAAAAATATTGTTTTCTGAAACTCATTAGCAGTTTTGTATTGGCCACGGGGAGGGACCAGGACACACCGGGCGAAAGTTTTTTTTAAACGTGAACAAGAAAATCGCAAAATCCTGGCATCTAGACTAGCCTCAAGCATTCATAGGTTTGGAAATTTCCAACTGATGACAATTCCAGTGACAATTTTGACAAAATGTAGGACAATATTATTTTCTTAAATTAACTAGAAGTTGTTGACTGGCCACGGGGAGGGACCAGGACACAAGCTTTCCAAGTGTTGGAAATTTCCAACCTGACACCCCTAAGGTTGGAAAATTTCTAACTGATGGCCATTTCAGTCCAAATTTTTTATCAAAAGAAGGAAAATATGCAAATATTGGTCCAAAAACAATAAATTCCCCACAATAAGTTGTTTGAAAATCAAACTACAAGAACATTTTCAACCTATTGTTGGTGTAAAATTTCCAACTAATGTTGTGTCAGGTATGAAATTTCCAACTGTTGAAAATTTTGACCAAAGTTGGAGGGTGAGATACCCCCAACCCTCCCCTGTCGCCACGTCTCTATGTATGTGTATTGGAAATCAAATATCCTATCCTATCCAGGCCTATCACCTCTTTGGGTTTAGGAAATCAGACATAAGGTTGTTGTGCTCGCTGATGTGCATCACTTCTGATTTGGTCCTATCAAATAGAAACAAAGTCGACACGGTGATGTCGGTGGGTGTGCCAAATATTCTTTTAGTACCACCAAATCCATGTCAGTCGTGTATTTTTGGCGACTGGTTTCATAGTGCACTTCTATATATTACTGTAAAGTGTTGTGTCGCAGCCAGCGATTACTATCCGTTGTGAATTGCGATCTTATTTCGCGGGAAGATCGAGATTCACGACGACGAGTGCAGTGATTGCCAATCTAAACAACACACCGATGTTGTAGCTCAATACAACTGGATGGTTTACATGATATACATATACAGTCTCTAACGGAGTAGAGTGATATATTGCAGAAAATAAATTTCAGGTGTTATTTGAGCTTATTAGAAACCATGAAATCGTAACCGTTATTGCGGATAGTAAAATACGACAACGATTAGAAAGTACACAAATGTTGGTGACGTAGTACCCTATCCGTATCCGTAATCGTAAACGTGAGTTTTGCGAAAGGTCTCTAATACGGATAGACTTACGACTACGAATAACTATCCGTATTCGTAATCGTAAACGTGAGGATGCGAAAGGTCTCTATTATAGATTAAGTTCCGTGATTTGCAGTCCATATCTGCATTGGGTTGAACTACTGTCCCATTTTTAAACTTGAGTTGAGTACCAGTGACTATGTTTTTGCATGTACCGCATCTGGAATCTCTACATGTAGGGTTGGCCGAGGGTGGGTTGGCTATGGGGACCATCATTGGTGAAAACTACAAGTTTTGTTAATTTTGTTGTTACATAATTTAGTGCATGGTCACTATAGCGGAAAATATATTCCTAAGTTTTTTTTCATGGCCATTCCTGGTGTAAAATATATTCCAAGTTAGAAATGGATAAAATAAGTTTTGGTTACGTTAATTTGCACCCATTTCTCTAAACGGTACAGTGCGCCAAAATCTGCAGCAGACGACGTCTTAATAACGTCACTAGTAGCTAACAGTACAATATAATAAGAAACAAAGTGGGGTCGAATTTTACACCAGGATTGGCCATGAAAAAAAAAAAATAACCCCTTCAACCTTTCTATATATAGAATATGTAGCTAGTGTCGTCGCTTAAACTGTTTATGTCCCTGATGGGGATTTGAGCATATATTGGGCGAGGCTCTGCCGAGTCCACTAGATGCCAATTCCCCGATCGGACATAAACAGTTTTAGCGACAACATTACCTACATATTTTATTTATCCATCACACAAAACTTGCATTTTGTGAGGTAAATCTGTCATTTTCCTCAGTTTTACATTCGTTACTTCGATAAACGACGTCCTTACATTTATTAGGTCAAGCAAATTAATTAGCATTCATGACGTGGAAAAAGCTGGCCTTTAGCTAATGGTTTATGTTTTAGAGCGACATCACATATCCGATTACGAATTTTGTATCAATTGCGGTGAATTATGGACTAAAAAACACGTCCCAAAATCACAATGATCTCATTTAGGTCGGTTGACGCCCCTAGTTACCTGCGCAATTTGCATATACAATTACGCCATGAAAGTAATACTAACCTAATAAAGCTACCTTGACCTAATAAAGCTTTTGTGGGGCAAGTACTATAATAAAGCTACTTTGACGTAATAAATGTAACGTTTATTAGGCAGGCTTTATGTAGGCAATAGAGGCAGTGAGCGGTGGATTAATATAGAATATGTAGCTAGTGTCGTCGCCTAAACTGTTTATGTCCCTGAGGGACGTCCCTGAGGGAGATTTGAGCATCTATTGGGCGAGGCTCTGCCGAGTCCAATATATGCCAAATCCCCCGAGCTGACACAAACAGTTTAAGAGACAACATTAGCTACATATTTTATTTATCCATCGCACAAAACTTGCCTTTTATGAAGTAAATATGTCATTTTCCTCAGTTTTAAATTCGTTATTTTGATAACGCCCTTGCATTTATTAGGTCAAGAAAACTATTAGCATTCATGACGTGCAAAAAACGGAGTGCAGCTTAGAGCGAAATAGTTCGTTGTGTTGTTTCATAGTTATTCTAAGCTGGCCTTGTCCTAATGGTTTATTGATGTTTTAGAGCGAAAACAAATATCCGTCTACGAATTTTGTATCAATTTCTGTGAATTATGGACGTCCCAAAATCGTCCCAAAATCACCATGGGATAATTTAGGTCGGTTGACCTCCCTTGTTACCTGTGCAATTTGCATATGTTGACCTAATAAAGCTACATTGACGTAATACACATAACGTTTATTAGGCAGGTTTTATGTAGGCAATAGAGGTAGTGAGCGGTGTATAAATTAGTATATCCGGTTTTACATTTATAGGTTGTCCAGTAGATGAATACACCATTTGGTATGCACATGAGATACTTTTTTATATTTCTAGGTTGTCCAGTAGATGAATACACCATTTGGTATGCACAGGAGAGACTTTGTTATCAACTGAACACCACCAGAACGACATGGCAATCGGCTCGAGACATTTGCAACTCTCAGCAAGATCAGCTTGCACTCATTGATTCACAGACAAAGCAGGATTTACTTTCTGGCTTCGCAAAGGACCATGCCGGTTAGTACCGTACATTGTAGGGATAGAAAAAAACTATTGCAGCGTATTATCGCCAACATGATGTATTCAATAAAATGTTTAAACAGTTTAGTAAACAGTATATGGGAAGCCAAATACCCATTTATTATTTATTTGCACTGAAGCGTAATGATCTGCTTTGAAGCGCAAATAGAGGTATTTGCACTAAAACGCAAATCATTTCACTGAAGCAAAACTCATTTGCACTGAATCGCAATTGGCAATATAACATGACACCCCTAGCAGCCCAGTGGTAAAATCCACAATGAAGTGGTGGGCCATATTGACATTAATTATTTGTGCTTCCTTGCAAATAGATAGCTGCGCTTCATTGCAAATAATTTGCACTTCTTTGCAAATAAATTTATTTGCTCTTCAGTGCATTTCATTTACATTGAATCGCCGTAGCAACACTATGCACCAGATGATCACCCATGTGACCCGTTGACATTGAAGTAGGCGGAATTATATCACATTCAGCCATTTTCAATTCAATCATGGATCCGACTCAGGTCGATAAGATGTTGTCCACAATGGTGGGCATAGTCAGACATAGTGCAATATTCTATATATATACCGACGGAGAATCTCTCTCATGACTGTAATCCTAAGATAAATGTTATTTATAATGAGCTTCAGAATTTGGAGAGGATAAACACTTTTTAAAACAGGCAACATTTTAGGAACTGAAACGATCTATTGAGTTACTAAATATCAAAACAGTTTTGGAATTATCAAATAACTGTTACTGGATTGGAAGCCATCTTGTTTGTAGAAAGTGGATGGGAATTATATGATATATTATGGTACAGTATCTGCGAAAATGGCATTAATTGGAATGAGGGGGTTGCATAAGATGATGAGTAATATTGCGCTTCAATGCAACTGATTTGCGCTTCAGTACAAATAAGTTGCACTGAAGCACAAATGATTTGAACTGAAGTTCAAATTATTTGCACAGAAGCACAATTAATTTGGAATTGCGCTTCAGTGCAAACGAATTGCGCTTCAGTACAATTAATTGCGCTTCGATGCAAATAATTGCACTTCAGTGCAAATAATTGCGTTTCTGTGAAATTAATTGCGCTCCGGTGTAAATAATTGCGATTCAGTGCAAATCATTGGGTTTCAGTTCAAATAAATAATAAATATGAATTTGGATTCCATAACTGTTTTTCTCAACTGTTTAAACAGTATAGTATAATAAATCAAGTTGACGCCAATATGCTGCCGTACACACACCACGCAAGAATCCCACTTTATGATCAATGGTCGACATCCCAATTATTTATTTTGCGAATCAACAATATACAGTTATGTTCACGAACAGTGTCATAAAATAATAACTAAATATTCCACCAAGATATGTATCGATTTGGTCTCTAATAGAAAATCGTACATATCGGTCTTGAAAACACCCATTTTAACCCATAATCTTTACGAATGTAATAATAAAGTGCGTTCCCTATTATTCTTTTCCTGATTTGGTAACAGTAAAGAGCGTTCGTCTCGCGTTTATGCGGAAATTTTAACTCGGCTGATATATTGCTGGCATTGGTATCTTAATTGTATCTAAAGTCCGTGTATAAGTATATTTAATATTTTGGACCACTTGTCAAAAAATGAGTGTGTGCTTTGTTATCTAATTGGCACAATTCGACAACTAATATCACAATCTCATCTTCAGAAATCACCTACTTTGTGGATGGCAATGACCTTGACACTGAAGGGCAATATGTGACATCACAAGGCAATTTGATGACTTGGTTTCCATGGGGAAGCGACCAGCCAAACAACTACGCACAACAAGACTGTCTCGAGCTGGACCGCAGCCTGTCATACAACTGGAATGATGGGACGTGCTCGTCACAAAAAATGTTTTTCTGTCAAAAAAAAGTTTAAATCTGAACTTCTGATAAAGCTGGCGGCATTGGGTGGACCGGAGCTTGTGTATTATTTACATTTTGTGTGATTACACTGTAAGAGAATGTTATTTGGGTACAACTTGTGGCAAGTTGGCAATGGATTCACCTCTCTCCCTTCAAAACGTCTCTGTAAGTTAAGAAGATGTTAATCAAGATATAATTTGGCGGCATGTCTTCTGTCAGTATCGAGGTTTATAAATATCTCGACCCATGACAAGCATTCTGGTACATGTTCATAGTCTAAGACTATTGGGATATGTTCCAGCATGGAGTAATGATTAGTATCACTGTAATCACTGCTAGAAGTAAGTGTTCTAAAAGTCGGAGCAGTAATCAATGGACCCCGAAGCCAGAATTTATGTCTCCAATTATGTAACAATATGACCATAGCTGTTGTAAGTGAGCTTAAACCCGAATTAACTAAGTCTATCGATAAGGTAGACAACATACCGCCACGTGCACGCAATCAGTATATTATACACCAGTTAGGTACAGTATGCCTGGAATCTCGAAAATGGTGTCTACGGTGGTGGCAAACAGTGACAAACAGACCTGACCTATCCGGGACAACCCGACCCAGGTACAGCCCGACCCATATAAAGAATAAAATATAACTTTCTCAACTTTATTTAAGACAAGAATAAAATATATGGGAAATCTTGATGATAGATACTTGTCGTTGTGATACATACATTATAATGAAACGGAATAGAGTATGATTTAGTGACGTTGTCAACGTGATCCTACATTAATAGTATTATACATGTATAGATATAAAATATATCAATATGAAACAAGAAAATCACATATCTGAATCTGAAAAACTGCATATTTTGCGAAAACTTAAAGAAATCAAGTAATTTATCGTGTTTTACAATGTGAATTTTACATTTCGAAACAACACGACCCGGGAAATCGGAACAATCGGACTCAAAATACATGTACGCTCGGGTCAACTGAACTCAAAGTACATGTAGTAAGCCCGGGTCGGGTGGTCCAGCTTCCGTCTCAGAGACCCGGGACGTTCGAAGCTTTGATTAAATAAAACATGTTAACTTATATATCATTATCATGTCAGCATAGTCGTGCGATAGAAGACGGTCTTCCTGTTAGAACGGGGAGGGGTCGGAAAAAAAATTCAGGCACGTATGCTGATTTTTTCATTTCGACCCTTGTTGGAACCCACCCACCCTGGCGTCGAATTTTTTTTTCTGTTTTCGGCAGTTTTTTCCGACCATTTTTTTGCACTCACCCCCTTTTAACACTAAAACAGAGATTTGCGGGGTGAAATTCAATGTAAACAGCTGTGTATGAATTTCTGTACATACTATTTATCATTTATGTTAATATTGACATATAGATGGGAATGAGTGATTTTGTTGTCATTCGTCCAAAAAACATGGCCGCCAGCAGCCATCTTGGATTTTACTCTTTGCACGACTAAATTCTTTAGCACGGGCTACAGGTCGTACCTTTGTCGGATCATCATGAAATTTGTATTTTATTACAGGTGTGTATATTTGATTAGCTTGGTTTAATATATTAAGATATTAAGACAGTCTTTGTTTAAAAAATTGTCGTTGCGAAATTTATGTTTGAATTTACCTTGGACTGACAGCTGGGACTGACACCCATTTGCAACAAAATACAACACGATAACTGCCTGCAGTCAGTTTAGCAGTTATAATTACATTATTTCTTTATTCTAATGCGTTTTAAGCTAAACTCAAAAACAGTCAAATAGACTTGCAGGAATTTTATTTTGAAGTTTTGAGTTTCTATGAGAGTGGTTGTGACTAGTGTGGACTCTCACCCGATTACCTTTAATATATCCACTTCCGCCTTAGCCAGAAACTTGCGCAATCATCCGTGGATGCAGAGGGGTATCAGCTGCATGATAGTGTATCACTCCATGTGGTCAGACAGCTCGGTGAGGCCCGGCCTTTCTTTTTTTCTTTTTTTGTTGCGTACCTGGTGGAACCGGCCGTAAGTTGTGGGTTAACAATGGCAGTTCAGCTACGGAATTTTAAATGGAACTTTGGTACATACAAGTCTATTCTACACGATAGTGCAAGAACCATCTCGGTCTGACTCCTGGGGGCGGTACGTTTGTGTGTTACTATTTGTGTTTTGCTCACATGCATGTAGCGAGTCCTAAAGTATCATAGTGGTTAATAATATCCACTTCCTCCGTAGCTAGCATCTTGTCCGATCGCCCATGGACGGGGAGGGATGTTCGCTGCATGATGGTCTATCCATTACAGACAGTGGAGATCCGGTCTGTTCGTTTTTTTTAACGTACCGGTACCTGACGGAACCGGCCTTATGTTAGGAGTTAATAATGGCGTTTCCGCTCGAGCTAGACTACATGGGAATGGAACTTTGGTACATACATGTCTATTCTGCACAGTGTAACAATAATCTATGTCGGACTCCTGTGGCGATAGAGTCGGGTTCGGTCGGGTACGGTCGGCTTTTTTGGTGGGCCAGTCGGAATTTGAACGTATGTTCGCCATGGCATCCCCATATGCAACAGAGAAAGCGCGTTGTTGGAGCGGAGCTATCGATATTTGAGCAGTTTATATGTGGGTGTATCACTTAAATTGAACTGGTCGCTCTCCCGTGACTTTCAGTGGGTTACTTGCGAGTAGGACAGCAGGCAGCCACAATACTATATTTCTGTCTGTTTGGAATAATGTGTCACATCTGCGCCATTTCAATTTTCGCTGTGCATGGCGTTTTAAATGGCCCCCATCGAAGCAGTGATCGTCGTGTCACTCCTTGCTACCCGTACATCGTGTCATTTGGGGCAGATTGATCGAGTAACTTAGTGTGAACATTATTCGGACTCATTTCTTGCTCTGAATTTATCGCTATCAAGTGGCTTTTGAGTAGACATGCGGCCACAATAGTCGACCATGAATGCCGTCCATAAATGTAGCGATATGAAAAGTAGCAGCATCCGAACTGGTTCAGAAGGTTCGAATTCAATCATTTCAAAGTCCAAACTGTAAGGTATACTAATATCTGTGTGAAGTTGGCGAGAGATTCATCGTTGCGTGGCCCCATGCCGCAGTCATTTCAATAGATCTATGCAATTACAAGTGCCACCGTCTAAGTAATGTTCTCCATGCTACCAGGACATTGCACAACTGGGGATGATTTATCGACATTTGAACAGTATGCGGACGAAAAACCCATCGACGGAGAGGTGTAATCGCTGCATACTATATTTAGGGAATTAGGGACCGGGTGTTTTAGCGTTGTATATAATGGTAGACCGAAACCAGGGCGGTCGCACAGAGACGAGTCATGGTAACCTCGCATTGGAAATCAATTGAACTTGTTTTGTTTCTGTTTTATATGCAGTATGTTTGTATATCGGTGTGCATGATTTGTGTGGTAGATCTTTGTTCCAACGACCAGTTGCAACGACTCAAATTA
Source organism: Siphonodentalium dalli (assembly GCA_032622095.1). Taxonomy (NCBI): domain Eukaryota; kingdom Metazoa; phylum Mollusca; class Scaphopoda; order Gadilida; family Siphonodentaliidae; genus Siphonodentalium; species Siphonodentalium dalli. The sequence continues at coordinate 198,454,461 of CP136065.1, read as the reverse complement.
TCATGTTCCCGTATTGACAGAATTTACTAATCTGATTGGCTTTGTTCTGTGTGGACTGTCATCAAATTGCCTACCAATTGCCAAATTGCAGAAAAACGCCGCGTCGATATCTCCAAGCGCAAAATGCCTCAATTTATTGTTTACACGACACTCACTTTACAAAGTAAATGGACTGACGCTTATCGTCTGAATGGGGTTTCAAAACGGAAGGTCTCTTTCTCATCTCAGTCGCGCGGTGTGTCCATTTTATTGATTCAAAATATCGACTTCGAAATACACAACTCTATCAAAGATTACTCTGGAAATTTCATAATAATTGACGTAACTGTAGAGAAAGTTTAGCTAATATATACGGCCCAAATAAAGATAACCTTGAGTTCTACAAACAATTGAAGGTTAAACTTATTAATGTCGGTAACACCCAAATAGTAATATGTACCGATTGAAATTTGGTTCAAGACCAATCTATGGATATTTTAAGTGGTAAAATCTAATTATAATTGGTATAATAAGTCAAGGACTTGTTAAATTGAGTTTTTGTATGAATATCCCAGACAAATTTATAAATTGAATTTTAAATCAGATTGTGTTCACGTTCAGGAAATTTTAAAGATACGGGCGGCGTTGGCGGTGGGTATGCTGTTAAGATATTCAGCTCCGTCAAAAACCGCCATAAACAGAAATAATAGTAAAATATAGACATATATTGTTCTTATACCAATCAGAAATATGGCATAAACAGTATGTTATTGTCAAATGCTTTTCCTTTGCTATGTAAACAAAAGCAAAAAACGTTACAGAACCTGGTTTTTGTTTAGATCCGGATATGGTAAACACAAAGAGCGTTATTTGTTACTGTTTTCCCGATAAAGAGCGTTTATATCATTTGTGTGTGATTAGCCAATATAATTGCGCTGTGTTATGTAAACAGAAGCAAAACTTCTGTAACACGAGCAGGCTCTCGTTTACGTACACCACCGTACGTCTTGACGACAATATACTATTTACGCGCTGATTATGTTTGGCATATGAACAAAACTATATATATTTTAATATGCTTTCCGTTGATGGCGATTAGAATAAATATGAATATTTCTGCAACGAATGCCGCCCGTGCCTTTTAAGAAATTCAATGATTGGGGTCAAACTAACAGTATTGATCTCTGCCCCATAAAAAAGTCAATTATCACCAACGAAACTTTACACCCAACTTGTTACATGTATAGGACTAACATCAAGCCAGTTAACTCATCATTAAATGTTTTCGTTAAAGATTTGAGTTATATAGATACCAATGTGAGAAGTATATCGCACAATGTCAATCAAAACACGAACTTTCGAAGAACTGGTTCCTTTTAGATAAAGGCTATAAAGGTTAATTTGAACGCATAGGTCAACACTTGGGTGGTCGTCGATTATGTTGAGGACTGTATGTTCTTAAACTCGTAGCACTAGATGGTTGGTTCGAATTAGTTCGATGTGATCCCCATGTGCATGCAAATAACTGGTCGACATTGAATAAAAGTTTGATTATGTAGATCTTTAAATATATATATTTTGAATTGAAAATGCCATTTGTTCGCTCAGATTTGAGATTGAATGTTTGCTTGATTGTTATATTAAATTGTCATTTATGAATCCAAATTGTTGATGTAACTTTTCCTGAGTTCATGCATGGGTTCTTGAACCCATCTATGTACTGTCCGAAAGTTTATATACGTAACTGGCATAAATGTTCCTGTATTCGCAGGTTCTTGTAAATCCATGCAATTAGAATGTTTCGCTGTTGACTGATATATTCCTTAAATACGGCAGTGTATATGAGACTGTATGAACTCATATAGACAAAATAGAAAGAACCATGTGTTTATGCAGATGGTTCTATTCCCATCAGCATGACCACTCTCCTAAGTTCATGGAATGAAGTGATGTTGGAATTGTTCTGCCTGTGTTGTGTATACAACAGGACTTATCATCTCTCATGGAATATCTTTGAAAATTTTGTGTTTCATTTTTTCACGGTACTTCATAATGAATACTGTCAGATCTCAGATCATACCTTTACAGTGGGCTGGTACGAATCAATCGAATATTTTCTGGCAGTGCCCGTCCATACTTTTAACTTTAACCACAATATGAAAGGTTTTCTGTTCTGAATCAGAATGGTAAAATCTAATACAATTGGTATAATAATTTAAGGACTTGTGAAATTGAGTTTTTGTATGAATATCCTAGAAAAATCCATACATTTAATTTTAAAGCCGATTTTGTTCACGTTCAGGAATTGTTAAAGAAACTCAGTGATTGGAGTCAAACTAACGGCATTGATCTCTGCCCCATAAAATGTCAATTACTCTCGGCTTATCACCAACGAATCCGAACTTTACAACGCACTTGCTAGATTTATAAGACTAACTTCAAGCCAGTTAACTGATCATTAAATGTTTTCGTTAAAGATTTGAGTTATATAGATACCAATGTGAGAAGTATATCGCACAATGTCAATCGAAACACGAATTTTCGAAGAACTGATTCCTTTTAGAAAAAGATTATACATGTTAATTTGAACGCATAGGTCAACACTTGGGTGGTCGTCGATTATGTTGAGGACTGTATGTTCTTAAACTCGTAGCACTAGATGGTTGGTTCGAATTAGTTCGATGTGATCCCCATGTGCATGCAAATAACTGGTCGACATTGAATAAAAGTTTGATTATGTAGATCTTTAAATATATATATTTTGAATTGAAGATGCCATTTGTTCGCTCAGATTTGAGATTGAATGTTTGCTTGATTGTTATATTAAATTGTCATTTATGAATCCAAATTGTTGATGTAACTTTTCCTGAGTTCATGCATGGGTTCTTGAACCCATCTATGTACTGTCCGAAAGTTTATATACGTAACTGGCATAAATGTTCCTGTATTCGCAGGTTCTTGTAAATCCATGCAATTAGAATGTTTCGCTGTTGACTGATATATTCCTTAAATACGGCAGTGTATATGAGACTGTATGAACTCATATAGACAAAATAGAAAGAACCATGTGTTTATGCAGATGGTTCTATTCCCATCAGCATGACCACTCTCCTAAGTTCATGGAATGAAGTGATGTTGGAATTGTTCTGCCTGTGTTGTGTATACAACAGGACTTATCATCTCTCATGGAATATCTTTGAAAATTTTGTGTTTCATTTTTTCACGGTACTTCATAATGAATACTGTCAGATCTCAGATCATACCTTTACAGTGGGCTGGTACGAATCAATCGAATATTTTCTGGCAGTGCCCGTCCATACTTTTAACTTTAAACACAATATGAAAGGTTTTCTGTTCTGAATCAGAATGGTAAAATCTAATACAATTGGTATAATAATTTAAGGACTTGTGAAATTGAGTTTTTGTATGAATATCCTAGAAAAATCCATACATTTAATTTTAAAGCCGATTTTGTTCACGTTCAGGAATTGTTAAAGAAACTCAGTGATTGGAGTCAAACTAACGGCATTGATCTCTGCCCCATAAAATGTCAATTACTCTCGGCTTATCACCAACGAATCCGAACTTTACAACGAACTTGCTAGATTTATAAGACTAACTTCAAGCCAGTTAACTGATCATTAAATGTTTTCGTTAAAGATTTGAGTTATATAGATACCAATGTGAGAAGTATATCGCACAATGTCAATCGAAACACGAATTTTCGAAGAACTGATTCCTTTTAGAAAAAGATTATACATGTTAATTTGAACGCATAGGTCAACACTTGGGTGGTCGTCGATTTTGTCGAGGAATGTATGTTCTTAAACTCGTAGCACTAGATAGTTGGTTCGAATTAGTTCGATGTGATCCTCGTGTGCATGCAAATAACTGATCGACATTGAATAAAAGTTTGATTGTGTTGATCTTTAAATATTATATATTTTGAATTAAAGATGCCATTTGTTCGCTCAGATTTGAGATTGAATGTATGCTTGATTATTATATTAAATTGTCATTTTTGAATCCAAATTGTTGTTGTAACTTTTCCTGAGTTCATGCATGGGTTCTTGGACCCATCTATGTAATGTCTGAAAGTTTATATACGTAACTGTCATAAATGTTCCTGTATTCGCAGGTTCTTGTAAATCCATGCAATTAGAATGTTTCACTGGTGACTGATATATTCCTTAAATACGGCAGTTTATCTGAGACTGCATGAACTCATATATAGACAAAATAGAAAGAATAATGTGTTTATGCAGATGGTTCTATTCCCATCAGCATGACCACTCTCCTAAGTGCATGGAATGAAGTGATGTTGGAATTGTTCTGCCTGTGTTTTGTATACAACAGATTTTATCATCTCTCATGGAATATCTTTGAAAATCTTGTGTTTCATTTTCTCACGGTACTTCATAATGGATACTATCAAATCTCAGCTCATGCCTTTACAGAGGGTTGGTACGAATCAATCGCATCTTTGCTGTCAGCGCCCATGCATACTATTAACTGTGAAAAAAATAGGAAATGTTTTCTGTTCTGTAATTGGAATGGTAAAATCTAGTTGCAATTGGTATAAAAATTGAAGGACTTGTGAAATTGAGTTTTTGTAAGAATATCCCCGTAAATAATTTTTTTTTAGCAGATTTACAAAATTCACCAATGTCCCTTTTCGTGACACTATCTTAGTTTAGTATGTTGTTTATAATTTACTTATTCTTGCCAAAAAACTTTGTGTTGCAGTTCGTTCCAGATAAGACCATTAATGCACTATCTATACGAATTACAATGTTGCGTCAAAGTGAACACAAATTGAAGTTACGGTGCGCCATTTCTGGGAAAACAAAACATCAAAAGGTCAAATGATATTTGCGTTATTTTGTTATTTAGTAGGATCGTACTGAGTGGAAGATAGTCACACATAATATGTGTGAAAGTATATTCTTTCGATACTAGTTTCTTAGTTTAAGGATTATAGTGCCAAAGATGTTGTGTTTTGTCGTACTATTGTTTTATGACAACCGCAACAACAGAAACACAGCGAGCGTTGATTCGCCATGAAACAAGGACGCATCACCCGTCTGCCATTTTTGTTCAGCTGTTGGAGTGATTATTATATCATGTGCATTTCTCTGTATGAATGTAGAGACTACGATAGTGTACATGTATATACCGTAATAAATTCCCGACGTTTTATATGGAAACTGACACTATCTTAGTCTTGGTCCTGCTCAATGTGAAGTTTGTAGTGTTGGTCCTGCTCAATGTGAAGTTTGTAGTCATGGTCCTGCTCAGTGTGAAGTTTGTAGTGTTGGTCCTGCTCGGTGTGAAGTTTGTAGTGTTGGTCCTGCTCAGTGTGAAGTTTGTAGTGTTGGAACTTGGATGATTGTAATAGTCGTAAGCCAATCCTGAAAATTTCAAGTCTCGTTTCACCCCCTTCGCTCTTTTCATTCATATATATCAAAATGACGGGCGTCATCTGCCGGTCACGATGATACTAATATGCCGTTGTAATAGATGTGCAAGGGTATTAACAATCACGGGAGACTACGCTGAGCTCCAAATTTTCTCCATCCTTTGGAAGATACTGTAGCACTGCAAATATATTTGGAGTTATTGATATCTGCTAAACCCATATGACAAGGATGTGTGTGCAAGCACGACCAAACAACTGGTGGTGGATATGTGTCCATTTTCACATATTTTAGAAAAATCTAATGATTTGTTCCAATTTTTTCATAACTTTTCAAACTTATTACGCCCTTTTAGGTATCGTGAATCGGTCAATTTTGATTGGATCAACAATTGTATAGCGTTAAACACGTTGCCTGTGGACAAGAGATATGTATAGATCAAAGCCACTGCCAACGGAGCAACAATAGAGCAACCTGGCATTAAGCATTAAACATACCGCCTACAATGTAATATTTTTTTAATTTTACTAAAATAATAAAATAAGGCGAATGTGGTTGTTAGCTATCATTCATTCAAAAGATGGGATGAACCCACGACGAACACCCATCAGCGAGTATCAATGAAAAAATGCAAAATAATCTGAATTTACTCGAAAAAAAATGAATAAATGGTCACAAAAACATTTATATATAGAAATTGTCTGTGAAACCCTGTTCTTATAATTGCAGAAAAGCAAAATAAACTGCGAAGATGGGGGATCAAATTTAGAGCATATTTCAAAATCAACGTATACAGGGTCATTACATTGAGTCTGCAATTCCTTCATGTCCTCGCAATTGCGGGAAATCTGTCTATGTATGTGTTCATGTCAGCTACTATAGGCGGTCTGTTGTACTGCCAGAATAAAATCTCAAGAATTAATACAAACATTTCCATGTTTCGTAGTTGAGGAAAATTTGCCGAACAAGAATATATAAAATGTCCCATATAGTGATAGTATATTTTCCTCAACATAAAATGAGTGTCTTCCAATCGCCCGAACTACCAATAAACTTACCCACAAGGATGCCCCACCACTTAAGGGTAACCCGTGGTTCGTATATGTACATTACCATATATACATATGTACATACTGTTGCCAAAACACGGTATGTACATGTAGGTAGCTCCATCCGTGTAGCACCGTTCTGAGACAGCCAGGTTGCAGCAACCAATATATTCTCATTATATGAAGCGATTGCAATTACATAATAAGTTGCAATGAAACACATGTTGCGTTGTGTGACCAATGTTATTTATTCTATTTAAGAACGGTTTACTGAACAGGAAGACGATGACACATTTGATGCACCCTCCAAGAGTTCATTTGGTTCAGCTTCTATTCTATCCAGTAACATGTTATAGTTGTTCTCTTTGAGACCCAGTTTTGATTATCATATGAATGTAGCGGTTTTAGGTCCCGAAGAGTACCGGTTATCCGGTCCGAATGCACCCGAGGATGTGACGTCACTCCCAGCTACCGAGAATGACAGAACAGAACTGACCACCGACTGAACAACACGTATTTGGCTGACATCTTGTATTATACCTAAATGTGACATCTTATGTATAGAATAAACTATGTTAAACCTGAATACAATGTCCTGTTTTGCTTCATTGGCGACGAAGCAACCACGGACCCACGCGGAGAAGTGTATTATGATGTGAAAAATTTCGTAAACAATTACTTGTGAATTTCTGCCATTTTCGTCATGTTTTTCCGTTCCTGATAATTATACATTCAGTGTTCGGTCGTATAATAATGCTGCTAAATATATAATTCATGATATGATTGCTTTACATTGCTGACAACATGTTTAAACGTGTAAAATTGACATTTTCTGTGCCGTTTCTGCACAAAATTCCAATGTGCCGCTTTGTGCTAAAAATAGCATAAAGTAAAGACAGTTTCCGGACATCAATTCTTCACCACAGCTAGCTGGCCAATTTTTGAAGATAGGGGAGAGAGGAAGGTGTTTGAACAACTTCGCTGCCCAGTGTCAACAGAATTACGGTCAGATAAACTTACCTTTTTTCTCACAAAATGTCAATCACAATGTAGTTCAATCTGCGAACTTATTTGAACATGCCACAACTCATCAATAATCAACATGAATACAAGTGACAACCTACTAAATAGTTCTGTTCCACCCATCAAACCAATTTAGATGTCATACCAGTGAAATACCAGTGCTGAAAATATAAAGTTGGCAGTTCCCAACAAATTGGACAATTTTCATTATATCAGCTCAACCACGATTCAACTGAAATAAAATTCTTGACAAACTTTGAAAGCAGCCTGAAATTTCTTGTTAAACTTGATGTCAGATATCTGAGTTTAAATTGGACATCAACATTTCTCAATGTTGACTCAACATGATTTTCATGCTCTTGACTTTTAATAGATTAACGCGAGCCACTCGTTTAATTTGAATATGGATAACCAAGCAGCCTGAAAATTACATGTTCATCCTTATGCAGATATCAACATATCCAGAGTTAAAATTGGACAGTAATTTGATCAACTTCAACAGCTCATATACTAAATTGAACAGTTTCCAGTATAAACATATTAATTAATCCAGCTCAACCAGTATTCAACTGATAGGAAATTCTTGTAAAATTAGTATGAAACTACTTGTTCTATCTGATGTCAAATATTAGAGTTTGTATGGACAGTCCACATGTATAAGACACAGCTCCACATGAGTTTCACTCCATGTGACATTTGAATCAGAGATTTTGATAACCTAACCACCTGAACTAACGCGAGTTTTCTCGTTTAATTAGAATTGGGATAAAAACTTAGAGTTCCACTTCTTTTGACAATTGAGTCAGATCTTTTGATAAATTAAGGCGAGTTTTCTCGTTTAATTCAAATTTGGGTAATAATTTATTGTAGTTTCGCATTTATTTATATATTTTCATGTCATTGTGATTAGTTTCTCTGTATGAGTATATTTACTTTTGAGACACTGATTTATTATATTTCTAATGTCAATGTGATCAGTTTCTCTGCATAAGTTTATTAACTTATGAGACCCTGATTTATTTTTCAATAAATTATATACACATCTATGATATATGCATATTTTTTCATTATTATTTTGTATGTGGTTATTTTTGATAAATGAATTAATTATTTGTGTGTAGCCTATCAGATAAAGTTATATGTTTGTAGTATTTTGAGTAGGCATTTTCCGTATGATTCTGAATTGGTTCATAGTTCCCATATATACAACTTCTTCTATTAAGTTCTATATTTCCATAACTCTCTGGCTGAAAAAATATTTCATTGTGTTAACAGAATCTATATTTCTTGTTCATTCAATGATCAACTTCAAATTTAGAAATTGATGCGGGCATAACCGTTCAATACCTTAATTTCTTACATAATCCTGCCGTTCTTCCAGGGAGATTACTCTTTTCATAAGAAACGGACTGGATTAAGCCAGCCTATATCTTGTAGTTAAATTGATACACATTGATTCACTTTATCTACCAGTAGTTTTGCAATCAGCTTGCCAATATAAGTTATGTTTACTTTCAGAGCTGATTAACCTAAATGTAATTGGTTTTTGTTTCATATATCTTTGTCACTGTGATCAGGTTCTCAAAACAAGTTATTCGTACTTTGGAGACACTGATGTATATGATATGTATTAATTTTTGTGAATTTCTGATACACATTTACACAGTATTAAATTAATTGCTTTCTATTAAATAGTATAAGTTATGTATTCTCTGTGTAATAATTTCCATGTTTAGTGTATCAGAATAGGTATATTTATTTCCATTATTTTTGTTCTCCTAGGAATATTGCTTAAGTTTTCTGAGCCGTGTTGTGTATTTTCCTTATGCAGATTTACTGGGAATGATTTGTTGGAACCTCGGTTTGTGTTCAATCATTCCTGTTGAAATTGCATTATATATCATTTATTCATAAGATAGCTGCTCAGATTGCTTGTTGGAATATTCAATTGTTTTTCCTTTGTGTATTGATTTAAATTGAGATAAATTAATTAAAAGTACCTACAAAGTTTTCAGAAGTTTAGAGGGCAAATCACTTGTAGTATTGCACTAAAGCTAGTGCACTAATCAATTGATTTGCCAATCATACTCTGAAACGCTTGGAATTGGGTATTTACATACCGTGACGCTTGATTGGTCAGACTGGAATAAATTAATTGATAAGCCTGTTACGCCTGATTTATTTAGGTTCGGGTTCAATTGAGATGTCCAGTACTAATCAAGGTCGCAACCTACCAGGTCAAACTCCCATGTATGGCTTCAACCCACAACAAAGCTATGGATATCCACAGAATCCATATCCGTCACCATACTGGCACGGGTATAATCCATGGCCAGCTCAAGCACCAGGTTATTATTCACCAGGTGTGCCATATTCCATCAATCCCCGGTATAGTCCGGAGTTTTCGACTGGGTATTGTCAGCAGCCCATGGCCAATGTTGTGCACATGCCAGAGCCAACTGGATTTTAACAGCCTCCTGGCAAAGTACCATTAACAAGCGACCCACCACCAAGTGAAGACCAAATACAATCAAATTATAAAGCCATGGAAGAACAGCTAAAATCACAGAATGAAACTGCGAAAGGGAAACTCATAATTATGGAAGAAATAATCGACATCCGGTCCAAATATGAGAAAGAGCGTTTTCAAGAAGAGGAACTAGAGTCAGACAGTCTTGCAAACAAAACGTGGGATTTAATTGTAGACTATGTTCATAGGGGCTAGTGTGAAAGGAGCGTGCAACTCGCCATGATCAACCTACGGCGTGAGAGGAGAGAAGCTCAACATGAATTGTCCAACAACAATATTATAGATATTTACTGGGAGGTTATAGGCAATGTTGACCAACATATGGGTTATCAGGAAGCCGAGAACAAAAAGAACATCGTCGTGCAAAAGATTCAATTCAGGAATAAGAAAGAACAAAAGTGGATGGACATAAATTCCAAAATACTGTTGTTTTAGAAAGAGATTTCCAGTTTGGAAAACAATTACCCCTCAGTTGGGCATTGTGATAAGCCCATCGAATCACCCTCATTGAAACCCATTGGCAAGAGAGAATCGAACAATAAACCAAGACGTGAGAGAAAGGATGAGGAGTGGAGACATGAAATGGTCCAAGAGATAGATGACATCCAGTTTGGGAATCACACAAGGTGTTTTCAAGAAGAGACGCAAGAGTCACATGATCTTCGGAAGGAGGGGCGGGACTTTGTGGATGAGTATATACATGCCCAAAATATCGGAGGTCCAGTCCTATACAATGTAGTTTGCTTTCTACAAGAACTAGAATCGGAGAAGGGAAATATTCTAGAGGAATATTGCAGAGCTAATAGGGAGATGTGGGGCCTCTCGGATGATCTGCGGGATGATCAGCCGATGAAACTCCAAGAAGCTAAGATCAAGCTCGAGCGAACTCGTAAACTTGGAGATAAGGCACAAGAAGAATGGCGACAGACCCATTCCGTTGTCCGTCTAGTCCAAGCGAAGTTCCAAAATATATACAGGAATTCGACTAAGGGGGGAGATGATGATTCTACAATGAAGAAAATGATCCCCCAAAGGCTGAGAAGTTATTTCCGAGTCGAGCTGCAAGAGTCAATCAGGGTTGCGAATGAAGTACGAGAATTGATTGAAGACTATGCTAAGAAGGGCTATTTTGGAAGTCGAAGACTGTATGGCTTAGCGTCCACCTTACGTGAACTGAATTTTGACACTATTTGCATATTTGCAAATTCCAGGAGGACATCCAAAATGGTCGTCCAAGACCAGTCATCATATATTGGAGACAAATATGGAAACTCCAAGAGGACATCCACCCATCGCCAACCAGCTTTGGAGAGCATAGATGCACTGGGGGCACAAATTCACATACCTCCATTCGAAACTTCAAATCAATTGACAGAAAAGATGGCATCCAAACCGGTCGCTAAGGACACCCAATCGTGGACGATAACCACTGACTCGGCATATGGGCATGAGAGAGCGAGGGGCAGTCCAATTGATTTAGATAGGGAAGAGGTGGCGGACAACAGTAAAGCCTCACAAACTTCTTCGGCGCAGAGAGATCCTCCCCGTCTTGATTCTCGAGACATTGAGGTTCCAGTATCGCCCTCAGAAGAAATGTCTCCCAAGTCTTCGATACAGAGAAATCATCCCCGTCTCGATTTCCGAGATTATGATGTTCCAGTATCGCCCTCAGAAGCAATGTCTCCCAAGTCTGCGATACAGATGGCATCCAGAATGGCCGCACAGGACCAACCATTATGGACGAGTTCCATAGAGACCGACAGTGTTCCTGCATATTGCCATCCTAGTCAAACGGTCAACACACCAGAAGACACTATGGCAGGGCAAGTGGCCTACAACCAGCCAACCTCCAAACAATCTGACTTACTTGTCAAAAAGTTGCTACAAGGCGGATTATCAGAAAAGATGGCATCCAAAACGGCAGTCCTGGACAATCAGCCGTCAACAATAGCCATCAAGTCGGCACATGAAAATAAGAGAGTAGAGGGCAGCCCAATTGAATTAGTTGGGGAAGAAGTAGCTGACAATAATATAGTCACAAAGCTCCAGGTCTGCAAAGATTCTCGACAAACTTCTTCGGCGCAGAGTGATCCGCCCTCAGAAGAATGGTTTCCCGGGTCTTCTTCCGTGCACAGGGATCCTCCCCGTCTCGATTTCCGAGATTATGATGTCCCAATATCGCCATTGCCAGAAACATTGACATCCAGATCTAAGTCTCTCGATCCAACTCTGATGTATCCCAGCTCTGAGTTGAAGACTTAAGCTCCAACAACAACGAGTCTTCCTATTAGGCCGACACCCTCTTTAGTATTGGAGGTAAATGATTCTGCGTCTGGGCAATTTATCAACGATGAACAACCAGGGACACTGGTGCAGGAACTGACAACCTGGTCCGACAAACTGCTGAACGTACAGTCTGAAATAGAAGACATGCAACTTCTGACACCAGATGAGTATGCATTCTATTCAAGAAATGCAGTTCAGCATAAACCACTATCACCGGATGAGACATATATCAACCACGATGCCAACACAGGCTTCTTACAAGATGAAGAGTCGCCGATCTATGATATCAATCTAGAATGGGACGATAGCGTTTCTCTGGAGCTGAGTTCAATAGATTATTCAGAATCTGAAAAAGATGCAGTTCTGCTTCAGCAACAAGGATGGTCAGGTGGAGACAGAGGCGATCTGAGAGACGCCCAGATCCCTCTTCTCACACAGTTTGATTCTTTGACATCCGATGGCGATACATCCTTCATTGAATTCGAGAAAATTGGCTTTGACTCTACCATATATTCGATCACATCAGGCTTCTCTGATGCTGATTCGGCAGTCCTGGAATCAGACGTTAACATCTCAGACGCTGTTCCAACAGTTCTGGAGTCACCCGCTAATGTCTCAGATGCTGTATCAACAGTTCTAAGACCGGTTCCCTGTGACCCTTCTGATGAACATGTGGGTCATATGAACAAGGCGACGCTCTTTGACAATGAATCACCAGAGCAAAATATGAAGCATCTCGCAACCACGAGTGATGTGTTGTCACCAGTACTAGATGATCATGACCAGCCGAACCATAAATTATGTAATGGCAGTCCAGAAGATAGTCTCTGTGCACTGCCAATATCACATGGTCAACAGGAGGAGCCGTGCCATAATCACAATCAACAGTATGATGAGCACGAAGACGGCACTGTGATGGAGACAGAAAATAATGTCCGAATACATGTAATGCATGGCAGCAATATATATTTGGATACAGAACCGCCTCAATTTGGGAGCAGTCCAGAACGCAGCCCATGTCATGTTCCCTTGCCAAGCTACCAGCCGAAAGGTTACCCACTAATGACCATGATGCCTGCACGGTCTAGAAATAAAGCAGGATCTCCAGAGAAATGGCCTTGGGATCCTGGTGGCAAGTGAGTCCGAATCAGACGTGGATCGCAATTACTAACTACAATGAAGAGATCCACAGCCATGGTCAGAGTATCATCAGACCCCATGGCAAACTATTAAGACCATTACTTGTCGCCAGAATGATGCGGGTTCCAGTATGGAAATGTACCTCCATGACTCACTGAACGTAATCATATGCTTGTTCGCAACGTTTAAATGATGTTCACAGTTAATGCAGCAATGAGTGAATCCAACATTGGGGTTGCGTTGTCGGTAATGGATATCGGGCCAGCTGATATACTACACCGGCATTGAACCACCATTTGCATGTTGTACTGAGAATGCCGGGCCCCGGTTTCTCTTTCACTGTACATATTCCACGAAACCTAACATGCAGAACCCAGTCAATGGTTATCGGTCGAGTGGACCAAGAAGTGAATGTCCGCAGCTATTCACCATGGCCAGATTATACATAGTGCAGACCACCTCTACAATGTATATGGCTCTACAGAAGGAACTTACGGTAATTACAACAGGCGTTCCGGATCAAAAACTTAACTGGTCACCCAATGGAGCCAAGACATTGGGCGGTGTAAACAAGCTGGCCAGACAATCATTTGACCGATAGAATGGCGAAGACATTACCAGATATGACAGAAATTGGTAGTTGGATGATACGAGATGCTGAGAGATTCCACTCAGCCATCCATATGACGGTGCCTTCCTCGACCAAGTTACAAGTGTTCGTCAGTCATCCAATGTGTCAACTACAAGACTCTGCAACCGAGCCCACGGAGGCCTATGACGTAACAGAAGTATTGTTGGAACTTGGACTGACTAATGACGATGGATGGACGAATTCTTCAACCCCCTCCAACAGGGCCTTCTTTTCAAAGCTTGGGGGAATGTAGCGGTTTTAGGTCCCGAAGAGTACCGGTTATCCGGTCCGAATGCACCCGAGGATGTGACGTCACTCCCAGCTACCGAGAATGACAGAACAGAACTGAATCCCGACAAGAACACACGTCTTTTGGCTGACATGTTGAATATGACTTTATACCTAATTGTGACATCTTAATATATACTAATGTATAGAATAAACCATCTTAAATAGACAATACAATGTCCTGTTTTGCTTTATAAATGCCCTCGTGAGTGCAATCTCTCGTGTAATCTAGCTTCAAACAGTTCTGCGGTGTTTAGTTTGGTAAAGGACAGTTATCAGATCCATGAAAACTACCCGTGTTTGGTTTTGCAGATTGTAATATGTATGAATATGGGCTTCACTGATAAATTTATTAAATCCCAAAAAAGAGCAGTAAATGAAGACCCCCCCCCCCCCCCAACAAATAATGAATTTCAACAAACCTATCAAACATCAAACCTCCTTTCAGTTAAGTGAGGCATGGTTTAAGTGAGTTATCAATAAGTTTACATTATATATGTAAATCAGGAAGAGAGACTGTTTTAAGTTTGAACCAGGATATTTCAGGAGATTCCATGAGGAAAGTCAAAGATCTCATAATTTGTATCCACCTGCAACAAATGAGCACTTAACAAGGAAATTAAAAATACATGCACATCAAAAAACAAATTACCAGTATGGGGCCCAGTACACGCCCCGATAGAGAGAGAGAGAGAGAGCTCAACTTCCCATCGAGACATGTACTAGGTGAAACCCCCACCGGCAACAAGTAAGCATTTGTCAAGAAATTCAAGGATAGCATGATATAAAGTTATTATCAAAACATGCATATAGCAAAGGGCCAATTAAAGGGGTAAGTAAAACTATGTTATAGTTTCTTTTTCTCAGCGGATTGTGATTCTGGACGGCATGTGCTTCAATTTCTGGGTGCTTGTGGGGTTCACACCCTTGAGCATTTCCTAGAATTCAAGATGGCGTCCAACATGGCCGCCGTGTTACAAAATATGAACTTAGTCAATTTAATATGTTTCGCAGGAGACAATATATCATATAATGTAGACAAATGTATACATTATTTGGAAGCTATTGCAGTGTACGACATTGTACAGGCACATTGGTACTCCAATAGCAAGAATTAGAAAATAGACACATTTTCACTCATATCTTCTATATCCGTTTCTACGTTTTGGAATTTTCGATAGACTGTTGTTTGTTTTCCTATTAGTCATTCCTGCGATTGTTCGGGCAGTGAAATTTGTTCATTTATTTTCAGCTACTTCCAATCCCTAAAACACTTATTTTAAAGAACGTAGTACGATATTTCATCGAAAATTCACTTTCGTTTTCTAGTCATAGTTTAAGGTTGACTGAACCTAGCTGAAGGAGTTCAGCTGTTGGAGGTATTACCGACAACATTAAATCTCATTAGGGCCTGAAATTGTTAAAATGGTTTATGGTGGCAAATTTATATAAAATTCTATATTTCGTCATTATTTGCTTAGATGTTGTGCTGTGGTTGATGCGTGAAGTTGGCTAATCTGCATTGGAGATATTACACTTGTTATCTCTTTGGTCGCAGTCGATCTCAATCACTAAACAAATTGTCTTGGTAGATTTTCGTATTTCTAGCCATATCGGAATGTGAAACAACCCATAACTAAGGGAGTTAAGCATCTATACAATTCTATCTCATTGGTGCTTGAAAATGTTGAACATTTGAGATGGTCAATATAATCAATTATGACAGTCAAAATGGCGGCAAATGCATCGGAAGTGTTAGGTTGGTAACACACACTTGAATAGGTTTGTAATAGCTAATGTTTCGTTCAAAATGGCTGCCAAAATAAGTATATAGCATTACACGACTGAGACATCGTTTATGTTTATAAGCTGTGAGGCAAATATTAGCACTTCTTCATAGAAGCAATGCAGTTCACGCCTCTGGTCAGGAATTAGATCATCAAATAGCTCAAATATCACGGAAATAAAAAATGTATTATTGGTAAAACTTCAACATAATCTGGCTGCGGGAATTGTGTAGTATTAGTCGTGATATGGTCTATCGAGTGAAACAACCAAACAAATAATCAACAGTCATTCAGTCAATTACCGTTTTCTGGTAACATTCTTTTATATGCTAAATATTTTGTAGAAAACCGTACTGACTACCGAGTAATGCTGGATGGCTGATGATTGAACGTCGTCAGAAAATTGAGACCAGCACCCAAAATGATCATCCCGTCATAAATAACTATCACCAACCATCGAAGTAGAACCGACCTAACTCATGCTTCACTTGAAGGACATACAGTTTTTGTTTGTGTCTTTAAGCTGTGCCTTAGTCTTCTTGTGTCTGATACGTCCGCCATATGCATACATTTGTTGAGTTATGATGAGATTTATTTGCATATCTACGCAGCACGCATGTGGTCGTAAAATAGAACTTAGCATATCATGTTATCTATATAGTTTAGACTGGGTCCAACTCTGGTGATGCTTGTTTCGACATGTTATATAAGGATTAACTGTCATGTGGACTGTTTTTATGGAGATGTAACCGTGAGGTAAGTGGTCATAACAAGTTATGACCACTTACCTCATGGTTACATCTCCATAAAAACAGTCCACATGCCAGTTAATCCTTATATTTATATACATTTAGCGAAAAAGCCACTTTTGTAAATGTATTTAAATCGAAAAGTGTATCGTGACAAAACCAGCCCAAAATATCCCATAGCACCCTTGGCAAAAGTTAACAGGAACAATTGAAACCCGATGATTTATTAAGTCAATCCTGCGCGAATCCAAATGCGCCCAAAACATTACGGCCCGATTCGTCATCTCCGGTTTAAACCTGGTCTACGTAAACCTCTAGGTTTAAACCGCCGTGAGTCAGCAAAATCCGTGGTTTAAGTGACGCATTCGTCATCTTTGGTTTAAACCTGGTCCAGCCAGACCGTTGGTTTAGCAGTAATGTCTCGAGATAATTAATCGTACTTTCCTAATGCGGACCGCCTCGTTTTATTGATTGCGAAAATCAATAATTACGACAGCGACCATATTTTGATTGGACATTTATAAGCGACAAGCACTCACACCTATACAGCGTGCGGGGATAAGTTTTTGTCAATTTCGATAATTTGTCTGCGTTTTATAAGCTTAAACCAGCAACTAAACCATCTAATTCGGCGGTCCAGCTAAACCAGCTTTACCGAGGCTAAACTTGAGATGACGAATCCGTCTTTTCTTCATCGCGGTTTAGAATTGTCAAACAATCAATTAAAGGGTGGAGCTGTAAATTATCTCGAGTGAGGGCGTGTCTACGTGGCGACTGCCGACTGGTGTTATCATGTCACAGTTGATTCATTCGCACGTGAGCGTTGCTCAGATATGGACAAGTTCCTTCAATATAATGTTTACAACTATATTGTTGCAATCACAAATACAGGTGTTTTCTACGAATTCGTTGAATGGTTGAACGTTTTAATTATGACACCAAACGATGCTACTACATGACCATATATGCTATACACAATGTTCAACCCGTGTACCTGATATCACCAACCCGGAAGGTATCACGAAACCGGACCATGCGGTTTTTGATAAATGAACATATCCTCCCTCAGATGAATGTATTTATCGCCCGGTTGATGTTGCTATCCACTATTTAAAACATAATTCGTAAAGCGTAATGTTCCCTCATTATGATAGTTTGCTGTCGCCCCGCTACATTTAATGGACATTCCGGCTCATATCCGTTTTTATCATAAATCCTAGACACTTTTTGACGTTAGATAGTTCGTTTGAGGTATAATTAGCCACCGCTAACGGCGGGAAATGCGTGTATCAATAGAAAAATATATGTTCGAGTAACCTTAAGTTGTTCCACCCTACAGTGCGATTCGCAAAGAAAAAATCACTAACCGCGATCAAGTGTAGGTACCCACCATAATTATTGGGGGTCAAAGCCGTGGATCGACACTGCAATAAGATGTCGCCAAACCGGAGTTGGGATGTCAACGATGCGGATTATATATTTCGCATTTTGACTGTTTTTGTCGGTGAATTAGTACTGATAATCACTCAATGTCAGTCACGCATTCTAATGAATCGATTTTCAACTATTGTAATAATTATGTAATATATATTAAGTCATACTTCATTATAAAAGCTATCAATTTTGTCAGTTATTCACTTATGAATAGTTGACGGCGGTGTGGTCCATATAGGATGCAGACCGCCTACCATTTCCTTAAATCATTGGTGAAGCTGGTTCCGCCAGTTCGGATTCGCGTGCACGAAAGAAAATCCGTAGAATGGCACGTACTTTAGGACTTGAGCTAGTAAAATATCCCCATTATATGGAATATACCATTATCTTTCGGACAGGTCTGCACATGGCAGATGTTTCTTTGTCGTTGTGTGTGTTGGTGGGCGGGGGAGGGTGTGTGTGCACATGGGTGGGCGTATTCGTATGTTTGTTTGTGTTTTAATTTCATGCTAATACGTGCCTTGTATATAGTAGGATATTTTCAATAATATAGGCCCGGAACTGTACATGGTAGGGGAAAATTAAACAGTGTAACTATTTGATGGATAGGGACGTGGCTGTATAGGGTCTCAGTTGGTGTGTCCACCTAAGGTTTTCTCAATGCGCATGCACCCCCGGATTGAGTAGTTCCATTTGCACCCTATGTTATAGTCCAGTCAAAATACGACATATATCGGTTGAAAATGTTTACAGAATTTTTTTATTCTTAATGTATGCAGGGGCTTCTTCCTGACAACATATAAAACATTCGCAGCGAGATCTGTTTGTAATGTATGGAAATTGTAATCGTTTCTCCCAGTTACCATAGTTCTTTTCGATCGCATTTGTTTAAGGGTAGTTAGATTGAAATGACCCAACAAGAAGTTCTTTTAAATACATGTAGTGGGGACATGTTATATACCAAACGAAATGGCGTGCATTTCTCTATACAACGGGGGTGTATGTGGTTGTGAATATCTGATCAAGGTCAACCAGGTCAAAATGTCACAGAGTACAAACTTAAAAGCCGGTTCTGTTTTCCGGATGCTAACTAGAAAAAGTGACCTTTCAGACTCCAGAAAACATGGCGTCTGTCATGGCGGCCATTTTGATTGATATGCCCCAGACTATAGTATAGTATAGAATGTTCTATACAATCCATGACAAATAGTATGCACAAAAATTCATATACAGTTGTTTACAGTGAATTCCCCCCGCAAGTCAGGGGGGAGTCGGAAAAAATTTGCAGGCTCATTTTTGACTTTCGACCCTTGTTGGGACCCACCCACCCCCGCGTCCAAATTTGTTTCCGTTTTCGGCAGTTTTTTCCGACAATTTTTGGACACCCACCCCTTTTAACACTAAAACAGAGATTTGCGGGGGGAATTCACTGTAAACAGCTGTATATGAATTTCACTATTAGTCATGGATGTTAACATTGACATGTAAATAGGAACGAGTCATTTTGGGGTCATTCGGTCAAAAAAGACATGGCTGCCAGCAGCCATCTTGGATTTCAAAATTCAATCCATTAGCATGGGCTACAGGCTATACTGTTTGTCTGATCATCATGAAATTTGTCATTTATTATAATATTGACATATAGATGTGTTTTAAGCCAAACTCATTGCAAAAACAGTAAAAAAGACTTGCAGGAAAAATATTTTTGAGTTGCGGAAAAAATTGTTTGTTGGTCCTATCGACCAACCACCCACCCACCCTGGCATATGTGCCCGGAAAAAACTTTTTTTCCACCCCCCCCCCCCCCCCCCCTGCGCAAATCTCTGTTTTAGTGTCAAAATGGGGTGGGTGTCCACAAATGGTCGGAAAAAACTGCCGAAAACGGAAAAAAATTTGGACGATGGGATGGGTGGGTACCAACAAGGGTCGAAAGTAAAAAATCAGCATACGTGCCTGAACATTTTTTCCGACACCCCCCAGCCGCATAATTATTTATATTTTGTTGCGAAGTTTTGTGTCATATTTACCATTGCTTTGTTCACTTAATTGATCCAACACTCTAATATCTACACTGGTCTCCTTGTTGAACGGTTTGATCGAGTTTGGGCGAGATATCACCCCAGTAAAAAAAAAAAAAAAAAAAAACCCTGTCTCTGAAGACAAAATTTAATGCATGGCAAGTAATATGAAGTGGCTTTATTATATATGGCAGGATAACCTCCTTAATACATGGTATTAACTGTGTCCACAACATGACCGTCTTATATTACCATAGTAGTATGGTTTTGTTTCGCCATGTGGGGTCTTAATACAAACCCGATTCGGATACGACTAAACTGTTATCCGAAACGACAGCATGCATGTTCGTGTGAACATGGACTTATGTATACGTCATTTTCATTCGCCTTTTTGAATGAGCAAATTTGACTGCTGAGATGACTGTTCAATTAATTTAATCAATCCACCCATAATATATGTGTATAGATGATTCGAAAATGGTACGGACTCATATTCAGATGAGATAAGTAGTCCAACTCATCAGTCTCAGATACATACGAAACACGCGAAAACTCACCAGAACTCTATAAGTACTATGGATATTTACTGACATCTTGACCCGCCCCTTGACATCTATCTGGATCGAAAGTGGTCCCACCAGATTCAGAATGATATGTGCTTTTTTTTAAATATGTTCAATCCTATGCTTCTTTGGCAAAATCAATTATATACCGTCCACTGCAGCAACTCGTGGGTATATTTGTATGTCTATAGCATGATTTTGCGATGTGTGTGATTTAAAATGGGGATAAACATGCTGTCTGTTTGATTTGGGACGTTTTTTGGTAGGTTTTCCGATGCAAAATATCCGTTTTACCGGCTACACGCGGCGCCGGTATTTAAAACTGTATTTTCCATCTCAAAACTCCACCGATAATCGTCCCAAATCACACCAGAAAAACATGTTTATCCTCTACATATCTTTGTATTACCATATCAGGAATAGACTAACTAGAACGCTCCTTAGTATTCTTTGCTCTGAGAACAATCAGTACCCAACTTATCTATGACTTGACCAACATCTATACATCGATTTCCAAACTATTAGTGCGGACCCCTATTGAGATAATGGCTCCCGGAGCATCAGTAATGATCTCCAGTCTGACTTTGCTCAACTATAGTTTTCGTGTTCAATCCTGAAAACTAATGAGAACATTTTAATGAGAATTTACGCCGCCATATACCGAACATTGTGACTTTTCGATGCTGAAAATTTGAGAAATGTTCTCAGGGTGTTTAGGTGCCGATGCACATTAGATGGCCATGGCTCGTTCATACTTCCATATATTTGGAAGAAGGTAAAGATGTGTCGCTAAATACACGAATTGCTGATCGAAAAAACAACATTTGTATACCCTGAAAAATCTTTCCAAAGTAATATCATTTTGCCAGATGCTTCCAATCGTTGACATATAAAATAAACGCTCTTTATTTGCCAAATCAGGAATAGATTCCCCAATCACACAGCCGCAAAATTATTATATTGTTATGACATTAATTGTTATTAATTTGGGAGAACCCTCTTTACTCTTATATTCTGCTCTGAAGAAAAATCGGCTCAAACTAATCGGTGACTTGAGTATGTCTTTCTGTCAGTCCGTCTGTCCAAGTTTCCTTCGACGTGAACCAGCTAATGTAATATGTTGGGATAATGCTGGTTTTACGTCGAAGTCTCGAAATCAGACTTTACGCCCATATCGATTTTTAATATTGGTGATTAAATACACAAAATGCCGACAATCTTAGTATAATCTGAAATGTCTTGCAAAAAGTGGTCGCAAATTTGAAGTTCTTTTCAATCTTTGATATATAACATACACACTCTTTATTGTTTCATATAGTCTGAAGAAAATCGGAACAGAACTTGGTATGACTTTCTGAAACACATGAAGTCCGTATACAATTAAATGACCAATATCTGGTGAAGTTGAACATCGATTCCATGGAATTAGTGCGGACCCCTATTGAGATAATGATTCCAGGAGCACCGTTAAATATGTCCTACCTTACTTGACTTCACTATGGTTTTCGTTTTCGATGTTGAAAGCTAATGATTACATTTTAATGAGATATTTACGACGCCAATTATCGACATTTGTGACTCTTCGATGCTGAAAATAATGAGAAATGTCCGTGGTATGTTTAGAGCGTGTACGCCCTCCGTTACAAACTATCTACACACATTAAACGGGAATGGCTCACATGAACCTCCAAATGTATCGACGAGCAATAGACAGAGAGCCCAGAGAGTTTCAATTGCACTATCGCATACGAAATGTTTGATGCCTTCGATTTGGTATCATGTTTGGACCACCGCAGAAACCACATTCCTGAAGTGTAACAATCCTGGCTTGATATGCACCATACTATAGTATATACATGTAGTACATAATGTTTCATATAGGCGGTCAAGCTTTCCGCGCGATTCGCCAGACTAAGAGAACATTGACTTCGGGTGTAGCCCGAAAAATGCATGGATATATAGATTTGTCTCCCTGATGAACGGTTTCAATGAGGTTGGGCGAGACACCCCAGTTAAAAAAACAGAAACACTGTCTCTGATGACAAAATTTAATGCATGTCAAGTAAGATGGAGTAGCTAGAATCTATATGGGCTTTTTCGCCATATTGGGTCTCAATACGCACCTGATTATGATACGACTAAACTGATATCCGAACCGACAGTATGCATGTTCCTGTGATCAGGGCCTTATATATACGTAATCTTTCATTCGCCTATTTGTTTGAGCAAATTTGACTGCTGCGATGGATGTTCAATTAATTTAATCAATCGATCCATAATAGATGTGTATACATGATTCGAAAATGGTATTCATATTTAGATGAGATACGTCCAACTCATTAGTCTCAGATACACACGAAAACACTTTGACATCTATCTGGATCGATAGTGGTCCCACCATATTGAGAATGACACGCGCTTTTAAAAATATGTTCAATTCTATGCCTCTTTGACAAAGTCAATTATATACGGACATATTGGCCGCAGTGTCGAAGGCCGCTAATTATGTTAGTGAATAGATTTTCTTGAAAATTTGAGAGAGCAAAACTGAAAAGACTATTGAAATAATTCGCTAAAAATTGGTAAATGGTTAGATCTGGGAAAACCGACTGACATCGGGTGGGTAAATATTCCTTCTTCGTATGTTTTACATTGAGAAACACAGTATTCGCATATTATATGCGTGAAAATTCTTTCCCATTCGGTCCGGTTTGGTGATACCTTCCGGGTCGGTGATACCAGGTACACGGGGTGTAATTTGCAATCCTAAAATTATATTTCTTTATGGGTCAAATTTTATAACTCATTTTGGTTTAGATCATACCGCAAAGCTCTACTGAATGTGGTTACGCCCATACATTCACATAATATTCCACCTGTTCATTTAAAGCCTGGGAAGTTTTTTTATTTTCTGCATGACGAGAAATTTATAACATTGAAAAAAGCAACGCATGTAATATATTTCTTTATTAAAACCTGTCCAACAGTTCAGATGCCGCTTCTGGTGTATACTCATAAGCAAATTGCCTTTACTTGACTGACCTCTTGGTGCAGGATTGACTAGATTATGGAGCCTTTATTCAGCGTCAGAGGCGCCTGTGGCCCCTTTGTGCGATAGGAGCATGCGACACCTTTGCGCACACTTTTATCATTTGAACATTTTAATTAAAAAAAAAAAACATTTAATTAAATTTAAAACAAACACAAATTATTTTACATTTTGTTTCTTCTTAGATTCAACTCCTTTCTCAATTTAACAACACTATATTTTCTTCTTTTTTTTAATATAATTTTTTCTTATTTTTAAAATAAAATTTTGAAAACCTGACGCTGTTATACCATCCTCCTTGTTACCCCGAGTCACCACACATACTTTGATTGAAATCGGTCCAGGGTCTGGGAGAAAAGTTGTGAACAGACAAACGGACAGACAGATAGATAGACATTTCGTATACTCTTTTGTATAAACATATATACATGTAAATACACAACATTTTGTGTTTTCGTGTAAACCATCTTGCAGAAAATCAATCACAAACAAAGTGATTAACAGCACGTGAATCTCGTGTTGAGAGACATGCCATTTGCAAGATTGATTTAAACCCAGAATGATACCGGATTAGTGGTTCATAAGCGATACCTGTTTCTCATTGAAATAAATCCCATGAGCGTGCACGCATTCGCGATAATTAATGGCGTGTCAATAAGCGTAATATCGGCCTGCATTCTGGTCCGATTGGTAACAGGGTAGTTTTACTGCATGCTCATATCACCGAATACAGTTGTCAATTAGCTGGCCACTGAACGACAAAAACGCCCCATTAGTCCCGGTTTGGCTTGACCACCACTGTAGGTTTAAACCAGGTTTAAACTCGGAGGTTTAAACCGGAGATGACGAATCCGGCCTACGCGTTCGTCTTTCCAACCCCAAATGACGTGTCGATGTTGTTATGAGCTTGCAATTATTAGCTGTTGCGCATTCACCGAGAAATAATTGCAACTAGCCACGTGGGCGCCGACCAATCAGAATGCTGGATTTAGTGATGACAACACTTAGTATGTAAATATATAGTCTTATATGCAATGGCCCTCAAAACCCTGTACATGTACAGTCATATTGAATTTTCAAAGTTGCCAGCTTTCTCCTGGTAAATTTATCTTTTATCTCTATCGCGATTTTTGATAATCATGCAACAAAATTAGATAGCGTTATTTTGTCAGGAACATGTATATTTCACAAAGATCGTGGACATAGGTTCAGATATGAAAACAACAAAAGCTGTTATAGGCATCTGCACTAAGTCATAGAAGTGCATTCGCTCATAAACCCAAATTATCATTCCGGTATTTGTTTCCATTATCACTTATCGTTGAGTATTGCTATATACTACCAGAGTGGAACTTGTCATTTTGGTACCAGCGTCATAATTATTATGTCTTGTGTTGTGACCACAATTGATTTAGCCCACCCCAATTTTCAAATTTATTCCACCGTGACACGATCTTCTCTGGAAATATTGCTTACAAACAACAATTGTCTTGGGCATACTTTAAATTTCTCAACCGCTAGCAATCCGGAGTAATCGCCACAGTGATTTCTATTTCATTGACTAGTCCAAATTTGCACACTTCCGTGACTATAGCTAGCCTATATTCAACGCTTTATCCATCAGGTTGAGAATTTACCAGTTGCCAATAATTTGACCATAGTCACTTTGGGATTGGGTCATTGTATGTGTTATATTCATTTGGGAAATTTACGTCTTCCAACTGTAGCTGATATACAATTGTATTCATGCTCTTGTTCTACGTGAGTTCACAATGTATATATATTGGTAGATGTGAAACTAGGATTCGTGGAATCCCTCTAATCGTATTGCACACCGAAATGATATTGTTATTCGTGCATGAAGTGGCTGTTGAATAAATGTTAGTTCGGGGTATATGGCCAACGATACTCGGTATACGCTGATATATAAACTCACGCAAGGTCCAATGATGTCATTGCTCCCTCTTAGGGTGTAGATTGACAAGTATATCTGGCCCTGTCGTAGGAGGTGATGGACTAAATGCGATCAGAAACGTACCCGGTATTTGCGTAATTGAACCATGTAACGAAGATGGACAGTTTTGGTCTGATTATTCTGCAATGCAATGGCCGTTGCATGTTTGGCGATAAATCTTTCAACAAATTTGAACGTATGCTCGCTTTATGAACACATGTGAGTGACGTATGGTGTGTAAATATTTCATAATTATCATATCTCTAGTTTGGCACGTCCGATTTAAAAAATGTTTTCAAATGCTTACTCACCACACAAATTGTTATATATAATCAACTAAATAGCCATTACCTATATACACTTTTTTCACAATCACTACATTAAAGCTCCATTATATTTTATATATGCCAAATATGATCTTGGAGCCGTTACCATTTCTGACTCTGGTGTTCTTGTCTTAATGTGTGTGCATGAGTGCATATTGAATGTTATGATATCACTGTTACGTTGTACCGGCAGCCCAGTGTATCTTCCTTTGTTGATGCTATGATCAAATTATCCCCTGATCTACTAGAGCATGGCAACATGTTATGTTGTACAGCTTTTGGATCTCTGGAAATATCCATTTCAATTCATCTGAGGCCTACTCATATCATTGCCTACAAGACCAGTATGACAAAATTGCCATGTATCTGGGATCAAGTTTAACCACGTCAGTACGCACCAATCATATGATCGTCATTCGCTGAGTGTGCATTATCCACATAGTTGAGATCACAGAACTAAATTATACAAGGTGTATCGTGAATAAACGTAATATAACTTGGGAGTCTCTGGACTTCTACAATATATATCTCATACCATATGTGCATATAATTTCCCATGTTCATATTGTCTTCTATGGTGTCATGTTTAAAGCGTTTCTTGTTAATGTTATTTAATGCAGATTAGCCACCTTCATGCATCTATCAGTCACGTACGACATGCAATCACATACATGTAAGGACGAAATATATTAAAATATATTATTTTCAATACATTCTCTATCATTTTGACTGCCATCATAAACCATACTATATTTAACATAGTAACAGTTTCAGACAGTCTGTGACTAACCGACCTGGTCTCCAGCATAGAAACGCCAATGCATTAAATCGCATCCCATGTGCATTTATCATCCGACATAATAAAGACCAACGGCTATGAAGAGATAGAAGGTGAGAAGCAATAAAACTAAACATGACACATCGGGTCAAAATACCAATGGCATTATGACGTCGGGACGAAATCTCGGAAAATGCAAAAACAATATCTCTTTTGCTGTGCAGAAGGCGGCGAAAGGAGTTCCGAATGCTTTCCACGTCGACCTACTGCCATATAGGGGTTCTCACCTTCCTCTGTGGATCATATTCAGAAAAAAAAACATCGAACAAGAAAGAAACCTAAATTCAACATAAATATTTTAATGTGATCTACTTCCTCATGTCCTGACAATTAATGACAAATACAATCACGTCTACCGTTATTTTCATCCCTCTTTGTTTTCCTGCTCCACTGTTCCTTCGAGGTTAAAAGGAACTAAATGTTTTCCATAGGCTACAGTGTTAACGTTTGAACACGCCGACGCTGAATCCTCGAGTTCCGAGGTGCACGATGAATGCGTTCGTGAAGACCAACCCTTTCGGCATCTGTTCGCACAGACGAGTACCTTTCGAGCCATGCCTTTTTCAAAAACCAACATACGTTTTCCACACTACCCCACTTTTTGGACAGAAAAATAAATACACAGCCACAATATCCCGCCATTGTTTGGTCACGAACGCATTTCAGACTAGGAAACGCCCACGTTATGGGTATTATGTTTCTTGAATTTGTAAATTTATTTGACATATTATACGCCAATCGCGCGCCAGAATTTTTCTAACTCGTATTCGAGATACCCTGTAAAAACGAAAGGGACGTAATACTACTTATTTAGTTCCTTCTAACCTCGAAAGTTCTGATCCTTCCAAGATCCTGCTGAATGCTACATGATGATGCATGTCTTCGCTTCTGATATTCCATGTGAAATCTCCTTGACAATTCTGCCATTCAATCATTGAAATCGTCTTTTTCACTGCCGAACAAAACCCACACATGCAATATTATGTCACATACATCTTTAAAGTGCTGTTATCCCTTTCTTTGTCCATATTCTTTAAATCGTTTGACCGGAGGGAATTAGAGTTAAAGTACTTTCCCCTAGCGGTGAAAGACGAATCGCCGAATGCGGCGCTTCTCGTTGGCGAGAGGTGTATTGGCATCTGCGTTGATTCCGTCTTAGGGTGTGCACCGCCTAAATTGTGTTGAGCAGCCATATTGAATGTGCATCTTTGCCTGAGTTACAATATATTGAAGCCAACAATACATTATCGCTTTACAGATTCATGCATTAACTCAATAACAAAATCGAACGGACAATGGCATGTTACGCTGGTGATATGATACGGACGTTGGTCACTGTGTTAAGCTGATTAGTGTGACGACTGCGTGATCGTTGTTTACCGGCTTGATTGAGTGAGACATTACCAGTTCGCCTTGCGCTCTTGTGCATCAAATTCGGAAGTTATACAGTACATCAAGATAGCGGCATACGATGGTATCTTCTAAGGGAATCGTCCGGTTGAGAAATTATGGTGGCGAATCGGCGATGACTTATAAGATTGAAGATAAGTATAATTCTTCTTTGTTAATTGACAATGTGCTCCAAAGGGTTTGGGAACTGATGTATATATCTTAGAATACATATACACATTGGCCCATGGCTCGGTCAATGAAACAAATGTATATAAATTCCGAAATTGGGAGCTAAATTGTGGTTTTACACTTACTATATATGTGTAACAGCACGCAGTTATATTATTGTAAGCTGCTGCGTTGAGGGTGGTAAGATCGTTTTGTTCACGAAATAATTCGAATTCTTAGTATGGTTCCGAATGTGTGAAATTGTGTAAATCACGTGAAAATTGTGATACAATGTTGTATCCGGGTTAGACATGACGTCTGATTGGGCTGCATAACGATATTGCAGTTGGTTTGCTCCGCATTCTCACTGATGCAGGGCTGCATACAATATTGGTTGTATTGTGAACATTAAAATATACATACCATATATTATATATAGAGTTGTCAACTTTTCAAAATTGCGGATTCACAAAAAATTAATTAGGGAATGGTTATTCCAAATTACACAAATTGTTTTGAAAATTTGGTTGAAATATCACTGGGTGACTGTGCGTACTGGTTTTGTCGATGTTCCATTCCAGGCGTATGGCGAAAAGCTTGGTTTTACCGGAGGTGTAGACATCACAGATTGGCTGTCATCAATCGGTGAGGATTCGCCTCCGAACAAGTGTTCATTTGGAAATGCATGACGCTGAATGCATATGTTTCATGTAACAGACTGATGGGACTATGAAATCATTCTATATATCAACGGAACTCGTGTGTTCTGTATATCTTAGAACTGAACTCCAGATGGTTCTTGTTAAAATTGGAATTAGCATATAAGCTAGTAATCACATAGTTTTGCGGAAATATGTTATCATTATGTGGGCTAATTGTTTAAGATTCACTGCAATGGTATAGCATTATAAATTTATGACATGCATAATTATGACCAAAATATATGTTCATTATATGTAAATAATCGACTGAACAGTATATTCGAAACAGATGTGTGAATCTTGAAATTTTCAATAACAGATTCAATGGCACCATTGTCTAAGATAAGAATGTGATAAGGTGCTCAGTGTGCCGCTTTAGTTTTATTAGAAATTGGGGATATCTAATTATTCATCATTCTTTCTTTGTCAATCTGTGGTCCGCGTGACGATGCAACGCGCTATCCTATAATTTTATGGGTGTTGTTGTTCTTGGGTATATTCGGGATGAAGGATAGGACGCGTTTTAGGGGAAGTATTCTTTAAATCGTTTGACCGGAGGGAATTGGAGTTAATGTACTTTTCCCTAGCGGTGAAAGACGAATCGCCGAATGCGGCGCTTCTCGTTGGCGAGATGTGTATTGTCATCTGCGTTGATTCCGTTTAGGGTGTGGACTATGGGCAGCCATTCGGTCGGAAATTACACGAAATAAAAGTTAATGGTGGTTTGTAAAAACAACTACAATCTATTTCAAAACAATAGTCTCCATTTTCAAACCAATGGTCGTTCTTTGATTCAATAAGAGACAATTACGTGTTAACAGATATAGATTCACAATCAACGTTGACCGATGCAAAATTAATGTTCTATTTTAATTTCATAGTATTCATTGTTCAACTAATATCTAATAACAAACAATTAATACAGCTTTGCTCATATTCAGTAAACGTACATTCCGTTTCAATAGCCATATTTCAAACCAATAGACGATTTCTCACGACCAGTGATTATCGTTATCAAACTAATAGACCTTATTGTAAAACTAATAACTCATTGTAAAATTATTATATAAAACCGTAGTTAACTTATTGTAAAACTAATAACCTATTGTAAAATTAATAGACCTTATTGTAAAACTAATAACTTATAGTAAAACCTATATCTAAAACCGTCATTAACTTATTGTAAAACTAATAACTTATTGTAAAATTAATAGACCTTATTGTAAAACTAATAATCAATAGACATATTTTAAACCAATATACTATTTCCCACGATCAATGATTATCGTTATCAAACTAATATCTAATAGCGGAATCAATTATTCCAAGTCAAACCAATGAGCTCATTTGAAATTAATGATTAAAACACAAACCTATATGCAATTCGTAAATTAACGCTAGGGGCGCTGGCCACCAATTTTGTTCGCAAAATCCGTGACGTCAGAAATATAGAAATAAACATGGGAGTTCCCAATGTCATGTCGATGTGACGATTTGGAATATGAGTTCACTCGGTGCAAATCAAACGACGATAAATATTCACTATAATATATAGGACATATAGTGGAGTAGATTAAGTCAAATTTTCAAGGCAGTTGTTCAAATTGTCACTAAAGCATGAAACTTTGCACATATGTACATCTTCTTTAATATTAGATATGGAGCCACGCTGAAATTTCACCTTAACCCCTCTTTTTAAGGGGTTTTCCAAATTTATAGAGCGTTTTGTGATTATATTATTTAATAAATGTCGCAATTAATCTCACCATGAAATTTATAATTTAAAATTAGGCATATTCAGTTCGTATGACTCTGAGAGATTTAATGCCACATTTTAAGGGTAAAATTGGAACTCCCCGCCCAAGATGGTCGTTAAAATGACAGCTGAAAGAGGGAATTTGACGTTTTTTCGCTAATATCTTCTAGATCAGGTTCTGCTGTATGGAACTGGTTCGGAAATGTGACTTCATTGTGTATTGCTCATGTTAAGAGATAATTGGAGCAATGAATATATGTCATTCGTATGATCCAAGTCCCTCCCGCGATCCCTCAATAATTCGATTATACATAACTCGGTATGAACTTTAACCAAATATCACCGTTATGAATCTAGTCATATTTTAACAAGAATTGGACAGAACTTTGCAAATTATGACATACAATTACTTATGAATTTTTGCGCTTAAGTGCAAATATTTTACGTTTAATCACAAATCATTTGCGCTTAAGCCTGCAAATAGCGTGTCTGTCATTTGCAGAATGAGGTCCACAGAGGGTGAATTTAGTGATGCTACCCTGCATAGCGGGCTAGCGTAACTAAATTCACCCTCTGGGGACCTCATTCTGCTTAGGCCTCATTTTCTGGGAAGTAACTATGGTATCAAATTAACATTGCTTTTAGTTACGTTTTCCCATCTGGGAAGTTTCTATATCCCCTAATTTGCAGAAGATAAAATCCATAATCGAGGCTCCAAATGGGTGAACATCACCAATTTCAACTGGGGAACTTCAATCTTATCCTAGGACTGCCATAGCAGTTGAGGGCCCTAAGCAGAATGAGGCCCCCAGAGGGTAAATTTAGTGATGCTAGCCCACTATGCGGTGTAGCGTCACTAAATTCACCCTCTGGGGACCTCTTTCTACAAATGACAGACACGCTATTTGCAGGCTTGCACTCAAGTCTATATACCTGTAGGCCCATCATACAAGGGAAGCAATCCCCAGTGATACCAGTACCTTTTATGACCATGGAAATGGTATATATCTGTAAAGGATATGTCTCTTTTATAAAATGTAATAGATCTCTGGGATGGAGGCACAAATTCTTAGGGACAGGGATGCTGATAATATGAAAATATGTTTGTCCCCTATTTCTATTCAATAAGTACATGTACACCACGAGAGAAGCAAGCCACCAGTAACCCCTAATTCCCCTTCTATGACCGTGGAAATGGTATATATTTGTGCAGGAGATGTCCCTTTAATAAAATATACTAGAGCTTTGGGAATGAGGCACCAATTTTTGGGACACCAGAGACAGAGATGCTTTTGACTTTTCAACTTTCGAGTCTGTATGGGCTACTACTATGGGCCCATAATAATATACTATGAGATGGACTCCATCATTCACAATCAGATGGAAGTAAAGGAGTGCTAGGTATTTGCGCTTAAGCGCAAAGCATTTACACTTAAGCGCAAATGATTTTCACTTAAGCGCAAACAAATTGATAGACACATATTTGTGCTCAAGCGCAAATGACATTCGCTTAAGCCCAAATGATTTATGTTTAAGCTTAATATTTGTGCTTGAGCGCAGCGCAAATAAATAATAAATGTGAAAAGGGCCTCCCATAAGTAAGAGGGGACTCTAAATTTCTTGAACATTGAAATTCCCTTTGTTTGAGAATTTGTATATGTTTATATTGAATATTCTCAGTAAATAGTTATTCTGTGTGTTTCAAAAGAAATCAGAATAAATTGTTATTGTTTTTAAGTATTGGTTATAGATATTAAACAGTTAATTAGATTGACTCCCCTCTTCCAAGATGCATCCTTACTGTGGAAAACAGATCGCCCAAGCGATCCACCCAGGTCTGTTGGATGGCTCAAACGACTTTTCCTACTATGGCCAGTTTGTACCCTTGATTTGAATGACACATTTAATTGTTTCGTACCATTATTTTTGGTCATTTCACACCATATATTGGTATGTTTCATTGATTCCCAAAAATGATGAATGGTCATTCGTACATGTGAAAAATTATATTAATCGTGCTAACTTAATGAGAGTGAACATGATCATGATTTAACGTTCGTGGTGATGACAACCCAACATTTACATGTTAACATATTTCTTTCTTTTTTTTCGAAACAAAATGAACCAATTGAAATTGTCGCGACAAAGTTAAAGATGCATAATCCGAATTAACACTTGAATATTACTATTTCCTTGGCTTCGGGTAAAACATATGTGATTTGAGTTGAGGAACCCACCCATCAAAGCTGAGAATGATCAGATATTGATTTTTGAAATCTATTTTTTTTTAACATCGATAATTTTTAGTGGCCCAATAAAAAGTCGAAAGAGGACGGATGAAGATGGATAACTCAAAAAGCAAGTGGCTTTTGTTGTGTCAGATATTTGACAAACCCGTAAAATTTCATTGAACAAAATATTGATAAATAACAGGTTTTGGGCAATTGTATACTATATTTGACTGGTTAGCATTATTTTTGGGGCATTAATCGATTCTGGTAAACGAAGTGGCATTTAAAAAAATGGTGTTGTTGTTGAAATATGATGATATGGGAACCATCGAATCGGACTGAGTACCTTTAATGTCATTTAAAAAAAAAATAATACCGGTATACTCAAAGGTACGAATTGTCGAAATGATACAGGAACTGGTATGAAATGTCCAGAACCCTGGTGCGAAAAAACTTCCATGGTATGAAATGCCAGCAACCTATTCATCCATTGCACATTATGATTTATTTCCAATGGGCATGGATACGAGTCTCCCATTGGGGAGGGGGTCCACCTTGATACATGTATGTTCCGACAGCACCCCCTTGGAAGGACGTTTCCTACAGATGGCTACAGGGTAAATGTATATCGGTCCAAAATTTGTTCGAAAATTATTAATTAGATATGACATTTTTGCACGATATGGCTTGTTATCAAACTCCATTTGTACTTAGCTGAATATCACTTCAATTTGCCCTAAATCGAGTAATATCATTTTACGACATCACTAATTTAGAGTAATACACATCACATCACGATCTGAGTAATACACGGTGTGGCTTTGACATGGTGTAATTCTATTTCAATATTAGAATAGGCATAGATACCAATTTTTTGTGATGTCACTCATTAGAAAAAGTTGTCAATATTACACTGTTACTAAGAGGCGAACTACCGTAATTAATAGATACATGTAGGGTATTACTTGGTTGGTTTGATATTATAGGCCTGATTTTAGTCCTCAGTAGCCTCATATCAGCCTTCGTCGTCAGGCTGATTGTGATATGAGGTTACCTCAGGGTGATATAGGGCCTAATATCAAACCAACGATGTTGGCGCTGCTAGTCTACAGG
Source organism: Siphonodentalium dalli (assembly GCA_032622095.1). Classification (NCBI taxonomy): domain Eukaryota; kingdom Metazoa; phylum Mollusca; class Scaphopoda; order Gadilida; family Siphonodentaliidae; genus Siphonodentalium; species Siphonodentalium dalli. The sequence continues at coordinate 198,420,039 of CP136065.1, read as the reverse complement.
GTCACTGTCTCGTTGTTCCCCTTGCCGAGGAGATATAAATGGGTACAGGACGTTTTGTATCATCTTAAGTCATTTCGTACCATATTTTTGGTAGTTTCGTACCATATTTTTGGTAGTTTCATACCTTATTGTTTGGTCGTTTCGTACCATGTAGGAAATCAATTGGTCATTTCGTACCATGTTACTACATGTATGTCACACCATATGGAAACAAATAAATGATTTTCTACAAAGTACGAAATAAAAAAAGGTAACCAAACATTCCGGTACCCTACCGTTATGTAAAATCAAAAATGATGGTATGGATTACTATGGAACGACCATGGTTATGGTATCAAATACTGAAATAATGAAGAAGTCACTGCAGTTGTATATATCATTTATGTGGTCACAATATATGCATGTATAATGCAACCTGTAAGTTGACATGACCTCTGTTCTAGTTGGCTTATGATTGAGTTCTGAAGTGCTCTCCGCACTGTCAGGTTTACTTGGTCAATACTCCAGCAATGTTCAGAATCCGATTCCACGACGCTCGTATGAAACGTCTAGAAAATAGAATCCATATTTAATAAATCCTTCAGACATTCAATATTACGGATCGCCTGAATCAACATCTGACTGTTTGAAGCGGTTCCACTCAATGGTTGTTTTCAGAAGAAGTCTTCGCAATGTACAGGGCTAGTACGCACTACACAGTAGATCGAACGATTATCTTACGGTGTTAGAGATGTTGTAGTTGTTATTGTTGACATAATCATATTCATACTGCTGTTGTTAGTACTTGTCGAACACATCCTAAGTTCTCCACCGGATTTTGACAGACAATCCCTGCATCTGGATCTGGATGGTGTACGGCGTATGATCCTCGCGGATGTGTAGAACGCCGGGAGAGAGAGAATTATGTTATTTGCGGGACTGTTGAGTTGTCCGCTGCTGTTCTATTTTGAATTTCGCATGCGTCCATCTCGTTTAGAGTGTTCCACTGAATAATTGTCCGTTTGAAGAATGAATTTGAGTATTCAGCAGAGTTTGTCACCAGTGGCTCTTATCGGTAGGACAGTGAATTATTACATTCCTGTTTTGAGACTATATTTGTGGCACTGAAATCTGCAAATTTCTTGGCTCGGATTTTTCTGCCCACCTTTTTTGGTTTAATTAAGCACTGAGTGTTTACAGCCGACACCTGCCCCTTATCCATCTTGTGAAAGAGCTCCAGCCTCTGGTCTTTCCTTCTTTCTTCGAGTGGTCTTATCTCGCAGTCATTCATCAGTTTGGCCATGTCCTTCGATTGGTAATTGCCGGTCATGAGCCGTACAGCTCCTGTCTGTATTCTCTCCAGGGCGTCGATGTTCTGCTGCTGGTGAGGATCCCACATGACGGCTGCGTATTCCAGCGACGATCTTACGAGTGTCTCATACGCTACGCATTTACTCTTGAATGGTGCCTTCCTAAGGTTTCTTCTGATGAATCCGAGCGTGCTGTTACTGTTAGCCTTCTTCGTGATCTTGTCTATCTGTGGCAACCATTTCATATAGTTTGAGAGCATGACTCCAAGATATGGTGATTGAGTGACGTTTTGTATGATCTGGTTTCTGAGCTGGTACATGTAGGTCAGTTGGGAACAGTGATAATCACAGTAATACTGACAGTGATTTCAGATACTGACAGTGAATGAGTGATACTAGTACAGTCCTCAAATTCGGTTGTTTAATTCAGATCTTCTGGGTCAATAATAATGACAATATTAAAATTCAGCTCTCAATTGGATCTTCGGTATCTGCTACAGGTACAGGATATAGTCCACCGTCCGTATATCATCGCAGTTTTCATGTTCAGGGTCACTTTCTGACGCGAAAATGTTCGAGAACATGCATTTTTTTTTTGGCAGGGGGGTATCCCATGTTGACGTCACGGAATTTCCAGTTTGGTAAATCCAACAAGATTCATGGTGGCGCTCCTAGCGTTAATTTGATATTGGTGGCGACCCTAGTGTTTATTGGTTTAAGAATTGATCATTGGTTTGTAAACGGAAGTTATTAATTCGAGAAATGATCATTGGTTTGTAAACGGATGTTAATAATCTTCAATTATTATTCATTGGTTTGACCGGAAATAGTAGATTTGTCTCTTATTGAATCCAGGAACGGCTATTGGTTTTGAAATAGATTCTATTGATTAAGAAAATATATCTATTAAAACGGAATTGTCTCTTATTGAATCCAAGAACGACTATTAGTTTGAAAATGGAGACTATTGGATATTGAAATATCTTTATTGATTAAGAAAATATGGCCATTGAAACGGAATGTACGTTTATTGAATATGCGCGAATCTTACTAATTGTGTGTTATTAGATATTAGTTGAACAGTGAACGCTGTTAAATTAAAATAGAACATTAATTTTGCATCGGTCAACATTGATTATGAATCTTTATCTATTAAAACGGAACTGTCTCTTATTGAATCCAAGAACGATTATTGGTTTGAAAATAGAGACTATTTGGTTTGAATCTATATCTATTGAAACGGAATTGTCTCTTATAGAATCCAAGAACGACCATTGGTTTGAAAATGGAGACTATTTGGTTTGAATCTATATCTATTGAAACGGAATTGTCTCTTATAGAATCCAAGAACGACCATTGGTTTGAAAATGGAGACTATTTGGTTTGAATCTATATCTATTGAAACGGAATTGTCTCTTATAGAATCAAAGAACGACCATTGGTTTAAAAATGGAGACTATTGTTTTTACAAGCCACCATTAACTTTTATTTCATGTAATTTCCGACCGAATGGCTGCCCATAGTGGACCGCCTAAATGTTTACGGTCTACGAGGCGTTAATACGTATATATACGTGTATATATCCGCATTGCAATGAATCTTATAGCTCTTTCATGAATTAAATCGATACATGTCTTTGTATGGGACATGTTGAAATACATGTCATGTATTAGCTCAATTGTTGACAACGATTTAGAGAGAATGTAGGTAGTGGTTTGTGTGCATGAAATAATGTTGTCAGTGATAAGCCGACACTGAGGTACGGTACCGATCGACATATCTGGTAGAGATCGGACGGTATAAGTTGTTACTTGGCATTGGTTTGGTGTCACAGGTTTCCATAGGTGTTTTATCCTACGGGTTTTTATCAATGGTTTTTCCTGCCGGCCACTTACCGTAGTAACATTATGGTTCATGTTGTTTTTTATTGTGAAATCCATGATGATTGTATAATATGATTGTATATATATATTGGAAATATTATGTTTCATAACTCAGTATTACATGTAGAGTAATATATTGTAGTGTGTTAAGACTCGAATAGTCTTTCTAAAGTAGATCCGACTGGTCGTATGCAACATATATTTTCATATAACATCAGTTGTATGTTGAAGTGCAGAGTATCCACTGCATCTACAGTGTATCTTGTTATCTGCATGGCGTGTAATTGGAATACGAATTACCATAGGAATTACTTGTGCATATATGGAAATTTGAGATTTGTAATTTTTTCCAGATGAAACCGAGTAACCGTGGTTATTCACATTGGCGTAAACGGGTATATATTATGCTCACTGTCGGTACAGTATGATTGTATAATATGATTGTATCTATATATTGGATATATTATGTTTCATAAATCAGTATTACATGTAGAGTAATATATTGTAGTGTGTTAAGACTCGAATAGTCTTTCTAAAGTAGATCCTGTATGCAACATATATTATCATAATAGCATCAGTTGTATGTTGAAGTGCAGAGTATCCACTGAATCTACGGCGTATCTTGTTATCTGCATGGTGTGTAATTGGAATACGAATTACCATTGGATTTACTTGTGGATATATGGAAATTTGAGATTCGTAAATTGTTCCAGATGGAACCGAGTAACCGTGGTTATTCACAATGGTGTAAACGGGTCTATATTATACTCACCGTCAGTACAGTGTCGTGTTCGAACAAATCAAGTTGGGTTTTTGGATCGTATGCGCAGAGGCAGATGGGATATCAGTGTATTCTAGGATTGTATGGATGCTTATTGATACATATCGGCGATAGATCTATGCATTGGCTGTATATTATATTTGTTTCAATTAATGGAGAATTTATATGCATATTACCGGTAATTCAAATATAATTATAAGTAATGCAGACTGACATTATACTGCCCATGCAGTGTTCGCTTGTCCGAACGTTCAGTGATGTTCTGGAGTTTGCGCCGATGCAAACGGATGCTTGGCTCCATAATTAGATGCAGTCATCTCTCAATGCATACTATATGGCTATGTATTCTATTGTATGTATTTCCAGTGGACTGAAATATGGAATATTTGGATATTTGAGCATTGAGAATTGTGAATAATTAAAAGTTCGAACCGATGCAATGCGATTTTTGGTGGACTATTTTGTAGACTACTACAGTAAACGTTGTTTTGGGTCCATAAACACAATCGTGTAAACTGGACAAAACTATATTCTCACTGTTAGTACAGTGTCGTGTTGGAACCAGTGATGTTTGGTTTGCTGACCGTGTGCTCAGTGGCCGACGGGCAATTGGTGTATTATAAACAAAGTCTTGTTCGATGCCTATCGATACATATGTGTGTATATGTGTTTATATATGTATGTATACGTATATATGTGTATATATATGCTATGTGTTGCATTGTTTCCAATTTTGGCGAATTATATGCATATTAATTCAATTAGAATTATAGGTAATGCAGACCGACGCTATATACTGCCCATGCAGTGTACGGTTTCCGAACGTTCAGTGATGTTCTGGAGTTTGCGCAGACGCAAACGGATATTTTGGTTCCATGCATAATTCGATGCAGTCATCTCTCAATGGTTAATAGATGGCTATTTGTTCCATTATATGTATTTCTAGTGGACTGACATGTGGAATATTTGGATATTTGAGCATTGAGATTTGTGAATGATTAAATGTTAGAACCGATGAAAAGCGGTTTTTGGTGGACTGTTTTGTGAAATACTACAGTAAAAGTGGACTTGATGCCATCAATATCCGTACATATTTCCGATGGAATAGGAAAATTGCGTATATATTGGTGACTAATTAAACACTGTCATTATAGTGACGCGCTGTAACTGCATTGCGAATGCGATGCGATTTCATGTCAGTTCGCGGTGGGGCACTGCAACGTGATGCACGGCCCGGGTAGTGTGCGTGATAGATTATCAGACCGCACTGTCATTCAAAGTGCGAGGTTTAGAACATTCAGTGATGTTCCTCCATCTGCGCAGATGCAGGTGAGCGTGTACACAATGATATCATTTTCTATCTCGGGTGTGATTTAGAACAGTCAGTGATGTTGGGCCATCTGCGCAGATGCAAATGGCCGATGTAATTGTGATGGATGTCCTTGTTTGTCTATATGGTTGTGATGGAATGTTTTTGTGCATGTATATTGGAATGATTATGTGTAGTTGGTGAGAATAAATATGGTCCGCGTGACGATGCAACGCGCTATCCTATATGGGTGTTGTTGTTCTTGGGTATATTCGGGATGAAGGATGGAACGCGTTTTAGGGGAAATGTATAGTCATACGTCGAGTTCGAATCAGTTAAACGTCGACATATGCGCGCAGTGATTCAGGCGCGATAACCGAATATTAAATCATCGTTCATCGACTGTCAAGCTCTGCGCTGAGTCGCCGAGTGATTCGTGTGAGATAACTGTAAATTGTGCTGTGGACAGTTCTCACCTGGTTACACTGGTGTAAATATTTTTCATATGCTTCAATGTTAACGTTTATTGATCTGCATCAGAGGTCAAATGGAAACTGTTCAAACTGCCTTCGGATTATTTGAGCTTGATATCTGTGGAAACTTTCCCAATAAAATAACCAACACCGTCTAGCAGGGAATCCACTTCAAATTTTAGTTTTTTCATAAATAGGGTCAGTTCCGCACTAAAACAATATTGTCATTTTTTTAATCACACATAAAATTTATAAAAAGCCACAACAGACTTCACCTTTAATGAATGGGCCTCTTGGCAAATGAAGTTTGTGGGAGAATGATTCTTTGAATTTTTGTCAACAGTTTACTTTTAATTCATGCGACCAATCACAGCCCAGAGTGTTTTAACTGTGATACTTTGTACTCCTTCCGCATCCGCATGGGGGGGTGCTGCCTATAGTATTTACACCAGTGTAACCTAAAGGGCCATGCGGCCTTTCTTCATATTTGTTGTATATAACCCATGTTGAAACTTGATATATACCTATAATTATTAAACTGATGTTGTTCTTTTTACGCCATGTGTCCCTTTAATTGGAAACCCCCCTCATAATACACTAATTCAGAATAAAGAGCCAAAATGCAGGTTGGACTTGAATTTAATTTAATAATATGACGCATCTAATAAATCATGAGAAGTTTTACCACATTCATTTGATCAGGTTGTTACTTGGCTTTCAACTGTTGTGCCCCATGAATTCAATTTCTCCACAGGAACAGATATGCGCAGGTTTCATTTAACCCTACGCAAACCAGCTGCAGATTCACATGAAAAATTCCTTTACTTTGAAAAATAAATAATGTAGAGGATTCATTAGTCAGTAAACTTATTATTATTACTTGTCTCAAGATCAGAAAAAAATAAGTGGAACATTATTTAAACAATAAGCTCAGACAACTATGTTTTAACCCTGGTCAGGTGAATTTTCCTGATTGAAAATGGTGTCAAAACATGTAATGTCTGCTGCAATCACAATTAGAAGGAATCCCTCATCTGTTGTATCACAGTATCAAATGTCGTTAACATTGGACAGGGGGTGCCAGTGATGAGGTTAAAATGACTACATGGTTGTTCAGCTGATAAAGTAGTAATATGTCAACAGATTGATTGGTAGACATTTTCAAGCATCATTAATTTCAAAACTCCTTAAAAGCAAGGTGCTGGTCTTGGAATGTTCAGTTAGTTGTCATCATTTCACGAGACAAATATCATTTCTCATTGTAAAAATTCTGGAAGTTATATATATGCGAAATGAGACAGTTTCCCCATTAATGCTGTTAATGTAACAGATTTATTGAATGGATTTTGGAATTAGTGAGGACTGTGAGACAATGAAGTTTAAACGTGATAATTCCCTTGCATTCAAACCAGGACACAAACAGTTGCATAAAGTCAAGCGACAACCATATGTGGATAACAGAGTAGTGAAACATTTACGCGAAAGAACGAGCCTTTCATCACTGGACAATCTTGAAAAGCCGAACTATGTGAGAGCACATCAAACTCGGTCTGCTGCAAACAATCTTAATCCGACCGGGAAGGGTCAATCTGACAACAAAGAGCCTGAAAGAAAAAATGAAAGGTAAACATCTCTTACTTACAATATTCCATGGGGGCAAACAGTGTTATACGCATGTTCTTTTCATCATAAAGATAAGAAATGGGGGGATTCAGCATTATAATATCAATAAATTAAACATATAGATTCATCCTCTTTAAATCCAATGAGAGGCATTGTTTGACTTACCTAAAAGCTTTTAAAATCTCAGCTGTGTCCTCCTGCATCAACAAAACATTTAGTTTGACATGACCCAAAACTATTTGTGCAGGCAATGCTTTGAAAACTGCCCTGAGCCAAACCACGGGTTTTCAGCTTATAATTTGCTAATAGAGTTACTCTCCTTCTTCTGTTCATATGAATTGGGCCATTAATTGCAAAGAGCATAGGTGAAGTATTGCTTTGCATGCAGATAATATATAAATGAAATAACATCACTGTGGGTGCATTTGTTAACTCTGCATTCAAATGACTGTTTGGAGCAGGCAGTGTTTTTAATGAAAAAATATATATCTCCCAGTTAGACCGATATGTGTTCCTTTAAAATATATGGTTCAAAGAGTAAAATTTAGTATTTTTTTATTTTCAGAGATGATAACCAGGACAAGAGATGCGTCAGTGGTTGGTAGCGTGAATGCGGATCGAACAGGGTGGTGAATATACGCCGAAATGCGATGATGTGGAACTCTTCCTTCGAAAAACATAAGGCAAATAAACCGACGTGCACAGGATTCCTATACTGGGACATGAACGCTGAGGAAATTCGTGGAATTGGATGCAGAGAGAAAATGATTTGCACGTGTTGTGATTTTAAATCTGAAATTTTCAACCTGTATGATGAAATTATAACAGGCAACCGTGGCAGGAGACCAGCAAAACCAAATGTTGGACATTCAGCGGATTATCTAAAACACCCATTGCAGCAGAAGGATTCAGAAAAGTCAATTCAGTGTACGGCGAATAAAAGTTTACCAAAAATTTTGGAAATAAATAAAAAGTATCTCCGAGAAAGACGTTCGAAACTCATACGTGAGCAACAATCTGAAGGAAACATGAATCCAAATGTCATCGATGCACAGGCTGACGGACTTTATAAAAATCCGATTTATTCTGGGAGTGGCAGAAAACATAACGCCGTCACATGACATTATTGGACTTGTGGTGCACAATAAACTTTGTTCGAAACGCAAACACCTGAATAAATATGATAATCACACATGTGGGAAAGACTGTTTTTCAACGATTCCATTTGAGAAGAGTATTGGTGATGAGAGAACATGGTCGAAAGAGACATTTGGTGAAATGAAAACCAATAGCAATTTCGAGATTAGTCACCTTGTTACTGATCCCGATGCGGCGGGCTTCAAAGGTTGCGAGGATCTCTAGGACGAAGGCGCAACAGCGACTAGACCCATTCATCAACTGGACTCAGCCCATGTCTCGAGAAACCATCGGAAATTCATCAAAACCATAAGACGCTGCTGACTCTGATCTCTGCAGCTGACCTAAAAACCAAATCAAAACTGATCAATAAACTGGCAATGAACATTTCTGATCGATGTCAGGGTGAATTAACATCTGCGAGACAGCATTTTAAATGCAACCCTGACGGAATGAAGAAAAATTTACTGAAAGCGAAAGAAGCAATAGTGAAATGTTTCCAAAACTCCCATGTTATGAGTAAAAAATACTTATATCTGTGCAAGGGAACTAAAAAATCCAACTGGATCGTTGAAACTGTGCTAGGACCCAAATTTGCCGTCAATAAAACTTCGGACTGTTCAGATATTCTCATGGAGTGTGTTGACTACAGACTGTGTCCACAGATGATTGACAAGACTTTGCTTGGCATGAACACGCAAAAAGCCGAGGCATTCAACAGAGCAATTCGTGGTTCGCTGCCGAAAAATGTGACATTTACCCGAAATGTTAGTGGGTGTGTACATTCGGCTTGCCATTCCACAAATGTAGGCAGTGGGAATTCCACCTCTGTGCTGTGTAAAGAACTTGATTGTGAGATTCACCCAAGATCAAAAGTTTCAAAAAATACTTGCAGCAGTGCAGAAGGCTGGAAATGATCTAAGATCGTATAAAATGACAATAAAATCCAAACGGGCAAGAGTGGACAAAGTTATATGCCATCTACGATAAACATAGTGAGGAAATTTCCTATCAGAAAGATATCATGATTCCACCTGAATCATGTCCCAAACAGTTAAAGGAACACACATATACTAAGTCATCCAAGTGGAAAATGGTTAAGCGAAGGAGGTGAAATATACCTTCTTCTCTTTAACTCAAATCAGACAAAAGGGTGTATGTGCCCTAGTGAAGAATTTCTGTCCCTCGCAATGGCGTCGTTCAACATTTGTTTCATTGCTCTCCATAATAATGTGGTCCGCATTTACACACGTCTTTCTGTGGTATATTAAGGGCATGGATCAATATTAGTGCTCCCGATTGAATTTAACCCTTCCATGACTGGATCTTCCTGAAATTTTGCGAAAACCCTGTTCCAATGCATTATCTTAAATAATTATGCGAGTCTCCCATATATAGGGATCCTCGAAATATAAGAGAATAAATTGTCCTATCACCTTGGTTTACCTTAGTCATGTAAGCCAGTGCATTTTCGTATATACGCGAGGCTCCCTTTGTGAGACTCGCATATATAAGAGAACTCACTGGCACACTATCTTCAATGCTGCTCCCGTAATGAAGGATCAAACTCTTTAAGTTTTCTTTTGATTTCTTGGACATAATAAGATTCATCTACAATGGCTTCACACGCAACCAGCATAAGCATCACTGATTTTAACTTCACAACTTTATACTAGTAAAAACGTCAATACTGTGTTTTCTAAGCGATGCGTTCTTTTGTTCCAAGTATTGTCTCCTTAGATGTAGTCGATCCTCTATGTGATGTTCCACGGGAACGCCATCTCTTAACGGAAACTATATCAATTGAAGAGATCGTCGAACAAAACTAATACACGTAGTATACACTCAGGCATCTATAATTGATGGTGATTTTAGTTTAAAGAATATTTATTCCCCCCCTATGGACATTCAAATATACAATTACAATAGATACACAGTTTGAAGAAAAATGGAACTAGGCAACAAGCAATTGGCTTATTTGAAGCCCTCTCCGGCTCTCCCTACAGTGGCCACGAAAATTTAAATCAATACGTAACATGAATTTCGAACATATTTGAAATTCACTCGAAATATCTCATGATGTTTACTGTGGGTGGCGTATTCGATAGAGACAACCCACTCAACGATGCTGACTGGTGAAGCTATTGGAATCATTTGTATTGCTAAATAATAGTATGCTGCGGGCACATATTTAGCGAATCACTTGAAATTTAGGTGAAATATTGGATCGTTAAAACGTCAGCGCTTATATATTATACATTGTGGTCTCCAGACTTCCTCATCCAGGGATCGTCAGCGGGACCACAACCATGGCAAAATTTATCCTCATATTTTACCTTATATGCACACTAAACTATGTCATGCATGGTTTTGGGGCACAAGTAAAGACTTCAGTTCAGATATATAAAAGACTGACCCAGTGGGACAATTATCATTGTTCGAACTCGCTTCTTATGGGTACAGAGAGTGGAGTACCAATCGGCGCTTGTGTTAGGTTATGCGAGGCGTCCGCCGTCTGTGCATCAGTGTTCCACCGCGAGCAGGATGGGCTCTGTGAACTTCATTCATTCGCATCTAAACGAGTCGTGTCAACATTCTGCACACAGTCGATGGGATTTTCATATTTTGTCAAAACGATGCCGAAAGGTGAGTTTGTTTCTTGTTTTGTTCCAAATCGTTCAGGAGAATCCGGTCTATATATGAGACTAATTCAGTCACGCCGGGCGCACGCTGCGCAATACACTGTCTGTTAAATCGCGCGTGCAGTGGAATACATGCACTGTGTATATTATATGTATTTCAGATCGTTCAGTCACGCCAGCCCACATTGTGCAATACACTGTTTATTATATCAGACCGTGCGTTCAGCCACGCCGGGCCAACGCTGTGCAATACATTGTATGTTATATCAGATCTCACGTACAGTCATGCTGGGCCCACGCTGTGCAATGCACTGCCGATTACGTTGAGGTTGGAAGTATCTGTTCAAACTCTCACTGTTTAATTTTTGGACTCACTTGTCGAGAAACGCATTATTAATTTCGATTGTGTAGGCTTTATACATGCCATATTGGGCTAACTCCATACAGTGCGTGTTACAGCATACACATAATTAAAGTTTATTCAATGTTCAAGTACGAACAGAGGGATGAAGACTGACACCAGAGAATAACCGTTGACTTTGAAGTTTGAATAATGTAATCCCAGAATTTAAAAAGTGGAACAAGTTTACAATGCCAGCTCTAAGTTTTCGACCGTGGTGCTTGTCAATGTGTTATTATACCTATCGAACTCTTGTATACACATTATAACTGCGGTCGCCTCTCGAATTTCGTGCAATAGCACAATTGTGCTCCTTAATCTGACCAACAAATGCTTTTAAAGTTCCGAATTATCTTTGTCGCAGCTCGAGACACATTAGGGAGGCTCCCCATTCGTGATTTTTCAGTTTAAGGAAAAAATGATTATCATTTATAACCAATGTATGCTATAGTAATATAACAGCACCTGTTCACCCTCACAATATGAGAGGTACATTTTTTTTTTGGAAGAAAAATCTCCATAAAACAACATAATGTCTGAAAAGATGAATCAGTATTGATTGTTTATGTCTGTCAGATTATTGCAAACGTGGTTGAATAATATTTATGCTGTTTATGTTGTTTTGGTTCTTCACACGACAAAACAAAACATCTGTAAATGGCCACTTAAATATGCGATGAAATATTATTTATTTATTTTTTCGCACACATTCATGACTTCAGATTGTAAGCTGAGCGCATATATTAGTTGGGTTCATAAGCTAGATAACTCAGCGCATATGTTGCAAATATTTCCTGTCAAACTCTCAAATGACCAGTCTTGAAAATTGTTGTTTCTATTTTGTTAACATTTTTACATTATGTTAATCTATCTATCAAATTGAGGTGGTGAACATGTGTTGTTATTATACTATAGCATAGAGTGGTTACAGAGGATAATAATTTCCCCCTTCATATTGTTAGTTTGAAATTGAAATTTTTTGAAAATTCACGAATGTTGCGCCTCCTTAAGGAGCGTTATATTGGACATTTCTAACTTCGCACGTCAATAAATATCATTGTGTATGTCCGACATCGGAAATTGCGCATGAATTTTAAATTTGATTGCAATAATGTTCGATATCTTTCACATAATATTGATGATATCTAAATACGAGGACAAGTTCGGAACATCAAATCACTCGGAATAATTCACAAGCATACTATTCTTCTAACATATATCTGTAAATGCACGATTAGTAGGTGATATTCCACGGATCGTATGAGTGTTTGCATAAAGCTATAAACGCGACACAAGAACAGTCCATAATGGCTTATATAGCATCACTAGCAGGGTTGCCCGGCGTTGCCCAGGTTAAAGTGATGTGAAACCATCTGCATACAGAGGATATTTCGTGCGAATAGAGTAAACTCTTGCTCAAAGCGTTACACGTAGTCTCATAAATTGTATATCCAAATAGCATCATAAAACATGATTCTTAAACACGGAATATAAGTAGTAGCTCACCTTTCGAATCGGAGCGATAATAATTTTCTTTATCGCGATTAATCCGTCCCACCAATAAAGAACTATTTATTTATTTACAACTGTGTATACTTCAGACGTTATAACATGAAACATGAACAACATAAACATTAGTTCGCAAAAATAAAAGACGACAATTGGGTTTACATAGAGATGTATCAATCAATCTAGTGGGTTAGACTAAGATTTTGAGGACTCCTGGTCATCATCTCCATGAAGATACAGATGTTTTAAAGAAATGTCCAGGTACTCCTCTGTTCATGGTGCTATATACTGGCTAATTATTCTCAGTTAAAAAAAAATGTTGTCATGCAAGTATATCAGCTATACATGTGCCAGACTCAGAGCGAGATTTTGAGTTGTTTATGGTAGGCGATGAGTCTGTCTAAAACATGAAAGAAAATCCTCTGTATTGGACAGATATAATCTTGTCAGATGTCAGTATTGGAGGATCCTGAAAAGTCATGTGCCACTGACTGTGTTTTCTTATATCTCAAAAGAAGTTATATTTGACTGCACACTGTGACCACTATTGTTGAACAGGCCTTCTATACATTTCCATATCTCTTGACAAATTGTAACTTTTTGTGGAAACTATATTGAATGGTGCAGACTCAATTGTGTTATTATATTAACATGAGCCATTCTAATATGCTTTCCTCTGACGGTTCAAGGTCCTTCAGTTAGCAAGAATATATGTATCTCTTAAACAGAATGATAAATATACTATTAATGCTTTCTCCTATGTATCTGTTGTGCTAGCTCATTATATGAATGCCCTGATTCCCATCCCCATATAAATATGACAATTGAGAAAATATATTTGTTCAAGTGATTTAATTCGGTCACAATTTGGCGGGAATGTGAACTTTGAACGCCAAAAACTCCTTAGAACGATATGGAGATTGCCTGGGAAATGACTATAAAACTTTGGTGGATATTCGGCGAATAGAACAATCTTATCAATGCTAGTGCATCCTCTCGCCATCCATGACCCAAACGACACCAAATTTGATTTAATTCATCGTAGCATTAGAAAAGAACGTTCATGAAATTGGTGGAAATTAGCAGGGGGGGGGCGGAAAAAAACTGCGTGATACAACGTACCGGGGGGGGGCAAATGGTCAGTGAAACAAAAGTGCAGTTTTTGCTGTTTGTGGGGGGGGGTACCCAAACCGAAGAAAGTTTTTTCCATTTTCCACCCTGTGTCTGCAGTTATTTTCCGCCCCCCCCCCTGGAAATTAGTGCTAGATATATTTTAATCAGTTTTGGTTCAACTCCATTCCTCATGCATGACTTAAACGGCGCCACGCTTGACATATTTACAACACGTCCATTAGACTGATGCATGCATGATATAATGGAGATGATTATATATAAGTTTGGTGGTAATCGGCAACTAAATCAATTCTTATAATAGTTATTACCCCCTCCCATCTCTCACCCAAACGGCACCAGATGGCGCCATATCATGGGGGTGATTATGTATAAGTTTGGTGTAAATCGGCGACAAAACTATTTCACAATTTGTTTGCTGCCCCTCCCACATTTCTTACCCTGACACCAACAGCGTCGCTTTAGAAAATTTGTATGAATTTGATGTTAATTGGCACTAAACATATTTTTATCAGTTTTGGTGACCCGCCCGTCCCTATTTCGGACTCAAGCGGCGCCACTTTTGACATCATTAAACCACACATTTAGACTCATTATTGAGATGAATATATATCAAATTTGTGAAAATTGGCGACTATACAAATTCTTATCAAATTTAGGGCCCCATATCTCTCACCCAAACGGCACCAATTTGGCGTATTTAAACCACAAGATTATATTCCGCGAATCACGGAGAAGAATATGTATCAGTCTGGTGGAAATCTCACCCTCTGTGGACCCCTGACTCGAATGGCACACTTTTGACATCTTTAAACCACACAATTAGACTCCTGATATCATAGAGATGATTATTTATAAATTTGGTGGTAATCGGCGACTAAACCATTCTTTATCAAATATAGTGCCCACCCCGACCATCTCTTACTTAAACACATCTTTAAATCACACAATTAGATTCCTTGTATCATGGAAAAGAATGTGTATCAGTTTGGTGGAAATCGGCGCTAAATTGTTTTTATCAATTTTGGTGCCCCTCTCCCTTTCAGTGCAGCCGTCACTCGAATGACGCAGCTTTTGGCAGCTTTAAGCCACACCATTAGACTCCTCATACCATGTGGATGATTTTGTATAAGTTTGGTGGCAATCGTCGACTAAAACAATTCTTATCAAATTTATTGCCCACCCCACCAATCTCTAATCCAAACAACACCAATTTGGCGTCTTTAAATCACACAATTATATTCTTTGTATCATGGAGAAGAATGTGTATCAATTTGGTGGAAATCGGCGCTAAAATTATTTTTATAAATTTGTGTGCCCCTCTCCTTTTTCGCCGCAGGAAATCGTCTTCATCGAAATTTTCCAATGGAATATTTCGGTCTCTAAAAAGCCTTAAACCATTAAACCAACCCACATGGCGTCAGATTTCCTCCCGCTCCTGTTGCGAAAATTCTAGAATTAAACGTGCTTCCAATTCAGACATAGTTTAAACATAAAAGCGTTCCCCGACAAGATATAAAAATCGTTAATCCCATTACCAATCTAACAACACAAGTCGAACATGATTACCTTTCAAAACAATAACGCAGTCACCAGGTTAAAGTCAACCACAGCCATGCCGTGGCTACGTGCACGATTAAAAGCACGCTGGTTTTTGTTTTTGTCCAATTCTGTCTCGAATATACGCATGGGTATATATACACGGGCTACCAGTATCTGGCCGCTGTGGACTGCTGAATATTTTACATCCTCGGCCACAGATAATTAGAGTTATATATGCCTGACGGACGGATGAAATTAAAAATCTTCAGTCTAAAGGTAAATCAATTCAATTCAATTCTTTATTTGCTCCGTCCACTAATATGTGGAACTGGAGGTGGACATATATAGCATCATATATAATGTCAACAAAAGTTTCAAAATAATAGAGATAAATAAAGTAGGGAAACTCACACAAAAAATATAACAAATTCGAGATAATAATAGAGAAATATAATTAAATTAAATACACACTTAGCTGGGAAAGCTGCACTTGGACCATGTTTATATACGTACAGGAGGGCATGCATGTAGATTCAATTTAAACCAATTTAAATGGCTGCTTTGGTGACTATTTCCGATGCAAATCTGGCTAATTTCAACATGTTTGTTTTATTTCCGTCATTAAAAAGAGTTTTTAGTTTTTCATAAGTCGGATTACTTTGAAAGTATGTTTTCAGATAGGTTCTTCGGAAGGACGAAAGTTCGTTGCATATGAATAGATAATGGTATTCGTTGCCCGGTGTATCCTCACCGCAAAGTTGGCAACGTGAACAAGGAACTTCTGAGTTTTTCCAACTGGAAACTTCAATAGGGAGCCGATTATTTCTAGTTCTCAATTTGATCAGGTATGAACTGAATTTTGGCGGCAGTTCTAAAAGATATTTTTCTATGCCAAAATATATTTAATTTTTTTTATATAGACTACATTTTGAGCTCTGGGCTAAAGTTGCGTTCCATGATTGCAAGTATTGGTCCTTTAACGACTGTTCAACATATCGAGCAAGGTATTCACCATCACCGACCGACTGAGCATCCCATATATAGGTGAGACCACATTTATTGAGTATATCTTTTACTCTATTAAGCCATGGGTGTTCAATCCCAGATCGAAGGGCATAAGAGTACAAATATTGATATACAACACTCGACAGATTATATGAATATCGATTGACAAGTTTCGCCCATAATCTTATCATAGACGTTTCAATATGAATATATATCGGATAGCATCCACTTTCTCCATAAACCATACAACTAGGCGTACTTGGTTTCATTTTTAAGATTATTTTCAAAAATTTTAGTTACACCCGTTCAAAGCAATCAGTTTTCTTAAACCCAAACACATCACACCCATATAGCATCACTGGGAGGACCATTTTATTAAAAAGGTCAATTTGGCAATCGAAAGCAAGATTATATTGTCTTATTTACCTTATCACACCAAACATAGACCAAATCGCTTTTTTCTCATTATTGCGTCTTGCTCTGTAGAATGAGCCAGTGTGGGGAAAAGGTATCCCAAGATAGTTGTATTCGTTCACTACCTCGATGTTGGAATCGCCGAGCTTGAATTTTTGTTGTTTTATGTGTCGGTGCGAGGAAGCAAAAATTATCACTTTCGTTTTGGCAGTGTTAACGGTTAATCTCCAGTCTTCACAGTATTCATAAAATGCATTTAAAGCTTTCTGTAGGCCATCCTTAGATTCAGCTAGCAGTACAGTATCGTCAGCATATAGAAGTACAAAAAATTCTTAGATAAATCGCCACTGTGTTTTCTATGTCATTAGATATTTCTTTTAGGCCGTCAATGTCCTTACTTAAGAGGAAAGATTCAATGTCATTTAAAAATAGACAGAATAGCATCGGTGATAAGTTCACTCCTTGCCTAAGGCCGACATTACTTGTGAAATAGTCCGACCGGACGCGAGCGAGCGATTATAACGGCCGTATTTCATTCTATCTGAAGGCGACAGATTCATTAATCGTTGCGATAACAAAGATGGTGGAGGAGAAGAGAAAATGCCTGGCAAGAGATCGACGAAATAACAGGATCGTCTGGTTAATTTTTGGTCCCAATCCATTCCAAGCTTGTGAAGTAACTTTGTACACAAATTGCATCCCCCACCCGGATAAAAAAATTACAAGCTGGAATTATAGAATTAAATTCAATTAAACACAATTGATGTGAGAATTTAGGAAGCCCGTGCACCATTCCACTTGACATACTATATTTGACAATTAAATGAGTTTGAAAAACTCTTACATGTATATGTTTAGCAAATTCTGATTAAAATGTCCGTATACATTGTATTTGTGACCTGCCTGTAAATGATGTACTCAATCGATTATCTACACAAACCATCGCGCGCGACGAAGCGATCCAGTCGCGTTCGGTGTGAATATAAAAATCGCGCGCTTAGAACCGCTACGGACGACAGAAAACGGCCGTAAAAATCGCGCGCTCGCGTCCGGTGTGGATTGACATTAAACCTCCATATTACCGGACCAACAAGTTATCAGTTAAATATCAACCCACGGGTATTTCACTGATAATTTGGATACGATTAATATGTGAGTCAATGTACATGTGGACATGTTTTTTAATAAATACTTGGTTGGCACCGACAGAATCTGTTCAATATATACACAGAACGACACGGGTGTGTTAATGGGTTCGTTGATACGGAAAGAGTGTTAGCGCGGAAGATTTGAACGAGGGGCACAGCCTCGAGTTATATCCTTCCGCGATGGCACAAGTGCCGTATCAACAAACCCATTAACACAACATACGTGTCGTTCTGTGTTTATTGCACGTCACCCGTCCTAAAATCCCTGCATTAAACATATTGACTTACAATGTTTATTTAGGCATATACAGGGCTTGTTATGTCATGTGTGCGTGACGACGCTTTTATTCTATAGTTCATGTTCCATGGTTGAGGCGAACGCCATGCACGTTATTTAACGCCAACGAGATGCATATGAGAAGTATGTTCCATACGGATTTGTAGATATGGAACCGTAATAACACTGTACTTTTAGGAACAGGCGTGCATTAAAGCCAAATGTTCGTGTAGGGGCCTATAGTGTCCGGGGTCTATAGACCCCGGACACTATATGCCCCTACACGAACATTTGGCTTTAATGCACACCTGTTCCTAAAAGTACAGTGTTATAGGAATCGTTGACAGAATAGTTATGTATTCTTATTAATGCGCGAAGTTAGCACGTACATCCAACTTTGTGGTGCACCGACTTCATCCTTCCCTCGGGTGACGCCACTTCGGAAAACTTAAACTACATTTGCATATACTACATCGTAGGGTGGAGATGACATCATACACATTTTATCTGCTCTTCATTTCATTTGGCTCAACATGGGGTATGCATAATCGTTTGATGCGATCGATAAGTGAAATCGCTTGCTCGCAGTTGAATAGCAGCATCTATTTTAGTTTATGGCTCCAGTCAGGGAATTCCGAAAATATAAACGACAAGATTGCGGTGCGATCCTTGTTGGGTTGTTCTTGTGACGAAATACCATGCTAACTGATGCGCCAAAAAATTGGTAACTTGTGAATTCTTGAGATAGAGAACAAGGCAGTTGAAAACAGAGTATCGAACCAGACAATATAATGCCGAACCGGATACCAAATGAGAAACCTGATTGTATCACCCATACCATAGCAGGAGAGTTACACAAACTGTTATAATCACTACAACTGATCTTATTAACTACAGATGGGCAACTCATTGAACTACCATAATAAATTTGAATGTCTCATTTTGGGACTTTAAAATTTCAATTTAATTTATAAAACTTAGGCACGACCGTTTCTCGTGCGCGGCATTTTCATTTTAGACAACCTCCAGGCGACTGAATGGTAGTTCCCCTCAAATTTGCAGGCCTGTGGCATGGTATTGTGCGTGGAAAAAGTACATATAGAATATGTTAACTTTGTCCGTAGTATGTAAACTAAAAGCTAAACATGTATTGGTTTAAAATTATTTTATATACATTTTGTGCAGCATTATTCATGTTCTTATCAGTTCTTGGTCTCATTATTTAACAATTGGAAGCTCACATGATATCACGATTAACATACAAACACTTAACTAGTTATCAACAGAAAATCAAAATGCCGCTTCAAATATTCTGGTTACAAAGCGTTGAACCGGATATAAAAACAGAACCGGATTGTATCGATTGCAGCCTGTGAATATAATATGTGGAAGTTAGCGGGAGAAAAACATATAGTAGTGGCATCTGTGCATAGCAACAAACCACAGATCTTTCTCCCATTTGAAGCATACAACGGGTTATACGTTTGAAAAATACGAGTTTGTATATTGCCACATGCTAAATCTTACACGATACTTGTTAAAAAATGAGTCGATTGTTTTTTAAATTTGAGGTGGTAAATTATTATGTTCAAAAATCGAAATAAATGCTGAGTGTTATCAGGTGACTTCGACTCAAAATTGATATGTTTGAGGCCAGACATGACCAAAGCCAAGTAAATGGGGGTGCGAAATTGAATGGGTGATCTTCAACAACATGCAGCCTGGGTATTGGCGGACATTAAGAAACAGGGTGTGAGCCTATTTTTCTAAATTAAATAAATTGATGATTAATAAATACTAACTGTTTAGATAGACGGGTAGAACTATTTTTCAGGTTTTCAAAACGAGGTCAAGGTGATCAAACCTTCCGCGTTACTATGTTATTATATCTGGTGTTATTTTTCTAGGTTGTCCTGTAGATGAATACACCATTTGGTATGCACAGGAGAGACTTTGTTATCAACTGAACACCATCAGAACGACCTGGGAGTCGGCTCGAGACATTTGCAACTCTCAGAAAGATCAGCTTGCGCTCATTGATTCACAGACAAAGCAGGATTTACTTTCTGGCTTCGCAAAGGACCATGCCGGTTAGTTCCGTACAATGCAGGGATAGATAAAAGACACCACGAAACATTCTCACTTATTGATCGAGATCCCGATTATTTATTTTGCGAATCAACAATATACAGTTGTGTTCACGAAACGTGTCATAAAATAAAAACTAAATATTCGACCAAGATAGGAGTTAGACGTGGTCTCGAATTGCTTAGCGATAGCAAATCGTTCACCTCGCCACGTTTAACCCATAACCTTTACGAATGTAACAATAAAGTGCATTCTCTGTTAGTCTTTACCTGATATGGTAACAGTAAAGAGCGTTTGTCTCACTTTTGCGTCGAAAGTTCATCACGACTGTTTCCATTGTATTTCAAGTCCGTTTATAAGTTGATTAAGTATTTTTGGACCATTTATTGTCACCGGATTGTCAACCAAAATCGAAAATTTAGTTTGTGTTGTATTACATACAGTTCGGCAACTGATATCACCATTTCATCTTCAGAAAACGCCTACTTCGTGGATGGCAATGACATTGACAATGAAGGGCAATATGTGACATCACAAGGAAATTTGATTACATGGTTTCCATGGGGAGGCGGCCAACCAAACAACTACAATGAACAAGATTGTCTCGAGCTGGACGGCGAGCTGTCATACAACTGGAATGATGGGACATGCTGGTTTCAAAGAATGTTTTTCTGTCAATCCAAGTTGTAATCTGAACTTCTGATAAATCTGGCGGCATTTGGTGGAGCAGAACTTGTGTATTATTTGCATTGTGTGTCCTTACACTGCAAGAGAATGCGATTACGGCAAAATGTGTAGTAACTGAGTTCACCTCTCACCCTTCAAAAAGTCTTAACTCTGTAACATGCAAGAGATTACTCAATATAAAAATATTGTGGAATATCTTCTTTCAGCTATCGATGTTTATAAGCCTCTCGACCCGTGTGAGCATGCTGGCACATGTTCATATTCTAAGATCAGTGACATGTTCCAGAATGGAGGAAGAGTAGTTTCAATGTAGTCACGAAAAGTGGGAGAAATAATAACTTAAAGATGGATTATCTCTTTAGATAACAAATTTTAAATAGTTGAGTGGGTATAAAATAATAGATATGAACTGAAGACCCCTGTCCGGAAAAGCTTCTATCAATTAATATTGATTTTATTTCGAATATTAAATCGGGACCGTTTATGTGTCTATTTTTATAACAGACCATTCGGATGATACCATATTGCGATATAGAGCACTGGGCTGTTCCTATGGCTACGCACTGAAAGGTAAATGTCCCAGATAGATTGTTTGTATTGTTTTGTTCCACAGATATAAGCGATCATGAGTATAATTAACGTTTATTTGTTACAAAATTGTACAATAAAATTTCTGGTCTCTGTTAACAGTAACCACTATTGTTCGTTAGCTGAACAAACACACCTTTTTAGACCAGAAAATATTCGAAATAAAATTAATATTAATCGATAGAAGCATTTCCGGACAGGAGTCTTCCATTCAAATCTAATATTTTATACCCCGGTAACTATATAATACATCTTTACAAAGATAATCCACTTTTAACGCCGCAGCCGGAATTTAGGTCTCACATTATGTCACAATATGACCATACATGTAGCTGTTGAAAGTGAGATAAAAACCCGAATTAACTAAGTCTCTCAATATGGTATCAGGTAGACCACACCACCGCATCCGCGAAACCAGCATACTATACCCTAGTTAGTTTGAATAGGTACCTTTTGCATTCATCGTGATTGATTGCCTAAGAGGCCCAGGGCCATAGACGCGTTGATAAGGATAGCTAGGAAGTTCGATACGTGGACTATTGGATCCAAGATATTCATGATTTTACATACTAAGTAGGTTGTCATTTCAATTCATTATCAAGAGCTCGAAGGCGGTAGGTCAAATTTTGTGGCATTTTCGAAAACGGTTGCCATGGCAACTGAACGACATTGTGTGATGTCTACAGAATTGTTTTTTTTATTATTATGGAATCCATATGACCTACTTGTTGGAGTACACATATAACCATGCAGTTTTTCGCCTGAGAATCATACGGGGGAATGGTGAGGCCAGTGTTATATAACATGATACTCAATTCGCATATGAAAACAATTCCATGGCTATCCCCGAGAAATGTATACGTTTTCTCTGTACTGTTTTAATGGAGTATTGATCAGTTCCATGCGTTCAACAAAGCATGGAACAATTAATGTGTATATCGTTATCACATTAGCATAGCAGTGAGATACAGAAGACGGTCTGTTTGTTAGAAATGGCATATTGATGTAGATGTCAATCAAAAGAGTGACATCAATTTCATAGCTTAGAGTTTTATGAGAGCGGTTGTGACTTGTCTCGATTCTCATCGACTATCAACATTGTCAGGATCCCACAATTATTGATTACGCTCAGAATGTCAACAGTAAAACCGGTTGTACGATGTCCTTAAAAATAATTTATCTTTCTCTGTCAAAATCCTATTCTATGACCAAGACCACCATAGTGGGATGATACTAAAATCAGCTGCTAAAATGGTAATCAGCAAATTCGGACGAACTCAGTTTAGCATTTTAGTAACTTCCACAATATTACCATGTCATGTGCACAAATAAAAACTAAATATAATAAATTAAACTATTGTGAACAAAGTATCGCTCATATCCGTGTTTCAAAGCCAAGCGACTTAACACCAAATCATTGGCACCATACACATTAAACCAAGACAATAATGCCAAAAGGCGTTCAGTTTCATACTCCAAGGTTTGAAGATATTATTTCAAAGTGAAGACAATACATGTATTTATTAAGTACTCTACTTCGTATGCAAGTACGAGAATGGATCAAACGTACTACGAAGAACAGTCTGTGTTGACTGTGTCAGTCTCTATATAATGTGGTGAACACATCAATGACGGTATTATTGGCATGAAAATACGAATCATAAAATCGCATTCCACCAAAAACAGTCTACACCATTGTATCATGTTAGCAAGAAATTCGACGACATACATGTAACAAGATCTATTGGAAGCTGGAAGCATAGCTAGGCTACTTGTTCCGCCAGGTAAATTAACGGTAATTCGATCCCGCATTCTTCCCAAACTTACTCTCCTATGCATATCGCTCCCCAACCCAGAGCCACCTTTGTTCATAAATTTAGAATCTTCATTTTTCAACGTCTCGAGAAAACTGCTATGCCAAGACTATAAACAAGGTGGCATCAAGATGGTAGATGTTAAAAACTTCATAACAGCGTGTGTATTTGGACGGTTATTCAAATAAATGTAAACAGTTTCTCTATAAATCAATTCGAAAACGTACCATTTATTGAGAAAATGTTGCTTTTGACTTCCAAGCGGCGAGGGACCATTGTTAATATTTTGAGGAGTGGAAATTATTGGTTTTATATCGCCATTTCTTAGGTATGTGACAAACATTTAGGTCCGACATTATTCTATAGGTGGTATTTTGCTCTGAACGCAACATCCTGTAGCATTTAGACTGGCCTCAAGCTTTCCATGCAAGTGTTGGAAACTGGCCACGGGGGTCATCAGGGGCCAAGATACAAGCTTCCCAAGTGTAGGAAAATTCCAACCCAACATTCCATGAGATTAGAACATTTCCAATTGATGGGTGATGGCCATTTCAGTAGTAAAATATGCAAATGTTGGATTAAAAACAACAAATTCCCCACTAATTAATTGTTGGAAAATCAAATTACAAGAACAATTTCAACATATCGTTGGTGTGAAATTTCCAACTGATAATGTTGTATTACAGTATGAAATTTCCAACTGTTGAAAATTGTTACCAAAGTTGGGGGGGGGGGGGGTGTCTCCAAACGGAATAAAATTTATTTAGCGCGTCTACTCGCATTTAATTTGAAACAAACGGTCTCACTTTTGTCGATTCGAATTCAAATAACTCCAAATTACGTCACGCTCGTTGGGGTTTTCCAGTTTCAGTTGGAATTCCCTCATTAGCATATCATTATGCAGCTCATTTGCATTTCTCTGGTATAAATTCTAGTCTTCGGAGATGCCACGTTTGTTTCAAACACGGATCTCCGACGCACCAGTAATTAGATTCGTGTTGCTCACAAACATTCTTAGTCGTTAGTGCGTCTACTCGAATGTCTTTGAAACAAACGACGCACTTTTGTAGACTCGAATTCAAATAGTTTAATTCGAGTCGTCGGTATTGCGGCGTTTGTTCCCAGGATGAAGGGCGGAAATTCTGTCCGAGTGTGGCATCCCGACGTATCGGCTTAATTGCAGCGACATACATTATATAACATTCAATATATACATGATTGTATGTCTAAACCATATAGTCTATACTAATAGGCATAATTATCGAAGTTTACTCGCATCCAAAACGATCTACAAAATTAATCAATCATGCGCTTCGTTATCATGCGTTAGGCCTAAATATGCATATAGTTTCGTGACTATTTACACGATCATTGGCAAGTTCCTTCCCCTTAAATTCATGACGTATAATATTATTGCTATAATAAAGCGAAAAAGGTACAACATACATTAACTTTTGGTTAGTCCAAGAGTGAATGTACGATACCCAGCTAGGTTATTGGGATAGCGATATGATGCTTTACGTCCGAGACCTTCTGGATACCATTTCTATCAGGCTTTATACGCCCAGACCTGATGGCGGGAATTGTCGTCTATTTTACTTTATTTTACCCAACAAATCAATACATGCTGCTAAATCATCTTATGATCATAATGATGTATAATAATCTAATTTCATAATAATACACCGGAATATTGGCTGCGGACACACGTATCACAGTAGCGATGGCATAGTAGGTGTGACAATTAATTATGGTATAATTTTGGTGACAATCGGTCGTCATATTCCTGTGCCATAGCGAGACATGTCGCCCGCCGCACATTCACACAATGAGTCTTTTGCAAGCTCTATCAGCGTCGAGATCGACATCTCAATGATTTATCAAACCGAATGACTTGTCGCTGTTGGTGGTTACTCAACACGCAATGTCATATTTTTAATGCTAACACACAAGACAATTCTGGACGATCGGTCGTGCAATTTTATGTATCGTAGAGAATACAATGTGGCTAAACGTAATGAGTAGAGATCAACCTTGGTGAAACTCAATTGGTTAATTGGTCAGTCGACTCACTGTGCGAATATGCGGCGCGCGACACGACTCTGTATGGCATATATATTATGTTGACCAATTGTCACCAAACTCTACCATAATTAATTGTCACACCTACTATGCCATCGCTACTGTGGTACGTGTGTCCGCAGCCAATATTCCGGTGTATTATTTGTACCTGATATATACTGTTTATCCTTTATACGCAGATGACACAGTACCATTTTCTGACTCGGCTGATGACCTACAAAAGCAACTTGATAATTTTGAACATTACTGGGCTCTGAAAGTTAATATACCGAAATCTAAAATAATATGGCAACGGAAACATTTATCGTTCAGATTAAATAGTAACGAAGTTGAGACAATTAACACATTTAACTACCTAGGGGTTGTATTTAGCCCGTCGTTTGTTGCGACTAGAACACACATGGTGACTAAAGCTCGAAAAGCCATGTATGATGTGATAAAATTTGTCCAATGAAACACAACTCACATTATTCGACACCTTATAGTTGTGCCTATACTGTTATACGGGTGTGAACTATGTGGTGTAGGAGATAACTCACTTATTGAAGGTGTGCACCTTAAATTAGGTAAACTTCTGCACATGAAGCTCATCACACCAAGTCACATGGTGTATGTCGAACTGGGATGATACTCATTGACATTGGAAATTAAGGTAAGAGCGATCGCTTATTGGACACGACTAGTGAATGGAATCGGGAATTAATTATGTAGTAACATTATATAAGCTAACCTTTTCATTATGTGAAGAATCGACTATTAAATCGTCATGGGCAAACATAGTCAAAAAGCACCTTGATGACGCGGGTATAACATGTATATGGCATATACAACAACGCGGTATTGACAAAAATAAATTGTTGAATAATTGGAGACGAAATTCTAGAGATCAATTTGTCCAAGATTGGCATTCCACTATGAGTAACTCAGGAAAAGGAAAAGCATATGGGATTCTAAAGTCAACATTTCGAATGGAATCATTTATTTCACATGCCTCTATATAACAAAGATATAAGATACAAGTTTTGTGAAATGAGTGTTATTCGTGATGAATACCACGTATTACTTGAATGTCAAGAAATCTCTACCATAATCGGAGAAAATGTATCATTCTTTTTTTAACCAAACCAAATATAATTCGAAAATTTATTTGCTACATCAATGAAACAGCGAATTTCTCTCCTGTGTAATTATTATCTGTGTAATTATGATCTCATCTTGGTGGTCTGAGGTTGCGACCAATGATATGTTTTGACTATATGTTATGCATATATATATATATTCTTAAAACAATGTATTTGGTAGAAGAATTAAAATGAAATGAATCTATTTGAGATCCTATTTTAAACGTGTTTACCACCGATTACAGCCGACCTTACTTACCGAGTGTCAATCATGATGACTCTGTGTTCCTCGACTGTGTGAATTTAATTGAAGCAGTCACATGTAATCAACTGAAACTGGGACCTGTAATGGTTATGGGTGACTTCAACACTGTGTTTTCGCCGGACAACGCGCCGAAAAGCCATGTAAATAGAATCAGTTGGATAAAACGTTTGCTCGATCGAATGCATCTTTTCTCAACAACCTGTATGCGCACGTGTTCAGGTCCTGGACATTCGTACTTCCCTCATGCCGCATTTGGATCCCCTTCGCTTATTGACCACATCTGTATTCCTGATTATATGGAGGACCTTGTGATCAACTGTGCTATTCTGAACGACTCGGCACTAAACTTTTCAAACCATTCACCGGTAGTGTGTGCTGTCAGACTTCCAGAGTACTACCCACATAGTCTAAATGCTTTCAAGAAAATCAAGTACAAATGGAAAACTTTCCATGACAATATTTACCAGACGGTAATTGAAGAGCGTTGCCCACTATTAAGCAGCCACTCTCTGCAATCTCCTGAAGACATATCGCATGTATATGGACAGATTGTTGCCATTCTCCATTCTGCCGCAGATAGTGCTGCTGGTCTCAATTCATTTCGCAGACATTTGAAGCCATATTGGTGCACACGACTCACGCAATTGCACTGCGACGTAAAAATCAAAGCGTTCCACGTGGATTGAAGACGGAAGTCCCCACAGTGTTGCGTTCGAATCTTACAATTCATACAAAACTGCTAAACGTGTATTCAGACGTGAACATCGCTCAATAATTCTTCAATACGAGCTGAAACAGATAGAAACAATTGAACGATCGGCTTCAACTGATCCAAAATTGTTCTGGAAGGCGTTAAAGGGACACAAGGATGTTTCTGGAACAATCATGTCCGGTATGCACTTTTGAGAGTGCATCGTACGCGATCCACGTGGTATCATTGGTGGATGGAAAAAGTATTTCGAAGACTTATATTCTCCAAGCGTCCATAACGATCCTCAATTCGAAGCCTTCGTTGAAAATAAACTTTCTCGAATATTAAATTCGCATGCTCATGGACAGTCTATCATGAAGAAGCCTATCAGCGTACCTGAGGTACATTTAGTTATTCAGGCCCTGAAGCGAGGAAAATCCGGTGGTATTGACAATTTGGTTAATGAACATTTCATCTTCGCTCCTACATCACTGCTGACTCTTCTGTGTGGCCTGTTCAATGCCTTCGTTCAACTTGAATATCACGCTGGTCATCCGTGTAACGAGGACCCGGGTACGTAACAAAGGACGCGACTAATCCCTCATGCTGTCCACGAGCGATGAGTTCAGGTAGGTACACACAGATCGTTATTATAATACCTTGTCGGGTTCAGCAGACGAATATGTTGTATTATTATCATTAACAATAGTTGGTTCTCCAATTACAACTTGTTATGTCATGCTGGATTCGATATTTTAGCATCATTTGTGACCATAAACTGTGAGGTTTCGATTTATCGAAGAAAATATGTTCAAATAACTAATGAAAATTCATAAATACGAAACCTCCTCCATAATATATGTTGTTGTGCCGGATGATATGTGTACCTTTCACATATATAAAATACCGTAGAAATTTCAGGATTGCTATAGATGCAAGTAAAATGAACTTTTATTCGCGTTTCCAGCAACTCTGGTAGTAACGAGGACCCGTTGAATTTTCTGGGGGAAAGTAACTGGACGCGAAAATTTGTAACGACGGACGCGTTTTTTTTTCCTAAAAAATATTTACCTTCCCATGATGTCATGGGCATATATGGTTATGTTTGAAAAACAATCAAGCTAAAATATTCAAATATGTCCAAATAATAGTTCGATTTGTTTTTTTGCACAACATAATGGGAAATATACTGTAACACACCGGGGAGTGTCCATATCGTCTCCGTTGGGGCGGTTGATGCATGTCGACCTGGATTTTTCCAACTGTATCCCCTTGAACCAAGCCAAACACTCCTAAAAGTTTCCAAAATAACAGTTGCACCCCAATATATTAACTGTAGCCACGAGTGAGAAGACACGTCTTGTTATTTATAAATTCCTATTTTTCATTTGCAGACGGAGAAATATTAGTGCCTATTGAAGGTGAATTCGTTGAAGTCGATGGCAGCCAAGATTCCCAAGCGATCCCGCCTTCTGGTGCTGGGAACCAGTGCAACGAATGTGGCAAGAAGTATAAAAAATTGCAATCATTACGGCAGCATTCATTATCTCACATAAAAGACAACATGCTATAAGTTGGCAAAAAACTAAAAATATTTCTGTGTGTCCACACTCAGTCAGTCGGCGATAAAATGTTGGCAATACTTTATTAAGCTGCACACGGAAGGTGTCGAAATCCAGTTACTCTGGTTCTTTATCAAGGCTGGTGTTGTTGTCACTGTTGGTGTCAGTGATGTCGGCACTGTCCGAGTTGCAGCTGTTGCAGTGTGCATGACGAATGGTGTTGTCGATGTTGCTGTGTGTGCTATCATTGGTGGTGTCATGGTTGTAGATGTTATTCATTTCATACTGATGTTCCTGTTTGTTCGTTGTAATTTTTCTTTTCTTTATGGCATTTTTATGTCGCAGAATGATGTTGTTGTCGCTGGATACTATGATTTCTTTACTGTTGTCCGATGGTATTATTCCTGGGTGGCTTATTATTTGATATCCAAGCTTTCTTGTTGTGTTGTTCAGATTTAGCTTCAAGTAATTTAGTTCCGTGCTCGGGTGTGATGTGGTGGCATGGTCAACCGTGTCAGCCAAGGTGGTGAATGGTAGTTTGCAGGTGTAACATCGGAATGGGGTAGGTGTTATCTCGTCCATTCCTGTAGAATAAGAGAATGCAAGCGTTAGACTGTATTTAATGTGCGACCCCTTGGAATTTTCCTTCTAATATGTCAAAACTCACACTGGTTCTAATAAATGGATAACTTAACAAGTCTTATATAATTTGGACATTTTATAAGGCATGAAATGTTCAACAACAAATTTACTGTTTCAGTATCACAACATGCCTACTGGCAAGTGATAGTGATCTCCATACACGTGTAATTTGCACCATGGTCCCATATCAGCTTGAGTTATATTATCTCGCCGATGGCAAGTGTCCGAAATCCACCCAACCACGTGCCTATCGATAGCAAACATGTATACACTCTTAGTTGTGCAAAGAAAAACAGAGTAATGGCGAGAGGAAGCAGGACGATGCATTTGATAGTTACCGATAATATGTCATACTCACGCTGGGTGGTGGTCGGTATGGTTCAAGAAAGTACAATGCCATCAACACAAGGGTGAAATGTTCAACGCGAAGAACATCTAGAGGAATGTTACTTTGATGAGATCTTGCATTCAGTTTAACCTACGTTGGGTACACCAAGTGATTTATTGATAACATCACCATTCTAAACCATTGTCCTGCATGAGACATCTTAACTACTATATTCTAAAGTTATATAATATAAAGCTATATGATCATAAAGGTCACGTTCACCAACGTCTACATCCGTTGCCATCGAGACTATAAATTGTTTTTTAAACACAGTGAAATAAATGCACCACAGTTCCTGACATTTTCTTGAATAATACCGCCCACATACTGACACTAACCCTGAGAGATCATAACAACAATGCATACCTTCATTCCATAAAGACATTACCCTTTAGCCCATCCGACTAGCTAGGATAGTATTATCCAGACAAAATTATACGTCTGGTCATGTTGATTCAGAACGGCATTGAAACGGATGTGGAAATACAATCTTACCACACCAAAAAGACCAACACGCATGACATTCTATATTGAAACATGCACCTGGTGTAGGGTTATATACTGTGGCCCATTTCATTCCCACTGCCATGGCGCATGTCCACAAACTAGCACCGCGAGTATTGTTCTTCTCTGCTGGGAGCTATTCGATGAGACGACTGCGGGACGTCACAGTTTGCTTAGGATCATGGTCAAGAAGTGTGGGTAGTCGGTACAGTATGGTCTTCTCCTTAGCAGATAGGCATCTGTCCAAGAGAATGAGACAGCTAGCTACCTCCGAAACACTGCCGAAGTTGTCCACGTATGCCAATACGTTCGCTAAGTTTGTGAGTTGAACCATCTATTGAGAAGTGACTAGTTAACTGGGAAGTTCGCCAGGTATACATGTCATTATCCCCACGGGTATGAGAAAGACATACATAGAGATGACCTTCTGTAAGCTTGTATACTTATCGACCATATGCCTTTCTAGTTCAAGATGACGAACAAATCCCATATTTAACAAGCATCTAAAATCTTAAGCCAGACACCGGGAAATTAATTGTTTGAAACGTTGTGATTAAAGGGACCCTTCTCACAGGAAGTGTTGAATAATTTGTCGGTGTGAGCGACCTAGATTTATCAGGCAAAGAATTGGAAACTGGTCCAGATCATTAAGGACGTGGCAAATCAGAATCTTTTACCAGGTAATTGTTCTAATGTGGCTATTCGGCGCACCTACGGTTACGGCCATTATCGGCGCGAAGTGTAAAATGGATTTCGAAATGACACATCGCTATATTAAGTGTGGGTTTTCGTACTTCCAGAAGGACACGATCAATGTTATGCGTTTTGATACGTTTTAAGTTGAACTAATATATGGTTTGTGTATAGTTTCGTCCATACATATCGATACTATGACAAAAAGTTGAAATTTGTATGTGAATATATCGATTTCTTTTCAATTTCTGGCCTCCAGTTTAGCTGCCATTTTGACCTTGGGTATCAATTGCCAAACTCAAATGAATACTTCATACCAATATTCCATATCAACATGTGATGGTTGGTAGAATTCGCGAAACAATAACGCCCATCGTATGAAAGTAAAGGAATGTAGGCGTGTTTTCAAATATCGGTCGCCATTTTGGCCGCCATCTTATATTTTGAAAACCATTTCTTGCATGGGATGAAAGGTAATTACTTCACCTCAGTATTTATAATTCAACTGTCAGCATGTGTGGAGTTTTCTCGACAATAATGCCCAATGATGTGAACATGAGGGAATTTCGGTAATTTTTCAAAATTTGTCCGCCATTGTGGGCGCCATTTTGGATTTGGGGGACTTTTATTTGGATGCGATATAAGGACAGTTATTCGACTAAGTGTTCCCAACTCACAATAGTAATCAGGTGTGGAGTTGTCGTGACAATAACTCTCACTGATGTTAAAATCAGCGATTTTCGGCGATCTTTCTATTTCTGGTGGCCATTTTGGCCGCCATCTTGGATTTGGGTGAATATTCCTCAACTCAGGTATAAGAGGAATCCTAGCCCGAGTATCTCCTGCACATATATAATCATGGCTGCAGTAATAATAGCAATACCACTCATTGATTCGAAACAGACATTGCGTTATTCGCGTCGTTTTGGCTTTGATCGGATTATACCGGCATTTGGGAAAACGTGATATCGGACAAAACTATCCATCAAGGAATGTATATTATGGTCCCCGTGTGTTCGCCAATGACTCTTCTAGACGATAAATGTATAAAATCGCGTCAAGGTGCCAATATTTTCCCACAGAGACAAACGAAATGTGGTAAAATGTCCAAATAATAGCAATTTTTCACATTTCGGTGGCCATCTTGGCCGCCATATTGGATTTTTGTGTCGGATTTTTGGCTAAATTGTAAGGGTTGTATATTACCATAACGAATCGAACGGAAAACAAGACCGCATGTGACATCATCTTTACTATAACGGCGATCAAAGAGACCTGGTGCATATAAAAAAAATGGCCGCCATGATGGACGCCATCTTGTCTGGAGTCTCTGCGGCCACTTTTTTTTCTTGTTAACAAGTGAATAAAATTAGAGGAGACCTTAAGGAAGAAAATTAGTGGGGTGAAGTTGAGTCCTGGGGGGGGGGGGTGCAGAGGTCTACCAATATCTCATGGACTACTATGAATGTGAATTAAATAACGGTCGGTTTAAAAGTGAAGTATTCACTTTATTGTTGCCATACCTCCTCTACAACATAAACACACACGGTTTTGTATTGTGCGTATCATTCGTTATTTATGTTCGAACTCATGTACCTATAGCTCGACAGAACACAGACTTTATTGTCGAATACGTGGACGTGATGCGATAGGTCTCGTCCGCAGACGACAAAGAACGCATAACATATCAACGTTAACATGACTTTGAGAAATGAAGAATTGTTTGGTTAGGTTTATTGGAGTTTATCGTCGGTTTAGCCACCATGCGATATTAGGACGTTATCGGGTTTACGAACGGAAGAAGTCCGCATATAGTAGGCTAATAGAGACCTTTCGCAAAACTCACGTTTACGATTACGGATACGGATAGGGTACTACGTCACCAACATTTGTGTACTTTCTAATCGTTGTCGTATTTTACTATCCGTAATAACGGTTACGATTTCATGGTTTCTAATAAGCTCAAATAACACCTGAAATAATTTTTTTGCAATATATCACTTTACTCCGTTCGAGACTGTATATGTATAACATGTAAACCATCCAGTTATATTGAGCTACGACATCGGTGTGCTGTTTAGATTGGCAATCACTCTACTCGTCGTCGTGAATCTCGAGCTTCCCGCGAAATAAGATCGCTATTCACAACGGATAGTCATCGCTGGCTGCGACACAAAACTTTGCAGTAATATATAGAAGTGCACTATGAAACCAGTCGCCAAAAATACACGACTGACATGGATATGGTTGTACTAAAAGACTATTTGGCACACCCACCGACATCACCGTGTCGACTATGTTTCGATTTGATAGGACCAAATCAGAAGTGATGCACATCAGCGAGCACACCAACCGTATGTCGGATTTCCTAAACCCAAAGAGGTGATAGGCCTGGATAGGATAGGATATTTTATTTCCAATACACATACACAGAGACGTGGCGACAGGGGGGAGTTTTTTTTTGGGGGGGGGGGGGGCTGTCTCACCCCCCCCCCCCCAACTTGGGTCAAATTTTTCAACACTTGGAAATTTCATACCTGACACAACATTAGTTGGAAATTTCACACCAACAATAGGTTGAAAATGTTCTTGTAGTTTGATTTTCAAACAATTTATTGTGGGGGAGTTTATTGTTTTTGGACCAATATTTGCATATTTTCCTTCTTTTGATAACAATTTTGGACTGAAATGGCCATCAGTTAGAAATTTTCCAACCTTATGGGTGTCAGGTTGGAAATTTCTAACACTTGGAAAGCTTGTGTCCTGGTCCCTCCCCATGGCCAGTCAAAAACTTCTAGTTAATTTAAGAAAATAATATTGTCCTACATTTGGTGAAAATTGTCACTGGAATTGTCATCAGTTGGAAATTTCCAACTCTATGAATGCTTGAGGCTAGTCTAGATGCCAGGATTTTGCGATTTTCTTGTTCAGGTTGCAAAATTTTCGCACACCGGGCCGAACCATGTTCGGTCCGGTGTGTCCTGGTCACTCCCCGTGGCCAATAAAAAACTGCTAATGAGTTTAAGAAAACAATATTTTACTACATTTGGTTAAAATTGTTGACTGAAAATTTTCAAACTAAGGGAGAGTATGAATTTTCTCACACCGGGTCGAACAACCATGGTCGGCCCGGTGTGTCCTGGTCTATTGCCCGTAGTGGTGTGCATTTGTCTGGAGTTAGACCGCTAGATGTTAGGATTTGTGCAATTTTCAGGTTCAAAATATATGAATATTATCACACCGGGTAGATAGAACCATGGTTTATAAATAGGCTATTAGGCCTGTGAACACTTATAGGTGCAATGAGGGAATGAAATTTTGCAAAAACCTTTGGTCTGATTCAAAGGGTGTTTTGGTTTGATTCAAGGCGGGGGTGAAAAGGGAATTATGCACGACCTTATCTCTGGTTTGATTCAAGGGGAGGGGTGCAGTTGGAATTATCAAGGTGGACACCCCCAACGGAGACCCTCTAGCCACGTCCCCGCACGTACATATTACATAATAATGATGACAATTATGGATAATTCTGTCGTATATTGTGGGCGATGGCATAAACTGGCAAGACTGTCTTCCTGCCGAAATCGAATTGAAATGAAATTGCGGACTGAAAGGGTCTTGAAGTGGTAGCATCGTGGTTGATGTGAGGTCCAAATTTAGGAACCCCTCTTCCCCCATCAGCATAACGTCTATCGGGTCATCCATGATAACAACGAACTGAATTTCCACCACATATGACCTGGCATTTATACCTGTATATATTACCATAATATATCACGAGAATCCCGGGTCGTGCCTTGTAACTTATCGAATTATTGACAATATAAACAGGTCATTATTATCGCATTGTTGCAAATGAGACGTTGTGTGAAGTATTAAGGGACTGTATACCAAACACACGCTTTGATTTGTAAAATTGGTACGAAATAATGATGGTAAGCGTTCGTCAAAACTCTTACGCGTAGTCGTTTTGCGAAAGGACTTTTTGGCCATACGGATATACTTACGACTACGAACAGCTATCCGTATTCGTAATCGTAAACGTGAGGATGCGAAAGGTCTCTATTGTAGAAACAACCGACCTCCGGACAGCAACTAACAAACTTGCCCAGATACAGGAATCCGGTTTAAAACCAGCTTCGTCATTGCTGGAATTGTTGGCCTAATGCACCATGCACTTAACAACTGAGCCAACGGAGGCTCCCGAAATGAAGAATGTTATACTTCGTATAATACTATCTTAATGGTTTGGGAATTGGGCCGATACAATACGAAATTACGATCGTTACATGGCCATACCGATAAGAAATGAGAAATTGTTCACACTCACTGCATGATGTAAGCACATTTGAAGCAAGGAATACTCATAGTGAGTCCACGCCTCCGTAAATCTGACGTACAGTACATAGTAGGATCTGTCTGACATTTGTTATCCCAGACCCCAGGACCGATTTAAACCAAATTCGGTGTGGTGACTCGGGGTACGATGAGGATGTTTTTACGGCGTTTGTTTTTCAAAATTGAATTTTTTTTATCAAAATGTTTAACCCTTTACCCAACAACGGCCCTGTGCCAATGCATTCTCTTATATATGCGAGTCGACCATAGGTCGCCTCGCATATATAAGAGAATGCATTGGCTTAACATATTAAAAATGTAAGAAAAAATTATAACATTATTGTAAGAATTTTTTCTTTTTAGGCCAATACATTCTCTTTTATATGCGAGGCGACCTATGGTCGACTCGCATATATAAGAGAATGCATTGGCACAGGGCATAACTGTAACCATCACAATGTGGTCAATGAACCGGATCCAATGATTATTGTAAGAATTTTTTTTTTTAGGCCAATCCATTCTCTTTTATATGCGAGGCGACCTATGGTCGACTCGCATATATAAGAGAATGCATTGGCACAGGGCATAACTGTAACCATCACAATGTGGTCAATGAACCGGATCCAATGATATCCATATGTGTATGGTGTTATTGAGACAGACCGAAGATGTTTTAGGCTGTTGAAGCTTTATTTGGGCGTTTTTGGCCGGTTTGTTGGGTAAAGGGTTAAACGATCAAAATGTGCTCGAAGCTCACAAAGGGACCACCGTCGAATAATACCTCTCTATAAGATCAAAATGTGCTCGAAGCTCACACAGGGACCACCGTTGAATAATACCTCTCTATAAGATCAAAATGTGCTCGAAGCTCACAAAGGGACCACCGTTGAATAATACCTCTCTATAAGATCAAAATGTGCTCGAAGCTCACAAAGGGACCACCGTCGAATAATACCTCTCTATAAGATCAAAATGTGCGAAAAGCGTTCAAAGGGACCACCGTTGAATAATACCTCTCTATAAGATCAAAATATGATCGAAGCTCACAAAGGGACCACCGTTGAATAATACCTCTCTATAAGATCAAAATGTGCTCGAAGCTCACAAAGGGACCACCGTTGAATAATACCTCTCTATAAGATCAAAATGTGCTCGAAGCTCACAAAGGGACCACCGTTGAATAATACCTCTCTATAAGATCAAAATGTGCTCGAAGCTCACAAAGGGACCACCGTTGAATAATACCTCTCTATAAGATCAAAATGTGCTCGAAGCTCACAAAGGGACCACCGTTGAATAATACATCTCTATAAGATCAAAATGTGCTCGAAGCTCACAAAGGGACCATCGTTGAATAATACCTCTCTATAAGATCAAAATGTGCTCGAAGCTCACAAAGGGACCATCGTTGAATAATACCTCTCTATAAGATCAAAATGTGCTCGAAGCTCACAAAGGGACCACCGTTGAATAATACCTCTCTATAAGATCAAAATGTGCTCGAAGCTCACAAAGGGACCACCGTTGAATAATACCTCTCTATAAGATCAAAATGTGCTCGAAGCTCACAAGGGGACCATCGTTGAATAATACCTCTCTATAAGATCAAAATGTGCTCGAAGCTCACAAAGGGACCATCGTTGAATAATACCTCTCTATAAGATCAAAATGTGCTCGAAGCTCACAAAGGGACCACCGTTGAATAATACCTCTCTATTATACCTCCCTTATTATGTTTAGGGCGCGTACACATGGCGGGCAAGAAAATATCAGGTATGCCCCATGCGACTTGCTTGACCAATGAAATAAATAATACCGGAAAATATCTGACGAAGGCAGCGCGCTGATATTTTATCGCCAGTTGGTGATATGTGTTCAAAATGTGCTCGAAGCTCACAAGGGGACCACCGTTGAATAATACCTCTCTATAAGATCAAAATGTGCTCGAAGCTCACAAAGGGACCACCGTTGAATAATACCTCTCTATAAGATCAAAATGTGCTCGAAGCTCACAAAGGGACCATCGTTGAATAATACCTCTCTATAAGATCAAAATGTGCTCGAAGCTCACAAAGGGACCATCGTTGAATAATACCTCTCTATAAGATCAAAATGTGCTCGAAGCTCACAAAGGGACCACCGTTGAATAATACCTCTCTATTATACCTCCCTTATTATGTTTAGGGCGCGTACACATGGCGGGCAAGAAAATATCAGGTATGCCCCATGTGACTTGCTTGACCAATGAAATAAATAATACCGGAAAATATCTGACGAAGCCAGCGCGCTGATATTTTATCGCCAGTTGGTGATATGTGTTCACCTTTTTTGGTGGCCATCGGGAATGCTGGACGTTTCGGCACCTGGACGTTTCGGCACTTGGGTTTGCGGTTCGGCACCTGGACGTTTCGGCACCCGATTATTCGGCATTTCGGACGTTTCGGCACCTGTTAATTGTCGGACCAACGAAACTATCAGTGATGACAAGAAGTGATTTTTATTTTCATTCTTTACTTCAATTAAATGTTATAAAACTCTGTATACCATGCACCGGAGAGCCACCTTGATACTTTATTTCACTCAAATAATACAATCACATGTGTAACAGGAACTATGGAAACATCACTGATTTTTTCCAGCCAGAATGTCTAAATAAATTAATGGGAATCCATATGGTATTTCTGCGCTTGTCGTCATAATTACGATCACATCTCACAAAATGAACAGTAGAAAATTCCAACGTCGGAGTACATTTCTTAATAAACTGTATTAAGAAATATTACGAACATGTTGTTCGTAACATTTCTTAATA
This sequence comes from Siphonodentalium dalli, assembly GCA_032622095.1. NCBI lineage: Eukaryota > Metazoa > Mollusca > Scaphopoda > Gadilida > Siphonodentaliidae > Siphonodentalium > Siphonodentalium dalli. The sequence continues at coordinate 198,381,204 of CP136065.1, read as the reverse complement.
CAGTTTAGGTTAGTGTTTGTTTTTCCACAAGTTATCGAATTTCTTGTTAAATATCTAATGTCACTAAACTAGTTTCAATTTAGTCAATTAGATAAGTTTTTGTTTGACATGGGAATTCAAAAAGAATAGAGAAAATTACGGGAAAATTGTAGAGAAAACGTAACATCAGGCGACGACACACCATGACACCGCGCGGGCGACAAGATTGAGCAATATATACGTCAAAGAGAGAGCAAGCACATTCGCAGCATCGAAAGGTGTCCACATCGTTGTAGAAGGGTATACGCTTTTGAAAATTAGCACAATGGAAGTGACGTCAATAGATCCACTATCTAATGGTGCCTATCGATTTACTAACAATGTTTCGCAGCAAGTGACTACCTATAAATTATGAGGCAATTATTATGTAACCTAACTCCGATCAGGTATCACATACAAATTATCAAGTATCTTTACAAATTATTTTAATTCAAGTTGAATATTTGTCGATAAAACGCGCATTATGAATCCGAGCAGCTAAGTGCTGTGTGCCGTTCACAGGCATGCAACCATGCCATCATGAATTTTTTTAATATTTTTTCACAAGATAGCAAAGATTTACAGTGTAACTCAGAAAGTGAACAAAAGGTGTCGGAAAATTAATCGATTCTATGAATGAATGAATGTCAATGACGCGCTGATCAACATGACTGTGTTCAGTTTGTGCTTTAAGTAACCCCATGAGCGTATCTAGATATTTGATGCACAAGAAGTATTGTACAACAAAATTAAAGAGATAAACCGTGCCGAAACGTCCAAGAGCTTGGGCCGAAACAACCAAGTGCCGAACACTAAGGTACCGAAACGTCCTGAAAACCAGGTGTCGAAATGTCCAGGTGCCGAAACGTCCTGCACCCGCCATCGGTATCCGTTAACTAATCTCTATAAGGGACACGCTGGAACCGTTCACGGTATCGAGTGATGATCCGTCAATATTATCGCCTGTTTCAATAATTAACTTCGTAATTCCATTTTTGATTGTTTGACATAATCGCTGAGCTATTATATGGATATGTGTGGGACGTATATCTTTTGAGGTTTCCGCTGACGGAGGATGTCCATGGATTTTCAACTGCACGCCTTCTTGAACCGGGCCAAAGACCCAAGATCACATAATTTAATTTGCACAACTCCCATCGTCTTACCTCACATGCCTTGAATTTTGATTGGACACCGGAGAGGGAGGGGCCTAGAAGAAATTCCCAACCAATATATTGACCAAAGTAGAAAGAAATGCAAATATTGGTCTAAGACCACTATAATTCCACATATATTAATGGTTGAAAAATCAGACTACCAGAACAATTTCAAACTATTGTTGGTGTGAAATTTCCAACTAATATTGTTTCCAACTGGTGAACACTTTGACCATATTTGGCGGGGGTCTCATGTCCCCACAAACACCCATGTAATTTCGGTAACGTAATATACACCACAACCCCACGAACCAAGCAACATTCTCTTGAAAACTTCATATGGGGTCTCAATGGGGGTGAGGTCATCCGATTTGCCACAAAACCATAATAATTTTTGTCACCCCACATATGCATGCACTATGAAATTATAACATTTCCAAATTTCCAAATAACGTGACCACTTTCTCATTATGTAGAAGGTTTTCTCATTATGTAGAATGTCTTTATGCATGAGATCAGCAACGTTGCTACATGTCGGCGGGTGCCTCATCCCACCCGACTTCGGTAATACATGCCAACAGTTGGAAATTTCACAAAGCTATGAATTGCCAAAATGGACTATAGGTTATTTACCGGACGCAATTCACTTGAACCAGCATGACTAATGTCGGTCTGATTGAGCTCAATCAACGCCGTCTAAACCGCCGGGTTCTCACGGGCGTAATATTTGCAGCAAGAAAATATCAGTGTGCAATTTTACCTGATATTTTCTTGCAGATATTTTCTTGCAGCTTCATGTGTACGCGCCCTTACTGTGACGTCTTAAAATACCATAGAGATAACCCATTCAACGGTGTTGGTTTATGAAGCTCTTGCAATCATTTGTATCGCTAAGTACTAGCATGGTGCGGGCACATAAGCGAAACACTTTAAATATAGGTGAAATATTGAACCGTTAAAACGTCCGCGCTGATATATTAAACAATACGGTCTCCCGACTTCCTCATCCAGGGATCATCCGCGGGACCACATCCATGGCGAAATTCATTCTCCGATTTTACCTTATATGCACCCTGCATTATGTCACGCAGGGTTTTGGAGCACAAGTAAAGACTTCAGTTCAGATATATAAAAGACTGGCCCAATGGGACAATTATCATTGTTCAAACTCGCTTCTTGTGGGGACGGAGAGTGGAGTACTAATCGGCGCTTGTGTTAGGATATGCGATGCGTCGGCCGTCTGTGCATCAGTATTCCACCGCGAGCAGGATGGACTCTGTGAACTTCATTCCTTTGCATCTAAACGAGTCATGTCCACATTCTGCACAAAGACGATGGAATTTTCATATTTTGTCAAAACGATGCCGAAAGGTGAGTGTGTTTCTTGTTTTGTTCCAAATAGTTCTCGAGAATCCGGTATATACCAGATAACGCGTCCAGTCACGCCTAGCCTACGTCGTGGAAGACACTGTCTATTACATATATAGCAGGCTAATTCAGTAATGCCGGGCCCACGCTGTGTCATGCACTGCCGATTAAGTTGAGCTGGTGAGGTTGGAAATATCTGTTGACAATTTCAAACGGCAGCTGAAAACCTATTTATTCATCGAACATTTTGGTGTGACAAAATTGAAAGTGTCAATGACAGTGTAGCTCAATTTGGGAAGGAGTTAATTTGTTTTGATGAGCAATGAATATAATGATAAAGAAGAAGGAAAGTAAAAACGTTACAGTACAGATCTTGTATTGTGTAGATGAAATTATTTTCATTTCAAACATTTCACCAATAAATGTGGGCTACAGGGTGTGCCGATTCAAATCTGAAATCCAATGCGGGCGCCATTTTTATAACGAATTTCAGAAATAATCGATGGCCCCAAAGTTCCATATGAAGTTTGGTGACGATTAGATGAGGGATGCGGATTGTACGGTGTGACAAAGGAATTAATCATGCAATGAGTAAACTTCAAGATGGCTGCCGGCGGCCATGTCTTTCATCGAAAATCTTTCAAATTCGATAGCCCTCATCTAGAGTTGATGGTGATCCTAATCATGCCTGTAAATTTACAAAACATTTCTTCGATATACATGCGGGCTGCAGGGGGTTCACATGGATTCAAATTTGAAACTTCGTCAGTTGAGCTAAAAAGACTTGAAATAATGACCCTTTACTGCGCTTGTTATTTCATCAAACTTTTTAATTTTAAGACCCACTGCTGGAGATATTGCGTTATTAATTTAGATTTTGTAGGTTTGTATATATTGATTGTTTTACCATACTTCACGTTGTATTGTTAATGTTTTAGAGCATGTCAATAGATTTACGGTTAACATAAATTATAAGAAATGTCCCCAAAATAAGGTGGCTTCATTTGAATGGTGGGTTTTTTAGAAATAAATATTTGATATTGGGAACAATCATTAAATAAAACTTTGCTTCCAATTGTCATATCAATTTGCTAACACAGTTGATTAGATAAATTCTAACTCGATAAGGGGCATAACTCCGCCAGAAATGGTCGGATCTGATCTTAATTCGAAACTTATCTTCACCTTTTCATATGAAGGTCACGAACAAAGTTTCATCAAATTCTGTTGAATACTATTCAGGACAACAAAATAATTGTCAAATTTTAATACGAAAAGGGGCATAGCTCCGTCAGAAATGGTCGGACCGAACCGAACCCACATTCGTACTTGATCTGTATTTATATGCGATTAATTCACATACTAAATTTGAAAGCTATCGAATAATCATAACTGGAGATATCCGGACAACAAAATAATCAGCAAATTATAAGTCGACATAGGGGGCATAACTCCTCCAGAAACGGTCGGATCGGATCCAAATTCGAACATGATCGGGAATTTCTCATATGAAGCAACATACCAAGTTTTCTGTTTTCGTCACGAAATTTATTTCTCAAAATATTAAAACAAGGTCGTACTCTTTCGTAAAACGCGACATCTGAACTGCACAAAAATTATTTTATTTAGTTCTTCGTTCGTCTAGAGTAATCAATGATAGACTCACGATAATAGTTCCACATAATCTATATATAGTGTATATAACAACTGTTTGCTATATATTATGTTAAAGAATGACGTTGTGTGTTTCCGTCATGAAAATAACTTAAATAACTTGCGTCGCGTTGTTTGCTATACACGCATTTGAACACACCATGCAGCATAGTGTTTCACTTTATTTTAACTTCCTGGAATTGGTTGCCCACGACATGATAATACCGCGGTGCCATGCCCAGACTCAAACTACAATCTATATCAACAAACTTTCGACACGGGGTAATTTAAAAAATGTATTCCGAGTTCCACATCACCATTCACCAGTTTCACAGTTTCAACAACATACAGAGACTTAGATTGACTGTATCATGGAGATAATTATACGTTTGCCATTTATTTGGTGGAAATCACCGACAAATAATTATATCGATGTTGGTGCCCATTCCCTTTCCCATCCCTGATTACGAGAGCCCACATTAGGTAATTTTAATCCTCACCATTATTTTCCTTTTAAGTTTACCAATACTATACCATGCAGACCCCTTTGGGGACATACATCTTTTTTTCTTTATCTGACAGACAGGGAGACATACAGATAATCGCAAAAGAGAACAAATTAGATATGCGTTCCATAACTAAATGCTATATGCCTACAGTTACCAATGTGTGTCAGTGTCACGATGTGCTTTTCTGACTCTAACAGACAGATATGTGGACAGACATTAGTCAGACATTGCAATACAATTGAAAGAAGCCAACGCCAATGCCCGTAGAGATCATATTCCACCCGTACAAAAGCTGGGAACTTTTTTGAATTTTGACAGGGAACCTTATAAAGTTGAAAAAATAACTCTGGCAATATATTTCTTAGTTATTATCTGTTCCTTAATAATGTACTTCACTGTAGGTGAAGGTTCCAACTCAAAATTGCATGTTTTTTATGACTTTTGTGAGCCGATATCGCAATAAACATTGAATTAATTACCCATGAGAAATTCCATAATTGTAAGCGACACAAAGCAAAATCCCTCACAAAGTCACTTAAATCATACAATTTCGAGTTGGTACCTTCACGTACAGTGAAGTGCATTATTAAGAAACAAATCATAACTAAGAAATATATTCCCTGTATTATGTTTTCGACTTTATAAGGTTCCCTGTCAAATCTTCGAAAAGTTCCCAGGTTTTGTACTGGTGGAATATGATATCTACGTGCGTAGCTAACAGTGGAGATTCATGGCATGATCTAAGTATAACGTAGAAGCAAAATATCAGCATCAAGCACTCAAAAACCAATTATATTAAATTTAACTCGAAAATTGTTCAAATCAAATTATCAAATCAATTTTAACGTATTCTGAATTTTAAACTGATAAATGTGTAACATAATTGCTTTTGAAACGTTTGACCACAGTTATGAGGTTAATCCCAACCTCCTGTCTCCGTCGTATGCCGGCCGCACCGAAGCATATCCCGGGCTGTATGTCTCTCACTTTGAGCTGGTAAAAATCCAGCGTATTTAGTATGAAATTGGTTGTGTCTAAATTGGCATCAATTGGAAATTCCTAACATTAGGACCGTTCCCGGTTAGCTATTAGAAATTTCCATCAGGTGGATAGCGGGTTGGGAATTTATTCTGGTTCAAATTTTGCTCACCGCAGCCTTCTTTGAAATTCAGATATAGATGGGTCAGTCCTCTGGTCTTCATATATTAGCTCCGCCACTATCGCAAAATTGAGTGTAAGCTCAATCGGTCAACCAAAGATAGTTCACACTTCATTTTTTGAAGATGCTTTTAGAAGTTTCGGTGAATATGTTAATGAAATAGTAGAGTCGCCTAGATCTGCCCCTTTTGACCATTGACTACCTTTATCAGATCTGAATAATAGTCAAACAAGGTTCCCTAAACCAGGATCACATGCATATGGTTATTTGTTTTAGATTGGATGTTTTATGTTCTTTTCACACGACAACAAAATAGTTCTGCAAGTGACCACATTCATGATTTCAGATGGTAGACTGAGCGCATACCCTAGTTGGGTCCATACGCTAGATAATGCAGTGAGTTTGTTGCAAATATTTCCTGTCGAACTCTCTGTCCGTTTAAACTTCAGATAAAGAATCAGGCTTCTGTTTCCAGGGCGGGTTCGTACGAATCCAACGAGTCGTTTCTGACAGCGTCCATTCATATTATTAGTAACTCAAAAAACAAATAAGAACGGTTTTCTGCTCTTTAATGAGGATGGTCAAATCTAAATATAATGGGCATAAAAATTGAAGAACTCGTGAAATTGAGTTTTTGTATGAATATCCTCGAAATTCCGTAAATTTAATATTTGAGCAAATTTACGACGTTCACCAATTTCCCTTTTCGTGACAATACTTTAGTTTACTATGTTGTTATTAATTTACTTATTCTTGCAACGAAACATTGGGTTGCAATCATATCCAGATACGACCATAAATAATTATATAGACGAATCTCATTGTTACATCAAAGTGTGAACAAATTAATTTTACGGTGCGTGGAAAACAGAAAATCAAGAGGTCAAATGATATTCAGACATTTGCGTTATTGTGTTAATTAATAGAATGGGTATTAACTGAGTGGAAGTATGAAAGTGTATTATTTCTGTAATATTTTCTTGGTTTAAGGATTATAATGCCAAATATGTTGTGTTTGGTCGTATAATATATTGTTTTAGGCAATCTCAACAATGGGGAGCAGTGGGAGTTGATTCACTGTATAACATATCACCCATGTGGCATGAAATGTCTTGGCATTCATCGATTTCCAGACATTCAGCTGTTTTATGGATGATTCTCCCATACATGTTTCTCAATATGCATGCAGTGACTAGGGTATTGTATATATGTACCGCAAAATACGTTTTATATGTAACCTGACACTATGTGGGCTTGCTCCGGTTCAATGTGAAGTTTGTAGTGTTTGAACTTGGAAGATTGTAAATCTCATCGATTCCAAATCTCAATTAGAATTTTAGAAGAACAGGATTTGGATCCAGGAAGGTAACTTTGTATGGGTATTGTACAGCCAACCGGTTTTGTAGCATCTCACAAGTGACAATGGGCATCTCATAATGTTGGAAATCGATGAATGTCAAGACATGTCACAAACACTCTTGTAGCAACTCCAATTTCACATTGATGCTACATCTTTAACTGGCAGCCACATCTGTATGTCCTTTATAACACGCAGACCGTCTTATATCTCATTGCTATGCTGATATTATCTGTATCTATATTTAAGAATGTCTGCCTGTCTGTCTGTGTTCTATGGACATTCACGCGGGACCACCTAAATGGGACACAATGGGTCTACCAGGGGTAACTTTTAACGAGAAAGATAATGGTTCTGGTTTGAATTTTATAAATTGACGCCGCTCTTGTCAGGGGCAGAAAATGGGCAGTGGCAGAATAACATTTTGTCGACGATTGCCACAAAACTTATACATAATAATCTGCATGATATGAAAAATATAAAAAATGTAAAAAGTGGCGCGTTCGAGTCAGTGTACACGGAAGGGAGAGAGGCACAGCAATTGATAACAATATTTTTAGCTCGAAATTGATACATATTCTTCTCCATGATACAAGGAATCTCAGTGTGATTTTAAAACGCCAACTTGGTGCCTTTTGGGATGAAAGATCGGGGGCACAACATTTCATAATAATTTGCTTGGTCGCTGATTACCACCAAATGTATACATACTCATCTCAATTGATATCAGGAGTCTATAATTGTGTGGTTTAAAGATGTTTGAAGTGGGACCGTTCAAGTCAGTGGTGCATGGAGGGGAGGGGGGGGGGCGCTAAAATTGATAACTTTTAGCGCCGATTTCCACCAAATTGATACATATTCTTCTCTGTGATAGGAGGAATCTAATCGTGTGGTCTAAATACGTACGACAAATCGGTGCCGTTTGGGTGAGTGACGGAGGCACTTAATTTGATAGGAATGTGTTTTGTCAGTGATTATGTAACAAAAATTCAAACCGAATGTAATTATACATTGTGGGTGAGTGTCAACCGATGTACTTTAGGCTTAGATCAAGATTTGATGATAGGTGCCATATATATCCCACCTCAGTACAGCCCATATTCAAACAATGATCCATATCAACAAGTTGAGTGCGAATACTTGAATATGGCACTTGAAAATAGTTATGTAATTTTGACTGGCGATTTTAATGCTCGAGTCGGAGTTGAAGCAGACTTTTTAAAACCAGACGAAACGTTAGATACTTTCGTCACAGTCGATGAACTGAGCCCCACCCTGGTTGCTATTACTATTTTGTCATGGCAATGAAGCAATTATTTTAAATGGCAGGGTTGGTAAGGATAAGGGTGTAGGTAAATACACAACGAAGAAGTCGACTGTCATATATATATTACTTTATTTGTAGTCTGCGCACAATTAGTTTTGTCAAAGATATGCGTGTACATGAATACTCTTCCCTATTGTCTGATATTCACTGTCCGATAACGATGCACCTGAACTTTGAATCAAATTACGATGAAATAAATGACAATTTAAGTCTTCATGATACACACACACATCTACAAATATTACAAAAAGATGGGATCCGGAGAAAAAAGATGATTATATCAAATGTTTGGATCGACAATCTATTGAACACATAATCAATAAATTAGATAACACTTTGCCAACCGATTTTAGTCAAGACAGCATTGACGAGTTAGTTAATGATATTAGTAATGTCGTCATTGATGCGGCGAATGATGCTAACGGTAACGATAAACATTATGGAAAATAAAACAAATTAGGTGGGGGTAGCAGGGGGGGGGGTCGGAAAAAATTTCCAGGCTCGTATGATCATTTTAATTTTTTCCGGCCTCGAACCACTCACCCACCCAATTTCTTCCGTTCCGGCCTTTTTTTCCAGGCAATTTTGGACACCCACCCTTTTTTTCCGTTTCAGGAATTTTTTCCGGTCAGTTTTGGACACCCACCCCCTAAATAGTTTATTGCGCGAGATTTTAATAGAACAGTGCATAATGAAGATAACGATACTATTTGAATTTATCATAAAAGTGTCATTAATCAAGAAATTTGTCAACATAATCACATTTCTAGGGATAGGCAGAGTGCCAAAGTTTTTATTAACATTCATTTTCATAATATATAGTCACATGATCTAGTCACATAATCACATTTGAGTATTCTAAGACTACATGGTCCAACACATTTCAGATTATTTGATATTTTGATATTTGCTATGTGATATATTGCTTGAACCAAATTGTTTATCAAAACATGTGGAAATACAACTGTTGATCCCAGTTCATCCCAGTTTGAAGAATAATGCCAATACAAAACATAACCATGATATACCCGCATGACTCTTCTTGGGGCATCTCAGAAACCTGAACTGAGGAAACATGTTATAGCGTGTAATGGCAGGCTGGTAGCCACTGCCTGAAGTAATAGGCTTCGTAATAATTGGGAATAACATATGGATGGATAGTCCAATCTCACTTCTTTTTTGGTCATGATATCAGTGACGATAACATCTTTGTTACTGTGATTAACATTACAAGCTGATCCACATTAACTTGGAAAACAATTTGAAATTGTTCAAGCTGGCCCGGCTGGCCTTCAATTTATATGTTAAGATTTTATGTTTTACGTTGTCAAAAGTCTATTTTATTCCATTATTTATTATATCTTTATTTCCATGTCACATAATGTCAAGTGTGCTTTCATTTTATTGCTTATTTTCAGCTGAGTTCTGCATAGTTATTCTTATTTTGTTGTATCAGTAGATGGAATCCTGATTAAATTTTATTTTTCCAATAGCGCCAGCTGATAGCGCAGTTTCTTGTTCTATCAAGTTTAATTTGGGTTATTGTTGACCATTGTGCAACTGATGATCCAACTTCTGATAACCTCTATATATATTATAGCATTAATATTAACTATATATGACCTGTTTCTGTTCAAAACACATCAAAATAAGACTCAATAGCAGAAATGGAAAAAAAATTGGCACATGGAAAAAACTGCTTTTCGGACCCAAGAGACACCCACCCACCCCATCATACGTGCCTGATGGTTCGATGCCGAATGCAAGAGGAGTCACAGAGAATACAGAAAAGCCAGATGAAGTTGTAAAAAATAACCCAGCAGTGGTGAATAAATCATATTTGAAAGAATGCGAAACAAAGTACAAAACATCTATTAATTTTGCTATGAAGAAATTTCGCGAAAAAAAAAACAAATTAAAAATGGATGCTCTTATGAAATCTGATCCGAAAAAGTTTTGGAAGACGGTAACTGGAGGTAGTAAGTCCCGCGACAACGCGAATATAGATTTTGATAGTATAACACAACATTTTATAATTTAAACCAGGAAGATTAACACACGAGCGAATGCATATTAGCACAAAATCCAAACGAACATAATGATACGCTTCTGAACGGCCCAATTACGGAAAATGAAATAGACGTATGCATAAACCGGTTAACAAACAACAAATCTATCGCTGATGAAATAGACGAATGCATAAACCGGTTAACAAACAAAACATCTATCGCTGATGATAATATTATAAATGAATATCTAAAACATAGTAGAGGTGTAATGATGCCTGTTTATACTCGTATTTTCAATCTAATCCTCGACTCTGGGGTTATACCCGATTCGTGGTTGACTGGCAATATTTTACCCATTTATAAGAAAAAAGGAGCGAAATCTGAACCCAAACAATTATAGGGGTATTACCATTGTCAGCTGCTTTAGTAAATTGTTTACAGCCATACTGAATAACCGACTTAAAACATTTTCTGACACTAATAACTTAATAGCACACAATCAGAGTGGATTCCGTGAAGGTTAATCGACAGCGGATAACTTGTATGTTCTGAATTCTCTGATACAATTGAGTAATATTATAAAAAATTCTAAGACCCTCATATGCGCATTTATAGACTTTGAAAAGGCTTTTGATACTATATGGAGGCAAGGTCTTTGGTACAAAACAGCACACTATAATATTGACGGAAAAATCCTGAGAGTTTTGACTAACATGTATAAGGTATAAAATCCAAAGTGGTCATGAATGGTAAAGAATCGGAACAATTTTATTCAAACATTGGCTTAAGGCAGGGTGGAAACTTATCACCTTTTCTTTTTGCTTTATATGTCAATGATCTGGAAAGTTTCATGATGGAAGCCAATGTGAACGTTTTAGAACTTCTCACACGCGAGATAGAGGAAAGACTTGGTGTTTATTTGAAATTATTAACGTTATTATATGCCGATTATACAGTCTTGTTTGTCAAATCATCAGAAGACCTACAACTGCAATTACATTTATTCTCCGATTATTGTGTTATATGGAAATTAAAGGTGAGTGTAAGGAAATCTAAACATATGTATTTTTCAAGGAGAAAACCGGAAAATTACCCAGCTATTTATTACCAAAACTCGAGAATAGAGTTCATATAACATTTCTATTATCTGGGAGTATATTTTAGTGCAACTGGTTCTTTAACTATGCCAAGGAAAAGATCTGCGAAAAAGCATTATCAGCCATGTATCAACTCATTAAAGTTGGCAGAAAAAATGACATATCGATTAAAACCATGTTCGAATTGTTTGATAGAAAAATAGTTCCCATTCTTACATATGGTTGTGAGATATGGGGCATATACAATAATATTAACATTGAGCGGGTTCACCTTAAATTTTGTAAGCTACTTTTATGCATGAAATCATCAACTCCAAATTATATGGTCTACGGTGAGACCGATCGCAAGCCAATTGATATCATTATTAAAACGAAAATCCTTAAATTTTGGAGCTCCATTATCATAGGCAGAAAGTCCAAGTTTTCTAATACTATATACTGGCTATCTTACGATTACTTGACATACAGTGACATAAAAATACCATGGATCATCGGTGTCAGGAAATTTTTGTATCATTGTGGCACAAGCTACTCATGGAACAATCAGAAAACATGTGATTTAAATATGCTCCAAATCGAAATTATAAGGTTACTGAATGACCAGTTTATACAGACCTGGCATGGTGAATTACAATTGTCTAGAAAAAACTCATTATATGCCATTATAAAAACCAAACCAAAATTTGAAAGTTACTTGAGTGGCCAAAATTACAAATTTGTAACTGATCTTGTCCGATTTAGAACTCGAAATCATGCATTACCGGTGGAGGCTGGAATATGGAATAATATCCCCAGAAATGACCGTATTTGCTCATTATGCCATAGTGACACTATTGCTGATGAACTCCACTATTTGATCGACTGTCCATATTTTAAATCAGAACGATATAACTTATTCCCTATTTACAGTAGAAGCAATTACAGCCTTCATAAATTGAAATTACTATTGAGTACATCCCGACCGTCCACTGTGAGGAAAACCTGTAAGTTTATCAAAATTATAACGTCAACCGTCTGTTCTCCAGGGCAGTAAACGAAGTTACACATTACCGTCGTGTATCTTCATCGTTTACGCCCAATAAACCACTTCTTATTGATATTAAGTATAATATTTATGTTTTCAACATCCACCATACTTGTGTTTTTAAAAATATTTGTCAAACTATATACCGTGTGCCGATGCTGTTAAGTTAAGTTAGCTATATATAGAATAAGTTGCATTAAAAAAACATGAATACTCAGTTGCCTAACAGCCTCCGCTCACGGTATAATGGTCGGAATTAGTTTTTTGTATACATGTATTCATTAAGCCTTCTCTTTGTACCACCTGATTTGGTGGCTAAAAGAATGAATAAACTATTATTATTGTCGGCGATATCCACCAGTCATATATATATATTATACATTATTATGCATCTTCATAATGAGTCTAATTGTGTCGTTTATTAAATATGTCAAAAGTGGCGCCGCTTGAGTCACGGATAGGGATGATCGGAAAAAAATGTGTTTAACTCCAATTTCCACCAAATTCATACTCGTTCAGTTCTTCGCCAATGATACGAGGAATCAAATCGTGTGGAATAAAGACGCCACATGTGATGCCTATATTTAAGAATGCCTTTAAGTATGTATGTCTGTGTTCTACATATCTTCACAGTGGACCATCTAGAAGGCACCAAAGGAGTATAACAGGGGCCTAGGGTACCTCTTTTATGAGGAAGATAACGGTGCGGATTAAACTGTTCTAAGTGACGCTGTTGGTGTCATGCAGGGGCAGAGCAATGGGAGGGCAGCAAAACTGCTGAAACATATTTGTCACCGATTTCCAACAAACATCTCCGCGTCAAGGGTGCACGGAGGAGAGAAGAGCACCAAAATTGATTAACAAAACAAATAACTATTGTTAGCGCCGATTTCCACCCAATTGATACATACAAACTTATAAATAATAATCTCCATGGTATCAGGAATATAATGGTGTTCGTTAAAGTTGTCAAAAGTCGCGTCTTTCGAGACGGGGCTGCACTGAAGTCGAGAGTGGCACACCAAAATTGATAAAGAAAATATTTTTAGCGCCGATTTCCACAATTTTGATATGATACGAGGAAACTAATCGTGATATTTAAAGACTCCAAATTGGTGCAGTTTGGGTGAGAAATGGGAGTACTAAGTGCGCTTTAGTGGCCCCATCTCTCACCAAAACGGAAATGAAACGAATTCCAAAAACAAGAAGAGTCTGTGACTGGCACTAAATTTTGAGCGGCTTGCAAAGGGTTCGGAGGACTATTATAATCAGCACGTCCGTGCTAACGTCCGTGCTTGCGTCCGAGGTTTCCGGATGATAACTTTAGTTAGAGTGAACCAAATTAAATTAAATTTGGTATGTGGGTTTACAAGCTGAAAAGACAGGTCGAGTTCTGGTTCCGTCCGCCAATTTTCACCAGAGTTATTCCCCTTCTTGACTTAGAAAACCCCTGACAGTTGGATTCCGGATGATATCTTTAGTAGAGTTAATCGGATTCAAACCAAATTTGGTATATTACTTTCTCCCAGCACAACACAGGTCAAATTCGAACTTGGGTTCTGCCCGACCATTTTTGGCAGAGTTATGCCCCTTTTTCGACATACAAAATTAAGTTTTTCTTCTGTTTTTTTTTGTGTTTCCGATGATAACTTGATTTTGGGTTGTTTATATGCAAAACTCGTTTTTGTGTGGATTTCTTATATCAAAATACAACTCAAGTTCGAATTTCGGTGTAATCCGATAATTATGCGAGAGTTATGGCCCTTGTTTTGTCCGCCGACCCGACATATAAAACCCCAAAAGTTGGTTTCCGGATGATAACTTTAGTAGAGTTAATTCGATTTAAACCAAATTTGGTATATGTCTTTCTCCCAGCAAAACACAGGTCAAGTTCGAATTCGGCTTCCGCCCGCCAATTTTCACCAGAGTTATGTCCCTTTTTTACTTAGATTTTTTGCCAATTTGAGGTTTCCGGATGATAACTTTAGTAAATGTGTACTGAATGAAATTAAATTTTGTATATGTAGGTTTACTAGCACAAAAGACAGATCAAATTTGATTTATTTATGCGCAAACAACGGTCGTATCAAGCCGACGCTTAGAGGCGGACATGAGGTCTACCGACCATTTATTGTATCTAAAGTCCGTTTATAAGTATATATAATATTTTCGACCGCTTGTCGAAAATTTAGTTTGTGTTTTATTATCTAATTGACAACTAATATCACAATCTCATCTTCAGAAGTCGCATACTTTGTGGATGGCAATACCTTGACACTGAAGGGCAATATGTGACATCACAAGGCAATTTGATAACATGGTTTCCATGGGGAAGCAGCCAGCCAAACGACTACGAGCAACAAGACTGTCTCGAGCTGAACCGCAAACTGTCATACAACTGGAATGATGGGACATGCTGGCTTCAAAGAATGTTTTTCTGTCAAAAAAAGTTGTAATCTGAACTTCTGATAAAAGCTGGCGGCATTGGGTGGAGCGGAGCTTGTGTATTATTTACATCTTGTGTGATTACACTGTGAAAGAATTTGATTTGGGTAAAACTGTGGCAACTTGGCAAATGGATTCACCTCTCTCCCTTAAAAAAGTCTCTGTACGTTAAGAAGATGTTAATCATGATATAATCTGGTGGCATGTCTTCTGTCAGTATCGAGGTTTATAAATATCTCGACCCATGACAAGCATGCTGGTACATGTTCATATTCTAAGACTATTGGGATATGTTCCAGCATGGAGTAATGATTAGCTAGAAGTAAGTGTTCTAAAAGTAGGAGAAGTAATCAATGGACCCCGAAGCCTGAATTTAGGTCTCCAATTATGTAACAATATGACCATAGCTGTTGTGAGATTAAACCCGAATTAACTAAGTCTATCGATAAGGTAGACAAAAGACCGCCGCGTGCAAGCAATCAGTATATTATACACCAGTTAGGTACAGTATGCCTGGAATCTCGAACATGGTGTCTAAGGTGGTGGGACGCATGCCTGACCCAGTGACAAAAAGACCTGACCGATCCGGGACAACCGACCCAGGTACAGTCCGACCCATATCTATATCTATATTTGCGAATGTCTGTCTGTCTGTCTGTCTGTGTTCTATAGAAATTCACAGGGGACCACCTAGATGATGCCAAAGGGGTCTACTAGGAGTAGCTTTTTACGAGAAAGATAATGGTCGGGGTTATAATTTTCTAAAGTGCCGCCGTTGTTGTCAGGGGCAGAAAAGGGGGAGGGGCAGAAAAAACAATTGTCGCCGATTGCCACCAAACTTATATATAATCATCCCCATAATATGAGGAATCTAATGGCGTGGTTTAAATATGGCAAAAGTCGCAACGTTCGCGTCAGTGGTGCCCGGAAGGGGGGGGGCAGATTTTTGTTTCTGTCGCCGATTGCCACGAAACTTACATATAATCATCCCCATGATATGAAGAATCCAACGGTGTGGTTTAAATATGTCAAAAGTGGCGTCGAATGAGTCAGGGATGAACGGAAGGGGAGAGGGGCACCAAAATTGATAAAACTAATTTTAGCGCCGATTTCCACCAAATTGATATATATTCTTCTTCATGATACAAGGAATCTAATTGTGCGATTTAACAACGCCAAATTGTTGCTTTTGGATGAGAGATTGGGCGTGTGGGCGCCAATTTCCACCAAATTTATATACGTTCTTATCCATGATACGAGGAATCTAATCGTGATTTAAAGACGCCATAGTGGTGCTGCTTGGGTGAGAGATGGAGATGGGAGGGATTGGCACCAAATTTGATAATAAAAAAACACCTTATAAACAATCATATCCATGATATCAGGAGTGTAATCGTGTAGTTTAAGGATGTCACAAGTGGGCCCATTCGGGTCAGTGGTGTATAGAGGTGAGAGGGACACAAAAAATTATATATATATGTTTAGTGCCGATTTCCGACAGATTGATACATATTCTTCTCCGTGATACGAGGAAACTTATCGTGTGGTTTAGATACACCAAATTGGTGCCCTATGGGTGAGAGATATGGGGACCTCAAATTTGATACGAATTTGTATACTCGCCAATTTTCACCAATTTCATATATATGCATCTCTAATCTCTAATGAGTCTTAGTCTGTGCAGCTTGAGTCCGAAATAGGGACGGGAGGGTCACCAAAACTGATACAAAATATTTTTAGTACCAATTACCATCAAATTCAGACACGTTCTTCTCAAATGATACAATAAATAAAATCGTGCTGTCGTCTGTCTGTCTTTTTGTCTGTCTGTGTGCGTTCTATATATAACTTCACGCGGAACAATCGAGATGGTACCAAGGCGTTCTAAGAGGGGTAACTTTTTACAAGGAAGATAATGGTGCGGGTTAAAATTTTCTAAAATGACGCTGTTGGTGGGAGGGGAAATTTAAAAATATGGTGAAATATTTTTGTCGCTGATTTCCACCAAACGAATACACAATCACCTTCGCAATATGGCGTTGTTCGAGTCAGCGTTGCATCAACAACTGATTTAATAAACCAAATTCCACCAAATTCATACACGTTTTTCTCTAATGATATACCATGAATTAAATCACACTTGGTGTCGTTTGCGTCACGGATGGCGAGCGGATATGCACTATCATTGATAAGATTGCTATTCGCCGATATCCACATATAAGTTATATACAGTCACCAGGCCATCTCCATATCATTTTAAGTAGTTGGGCGTTCACATTTCACAATCCCGACATATGGTGACCCACATAAGTCATTTGAACAATTATATCTTCCTAACAGTCATATTTATATGGGAATGGCAATCAATGCATTCACACAATGAGCTAGCAAAAAAGAGATAACTAGAAGAAGCATTAAACGTATATTTATCATTCTATTGAGAGATACATATATTCGTGCAAACTGAGAGACCTCGAACCGTCAGAGGATTGCATATACATAATAAAAAAAATTAGTCTGTTCCATTCAATAGAGTTTCCACAAAAAGTTACAATTTGTCAAGAGATATGGAAGGCCTGTTCAAAAATAGTGGTCACAGTGTGCAGTCAAATATAGATTCTTCTGATATACAAGAAAATTCAGTTAGTAGCACAAGACTTTTCAGGATCCTACCAATACTGACATCTGACAAGGGTTTTAGAACAGACTCATCGACTGATATAAACGACTCAAAATCTCGCTCTGTGCCTGGCACATGTAGCTGATATATATGCGTTTAAAGTAAGGATATTTAGCCAATATATAGCACAATGAACAGAGGAGCACCTGGAAATTTGTTTGAAACATCTGTATCTTCATGGAGATATGATAGCCAGGTGTCCTCGAGATCTTAGTCCAATCCACTAGATTGATTGATACATCTCAATATGTAAAACCCAATTATCATCTTTTATCGAACTAATGTGTTTATGATGTTCCTGTATCATTTATAACGTCTATTGTATACGCAGTTGTAAATAAATAAATACTTCATTATTGGTGGAACGGATTAATCGCGATAAACAGAATGACAATTGGCTAGGTGAGCCACTACTTATATTCCATGACTGTAATAATCATGTTTTGTGATGCTATTTGAATATACGTTTTATGAGAAAACGTATAACACTTTAAGCAAGAGCATTCTCTATTCCCAACAAATATCCACAACATACATTAACCTGGGCAACGCCGGGTAACCCTGCTAGTAAAGAATAAAATATAACTTTCTCAACTTTATTTAAGACAAGAATAAAATATATGGGAAATCTTGATGATAGATACTTGTCGTTGTGATACATACATTATAATGGAACGGAATAGAGTGTGCTTTAATGACGTTGTCAGCGTGATCCTACATTTAAAGTATTATACATGAATAGATATAAAATATATCAATATGAAACAAGAAAATCACATATCTGAATCTGTCTGAAAAACTGCATATTTTGCGAAAACTTAAAGAAATCAAGTAATTTATCGTGTTTTACAATGTGAATTTTACATTTCGAAAAACAAATTGTGAATACGACAAAAGATACTTAATCAAAACATAGGACAACACGACCCGGAACATCGGAACAATCGGACTCAAAATACATGTACGCCCGGGTCAACTGAACTCAATATACATGTAGCACGCCTGGGTCGGGTGGTAAAGCTTCCCTCTAAGAGACCCAGGACACAAAATACATGTACGCCAGGGTCGGGTGGTCCAGCTTCCGTCTCAGAGACCCAGGACGTTCGAAGCTTTGATTTAATAAAACATGTTAACTTGTATATCATTATCATATCAGCATAGTCGTGCGATAGAAGGCGGTCTTCCTGTTAGAACGGGGGGGGTCTGAAAACTTTTGTAGGCACGTATGCTTATTTTTTTAATTTCGACCCTTGTTGGAACCCACCCACCACCGCGTCCAAATTTTTCCGTTTTCGGCAGGTTTTTCCGACAATTTTTTTACACCCACTCCCCTTTTAACACTAAAACAGAGATTTGCGGGGTGAAATTCACTGTAAACAGCTGTATATGAATTTCTGTGCATACTATTTGTCATTTATGTTAATATTGACATATAGATGGGAACGAGTCATTTTGGGGTCATTCGTCCAAAAAACATGGCCGCCAGCAGCCATCTTGGATTTTACTCTTTGCATCAGTGTTTGCATGACTAAATTCTTTAGCACGGGCTACAGGTCGTACCTTTGTCGGATCATCATGAAATTTGTATTTTATTATATACAGGTGTGTATATTTGATTAGATTGGTTTAATAAATAAGATATTAAGACAGTCTTTGTTTTAAAAATTGTTGTTACGAAATTTATGTTTGAATTTACCTTGGACTGACAGCTGGGACTGACACACATTTGCAACAAAATACAACACGATAACTGCCAGCGGTCAGTTTAGCAGTTAGAATTACATTATTTCTTTAATCTAAGGTGTTTTAAGCTAAACTCAAAAACAGTCAAAAAGACTTGCAGGGAAAACAAATTATTTGCGGGAAAAATTGTTTGTTGATCCCATCGACCACCCACCCACCCCGGCATACGTGCCCGGGACCCCCCCCCCCCCCCCCCGGTTAGAAAGGACATATTAATGTGGCTGTCAATTGAAGAATTGGTATCAACGTGATAGCTTGTATTTTCTATGAGAGTGGTTGTGACTAGTGTGGACTCTCACCGATTACCTTTAATTTTATCCACTTCCCCTTTGCTAGCAACTTGCCCAATCATCCATGGATGCAGAGGGGTATTAGCTGCATGATAGTGTATCACTTCACGTGGTCAACCAGCTCGGTGAGGCCCGGTCTTCTTTTTTTCTTCTTTTTTTTTTGCGTACCTGGTGGAACCGGTCGTAAGTTATGGGTTAGCAATGGCAGTTCAGCTACGGACTTTTAAATGGAACTTTGGTACATACAAGTCTATTCTACACGATAGTGCAAGAACCATCTCTGTATGACTCCTGGGGGCGGTACGTTTGGGTGTTACTCTTTGTGTTTTGCTCACATGCATATAGTGAATCCGACCGTATCATAGTGGTTAATAATATCCACTTCCTCTGTAGCTAGCATCTTGTCCGATCGCCCATGGACGGGGAGGGATATTCGCTGCATGATGGTCTATCCCTTACAGACAGTGGAGGTCCGGTCTGTTCGTTCTTCTTTTTTTTAACGTACCGGTACCTGACGGAACCGGCCTTATGTTTGGAGTTAACAATGGCGTTTCCGCTCGAGCTGGACTACATGGGAATGGAACTATAATTCTGTCTGTTTGGAATAATGTGTCACATCTGCGCCATTTCAATTGCGCTGTGGCGTTCTGAATGCCCCCCACCGAAGCAGTGATCGTCGTGTCACTCCTGGTTATACAGTACACCAATTATTCTCCATAGGCGACAGTGTTAATGTCCGGGGCTATGCTCGATTCCTTGTGAATGCAGGAACTTTCTAACCTAGTCAATTTTGAAGAATGACTTTTCGGACCCAATATGACCACAAAAAATTAATAGGTCCGAGTGCCTTTTCCGTCTTTAAATGTACCGTTTTTGATACTGCCCTAATTCCGCACAAAAAATTATCACCAAATTTTCAAACATACCTCCATTAAATGCCAGGTTAATTATTTCACCCACACTGGATCAATATTTATCTAGGTATAATATTTCCATGGTGGCTTTGATTTTTTCTTGTTTTTGCATTCATTTTATCCCAATCATAATCAACCATTCAGCTGCCTGCACACCAAGGGGGGGGGGTAATTTTTTTTATTTGGTGTACTATAACCTCCTTGCTAACCGTACATCGTGCCATTGGGGCGGATTGATCGAGTAAACTGTGAACATTATTCGGACGCATTTCTTGCTCTGAATTTATCGCTAACACGTGGCTTTTGAGTAGACACGCAGCCACAATAGTCGATTAAGAATGCCGTACATAAATGTAGCGCTATGAAAAGTAGTAGCATCCGAACTATTTAACAGGGTTCGAATTCAATCATTTCAAAGTCCAAACTCTGAGGAATTAATATCTTTGTAAAGTTGGCGTCTTGATCTTTGCATGGCTCCATGTCTCAGAGTCATTTAAATTGCTCTATGGAATTACATATGCCATCTTCATAAGAAATATTCGTCATTGCTCTTCATCACCCCCGTGTACACTCATACAACGAGCTGTAAATTGGGCCCCGATTTACAGCTAAAAGCTGTAGAAATCGGCCTGTTATCACAAAGATTCCATTCACGCCCAGCTTACAGCTCAAAGCAGTGTTTTAACCGACAAAGCTATATAGCTGTCACTACTAATCAACATGGATTGCGACTATGTGGCGAGATCGGGGTTGGCATATCCTGTTTGCGGTATCAATTACGTACCGGTAGACTATTATACAGGGGAAGTGCCTCAGGCACGCTGTTAGATTTAAATTCCATCACATGTGCATCGTTAAGAATTCAGATATATAGTTTTAAACAGCCTGTTGATACGGTACCAGTTTCTTATTTTGCTTTGTTTTGTTCTCGAACATATTTGATCAGCATTTCTCCTGCGTGCATGTTGTGTGGCGATCTTCACAGAATTACCATAGGTAAGTACGCTATATATTGTTCCATTCCCGGTATGATTTGATATTTGATTGGCAATAATGTCTCACCCTACCCAACATTTGGTAAAAGTTTTCAACGGTTGCAAATTTGGAGAACAGAACCATATTCTGTCACATATATGTTGAAATTGTTCTCATTGTTTGAGAAATTAGTGGGAAAATGTTGTTTTTAGACAACAACAGCATATATTTTTCAGTTTGACATAATATTAGGTAAGATATTTCTAACACTTCGACAGTTCGATGTACATGGGAGTTCGGTCTGGTTCAATGACAGGGGTATCACTAACTTAGTGGTGTACAGCTTAGTCATCTCCTCCTCCTCGTCGGGGAAATGTGCAATGATAAGCCAGATAGCATTACGGTATAATAGCACCCCCCCCCCAACGGATATTATAGCCCCTGCGTCGGTGGAATACGGGTGCCATCCCTGTGCCATATATATATACTAAGTAGATGCTTAGCGTGATTATTGTTAAAAATGCCAATGTATACATAATTTGATCAAAGAGATAGGAATTGTTTTAAAAGTGAGTGTCTGTCTAGTACATGCAGATCACAATGCATCCGTCTTAAATTCTAAATATATCCTCTTCCACATCCGTGATTTTTAATATATTATCCATCTCGCCGTGTACTTGAGTATTCACGAATGGAACACGGAAATGAAAAATATCGTGAATTTTGAGATGCAAACGTCTTGAATATTAACCAATAACCACTGATAACCACATCTACATTGGTCTCAAATGTTTATAAGTCCATCTTCCATGATAAGGTAATTCAATTACGTACTATCATGTCTCATTTGAAGCGCATTGATGCATGTGCACTGATTGACCGAACACGGAAATACTTCCAATAGGCCAACTGTGACATTGTGGTATAATTTTGAAGACTGTTGTCTTTGAATTGGTTAGGTATTTTTCTTACAATCAAATTACATGTACTCTGGTACAATACCATAATATGATTTTAAAGTCGAGAATCTTAGAAAAAAGTGCAGGCAGGTAAGATGTCACCCTAATAACAATCATAATTAGGATGCAATTCAATGAGTCACTAATATATTAAATTATTCTTTCTTTCAGGAGCTACACTGAGCTTGCACAGGTTAGCATCAACCGAGTATCTGCGAAAAAACATCGGACACAACATACGGATGGTACAATCTTCTCAAGTTGATGTGTAATAACCAAAGTACGGTACCAGTACCGGTACTAGGCCTAGGGTGTCTGTGCGCGAGTGTGACTGAAGAACAGATTCCTTGATTGGTTCAATGAAATCTAGTATTTACAATTATGGTCTATTACATATACATGTAGTACCGGTACCATCTCAAACATATTCTAGTGAATTATGGACTGTTCCGGTCTTGCTGGTGTCAGCTGGTTCCAATAAATCGAGAATGTTCAATAGGAACTGGCACAGAAATGCACTGAATATAATGTTACAAGATTTGTGGAAATTTAAGTGAGATATTCTGATACACGAGACAGTTCCAAGATTCGAATATAAGACTCAGCGACGACAACCAGCTTTCCTATAAGCATGCGATGGCAACTGATGCACTGTCTGATATATAAAGTTGACAGTTGCAGGACAGTGGTATTTAATTTAGTTGTTCAATGATATTTCGGATGTTCTTTCAAATGAACTGGATTTTTGTGAAGAAATACTGTTGCCAATACATTGGCTGACCAAACGGACATGGAAATTTCTGGATATGTACATGTATACTGTTATGGAGAAATCAAGTACATGGATAGAGGAATATGTTGACTGTTGTGTCACTGATTCATCAGTTTATCAGGTTCAATAAATGTTATTTGTCTACATAATATTTACATTTTACTATTAAGCGAAAGATGTTGTCTGTATGTTTTTTCAAAGAGTTTTCTATCCTGGAAACGCGCTAACCTATACGCGATAACCGTCTGTGCATTTTATTTAATAGATTCCATTGACACTCTATACTTACTCAAACTATACAATACCGGACTACCGGTACATGTATATTAGCAGTGAAATTGGACTGCAGGATTTAGCATAGTTGCAGTTAAGCTACATGTAAAGTGCACAGAAAGTTATCTCAGAAGTTAATGCATTTTCAGGTTAGATAATTCATGAAATACATACAAATACACTTTCAGCTTTACTAAGGTTGTATGAAACCACCCCCAGGTGCATATGCATTTCACATAATACATGTGTCTGTCCGAAGTTGAATTTACAATATTGCTAAATATCTTTGAAATTATAAGGAATAGATTTTCAATTTTCAATCATCAGGCCTATATTAATGACCACAAAAGTCAATACATGAACAGACTAATTACTAAGAATTTTACGGTGTGACTGTAACTGAGAAATGGGCAGACCGTGAAAATTCACGGTTTGGCTGTAAATGGGTTCACGGTCAAACCGTAAAATATTCACGGTTCAGTTGTATATTCAAGAACGGATAGGCCGTGAAAATTCACGGTTTGGCTGTAAATTGGTTCACGGCTTGACCGTGAAAAATTCACGGTCCAACCGGTCCCCAAATTGCCGGCATATTTCCCGTGAAATTCACGGTTGTGTTTTAACAGTGTACGTGGGATCGTCAAAACCGAGTGTATCGCCAAAACCGAGAAAATGGGGATATGTTTGTTTCTCATCGTAAAACAGACAACGAACAACGCATGTGTATGCCCACATGAAGCAGGAGTCAATCAGTTTTCCCAGATCAAACCATTTAATTTTTTTTGGCGAATTTTTTCAATAGTGTTTTTGCTTTTGCTCACTCAAATTTTCGAGAACATCCACCCACTAGTATAGTTCCTGGACTTCCACACTGTCGGTATATAGTTGAATCTGTCAATGAAGCATAGGATTGAACAGAATTTTAAAAATCAGTGTCGTTCTCAATATCCGCGCGATATGGATGGACCACTGTCGGCTCAGAAAGATGTTAACGCCGCAGATGAAGATGTCACCAAACGCCGATCATCTGTGCAGTAAATATGCGTATCACTTAAGGAGTTTTGATGAGTTTTCGAGTGTTTTATGTGTATCTGAGACTGATCAATTGGACTGCGAATGTCATCTGAAATATGAATCCATAACATATTTGAAATATTTTGTACATATCTATTATGAATGTATTTCAATTGAAATACATTCATAATAGATATGTACACAATATTAAATGGTTTGATCTGGGAAAACAGATTGACTCCTGCTTCATGTGGACATACACATGCGTTGTTCGTTGTCTGTTTTACGATGATAAACAAACATATCCCCATATCATATACGTGAAAATGACTTTCCCATGTTCTCGGTTTTGGCGATACCCTCGTGTTTGGCGATATCACGTACACGGGGGTGTTCATTCTACCAGGACATTGTACAACTGGGGATGATTGATCGACATTTAAACAGTATGCGGACATATTAACTACGATGAATTTGTCGGTTTCGTACGGTTTAGCAGGAACGAAGCTCCAATACTTTGGATAGCAACGAGATGGTACTTTCAGTAAAATAACATACCAGAATCTGAATTATCCCCCAAACGCTAATATGGGGTTATAGACATTATGGTTCTCAGGCATTCGTCTGGCCGCCCGTCTATCCGTCCACGACTCAGATTATAGAGTGCTCATAATTTAGTTTGGTATAGATACGTAACTGCATGGCGAATTCGACCGTAGCCTACAGGTTATTATATTCACTTCCGCCTTAGCTAGCAACTTGCCCGATCGCCCATCGATGGAGAGGTGTAATCGCTGCATAATATGTTTCGGGAATTAATGGTGTTTTAGCATTGTATATAATGGTAGACCGAAATCAGGGCGGTCGCACAGAGACGAGTCATGGTAGCTTCGCATTGGAAATCAATTAAACTTGTTTTGTTTCTGTTTTATATGCAGTATGTTTGTCTATCGGTGTGCATGATTCGTGTGGTAGATATTTGTTCCAACGACCAGCTGCAACGACTCAATTTATCATGTTCCTGTATTGACAGAATTTACTAATCTGATTGGTTTTGTTCTGTGTGGACTGTCATCAAATTGCCGAGGTTTGACTCGTGCAGAAAAACGCCGCGTCGATATCTCCGAGCTCAAAATGCCTCAATTTATTGTTTACACGACACTCACTTTACAAAGCAAATGGACATATGCTTATCTTCTGAATGGGGTTTCAAAACAGAAGGTCTCTTTCTCATCTCAGTCGTGCAGTGTGTCAATTTTATTGATTCAAAATATCGACTTCGAAATTAACAACTCTATCAAAGATTACTCTGGAAATTTCATAATAATTGACGTAACTGTAGAGAAAGTTTAGCTAATATATACGGCCAAAATGAAGATAACCCTGAGTTCTACAAACAATTTAAGGCTAAACTTATTAATGTCAGTAACACCCACATAATAATACGTGACGATTGAAATATGGTTCAAGACCAATCTATGGATACTTATACTTATAAACATATTAATTAATAATCCACGAGCTGAAGTGGCAGTGTGTGACCTTGATTTGTTAGCAGATTAGAGGGTCAATTACAAGGAGAGAAAAACGATATTCATGGAGAAAACATTCCCCCGAAAAATGGCTAGGTTAGATTACTTTATGATACATGTATCTCAAGATATACTCAGTCTAGTTGGAGCAGAAACCGTTATTATTATCTGCATGGATACCGCTCGGATCACTCGATAATACGCTTAAGCTCTAAGTAAAATCGACAGAGGACGTGGCTTTTGGAAATTTAATGCCCCCTTTATTCCGTGATGACAAATATTCTGAACTGGTCAAATCATGTGTTTATGTTCTATTCCCATCGGCATGACCACTCATCTGAGTTCCTGAAGTGAAGTGATGTTAGAATTGTTCTGCCTCTGTTCTGTATACAAGAGGACTTATCTCTCATGGAATATCTTTGAAAATCTTGTGTTTGTTTTTTTCACGGTACTTCATAATGAGTCGTGATGTCAAATCTCAGCTCATGCCTTTACAGCAGGATTGTACGAATCCATCGAATATTTTCTGGCAGCGCCAATGAATACTAGTAACTTCAAACACAATAGGAAAGGCTTTCTGTTCTGTAAGCAGAATGGTATAATCTAATTACAATTGGTATAATAATTGAAGGACTTTGTATGAATATCCCAGAAAAATCCATAAATTGAATTTTTAAAGCAGATTGTGTTCACGTTCAGGAATTGCTAAAGAAACTCAGTGATTGTGGTCAAACTAACGGCATTGATCTCTGCCCCATAAAATGTCAATTACTCTCGGCTTATCACCAACGAATCCGAACTTTACAACGAACTTGCTATATTTATAGGACTAACTTCAAGCCAGTTAACTTATCATTAAACGTTTTCGTCAAAGATTTGAATTATAGATACCAATGTGAGAAGTATATCGCACAATGTCAATCGCAACACGAATTTTCGAAGAACTGGTTCCTTTTAGAAAAAGGCTATAAAGGTTAATTTGAACGCATAGGTCAACACTTGGGTGGTCGTCGATTTTGTCGAGGACTGTATGTTCTTAAACTCGCAGCACTAGATAGTTGGTTCGAATTAGTTCGATGTGATCCTCGTGTGCATGCAAATAACTGGTCGACATTGAATAAAAGTTTGATTGTGTTGATCTTTAAATATATAGTTTTTGAATTAAAGATGCCATTTGTTCGCTCAGATTTGAGATTGAATGTATGCTTGATTATTATATTAAATTGTCATTTTTGAATCCAAATTGTTGATGTAACTTTTCCTGAGTTCATGCATGGATTCTTGGACCCATCTATGTACTGTCCGAAAGTTTATATACGTAACTGTCATAAATGTTCCTGTATTCGCAGGTTCTTGTAAATCCATGCAATTAGAATGTTTCACTGGTGACTGATATATTCCTTAAATACGGCAGTTTATCTGAGACTGCATGAACTCATATATAGACAAAATAGAAAGAATCATGTGTTTAGGCAGATGGTTCTATTCCCATCAGCATGACCACTCTCCTAAGTGCATGGAATGAAGAGATGTTGGAATTGTTCTGCCTGTGTTTTGTATACAACAGATTTTATCATCTCTCATGGAATATCTTTGAAAATCTTGTGTTTCATTTTCTCACGGTACTTCATAATGGATACTATCAAATCTCAGCTCATGCCTTTACAGAGGGTTGGTACGAATCAATCGCATCTTTGCTGTCAGCGCCCATGCATACTATTAACTGTGAAAAAAATAGGAAATGTTTTCTGTTCTGTAATTGGAATGGTAAAATCTAGTTGCAATTGGTATAAAAATTGAAGGACTTGTGAAATTGAGTTTTTGTAAGAATATCCCCGTAAATTTTTATTTTTTTAGCAGATTTACAAAATTCACCAATGTCCCTTTTCGTGACACTATCTTAGTTTAGTATGTTGTTTATAATTTACTTATTCTTGCCAAAAAACTTTGTGTTGCAGTTCGTTCCAGATAAGACCATTAATGCACTATCTATACGAATTACAATGTTGCGTCAAAGTGAACACAAATTGAAGTTACGGTGCGCCATTTCTGGGAAAACAAAACATCAAAAGGTCAAATGACATTTGCGTTATTTTGTTATTTAATAGGATCGTACTGAGTGGAAGATAGTCACACATAATATGTGTGAAAGTATATTATTTCGATACTAGTTTCTTAGTTTAAGGATTATAGTGCCAAAGATGTTGTGTTTTGTCGTACTATTGTTTTATAGCAACCGCAACAACAGAAACACAGCGAGCGTTGATTCGCCATGAAACAAGGACGCATCACCCGTCTGCCATTTTTGTTCAGCTGTTGGAGTGATTATTATATCATGTGCATTTCTCTGTATGAATGTAGAGACTACGATAGTGTACATGTATATACCGTAATAAATTCCCTACGTTTTATATGGAAACTGACACTATCTTAGTCTTGGACCTGCTCAATGTGAAGTTTGTAGTGTTGGTCCTGCTCAATGTGAAGTTTGTAGTCATGGTCCTGTGAAGTTTGTAGTGTTGGTCCTGCTCGGTGTGAAGTTTGTAGTGTTGGTCCTGCTCAGTGTGAAGTTTGTAGTGTTGGTCCTGCTCAGTGTGAAGTTTGTAGTGTTGGTCCTGCTCAATGTGAAGTTTGTAGTGTTGGTCCTGCTCAGTGTGAAGTTTGTAGTGTTGGTCCTGCTCGGTGTGAAGTTTGTAGTGTTGGTCCTGCTCAGTGTGAAGTTTGTAGTGTTGGTCCTGCTCAGTGTGAAGTTTGTAGTGTTGGTCCTGCTCAGTGTGAAGTTTGTAGTGTTGGTCCTGCTCAGTGTGAAGTTTGTAGTGTTGGAACTTGGATGATTGTAATAGTCCGTATGCCAATCCTGAAAATTTCAAGTCTCGTTTCACCACCTTCGCTCTTTTCATTCATATATATCAAAATGACGGGCGTCATCTGCCGGTCACGATGATACTAATCTGCCGTTGTAATAGATGTGCAAGGGTATTAACAATCAAGGGAGTCTACGCTGAGCTCCAAATGTTCTCCATCCTTTGGAAGATACTGTAGCACTGCAAATATATTTGGAGTTATTGATATCTGCTAAACCCATATGACAAGGATGTGTGTGCAAGCACGACCAAACAACTGGTGGTGGATATATGTCCATTTTCACATATTTTAGAAAAATCTAATGATTTGTTCCAATTTTTTCATAACTTTTCAAACTTATTACGCCCTTTTAGGTATCGTGAATCGGTCAATTTTGATTGGATCAACAATTGTATAGCGTTAAACACGTTGCCTGTGGACAAGAGATATGTATAGATCAAAGCCACTGCCAACGGAGCAACAATAAAGCACCCTGGCATTAAGCATTAAACCTACCCCCTGCAATGTAATATTTTTTGAATTTTACTAAAATAATAAAATAAGGCGAATTTGGTTGTTAGCTATCATTCATTCAAAAGATGTGATGAACCCACGACGAATACCCATCAGCGAGTATCAATGAAAAAATGCAAAATAATCTGAATTTACTCGAAAAAAAAATAATAAATGTCACAAAAACATTTATATATATAAATTGTCTGTGAAACCCTGTTCTTATAATTGCAGGAAAGCAAAATAAACTGCGAAGATGGGGGATCAAATTTAGAGTATATTTCAAAATCAACGTATTTAGGGTCATTAAATTGAGTCTGCAATTCCTTCATGTTCTCGCAATTGCGGGAAATCTGTCTATGTATGTGTTCATGTCAGCTACTATAGGCGGTCTGTTGTACTGCCAGAATAAAATCTCAAGAATTAATACAAACGTTTCCATGTTTCGTAGTTCAGGAAAATTTGCCGAACAAGAATATATAAAATGTCCCATATAGTGAAAGTATATTTTCCTCAACATAAAATGAGTGTCTTCCAATCGCCCGAACTACCAATAAACTTACCCACAAGGATGCCCCACCACTTAATGGTAACCCGTGGTTCGTATATGTACATCACCATACATGTGTACATACTGTTACCAAAAACACGGTATGTACATGTAGGTAGCTCCATCCGTGTAGCACCGTTATGAGACAGCCAGGTTGCAGCAACCAATATATTCTCATTATATGAAGCGATTGCAATTACACAATAAGTTGCAATGAAACATATGTTGCGTTGTGTGACCGATGTTATTTATTATATTTAAGAACGGTTTACTGAACAGGAAGACGATGACACATTTGATGCACCCCCCAAGTGTTCATTTGGTTCAGCTTCTATTCTATCCAGTAACATGTTATAGTTGTTATCTTTGAGACCCAGTTTTGATTATCATATGAATGCCCCCGTGAGTGCAATCACTCGTGCAATCTAGCTTCAAACAATTATGCAGTGTTTAGTTCGGCAAAGGACAGTTATCAGATCCATGATAACTACCCGTGGTTTTGCAGATTGTAATATGTATGAATATGGGCTTCTCTGATAAATTTATTAAATCCCGAAAAAAGAGCAGCAACGAAGACCCCCCCCCCCCCCCCCCCAACAAATAATGAATTTCAACATACCTATCAAACATCAAACCTCCTTTCAGTTAACGAGAGGTTGCTCGAATGAGCATTCATAATAACGAAAACTAAGATAACTTGACTCATATTTTCTAAGACAAGTGAGGCATGGTTTAAGTGAGTTATCAATAAGTTTACATTATATATGTAAATCAGGAAGAGAGACTGTTCAGTTTTAAGTTTGACCCAGGATATTTCAGGAGATTCCATGAGGAAAGTCAAAGATCTCATAATTTGTATCCACCGGCAAGAAATGAGCACTTAACAAGGAAATAAAAAATACATGCACATCCAAAAACAATTTACCAGTAGGGGGCCCAGTACACGCTCCGAGAGAGAGAGAGATGGAGAGAGAGAGAGAGAGAGAGAGAGAGAGAGAGAGAGAGCTCAACTTCCCATCGAGACATGTACTAGGTGAAACCCCGACCGGCAACAAGTATGCATTTGTGAAGAAATTCAAGGATAGCATAATATAAAGTTATTATCAAAACATGCATATCAGAACCTGAGATATATTACAGTCCATAAGAAAAGGGCAAATTAAAGGGGTAAGTAAAACTATGTTATAGTTTCTTTTTCTCAGCGGATTGTGATTCTGGACGGCATGTGCTTAAATTTATGGGTGCTTGTGTGGTTCACACCCTTGAGCATTTCCTAGAATTCAAGATGGTGTCCAACATGGCCGCCGTGTTACAAAATATGAACTAAGTCAATTTAATATGTTTTGCTGGAGACAATATATCATATAAAATGTAGACAAATGTATACATTATTTGGATGCTATTGCAGTGTACGACATAGTACAGGCACATTGGTACTCCAATAGCAAGAATTAGAAAATAGACACAATTTCACTCATATCTTCTATATCCGTTTCTACGTTTTGGAATTTTCGATAGACTGCTGTTTGTTTTCCTATTAGTCATGTCCTACGATTGTTCGAGCAGTGAAATTTGTTCATTTATTTTCAGCTACTTCCAATCCCTAAAACACTTATTTTAAAGAACGTAGTACGATATTTCATCGAAAATTCGCTTTCGTTTTCTAGTCATAGTTTAATGTTGACTGAACATACCTGAAGGAGTTAAGCTGTTGGAGGTATTACCGACAACATTAAATCTCATTAGGGCCTGAAATTGTTAAAATGGTTTATGGTGGCAAATTTATATAAAATTCTATATTTCGTCATTATTTGTTTAGATGTTGTGCTATGGTTGATGCGTGAAGTTGGCTAATCTGCATTGGAGACATTACACTTGTTATCTCGTTGGTCGCAGTCAATCTCAATCACTAAACAAATTGGTCTTGGTAGATCTTCGTATTTCTAGCCATATCGGAATGTGAAACAAACCATAACCAAGGGAGTTAAGCACCTATACAATTATATCTCATTGGTGCTTGAAAATGTTGAACATTTGAGATGGTCAATATAATCAAATATGACAGTCAAAATGTCGGCAAATGCATCGAAAGTGTTAGGTTGGTAACACAAACTTGAACATGTTTGTAATAGCTAATGTTTCGTTCAAAGTGGCTGCCAAAATAAGTATATAGCCTTACACGACTGAGACATCGTTTATGTTTATAAGCAGTGAGGCAAATATTAGCACTTCATTATAGAAGCAATGCAGTTCACGCCACTGATCAGGAATTAAATCATCAAATGGCTCAAATATCAAGGAAATAAAAAATGTATTATGGGTCAAACTTCAACATAATCTGGCTGCGGGAATTGTGTAGTGTTAGTCGTGATATGGTCTATCGAGTGAAACAACCGAACAAATAATCAACAGTCATTCAGTCAATTAACGTTTTCTGGTAAAATTCTTTTATATGCTAAATATTTTGTAGAAAACCGTACTGACTACCGAGTAATGCTGGATGCATACATTTGCTGAGTTCTGGTGAGATTTATTTGCATATCTACGCAGCACGCATGTGGTCTTAAAATATAACTTAGCATATCATGTTATCTATATAGTTGAGACTGGGTCCAACTGTGGTGATGCTTGTTTCGACATGTTATACAGTCTTATATGCAATGGCCCTCAAAACCATGTACATGTACAGTCATATTGAATTTTCAAAGTTGCCAGCTTTCTCCTGGTAAATTTATCTTTTATCTCGATTTTTGATAACCATGCAACAAAATTAGATACCGTTATTTTGTCAGGAACATGTATATTTCACAAAGATCGTGGACATAGGTTCAGATATGAAAACAACAAAAGCTGTTATAGGGATCTGCACCTTGAATAAAACACTAAGTCATAGAAGTGCATTCGCTCATAAACCCAAATTCTCATTCCGGTATTTGTTTCCATCATCACTTATCGTTGAGTATTGCTATATAATACCAGAGTGGAACTTGTCATTTGGTACCAGTGTTATAATTATTATGTCCTTTGTTGTCACCACAATTGATTTAGCCCACCCCAATTTTCAAATTTATTCCACCGTGACCCGATGTTCTCTGGAAATATTGCTTACAAGCAACAATTGTCTTGGGCATACTTTGAAATTTCTCAACCGCTAGCGATCCGGAGTAATCGCCACATTGATTTCTATTTCATTGAATAGTCAAACATTGCACACTTCCGTAACTATAGCTAGCCTATATTTAAACTCACGCAAGGTCCAATGCTGTCATTACGCCCTCTTAGGGTGTAGATTGACAAGTATACCTGGCCCTGTCGTAGGAGGTGATGGACTAAATGCGATCAGAAACGTACTCGGTATTTGCGTAATTGAACCATGTAACGAAGGTGGACAGTTTTGGTCTGATTATTATGCAATGCAATGGCCGTTGCATGTTTGGCGATAAACATTTCAACCAATTTGAACGTATGCTCCCTTTGTGAACACATATGAGTGACGTATGGTGCGTAAATATTTCATAATTATCATAACTCTAGTTTGGCACGTCCGATTTAAAAAATGTTTTCAAATGCTTACTTACCAAGCGCACATTATACACACAAAATATTACATATAATCAACTACATAGCCGTTACATATATACACATTTTTCACAATCACTACATTAAAGCTCCATTATATTTTATATATGCCAAATATGATCTTGGGGCCGTTACCATTTCTGACTCTGGTGTTCTTGTCTTAATGTGTGTGCATGAGTGAATATTGAATGTTATGATAGCACTGTTACATTGTACCGGCAGCCCGGTGTATCTTCCTTTGATGATGCTATGATCAAATTATCCCCTGATCTACTAGAGCATGGCAACATGTTATGTTGTACAGCTTTTGGATCTCTGGAAATATCCATTTCAATTCATCTGAGGCCTACTCATATCATTGCCTACAAGACCAGTATGACAAAATTGCCATGTACATGCGATCAAGTTTAACCACGTCAGTACGCACCAATCATATTATCGTCATTCGCTGAGTGTGCATTATCCACATAGTTGAGATCACAGAACTAAATTATACAAGGTTGTATCGTGAATAAACGAAATATAGCTTGGGAGTCTCTGGTCTTCTACAATATATATCTCATACCATTTGTTCATATAATTTCCCATGTTCATATTGTCTTCTATGGTGTCATGATTAAAGCGTTTCTTGTTAATGTTATCTAATGCAGATTAGTCACCTTCATGCATCTATCAGTCACGTACGACATGCAAGCACATACATGTAAGGACGAATTATATTAAAATATATTATTTTCAATACATTCTCTATCATTTTGACTGCCATCATAAACCATACTATATTTAACATAGTAACAGTTTCAAACAGTCTGTGGCTAACCTACCCGATCTCCAGCATAGAAACGCCAATGGATTATATCGCATCCCATGTGCATCTATCATCCGACATAATAAAGACCAACGGCTATGAAGAGATAGAAGGTGAGAAGCAACCAAACTAAACATGACACGTCGGGTCAAAATACCAATGGCATTATGACGTCGGGACGAAATCTCGAAAAATACAAAAACGATATCTCTTTTGTTGTGCAGAAGGCAGCGATAGGAGTCCCAAATGCTTTCCACGTCGACCTACTGCCATATAGGGGTTCTCACCTTCCTCTGTGGATCATATTCAGAAGAAAAAAACATCGAACAAGAAAGAAACCTAAATTCAACATAAATATTTTAATGTGATCTACTTCCTCATGTCCTGACAATTAATGACAAATACAATCACGTCTACCATTATTTTCGTCCCTCTTTGTTTTCCTGCTCCACTGTTCCTTCGATGTTAAAAGGAACTAAATGTTTTCCATAGGCCACATTGTTAACGTTTGAACACGCCGACGCTAAATCCTCGAGTTCCGAAGTGCACGATGAATGCGTTCGTGAAGACCAACCCTTTCGGCGTCTGTTCGCACAGAGGAGTACCTATCGAGCCATTCCTTTTTCAAAAACCAACATACGTTTTCCACACAACCCCACTTTTTGCACAGAAAAGCCAATACACAGCCACAATATCTCGCCATTGTTTGGACATGCACGAACGCATTTCAGACAAGGAAACGCCCACGTTATGGGTATTATGTTTCATGAATTTGTAAATTTATTTGACATATTATACGCCAATCGCGCGCCAGAATTTTTCTAACTCGTATTCGAGATACCCTGTACTACTTATATAGTTCCTTCTAACCTCGAAAGTTCTGATCCTTCCAAGATCCTGCTGAATGCTACATGATGATGCATGTCTTCGCTTCTGATATTCCATGTGAAATCTCCTTGACAATTCTGCCATTCAATCATTGAAATCGTCATTTTCACTCCCGAACAAAACCCACACATGCAATATTAAGTCACATCCATCTTTAAAGTGTTGTTATCCCTTTTCTTTGTCCATGTATAGTCATACGTCGAGTTCGAATCAGTTAAACGTCGGCATATGCGCGCAGTGATTCAGGCGCGATAACCGAATATTAAATCATCGTTCATCGACTGTCAAGCTCTGCGCTGAGTCGCCGAGTGATTCGCGCGAGATAACTCTAAATTGTGCTGCATCAGAGGTCAAATGGAAACTGTTCAAACTGCCTTCGGATTATGTGAGCTTGACATCTGTGGAAACGTTCCCAATAAAAAAAACAACACCGTCTAGCAGGGAATCCACTTCAAACTTTCCTTTTTTCATAACTGGGATCAGTTCCGCACTAACAAAATATTGTAATTTTTTTAATCACACTTAAAATTTCTAAAAAGCCACAACAGACTTCACCTTTAATGAATGGGCCTCTTGGCAAACGAAGTTTGTGGGAGAATGATTCCTTGAATTTTTGTCAACAGTTTACTTTTAATTCATTCAACCAATCACAGCCCAGAGTGTTTTAACTGTGATACTTTGTACTAGAAACAACCAACCTCCGGGAAACAACTAACAAATTTGCCCAGATACAAGAATCCGGTTTAAAACCAGCTTCGCCATTGCTGGACTTGTTGGCCTAATGTGCCATGGACTTAACAACTGCGCCACCGGAGGCCCCGAAATGAAGAATGTTGCACTTCGTATGTTACCGTTCTTAGAAGGATCTCTCGATCGTAATGTTTTGGGAATTGGGCCGATACAGCCCGAAAATTCGAGCGTAGAGTGTGTAGCTTGAATGAAATGCCAAGCTTGATAACCCAATACAAAACCGTACCAGTTTACGGGTTTTCTTTAGTCCGGCCCCCGAGACACTGAACCTGGTTTTTGGCGTTTTTTCTCAACGAATTACTATAGTTGTTGGTGTCCACATGCAGAATATCATTACTTTACAGCTGATTTTCCACAAAACTCAAAATAGCCGCCAAAATATTATATTTTCCATATTATCGAATATATGTGTGACGAAAGTCAAACAAAAACCGTTAATCACACCCAATGGTAATTTATTCTAACATTGTGTGCTTATATCTTGACAATTCTCACACATTTGCATAACAATTGAAACCTGAAACTTTTAAATTGTTCAAAAAATCAATGTTCTCTATCAGTCCGGCAGCCAAGTCACTGATCGTGTATGTTTCGGCTTATGGTGTTCTCTGTTCAACTATTAATAATTATAGCGGCTCGTGTCGTTATCCATACTCTAGTTGCTGGACAGGTGGCATGATTGAGCACTTCAATAGCTTCCATAAAACATATTACATAATATGAATCGTACGTGACACGTATAGTGGAGCAACCACACATGCATGCTGTGCCTCAAATTTGCCTTTTATCGGCGACATACATAACGCTAAAAGAATAATTTAAGTAACATCACGCAGTGGTCCCGGTGGAGACGACATGACAGGACATGTCGTGGATTGTGCAATCTTGGTCATCTTGTCTGGATTCTGGCCCGCAAATCCAAAATGACGTAAATGACGTCAGAAACCGTGTCATGGCGTCTTCGCTTGTTTTCATTACGCTAACCAACGAAATTGGACTAGATGAATCTAATAGGCATAACATGACATGGAAATTCTTCCTAAGTTGTGAAGTATATCCAATTTCATTTTCATCGCGATGGTCCATTTCAGAATCCGTGCTTTGGCAATCTCCACAGAGTTGCTAACCGGAAGTCACGTGAGAATTTCTCCAAAATCCATACCCGCGATCTTTGAAAAATCACTAATTGATATAGAAAAAAGAATATGACGTCATTCACCTGTGCCTAATGTATAAACAACCACGTGCGCCTGCCGGTTGTTGCTATAAGATTGCCGCCACAATGTCCGCTTTT
The DNA here is from genome assembly GCA_032622095.1 of Siphonodentalium dalli. NCBI lineage: Eukaryota > Metazoa > Mollusca > Scaphopoda > Gadilida > Siphonodentaliidae > Siphonodentalium > Siphonodentalium dalli. Next base: position 198,343,703 of record CP136065.1, on the reverse strand, counting down.
CCGTGTCGACTACAATTGTGATTACTGGAGTACGAAATCCTGGATCCATTCAGGTGGTAAATTATTACCAAAATACGTATCAATATTTGCCACATGTTGAATGAAGTGAGACGTAGGATTCCTAAAGTCATCCCAAATTTTACTCTACAAGTCAGTCTACCAAGGCAATGCACCCGGTCTTAGCGTGAGCATCCCCCCAACGGATAACAATAGTTTATGGTGTCGCTGTGGAGAATAACTTTACTGGGCAGCAGAAAGAATTAAGTACGGTGAGATTTTCCACAAAATCGAAGATGGCTGTCAAAATGTCCAATTTTTCTCATCATCAGAAGTCGGGTATAACTCTCTCCCATCGTCGTCCATTGAAAACAGATGGTGAATTATTTTTTACAATATCCCCTTATATTTTTGTAGTCGCGGATTTCAACCAAATTGATATATAGTCATCTCCATGATACGATTAATCTAAATAAATCTAAATAAACCAAAGTGGCCCTATTCGAGTCAGGGATGGGGTGGGGAGGTGCAACAAAAATGAAAAAAGTGTTTTCACCAAACTTATATTTCATCTGTATGCTACAAGGACCCTAATTGGCGTGCGTTTAAAGGCGGCATCTTAGAGGCGAGGGGATGGGGAGGGGCAACACCAATGAAAAACATTTCGGCAATTTCGAGATACATAATCTCCACGAAAATCAAATGGTGTCCACCCTTTAAGTGTCGTCAAAGTCATATCGCGGAGTAGGGTAATGGGACGTCATCAGGATTGAAAAAAAAAAAATTATCCCCAATTGTTTCAAAAATCAGATATAGGCATCTCGTGAGTTTATATGAAAAGATTCGATTTGAGGAGATTTTGGCGTTCAAATTTCTCAACCTCGAAAAATGGTGATCGAAGTCACTTGAACACTCTTAGCTTCTCAACTGTCATATTTATTTGGGGACGGGAATCATAGTGAGCTAGCAAAAATTTATACATAGCTCATTCGTTGTTTTTTTTTTTTTATTCTATATCCAAATTCGCGAATGTCTGTCTGATCGCTATAAAATAACTTGTCACCATATATAGGGTCCCTAATTGGTATAACTGGGGTATAGCTTTACGGGGACGATAATGGTGCAGGTTAACATTTTCTAAAGTGAAACTAGCTAATGGATTCAGGAATGGTAAAGTGGAGGAGCACCAAAATTGATGAAAACTATTTTGTCACCGATAATACACATGGAATGTATTTGTGTCGTTTAAATATAAATATACAAAGGTGATGATATCCAGGTCGATGATGGAAGTTTGGGGACGGGTGAAAAAGTTATCTTTTTATTTTACCGATTTCCACCAAATTTATAATTTCATGTTCATTGCTTCAAATGCGCTGGTTTCGAATTGGCCATGTATTGATCAGAATGGCACATTAAGCTGTCCCTTAACTCATATCAAGCTTGAAAATATCTTATCCACGACATAACTGTGCACCTCAGCTACAGTGACGTCCTTACAATGGAAGCCTTTACATCGAGAGTTGGGAAGCGTATCAGTCGGAACAGAACGGATCTACCATTATATTGGAACAAGCAAAATGCATTTCCTCCGAAATTATATCTGTGACCACACGATTACCGATACTGGCGTATGTATATATGCCAGATGTATGGAAGAACGGACTGAGTATGCGTGGTCATTGCTTCAAATGTGATTGCTTCAATGAGCGCACTGCCAAAAATATTTTCTCAATTCAGGAAAAAAAAAATCTTGAAATAAGATATTATCTTGGGAGAATAGCTAGAAAAATAAGAAAACATATTTTCTAGGTCAAGAAATGAAAGGGTGGGAAAATTTCTTGTCTGAGAAAATTTCTTTAAGAAAACACAGTAATCTTAGTAAGAAAATCCTAGTTAAAAAATCTTAGTCTAGATTTTTTTTCTTAATGTAGGAAAGATTGTTTTTCTCACATAAGTTTATTTTTCTTGAAATAAGATAAGTTTAAGATACTGCGATTATCTTGGGAGAATAGCTAGAAATTTAAGAAAGCTATACAATTAATCTAGAACAAGAAATTATATTTTCTATAGTTAGAAATATCGTCAAGATATTTTTTCTAGAATGAGATTTTCTCAAGCAGGAAAATAAATCTAAGTAAGGAAAACAAGTTTTCTTAACTAGGAATATTTTCCCCAATTAGGAAAGATATATTAGAAAACAATTCTTAATTAAGAAAAACATTTAATTTTAAATTAATATATAATTTCAATTGTGTTTTAAAATATACAATTGACATTTATTCTGAATATAAAAACTTCTTTGTAAATATCATTGTTAAATGTATAATAGAGACAATAAGGGGGCTTAAAGGCACGGGAGGCCTTAGTTGTCGAAAATATTCATATTTGTTTCAATCACCGTAAACAGAAAAACATTAAAACGCATACAGTTTTGTTCATATATACCATGACCATCGCGTAAACAGCATGCTATCATAAAGACCTACTATATTTTACCTAAGCAGGAGCCTGATTGTGTTACAGAAGGCAGCACAGTGTTACTGGCTAATCACACACAAATGATATAAATGCTCTTTATTCGTTCCATATCAAAATTCAGCAACAATGAACGCTCTTTATGTTTACCATCATAATATAAACAAACACCAGGAAAGTACCTTTTTATGCTTTTGTTTACATAAGAATGGTCAAACATATGACAATAACATACTGTTTATGCGATATTTCTTATTTGTATACGGACAAAGTCTGTCTACATTTTAATATTCTTTCTGTTTGTGGCGGTTTTTGACCGGTGGAAATATTTTCACAGCATATATACCCACCGCCAAGGCCTCCCGTACCTTTAAACTTTAAATATACAATCAACAATTTCTCGTTACAGTTATGGGTTTCTAAAATTGCAAGTGGCCAAACAAGATACTGTGTACATTCGCGAAATGAAACTATACAAAGTACCTGTATCTTGTTCTGCCTCTTAAAATTGTATTAACCTATATACGCAACAAAAAATATATTAATTGCTAATAATTACATCCCGACACATGATTTTCAATATATTTATAGAAAGAGTTACCTCAAATCTGTCGGTTGCAAAAAAAATATATAACAATTTCTGTTATTTGAGTATCCAGTTCAAACGATAGGAAAAAAAATCATCACACATGACAAAACAAGCACTGTATGTGCCTTAATAAACATCGTAACCCTGTATTTTTAAATGCACATATTCTAGGACGGGTGATGTGTAATAAACACAGAAAGACACTTGTATTAATGGATTTGTTGATACGGCACTTGTGCCATTGAGGAAAGATAGAACTCTAGGGTGTGCTGTTTATTCCGTCATTGTGCGCTAGCACTCGTGTCATATCAACAAACCCATAAACAAAATTGTGTAATTCTGTGTATATACAGCATGGTTTCAATAGCTGTTTCATGAATCATGCAGATTGCAGGTTTACTGTTCAGGTACTAGCCCAAGTCTTTTCGGTATGCAACAGCTTGAGATATCGAATACAGTAATGCTCCGAGTATAATCGACTCCTTAAACACAGTAGAATTATGGGTAACTTTTCAGGATTTAGTCGGAAATATGGCTTGTTGCCATTCATCGGAAAGCTCTCTGAGAGCTTTCCGATGAATGGCAACAAGCCATATTTCCGACTAAATCCTGAAAAGTTACCCATAATTCTGCTGTGGTTAAGGAGTTGATTACTTAGAGCATTACTGCAGTTGAAACTGTTTTGGATCGAGTCCTGTCCGGCTACTCTTCTATAACCTCTCAAGATTTTGAAGTGTTGAATGGGTCCCCATGAATCGCTCAATTAAACAATCGCAACGGTGTTGAGTGTTTTGCTTATCGCTCACTATTTACTGCTGTATATAAACAAACGATTGACTTGCACAAAGTGTGTTTTGTGGATAATAACGCATTCATATGAACATTATCCTATACTATTAGTATATTCTTGGGAAACTTTTTGTAAATGTTATTTATAAATTATAACCTATAACGAAGGCCATCCATTCCTTTAAGTTCCAAAGATATAAGGAGAATCACTGCATTTTAATTGCATACCGCATCCATCGTGGTGCTGTATTGTGTTCAAGTGACAACCTTACCATGGTGTTGGAAATTACTGCAGTGTAATACCACAGCATTACCTGGGTAACACCACGTTAGAGATGGTCAATTACTTTAAGTATATGCAGGTTTGAAATCATCACGCTTGGGAAAGGCTGCCCTCTATGTTCTTATAAAAAAGCGTCACTTTGACCTAATCTGACGAAATACTGGTAGTGCTACAATCAAGATAACTCAACCCACAATTCTGGGCGTAAAGTCCATTATAGAAGAGTATCGGGATGGGACTCAGTCCAAAACAGCATCAACCCAACCGATACCACAAGTTGTGGACAGGGAAAACTTGGTATAAACAGGTACTAGTACATGCATGTATTACAAGCATTAAAGGGTACACTAAATCCGGCCATTTATGAGACCATCTCCTTGTATACTCGACAGAATATATGCAACAAATGAATGAATTTGGCCCATGGATAAGTGCAACACCTGTGTGCTCTATGAACAATGCAAACATGGTATTTATAATGATAATGAATTATTGGCTGGAGTCATAAATTCATTTTCATTATAATTTATACCATGTTGTTTGCATATATTCTGCTGAGAATAAAAGGAGATGCTCTTAATGCTCAGTGTAAAACACTGCAAATATGGAACTTAAAGAGCTTTTGTCTATCTTCTACTGGAAACAACTGTTAAATTTATTAAGACTTTATCAAGTCTTTTCACAGTATATAGTCTACATGTTTAATAGTATAGCACTAGTACTCACTAGTATTTCCAGACTTTTTGTGATAAAAATGCGGATAAAAGTGCAGAATTCTAAATTGATGCATTAAGTTGCAGAATTTTAAATTGATGCATTAAGTGCATGAGCGGCTTTAGAGTTCTTTGAAGTGCGGTCATGCAAAATAACATAAAAGTTTGTAAAACAAGATACATGTACATACTATGATTATAGCGGTATGAAGTGTCTGGAGCACCTTTGATGGATAAAAGCGAATGTATACAGGCCTTAAAATTTTGCAAGAATCAAACTATAGCATTTCTACATCAAATCAGCTGCTTTTAACCAGACTCAAACGAAGAATCATGATTCTGACTCTCATCACACTAAAATCCCTACAAAATAATCTACTGGTGTGCAGATATTTCATTGAGTGTTTCAAATCATTTTAAAGGGACCCAAGGCACTCATAGTGAGTAAATATGCCAAACATATAACATACAACAGTTCGTAAAAACATCACCACTCAGAAAAACATGAATTCCTGATTCCTATATTAATTATTGAAAGTTTTCCAATAACGAAATTTCTCCTGTTGGAACCATTGCTATGTAAACAAAACTGTTACAGTGATTTGTCAACAAACATTGCTACTAGTAATCGCGTAGAAGGTTAAACATATTTTAGTCTATTAAAATATTATTTTCAGAATATTTTTCAATGCTTTGGCCATGCAATGTTTAACCCTTTCATGATGGGAGCTGCGCTGGTACAGCATTAAAGATCATGTACCAGTGAATTCTTGTATATATGCAAGTCTCACATAGGAAGCATCATATGTATAAGAGAATGCACTGGATTACAAGGTCAAGGTAAATATTGTTTGGCCATGTATTCTCTTATATATGTGAGGCTCCATTTTGGAGACTCGCAAATATAAGAGAATGCATTGGCGCAGGGTTTTAGCAACATTTCAAGAATCTCCAGTCATGGAAGGGTTAAGTTTTTATTAAACTTTAGCATCTTATTGGACTTATTCAACATTGGATGGTGGTAATGTCACTGTAACAGTGATGTTTATCAGAATTGCTAGCATGCAATGACATTCTTTCATATAAATTAATTAACTCACAGAATATCGAAAGACCAGATGTGAGTATAATATAAATTTATCACCCCATTTTATGCAGGGATACAAAAAATAAAGATAACATATGTTATGCTTTAAAGTCAACATGGACAATTAAAGGTAAACAATCTGAATTGATGGTCTCCATACCATCAGATTCCAAGAACAACATTTCTTAATCGATTAAATACCAAAACATAATGCTAACTACTGTCAACTCTAGTGTAACATTTTCCAAAACATGTTATATATCAACATTTTGTTCATCGCAACTTGGTATCAGGATTAGGTCAGTCGACTCAGTCGGCTCGTTGAATATTTGCTAGGCCGGGAAATATTCAAGGTGGTGAAAAATAACAGATTTCAAAAATTTATATTTTGTAACTCAGAACTTTAAAGGGTGTGTTCCTCGACTCGAATCAATTATTTTTACCCCCGAAGCCAAAGAAATAGTAATTGAGGAGCGTGAACTCGGATTATCTATCTTTAAATGGGCATGTATGGTACATGTATAAGCCACTTTAAGCTCCTTGTACAGATTACTTGGTGATGCAGCAGGTTGACAAAGATAAAGGAAACTTAGAATATTTTGATTCTGTTATGGATTTTAAGGCCTATATGTGTACATGAATCTTGATTATATTGACATACTGCAATAATATGTCACTTAAAAGTTCATATCCTTCAGATAAGCTCAGAAACAAGGCTTGAGACTGTTCCATGGGTACTGTTGTGCTTTGTGTGGAGATTTGAAACTGGTACACCTCCAAATTCTGGTCAATGTACTGTAGTATGAAATATAAAAAAGTTTATGCATACGCTGGATGCCATAGCGCACATTTTCTGAGACTCGATGAAGCATACAAGTACATGTCTGTTGTAGAATTGAATTCACTAACTTCACTAGCCAAGATTTTCACCACATAAGTCTGATAAAATGTAGAGGTCACTGATCGGTCTCCATCAAGGAAGGAATGCATACATATATGTGTCATTTTTGCCTTTGATGAACACATTGATCGTCATGTGGTTATAAATTAAAGCCTCCCCTTCGCTGCAGTGTGCACTAGTTACCAGGTAAGCATGGTACTGGATTCAGTGCATACCGTCCGTAGGTATACATATGGTACATATGTATAGCCAGGAGACTCAGGACTCACTGTCACACAGCAACAACACACATGTCATGCATGGACGAATACCGATAACATCTACAGTACATGTATACAGTACATGTATACAGTACATGTACACCGAATAACATTTGAAATCCTTCCTCATCCAGTCTTGGACAGAATTAATAATATTGGTATTAAGGGTCACCATGCAGTGTCTGCAAGAAGCACTCTGACAGGAAACATGATTCTATGATTGGTTATCAGATAATCATATCAGGCCTTGAATGAAATTTTGATGTCTCAATCCAGTCAAGCAGCTCCTCCTGTCTGAAAAAAAAAGATTTTAATGCTTGTAATGACATCAGAAAAGAGGAATGACTGATCATATACTGTACATATTATTAAGATACATCATCCAAATTGATCACCCGGGGGCCGAGTTATAACAGTAAATTATATCCATTCAAATGCTGCATGATGGTCAGAAACAGCTACAAATACCGGTATCATATACCGGTGTAACAGATATCTCCCCCTGGATATATCCCCCACTCTGGATACCCCCCCCCCCCCCCATGAATGACTAAAATAAAATTTCACTCAATTGATATATGTTACTTGAACAAACAAAAATTAAATATAAAAAAACAAACTTAAATCTCATAAAACATTTCTTTCTGGCCATTTCAGGGTCAAACGATATTAAATGAGTGAATTTTCTTTTAGTCATACATGGGGGGAAAATGCCCAGGGTGTGCGAGTGAGACATCTGAGGACATTCGCAAATACACTTCCCCCATGGAGGAAGATATCCAGACAGGAGGAGGTGACGTGTTACACCGGTACCTGCACCAAATACTCCCAAAAACATTCCAGATACATGTATATAGGTACCGGTATGATATCATATTGGTCTTGTAAATATCATATATTTGTAAATGTTTTAAGGCAATTTAAACAGCTGCTTGGGGGGGGGGCAGGGGGGGGTGAAAAAAAATTTTTGGCACGTATGCCGGGGTGGGTGGGTGGTCAAAGCCACCAACAAGCAATTTTTTCCGCAACTAAAACAAAAATTTCCTGCTTGTTTTTTTAGTGTTTTGGCAATGAGTTGGGCTTCAAAACCACTTTGAATGAGAGAAATAATGTAATTCTAACTGGTAAACTGACTGCAGGCAGTTATCGTGTTGTATTTTGTTGCAAATTTTGAAATCCAAGATGGCCACTGGCAGCCATGTTTTTTTGGCTGAATGACCTCAAAATGACTCATTCCTATTTACATGTCCATGTTAACATCCATGATAAATAGTATGCACAGAAATTCATATACAGCTGTTTACAGTGAATTTCCCCCCGCAAATCTCTGTTTTAGTGTTAAAAGGGGGGCGGGTGTAAAAAAAATGGTCGGAAAAAACTGCCGAAAACGGAAAAAAATTTGGGGGTGGGTGGGTATAAAAAATGATCGAAAGGGAAAAAATGCCATGTACATGCCTGAAATTTGTTTCCGGGGGGGGGCAATGTGGCACCCCAAATGTCAATACAACATTTGATTTTATCATCTTTACTTGAATAGGTGAGTTCACAAATACTCTATTTCCATGCATATACTAGTAAACACAATTATACATAATCATTGGGGAATTGAACAAATTATACTGTATAATATACAAGCATAATTATGTATACTAGAAGATAGCAGCACAAACTAGTACTTCTGCATGTCAAATATCACACATACCAGTATATACCACTTATACTGCGGATTGACTTCTTTAAAAATATTGGCCATCATATCAGGGGGGGATTTCCGGGCACGTATGCCGGGGTGGATGGGCGGTTGAACTTGATGGGACCAACAAACATTTTTTTCCGCAACTAAAATTTTATTTTCCTGCAAGTCGTTTGACTGTTTTTGCAATGAGTTTGGCATAAAACTCATTACAATAAGAGAAATACCGGTATTTATAAAACAGAAATGACAAATTTCATGATGATCAGACAAACAGTATAGCTTGTAGCTCATGCTAATGGATTGAATTTTGAATTCCAAGATGGCCACCGGCTGGTGACCGGCAGCCATGTTTTTTTGCTGAATGACCCCAAAATGAGTCGTTCCTATTTACATGTCAATGTTAACATCCATGACAAATAGTATTCACAGAAATTCATATACAGCTGTTTACAGTGAATCTCCCACACACCCCCCCCCCCCCCCCGCAAATCTGTTTTATTGTTAAAATGGTGGGGGTGGATGTTTGAACGCGGGGGTGGGTGGGTCCCAACAAGGGTCGAACGAAAAAAATCAGCTTACATGCCTGAACATATTTTCCGACCCCCTGATCATATGGCCATTTTCGTCTATTTTTCCAACTATACTTTCTATAAGCAATGGGAATGCTTGATAGAAAATTTGAAAATAGTATATACAAGTAGGGGGTTAAATGTAGCACACCATGAACTTTGAAGTTGCCGACATTGTTTATGCTGTCAATTTTTAAACTCCACCCATCGCCTGTTGTCAGGCCGCATTGATTGGCGTCCACAGTCCACCTTGGAAAATTTCAACTGCACCCCCCCCCCCTTGAATCAGAATCAGACCAAATACATATTTTGGCATAATTCCATTTGCACCCCCCCCCCCTTGAATCAGATGCAGACCAAATACATGTTTTTGCATAATTCCATTTGCACCTCTGGTCTAATATCATATATATTCATAAACCATGGTTCTATATATTCCCGGTATGAGACCATCCAGATATTTTTACCTGAAAAATTGCATAAAATCTAACGGTCTAACTCCAGACAAATGCACACGGCTACGGACAAGAGACCAGGACACACCGGGCTGTTCATGGTTGTTCGGCCCGGGTGAGAACATTTTGAAAACTATACAAGAAAATCTCGAATCCAATAAACTAGACTGGCATCAAATGAAGCGTTCCTATTTTCTTGTAAATTTGGGGAGGGGTGCGTAAGAATTTTTTTGGGATTTACAGCTGGGAGTTACCGTTAAAATCTCGAGATTAATGGGGTCTTTACGTGGTGTTATATGATGCCGACAAGTTCATTTAATGTCAAAATTACGATTAGCCAATTCGGCTGGTTAAACAACACATGTGGCGGCCCACGTCCAGAATTTTCCAGGTCTCCCGATCGGCCATGCAGTCCGCCTCTGCCCTCATGAATTTATGTGAGAAGAGTACCATCTTATTGGATACACGGCTGGTTAAACAACACATGTGGCGGCCCACGTCGGTTTCATTTGTGGCCCAAGTTGTGGTTGGGCGGCCCAACCACATATACCCCCCCCCCCCCCAAACCGTAAAAAAAACCCTCGGATTCTCGCTTGATAGAAAATCACGTGGAATCAGAATTTTTCCAGCCTCCGGCCCATCGGGAAATTTCCCGGTCTCCCGATCGGCCAGTCCGCCTCTGCATATGAGTATATTGTCGGCGGTTAACCATGTGATTAACTACCCTATGTTTTTTTATTTACTTTGTACAATTTTTAAATACACACACAGTTCTGATGCAGTCACAAGTGGAGGTAACCAAGGATACGCCACAATTTCGCATCTAAAATGCTTGATACTACATTTTATCATTCGCGACAATGCGCAGTAAAACTATCACTGTATCGGTTACTACCCACAACAAAATCTGTCCACTTACGATTGAATCGTGATCATCAGAACATTCACTTAGTGAACGTTCAGATGACCACGATTCAATCGTAAACTTGTGGAAACTTTTCCGTCGTAGGAAATAACTGATAATTGGACTGCGCATGCTCACATCAAAATCGTAGGTCAAAAATAATATCAAGCACTGTTTGATTTTACTATTTTTAGATGCCAAATTGAGGCGTATCCTTGGTTTATACATCCACTTGTGACGAAAGATTCGCAGTGGTGTGTGCATAAAAATTGTAGCTGAAAATGCCCGGTGTAGTCAATCACATGCTTCAGGATGTTCAACCTACGGTATAATCATATACGATGCCGCATCGCAATTGTGTGAACAAACTATCCACGATCTTGTCGGGCCTGATTCCTCCACTTACAAATGAATCGTGGTCGTCTGAACATACACTTACATGTAGTGTTGAATTGGCCACACAATAACTAGAAGGCCGTGGCTAAAGAACGGTATGCCGCTCTTTAATACCAAACGCTAAAGAGCGGTATACCACGCTTTAGCTATATGGGCCTGATACGCTAATTAACGGTATACCGCTCTTTAGCGTTTGGTGCTAAAGAACGGTATACTGCTCTTTAGTGACAAACGCTAAAGAGCGGTATACCACGCATTAGCTATATGGGCCTGATACGCTAATGAACGGTATACCACTCTTTAGCGTTTGGTGCTAAAGAGCGGTATAGGCCTACTGCTCTTTAGCCCTCGGTGCTAAAGAGCGGTCCAGGTTGGATGAGCGGCACGTACGTTGCCAAGATATTTTGCGCATTGCGCCAACACATAACGTTATAATCCGTATCGCTCTTTAGCTCTCATCGCTAAAGAGTGGTGTGCCGTTCTTTAGCCCTCAGTGCTAACGAGCTGTCCATGTTGGATGAGCGGCACGTGCGTTGCCAAGATACTTTGCGCATTGCGTGTAACGTTATAATCCGTACCGCTCTTTAGCCCTCACCACTAAAGAGCGGTATACCGTTCTTTAGCCCTCAGTACTAAAGAGCGGTATACCGTTCTTTAGCCACTTCGTAACTAGAATGAATGGGCATTTTATTTTTAATATTATCAGGTTCACATTTGTTCAAAATTATTCTATGAAGAAGTACCTTTATATACAATTGCCTTTTAAGTTATATTTTCAATAATTGTGACCTTTCTGTTTTCCAACTATTGTCATATTAATCTCGACCGATAATACAGAGCAATTATGCATAGCTTTATGCCAGAATTTGATTTTTGCAGGGTAAAATTTGCCACTCACGCCGGCTACGGAATACTTTATTTGTATTTATCGTAGAAATTAAGCACAAAATATGATTTAATAAAAACCGATTTTGCAAAGTTTCCCAGTTTTGCGAATATTGTGGATGGGTACATTTATATACGAATGATCAATGCCATATAATCATAGTCCATCAGATGTTACTATTTTAACATGAGAAATCATAACAAATACAAGCAGATTGAACGTATTCTAAAATATCGTACATATTTCACCGACAGTAAAATTCACCATCATTTCATTTGTAAAATATGAATAAATCACGCACGTGTAATCGTATTTCAATTAAGTATATCACTCGTAACAACATTTTCGTAAAGAGAAAACACTTTACAACAGTTAACTTACCTGAAAAATCAGATCAAATGGAGTTCAGCTGTTCATTTCCGATCTCGAAAAATGTGTTTTGTCATAATGGCTGACCGTGACCCACAGAACAGGCGTGACCGAATGGCGGACACAATAAAAGTTGTAGTCCGAGTCCGAGTTCAGTAAAAGGTGTAGTTGTGACTTTCAATTTCGTCCATCCCAGAAATCTAGTATATTTTATAAAAGAGACATGTTCTGCACACAGATCTATACAATTTGCATGTTCATAAAAGGTATCTAGGGATTACTCAGATGGTGGGCCTATATAGACTTGAGTGATGTGTTTTGGCCTGTGTCATTTAAAATTAATTCGAGGGGGGGGGGGATTGGGGGGGGGGGGGGGTCAATGCATATTATTTTTCATTTGCGCTTGATTTTCGCTTAGGCATAAACATTTGCGCTTAAGCCCAAATGATAGAGGTTATTTGAACTTAAGCGCAATATGTGTGCTTAAGCGCAAATATGTGTGCTTAAGCGCAAATATTTTCGCTCAAGCGTAAATAAATAATAAATGTGAAAAGGGCCTCCCCCATATATATATGACCATTGACCATGGCGGGAATTGCGCTGGTGCAGCATTAAAGTCTTAACAGACCATATGCTAGAGCATTCTCTTATATATGTGAGTCATCCAAATGAAGCCTCGTATCATATATAAAAGAATGCATTGGCTTATAAGGCTTGCCAATGAACTGAACATTTATCAGGTTATTGCATGAATTTTTAATACACAGCAAGGCAGGTTACATCATTTTATAGATATTCTAGAATTTCTAGTTTGTGAAAACTATACTTAAAGCCATATTTTATGCACCCTGTCTAACCAACTGAACTATGAACTATAGACATGTTATTATTTTTATTATCAGAGACATGCCTTCTGCAAAGATATAGGCTTATACATTATAAACATGCAAATAGTTGCTTCATTTGGGCTAACTTCCATCATTTAGTGAGTCAAACGTGAGGAAATTCTCTTAGTTTGAAAGTTGGAGCATGCCTGGCCCTGTGAGTTGATGTCACAAACATCAAATATTAGTACTTCTTATCAGATGGACATCTCTACCAATAAATTAAACATTTCTCATAGTCATTGCATGCTTTATAATATACAGGACAAGGTAGACAACATCATTTGATGGATATTTGACTTAAAATAGTCTGTGGAAACAACCTAAAAGCCATATTGTATGCACCCCTGTGTAGCCAAAATAAATTAAACTATGGATATTTTATTGTTTATTTCACCAGAGACATGTATTCTGTTGAGATATTGCCTTATATATGTTATAAACATGCAAATAGTGGCTTCATTTGGGCTTGCTTCCATAATTTAGAGAGTCAAACCTGAAGAGATTCCCTTATTTCAAATTTGTAAGATGCCAAGGCAACTGAAATGGTGTATCAAACCTCAAATGGCAGTATTTCTTATCAGATGGACATGTCTACCAATAAATTAAACATTTCTCATGGTCATTGCATGCATTTTAATATACAGGACAAGGTAGAAACATCATTTGATGGAAATATTACTTAAAATAGTCTGTCAAATCTACATAAAAGCCATATTGTATGCATCCCTGTATAGCCAAATGAAATTAAACTATGGATATTGTATTGTTTATTTCATTAGAGACATGCATTCTGTTGAGATATAGCCTTATATATGTTATAAACATGCAAATAGTGGCTTTATTTGGGCTTGCTTCCATAATTTAGAGAGTCAAACCTGAAGAGATTCCCTTATTTCAAATTTACAAGATGCCAAGCCAGCTGAAATGGTGTATCAAACCTCAAATGACAGTATTTCTTATCAGATGGACATCTCTACCAATAAATTAAACATTTCTCATGGTCACTGCATGCATTATAATATATAGACCAAGGTAGAAAACATCAGTTGATGGATATTTTACTTAAAATAGTCTGTGGAAACTACATAAAAGCAATATTGTATGCATCCCTCTACAGCCAAATGAAATTAAACTATGGGTATTTTATTGTGTATTTTATCAGAGACATGTATTCTGTTGAGATATTGCCTTATACATGTTTTTAACATGCAAATTGTGGCTTCATTTGGGCTTTCTTCCATTATTTAGAGAGTCAAATCTGAAGAAATTCCCTTAGTTTTATATTTATGATCCCATAATCCCATGAAATGGTATTTTAAACCTCAAATGTCAGTATTTCTTATCAGATGGACATATCAACTAATGAATTAAACATTTCCCATGGTCATTACATGCATTTTAATATACAAGGCTATGTAGAAAACATCATTTGATGGATATTTTACTTAAAATAGTCTGTGGAAACTACATAAAAGCAATATTGTATGCATCCCTCTATAGCCAAATGCAATTGAACTATGGATATTTTATTGTGCATTTTATCAGACATATATTCTGTTGAGATATATAGCCTTATACATGTTATTAACATGCACATAGTGGCTTCATTTGGGCTTTCTTCCATAATTTAGAGAGTCAAAGCTGAATAAATTCCCTTAGGTTTCAAATTTAAAAGATGCCAAGCCAGCTGAAATGGTGTATCAAACCTAAAATGTCAGTATTTCTTATCAGATGGACATCTCTACCAATAAATTAAGCATTTCTCATGACCATTGCATGCATTTTAATATATAGGACAAGGCAGAATACATCACTTGATGGATATTTTACTTAAAATACTTTGTGGAAACTACATAAAAGCCACATTGTATGCTTTCCTATATAGCCAAATGAAATTCAACTATGGATAAATTGGATATTTTATTGTTTGTATCATCAGAGATATTAGCATTCTGCTATTTTATAGTCTTTTGTGTGTTATAAACATACAATAGGTGCATGGCCTCATTGGGCTTGCTTTCATAATACAAGAGAGTCAACTCTGAATAAATACCATCGGTTTGAAATTGGTAGCATCTTCCATCCTTATATAAGAGGGGTATATACCAGCTTGAAGTACCGGTTTAATTAATAGGTTCAATGCAAGGGGCCACCAGAGAGGTTTGTCTAGTTCGGGATGGTGTGGCAAACCGCCATTTGGAGATTTCAAGGGAGCTCTAGGTCTCCGCAATGGCGACCCACTATATTGTGCAAACAAAATTTTATTAAAATTGTATAAAGGTCAGCATGCCCTAAGAGCATTGAGAAATAGATAAAAACACTTACTGACAGATTGCCAATAACAAAATTACATCTGTTGAAACTATTGTTATGTAAACAAAACTGTTACAGTGATTTGTCAACAAATATATAATTCTAGCTGTATTATTAGTTCAAATATTTAACTATGAATAACATTTTCAGAATATTTAATCAACAGGTTGGACCTTTTCCAATGTTATGTAAACAAAACTGTTACAGTGAGTGACTTGTCAACAATTATATAATCCTATAGCTGTAGTATTACATGTAGTTCAAATATTTAAGTATGAATATGAATTTTCAGAATATTTAATCAACAGATTGGTCTGGTTGGACCTTTTTCAATGTTTACCATAAAATTTTGATCACAATTTTGCTCTCGTTGGACTTTTACAGTTATTCCAATACAGCAGTAATTTCTACATAACAATTAATTCTTGGTTTAGAAATATTTTCTTTAAGTATTTCTTAACTTAGAAAAAAAATCTTGAAACAAGAAATATATATTTAATTTTTGAAGCCATTTTCTTATTAAGGAAATTGTTTCTTGTTTCAAGACTAAAATCTATCTTATTTGAGAAAACTATCTCTTGTCTGGTGGGAGTTTCTTAAATTTTCTTGATGTAGCAGACTTGGGGGGTATATTTCCCAAAATAAGATTTATTTTCCTGTTTCAGGAAATAGTTTTTCTTGTTTCAAGATATTTTATCTTATTAAGAAATTATTTTTGGCAGTGCGTGAACAAATGTTCATTTCTTATATCTAAATGGCCATGTACATGTATCGAAGAGAATGGTACATTGAGATGGCCCTCAACTCAGATCAAGCTTGAAAAATCGATGCTATCTTCACTCATGCATTTCTGAGTTCGAACCCGCGCCAACATCGTCTAGCCCAAACTGCGATGATCTTATCCACGACCTAACTACCCCGGCTAAAGGAACATTCTTAAAAAGGAAGCCCTTCCCCGAGAGTTGGGAAGCGTCTCAGTCTGAAAATGGGTTAGAATATTGAGAAACACCGGATCTACCATTATATTGGAACAAGCACAATTAATGAACTTCCTCCGAAATTGTATATGTGACCACACCGCACAGGCGAATATTATATTAGATGTATGGAGGCGCGGACTTTAGCGTTCATTATTTCAAATGAGCATGCTTCATTGAGCGTGAACAAATTCTTATTTCTTATCGAAATGGCTATGTATCGATCAGAATGGCACAGTGAGCTGTCCCTCAACTCAAATCAAGCTTGAAAATCGGTCCCGAATTTTACCCATGTCGAGGTTAGAACCCGCGTTAACCTCGTCTAGCACAAACTGCCTTTCACCGAGAGTTGGGAAGCGTATCAATCTGAACAGTCGATACATCGATCGATACATGGTCATTTCTATAAGACATGAGAATTTGTTCACTCTCACTGGTATAATCACATTTGAAGCAATGAACACTCATACTGAGTCGATGCCTCCGTAAAGATGATAGCTATGATAATCGTATATGATCGCAGATACAATGTCCGATGAAGTGCATTGTGCTGTTCCGATATAATGGTAGATCCGTCGTGTTTCATAATTCGAACCCATGTTCAGACTGATACGCTTCCCAACTCTCAATGAAATGGCTTCCTTTAAAGGATGTCACCGTAGACGATGTGGTTATCTCGTGGATAAGATCAGCACAGTCTGGGCTAGACGAGGTTGGCACGGGGTCGAACCCCGACATGGCCGAAAATCGGGACCTATTTCAAGCTTGATCTGAGTTGAGGGACATCTCAATATGCCATTCCGATCGATACATGGCCATGCCGATAAGAAATGAGAAATTCTTCACACTCACTGGTGTAAGCACATTTGAAGCAAGGAATACTTATACTGAGTCCACGCCTCCATAAATCTGATGTACATATATAGTACACAATAGGATATGTCTGTCAGACGTTTTTCTCCCAGACCCCTGGACCGATTTCTTCCAAATTTGGTGTGGTAACTTTTAACAGCCTTAGTTGTTAAAAATGTTATATATTTTTTTTTATCAGAACGATCATTTAAACGATTAAAATGTGCTCGAAGCTCACAATGGGACCGCCGTTGAACAAAACCTCTGTCTAAGATCAAAATGTGCGAAATAAGCTTTCAACGGGGCCGCGGGCCCATAATGCACATAGAGGCGACCCCTCCAATGCTGAAAACAAGTCCCTCCTCTTGATTCAGCTAGTAGCTAATACAAAAGTCAATATTATGTTTATTTTCAGATAGTTGTAAGCGATGCGCGTTGTTTTCGTCTCTATGGTGATCCACGGAAACGACATCTCTATTGGCGGAAAATTTATCAATAGAAGATATCCTTGAACATAATAAATGCACAGGGGATACACCCTGGAGTCTCCAATTGCAGATTATAGTGACGTATATATCTGAAGAAACGACAGGAAAGCTTTGTTTCGAACGTGTTTGAAATCCACCAATGACCTTATGATGTTTACTGTGACGTCTTAAGATGTCATAGAGATAACCCATTCAACGATGCTGGTTTATGAAGCTCTTGCAATCATTTGTACCGATAAGTACTAGCATGGTGCGTGCACATAGGCGAAACACTTTAAATATAGGTGAAATATTGAACCGTTAAAACGTCCGCGCTGATATATTAAACAATACGGTCTCCCGACTTCCTCATTCAGGGATCATCCGCGGGACCACATCCATGGCGAAATTAATTCTCCGATTTTACCTTATATGCACCCTACACTATATCACGCAGGGTTTTGGAGCACAAGTAAAGACTTCAGTTCAGATATATAAAAGACTGACCCAATGGGACAATTATCATTGTTCGAACTCGCTTCTTGTGGGGACGGAGAGTGGAGTACTAATCGACGCTTGTGTTAGGTTATGCGAGGCGTCCGCCGTCTGTGCATCAGTATTCCATCGAGAGCAGGATGAACTCTGTGAACTTCATTCCTTCGCATCTGGACGAGTGATGTCCACATTCTGCACACATTCGATGGGATTTTCATATTTTGCCAAAACGATGCCGAAAGGTGAGTGTGTTTCTTGTTTTGTTCCAAATAGTTCTGGAGAATCCGGTATATATCAGACTAATTCAGTCATGCCTAGCCCACGCCGTGGAAGACATTGTCTATTACATGTATAGCAGACTAATTCAGTAATACCGGGCCCACGCTGTGTCCTGCACTGCCGATTAAGTTGAGGTTGGAAGTATCTGTTGACAATCTCAAGCGGCAGCTGAAAACCTATATATTCATCGATCATTTTTTGGTGTGACAAAATTGAAAGTGACAGTGTATCTCAATATGGGAAGGAGTTAAATTTTTTGCTGAGCAATGAATAGAATGATAAAGAAGAACGAAAGTAAAAACGTTACAGTAAAGATCTTGTATTGTGTAGATGAAATAATTTTCATTTCAAACATTTCACCAATAAATGTGGGCTACAGGGTGTGCCGATTCAAATCTGAAATCCAAGATGGCTGCACTAGCAGCCATTTTTATAACGAATTTCGAAAATAATCGATGGGCCCAAATATCCATATGAAGTTTGGTGACGATTAGATGAGGGATGCGGACTGTACGTGTGCCAAATGAATTAGTCATGCAAAGAGTAAACTTTAAAATGGCTGCCGGCGGCCATGTCTTTCATCGAAAATCTTTCAAATTCGATAGTCCTCATCTAGAGGTGATCCTAATCAAGCCTGCAAATTTACAAAACATTTCTTCCATATATATGCGGGCTGCAGGGGTGTTCCGATGGATTCAAAGTTGAAACTTCGTCAAGTTGAGCTAAAAGACTTGAAATAATGGCCCTTTTACTGCGCTTGTTATTTCATCAAACTCACTTTTTAATTTTAAGACCCACTGGTGGAGATATTGCGTTATTAATTTAGATTATGTAGGTTTGTATATATTGATTGCTTTACCATACTTCACGTTGTATATATTGTTGTTGTTAGCGTTTAGAGCATGTCAATGGATTTACGGTTAAGATATATTATAAGAAAATGCCGCTAGGCCGCAAGTCCCTGAATAAGGTGGCTTTATTTCACTGGGTGCGAGCTGCGACGTGAGAAGTTGTTCGCTGCCGATAAAGCTCCGGTGCAGTTCCGATAGGCAAGTTTTTGTCTGCTATTTTGTGAAGAGTATCAACACGGTATAGGACGCCATACTGCATTTTGATGACTTATGAAGGTAATACTTCCATTATGGAATAAACGTGTACTCGGAGAGCGCATTGAATCTGGAATATTAAGTCTCGACTGTTTCCCCAATGGTTTATCAAGTAAAAATGTACATGCAAATAAATGTTATACTCTCATCGAATTAAATATTTTATGACATATACGATATTGAAAGTTCATAATCAACTACAAGAAAGCTCATATTCCAATAAAAGCTGTGTCTAGCTCCATAAATGGCCACATGAAAATCGCTACGGTTCACGTCCGAAAACACACTACTCTCTCTGTTCGCTTCCGATATTCGCATCGATATGAACTTCGAATTTCGCTCTCTTGTGACTGTTCTGATCATCTTTTTTCGACTAAGAATATTGATTATTCTATTCTTATGCCTATCAAATTAAAACACAAATACTTTCTGCAGATGGGAACCTATAGCAATCGCAATTTCTATCCTATTTCAAATAGGACCGTCCAAAACATCATCGCTGGTCAGACCACCTTAAGGTAGTCTTACTACGTGGAAATATGATGACAACTTAAAATGAAATTGTTGTTGTGATTGAAAACTATGGTATGCTACAGTATCATATGAGGGACATTGTATAAAACACCATAAAGTCAATTATTCTACCCTATAAGTCAAAATTTTGACTTTTTATCTCGAAATTTTGACTTTGAACGTCCATTTTTGTCCTTTATAAAATCAAAAAGATTGACTCGAAATTTTGACATTATTTTTCTTCTACCGTGTCCCTAATACGCTGCCGTAATATCCGTATCGTTAGTTCTAAATGGGGGAAAAATTAGTCTTCAATCTTTGGTTGCCAACCGACACTTTCAAGTTGAATTGAGTAACCACGAACATTATATATCCACTTTCGTTTCATCGTTTCCCATTCCCCACGAAAAAAGATATGGCAATGGCTTGATGATCCTCGTTGTCTTATTCATGTTTATTGGAAAAAATAATAGAATTCTATTATCCAAACCGCGATCTCACATGCACACACATGGACTAAGATCGTGGCGGTGGTAATGCGAACTAATCAGGTTTATAACAAAGCACCTTCAAGTTATTTGTTATAATTATTAATCTTGATTTCCAATTTGGCGTAAGTAGCATCTACATAATTAATGAGATGCCGAGTATATTTGACAAATTTTCCAATTTTCGGATCCACATATAAATGCCAGTCAATACATGTATTTCACCAGAAGTAAATATAACACCACTTTGTCTAGATATGATAAGATATCACAGAATGAGATCAGGAGAAATGGGTATTTTCGATTCTGCCATAACCTTTGACCTTCAGAAAAAGTTAAATGTCATCATCTTACGCCAACAACGTTAACATCCCCTGAAATAAGTACATATCTTGAACATATACTAAAGGCCACATTATGTCAATAATTTGCAAGAAAGTGTGAACAACGATAACATTATTAACCCTACCCCCAATATTTATGTATTTTTTATTCTCGTAATGGTAGGGCAGTGGCTATTTGCCACCCGGTGGCGAATAGCCATATTTGATAGGAATCGCTATTCGCCACCCGGATGGCAAATATCGATTATATGTCTTTAATTTCTCCACATACGAAGAGTAAGATGATCTCAAGCATCGGGAATAGGTATTTTCAGTCCTTACCAAATCACGAGGCTGTCGGGCCGGGGGCGTTACTACCAGATCGCTAACGAAATACTAGTTTTCCGGGATCGAGGGGAGGTGTGATGAATACCGATTTTGCTATATAAGGTTTGGATGGATTTATGCAGTTATTAGTACTATCAATATCAATATATCACTATATTGCATAGGAATCGCTACTCGCCGCCCGGGCGTTAATATACATACCAGATCGCAAATAAAATATTAGTTTTCCGGCATCGGTGGGGGGGGGGGTGGCAAATAGCGATTTATGGATTTATGCAGTGGATAGTACTACCAGTATCACTATATTACATATGAATCGCTATTAGTGTTTCAGGATTGAGAGGTGGGTGGCGAATATCGATGTTGTTATATAAGGATAAGATATAAGGCTAAGGCTGTGTTTACACTGCTATATATAGATCTGTATACAGATCTGGATGAAGTCACGTGTCGCGCATTACTGTGATCTAAACTTAATTACTAATAGTGAACGCGCGCTGATCAGTACTCTGGTAATTGACAATTCATTACGAGTCGTGTCAATTTCGGCCAGACATAAAATGGTTCAACTATCAGCAGACAACAGCGATTTGGTATGTGCCGCATGTATTTAAAGTGTATCCTTATACCACTTGATAATGGTTCGAAGAAATAATGAAAATCGCATAGGAATACACAACAAACAACCGTGTGCACAAATAGAGAAGCTAGAGAGCACCCATGTAGCTTTAGATGGCGAATCCACCAATATTTAGAATTTAAGGTGATCATCTATATATCTATAGGTCTCCTGTTTGACACCATCTTGGCGGTGGCCATTTTGGATCTGTATGAAATGGATATCCACCCTACAACACCCTTTATATGACCAAATGTAGTAAAAATTCCAACTGATTACAATTCCAATGGCAATGTTGACCAAATGTAGGACAATATTTTTTTCTTAAATTAACTAGCAGTTTTTGACTGGCCATCTAAACGAGTCGTATCAACATTCTGCACACAGTCGATGGGATTTTCATATTTTGTCAAAACGATGCCGAAAGGTGAGTTTGTTTCTTGTTTTGTTCCAAATCGTTCAGGAGAATCCGGTCTATATATGAGACTAATTCAGTCACGCCGGGCGCACGCTGCGCAATACACTGTCTGTTAAATCGCGCGTTCAGTGGAATACATGCACTGTGTATATTATATGTATTTCAGATCGTTCAGTCACGCCAGCCCACATTGATGTAAAATCGTGGATGGAAATTAATAAACTTAAGTTAAACGAGGAAAAAACGGAGTTGATGTTATGTGGAACCGATTACCGCATTAAACACACTGATGTTCACCATATTAAAATAGGTGATTCAGATATTCAGTTATCATCGTCTGTCAAAATTCTAGGTGTTGTTTTGGATAACACACTATCCATGAACTTACGGGTCAACTCAATGTGCAAATCCATGTTTATGGAACTTCGTCGGATCTCGCAGTTACGGCCTTATTTAACACAGACATGCTCACAGACCCTTGTTTCTTCATTTGTATTTTCGAAACTAGACTATTGTAATGCCATTCTCGCCGGCATCACAACTGAACACTTGGATAAATTGCAAAAAGTAATTAATGTTGCTGCAAGGATTGTTTCCCGCAAACCAAAATTTTCACATGTAACACCATTGCTACAAGAACTACACTACCTTCCTATTCGTGCACGCATAGACTACAAGTGTGCGTCATTCTGTTATAAAAAATCAGAATCTAGTTCAAGTATTCTCCCTGTATTGCCTCAATATTTTGATAAACTTTTAAGTATGTATGTTCCACCTACGAATCTGAGGTCAAAGGCACAAGCTCTAATGGATATTCCATCAAAAAATTTAAAAACTTATGGCGATAGAGCATTTGATTCGTATGCGCCAAATGTTTGGAACTCACTGAGACACGACACAAGATTTGCAAACTCTCTGACCGAATTCAAAACTTTGTTAAAGTCTGAATTATTCTGTGCTCACTATGGGGAAGCTACCTCAGATGTTGTTTAATTATTTTGATGTATGTGTATATCTATAGGTATGTGGTGTGTATAGATGTATGTATATCACGTGTGATAGAGGGCAGGGTACTAGTAGGAATGTAAGCGCTCTGGGCCATATGGGATAAAGCGCTATATAAAAACTATTTATTATTGTGCAATACACTGTTTATTATATCAGACCGTGCGTTCAGCCACGCCGGGCCAACGCTGTGCAATACATTGTCTGTTATATCAGATCTCACGTACAGTCATGCTGGGCCCACGCTGTGCAATGCACTGCCGATTAAGTTGAGGTTGGAAGTATCTGTTCAAACTCTCACTGTTTAATTTTTGGACTCACTTGTCGAGAAACGCGTTATTAATTTCGATTGTGTAGGCTTTATACATGCCATATTGGGCTAACTCCATACAGTGCGTGTTACAGCATACACATAATTGAAGTTTATTCAATGTTCAAGTACGAACAGAGGGATGAAGACTGACACCAGAGAATAACCGTTGACTTTGAAGTTTGAATAATGTAATCCCAGAATTTAAAAAGTGGAACAAGTTTACAATGCCAGCTCTAAGTTTTCGACCGTGGTGCTTGTCAATGTGTTATTATACCTATCGAGCTCTTGTATACACATTATAGCTGCGTGCGCCTCTCGAATTTCGTGCAATAGCACAATTGTGCTCCTTAATCTGACCAACAAATGCTTTTAAAGTTCCGAATTATCTTTGTCGCAGCTCGAGACACATTAGGGAGGCTCCCCATTCGTGATTTTTCAGTTGAAGGAAAACATTATTATCATTTATAACCAATGTATGCTATAGTAATATAACAGCACCTGTTCACCCTCACAATATGAGAGGTACATTTTTTTTTGGAAGAAAAATCTCCATAAAACAACATAATGTCTGAAAAGATGAATCAGTATTGATTGTTTATGTCTGTCAGATTATTGCAAACGTGGTTGAATAATATTTATGCTGTTTATGTTGTTTTGGTTCTTCACACGACAAAACAAACATCTGTAAATGGCCACTTAAATATTCGATGAAATATAATTTATTTATTTTTTCGCACACATGCATGACTTCAGATTGTAAGCTGAGCGCATATATTAGTTGGGTTCATAAGCTAGATAATTCAGCGCATATGTTGCAAATATTTCCTGTCAAACTCTCAAATGACCAGTCTTGAAAATTGTTGTTTCTATTTTGTTAACATTTTTACATTATGTTAATCTATCTATCAAATTGAGGTGGTGAACATGTGTTGTTATTATACTATAGCATAGAGTGGTTACAGAGGATAATAATTTCCCCCTTCATATTGTTAGTTTGAAATTGAAATGTTTTGAAAATTCACGAATGTTGCGCCTCCTTATGGAGCGTTATATTGGACATTTCTAACTTCGCACGTCAATAAATATCATTGTGTATGTCCGACATCGGAAATTGCGCATGATTTTAAAATTTGATTGCAATAATGTTCGATATCTTTCACATAATATTGATGATATCTAAATACGAGGACAAGTTCGGAACATCAAATCACTCGGAATAATTCACAAGCATACTATTCTTCTAACATATATCTGTAAATGCTGGAGGTAAAGTACGTACTGAGAAATCACGATTAGTAGGTGATATTCCACGGATCGTATGAGTGTTTGCATAAAGCTATAAACGCGACACACGAACAGTCCATAATGGCTTATATAGCATCACTAGCAGGGTTGCCCGGCGTTGCCCAGGTTAAAGTGATGTGAAACCATCTGCATACAGAGGATATTTCGTGGGAATACAGGATACTCTTGCTCAAAGCGTTACACGTATTCTCATAAATTGTATATCCAAATAGCATCATAAAACATGATTCTTAAACACGGAATATAAGTAGTAGCTCACCTTTCGAATCGGAGCGATAATAATTTTCTTTATCGCGATTAATCCGTCCCACAGCTGTGTATACTTC
This sequence comes from Siphonodentalium dalli, assembly GCA_032622095.1. NCBI lineage: Eukaryota > Metazoa > Mollusca > Scaphopoda > Gadilida > Siphonodentaliidae > Siphonodentalium > Siphonodentalium dalli. Next base: position 198,318,297 of record CP136065.1, on the reverse strand, counting down.
AGACGTTATAACATGAAACATGAACAACATAAACATTAGTTCTCAAAAATAAAAGACGACAATTGGGTTTTACATAGAGATGTATCAATCAATATAGTGGGTTAGACTAAGATTTTGAGGACTCCTGGTCATCATATCTCCATGAAGATACAGATGTTTTAAAGAAATGTCCAGGTACTCCTCTGTTCATGGTGCTATATACTGGCTAATTATTCTCAGTTAAAAAAAAATGTTGTCATGCAAGTATATCAGCTATACATGTGCCAGACTCAGAGCGAGATTTTGAGTTGTTTATTGTAGGCGATGAGTCTGTTCTAAAACATGAAAGAAAATCCTCTGTATTGGACAGATATAATCTTGTCAGATGTCAGTATTGGAGGATCCTGAAAAGTCATGTGCCACTGACTGTGTTTTCTTATATCTCAAAAGAAGTTATATTTGACTGCACACTGTGACCACTATTGTTGAACAGGCCTTCTATACATTTCCATATATCTTGACAAATTGTAACTTTTTGTGGAAACTATATTGAATGGTGCAGACTCAATTGTGTTATTATATTAACATGAGCCATTCTAATATGCTTTCCTCTGACGGTTCAAGGTCCTTCAGTTAGCAAGAATATATGTATCTCTTAAACAGAATGATAAATATACTATTAATGCTTTCTCCTATGTATCTGTTGTGCTAGCTCATTATATGAATGCCCTGATTCCCATCCCCATATAAATATGACAGTTGAGAAGATATATTTGTTCAAGTGATTTAATTCGGTCACAATTTGGCGGGAATGTGAACTTTGAACGCCAAAAACTCCTTAGAACGATATGGAGATTGCCTGGGAAATGACTATAAAACTTTGGTGGATATTCGGCGAATAGAACAATCTTATCAATGCTAGTGCATCCTCTCGCCATCCATGACCCAAACGACACCAAATTTGATTTAATTCATCGTAGCATTAGAAAAGACGTTCATGAAATTGGTGGAAATTAGCAGGGGTGGGGCGGAACAAAACTGCGTGATACAACGTACCGGGGGGGGCAAATGGTCAGTGAAAAAAAAGTGCAGTTTTTGCTGTTTGGGGGGGGGGGGGTACCCAAACCGAAGAAAGTTTTTTCCACCCTGTGTCTGCAGTTTTTTCCGCCCCCCCCCTGGAAATTAGTGCTAAATATATTTTAATCAGTTTTGGTTCAACTCCATTCCTCATGCATGACTTAAACGGCGCCACGTTTGACATATTTACAACACGTCCATTAGACTGATGCATGCATGATATAATGGAGATGATTATATATAAGTTTGGTGGTAATCGGCAACTAAATCAATTCTTATAATAGTTATTACCCCCTCCCATCTCTCACCCAAACGGCACCAGATGGCGCCATATCATGGGGGTGATTATGTATAAGTTTGGTGTAAATCGGCGACAAAACTATTTCACAATTTGTTTGCTGCCCCTCCCACATTTCTTACCCTGACACCAACAGCGTCGCTTTAGAAAATTTGTATGAATTTGATGTTAATTGGCACTAAACATATTTGTATCAGTTTTGGTGACCCGCCCGTCCCTATTTCGGACTCAAGCGGCGCCACTTTTGACATCATTAAACCACACATTTAGACTCGTCATTGAGATGAATATATATCAAATTTGTGAAAATTGGCGACTATACAAATTCTTATCAAATTTAGGGCCCCATATCTCTCACCCAAACGGCACCAATTTGGCGTATTTAAACCACAAGATTATATTCCGCGAATCACGGAGAAGAATATGTATCAGTCTGGTGGAAATCTCACCCTCTGTGGACCCCTGACTCGAATGGCACACTTTTGACATCTTTAAACCACACAATTAGACTCCTGATATCATAGAGATGATTATTTATAAGTTTGGTGGTAATCGGCGACTAAACCATTCTTTATCAAATATAGTGCCCACCCCCACCATCTCTTACTTAAACACATCTTTAAATCACACAATTAGATTCCTTGTATCATGGAAAAGAATGTGTATCAGTTTGGTGGAAATCGGCGCTAAATTGTTTTTATCAATTTTGGTGCCCCTCTCCCTTTCAGTGCAGCCGTCACTCGAATGACGCAACTTTTGGCAGCTTTAAGCCACACCATTAGACTCCTCATACCATGTGGATGATTTTGTATAAGTTTGGTGGCAATCGTCGACTAAAACAATTCTTATCAAATTTATTGCCCACCCCATCAATCTCTAATCCAAACAACACCAATTTGGCGTCTTTAAATCACACAATTATATTCTTTGTATCATGGAGAAGAATGTGTATCGATTTGGTGGAAATCGGCGCTAAAATTATTTTTATAAATTTGTGTGCTCCTCTCCTTTTTCGCCGCAGGAAATCGTCTTCATCGAAATTTTCCAATGGAATATTTCGGTCTCTAAAAAGCCTTAAACCATTAAACCAACCCACATGGCGTCAGATTTCCTCCCGCTCCTGTTGCGAAAATTCCAGAATAAAACGTGCGTCCAATTCAGACATAGTTTAAACATAAAAGCGTTCCCCGACAAGATATAAAAATCGTTAATCCCATTACCAATCTAACAACACAAGTCGAACATGATTACCTTTCAAAACAATAACACAGTCACCAGGTTAAAGTCAACCACAGGCATGCCGTGGCTAAGTGCACGATTAAAAGCACGCTGGTTTTTGTTTTTGTACAGTTATGTCTCGAATATACGCATGGGTATATATAAACGGGCTACCAGTAGCTGGCCGCTGTGGACTGCTGAATATTTTACATACTCGGCCACAGATAGTTATGCCTGACGGACGGATGAAATTAAAAATATTCAGTCTAAACCTCCATATTACCGGACCCACAAGCTATCATGCAGTTAAGGGTACGTTCATACGCTGGCAAGTTTGCATGGTATGGTTTGCAGGCATTTTGTCGTAGAAAACGATATGGCGCCATAATATGATTAGAAAAAAACACATGCAGTGCATCTGTGCCATAGCTAACTACATGCGAAGTAAAATCTCCGTAGTTCCACTAGTAACGATGCTACTGGAATTTGCCTGTAAAAATTGTGCAATTATCTTGCAAAAATTAATCATACAGGTATTTGAAGGCAAATTCCAGTAGCTCTGTTACAAGTGGAACAAGATAAATGTTACTTCTCATGTCTTTCGTTGTAGTAAAGATGCATGTTATGTGCACGTTTCCGTTCATATGCTGGCACCATGTGGTTTTCTATGACGAAATGCCCGCAAAAACATACCGTGCAAAATTCCCAGCGTATGAACGTACCCTTAATATCAACCCACGGGTATTTCATTGAAAATTTGGATACGATTAATACGTGAGTCAATGTACATGTAGACATGTTTTTTAATAAATACTTGGTTATTTGGCACCGACATAATCTGTTCAATATATACGCAGAATGACACGAGTGTATTAATGGGTTGGTTGATACGGAAAGAGTGTTAGCGTGGAAGATTTGAACGAGGGGCACAGCCTCGAGTTCTATCCTTCCGCGATGGCACAAGTGCCGTATCAACAAACACATTAACACAACATACGTGTCGTTCTGTGTTTATTGCACGTCATCCGTTCTAAAATCCCTGTATAGTTTATTGTAATGGATATTTGGGTCGGGCGGGTGGGTGGCTTCATGTATGCTCGAATACCACAGTATAAGTGGTGAAATGGGTTAATAAATATAAATACAGACTTACAATGTTTATTTAGGCATATACAGGGCTTGTTTTGTCATGTGTGCATGACGACGCTTGTATTCTATAGTTCCTGTTCCATGGTTGAGGCGAACGCCATGTACATGTACACTATTTAACGCCAACGAGATGCATATGAGAAGCATGTTTCATGCGGATTTGTAGACATGGAACCGTAATAACACTGTACTTTTAGGAACAGGCGTGTATTAAAGCCAAATGTTCGTGTAGGGGCCTATAGTGTTCGGGGTCTATGAATCTTTGACAGAATAGTTATGTATTCTTATTAATGCGCGAAGTTAGCACGTACATCCAACTTTGTGGTGCACCGACTTCATCCTTCTCTCGGGTGACGCCACTTCGGAAAACTTAAACATTTGCATATAACACATCTTAGGGTGGAGATGACATCATACACATTTTATTTGCTCTTCATTTGGCTCAACAGGGGGTATGCATAATCGTTTGATGCGATCGATAAGTGAAATCGCTTGCACGCAGTTGAATAGTAGCATCTATTTTAGTTTATGGCTCCAGTCAGCGAATTCCGAAAATATAAACGACAAGATTGGGGTGCGATCCTTGTTGGGTTGTTCTTGTGATGAAATACCATGCTAACTGATGCGCCAAAAAATTGGTAACTTGTGAATTCTTGAGAAAGCAGAGTATCGAACCAGACAATATAACGCCGAACCGGATACCAAATTAGAAACCTGATTGTATCACCCATACCACAGGTTAGCAGGAGAGTTACACAAACTGTTATAATCACTACAACTGATCTTATTAACTACATATGGGCAACTCATTGAACTACCATAATAAATTTGAATGTCTCATTTTGGGACTTGATTGAGCAAAAATTAAAGTGAGAATTAGTTATCGCGAGACCTGCATTTATAAAACTTTGGCACGACTGTTTCTCGTGCGCGGCATTTTCATTTTAGATAACCTCCAGTAGTTCCCCTCAAATTTGCAGGCCTGCAAGTGGCATTGTATTGTGCGTGGAAAAAGTACATATAGAATATGTTAACTTTGTCCGTATTATGTAACCTAAAAGCTAAACATGTATTGGTTTTAAATTATTTGATATACATTTTGTGCAGCCTTATTCATGTTCTTAACAGTTCTTAACCTCACTTTTTAACAATTGGAAGCTTATATGATATCACGATTAACATACAAACACTAAACTAGTTATCAACAGAAAATCAAATTGCCTTTTCAAATATTCTGGTTACAAAGCGTTGAACCGGATATAAAAACAGAACCGGATTGTATCGATTGAATACAGCCTGTTAATATAATATGTGGAAGTTAGCGGGAGAAAAGCATACAGTAGTGGCATCTGTGCATAGCAACAAACCACAGATCTTTCTCCCATTTGAAGCATACAACAGGTTATACGTTTGGAAAATACGAGCTAAATAGTACACAATACTTGTTAAAAACAATGAGTCGATTTTCTTTTTAATTGTGGCCACGAGCTGCCAAAATCTCACGATGATGTTTGTGCATTTCCTTAACCCTTTACCCAACAGAAGGGCCCTGTGCCAATGCATTCTCTTATATATGCGAGTCGACCATAGGTCGCCTCGCATATATAAGAGAATGCATTGGCTTAACACATTAAAAATTATAAAATTGTTAAAGAATGTAAGAAAAAATGGTAAAAAGTGTTAAAAAAAGATTTATTTTAGGCCAATGCATTCTCTTATATATGCGAGGCGACCTATGGTCGACTCGCATATATAAGAGAATGCATTGGCACAGGGCTAACTGTAACTATCACAATGTGGTCAAGGAGCCGGTTCCAATGATATCCATATTTGTATGGTTCTATTGAGACAGACCGAAGATATTTTAGGCTGTTGAAGCTTTATTTGGCCGGTTTTGGCCGGTTTGTTGGGTAAAGGGTTAAATCTTCTCTGAGAATATCGTCCGCAGTTTCTGATGGCCTCCAAAAAACTTGAGGTGGTAAATTATTATGTTCAAAAATCGAAATCTTATCATGCTGAGTGTTATTAGGTGACTTCGACTCAAAATTGATATGTTTGAGGCCCGATATGACCAAAGCCGAATAAATGGGGGTGCGAAATTGAATGGGTGATCTTCAACAACATGCAGCCTGGGTATTGGCGGACATTAAGAAACAGGGTGTGAGCCTATTTTTCTAAATTAAATAAATTAATGATTAATAAATACTAACTGTTTAGATAGACGGGTAGAACTATTTTTCAGGTTTTCAAAACGAGGTCAAGGTGATCAAGCCTTCCGCGTTACAATGTTATTATATCTGGTGTTACATTTCTAGGTTGTCCAGTAGATGAATACACCATTTGGTATGCACAGGAGAGACTTTGTTATCAACTGATCACCAACAGAACGACCTGGGAATCGGCTCGAGACATTTGCAACTCTCAGAAAGATCAGCTTGCACTCATTGATTCACAGATAAAGCAGGATTTACTTTCTGGCTTCGCAAAGGACCATGGCGGTTAGTTCCATACAATGCATGGATAGATAAAAGACACCACGCAAAATTCCCACTTAATGATCGAGATCCCGATTATTTATTTTGCGAATCAACAATATACAGTTGTGTTCACGAAACGTGTCATAAAATAAAAACTAAATATTCGACCAAGATAGGAGTTAGACGTGGTCTTGAATTGCTTAGCGATAGAAAATCGTTCACCTCGCCACTTTTGACCCATAATCTTTACGAATGTAACAATAAAGTGCATTCTCTGTTAGTCTTTACCTGATATGGTAACAGTAAAGAGCGTTTGTCTCACTTTTGCGTCGAAAGTTCATCACGACTGTTTCCATTGTATTTCAAGTCCGTTTATAAGTTTATTAAGTATTTTTGGACCATTTATTGTCACCGGATTGTCAAACAAAATCGAAAATTTAGTTTGTGTTGTATTATATACAGTTCAGCAACTGATATCACCATTTCATCTTCAGAAATCGCCTACTTCGTGGATGGCAATGACATTGACAATGAAGGGCAATATGTGACATCACAAGGCAATTTGATTACATGGTTTCCATGGGGAGGCGGCCAACCAAACAACTACCATGAACAAGATTGTCTCGAGCTGGACGGCGAGCTGTCATACAGCTGGAATGATGGGACATGCTGGTTTCAAAGAATGTTTTTCTGTCAATCCAAGTTGTAATCTGAACTTCTGATAAATCTGGCGGCATTTGGTGGAGCAGAACTTGTTTATTATTTGCATTGAGTGTTCTTACACTGCAAGAGAATGTGATTACGGCAAAATGTGTAGTAACTGAGTTCAACTCTCACCCTTCAAAAAGCCTTAACTCTGTAACATGCAAGAGATTACTCAATATAAACATATGGTGGAATGTCTTCTTTCAGCTATCGAGGTTTATAAGCCTCTCGACCCCGTGTGAGCATGCTGTTCATATTCTAAGATCAGGAACATGTTCCAGAATGGAGGAAGAGTAGGTTCAATGTAGTCACTAAAAGTGGGAGAAATAATAACTTAAAGATGGATTATCTCTTTAGATAACAAATTTTAAATAGTTGCGTGGGTATAAAATAATAGATATGAACTGAAGACCCCTGTCCGGAAAAGCTTCTATCAATTAATATTGATTTTATTTCGAATATTAAATCGGGACCGTTTATGTGTCTATTTTTAGAACAGACCATTCGGATGATACCATATTGCGATATAGAGCACTGGGCTGTTCCTATGGCTCCGCACTGAAAGGCAAATGTCCCAGATTGATTGTTTGTATTGTTTTGTTCCACATATATAAGCGATAATGAGTATAATTAACGTTTATTTGTTACAAAATTGTACAATAAAATTTCTGGTCTCTGTTAACAGTAACCACTATTGTTCGCTAGCTGAACAAACACACCTTTTTAGACCAGAAAATATTCGAAATAAAATTAATATTAATCGATAGAAGCATTTCCGGACAGGAGTCTTCCATTCAAATCTAATATTTTATACCCCGGTAACTATATAATACATTACAAAGAGATAATCCACCTTTAACGCCACAGCCGGAATTTAGGTCTCACATTATGTCACAATATGACCATACATGTAGCTGTTGAAAGTGAGATAAAAACCCGAAGTAACTAAGTCTCTCAATATGGTATCAGGTAGACCACACCATCACATCCGCGAAACCAGCATACTATATCCTAGTTAGCTTGAATATGTACCTTTTGCATTCCTCGTGATTGATTGCCTAAGAGGCCCAGGGCCATAGACGCGTTGTTAAGGATACATAGGAAGTTCGATACGTGAACTATTGGATCCAAGATATTCATGATTTTACATACTAAGTAGGTTGTCATTTCAATTCATTATTAAGAGCTCGAAGACGGTATGTCAACTTTTGTGGCAATTTCGAAAACGGTTGCCATGGCAACTGAACGACATTGTGTGATGTCTAAAACACTCCCCGGAGAAAAGTACCCCTAGGTATCAAATTTCGTCGAAATCAGTCAGTCTTACCTGATTTGACATTTGCTTGGCCATATTGAAGGTCAAGGTCACGCCGGAGTCACGATTTGACCGGTCCAAAACACTTCCGGGATAAAAGTAGCCATATGTATCAAATTTCGTCGAAATCCGTCCGTTTTACCCAATTTGACCTTGTCAATTGTCAAGGTGAGGTCGGGGTCACGATTTGACCCGTCCAAAACACTCCCCGGACACTATTTTTTCAAAATACCAAATGTGTTGACAGGACTGCCCCTTCCTTAAATATTATAATAGTCTTCAAAACTAACATCCATAAAATAGAATAAAGCAAAACAAGTTTTAAAAATCTATTCCCAAATTTAAAAGAAAATGATAAATTTTAAAAAAAATCTGCCGATCTGCATGCCCGTCCGTTTGATCGCCTATATAACTTATAGCAAAAGTTATAAACATTATTAGCTCCCTTAATCCCCGGGTTACGTGCATGCTATGACCCCATGTACACATTTTCAGAGAGGTTCAGTCGTTTTGTTGCCTGACAGACACACGAACTCAATTTATTTTTATAATAGTAAAAGTTAATGCTAATATGTCACTCTACATTTGCACGCCTAACACCCCCGCCAACAACCCCGCGATCGCCAGTGTATGCCCGTGGCATCGGCACAGAAACTGGCCAACATCCCGCGACTGGACGTCGCCTTGATATGAATCAAGCAAAGTTCCCAGTTTCACTATACGAGTAGGCTGCACTTTCAAGAATGGACAGTCCGTAGGTAAAATAAAGTCCATCCTGATTACGATACGGCAAACTAACTTCATTCTTATTATTCGATTAATACAAGTCGTTACTCTTTTCATCATTACTATCAATAAAACACGAATTATGCATGCACGCAAGGTCTGTTGTCTTGTGACAAACGCATGGCCAACTAGCCTACATGTCTCTTTGAAAAGCCAACGAAATTTCTAACAGATGTACACATCGTTTATGAATTTCGTCTGCTATGCAAATACGAAGCAGTTAACCAAACTCCAGACAGAGGTATCTCATCGTTTCGGAGCGATAGTGTAGAGGGCAGTTAACGCATTCTGTGATAAACACAATCGATTAATAATTATCTTCATCCCGGCACTCTGAACCAACGGAGCATATCGGTACGATTGTGCCAGGTACAAAACATAATTTTCCCACAGTGATACAGTGATACAGGCAATATGAAAAACTGTAAAACAACTTACACCACCTTGTGGCGTAATAACATGATACTCAATTCGCATATGAAACTATTCCATGGCTAATCCCGAGAAATGTATACGTTTTCTCTGTACTGTTTTAATGGAGTATTGATCAGTTCCATGCGTTCAACAAAACATGGAACAATTAATGTGTATATCATTATCACATTAGCATAGCAATGAGATACAGAAGACGGTCTGTTTGTTAGAAATGGCATATTGATGTAGATGTCAATCAAAAAAGTGACATCAATTTCATAGCTTGGAGTTTCTATGACAGTGGTTGTGACTTGTCTCGATTCTCATCGACTATCAACATTGTCAGGATCCCACATTTATTGATTATTGATTACGCTCAGAATGTCAACAGTAAAACCGGTTGTACGATGCCCTTAAAAATAATTTATCTTTCTCTGTCAAAATCCTATTCTTAGGACCAAGACCACCATAGTGGGATGATACTAAAATCAGCTGCTGATTAGCTGTTTGCATACTAAAATGGTAATCAGCAAATTCGCACGAACTCAGTTTAGCATTTTAGTAACTTCCACAATAGTACCATGTCATGTGCAAAAATAAAAACTAAATATAATAAATTAAACTATTGTGAACAAATTATCGCTCATATCCGCGTTTCAAAGCCATGCGACTTAACATATTCATTGGCACCATACACATTCAACCAAGACAATAGTACCAAAAGGCATTCAGTTTCATATCCAAGGTTTGAAGATATTATTTCAAAGTGAAGACAATACATGTATTTATTAAGTACTCTACTTCGTATGCAAGTAGTACAGTCTGTGTTGACTGTGTCAGTCTCTATATAATGTGGTGAACACATCAGTGACGGTATTATTGGCATGAAAATAAGAATAATAAAATCGCAGTCCACCAACACAGTCTACACCATTGTATCATGTTAGCAAGAAATTCGACGACATACATGTAACAAGATCTATTGGAAGCTGGAAGCATAGGCTACTTATTCCGCCAGGTAAATTAACGGTAATTCGATCCCTCATTCTTCCCAAACTTACTCTCCTATGCATATCGCTCCCCAACCCAGAGCCACCTTTTATTCATAAATTTAGAATCTTAATTTTTCAACGTCTCGGGCAGTAACCCTGATCAAGAGAAAACTGCTAGGCCAAGACGATAAACAAGGTGGCATCAAGATGGTAGATGCTAAAAACTTCATAACAGCGTGTGTATTTGGACGGTTATTCAAATAAATGTAAACAGTTTCTCTATATATCAATTCGAAAATGTACCATTTATTGAGAAAATGTTGCTTTTGATTTCCAAGCGGCGAGGGACCATTGTTAATATTTTGAGGAGTGGAAATTATTGGTTTTATATCGCCATTTCTTAGGTATGTGACACACATTTAGGTCCGACATGATTAAATAGGTGGTATTTTGCTCTGAACGCAAAATCCTGTAGCATTTAGACTGGCCTCAAGCTTTCCATGCAAGTGTTGTAAACTGGCCACGGGTGTCATCAGGGGCCAGGATACAAGCTTCCCAAATGTAGGAAATTTCCAACCTAACAGTCTATGAGGTTAGAACATTTCCAATTGATGGGTGATGGCCATTTCAGTTAAAAAAAAATTGGACCAAAAGTAGGAAAATATGCAAATGTTGGATTAAAAACAACAAATTCCCCACTAATTAATTGTTGGAAAATAAAATTACAAGAACAATTTCAACATATCGTGAAAATTGATACCAAAGTTGGGGGGGGGTGTCTCCAAACGGAATAAAATTTATTTAGCGCGTCTGCTCGCATTTAATTTGAAACAAACGGTCGCACTTTTGTCGTTTCGAATTCAAATAACACCAAATTACGTCATGCTCGTTGGGGTTTTCCAGTTTCAGTTGGAATTCCCTCATTAGCATATCACTATGCAGCTCATTTGCATTTCTCTGGTATAAATTCTAGTCTTCGGAGATGCCACGTTTGTTTCAAACACGGATCTCCGACGCATCAGTAATTAGATTCGTGTTGCTCACAAGCATTCTTAGTCGGTAGTGCGTCTACTCGAATTTATTTGAAACAAACGACGCACTTTTGTAGACTCGAATTCAAATAGTTTAATTCGAGTCGTCGGTAGTGTGGCGTTTGTTCCCATGATGAGGGGTGGAAATTCTGTCCGAGTGTGGCATCCCTAAGTATCGGCTTAATTGCAGCGACATACATTATATAACATTCAATATATACATGATTGTATGTCTAAACCATATAGTCTATACTATTAGGCATAATTATCGAAGTGTACTCGCATCCAAAACGATCTACAAAATTAATCAATCATGCGCTTCGTTACCATGCGTTAGGCCTAAATATGCATATATATAGTTTCGTGACTATTTACACGATCATTGGCAAGGTCCTTCTCCTTAAATTCATGACCTATAATATTATTGCTATAGTAAAGCGAAAAAGGTACAACATACATTAACTTTTGGTTAGTCCAAGTCTGCATGTACGATACCCAGCTAGGTTATTGGGATAGCGATATGATGCTTTACGTCCGAGACCTTTTGGATACCATTTCTATCAGACTTTATACGCCCAGACCTGGTGGCGGGAATTGTCGTCTATTTTACTTGATTTTACCCAACAAATCAATACATGCTGCTAAATCATCTTATGGTCATAATGATGTATAATAATCTAATTTCATGTTAAATTACGTATACAATATTCCGGTGTATTATTTGTACCTGATATAGATACTTGAAATTGTTTATCCTTTATACGCAGATGACACAGTACCATTTTCTGACTCGGCTGATGACCTACAAAAACAACTTGATAATTTTGAACATTACTGGGCTCTGAAAGTTAATATACCGAACTCTAAAATAATATGGCAACGGAAACATTTATCAAATAGTAACGAAGTTGAGATAATTAACACCTTTAACTACCTAGGGGTTGTATTTAGCCCGTCGTTTGTTGCGACTAGAACACACATGGTGACTAAAGCTCGAAAAGCCATGTATGATGTGATAAAAATTGTCCAATGAAACACAACTCAAATTATTCGACACCTTATAATTGTACCTATCCTGTTATACGGGTGTGAACTATGTGGTGTAGGAGATAACTCACTTATTGAAGGTGTGCACCTTAAATTTTGTAAACTTCTGCACATGAAGCTCATCACACCAAGTCACATGGTGTATGGCGAACTGGGTCGATACTCATTGACATTGGAAATTAAGGTAAGAGCGATCGCTTATTGGACACGACTAGTGAATGGAATCGGGAATTAATTATGTAGTAACATTATATAAGCTAACCTTTTCATTATGTGAAGAATCGACTATTAAATCGTCAGGGGCAAACATAGTCAAAAAGCACCTTGATGACGCGGGTATGACATGTATATGGCATATACAACAACGCGGTATTGACAAAAATAAATTGTTGAATAATTGGAGACGAAATTCTAGAGATCAATTTGTCCAAGATTGGCATTCCACTATGGGTAACTCGGGAAAAGGAAAAGCATATGGGATTCTAAAGTCAACATTTCGATGTTCACATGCCTCTATATAACAAAGATATAAGATACAAGTTTTGTGAAATAAGTGTAATTGGTGATGAATACCACGTATTACTTGAATGTCAAGAAATCTCTACCATAATCAGAGAAACAGTATCATTCTTTTTTTTTCAAATAGCAAACCAAATAAATATAATTCGAAACTTGTGAAAATGTATTTGCTACATCAATGAAACAGCGAATTTCTCTCCTGTGTAATTATTATCTGTGTAATTATGATCTCATCTTGATGGTCTGAGGTTGCGACCAATGATATGTTTTGACTATATGTTATGCATATATATATATATTCTTAAAACAATGTATTTGGTAGAAGAATTAAAATGAAATGAATCTATTTGAGATCCTATTTTAAACGTGATTACCACCGATTACAGCCGACCTTCATCCACGGCTAAGGCTACGTTCACACACCTCAATAATTTTCCCGCCAAAATTACACGCGGTTCGTCAAACAGTTGCTAGTGTTTGTACATATATGAATGAGAAATTATTGGATTCATTAAGTATTTACTTTTAGCAATAGAACATATGGTTTTAGACTCGAAACACAAGACCAAGTCTGCCAAATTTCATGCGCATATCTATATCTCGATTCGCGATTTGCCCAAATCCTCCATCCACCCCGGGGCCGACGCATATATATTCTCCGTTGGGCGGATTCCTTTTATAGTAGAGCAGTCAAACTTTTAGGGCGTACCCAAGGCATATCGATGTACCTGTTCGTGCACTAGCCTTTCTCCTACATTAGCCCGGTTTGATTTGGCGGCAAAAATATAGGGTTATAGTTATAGAGTAACACATGTTGACAACGTTCAACACTGCCAGGAGTAAATCGTCCTCTCTAAAACTCTAAAAATCGCATTAAAGTTGCGCGTCTATACTGCCCACCAGATCCACTCGTCAAAATATTTTTAATCACTAAAGTGTCTGTTTGCAAACGCCCGCCTCTTCAAAAAATACATTCCAAAAAACAACTTCTCGTCCGATTTAACGCGATCCAGAACGTATTCATGCTTCGAAATGTCACACGTCAAATCAGAAGCATATCACAACGGATTTATGATCACCCCCAATCTTAAAGGCACGGGCGGCGTTCGTTCTAGAAATATTCATATTTGTTCAAATCGCCATCAACAGAAGGAATATTAATATATATATATATAGTTTTGTTCATATGCCGAACATAATCAGCGCGTAATTAGTATATTGTCGTCAAGACGTACGATGGTGTATACGTAAACAAGGGCCCGCTCGTGTTACAGAAGTTTTGCTTCTGTTTACGTAACACAGCGCAATTCTATCAATTATAAATGATATACACGCTCTTTATTATTTCCATATCAGGAAAACAGTAACAAAAACGCTCTTTATGTTTACCATATCCGGATTTAAACAAAAGCCATGTTCTGTAACGTTTTTTGCTTTTGTTTACATAACAAAGGAAACATATGACAATAACATACTGTTTATGCCATATTTCAAATTGGTATAAGAACAAGGTCTGTCTATATTTTACTATTATTTATGTTTACGGCGGTTTTTGACGGAGGTGGATATTTTAACAGCACACCCACCGCCAACGCCGTATCTTTAAATGTAGCGCTAAAATCAAGATAAATTAATTTTTCTGTGAATGAAGACGTTTATTTTATTCTCGCACCACACGCACGTTTACTGGGTCACCACACGCGCCAGCAAGTTTATGTAACTTGTTTACCATAACGTGAAATATGCCTTATTTACGGAATAGTCTTTAGTTAGATCGTTGTTTATGTCATGCCATAATATACCAGGGTGGCCGACATTGCTAAATATCAAATCATATAGTCCACGTGATTGTCGTCAAATTTTCTGAAAGATTGAATAATACCGACAACATCACAGATTATATGGTGAGTCTGGTCATATTCTATCCATATGCATGTATTTGTCATTGAGGTTAGAATAGTGAGCCTTGGACCGCTGGTTGATCTAACAATAAGGTTCATATTGTGTTACCTTATGTTACAGGAAGTTCAGAACTGTGAACTTTTTAAACAATGAGACATGCGGATTTATATATCGCTATCGCATTGTTGTGTTAATCTTTTTGTAGCTAATGTGTTACCATTGTGTCATGTATTCCCCTATTACGGGATGCAAACAATGACAACATGTTTTAGACATTGCGTTTAATGATAGGAACCTTTAAGTGCGTTTTATCTGAGTTGAAATGTTACCCGAGAGAACAGTTAATGGCAAATGCATGCAACCCTGCTGTATCCATTAATGGAACAGTGAATGTGAATGTGAATTAAATAACGATCGGTTTAAAATTGATGTATTCACTTTATTGTTGCCATACCTCATCTAAAACAGAAATACACACGGTTTTGTTTTGTGTGTACCATTCGTTATTTATGTTCGAACTCACCTATAGCTCGACAGAACAAAGACTTTTTTGTGGAATACGTCGACGTGAGGTGATATGTCTCGACCGCAGACGACAAAGAACGCATAACACATCAACGTTAACATGACTTTGAGAAATGAAACATTATTTGGTTATGTTTATTGGAGTTTATCGTCGGTTTAGTCGACATGCGATATTAGGACGTTATCAGGTTTACGAACTGCGGAAGACCGCATATATGTATATGTTAATGTAGAAACAACCGACCTTCGGAAAGCAACTATCAAACTTGCCCAGATACAAGAATCCGGTTTAAAACCAGCTTCGCCATTGCTGGACTTGTTGGCCTATGCGCCATGCACTTAACAACTGAGCCACCGGAGGCCCCGAAATGAAGAATGTTATACCATTCTTGGCAGAATCTCTCGATCGTAATGGTTTGGGAATTGGGCCGATGCAGCTCGAAAATTCGAGGGTAGAGTGTGTAGCTTGAATGCAATGCCAAGCTTGATAACCCAATACAAAACTGTACCAGTTTGCGGATTTTCTTTAGTCCGGTCGTCGAGACACTGAACCTGGGTTTTTTTCTCGACGAATTACTATAGTTGTTGGATCCACATGCATAATATCTTTACTTTACAGCTGACTGAATTGAGCATTCTGAGATTTTCCATAAAATTCAAGATAGCCGCCAAAATATTAAATTTTCCATATTATCGACTTTATGTGTGAGAAAAGTCAAACAAAAACCGTTAATCACACCCAAAATTGGAACCGGAAACTTTTAATTTGTTCAAAAAATCAATGTTCTCTATCAGTCCGGCAGCCAAGTCACTGATCTTGCATGTTATGATGTTCTGTGTTCGATGGTTAATTGTAGCATATCGTGTCGTTACCCATACTCTATTTGCTGGACAGGTGGCACGATTTGGGCACTTTGATAGTTTCCATAAGATCTATTACGTATAAGATAGCCGCGAAAATATCCGCTTTGCTGTTTCGTCCACAACGAAAGCCTGAATTCATGCAGGTGGTAAATTATTACCAAAACACGTATATATCAATATTTGTCACATATTGAAAGAAATGGGACGTAGACTTCCTACAGTCATCCAAAATAGATACTTTTCTTCTACAAGTCCGTCTACCAAGGCAGTGCACCCGGTCTCAGTTTCCGCATTTTTCCTCAATACTTTCTTGTGTCTGTGGAATAACTCTACTGGCAGTTGAAAGAATTGATATTTGTTTACAAAATCCAAGATGGCTGTCAAAATGTCAAATTTTCCTCATCATCAGAAGTCGGGTATAACTCTCTCCCATCGACATCCAACGAAAACAGATGGTGAATTATTTTAACACTATCCACTTATATGTTTAACGGTACAAGGTTGGCAGCGATTTTGCGCGTATGACACCGTTAAAGAGACGGGTTTTTTTTCTAACAGTGTACGCTTCACAACTCTCACTGAAAGGGCTTCCTTTAAAGGATGTCACCGTAGACGATGTGGTTATGTCGTGGATAAGATCAGCACAGTCTGGGCTAGCCGAGGTTGGCACGGGGTCGAACCCCGACATGGCCGAAAATCGGGACCTATTTTCAAGCTTGATCTGAGTTGAGGGACAATGAGCCATTCCGATCGATACATGGCCATACCGATAAGAAATGAGAAATTGTTCACACTCACTGCATGATGTAAGCACATTTGAAGCAAGGAATACTCATAGTGAGTCCACGGCTCCATAAATCTGATGTACAGTACATAGTAGGATCTGTCTGTCTGACATTTTTATCCCAGACCCCAGGACCGATTTCAACCAAATTCGGTGTGGTGACTCGGGGTACGATGAGGATGTTATAACGGCGTTAGTTTTTCAAAATTGTATTTTTTTTTATCATAATGTTTAAACGATAAAAATGTGCTCAAATCTCACAAAATGGACCACCGTTGAATAATACCTCTCTATAAGATCAAAATGTGCGAAAATCGTTCAAAGGGGCCGCCGGCCCACAATGCACAAAGAGGCGGCCCACCCAACGCTGAATAAAGCCCCCCCCCCCCGTTTCAGCAAGTATAGCTAATAAAAACAATATTATGTTTATATATGATGATTCACGGCAACGACATCTCTTAGCGGAAAATTTATCAATTGAAGATATCCGCGAACATAATATATGCATAGGGGATACACCCAGGAGTCTACAGTTGATGGTGACGTATATATCAGAAGAAACTACAGGAAAGCTTTGTTTCGAACGTATTTGACATTAGTGAGTTTGCGATACCCGTCCGACGGGAACGGGTACGGATAAATCGGTGAACATCGTCACGGTCACTTGTGTACTTTCAATGCAGCGCATAAAGCGATAGCGATTCAGAACGGGTATAGATGTGTCCCATTGACCGGTAACCTTTCACTGCGATTTTCTCACTCAAATGTTCATGAATTCCATGAAATTCCAGTCAGCTATGCGTTAACCTATTTAGTGCAATATTTCATGTGCAAATATCATTGATAAAGTTGTCATTTTAAGCCGGGTTTTATGTTCAAATTCTCGATGCGGCTTCTAGCTCTTAATTAAATACGGAAGGCCGATATTTTCACTAACAACTTTGTTCACTTCATGGTTGATAGAGTGGGTATATATGGTGCTAAAGACGCAGTCTCGACCCATTGCACAAGTTTGAGCAAGATCTTTTCACTAACAACTTTGTTCACTGCATGGTTAATAGAGTGAGTATAGATGGTGCTATAGACGCAGTCTCGACCCATTACACAAGTTAGAGCGTAATTCCATTTGCACCCCCGTTGGGCTTTGATTTTTCCCAACTAGTCCCTCGCAACCGCCTGGATGGTAGCATATATTATAAATGAATCAGTAGTCTTTTTGTGTGCATAATCCACTGGGCCGACCATGCAGTACAGAATGTGTAGATCTGAGCCTCAAAAATTCTAATATCTAGTGGTCTAACGCCATGCAAATTCACCCCAATTTGTGTTCTCTTAAATTAATTATCAGTTTCTGACTGGTCACTGGGGATGGACCGGGACACGCCGGATCGACCATGGTTCGGCCCGGTGTGAGACATTTTTGAAATCTAGAACATGAAATTTGCTAAAGACTGGCATCAAGCTTTCCAATTGTTTGTAAATTTTGAGACCTGACACCCCCCCCCCCCCCCCAAAGGTTGGAAAATTTCCAATAGTTTCTGATAGCCATTGTCAAAACTTTTACCAAAACAAATATGCAAATGTTGGTCTAAAAATGAAATATCCAACAAATGTTGTGCCAGGTATATCAAATTTCGAACTATTGAACATTTGATCAAAGTTGGGGGTGAGACACCCATGTCGTCACGTTCCTGTCTCAACTCTTTGTACAAGGGCATCAATGTATCGTGGATTTATCCATATATTGCACATTTGAATACAACCGTTTAGTTACTTTATCGTAGGTGGGGACTGATTCTCAGTTTAACATATATTTACCATCTGAACGGACATGGCGCATTTGAACCACAATACTGGTGTATATTGTAGTGGAGATAATATAGGTCGCTAAAGACACGAAATACCTATACATACTCTACACAATCTAAGTATAATCAGAGCGAGTTTCAGCTATTTTCTGTGTTTCGCACAGAAGTTAAGCAAACGCTCTTTATTCAATCCGTATAATAAACAGACTACATTTTAACACCTTGTATCGCACTAACTTTTCAACCTACATCCGGGTTTAGATCCGACAAAAATCCCAATTCTTCGGATAAATATTCCCTTGTCCCGACCGTTCGATCTGTTGAAAGTTTCCAAACCAATGTTTACTTGAGATGACTAAATATACCACAACTAACATAAGGGGGAAAATTCGGTTTTATACCTGACTGAAAGTACATGTAGGACATTCTTAGACCCTGGGTCTAAAACAATACATTCTACACCGAGAGTTGGTTGGAAAATATAAATTATAACATTATTGTATATTTGAGCTATCATAATTTATTTTCTAAGTCTGAAAAATCCAACACTCGATTGGTCTATGACTTGTAGAATCAAAATGATGAAAATGTTAACAAGATGAGTGAAAGAAAAGCACCAACCACGTCCAACTGCCGCCTCGTCCTTGGTGAGAGCAACTGATTATCCCGAGGCCCATCTAATCTAAATAAAACTTTCCAACAAACCATAACGGTAGGTATAACATCGGCTAATAAAGCGAATGCGAATAACAATATATCTATATCATAATATCTTTGTTGTAGCAGTTAGCTCACCATACATTACCAGTCGATGTGATTAATTCTACCCGTAAAACAGTTTGCGATTACAAAACGTGTACCGGTACGGGTCGCTACCCGTACGCGTACCCGTATCCGTACCGGTTTGAAATCGCAAACTCGCTATTCACTCGAATTCACCATATGACCTTATGATGTTTACTGTGACGTCTTAAAATACCATAGAGATAACCCATTCAACGATGCTGGTTTATGAAGCTCTTGCAATCATTTGCACCGATAAGTACTAGCATGGTGCGTGCACATAGGCGAAACACTTTAAATATAGGTGAAATATTGAACCGTTAAAACGTCCGCGCTGATATATTAAACAATACGGTCTCCCGACTTCCTCATCCAGGGATCATCCGCGGGACCACATCCATGGCGAAATTCATTCTCCGATTTTACCTTATATGTACCCTGCAATATGTCACGCAGGGTTTTGGGGCACAAGTAAAGACTTCGGTTCAGATATATAAAAGACTGACCCAATGGGACAATTATCATTGTTCGAACTCGCTTCTTGTGGGGACGGAGAGTGGAGTACTAATCGGCGCTTGTGTTAGGTTATGCGATGCGTCGGCCGTCTGTGCATCAGTATTCCACCGCGAGCAGGATGGACTCTGTGAACTTCATTCCTTTGCATCTAAACGAGTCATGTCAACATTCTGCACACAGTCGATGGGATTTTCATATTTTGTCAAAACGATGCCGAAAGGTGAGTTTGTTTCTTGTTTTGTTCCAAATGGTTCTCGAGAATCCGGTATATACCAGATAACGCGTTCAGTCACGCCTAGCCTACGCCGTGGAAGACACTGTCTATTACATATATAGCAGGCTAATTCAGTAATGCCGGGCCCACGCTGTGTCATACACTGCCGATTAAGTTGAGCTGTTGAGCTTGGAAATATCTGTTGACAATTTCAAGCGGCAGCTGAAAACCTATTTATTCATCGAACATTTTGGTGTGACAAAATTGAAAGTGTCAATGACAGTGTAGCTCAATTTGGGAAGGAGTTAATTTGTTTTGATGAGCAATGAATATAATGATAAAGAAGAAGGAAAGTAAAAACGTTACAGTACAGATCTTGTATTGTGTAGATGAAATTATTTTAATTTTAAACATTTCACCAATAAATGTGGGCTACAGGGTGTGCCGATTCAAATCTGAAATCCAAGGCGGGCGCCATTTTTATAACGAATTTCAGAAATAATCGATGGCCCCAAAGTTCCATATGAAGTTTGGTGACGATTAGATGAGGGATGCGGACTGTACGGTGTGACAAAGGAATTAATCATGCAATGAATAAACTTCAAGATGGCTGCCGGCGGCCATGTCTTTCATCGAAAATCTTTCAAATTCGATAGCCCTCATCTAGAGGTGATGGTGATCCTAATCATGCTGTAAATTTACAAAACATTTCTTCGATATACATGCGGACTGCAGGGGGTTCACATGGATTCAAATTTGAAACTTCGTCAGTTGAGCTAAAAAGACTTG
This sequence comes from Siphonodentalium dalli, assembly GCA_032622095.1. Classification (NCBI taxonomy): domain Eukaryota; kingdom Metazoa; phylum Mollusca; class Scaphopoda; order Gadilida; family Siphonodentaliidae; genus Siphonodentalium; species Siphonodentalium dalli. The sequence goes on along the minus strand of CP136065.1, from coordinate 198,297,105 downwards.
AAATAATGACCCTTTACTGCGCTTGTTATTTCATCAAACTCACTTTTTAATTTTAAGACCCACTGCTGGAGATATTGCGTTATTAATTTAGATTTTGTAGGTTTGTATATATTGATTGTTTTACCATATTTCACGTTGTATTGTTAATGTTTTAGAGCATGTCAATAGATTTACGGTTAACATAAATTATAAGAAATGTCCCCAAAATAAGGTGGCTTCATTTGAATGGTGGGTTTTTTAGAAATAAATATTTGATATTGGGAACAATCATTAAATAAAACTTTGCTTCCAATTGTCATATCAATTTGCTAACACAGTTGATTAGATCAATTCTAACTCGATAAGGGGCATAACTCCGCCAGAAATGGTCGGATCTGATCTTAATTCGAAACTTATCTTCACTTTCTCATATGAAGGTCACGAACAAAGTTTCATCAAATTCTGTTTAATACTATTCAGGACAACAAAATAATTGTCAAATTTTAATACGAAAAGGGGCATAGCTCCGTCAGAAATGGTCGGACCGAACCGAACCCACATTCGTACTTGATCTGTATTTCTATGCGATTAATTCACATACTAAATTTGAAAGCTATCGAATAATCATAACTGGAGATATCCGGACAACAAAATAATCAGCAAATTATAAGTCGACATAGGGGGCATAACTCCTCCAGAAATGGTCGGATCGGATCAAAATTCGAACATGATCGGGAATTTCTCATATGAAGCAACATACCAAGTTTTCTGTTTTCGTCACGAAATTTATTTCTCAAAACAGTAAAACAAGGTCGTACTCTTTCGTAAAACGCGACATCTGAACTGCACAAAAATTATTTTATTCAGTTCTTCGTTCGTCTAGAGTAATCAATGATAGACTCACGATAATAGTTCCACATAATCTATATATAGTGTATATAAAACCACTGTTTGCTATATATTATGTTAAAGAATGACGTTGTGTGTTTCCGTCATGAAAATAACTTAAATAACTTGCGTCGCGTTGTTTGCTATACACGCATTTGAACACACCATGCAGCATAGTGTTTCACTTTATTTTAACTTCACAATTTGAGTTTCCTGGAATTGGTTGCCCAAGACATGATAATACCGCGGTGCCATGCCCAGACTCAAACTACAATCTATATCAACAAACTTTCGACACGGGGTAATTTTAGAAATGTATTCCGAGTTCCACACCACCAGTTTCACAGTTTCAACAACATACACAAACTTAGATTCCCTGTATCATGGAGATAATTATATGTTTTCCATTTATTTGGTGGAAATCACCGACAAATGATTGTATCGATGTTGGTACCCATTCCCTTTCCCATCCCTGATTACGAGAGCCCACTTCAGGTAATTTTAATCCTCACCATTATTTACCTTTTAAGTTTACCCCTACCATGCACACCCCTTTGGGGGCATACAGCTTTTTAATTTCTATATCTGAGAGACCGGGAGACAGACAATTGCAAAAGAAGAACATAAATAAGACATGCGTTCCATAACTAAATGGTATATGCCTACAGTTACCAATGTGTGTCAGTGTCACGATGTGCTTTTCTGACTCAAACAGACAGATATGTGGACAGACATTAGTCAGACATTGCAATACAATTGAAAGAAGCCAACGCCAATGAGCGTCATCCACAGTATAACGTAGATCATGCCATGAATCTTTACTCTGGCTAACGCCCGTAGAGACCATATTCCAACCGTACAAAAGCTTGGAACTTTTTGAAGTTTTGACAGGGAACCTTATAAAGTCGAAAACATAATACTGGCAATATATTTCTTAGTTATTATCTGTTCTTTAATAATGTACTTCACTGTACGTGAAGGTACCAACTCAAAATTGTATGCTTTTTAGTGGCTTTGTGAGGGATTTTGCTTGTGTCGCTTACAATTATGGACCATGAGAAATTCCATAATTGTAAGCGACACAAGCAAAATCCCTCACAAAGCCACTTAAAGCATACAATTTCGAGTTGGTACATTCACCTACAGTGAAGTACATTATTAAAGAACACGTAATAATTAAGAAATATATTCCCTGTATTATGTTTTCGACTTTATAAGGTTCCCTGTCAAAACTTCAAAAAGTTCCCAGGTTTTGTACTGGTGAAATATGATCTCTACGTGCGTAGCTAACAGTGGAGATTCATGGCATGATCTAAGTATAACGTAGAAGCAAAATATCAGAATCAAGCACTCAAAAACCAATTATATTAAATTTAACTCGAAAATTGTTAAAATCAAATTATCAACTCAATTTTAACGTATTCTGAATTTTAAACTGATAAATGTGTAACATAATTGCTTTTGAAACGTTTGACCACAGTTATGAGGTTAATCCCAACCTCCTGTCTCCGCCGTGTGCCGGCCGCACCGAAGCATATCCCGGTCTGTATGTCTCTCACTTTGAGCTGGTAAAAATCCAGCTTATTTAGTGTGAAATTGGTTGTGTCTAAATTGGCATCAATTGGAAGTTCCCAACCTTAGGACCGTTCCCGGTTAGCTATTAGAAATTTCCAACAGGTGGATAGCGGGTTGGGAATTTATTCTGGTTCAAATTTTGCTCATCGCGGCCTTCTTTGAAATTCTTATGTAGATGGGTCAGTCCTCTGTTCTTCATATATTCGCTCCGCCACTATCGCAAAATTGAGTGTAAGCTCAATCGGTCAACCAAAGATAGTTCACACTTCATTTTTTGAAGATGCTTTTAGAAGTTTCGGTGAATATGTTAATGAAATAGTAGAGTCGCCTAGATCTGCCCCTTTTGACAATTGAATACCTTTATCAGATCTGAATAATAGTCAAACAAGGTTCCCTACACCAGGATCACATGCATATGGTTATTTGTTTTAGATTGGATGTTTTATGTTCTTTTGGTCATTCATACGACAACAAAATAGTTCTGCAATTGGCCACCAAAACACTAAAATATGCAATGAAAAATGTTTTATTTATTTTCTCGAGGACATTCATGATTTCAGATGGTAGCCTGAGCGCATACCCTAGTTGGGTTCATACGCTAGATAATGCAGTGAGTTTGTAACAAATATTTCCTGTCGAACTCTCTGTCCGTTTAAACTTCAGATAAAGAATCAGGCTTCTGTTTCCAGGGCGGGTTCGTACGAATCCAACGAGTCGTTTCTAATAGCGTCCATGCATATTAGTAACTCAAAAAACAAATAAGAAAGGTTTTCCGCTCTTTAATGAGGATGGTCAAATCTAAGTATAATGGGCATAAAAATTGAAGAACTCGTGAAATTGAGTTTTTGTATGAATATCCTCGAAATTCCGTAAATTGAATATTTGAGCAAATTTACGACGTTCACCAATTTCCCTTTTCGTGACAATACTTTAGTTTACTATGTTGTTATTAATTTACTTATTCTTGCAACGAAACATTGTGTTGCAATCATTTAATTATATAGACGAATCCCAATGTTACATCAAAGTGTGAACAAATTAACGTTACGCTGTGGAAAACAGAAAATCAAGAGGTCAAGAGGTCAAATGATATTCAGACATTTGCGTTATTGTGTTAATTAATAGGATGGGTATTAACTGAGTGGAAGTTAGAAAGTATATTATTTCTGTACTATTTTCTTGGTTTAAGGATTATAATGCCAAATATGTTGTGTTTGGTCGTATAATATATTGTTTTAGGCAATCTCAACAATGGGGAGCAGTGAGAGTTGATTCACTGTATAACAAATCACCCATGTGGCATGAAATGTCTTGGCATTCATCGATTTCCAAGACATTCAGCTGTTTTATGGATGATTCTCCCATACATGTTTCTCAATATGCATGCAGGGACTAGGGTATTGTATATATGTACCGCAAAATACGTTTTATATGTAACCTGACACTATGTGGGCTTGCTCCTGTTCAATGTGAAGTTTGTAGTGTTGGAACTTGGACGATTGTAAATCTCATCGATTCCAAATCTCAATTAGAATTTAAGAAGAACAGGATTTTTATCCAGGAAGGTAAATTTGTATGGTTATTGTACAGCCAACCGGTTTTGTAGCATATCACAAGTGACAATGGGCATCTCACAATGTTGGAAATCGATGAATTTCAAGACATGTCACAAACACTCTTGTAGCAACTCCAATTTCACATTGATGCTACATCTTTAACTGGCATCCACATCTGCATGTCCTTTATAACACGCAGACCGTCTTATATCTCATTGCTATGCTGATATTATCTATATCTATATCTAAGAATGTCTGCCTGTCTGTCTGTTGTTATATGGACATTCACGCGGGACCACATAAATGGGACCAAATGGGTCTAACAGGGGTAACTTTTAACGAGAAAGATAATGGTTCTGGTTTGAATTTTATAAAGTGACGCTGCTCTTGTCAGGGGCAGAAAATGGGCAGGGCAGCATAACTTTTTGTCGACGATTGCCACAAAACTTATCCATAATAATCTGCATGATATGAAAAATATAAAAAATGTAAAAAGTGGCGCCGTTCGAGTCAGTGTACATGGAAGGGAGAGAGGCACAGCAATTGATAACAATATTTTTAGCTCGAAATTGATACATATTCTTCTCCGTGATACAAGGAATCTCAGTGTGATTTAAAAACGCCAACTTGGTGCCTTTTGGGATGAGAGATCGGGGGCACAACATTTGATAATAATTTGCTTCGTCGCTGATTACCACCAAACGTATACATACTCATCTCATTTGATATCAGGAGTCTATAATTGTGTGGTTTAAAGATGTTTGAAGTGCGACCGTTCAAGTCAGTTGTGCATGGAGGGGAGGGGGACGCTAAAATTGATAACAATTACTTTTAGCGCCGATTTCCACCAAATTGATACATATTCTTCTCTGTGATAGGAGGAATCTAATCGTGTGGTCTAAATACGTACGACAAATCGGTGCCGTTTGGGTGAGAGACGGAGGCACTTAATTTGATAGGAATGTGTTTTGTCGCCGATATCCACCAGTCATATATATATCATACATTATTATACATCTTCATAATGAGTCTAATTGTGTCAAAAGTGGCGCCACTTGAGTCACGGATAGGGATGATCTGACAAAAATGTGTTTAGCTCCAAATTCATACTCGTTCAGTTCTTCACCAATGATAGGAGGAATCAAATCGTGTGGATTAAAGACGACACATGTGATGCCTATATTTAAGAATGCCTTTAAGTATGTATGTCTGTGTTCTACATATCTTCACAGTGGACCATCTAGAAGGCACCAAAGGAGTATAACAGGGGCCTAGGGTACCTCTTTTACGAGGAAGATAACGGTGAGGATTAAACTAAGTGACGCTGTTTGTGTCATGCAGGGGCAGAGCAATGGGAGGGCAGCAAAACTGCTGAAACATATTTGTCACCGATTTCCAACAAACATCTCCATGTTATGGCCCCGTTCGCGTCAAGGGTGCACGGAGGGGAGAAGGGCACCAAAATTGATCAAAAAAAAATAACTATTGTTAGCGCCGATTTCCACCAAATTGATACATATTTTTACAATGACACGATGAAAGTAATCGTGTTATTTAAAGAAGTCTAAATTGGTGCAGTTTGGGTGAGAGCTGGGGGCGGAGGACTAAATTTATTAAGAACTTGTTTAGTTGCCGATTGTCACCAAAAAAAAAATGGTATCAGGAATATAATGGTGTTCGTTAAAGCTGTCAAAAGTCGCGTCATTCGAGACGGGAGTGCACTGAAGTTGAGAGTGGCACACCAAAATTGATAAAAAAAAATATTTTTAGCGCCGATTTCCACAATTTTTATATGATACGAGGAAACTAATCGTGATATTTAAAGACTCCAAATTGGTGCAGTTTGGGTGAGAAATGGGATTACTAAGTGCGCTTTAGTGGCCCCATCTCTCACCAAAACGGAAATCAAACGAATTCCAAAAACAAGACGAGTCTGCTACTGGCACTAAATTTTGAGCGGCTTGCAGAATGTATGAAATTTAGTGCCAGTTGCAGACTCGTCTTGTTTTTGGAATTCGTTTGATTTCCGTTTTGGTGAGAGATGCGGCCACTCAATTTGATACGAATTTGGTTAGTCATGTTACCTAATCGTGTTAGTCATGTTGCCGTTTTGGTGATAGATGGGGCTACTACATTTGATACGAATTTGGTTAGTCGCCGATTTCCATCAATTTTATATATATTCATCTTCATAATGAGTCTAATAAAGCTATGTTGACCTAATAAAGCTACTTTGACGTAATAAACGTAACGTTTATTTGGCTGGATTTATATAGGCAATAGAAGTAGTGAGTGGTGGATAAATTAGTATATCTGGTTTTACATTTCTAGGTTGTCCAGTAGATGAATACACCATTTGGTATGCACAGGCGAGACTGTGTTACATTTATAGGTTATCCAGTAGATGAATACACCATTTGGTATGCACAGGAGAGACTTTGTTACATTTCTAGGTTGTCCAGTAGATGAATACACCATTTGGTATGCAGAGGAGAGACTTTGTTACATTTCTAGGTTGTCCAGTATATGAATACACCATTTGGTATGCACAAGAGCGACTTTGTTACATTTCTAGGTTGTCCAGTAGATGAATACACCATTTGGTATGCACAAGAGAGACTTTGTTACATTTCTAGGTTGTCCAGTATATGAATACATCATTTGGTATGCATTTCTAGGTTGTCCAGTAGATGACTACACCATTTGGTATGCACAGGAGAGACTTTGTTATCAACTGAACACCACCAGAACGACATGGCAATCGGCTCGAGACATTTGCAACTCTCAGAAAGATCAGCTTGCGCTCATTGATTCACAGACAAAGCAGGATTTACTTTCTGGCTTCGCAAAGGACCATGGCGGTTAGTATCGTACATTGTAGGATAGACAAAACTGCTGCAGCGTATTAGCGTCAACTTGATGTATTGTACTCATGGTCCGCGCTGGCCCGAAGTTTACTTTTACCAAATGAAAATAATTTTTGCCAAATGCTGTTAGAAGTTGCCAAAAGTTTCTACAACATTGTGTCTTTTGTTTCGACAATCGCTGCTTGAGCTACCCTTTGATATCGATAGGAAAGCAGTTCATTATCAATAATTCTTGCCTCTATTAATGGGTTTATCATAGAACTATAAAAAAACAGCATAACATTGAAATTGTAGAGGGTTTCTTCATTAGAAAGGCACATCGAAGCAAAGAGGATTATCTATGTAAACACCAACACAGACATTACTAGCCACCGCCGATACTAATGATATCAGACTAATTGAATCTTGATAGATGTGTTAACTTTGCATAACCTTAAAAATCACTACCAATAATACCATTAATTAAAGAGTTTGACACATATTATTAAACTTTCTTAAGGAACCAAGACTCTTGCCAACATTTTTGCCAAATGAAAATATATTTTGCCAAATGTTAATTATTTTTGCCATTGGCAAATTTTGGCAAGTGGCAGCGCGAACCTTGATTGTACTAAAATGTTTAAAACTGTTTTAGTAAATTGAAAATGGGAGGCCACTGAAGCGTAATGATTTGCTCTGAAGCGCAAATAGAGGTATTTGCACTAAAGCGCATATCATTTCACTGAAGCAAAACTCATAAGCACTGAATCGCAATTGCCAATATATATATATATATATATACTTTTATTTCCTCCAAGTATAGGAGAGCCATACATTATGAATACAATTACATTAAGAATTGAACAGAAACATTGAACTTATACGGTGTTAGTATGAATTGAACAAGAGCTAGAAGCACGCACACACAAACATTCATACAGTGTTAGTATAGCTCTCACTCTCGATGATGTATGTGCCTATATATACATCAATATGCTTTACGAACACGATAGCAACAGCACAGTAATTATTTTGTAATATGCGGACATGTGGATCCTGAAATCCTGTTTCCATTACCACCATAAGAACAAATCGAGAGTATACTATGATCTATGAGTGATGCAGAAAATGATCTGTCTTATATTAGATAGCAATATTGCATCATTCCACGCGTGTGCTGGCGTGAGACAATTGTGACGTTTTCGCATGAGTTAGTTGTAGCCGAACAATTGTAGAAATAAAGTGGTCAATTGCAGCGTGCTATGTATTTTGTCCACAATTCGAATGAAGTTCGGACCATAAATACCGTTAGTTCATGTACACGTGTGTGGGAAACGATACATCTAATATCGGTTGATAAACAACCTAAGAATGCCATCGACTGCTCTTGAATAGGTAGAGAATCAATATGTATGAAAAACGGTACGCCAAACATATCAATGATATCGTACCATACTTGTATTCTCTGATCGGACGTTGCAGAACATGCCAAAATAGCGTGTTCAACAATGTTGCTGAACGTAGTATTGCATACCTTACAATTGCCAGGTTCTGGAGAGGTGATTTTGGTCAACAGCTGGCCCACGAGTAGGAATTTATGTTTTTCACAGTTGATAATTCTACATGAGCGCCATAGTTGGGCTGGAAAAATGCAGTTGTGACTTTTGTTGAATGCCGTCAATGGTTGGTCGCCTCTCAGGCGGTTTTCTAGCTCAATTTTGTTTTTATAGTTGATCTGCTGTGTAACAAGGGTTTTCCATTGACTTTTAGTTGGAAACTGACCATGTGAGGCATAGTCTACAATATACGATGTGAGATTGTATTCATTTGCCAATATATGTACGTCTGTTAAAAATGAGGCAACGTTTGGTGTTTGGTTAGATATTTGGTTTGATACAAGGTTGTCGTTCAAGCGTGCAATGAAAATGTCCTTTGCCGCTCTCCCGTCTGGAGTTCTACACAGATTGCCAAAGAAACAGAGTTTTCGCTTGTTTATAAAGGAAGCGAGAGAGCTTAAACCAAGTAAGCCTTGGACAACGTCAGTGCGAGCCCTAAATGAAAACCCTTGGATACGTTTCAAACAGAATCTGTGCACACGTTCTAATGAAGTTATGTTAGTTTGAGATAAGCCGCACATGAGTTCCACCCCATATATAAACCCTTTGGCAATACGATTGATTTGTAGATTATTTGGCAGCTAAGAGGTGTGATACCACCTGCATACATCCCTGCATTGCTCAGCATAAGATAGACTGAGCGAATTTTCTTAATTGTATGATCAACGAATTGATTTATATGAGCATTTTTATGCAGGGGGATGCCCAAGTGAGTGACGCTTTCTGTTTCATATATTGGCTTCTCGTTTAATGTCCAAGTATTTTTTGTGCGAGATTTTGATGACGCGCCAGATTCGCTGAAAACGATCACCTTACACTTTTCCTGGTTATACTGGTACCGCCATTTTTGACTGAACTTTCCACAAATATCACATAGTAGTTGGAGGCCATTTGCGGTTAGAGATAATAGCGTCATATCGTCGGCCTGTGTTGGTGAAGTACAACTGATGGAACCCAATCTCATCCCTAACTGTGAGTTCTCTAGTTCAGTTAATAAATCGTTTATAAATAGCATATACAATACAGGGGATAATAATAAAACCTTGTCTTGTACCTTGGCTAATATCAAATGTTCTTGAGTTTGCATTGTTGAATCTGACGACGCATTTGAAACCATTAAGTAGAGTGTCAAACAATAGAAATATCTTGCCGCAAAAACCACGATTATATAACTTGAATAGTAGTCCGTCTATCCACACTGTGTCGAAAGCTTTTCTGACATCAAGGAAGCATGTGTATAACGGACTGTGTAATTCACTGGTATATGTGAAACATTCGTTTAAAACAAATGATGAGTGAAGACAGCTGACTTCTTTCTGAAAGCCGTTTTGCAAAGGGTGAACACGAATGAGCTCAGGTGTGTGTGTTTCTAGGCGCGTGAGTATAACTGTTTCCAAGACTTTATATAATACTGGGAGAAGAGTGATTGCTCTGTAGCTGTCGAACACCTTTTTCGGTTTTGCCCCACCTTTATATAAAGGGATTATCACGCCAATTTTTGCCTGGTGTGGGATGTGATTGAGTTCCATCATCATCGACATCATATATGCTACAGACGTAATGAGACTTTCGCCTCCATGAATAAAGTGTTCATATGAAAGTGAATCGTGACCTGGAGCTTTGCCTTTGCCGGCGTGTTTTAATGCATTGTGCACTTCTTCTGGAGTTATTTCATAACATAATATGGCGTCAATTTCTTCTGAGCATTGTGTACTAATTATTTGTGAGACGGAATCAGTGACATATTTAAAATGCTCGTGATCAAAATTTTCTGAGTCAAACTTGGAGTATAGAGATTCAAAGTAATCGGCCCATGCATTTATTACATCATCGGGCTCTCGCAGAGGATTACCATCCACTTCGAAAAGATTATGTGAAGGGTCTTTCCGTCGATTGCGATTGCCATTGAAAGCCCTGAAGAAATTATTAATATTTGACTCTGCCATATGATCTACTCTATCGTCCATTTGTCTTAGAAAATTTTCATTAGCTTTTCTATGCTCACGTCGGAAAAGGCATTTTGCATCCTTGTAATTTTTGTAGTCAGGATGTGTGTTGTCATGTGGTTTACCGGAAATGATCCAAATATTGCGGTAGTGTTTCATAGCTTTGTGCAGCTGTTTTAGGTTATCATTCCAGTAAGGCTTTAAGTGTCGTTTAAATGATGTGACTGGGACAAACACTTAAGCTGCGTCAGTAACTGCATATATGACTTTGTTGTAGAATGCATTTAGGTCTTCCTCGGACGCAATTGAATGTGGTGGTAGACTGCCGCCTATTTGGGCTTGATATTGTATTATGTTCTCGCTTGCTGATTCAAATTTCCTCCAGTTAGGTTTTATTTGAGCGGATGTTAGGCTAGGGTCGTTGGCACTTTCGCCGTATGATATGCTCATGACGATAGGGCGATGATTTGAGACATTAATTGGGGAGTCACCCAAGACCTCAATTTTAGATATTCTCGACTTGTCTTGTGTCGGTACAAGAATGTGGTCGATTATGCTACCTCCATTTCCATTGGGCGCAACAAATGTTTCGGATAATCCCCCGCAAAGAGGGCTTGAATTTGCTGAGAAGAATTTGCTTTCATTCACAAATGTGGAGAATGACCTGTTTCTGGCGTCTGATTTTTGAAGATTACCATTGAAGTCTCCCATCAAGATCAAATGCCCCAACGAGGAGTAACTGCTTATTATATCTGAGAGAAATTTGATATAGTCTCTGTAAAATTCGACAGCGTAGTTGGTACATGGCATGTATACCTGAAAAATGTAGATATATACCCCCGGTCTGAGCCTATACTGTATGCCACAAATGCGATCGTCGGACATGTCTAAAATTGTTATCTTGCTGTTATGCTCGGTTTTCCATAGAAGGGCGACACCTCCTTTGTATCTTCCGCGTTGCATAGGTACACGTTGAGTTGCATCACAAACTGCGTGAAAACGATAATTTGGATCAACTGATTCCAGAAAGTGAGCGTTATGTTCGTGGAGCCAGTGTTCTGATATCCCACATATATCGGTATTTTGAGTTGACAACATATTATACTGAGATAACTGCTGCTGGAGAGCAACCCGGTACAATTCCACGTAACAACATTCAGCATGACCGCAAAAATTGGATTGACTTACAAACAAAATTAATAGGAGCATGCGACCAAAGGTAGCTGATAATATAGAGATATATATACCAAGTACAATGAATAGTTGTGCCTATAATTTACGTGCGTGTGTTGGTATCATTGGAAATCCATTCTGTGCACGTGACTCCTTTTGGGAAGCAGTCAGGGCCTCTACAGTAGATACTATCTGAAACACCAACGTTAATTCGGCCTGATATTTGGCCATTGCTGCGAGATCTGAAAACATGAACAATTGTGAATTTAACATGTGCGTCGATCAAAAATTTGGCCAGAATTTGAGAGTTCATTGTTTCTGGTAGATTGGAAACAAAGAGTCTAGTTGTCTTGATAGGATAGTCGTTGCGCCTGCGGTATATATCACGATTGTCATTGCGATTAATTGGCGAAGAACCGCTACGTCTCATTCCTGAACTCGTACCAGTTGGTCGGAAAACACTGTTATGTTTGTCGTCAGACGGTCTGTCGCGCACGTTGAACCGGTCGTCACATTCATAATCACGACAATAAGATGAGTAATGTTTGTTGTGGTCTAGACGATCCCGTTTACCGCTATTTACATTTTGCCTGCGATCACGCATTTCATACCAATCATCGCGCTGGTAATCGTCATTGTCACGAGAGTCCCTGTCTGTGTATTTGTCGTCAACTCTGCCGTTATCTTGGTTGTTGTCTCGTGGGTGCTTATAGTTAGTTCGCTCGTCTCGCTCAATCGGATTACCGTTGTTATTTTGTGATGCCTCTGATGGTGCAGCATCGGATTCAGCAGCGATGTCATTTTGTTCAGCCTGATCGTCCGAACAGTTATCCCAGACAGTGTATTCATTTTGTGCGAAAGCATCATCAACGGTATCTTTTATGTTGCTGCAGAATTGATATAAGCGTTCGCACAATAGGTCGCCAAAATTTGTCAGCGCTTCCTTCAAGTCATCTAAATTAGTTTGACTTTGCGGTTCGGATTGGGCATTTTGTGTCGTTTTGTTGGTGAGTCGCTTTAAGTTGTCACTAAGGGGGTGTTTATACATTACCCGGCGAAGATCGCATTCGCTTTAGCCGGCAGCGATAACAATAGAGTGTTTATACTTCGCCAGATAAGAATTACGGCTATCCGGATACTCAGCTATACGGTTTTCAACTTTTGGATAAAATGATTTAGTACAAGCACCTGATTGTCGTATGGATTCTAATTCGCTCTGCGGTTAAGTTAGATGTTTATCTGGGGTCATGCCGTCATGGGTGATTTCCTTTCAACAATTAACTCGAACAATATTATTGTGCAATCGCTGATTGACCAGCCCGCTTTTCACCTGTGTATATATGGGTAAGTGTGCCAGTTTGATTGTCACACACCTTGGTTATAAGCTATTATTATAAATACTACCTGATGATGGTACACTTACTCTGCATGTGCATGGTACATAAATTTTGTTGCGCGTTCGAGGGAATTAAATGTGCGTGTTCATGTACATGTATGTTCATCTATATATGTATATATATGGAAGAAATGGGATGGCACGTTTCAATGGATTCAAACTTAATGGACAATTAGTTCAATACTCTAAATATGAGTGCGCCGTGGACATATATACACAGGGACGGGTCCAGATGGCCTGATTTGAAGGTGTGGGACTGTTCATCTTTGGAATTTCCAACTGCACCAAACCTTGAATCTCACCAAACTCACAAGTTCGCGTAAATCCATGTACGCACCACGTTGGGCTTTAATATAACTGTCCACTCACAGTAATCCTCCAGGCGGCCCCGTATTGAGCAATTTCCTTTAAATCTGAACCTGTGTCTAAACCTGGAAATTGCCCAATCCTAACATGTTTAGTGATCTGACGTAAAGCAACTTGAACTCCGATTTTATTCAGTTAAATTAGATAGCTGTTTAACTGACAACGGGGGCGGGAACAAGACATAGTATTATTGACCGACCATGGTTATGACCAGGTGTGAGAACATTTTTTAAACTGAACCCTGAAAATTACAAAATCCTAGCATCCAGACTTGCCTTAAGATTTCCAATTGTTGGACATTTTCCAAACTTGACACACCTCTAAGGTTGGATCATTTCCAACTGATGGCCATTTCAGTCCAATAATTTGGCAAAAATAATAAGCAAATGTTGGTCTAAAAAAATCACCACTAATAAATTTAGGAAAATCAAACTACGAGAACAATTTCAACATATTGTTGATGTCAAATTTCCAACTAATGTCGTGTCATGTATGAAATTTCTAGCTTTGGAATATTTTTATTTAAGTTCGGATGAAATACCCCATCGCCACGGCCCTGTATACATGGACATGATGAACGCCCAAGTAAAATGAAAAACATATTTTATTGTATAATTTGCAAACGGAAAATGTGTCACAATTGATTCGCGTTGTTGAAACTGATATATAAAATATATAATATAAAATCCAATCCGAATAATTATACACCAATTTGTGGATGTATGCGACGAAAAGATCTCAAAACTGACAATGACCATTCTTTTTGTGCGACACTCACTTCACAGCTTGTCTATGAACTCAAACAAACCTTTAACAATGTTGTTTAAATATCTTTAAAATTACCAATAGCAATACCTGAAAGTTTGAGTTGGATATTAATAATTTCGACATTTCCATTTATAAAAATTTTCACTTCACTATACTGCCCAACCATACCTCTAGCAGGAAGCGGCTGGATGTTTACAGCTGTACAGCAATATCATATTGCAGTTCAGAACTAAAATGAAAACTATTAACAAGCAAAGGAGACACATGGATATATGCGTATCTTCGCCGGCGATGTATAAACGCTATGCAGTAACCTTCGCCGGATAACGCGTTCGCCGGTAAGATCGATAGCCGGATATGTGTAAACATCACCTAAGGTGACGTTTACACATAGCCGGTGAAGCCGTTACCCGGCGAACCCGTTAGCCGGCGAAGGTTGGTCAGAGTGTTTACACATCGCCGGCGAAGATACGCATATATTCATGTGTCTCCTTTACTTGTTAATAGTTTTCGTTTTAGTTCTCACTGAACTGCAATATGATATTGCTGTACACATGTAAACATCTAGCCGCTTCCTGTTAGAGATATGGTTGGGCAGTATAGTGAAATGAAACTTTTTAGAAATGGAAATGCCGAAATTATTAATATCCAACTCAAACTTTCAGGTATTGCTATTGGTAATTTTATAGATATTTAAAAAACATTGTTAATGGTTTGTTTTGGGTTCACATACAGCCTGTGAAGTGAGTGTCGCACCAAAAGCATGGCCATTGTCAGTTTTGAGATCTTTTCGTCGCATACATCTACAAATTGGTGTCTAATCATTCGGATTGGATTTTATATTATATATGTAAGTTTCAACATCGCGAATCAAATGTGACACATTTTCCGTTTGCACATTATACAATAAAATATGTTTTTCATTTTACTCGGGCGTTCACCATGTCCATGTATATAGGGCCGTGGCGATGGGGGTGTCTCATCCCAACTTTAATCAAAATATTCAAAAGCTGGAAATTTCATACCTGACACGGCAATAGTTGGACATTTGACATCAGCAATATGTTGAAATTGTTCTCGTAGTTTTATTTTCAACAATTTGTTATTGGTGATTTCTTTAGGCAACATTTGCTTATTTTTTTTTACCAAATTGTTGGACTGAAATGACCATCAGTTGGAAATGATCCAACCTTATTAGAGGTGCGTCAAGTTTGGAAAATGTCCAACAATTGGAAATCTTAAGGCTGGATGCTAGGATTTTGCAATTTTCAGGGTTCAGATTAAAACAAATTTTCACACCTGGCCATAACCACGTTCGGTCGATAAATTCCAAAGATGAACGGTCCCACACCTCCAAATCAGGCCCTCTAGACCCGTCCCTCTGTAAATATGTCCACGGCGCACTCAGATTTAGATTATTGAACTAATTGTCCATTAAGTTTGAATCCACAGAAACGTGCCATCCCATTTCTTCCATATATATATGGACATACATGTACATGAATCAATTCCCTCGAATGCGCAACAAATGTACCATGCACATGCATGCACATGCAGAGTACGTGTACCATCATCGGTTAGTATTTATAATAATAGCTTATAACCAAGGTGCGTGACCACCGACCTGACAGCTGATTAGAGACAATCAAACTGGCACACTGACCAATATATACACAGGTGAAAAGCGAGCTGGTCTATCAGCGATTGCACAATAATTTTGTTCGAGTTAATTGTTGAAAGGAAATCAACCATGACGGCATGACCCCAGATAAACATCTAACTTAACCGCAGAGCGAATTAGAATCCATACGACAATCAGGTGCTTGTACTAAATCATTTTATCCAAAAGTTGAAACCGTATAGCTGAGTATCGGGATAGCCGTAATTCTTATCCGGCGAAGTATAAACACTCTATTGTTATCGCTGCCGGCTAAAGCGAATGCGATCTTCGCCGGGTAAGGTATAAACACCCCCGTAGTGTTCCGATAGAACCTGCATTCTTGTTGATAGCTTTGACCGCTGTTTTGGCTTGCTCTAGGGATGTTTCGATGTCGGCCTGTAGGTCCTTGATTCTCGAGCGACAGTTCGCAACACCGTCGCATTTCTCGTCAATATAACGCTGTAATTTATGTTCATTAGAATGTAAGATTTCGGTGTTTTCAGAGACCATGTCCTCAATGCCCGCTACAGATTGTTTAATATCTTCAATGGTGCTTTCGGTGGGCTGGGAGGCAATGCGCTTTTCGAGTTCTGCAACGCGATCACTGACGTTCGATATGGACTCTGTTATGTTGGGAATTACATTGAGAATTTTCTGCGTGAGATTTCTATTCTCAATCAACATATCCATTGTTTGAGAGTGAACCGAGTTATCGATGAGTGTAGTCTGAGTTGGTTGGTGCGACATATTCATGGTACCATTTGCTGACAGTGATTGTTTTTGGCTCTTACTGAGGAGATCATGTAAGCCATTTCCGCCGTCCACAAGAAAGAATAAGAGAGAATATATGTCAGATGATAGTTTCTGAAAAACTTCCTGCCCACCTTTGGCGTTCACACGGTTTTTTAGAATGGAGTATGGATTGTACAATTGTTGGAATGTTTTGTCGGACTTTACTTCAGAGAATATTGCAAGTCTAACTTTCTTTAGGATGCTTTCGTCCCTGTCGGTAATGTTTTCTATAGCTCTGGTTATGCTGCCTCTGGGAGTGGAGTTTACAAATTTAGTACAAGATGTGACAGCTACTCGGTTTGCCCAATCACCAGGCTCCATGCACGTGGCAACTTCCTTTAATTGCACAAAAGCCGATTCCATGTCTGGGTTTCTACGATATGTGTCAGTCGTCATTAGTTGTGGCTGTGGAGTTGAGCAAGATGTCGAGTCATATTGGTAGGATCCAATATTTTGGTCTTGATATTTAACATTTGAGAGGGTCTGAAAAGATGCTCCAGAGATAGGGTCAACTAACACTTCTCCAGCTTCGTTGATTTGATCCATGGCCAGGTATGCAGCAAAACTGTTATAGTGTGCTCAATTAATTATAAGTTACAAAGAGCAATCATTTGGTGAGCACTATCCATTTCACAGCGAATCGCCTGGCAATATAATCAGAGTGGTGATATTGATTTTTCAGTACTTGCACAACAGGTGAATTGGGTTCATGTATAGGTCAATTGGGCTGAGATGGCGGAAACAGCAGAATAGCCTTCAGAGCATCAAATGTTTTATTGGGCGTGAATTTTATGTGTTGGTGTAGAATTTTCGAACAGAGTTTTGAATATTTTGAACTGTTTTGTTTTATCCAAACATACCGTTTTTGAGCAAAGCGTCCATGTCCGAGAATTTCAAACAGTGATAACGATGCCTTGCATCCGAGAAAACGACCACAGCGATGAACATATCATAATACCATAGAGAGATAGTTGCGCTTCATTTCAAATAATTTGCACTTTATTGCAAATAAATTTATTTGCTCTTCAGTGCAAATCATTTTCATTGAAGCGCCATAGCAACACTATGCACCAGATGATCACCCACTGACATTGAAATATGCGGAGTTATATCACATTCAGCCATTTTGAATCAATTCAATCATGTATCCTACTCAGATCGATAAGATTCTGTCCACAATAGTGGGCATAGTCAGAAATAGTGCAAGATTCTATATATATTTATTATATGACTATCGTTTTTTCTTTCCCCCAATACCACTATAGTAAAGCGATCATTTCCCGACCATCAGATCAGCTACAGTTTGATCCGATGTCATACAACCCTTCTCTATCTCGCATACTGCGCATGTCCGTAAAAACCGGACGATTTATTAACAAAAATAGTTCCTTCTTTATTCGTGTTTCTAATGGCCTATATGTGGTTTCATTTCATAATTAATTATGATTGTTTAAATAAAAAGCATGTCATATAATAAACCTGTTATCGCTGTGCCTATGAATTGATCTGGGCTTCACATCACGTCTCGCTGAAGAGGTCAGATCGCTGGATCAAACTCGACGCCTGTGGCGGCTCGTTTGATCCAGCCATATGACCTCTTCAACTCGACGTGATACTTCGCCCAGATCAATTCACTGCAGCGATAACATGAATATACCGACGGAGAATCTCTCTCATGACTCTAATACTGACAGAAATGCTATTTATAATGAGCTCAATCAGTGCCTCCAGAATTTGGAGAGGATAAACACGTTTTAAAAACAGGCAACATTTTAGGAACTGAAATGATCTATTGAGTTACTAAATATCAAGACAATATTAGAATTATCAAATAACTGTTGCTGGATTGGAAGCCATATTGTTTGTGGAAAGTGGAGGGGAATTGTGATATATTATGGTACAGTATCTGCGAAAATGGCATTAATTGGAATGAGAGGTTGCATAAGATGATAAGTAATGTTGCGCTTCAGTGCAACTGATTTGCGCTTCATTGCAAATAAGTTGCACTGAAGCACAACTGCTTTGCACTGAAGTTCAAATTATTTGCACCTAAGCACAATTCATTTGGAAGTGCGCTTCGTTGCAAATAATTGCGCTTCAGTACAAATAATTGCGTTTATGTGCAGTTAATTACGCTCATGTGTAACTAATTGCGATTCAGAGCAAATCATTGGGTTTCAGTTCAAATAAATAATAAATATGAATTTGGACTTCCATAACTGTTTTTCTAAACTGTTTAAACAGTATAGCATAGTATAATAAAACAAGTTGACGCCAATACGCTGCCGTACACACACCACGCAAGATTCCACTTTATGATCAATGGTCGATATCCCAATTATTTAGTTTGCGAATCAACAATATACATGTTCACGAACAGTGTCATAAAATAATAACTAAATAGGTATATATTTGGTCTTAGAAAATCGTACACCTCGGTTTTGAAAACACTCATTTTAACCCATAATCTTTACGAATGTAATAATAAAGTGCGTTTCTATTAGTATTTTCCTCATTTGGTAACAGTAAAGAGCGTTCGTCTCGCGTTTATACGGAAATTTGAACTCGGCTGATATATTGCTGACATTGGTCGATAGGTATTTTAATTGTATCTAATATCCGTTTATAAGTATATATAATATTTTGGACCGCTTGTCGAAAATTTAGTTTGTGTTTAATTATCTAATTGACAACTAATATCACAATCTCATCTTCAGAAAACGCCTACTTTGTGGATGGCAATGACCTTGACACTGAAGGGCAATATGTGACATCACAAGGTAATTTGATAAAATGGTTTCCATGGGGAAGCGGCCAGCCAAACAACTACAGAGAACAAGACTGTCTCGAGCTGTACCACGAAATGTCATACAACTGGAATGATGGGACGTGCTCGATTCCAAGAATGTTTTTCTGTCAAAAAAAGTTGTAATCTGAACTTCTGATAAATCTGTCGGCATTGGGTGGAGCGGAGCTTTGTATTATTTACATTTTGTGTGATTACACTGTAAGAGAATGTTATTTGGGTAAAACTTGTTGCAAGTTGGCAATGGATTCACCTCTCTCCATTCAAAAGGTCTCTGTGCGTTAAGAAGATGTTAGTCAAGATATAATTTGGTGGCATGTCTTCTGTCAGTATCGAGGTTTATAAATCTCTCGACCCATGACAAGCATGCCATTACATGTTCATAGTCTAAGACTATTGGGATATGTTCCAGCATGGAGTAATGATTATGATCACTGTAGTCACTGCCAGAAGTACTCTAAAGGTAGGAGAAGTAAGCAATGGACCCCGAAGCGTGAATGGTGTCTAAGGTGGTGGGACCACCTGACCCAGAGACAAACAGACCTGACCGATCCGGGACAACCCGACCCAGGTACAGCCCGACCCATATAAAGAATAAAATATAACTTTCTCAACTTTATTTAAGACAAGAATAAAATATATGGGAAATCTTGATGATATATACTTGTCGTTGTGATACATACATGATAATGAAACGGAATAGAGTATGATTTAGTGACGTTGTCAACGTGATCCTACATTAATAGTATTATACATGTATAGATATAAAATATCTCAATATGAAACAAAAAAATCACATATCTGAATCTGAAAAACTGCATATTTTGCGAAAACTTAAAGAAATCAAGTAATTTATCGTATTTTACAATGTGAATTTTACATTTCGAAAAACAAATTGTGAATACGACAAAAGATACTTAATCAAAACATAGGACAACACGACCCGGAAAATCGGAACAATCGGACTCAAAATACATGTACGCCCGGGTCAACTGAACTCAAAATACATGTAGTACGCCCGGGTCGGGTGGTCCAGCTTCCGTCTAAGAGACCCAGGAAACAAAATACATGTACGCCCTGGTCGGGTGGTCCAGCTTCCGTCTCAGAGACCCAGGACGTTCGAAGCTTTGATTAAATAAAACATGTTAACTTATATATCATTATCATATAAGCATAGTCGTGCAATAGAAGGCGGCCTTCCTGATAGAACGGGGGGGGGGGGGTCTGAAAACATTTTCAAGCACGTATCTGCACGTATGCTGATTTTGTCATTTCGACCCTTTTTGGAACCCACCCACCCCCGCGTCCAATTTTTTTTGCGTTTTCGGCAGTTTTCATTTCGACCATTTTTTGACACCCACCCCCCCCCCCCCCCTTTAACACTAAAACAGAGATTTGAGGGGGGAAATTTACTGTAAACAGCTGTATATGAATTTCTGTGCATACTATTTGTCATTTATGTTAATATTGACATATAGATGGGAACGAGTCATTTTGGGGTCATTCGTCCAAAAAACATGGCCGCCAGCAGCCATCTTGGATTTTACTCTTTGCATGACTAAATTCTTTAGCACGGGCTACAGGTCTTACCTTTGTCGGATCATCATGAAATTTGTATTTTATTACAGGTGTGTATATTTGATTAGCTTGGTTTAATACATTAAGATATTAAGACAGTCTTTGTTTAAAAAATTGTCGTTGCGAAATTTATGTTTGAATTTACCTTGGACTGACAGCTGGGACTCGACACCCATTTGCAACAAAATACAACACGATAACTGCATGCAGTCAGTTTAGCAGTTAGAATTACATTATTTCTTTATTCTAAGGTGTTTTAAGCTAAACACAAAAACAGTCAAAAAGACTTGGAGGAAAAAAAATTTGATTTGCGGAAAAAATTGTTTGTTGATCCCATCGACCACCCACCCACCTCGGCATACGTGCCTGGAAAAAAATCCCCCCCCCCGGTTAGAAAGGACATATTAATGTGGCTGTCAATTGAAGAATTTGTATCAATATGATAGCTTGTATTTTCTATGAGAGTGGTTGTGACTAGTGTGGACTCTCACCGATTACCTTTAATTTTATCCACTTCCGCCTTAGCTAGCAACTTGCCCAATCATCCATGGATGCAGAGGGGTATTAGCTGCATTATAGGGTATCACTTCATGTGGTCAGACAGCTCGGTGTACCTGGTGGAATCGGCCGTAAGTTATGGGTTAACAATGGCAGTTCAGCTACGGACTTTTAAATGGAATTTTGGTACATACAAGTCTATTCTACACGATAGTGCAAGAACCATCTCGGTCTGACTCCTGGGGGCGGTACGTTTCGGTGTTACTCTTTGTGTTTTGCTCACATGCATATAGCAAATCCGACCGTATCATAGTGGTTAATGATATCCACTTCCTCCGTAGCTAGCATCTTGTGTCCGATCGCCCATGGACGGGGAGGGATATACGCTGCATGATGGTATATCCCTTACAGACAGTGGAGGTCCGGTCTGTTCGTTTTTTTGTTTTTTGTTTTTAACGTACCGGTACCTGACGGAACCGGCCTTATGTTAGGAGTTAACAATGGCGTTTCCACTCGAACTAGACTACATGGGAATGGAACTTTGGTATATACAGGTCTATTCTGCATAGTGTAACAATAATCTATGTCGGACTCCTGTGGCGGTAGAGTCGGGTTCGATCGTTTTTTTTTTGGTGGGCCAGTCGGAATTTGAACGTATGTTCGCCATGGCATCCCCATATGCAACAGAGAAAGCGCGTCGTTGGAGCGGAGCTATCGATATTTGGGCAGTATATATGTGGGTGTATCACTTAAATTGAACTGGTCGCTCTCCCGTGACTTTCAGTGGGTTCCTTGCGAGTAGGACAGCAGGCAGCCACAGTACTATATTTCTGTCTGTTTGGAATAATGTGTCACATCTGCGCCATTTCAATTGCGCTGTACATGGCGTTTTAAATGGCCCCCATCGAAGCAGTGATCGTCGTGTCAGTCCTTGCTACCCGTACATCGTGTCATTTGGGGCAGATTGATCGAGTAACTTAGTGTGAACATTATTCGGACTCATTTCTTGCTCTGAATTTATCGCTATCAAGTGGCTTTTGAGTAGACATGCGGCCACAATAGTCGACTATGAATGCCGTACATAAATGTAGCGATATGAAAAGTAGCAGCATCCGAACTGTTTCAGAAGGTTCGAATTCAATCATTTCAAAGTCTAAACTGTGAGGTATACTAATATCTGTGTGAAATTGGTGAGACATTCATCGTTGCGTGGCCCCATGCCGCAGTCATTTCAAAAGATCTATGCAATTACATTTGCCACCGTCTAAGTAATGTTCTCCATGCTACCAGGACATTGCACAACTGGGGATGATTTATCGACATTTGAACAGTATGCGGACGAAAAACCCATCGATGGAGAGGTGTAATCGCTGCATACTATATTTAGGGAATTAGGGACCGGGTGTTTTAGCGTTGTATATAATGGTAGACCGAAACCAGGGCGGTCGCCCAGAGACGAGTCATGGTAACCTCGCATTGGAAATCAATTAAAGTGATGTGAAACACTCCGGTATGGTGATCAAATAGAAATGGAGAATAATATTGTTCAGAGTAATTATTTTTACAAATATTATATCTAAATTGACAACCCACACCGGCATTCTTATATATTAATTAAATGCAGTGACTGCCGATGGCGAAATCGTTTTCGTTAGTTTATCGCCGATAAAAGCGTACCGATTCGAGTAGTAAATATTTACAATTTAGCGTAGTTCAGACAATGTTTTCTATGGAGTGGTACATTTGATTTGCTTGAGAATTTCGGTGATATTAGTAGAATGCTACATTCCTCCAGTTGGCATAGCCCCTGAATACTAACTTATCAGTTTCTCACACCCGAACAAGTACATAATATGTCTTTAAACTTGTTTTGTTTCTGTTTTATATGCAGTATGTTTGTATATCGGTGTGCATGATTTGTGTGGTAGATCTTTGTTGCAACGACCAGTTGCAACGACTCAATTTATCATGTTCCTGTATTGACAGAATTTACTAATCTGATTGGCTTTGTTCTGTGTGGACTGTCATCAAATTGCCGAGGTTTGACTCGTGCAGAAAAACGCCGCGTCGATATCTCCGAGCGCAAAATGCCTCAATTTATTGTTTACACGACACTCACATGTGCATTACAAAGTAAATGGACAGACGCTTATCGTCTGAAGGTCTCTTTCTCATCTCAGTCGCGCGGTGTGTCCATTTTATTGATTCAAAATATCGACTTCGAAATAAACAACTCTATCAAAGATTACTCTGGAAATTTCATAATAATTGACGTAACTGTAGAGAAAGTTTAGCTAATATATACGGCCCAAATAAGGATAACCTTGAGTTCTATAAACAATTGAAGGCTAAACTTATTACTGTCGGTAACACCCAAATAGTCATATGTGACGATTGAAATTTGGTTCAAGACCAATCTATGGATATTTTTAGTGGTAAAATCTAATTATAATTGGCATAATAAGTCAAGGACTTGTTAAATTGAGTTTTTATATGAATATCCCAGACAAATTTATAAATTGAATTTTAAAGCAGATTGTGTTCACGTTCAGGAAATTTTAAAGATACGGGCGGTGTTGGCGGTGGGTATGCTGTTAAGATATTCAGCTCCGTCAAAAACCGCCATAAACAGAAAGAGTAGTAAAATATAGACATATATTGTTCTTATACCAATCAGAAATATGGCATAAACAGTATGTTATTGTCAAATGCTTTTCCTTTGCTATGTAAACAAAAGCAAAAAACGTTACAGAACCTGGTTTTTGTTTAGATCCGGATATGGTAAACACAAAGAGCGTTATTTGTTACTGTTTTCTGTTCTGTAATTGGAATGGTAAAATCTAGTTGCAATTGGTATAAAAATTGAAGGACTTGTGAAATTGAGTTTTTGTAAGAATATCCCCGTAAAACAATTTTTTAGCAGATTTACAAAATTCACCAATGTCCCTTTTCGTGACACTATCTTAGTTTAGTATGTTGTTTATAATTTACTTATTCTTGCCAAAAAACTTTGTGTTGCAGTTCGTTCCAGATAAGACTATTAATACACTATCTATACGAATTTCAATGTTGCGTCAAAGTATACACAAATTGAAGTTACGGTGCTCCATTTGCTGGGAAAACAAAACATCGAATGGACAAATGACATTCGCGTTATTTTGTTATTTAATAGGATCGTATTAACTGAGTGGAAGATAGTCACACATAATACGTGTGAAATATATTCTTTCGATGCTAGTTTCTTAGTTTAAGGATTATAGTGCCAAAGATGTTGTGTTTTGTCGTACTATTTGTTTTATGGCAACCGCAACAACGGAAACACAGCGAGCGTTGATTCGCCATGAAACAAGGACGCATCACCCGTCTGCCATTTTTGTTCAGCTGTTGGAGTGATTATTATATCATGTGCATTTCTCTGTATGCATGTAGAGACTACGATAGTGTATATGTACCGTAATAAATTCCCGACGTTTTATATGGAAACTGACACTATCTTAGTCTTGGTCCTGCTCAGTGTGAAGTTTGTAGAGTTGGTCCTGCTCAGTGTGAAGTTTGTAGTGTTGGTCCTGCTCAGTGTGAAGTTTGTAGTGTTGGTCCTGCTCAGTGTGAAGTTTGTAGTGTTGGTCCTGCTCAATGTGAAGTTTGTAGTGTTGGAACTTGGATGATTGTAATAGTCCGTAAGCCAATCCTGAAAATTTCAAGTCTCGTTTCACCCCCTTCGCTCTTTTCATTCATATATATCAAAATGACGGGCGTCATCTGCCGGTCACGATGATACTAATCTGCCGGTGTAATAGATGTGAAAGGGTATTAACAATCAAGGGAGACTACGCTGAGCTCCAAATTTTTTCCATCCTTTGGCAGATACTGTAGCACTGCAAATATATTTGGAGTTATTGATATATGCTAAACCCATATGACAAGGATGTGTGTGCAAGCACGACCAAACAACTGGTGGTGGATATGTGTCCATTTTCACATATTTTAGAAAAATCTAATGATTTGTTCCAATTTTTTCATAACTTTTCAAACTTATTACGCCCTTTTATATAGGTATCGTGAATCGGTCAATTTTGATTGGATCAACAATTGTATAGCGTTAAACACGTTGCCTGTGGACAAGAGATATGTATAGATCAAAGCCACTGCCAACGGAGCAACACTAAAGCAACCTGGCATTAAGCATTAAACCTACCCCCTACAATGTAATATTTTTTTAATTTTACTAAAATAAGGCGAATGTGGTTGTTAGCTATCATTCATTCAAAAGATGTTATGAACCCACGACGAATACCCATCAGCGAGTATCAATGACCCTCAAATCTAGCTTCAAACCATTATGCAGTGTTTAGTTCGGCAAAGGACAGTTATCAGATCCGTGATAACTACCCGTGTTTGGTTTTGCAGATTGTAATATGTATGAATATGGGCTTCTCTGATAAATTTATTACATCCCGAAAAAAGAGCAGCAATGAAGACCCCCCCCCCCAACAAATAATGAATAATGAATTTCAACAAACCTATCAAACATCAAACCTCCTTTCAGTTAACGAGAGGTTGCTCGAATGAGCATTCATAATAACGAAAACTAAGATAACTTGACTCATATTTTCTAAGACAAGTGAGGCATGGTTTAAGTGAGTTATCAATAAGTTTACATTATATATGTAAATCAGGAATAGAGACTGTTCAGTTTTAAGTTTGAACCAGGATATTTCAGGAGATTCCATGAGGAAAGTCAAAGATCTCATAATTTGTATCCACCGGCAACAAATGAGCACTTAACAAGGAAATTAAAAATACATGCACATCAAAAAACAAATTACCAGTAGGGGGCCCAGTACACGCTCCGAGAGAGAGAGAGAGAGAGAGAGAGAGAGAGAGAGAGAGAGAGAGAGCTCAAATTCCCATCGAGACATGTACTAGGTGAAACCCCCACCGGCAATAAGTATGCATTTGTGAAGAAATTCAAGAATAGCATGATATAAAGTTATTATCAAAACATGCATATCAGAACCTGTGATATATTAGTCCATAAGCAAAGGGCAAATTAAAGGGGTAAGTAAAACTATGTTATAGTTTCTTTTTCTCAGCGGATTGTGATTCTGACGGCATGTGCTTCAATTTATGGGTGCTTGTGTGGTTCACACCCTTGATCATTTCCTAGAATTCAAGATGGCGTCCAATATGGCCGCCGTGTTACAAAATATGAACTAAGTCAATTTAATATGTTTTGCTGGAGACAATATATCATATAAAATGTAGACAACTGTATACATTATTTGGATGCTATTGCAGTGTACGACATTGTACAGGCACATTGGTACTCCAATAGCAAGAATTAGAAAATAGACACAATTTCACTCATATCTTCTATATCCGTTTCTACGTTTTGGAATTTTCGATAGACTGCTGTTTGTTTTCCTATTAGTCATGTCCTACGATTGTTCGAGCAGTGAAATTTGTTCATTTATTTTCAGCTACTTCCAATTCCTAAAACACTTATTTTAAGGAACGTAGTACGATATTTCATCGAAAATTCGCTTTCGTTTTCTAGTCATAGTTTAATGTTGACTGAACATATCTGAAGGAGTTAAGCTGTTGGAGGTATTACCGACAACATTAAATCTCATTAGGGCCTATAATTGTTAAAATGGTTTATGGTGGCAAATTTATATAAAATTCTATATTTCGTCATTATTTGTTTAGATGTTGTGCTGTGGTTGATGCGTGAAGTTGGCTAATCTGCATTGGAGACATTACACTTGTTATCTCTTTGGTCGCAGTCGATCTCAATCACTAAACAAATTGGTCTAGGTAGATCTTCGTATTTCTAGCCATATCGGAATGTGAAACAAACCATAACTAAGGGAGTTAAGCACCTATACAATTATATCTCATTGGTGCTTGAAAATGTTGAACATTTGAGATGGTCAATATAATCAATTATGACGGCAAAATGTCGGCAAATGCATCGAAAGTGTTAGGTTGGTAACACACACTTGAACATGTTTGTAATAGCTAATGTTTCGTTCAAAGTGGCTGCCAAAATAAGAATATAGCCTTACACGACTGAGACATCGTTTATGTTTATAAGCAGTGAGGCAAATATTAGCACTTCTTCATAGAAGCAATGCAGTTCACGCCTCTGATCAGGAATTAAATCATCAAATGGCTCAAATATCACGGAAATAACAAATGTATTATGGGTCAAACTTCAACATAATCTGGCTGCGGTAACATTCTTTTATATGCTAAATATTTTGTAGAAAACCGTACTGACTACAGAGTAATGCTGGATGCATACATTTGTTGAGTTCTGGTGAGATTTATTTGCATATCTGCGCAGCACGCATGTGGTCTTAAAATATAACTTAGCATATCATGTTATCTATATAGTTGAGACTGGGTCCAACTGTGGTGATGCTTGTTTCGACATATTATACAGTCTTATATGCAATGGCCCTCAAAACCATGTACATGTACAGTCATATTGAATTTTCAAAGTTGCCAGCTTTCTCCTGGTAAATTTATCTTTGATCTCTATCTCGATTTTTGATAACCATGCAACAAAATTAGATACCGTTATTTTGTCAGGAACATGTATATTTCACAAAGATCGTGGAGATATGAAAACAACAAAAGCTGTTATAGGCATCTGCACCTTGAATAAAACACTAAGTCATAGAAGTGCATTCGCTCATAAACCCAAATTCTCATTCCGGTATTTGTTTCCATCATCACTTATCGTTGAGTATTGCTATATACTTCCAGAGTGGAACTTGTCATTTGGTACCAGTGTCATAATTATTATGTCCTTTGTTGTGACCACAATTGATTTAGCCCACCCCAATTTTCAAATTTATTCCACCGTGACCCGATCTTCTCTGGAAATATGGCTTACAAGCAACAATTGTCTTGGGCATACTTTGAAATTTCTCAACCGCTAGCGATCCGAAGTAATCGCCACAGTGATTTCTATTTCATTGAATAGTCCAAAATTGCACACTTCCGTAACTATAGCTAGCCTATATTCAACGCTTCATCCAGCAGGTTGAGAATTAACCAGTTGCCAATAATTTTATCATAGTCACTTTGGGATTGGGTCATTGTATGTGTTATATTCATTTGGAAAATTTACGTCTTCCGACTGTAGTTGATAGTTTAGTTTAAACATATTTATTTGTCTAATTTCAATAACACATATAGGAAATGATACATCCATTTTTATAGACAATGGGATTGGAGGACAAGTGCTGACTCACTTATGAGTACATCCTCTCTCAGTAGCTGATATACAATTGTATTCATGCTCTTGTTCTACGTGAGTTCACAATGTATATATATTGGTAGATGTGAAACTAGGATTCGTGGCATCCCTCAAATCGTATTACACACCGAAATTATATTGTTATTTGTGCATGAAGAGGCTGTTGAATGAATGTTAGTTCGGGGTAATATGGCCAAATATACTCGGTATACGCTGATATATGAACTCACGAAAGGTTCAATGCTGTCATTACACCTTCTTATGGTGACGACTGACAAGTATATCTGGCCCTGTCGTAGCTGATGGACTAAATGCGATCAGAAACGTACTCGGTATTTGCGTACTTGAACCATGTAACGAAGATGGACGGGTTTGGTCCGATTATTCTGCATGTTGCAATTAACCTATCAACCAATTTGAACGTATGCTCCCTGTGTGGACACATATGAGTGACGTATGGTGTGTAAGTAAATATTTCATAATTATCATAACTCTAGTTTGGCACGTCCGATTTTTTAAATGTTTTCAAAAGCTTTCTCACCAAGCGCACATTATGCACACAAAATGTTCCATATAATCAACTACATAGCCGTTACACATTTTTTTCACAATCACTACATATGTGTGCCTAATATGATCATGGGGCCATTACCATTTCTGATTCTGTTTTTCTTGTCTTAATGTGTGTGCATGAGTGAATATTGAATGTTATGATTGCACTGTTACAGTTTACCGGCAGCCCAGTGCATCTTCCTTTGATGATGCTGTTATCAAATTATCCCATGATCTACTAGCGCATGACAACATATTATGTTGTACAGCTTTTGGATCTCTGGAAATATCCATTTCAATTAATCTGAGACATACTCATATCATTGCCCACATGACCAGTATGACAAAATTGCCATGTACATGGGATCAAGTTTAACCACGTCAGTACGCACCAATCATATGATCGTCATTCGCTGAGTGTGCATTATCCACATAGTTGAGATCACAGAACTAAATTATACAAGGTTGTATCGTGAATAAACGAAATATAGCTTGGGAGTCTCTGGTCTTCTACAATATATATATCATACCATATGTGCATATAATTTCCCATGTTCATATTGTCTTCTATGGTGTCATGTTTAAAGCGTTTCTTGTTAATGTTATTTAATGCAGATTAGTCACCTTCATGCATCTATCAGTCACGTACGACATGCAATCACATACATGTAAGGACGAATTATATTAAAATATATTATTTTCAATACATTTTCTATCATTTTGACTGCCATCATAAACCATACTATATTTAACATAGTAACAGTTTCAGATAGTCTGTGACTAACCGACCTGGTATCCAGCATAGAAACGCCAATGGATTATATCGCATCCCATGTGCATTTATCATCCGACATAATAAAGACCAACGGCTATGAAGAGATAGAAGGTGAGAAGCAACCAAACTAAACATGACACATCGGGTCAAAATACCAATGGCATTATGACGTCGGGACGAAATCTCGGAAATGCAAAAACGATATCTCTTTTGTTGTGCAGAAGGCAGCGAAAGGAGTCCCAAATGCTTTCCACATCGACCTACTTCTGCCATATAGGGGTTCTCACCTCCCTCGGTGGATCATATTCAGAAAAAAAAACATCGAACAAGAAAGAAACCTAAATTCAACATAAATATTTTAATGTGATCTACTTCCTCATGTCCTGACAATTAATGACAAATACAATCACGTCTACCATTATTTTCGTCCCTCTTTGTTTTCCTGCTCCACTGTTCCTTCGATGTTAAAAGGAACTAAATGTTTTCCATAGGCCATAGTGTTAACGTTTGAACACGCCGACGCTAAATCCTCGAGTTCCGAAGTGCACGATGAATGCGTTCGTGAAGACCAACCCTTTCGGCGTCTGTTCGCACAGAGGAGTACCTATCGAGCCATTCCTTTTTCAAAAACCAACATACGTTTTCCACACAACCCCACTTTTTGCACAGAAAAGCCAATACACAGTCACAATATCCGGCCATTGGTTGGACAAGAACACATTTCAGACTAGGAAACGCCCACGTTATGGGTATTATGTTTCTTGAATTTGTAAATTTATTTGACATATTATACGCCAATCGCGCGCCAGAATTTTTCTAACTCGAATTCGAGATACCCTGTAAATACGAAAGTGACGTAATAATACTTATATAGTTCCTTCTAACCTCGAAAGTTCTGATCCTTCCAAGATCCTGCTGAATGCTACATGATGATGCATGTCTTCGCTTCTGATATTCCATGTGAAATCTCCTTGACAATTCTGCCATTCAATCATTGAAATCGTCATTTTCACTCCCGAACAAAACCCACACATGCAATATTAAGTCACATACATCATTAAAGTGTTGTTATCCCTTTTCTTTGTCCATGTATAGTCATACGTCGAGTTCGAATCAGTTAAACGTCGGCATATGCGCGCAGTGATTCAGGCGCGATAACCGAATATTAAATCATCGTTCATCGACTGTCAAGCTCTTCGCTGAGTCGCCGAGTGATTCGCGCAAGATAACTCTAAATTGTGCTGCATCAGAGGTCAAATGGAAATCTGTTCAAACTGCCTTCGGATTATGTGAGCTTGACATCTGTGGAAACGTTCCCAATAAAAAAAAAAAAACACCGTCTAGCAGGGAATCCACTTCAAACTTTCCTCTTTTCATAACTGGGATCAGTTCCGCACTAAAAAAATATTGTAATTTTTTTAATCACACTTAAAATTTCTAAAAAGTCACAACAGACTTCACCTTTAATGAATGGGCCTCTTGGCAAACGAAGTTTGTGGGAGAATGATTCCTTGAATTTTTGTCAACAGTTTACTTTTAATTCATGCAACCAATCACAGCCCAGAGTGTTTTAACTGTGATACTTTGTACTAGAAACAGCCAACCTCCGGGAAACAACTAACAAATTTGCCCAGATACAAGAATCCGGTTTAAAACCAGCTTCGCCATTGCTGGACTTGTTGGCCTAATGTGCCATGGACTTAACAACTGCGCCACCGGAGGCCCCGAAATGAAGAATGTTACACTTCGTATGTTACCGTTCTTAGAAGAATCTCTCGATCGTAATGTTTTGGGAATTGGGCCGATACAGCCCGAAAATTCGAGCGTAGAGTGTGTAGCTTGAATGAAATGCCAAGCTTGATAACCCAATACCAAACCGTACCAGTTTACGGGTTTTCTTTATTCCGACCCAAGACACTGAACCTGGTTTTTGGCGTTTTTTCTCAACGAATAACTATAGTTGTTGGTGTCCACATGCAGAATATCTTTACTTTACAGCTGACTGGATTGAGCATTCTGAAATTTTCCACAAAATTCAAGATAGCCGCCAAAATATTATATTTTCCATATTATCGAATATATGTGTGACGAAAGTCAAACAAAAACCGTTAATCACACCCAATGGTAATTTATTCTAACATTGTGTGCTTATATCTTGACAATTCTCACACATTTGCATAAAAATTGGAACCGGAAACTTTTAAATTGTTCAAAAAATCAATGTTCTCTATCAGTCAAGTCACTGATCGTGCATGTTTCGGCTTATTGTGTTCTCTGTTCAACTATTAATAATTATAGCATCTCGTGTCGTTATCCATACTCTAGTTGCTGGACAGGTGGCAGGATTGAGCACTTCAATAGGTTCCATAAAACATATTACATAGTATGAATCGTACGTGACACGTATAGTGGAGCAACCACACATGCTCAACCACACATGCTGTGCCTCAAATTTGCCTTTTATCGGCGACATACATAACGCTAAAAGAATAATTTAAGTAACATCACGCAGTGGTCCCGGCGGAGACGACATGACAGGGCATGTCGTGGATTGTACAATCTTGGTCATCTTGTCTGGATTCTGGCCCGCAAATCCAAAATGACGTAAATGACGTCAGAAACCGTGTCATGGCGTCTTCGCTGGTTTTCATTACGCTAACCAACGAAATTGGACAAAATGAATCTAATAGGCATAACATGACATGGAAATTCTACCTAAGTTGTGAAGTATATCCAATTTCATTTTCATCGCGATGGTCCATTTCCGAATCCGTGCTTTGGCAATCTCCACAGAGTTGCTAACCGGAAGTCACGTGAGAATTTCTCCAAAATCCATACCCGCGATATTTGAAAAATCACTGATTGATATAGAAAAAAAGAATATGACGTCATTCACCTGTGCCTAATGTATAAACAACCACGCGCGCCTGCATGCAGGCGCGCCGGTTATTGCTATAAGATTGCCGCCACAATGTCCGCTTTTCCGTGTCGACTACAATTGTGATTACTGGAGTACGAAATCCTGGATCCATTCAGGTGGTAAACTATTACCAAAATACGTATCAATATTTGCCACATGTTGAATGAAGTGAAACGTAGGATTCCTAAAGTCATCCAAAATTTTCCTCTACAAGTCCGTCTACCAAGGCAATGCACCCGGTCTTAGCGTGAGCATCCCCCCAACGGATTACAATAGTTTCTGGTGTCGCTGTGGAGAATAACTTTACTGGGCAGCAGAAAGAATTGAGTACGGTGGCTGTCAAAATGTCCAATTTTTCTCATCATCAGAAGTCGGGTATAACTCTCTCCCATCGTCGTCCAATGAAAACAGATGGTGAATTATTTCTTACAATATCCACTTATATTTTTGTAGTCGCGGATTTCAACCAAATTGATATATAGTCATCTCCATGATACGATGAATCTAAATAAATCTAAATAAACCAAAGTGGCCCTATTCGAGTCAGGGATGGGGTGGGGAGGTGCAACAAAAATGAAAAACGTTTTTTCACCAAACTTATATTTCATCTGTATGCTACAAGGAACCTAATTGTGTGCGTTTAAAGGCGGCATCTTAGAGGCGATGGAATGGGGAGGGGCAACAACATTGATAAAATATTTCGGCAATTTCGAGATACAGAATCACCACGAAAATCAAATGGTGTCCACCCTTTAAGTGTCGTCAAAGTCATATCGCGGAGTAGGGTAATGGGACGTCACCAGGATTGAAAAAAACATTGTATCCCCAATTGTTTAAAAAATCAGATATAGGCATCTCGTGAGTTTATATGAAAAGATTCGATTTGAGGAGATTTTAGCGTTCAAATTTCTCAACCTCGAAAATTGGTGATCGAAGTCACTTGAACACTCTTAGCTTCTCAACTGTCATATTTATTTGGGGACGGGAATCATAGTGAGCTAGCAAATATTTATACATAGCTCATTCGTTGTTTTCGTTTTTTTATTCTATATCCAAATTCGCGAATGTCAGTCTGTTCACTATAAAATAACTTGTTACCATATATAGGGTCCCAAATTGGTATAACTGGGGTAGCTTTACGGGGACGATAATGGTGCAGGTTAACAGTTTCTAAAGAGACACTAGCTAATGGATTCAGGAATGGTAAAGTGGAGGAGCACCAAAATCGATGAAAACTATATTTTCACCGATAATACACATTGAATGTATTTGTGTCGTTTAAATATACAAAGGTGATGATATCCAGGTCGATGATGGAAGTTGGGGGACGGGTGAAAAGGTTATCTTTTTATTTTGTTTTACCAATTTCCACCAAATTTATAATTTCATGTTCATTGCTTCATATGTGCTGGCTTCAAATTGGCCATGTATTGATCAGAATGGCACATTAAGCTGTCCCTTAACTCATATCAAGCTTGAAAATATGTCCCGGTTTTTGCCAATGTCGGGGTTCGAACCCGCGCCAACCTCGTCTAGCCCAGATTGTGGTTATCTTATCCACGACATAACCACCTCAGCTACAGTGACGTCCTTACAAAGGAAGCCTTTACACCGAGATTTGGGAAGCTTACCAATCTGAACAGAACGGATCTACCAATATATTGGAACAAACAAAATGCATTGTCAGATGTATTGAAGAACGGACTGAGTATGCGTGGTCAATGCTTCAAACGTGATTGCTTCAATGAGCGTGAACAAATGTTCATTTCTTATATCTAAATGGACATGTATCGAAGAGAATGGTACATTGAGATGTCCCTCAACTCAGATCAAGCTTGAAAAATCGATGCTATCTTCACTCATGCATGTCTGAGTTCGAACCCGCGCCAACATCGTCTAGCCCAAACTGCTATGATATTATCCACGACCTAACTACCCCGGCTAAAGGAACATTCTTAAAAAGGAAGCCCTTCCCCGAGAGTTGGGAAGCGTCTCAGTCTGAAAATGGGTTAGAATATTGAGACACACCGGATCTACCATTATATTGGAACAAGCACAATTAATGAACTTCCTCCGAAATTGTATATGTGACCACACCGCACAGGCGAATATTATATTAGATGTATGGAGGCGCGGACTTTAGCGTTCATTGTTTCAAATGAGCATGCTTCATTGAGCGTGAACAAATTCTTATTTCTTATCGAAATGGCTATGTATCGATCAGAATGGCACATCCCTCAACTCAACTCAAATCAAGCTTGGGTCCCGAATTTGACCCATGTCGGGGTTAGAACCCGCGTTAACCTCGTCTAGCACAAACTGCCTTCACCGAGAGTTGGGAAGCTTATCAGTCTGAACATTGGTTCGAATGTGTCACAGAACGGATCTATCATTATATTGGAACATGCACATTGCACGAATCCCGAACATTTCCCCACCCGGACATTTTCCTTCCGGATATTTCCCCACTTTATAAATAGCAGAGCCAAAACTAGGCGAAAATCATGGGCGAAGATCGGTATCGATTGTCAAGCTTGATCTGATTTGAGGGACATCTCAATGTGCCATTCCGATCGATACATGACCATTTTGATAAGACATGAGAATTTGTTCAGGCTCACTGGTATACGCACATTTGAAGCAATGAACACTCATACTGAGTCCATACCTCCGTAAAGATGATAGCTATGATAATCGTATATGATCACAGATACAATGTCCGAGAAAGTGCATTGTGCTGTTCCAATATAATGGTAGATCCGGTCTGTTTCATAATTCGAACCCATGTTCAGACTGATACGCTTCCCAACTCTCGATGAAAGGACTTCCTTTGAAGGATGTCACCATAGACGATGTGGTTATCTCGTGGATAAGATCAGCACAGTCTGGGCTAGACGAGGTTGGCACGGGATCGAACCGCGACATGGCCGAAAATCGGGACCTATTTCAAGCTTGATCTGAGTTGAGGGACATCTCAATATGCCATTCCGATCGATACATGGCCATGTCGATAAGAAATGAGAAATTATTCACACTCACTGGTGTAAGCACATTTGAAGCAAGGAATACTTATACTGAGTCCACGCCTCCATAAATCTGATGTATAGTACACAGAAGGATATGTCTGTCAGACATTTTTCTCCCAGACCCCTGGACCGATTTCTTCCAAATTTGGTGTGTTAACTTTTAACAGCCTTAGTTGTTAAAAATGTTATAATTTTTTTTAATCAAAACGATCAAACGATCATTTAAACGATTAAAATGTGCTCGAAGCTCACAAGGGAACCGCGGTTGAAAAAAACCTCTGTCTGAGATCAAAATGTGCGAAAAGCGTTCAACGGGGCCGCGGGCCCATAATGCACATAGAGGCGGCCCCTCCAATGCTTAATAAAGCCCCCCCTCTTGATTCAGCTAGTAGCTAATACAAAAGTCAATATTATGTTTATTTTCAGATAGTTGTGAGCGATGCGTTGTTTTCATCTATATGATGATCCACGGAAACGGCATATTTATTAGCGGAAAATTTATCAATAGGATATCCTCGAACATAATAAATGCACAGGGGATACACCATGGAGTCTCCAATTGTAGATTATAGTGACGTATATATCTGAAGAAACGACAGGAAAGCTTTGTTTCGAACGTGTTTGAAATTCACCAATGACCTTATGATGTTTACTGTGACGTATTAAGATGCCATAGAGATAACCCATTCAACGATGCTGGTTTGTGAAGCTCTTGCAATCATTTGTATCGATAAGTACTAGCATGGTGTGGGCACATAAGCGAAACACTTTAAATATAGGTGAAATATTGAACCGTTAAAACGTCCGCACTGATATATTAAACAATACGGTCTCCCGACTTCCTCATTCAGGGATCGTCCGCAGGGCCACATCCATGGCTAAATTCATTCTCCGATTTTACCTTATATGCATCCTGCAATATGTCACGCAGGGTTTTGGAGCACAAGTAAAGACTTCAGTTCAGATATATAAAAGACTGACCCAATGGGACAATTATCATTGTTCCAACTCGCTTCTTGTGGGTACAGAGAGTGGAGTACCAATCGGCGCTTGTGTTAGGTTATGCGATGCGTCCGCCGTCTGTGCATCAGTGTTCCATCGAGAGCAGGATGGACTCTGTGAACTTCATTCCTTTGCATCTAAACGAGTCATGTCAACATTCTGCACACAGTCGATGGGATTTTCATATTTTGTCAAAACGATGTCGAAAGGTGAGTGTTTTTCTTGTTTTGTTCCAAATAGTTCTCGAGAATCCGGCATATACCAGATAACGCGTTCAGTCACGCATAGCCCACGCCGTGGAAGACACTGTCTATTACATGTATAGCAGACTAATTCAGTAATGCCGGGCCCACGCTGTGTCATACACTGCCGATTAAGTTGAGGTTGGAAGTATCTGTTGACAATTGTCAATGACAGTGTAGCTCAATTTGGGAAGAAGTTTATTTTTTTTGCTGAGCAATGAACAGAATGATAAAGAAGAAGGAAAGTAAAAACGTTACAGTAAAGATATTGTATTGTGTAGATGGAATTATTTTCATTTCAAACATTTCACCAATAAATGTGGGCTACAGGGTGTGCCGATTCAAATCTGAAATCCACGAATTTTGGAAATAATCGATGGCACCAAAGATCCATATGAAGTTTGGTGATGATTAGATGAGGGATGCGGACTGTACGGTGTGACAATATACAGTTGTCGCCCGCTGTCGAGGGAGACATTGAGATTTGTCACCCGCTCGAGAACGGAATGTCTCCCGAGGAGCGCAGCTCCAAGGGAGACATTCCGTTCTCGAGCGGGTGACAAATCTCAATGTCTCCCGAGAAGAAGGGCAACAACTGTTTTGTTATCCGGTTATACAACAGAAAAAAAATCCTTGTCATCCACACGCACGATGTTGCACTGAGGCACGAGTGCTTTCTTTCTCGATTATGTATATTTTCAGTAAGTATTTATCGTCGTATAGGATTTCTGTTCCATAAACGATAGTCAAGCCGTTAAGCATTTGATAATCAGCGTTTATTTGCGATCATTTTGGTGGTTAAATCGTCAATATCGGTTCATGCAATGTAAACCAATAAGCCATATAGGTATGTTATCGCCTTCTGCAATATGGCATATTCAATGTTGTCTTGTACGCGGAATTTAGTCGCGATGTTCATTTCATAACGGTTTTCCCCGAAAGCTATTGGGAAGTTGTCGATTTCATTCGTGTACATACATATGTGTCAGTGCTCCCAAGTACATGACGATAATCACACACAATACTTCTATGATCACATTGCAGACATCGCGGAGCGGTCTGATATCATGGATGAGCGTTCAGTATATCATTCATTCGCGACAAACGTATGCATTACGTTGTCCACCAGCAAACATTTATAACCAACCAACCTCAAGGGATCCAATCTTTCAATCTTGCACCATAATGTCGACGTGAGCATATTTAATCACCGAGATGTTTCGATGTAGAAAGTAGATAATAACGCTTGTCCGATAAAAGTATCAACTTAAAAGTTCGAATATTAGTGTTCACTAAAAATATGCAAATTAGCAAACACCACAACTGGTGTTTTTTGCGAATCCGTGGGGTATATAAGATTTATGATTTTAATACGTCGTAGTGATATGAAATAGATGAGTTACTGCAGTTTGTGTTTGGAGATATTCTTGCAATGTAACAACAGGCGGGCGACAAAAACAATGTCTCCCGGCTCAGCGGGCGACAGTGTGATTTGTCGCCCGGCACGTGACAGGACATGGGCCAATCAGAAGGGTGGAAATAGAGAGGAGGGTAACAAAGGAATTTATCATGCAATGAGTAAACTTCAAGATGGCCGCCGGCGGCCATGTCTTTCATCGAAAATCTTTCAAATTCGATAGCCCTCATCTAGAGGTGATCCTATAATCATGCCTGTAAATCTACAAAACATTTCTTCGATATATATGCGGGCTGCAAGGTGTTCACATGGATTCAAATTTGAAACTGCGTCAAGTTGAGCTAAAAATACTTGAAATAATGGCCCTTTTACTGCGCTTGTTATATATTTCATCAAACTCACTTTTTAATTTTAAGACCCACTTGTGGAGATATTGCGTTATTAATTTAGATTTTGTAGGTTTGTATATATTGATTGTTTTACCATACTTCACGTTGTATTGTTATTCTTAATGTTTTAGAGCATGTCAATGGATTTACGGTTAAGATAAATGATAAGAAATGTCTCCAAAATAAGGTGGCTTCATTTGAATGGTGGCTTTTTTAGAAATAAATATTTGATATTGGGAACAATCATTAAATCAAACTTTGCTTCCAATTGTTATAACAATTTGTTAACACATTTGATTAGATAAATTCTAACTCGATAAGGGACATAACTCCGCCAGAAATGGTCGGATCTGATTTTAATTCGAAACTTATCTTGACTTTCTCATATGAAGGTCACGAACATAGTTTCATAAAATTATGTTGAATACTATTCAGGACAACAAAATAATTGTCAAATTTTAATTCGAAAAGGGGCATAGCTCCGTCAGAAATGGTCGGACCGAACCAATATTCGCACTTGACCTGTATTTATATGCGATTAATTCACATACTAAATTTGAAAGCTATCGGATAATCATAACTGGAGATATCCGGACAACAAAATAATCAGCAAATTATAAGTCGACATGGGGGGGGCAATAACTCCTCCAGAAATGGTCAGATCGGATCCAAATTCGAACATGATCGGGACTTTCTCATATGAAGCAACATACCAAGTTTTCTGTTTTCATCACGAATTTAGTTCTCAAACAAAACTGTAAAACATGGTCGTACTCTTTCGTAAAACACGACATCTGAACTGCACAACAATTATTTTATTTAGTCATTCGTTCGTCCAGAGTAATCAATGATAGACTCACGATAATAGTTCCACATAATCTATATATCTCATATATATTTTGAAGACCTCTGTCTGTATGTATGTTTGTTTGTTTGTTTGTCTGTCTGTCTGTCATTTATACAAATCTACGATTCTCGACCGATCGGGACGAAACTTGGTACGTGTGTGTAGTTTGACCAGGCGGTGAACGTTGTCGTATTGGCGAGCCCGTGCGGCGCCCGCTTCGCGCATGCGCAGACGAGATCTCGGAAACGGGTGGAGCTATCGACTTGAAATTTGCTATGTGAATGTATCTTGCCCCGGATACGAATTTTATCGGGTCGCCGAGCCCGTGCGACGCCAGCTTCGCGCATGCGCAGACCAGATCTCGGAAACGGGTAGAGCTATCGACTTGAAATCGTCGGGCTGGGTAGAGCTATCGACTTGAAATTTGGTTTTTGAATAGCCCGGACAACGTCGGGCTCATCGGCTAGTCTCATATATATTTTGAAGACATCTGTCTGTATGTATGTTTGTTTGTTTGTTTGTTTGTCTGTCATTAATACAAATCTACGATTCTCGACCGATCGGGACGAATCTTGGTACGTGTGTGTGGTTTGACCAGGCGGTGAACGTTGTCGTATTGGCGAGCCCGTGCGGCGCCCGCTTCGCGCATGCGCAGACGAGATCTCGGGAACGGGTGGAGCTATCGACTTGAAATTTGCTATGTGAATGTATCTTGCCCCGGATACGAATTTTATCGGGTCGCCGAGCCCGTGCGACGCCAGCTTCGCGCATGCGCAGACGAAATCTCGGAAACGGGTGGAGCTATCGACTTGAAATTTGCTATGTGAATGTATCTTGCCCCGGATACGAATGTTATCGGGTCGCCGAGCCCGTGCGACGCCAGCTTCGCGCATGCGCAGACGAGATCTCGGAAACGGGTGGAGCTATCGACTTGAAATTTGGTATGTGAATCTATCTTGCCCCGGACACGAATTTTATCGGGTCGCCGAGCCCGTGCGACACCAGCTTCGCGCATGCGCAGACTAGATCTCGGAAACGGGTGGAGCTATCGACTTGAAATTTGCTATGTGAATGTATCTTGCCCCGGATACGAATGTTATCGGGTCGCCGAGCCCGTGCGACGCCAGCTTCGCGCATGCGCAGACGAGATCTCGGAAACGGGTGGAGCTATCGACTTGAAATTTGGTATGTGAATCTATCTTGCCCCGGATACGAATTTTATCGGGTCGCCGAGCCCGTGCGACACCAGCTTCGCGAAATTTGGTTTTTGAATAGCCCGGACAACGTCGCCCGGACAACGTCGGGCTCATCGGCTAGTCTCATATATATTTTGAAGACCTCTGTCTGTATGTATGTTTGTTTGTTTGTTTGTCTGTCATTAATACAAATCTACGATTCTCGACCGATCGGGACGAAACTTGGTACGTGTGTGTAGTTTGACCAGGCGGTGGACGTTGTCGTATTGGCGAACCCGTGCGGCGCCCGCTTCGCGCATGCGCAGACGAGATCTCGGGAACGGGTGGAGCTATCGACTTGAAATTTGCTATGTGAATGTATCTTGCCCCGGATACGAATTTTATCGGGTCGCCGAGCCCGTGCGACGCCAGCTTCGCGCATGCGCAGACGAGATCTCGGAAACGGGTGGAGCTATCGACTTGAAATTTGCTATGTGAATGTATCTTGCCCCGGATACGAATGTTATCGGGTCGCCGAGCCCGTGCGACGCCAGCTTCGCGCATGCGCAGACGAGATCTCGGAAACGGGTGGAGCTATCGACTTGAAATTTGGTATGTGAATGTATCTTGCCCCGGATACGAATTTTATCGGGTCGCCGAGCCCGTGCGACGCCAGCTTCGCGCATGCGCAGACCAGATCTCGGAAACGGGTGGAGCTATCGACTTGAAATTTGGTTTTTGAATAGCCCGGACAAAGCCGATTTCGATCAAACTTGGTATGTGGGGGTACTTTCGGCCGGGGAGTGTCATAGGCCTATTAGTTTGTCCGTGCGACGTGGCCTTGACCTTGAAATCGGGTCATTTTAAGATCAAACGCACGAATATCACGGGATTTCGATGAAACTTGGTATGTGGGGGTATTTTCGGCCGGGCAGTGCCATATGCCTATTAATTTACCCGTGTGACGGACCTTGACATTGAAATTGGGTCATTTCAAGGTCAAACGCCCGAATATCACGGGATTTTGATGAAACTTGGTATGTGGGGAGTCTCATAAGCCTATTCATTTACCCGTGCTACGTGACCTTGACCTTGAAATCGGGTCAATTCAAGGTCAAATCGCGAATTTTGATGGGATTTCGACGAAATTTGATACGTAGGGTTACTTTTGTCCACTGAAGGTATTGGACGGGTCGATCGAGTCGTGACCCCGACCTGACCTTGACCATCAAAAAGATCAATTCGAGGTCAAATCGGGTAAAACCGGATGGATTTCGACGGGTACTTTTATCAGGTACTTTTGTCCGAGCAGTGTTTTGGACGGGTCAAATCGTTACCCCACCTGACCTTCAAAATGGTCAATTCAAGGTCAAAGCCCGACGTGACCTTGACCTTGAAATCGGGTCAATTCAAGGTCAAATCGCGAATTTTGATGGGATTTCGACGAAATTTGATACGTAGGGTTACTTTTGTCCAATGAGTGTATTGGACGGGTCGAGTCGTGACCCCGACCTGACCTTGACCTTCAAAATGATCAATTCGAGGTCAAATCGGGTAAAACCGGATGGATTTCGACGGGTACTTTTGTCGGGTACTTTTGTCCGGGCAGTGTTTTGGACGGGTCAAATCGTTACCCCACCTGACCTTGACCTTCAAAATGGTCAATTCAAGGTCAAAGCCCGGACAAAGTCGGGTCACCTTCTAGTCTCATATATATTTTTGAAGACCTCTGTTTGTCTGTTTGTTTGTCTGTATGTTTGTTTGTCTGTCATTGATACAAATCTACGATTCTCGACCGATCGGGACGAAACTTGGTACGTGTGTGTAGTTTGACCAGGCGGTGGACGTTGTCGTATTGGCGAGCCCGTGCAGCGCATGCGCAGACGAGATCTCGGAAACGGGTGGAGCTATCGACTTGAAATTTGGTATGTAAATGTATCTTGCCCCGGATACGAATTTTATCGGGTCGCCGAGCCCGTGCGACGCCAGCTTCACGCATGCGCAGACGAGATCTCGGAAACGGGTGGAGCTATCGACTTGAAATTTGCTATGTGAATGTATCTTGCCCCGGATACGAATTTTATCGGGTCGCCGAGCCCGTGCGACGCCAGCTTCGCGCATGCGCAGACGAGATCTCGGAAACGGGAGGAGCTATCGACTTGAAATTTGCTATGTGAATGTATCTTGCCCCGGATACGAATTTTATCTGGTCGCCGAGCCCGTGCAACGCCAGCTTCGCGCACGCGCAGACCAGATCTCGGAAACGGGTAGAGCTATCGACTTGAAATTTGGTTTTTGAATAGCCCGGACAACGTCGCGCTCATCGGCTAGTAGTATATATAACCACTGTTTGCTATATATTATGTTAAAGAATGACGTTGTGTGTTTCCGTCATGAAAATAACTTAAATAACTTGCGTTGTTTGCTATGCACCCATTTGAACACACCATGCAGCGTAGTGTTTCACTTTATTTTAACTTCACAATTTGAGTTTCATGGAATTGGTTACCCAAAACATGATAATACCGCGGTGCCATGACCAGATTCAAACTACAATCTATATCAACAAACTTTCGACACGGGGTAATTTTAAAAATGTATTCCGAGTTCCACACCACCAGTTTCACAGTTTCAACAACATACACAAACTTAGATTCCCTGTATCATGGAGATAATTATATGTTTTCCATTTATTTGGTGGAAATCACCGACAAATGATTGTATCGATGTTGGTACCCATTCCCTTTCCCATCCCTGATTACGAGAGCCCACTTCAGGTAATTTTAATCCTCACCATTATTTACCTTTTAAGTTTACCCCTACCATGCTTACCCCTTTGGGGACATACAGCTTTTTAATTTCTATATCTGAGAGACCGGGAGACAGACACTTGCAAAAGAAGAACATAAATAAGACATGCTTTCCATAACTAAATGGTATATGCCTACAGGTATCAATGTGTGTCAGTGTCACGATGTGCTTTTCTGACTCAAACAGACAGATATGTGGACAGACATTAGTCAGACATTGCAATACAATTGAAAGAAGCCAACGCCAATGACCGTCATCCACAGTATAACGTAGATCATGCCATGAATCTCTACTCTGGCTAACGCTGATATATATCATATTCCACTCGTACAAAAGCTGGGAACTTTTTGAAGTTTTGACAGGGAACCTTATAAAGTTGAAAAAATAACTCTGGCAATTTATTTCTTAGTTATCATCTGTTCCTTAATAATGTACAGCACTGTATGTGACGGCCCCAACTCAAAACTGCATGTTTTTTATGACTTTTGTAATCCGATATCGCAATAAACATTCAATTAATTACCCATGAGAAATTCCATAATTGTAAGCGACACAAAGCAAAATCCCTCACAAAGTCACTTAAATCATACAATTTCGAGTTGGTACCTTCACGTACAGTGAAGTGCAT
This sequence comes from Siphonodentalium dalli, assembly GCA_032622095.1. Lineage (NCBI taxonomy): Eukaryota > Metazoa > Mollusca > Scaphopoda > Gadilida > Siphonodentaliidae > Siphonodentalium > Siphonodentalium dalli. The sequence continues at coordinate 198,252,608 of CP136065.1, read as the reverse complement.
TATTAAGAAACAAATCATAACTAAGAAATATATTCCCTGTATTATGTTTTCGACTTTATAAGGTTCCCTGTCAAAACTTCAAAAAGTTCCAAGGTTTTGTACTGGTGGAATATGATCTCTATGTGCGTAGCTAAGAGTAGAGATTCATGGCATGATCTAAGTATAACATAGAAGCAAAATATCAACATCAAGCACTCAAAAACCAATTATGTTAAATTTAACTCGAAAATTGTTAAAATCAAATTATCATATCAATTTTAACGTATTCTGAATTTTAAACTGATAAATGTGTAACATAAATGCTTTTGAAACGTTTGACCACAGTTATGAGGTTAATCCCAACCTCCTGTCTCCGCCGTGTGCCGGCCGCACCGAAGCATATCCCGGTCTGTATGTCTCTCACTTTGAGCTGGTAAAAATCCAGCTTATTTAGTATAAATTGGTTGTGTCTAAATTGGCATCAATTGGAAGTTCCTAACCTTAGGACCGTTCCCGGTTAGCTATTAGAAATTTCCAACAGGTGGATAGCGGGTTTGGAATTTATTCTGGTTCAAATTTTGCTCATCGCGGCCTTCTTTGAATTTCAGATATAGATGGGTCAGTCCTCTGGTCTTCATATATTCGCTCCGCAACTATCGCAAAATTGAGCGTAATCTCAATCGGTCAACCAAAGATAGTTCACACCAAATGTCAGCTTAATCGCTGCGATCTTTTTTTTGAAGATCCTTTTAGAAGTTTCGGTGAATTTGTTAATGAAATAGTAGAGTCGTCTAGATCTGCCCCTTTGACCATTGAATACCTTTATCAGATCAGAATCATAGTCACACACGGTTCCCTATATATAAACTAGGATCACATATGGTTATTTGTTTTAGATTGGATGTTTTATGTTATTTTGGTCATTCACACGGCAACAAAATAGTTCTGCAAATGGCCACCAAAACACTAAAATATGCAATGAAAAATGTTTTTATTTATTTTCTCGCAGACATTTATGATTTCAGATAGTAGACCGAGTGTAGACCCTAGTTGGGTGCATACGCTAGATAATGCAGTGGGTTTGTAACAAATATTTCCTGTCGAACTCTCTGTCCGTTTAAACTTCAGATAAAGAATCAGGCTTATGTTTCCAGGGCGGGTTCGTACGAAGCCATCGAGTCGTTTCTAACAGCATCCATGCATATTAGTAAACTCGAAAACAAAATAAGAAAGGTTTTCTGCTCTTTAATGAGGATGATCAAATCTAAGTATAATGGGCATAAAAATGGAAGAACTTGTGAAATTGAGTTTCTGTATGAATATCCTCGAAATTCCGTAAATTGACAATATTTTAGTTTACTATGTTGTTTATAATTTACTTATTCTTGCAACGAAACATTGTGTTGCAATCATTTCCAGATACGACCATAAATAATTATATAGACGAATTTCAAAGTTACGTCAAATTGTGAACAAATTAACGTTACGGTGCGCCATTCGCTGTGGAAAACAGAAAATCAAAAGGTCAAATGCTATTCAGACATTTGCGTTATTTTGTTAATTAATAAGATGGGTATTAACTGAGTGGAAGTATGAAAGTATATTATTTCTGTACTATTTTCTTGGTTTAAGGATTATAATGCCAAATATGTTGTGTTTGGTCGTATAATATATTGTTTTAGGCAATCTCAACAATGGGGAGCAGTGAGAGTTGATTCACTGTATAACAAATCACCCATGTGGCATGAAATGTCTTGGCATTCATCGATTTACTAGACATTCAGCTGTTTTATGGATGATTCTCCCATACATGTTTCTCAATATGCATGCAGGGACTAGGGTATTGTATATATGTACCGCAAAATACGTTTTATATGTAACCTGACACTATGTGGGCTTGCTCCTGTTCAATGTGAAGTTTATAGTGTTGGAACTTGGATGATTGTAAATCTCATCGATTCCAAATCTCAATTAGAATTTTAGAAGAAAAGGATTTTTATGCAGGAAGGTAAATTTGTATGGGTATTGTACAGCCAACCGATTTTGTAGCATCTCACAAGTGACAATGGACATCTCACAATGTTGGAAATCGATGAATGTCAAGACATGTCACAAACACTCTTGTAGCAACTCCAATTTCACATTGATGCTACATCTTTAACTGGCAGCCACATCTGCATGTCCTTTGTAACACGCAGACCGTCTTATATCCCACAGCTATGCTGATATTATCTATATTTAAGAATGTCTGCCTGTCCACATGTGTTCTATAGACATTCACGCGGGACCACCTAAATGGGACCAAATATAAGAAAGATAATGGTTCTGGTTTGAATTGTATAAAGTGACGCTGCTCTTGTCAGGGGCATAAATGGGCAGGGGCAGCACAACTCTTTGTCGACGATTGCCACAAAAGTTATATATAATAATCTGCATGATATGAAAAATATAATGGTGTGGTTTAACAATGTCAAAAGTGGCGCCGTTCAAGTCAGTGTATACGGAAGGAAGGGAGATGGGCACACCAATTGATAACAATATTTTTAGCGCGATTTCCACCAAATACACATTCTTCTCCATAATACATGGAATCTCAGTGTGATTTAAAAACGCCAAATTGGTGCCGTTTGGGATGAGAGGTCGGCGGGAGCACAACATTTGATAATAATTTGCTTGGTCGCTGATTACCACCAAACTTATACATAATCATCTCAATTGATGAGTCTATAATTGTGTGGTTTAAGTTTGTTTGAAGTGGGACCGTTCAAGTCAGGGGTGCATGGAGGGGAGAGGGACGCTAAAATTGATCACAATTAGTTTTAGCGCCGATTTCCACCAAATTGATACATATTCTTCTCTGTGATAGGAGGAATCTAATCGTGTGGTCTAAATACGTACGACAAATTGGTGCCGTTTGGGTGAGAGACGGAGGCACTTAATTTGATAGGAATGTGTTTTGTCGCCGATATCCACCAGTCATATATATATTATATATTATTATGCACCTTCATAATGAGTCTAATTGTGTGGTTTAAATATGTCAAAAGTTGCACCGCTTGAGTCAGGGATAGGGAGTATCGGGTCACCAAAAGTTTAAAAATGTGTTTAGCGCCAATTTCCACCAAATTCATACACGTTCAGTTCTTCTCCAATGATACGAGGATTCAAATCGTGTGGGTTAAAGACGCCACATTTGATGCCTATATTTAAGAATGCCTTTATGTATGTCTGTCTGTGTTCTATATGTCTTCACGGTGGACCATCTAGATGGCACCAAATGTGTATAACAGGGGTAACTTTTTTACGAGGAAGATAACGGTGCGGATTAAACTGTTCTAAGTGACGCTGTTGGTGTCAGGGTCAGAAAAATGGGAGGGCAGCAAAAATGCTGAAATATATTTGTCACCGATTTCCAACAAACATCTCCATGATATGGCGCCGTTCGCGTCAAGGGTGCACGGAGGGGAGAAGGGTACCAATATTGATACAAAAATAACTATTGTTTGCGCCGATTTCCACCAAATTGATACATATTTTTCTCAATGATACGACGAATCTAACGTGTTATTTAAAGAAGCCTAAATTGGTGCAGTTTTGGTGAGAGCTGGGAGGGGGGACTAAATTTATTTGTTTAGTTGCCGATTACCACCAAACTTATAAATAACTAGAATGCACTCAGAGAGATGCCAACGTGCGCAACAATGTAATAAACAATAATTAAAAAAATAATTTCACTGTATTTTACTTAATTTATTTAATTTAATTTAATGTTAGAAAAAATACCATTTCTCATTTCATCACAGATAAATGCAAATTACTATATTAATCATTTAAGTAATTAAAACCAATTCCATGTTGCCGAAAGGATGAGACTTTAATATCGATTACATTTTTTTCAACGGCATATTTTGATTTTCATTTTCCGATAGTCAAAGTTGACCAAAGGAGCAATTATAAGAAATAATTAATAATATTTGTGTAAATATTGATAGCAGCCAATATGCAACAATAGATATCAATAATTAATCAATAACGATCATTTTATGTAATAATAAACTCTTCAAACGGTGTTTGTGTCAACAAATGCCTTTTGTTTTGTGTTACGTCATTCGTCGTATTTGACCCGGAACTCGGCTGAAGGTTAGGCTATTCAGCCTATTGCGTCGAATTACGAAATCGCGTTTTGAATGTCTCTCTTTCCCCGCACGATAAAAATAGGTCTTCGCACGAACCAAAAATGATAAAACTTCCCAATTATAAGTAAAAATACCCAAATGAAGGAGTATATGTAGGTCCCGAAGGAGTCTATAGACTTTTTGATGTAGAGTTCTGATGGAGAAAATGTAGGTCGATCTATTTTTGTCATAACTCTGACGTATTTTGACCTGGGAGAAAAAATCAAAATCGAGGCTGACTACGAGCATGCCAGTTTTAAATATAGAAACAGGGAATCCCGACAAATGGCGATATCGGCGACAAACAAATAATCGAAAACAACACATAAAATAAACATAGCAAAAACGCGGCACAGTAAAAATGTCAGAACGCCACGAGGTTTTACGTCGTTTTTGGTGACGTCATGGAGTGAAACGGAGTAGGGTGACACCAACCTACGAATCTGTCTGATCGCCATACTGTTGCGCGAGCGCACGTATTAATCTCCATGATATCAGGAATCTAATGGTGTGGGTTAAAGCTGTCAAAAGTGGCGTCATTCGAGTCCGGGGTGCACCAAAATTTAAAAAAAATATTTTTAGCTCCGATTTCCACAATTTTGATATGATACGAGGAAACTAATCGTGATATTTAAAGACTCCAAATTGGTGCAGTATGCAAATGGGAGTACTAAATTTGGTAAGAATTTGTTTAGTCGCCAAACTTAAAATTAATCATATCCTTGATATCAGGAGTCCAATTGTATGATTTAAAATTTAAAAAGTTCAACTGTTCTAGTCAGGGGTGCATGGAAGGGGAGAGGGACACCAAAATTGATAACAAATATTTTAGCGCTGATTTTCACCAAATTGATACATACTCTTCTCCGTGACACGTGGAATCTAATCGTACGGTTTGGTGTCATTTTCCTCAGTTTTACATTCGTTACTTCGATGAACGACGCCCTTACATTTATTAGGTCAAGCAAATGTCATGCCGTGGAAAAGCTGGATTTCAGCTTAGAGCGAAATAGTTCATTCGGGTTTTATTCAAAGCTGGCCTTTAGCTAATGGTTTATATATGTTTTAGAGCGAAAACACATATCCGATTACGAATTTTGTATCCATTGCGGTGAATTATGGACGATAAAAACGTCCCAAAATCACAATGACGTCATTCAGATCGGTTGACGTCCCTGGTTACCTGCGCAATTTGCATATACAATTACGTCATGAAAGTAGTACTAACCTAATAAAACTACGTTGACCTAATAAAGCTACTTTGAAGTTATAAACGTAACGTTTAATATATTCTCAAGTCGCACTAATTAATATACCAGTTTAAATCTGGTATCAATGGTACTGTACATATGTTTATATTTCAAAGATGTATACCAGTATATAACAATTAAATGTATGTGCCACGCCCTGTTACTGAAACCATTTCATTTGGACCTTGCTGGTTAAAGGCACGGATGGCCTTCGTTATACATGTAGGTTATAATTTAGAAATAACAGTTACCAAATTATAACATGTTGTAAAGAATATACTAATAGTATACTATAATGATGAATGCCATATCATCAAAGCAGACATTGAGTCGAGCGTTTGTTTATACACAGCATGTAAAGAGTGAGCGATAAGCACAACACTCAACACCGTGGCAATGTTTTAGGAGAGTGATTCAAGGTGACCCATTCAACACAGAAATCTTGAAAGGTGAGGGTTAGCTAGCGCTATACGGATACGTTATAAACAATTTGGTGGAATTTCTAACCAAAGTTCACTTAAAGGTACTCAATCCGATTTAACGCTCCTGAATTACTCTTTCTTTGGCTTCGGGTGTAAACATATTTGATTCGAGTCGAGGAACACACCCATCAATACTCAAGTGATAATACGGCCATATTTTGTTGAACAAAATGTTGATAAATAACACGTTTTGGGAACTTTTATACCATAGTTGACAGTGGTTATCATTATTTTGTTGCAATTAATCGATTCCGATAACTAAAGCGGATTGAGTCCCTTTAATGGATGCGGTATCCCCGGTCATGAGTGTTTTGCTTATCGCATACACTTTACACACTTTTGTTACATAACATGGGGTTTATTTACATGACTTAGAAATAGCATTTAAAGGTACTCAATCCGATCAGACGGTCCCCATATCGTACTCAATCCGATCAGACGGTCCCCATATCATCAAGATACAACAAGAACATTTCTTCAAAATACGCTTTAGTTATCAGAATCAATGTATTGCAACAAAATAAAGATAACCACTGTCAACTATGGTATCAAATTTCCCAAAACTTGTTATTTATCGTTTGTTAAACAAAATATGACCGTATTATCAAAGAAGTATCATAAAATTTGGCCGTATTACCTCCTGATTTTAGAGTTATCCATCTTCATCCGCAATTTTGTCCGAGACCGTTCGTTTGACGACGTGTTTCTGGGCCACATATAATTTCACATCTCGAGAAATAACAAACTTCAAAAATAGATATCTGAGGCAAATAAAATAGTACCTTCGTTTCCGGTAACGGAAGGCAAAAATTTAGGGTAGGGAGGGGGTAAACTTTTTTTTTAATTCCCATAACGCACAAGGTATTAACAGCCCTTAATGTATTGTAGATGCTGTAACATATTGTGCTTATGATCAATCTGGACTACCGTAGTTAATATATTGGACCTTGAACTAGTTTACCATTGATATATTTTCTACGTCACACGCTTGTCTATGTACACAGATCCGCAATATAATCGAACTTATATGATACAAACGCTTCTCATCTTTATACCATGACATATCTTTATATGGTGGCAGCGGAAACACGACTTTTCCCGTGGATATTGAATGATTATTCCGTTTGATTATACGCTACTTGGACGTTCAATCAGGAATTTTTATGCCGATAATCTGTGATTCCATAGCTGACATAGCTGCTGGTAACACGACACCACCGCTGCAGCCTTCGACACAGAGGCACGCTCGAATTCTCCAAGAATCTACGGAACGCCGATTCGTCGACAATTCTCACCACATACATCGTTTGCTGTTTGCTGCTTGTGCTAACGCATAGCCTAAGCATCTAAGATGGCGAAGCTACCGGAGATGAGATGGTCGGAAGCCGATATCGGGGAAACCTTAACCCTGTTTCGTCAGACGATTGAAATATACTGCGAGGACGAGGGGATCACAGAAGACGGAAAAATAGCGCTGAAAATAATACGAGGTCTTGGTATAGAGGGACTCAAAAGACTCAATGCGTCGGGATTGTCTGCCGCAGACAAACGGAAACTCATCAAGATATGGGACTTCTTCTCGTCTCAGTTCAAGACGGATATGAACTTTCGTGTCCATCGCTTGAATCTAATGTCGTTCAGACAGAGGTCCGAAGAGACGATCGCCGATTTTGTAACCCATGCAAGGACACAAGCGACCAAATGTGACTTTGACAATACCGAACTTGAAGAGCGGTTGATTGAACTTATAATTGTGTCGACCCCAATAGAACCATATCAGCGCCACCTCCTGGGAAAGAACAAAGGATACCCATTGACGGATGCATTGGCTGAGGGGCGCAAATATGAAGCCATATTGGCGGACAGGTCGCAAATTAAGCAGATTTCAACCAATCAAATGTCCGTAGACGCGGTCCGACAGAAGATTGAGAAACCCATCACATCGAAGCCGTGTGGAAACTGCGGTCTCCGGCATAGGACGGGTCAAATTTGCGCTGCAGCACAGGACAAATGTCACGCGTGTGGCCGTACTGGACACTGGCAACGATCCTGCCGCAGCAGCAGAAGGGTTAACCGTTAAACCTTCCGAATACCAGGCAACTGATTATAAACCGTCCAACTATCACAGACGTCCCGGAAATTACCAGCAACAACGTCGCCACATCAACGAGGTATCAACCGACGAGCTGCATACGTCGAAACCGCCAGACAGACCGCCGACGACTTTAACCCTCTGTCATTCGATGTCGTTAAAGTATCATCGCTGTGTTTTGATCAAAGTCGCGACGAAGCATATGCAACAGTGAATATACAGTTGGACAACCGTCCAGGCGTACACAACTTGAAGTTGAAGGTCGACACAGGTGCACAGGGAAATACCCTTCCACTCCGTACCTTCCGAAATATGTACCCTGAAAAGGTCAACGGCAACACGCTTCCGACAGCAATCGCCAATAGAGCCAACTCCGCTAGACTGACAGCATACAATGGAACTCCAATCCCATGCAGTGGCATAGTGGACATTCCATGCAAATACAATGACTCAGAATGGTATAAAACATCATTCTACATTGTAGACGTAACAGGCCCGGCTGTTGTAGGATTACAGTCGAGCGCGAAGCTCAAGCTTGTTACTATGCACTCTGCTGTATCATCTACAGTACACACCGACAGCTCATCGAAACAAGAGGAACAACTCAAAAATAACACGTACAGCACAAACACGTCAATACAAGAGTAGAATCTCCAAACCATCGACGACTTGAAACGACTATACCCTGAGCGTTTTGATCGCATCGGATGCTTCCCGGGAGTGGCCAAGCTTGGGGTCAACTATAGTGTACCTTCACATATCGACGCGCCGCGAAAAACGCCGATAGTGTTAAAAGACAAGATCAGGGACGGAATAGATGCGATGGGGAGAGACAACATAATCAGAAAAGTTACGGAGCCCACCGACTGGGTATTAAGCCTAGCCTATTCGACGAAGCGTGACGGCTCTCTCCGCATATGCCTCGACCCTAGACATCTGAACACTGCACGAAAACGACCACATCACAGGATTCCGACCTTGGAAGAATTGCCACATCGATTCGCGGGAGCCACGATCTTTTCAAAACTCGATGCTAAATCCGGATACTGGTCCGTCAAGCTAGACCCCAGCAGCCAGTTGTTGACTACGTTTCAATCACCCTTTGGGCGATAGGGGCCTACTTCTTTCTGAGACTTCCGTTTGGACTAAACGTATCACAGGATATCTTTCAACTGAAGATGGATCATATATTGGACCAGGTTGACGGAGCAATCGGAATAGCAGACGACGTAGCCGTTTTTGGTCGAACGGAAGCCGAACATGATAAGAATCTTTGGACGCTGATGACAGTTGCTGCCGAAAATGGACTAGTGTTCAACTCATCGAAGTGTCAAATTAAACAGAAGAGCATATCGTACTTCGGGATGACCTACACCGACAATGGTGTCCGTCCAGACAGTGCCAAAGTGGGTGACCTACAGAAGATGCCACACCCAACTAATAAGAAGGAAATACAAGAATTCCTCGGAGTCGTGACATATCTTTCGTCGTTTATCAGCAATCTCTCTCAGAAATCGGCACCACTCAGAGACCTACTGAAAAAAGACGTACCATTCATGTGGGAGGCTCATCACCAGCAGTGTTTTGATCAACTTAAGCACACAGTCACTGACGAAACAACGCTACAATATTTTGACACCAGCTTAACGCCGACGATCCAGACCGACGCTAGTCTCAGAGGCCTTGGTTCTGTTCTACTACAAGACGTGAAACCCATCGCATTTGCATCCAAGTCGCTATCCGATGCCGAGAGAAGATATGCATGTATAGAACGCGAATTGCTAGCAGTTATTTTCGCGGTTCATCGGTTCCATACATATGTTTATGGACGTCACTTCAACGTTTACACCGACCACAAACCGCTAGTGATGATTATGCAAAAACCACTCACCAGCGCACCACCGCGATACATCATATCAAGGGGAGTGACATGACTGTGGCTGATACTTTATCGAGACTACCGACCAACAACGGGAAAACAATCGATCTGGACATCCGTGTTGACCGTGTATAGTTCAGCACAGACAGACTAACCAAAATACACGACGCAACTCAAAGAGACATAACTCTATCTGCACTCAAAGAGATAATCGTGAGTGGGTGGCCGGATTCTATCAAGGAGGTACCGCAACAGATACGCGAATACTTTGCCTTTCGCGATGAACTCTCCGTTAAGAATGGCATTATTCTTAAACGGTCAAGAATAATCATACCAGGCGAGGTTCAGAAAAACATTTTTGAACAACTACACTACAGTCACATGGGCATCGAGAAAACCAAATTACGTGCGCGTGAATGCGTGTATTGGATGAATATCAACAAAGATATAGAAGAAGCTGTCAAGTCGTGTCCGATTTGTCAAACCCACCAACCATCACAGCAAAACTAAACGTTACACCCACATGAAATACCAACGAAACCATGGGACGTTGTGGGGACTGATCTATTCCACTTTGGAAACAACGAGTACCTGATCGTTGCTGACTACTTCAGCAAATTCTTCATGATCCGAAAGTTACCGCTACATTACACCAGCCACGCAGTAATATCAGCGATGAAACAAATATTCAGTGAGCAAGGGATACCCCGACGCGTATTCAGTGACAACGGGCCGCAGTACTCAGCATCTAGATTCAACGAATTCGCAAACGAATGGTGCTTTGATCATCTTACGTCATCGCCGAGATATCCGAAATCGAACGGGTTTATAGAACGACAGATCAGAACAGTTAAATCGGGTTTGAGGAAGTCGAAGGACGCGGGAAGTGATCCAGATCTGGCGATGTTAAGCATTCGCTGTACACCGATCAACCACAACCTGCCAAGTCCAGCAGAACTGCTATCCGGCAGAAAATTTCGATCTAACGTCTTATCGAAAATGAACAATGTGACCAACGACGACACCCGAGAGCAGCTTATCCAGAGACAGACATCACAGAAACTGTACCACGATCGGAATGCACGTGATTTACCACCACTGATTCCCGGACAAACTGTTACTGTTCAAAATCACGAAACTCTAGCGTGGGATCCAGCTACGACACAAGAGCAATGTGACGAACCCCGATCCTACATCCTTACCACACCCAACGGATCCGCTATTCGAAATCGAGTCCAGATAAGAGACGTTCCAAAAACAGTATGTGAACCAGATCAACCACAGCCAATGGATGATACACCAGAGGCGGTGACCACACTAGTACATGATGATCATGTTCCCAACGCCGCTGATGGGCCTACATACAGAACACGATCTGGAAGACTCAGTAAACCACCAGTTAAATACACTCAATAAACTCCCAGTGAAATATACATTCTGTAAAAAGGGAGATGTAACATATTGTGCTTATGATCAATCTGGACTACCGTAGTTAATATATTGGACCTTGAACTAGTTTACCATTGATATATATTCTACGTCACACGCTTGTCTATGTACACAGATCCGCAATATAATCGATCTTATATGATACAAACGCTTCTCATCTTTATACCATGACACATCTTTATAGATACAGGTATACTATTTATATAGTCTATCTGGATATAGTATTGTAATGAACTCGCAAGGCACTTTATTTTATATTCTTTTATTTAAGTTTTTATTTATCATATGACCTGGCAATAACAGGACTCAGACTACTCTTGGTACAAATCTCGCTTATAGGAGCGACTGTCTTGAATCTTTTGTCTTAGGGAAGCTTTCACCACACCAATACCTTCCCCATTGGACACAAAAATACTGAGTCAATACCTCTATAATTATAATATAGACTTTATTCCTAGTAATTGAAATTAGTATATACAAATTATAGTCAGGACTATTATATATCATTGATTCTTGGTATAATTTAGTACATGCATGTAGAATTAAGTTGTTATTCCATAATAACATCCCAACCTCCCTGCACATTCCCACAAATCATCAATGTTTCATCCAATTTTCATATTGGGGTTACATGCTTCAGTGCCTAACTATCAGAAAATTTAACAACAGATTGTTGAGAATTTGTATGAAACAATCAATTGTCATATATGTCCAAAGCCATTTAATTTCTATTAATCAACACCCCTAGACATATCAAATTGAGTTAATAAACATATTCCATACCCATCAGCATAAAATACTTTGGTGTTAAAGTTGCCTATTTTCGAGGAATCGTTTGGGATGTTTGTTAGCCCACAAACCCCAGTTTGGTGTTTTTGTGAGAGCGATTTTGCAAGTTAATTAGGCTAATGACTCATTGATTTAAAATTAAAAACTTGAAATAATAGAAACTGAATGAATAAGGTCAAGTTGGGAGAATGAGGTTGGTAATTTTCAGACTGTAAATTGGGAACTTTGTAAACAAAATTATTTTGCCAATAAAAAGTTTACGGGAGGCCATCTGGCGAACGGGAGGGATGGTTACCAGAAACGAAGGTATTATTTTATTATGCCTGATCACTCTGAGCTTTGATGGGTGGGTTCCTCGACTCAATTCAAATATTTTTACCACCGAAGCCAAAGAAATAGTAATTTGGGAGCGTTAATTCAGATAATGCATCTTTAATACAACTATTAGTGATTTAAGTCCAGCGTTTAGGTTCTTTGTGCCTGAGCATATCTGGTGGGTTATGTGCTCATTTTGGAAGATTCGTCACAAGAACAATATGAGTCAGGACCCTATATATCAGCCATTTATTAACTCTGACATGTTTGTAAAAGTAAAACACAAAGTTATCCAGACAGACTGATGGACAAAACCAAAGCACTGCCACTGATAGTTATTTACACCAAATTTCTGGCTACCACCTTTGACCAAACAATCTTAACCAAATATGTACCATGCAAATTTCAATTGCGATCTGTTTCTGAATACTGAATAGAACCTGGTATAAAATTGTCTACTATGAGGATTTACGAGCGGATAATTTTACCCATTCACATCGTATTAAACCAGCTTCGAATCGGATCAAACCAGCCCAATATATCTTGGCCTGTGTCAAAGGTACAACTGTATACCGAGAACAATCAGCAAAATTAAAATAAAGATGCATGCATCAGATCATCCACGAACTATTTTACAAAGAATTACTTTTTAAATCTGATACAATGTCGGATGTATTAAATAACGTAATTGATATGCTATTTTGTACATGGACGGAAACTTTGTAGTGGCGTATTTACGATGAGATGAAGCAAATAGTTAATTAAAAGCAAAATAGTTAATATTATTACTGACCTATAATAAAGTAAATAGGTTTTTAAAAATGTGAATTAAAAAAAAACTCAATACCATGTGCGTGTGTTCGCGGTGGGTCACAAGTAGGGACGCAGTGACAGGGGTTGGGGTGTAAGTACTTATATTGTATGGGACACTATCGTGTCTAATTGAAAATTTCATGTGTATGTTTTCACGTCTTGTCATCACATGTAGGGAGGCGGCGACGGGCGATTGAGGTGCACGTATGTACTGGTTTTCTAATATTGATTGTGACACTGCCGGGTCTGTTTGACAATTTAATTTGCATGTTCTCACGGTTAGGAAAGCACTTGTTCCCGCATATCTCTCTGCATAATAAATTTCGAGCGATAACGTTTGCGTAAATACGAAATTGTGAGTGTTGGTTTGTAACCGGGATTTCTGAGAAGCATTATGCCTATAACTACCCCCCCCCCCCTAAGCCCTGATCTAAGTGTCATACATACTATAACAATGATGTTGTAAGAGTACTATGGCATCCAATAAATCTCCCCGCATAGGAAACCACTCAATGTTCCCGTATATCTCTCTGCAGATGCCAATAACGTTGAATGGTAAACAGACGCTCTTTATAGCGATGCGTCAAAAACAAGCGCTCATTTTGATTAACTCCCGCCGTGCCTTTGCGGTGATTTGGGAGTTGATAAAGGGTGCTCAGAGCTTCTCCAAAACGCGACAACTACGGCGTTCGTGGGTTTTTACCCTTAGATGGGAAGTTTGAACTCAATCGAGCCAGCCGTTTTCGATTCTATAAAGTACATATATATATACGGAATTCTCAAAATATATAGTACTAGCATGTTAGCCCGCCACTGGCGGCAATCGTCAGAAACATGACAATTTAAAAAAAAATTAATTCACATACCAAATTCCAAGTCGATAGCTCCACCCGTTTCCGCGATCTGGTCTGCGCATGCGCGAAGCTGGCGTCGCACGGACTCGGCGACCCGATAAAATTCGTATCCGGGGCAAGATACATTCACATACCAAATTTTAAGTCGATAGCTCCACCCGTTTCCGAGATCTCGTCTGCCGGGATTTCTGAGAAGCATTATGCATTCCACACTAACTACCCCCCCCTAAGCCCCGACCTAAGTGTCATACATACTATAACAATGATGCTGAACGCTTTGAGGCAATTATGTTGCAGAAATGTTGTAAGAGTACTATGGCATCCAATAAATCTCCCCGCATAGGAAACATCTCTCTGCAGATGCTAATAACGTTGAATGGTAAAGAGACGCTCTTTATAGCGATGAGTCAAAAACAAACGCTCATTAAATTATGACTTGATTAACCACCGCGGTGCCGATTGCGGTGATTTGGGAATGGAGAAACGGTGCTCTGAGCTTCTCCAAAACGCCGCGACGACGATTCCCGTGTTTTTTACATTTAGATGGGAAGTTTGAACTCAATTGAGAGAACCGTTTTCGATTCTATGAAGTACATATATATATATATATATATATATACGGAAGTCTCAAAATATATAGTACTAGCAGGTTAGCCCGCCACCGGCGGCGTTTGTCCGAAACATGACATTTTAATATTATTTTAATGTTTTTTAAATGTAATATATTTTTTTTCTGAATTTTTTTCCGAAACATAACAGAAAATGACATTTTTTTAATTATTTTGTTTTTATTTATATATTTTTTTTAATTTTAATATTAATTTAATGTTTTTTGAATTTAATTTGTGTATTTTTTTTATTTTTTAATATTTAATTCTTTTTTATAATTTAATTTTTTTTTTTATTGTTAATTTTTTTTTTTTTCTGGCGGAAAAATCCGATGAATCCCCCTTCCTAGGAACGACTTTCAACGAGTTAATTCATGTACCCGTCCTAAACATTTCGAGCGATAACGTTTTGTTGAATCCCGTCGTGAAATCTCTCTGCATAATATTTCGAGCGGGTCAATGAAATCCCCCTTCCTAGGAACGACTTTCAATGAGTTAATTCATGGTACCCGTCTTAAACATTTCGAGCGATAACGTTTTGTTGAATCCCGTAACGTTTTGTTGAATTGTAAACATGTCCCCCGTTCCTAGGAACGACAGGCAATCTCTCTGCATAATATTTCGAGCATTTCGAGCGATAACGTTCACGCTTGATGTCGAATCCGGTATTGCATTGAAAACAAACGCTTCTCTCTCTGCATAATATTTCGAGCGATGATATTGCATTGAATTGCCCGTCATACAGATAAGTAGATAGCGAAATCTCAGTTCCGTCTCAAAGTTCTGCCCATTTCCTTTCAATAATATGGCCAGAATCACAAAAGAGGTTCTCCGCAAAATTCCATACTGCAACTTTAAAATGAATTTGTTATGCCCCATACGGAACTAGGACAAACATAATAGAACATAGTTGTCAGTTAATTAACTAACACGTATAATAACCAAGTGAGTCACAATTTGCTACCTTTTCGGATAACGCAGAGAATAATGTTCGGGATATGTGTAAAAAAATAACTTTTTACAAATTTGGTTGCCATTTTGGAAGCCATCTTGAGCAATTTAGTCTATAAACATCGTAGTGTGACACAATAAACACATTTGATAGCAAAGGTAGTTGCATTTTACTTGAAAAAATGGTCGAACCCTGAAAAGTTAGTTTTTGCCGCTATTTATGTTAAGTTTGTGAGAGAAAAATCCAATATATCTGGTGATGTCAGTGGTGACAATAGTAAAAATGACACATGGTGCATCAGACATGTATAGAATACAGATTAGCCAATTGTATACATCAACCACAACTTGTAACCGAATGCAGGACACCCTGGGGCAATATTTACCATTTTCAATATTTTGGCGGCCATTTTGGCAGCCATTTTGAGCCAAGGTAAGATTTTTGGTTCCAGAGAGTTGGAATATTCATAGGTAATGATATGCATCACTCACATTACAATGTTCTTTTCATTTCTTGTTGAAATATGACTAAAATCCCAATTGTGATTTTTTTGTAAAATTTTGTACCACGTTCTGTAAAATCGAATTTTTAAGGGATCGGAAGGGGCTAAGACCCCAGTAATTGCATATTTAATTGCTCCAATGATCAGTTAATATACAAAACACAAAATAAAGTTGCATTACTCAACTAGTTCCAAACAGCATGAATTGATATTTGTGAAAAAATGTCATATTTTCAACTTCCGGCGGCCATATTGACGGCCATCTTGGATGGTGAATTTCAATTTTAGATCAGAAAAGTGTCATTATGTCTTAGATTTACGAAAATATATACATTTGTAAACATTATACTTGATTTTCCCGCTATAATTTGCATAAAACTGATAAATAAAACAAATCGTCTTTTTTAGGGAGTATTCTACTTCCGGTCAATTTGTTTCCAGGTTCCACTCACTGAAAAGCTGGAACCAGCTAGATTCTCATTTAGAATATGTTAAACTACATCTGTGCCAATTTTGGTGCTTCTATCAAAAAGTGAACGATTTTGATGTTTTCCTGTAATTATTTAATTACAAATATGA
This sequence comes from Siphonodentalium dalli, assembly GCA_032622095.1. Taxonomy (NCBI): domain Eukaryota; kingdom Metazoa; phylum Mollusca; class Scaphopoda; order Gadilida; family Siphonodentaliidae; genus Siphonodentalium; species Siphonodentalium dalli. The sequence goes on along the minus strand of CP136065.1, from coordinate 198,235,890 downwards.
AATTAAGTAGCAATACATTGAAATATTTCTCAATAAATTTAATAATTTCACACACATGCCTTCTAAACAGTGATAATTGAGTGATATTATATATTTTTGAATTAATTAGTCCACTTACCCTAATATATGGGATAGGTATGAGTCAAAAAAAATTGACGAAATTTGTTCACATCGATCAAGAAAATAGGTTAAAGTCGATTTTTCATACATTTAAACTGCAGGGTTTTTAACAGCAACTGGTGCCTCCGTTTGCAGAATCAATGTATCTCACCTGTATCATGTCTATTATTCAACAAATATGACTTATTTATGCATTTCCAGTGCACACATACCACAAAATTATGATGGAGTCAGCGCGGTCAAGGTCACAAATCGTGCTGATATTATACTGGTTATACGTATTAACTGTAACAAACATATACATTACATACCATAATGCAAGATTGAGATCATCGATAGTCTTTCAAAATATTCCGTCGTTCCGTCATATTTACCTTAGAGGCATATATTTGATTACTGAGAGCAATTAAGGTAGGAGGTTGAACGTTCCTTGTTTATTGAGCAATGGAAATAGATTCGTTGGTGCAGTAAATAAAGAATTTGAGTACAGATCGAATTTCAGCATGTTCTAAAACCACACAAAGATTTTGTGTACGCTTTATTGGTAGTACGTTCAAAAATTAAACATAATGGTACACACTTGTGTGTGACCCAAATGAAACGGGAATTGAAAACCGATATTATTGATGACATCATGGATTCCAATTTGGGAGACGATCGCTGACACCTTAGTGAACATAATGGTGGAAATATAAAATCTCAAACGACGGATAATTCTAGAAGAGGGCGTCCCACGACAATTTGGACAGCGGACTCGTGTATTATTAGTCCATGAGCCAGCTCCGAGAATGGTACCATGTTGGTGGGCAAATTCCATCAACATTTTTCTCAAAGCTCATAATCTGAAGTTTATCTGAGTGCTGGGGCGCACTGTGGCAGTGTAGCTTTGTGTGCAAAATTTGTGTTTCCATGGCAACATAGGGTGTTTTTGGCCAGTATAAAAAATATGCCTGTAATGGTCTACAACTAGAAAGTTTAAAGCAGAAAACTCTATCTTTGCATTGATATGGGATGAAACCCTTGGTGGACTTTCTTTTGGCATGGGGGATTTCATCGTTAGAGGTCAAGGTCATACACAAAAGTCAAGGTCATTTACCAAAATATTAGCTCTTTTTTTATATATTTGTTCTGAATACGTAATCTTTGCTCCTACATAAGCTGTAGCGTATATGCTGCACGGAGAACTGCGTTATTGTTGAAACTGACAAGTCAGTCATGAGATATAGGCCTTTAAAATTGGTGACCATTTTCCAAAATGTGTCAAAATCGGTTATTTCCCATATATCATGTTTCTGTGTGCAGTCCAGGCCTCAGTGCATGGAAATGTAAAAATTGCAGAAATTATGGTAAAAGCATGAAACTTCCAACATATGTTCCTTAGAGATAATCTTTTCATTTTCAGATATAGACCCCATGAAGATATGGCCCTGCTTAGCAACGGTTGCTAGGCAACTATCCAAACGTATTAAATGCTTATATAAGGATGTATTACAGTATTTCATTCAACTTTAGTTGTTGTGAATTGCATATTTGAGGTCTATGTGTGGCATAGGATGAATTACAAAGACTTTGTTTCCTATCATAATGTCCATAACAACCGTTGTTATGCAACTACCCAGACAGTAAAATGTATATTTGGCACTCTTCTCGATGGCATTTTGGGAAGATTTGATGGTAGTTTAGTCTGAAATACATTTTACATATGCTAACACATCACATGATATATGTTATATAGGGACGGATAGTTTCTACGGTTGGAAGGTGTCATTGCGACCGTTTTTAAGAGACCAACCCATATTATTTTTAAATTTCAAAAGCATCGATGATCATAACGCAAGTTGTGGCTGACGAACAAAATTGACTATGCTGTCTTATATACATTGAATACTAACATTTCTGATGCACCTTGATTAGTTGCTACTATTTTAACCACTGACATAATAGAATTATTGTTTTTTTTCTATCACATATTTGGAATCAAAATCGGCAATAATTCACTTATCAGGTCTGGACCATTTTTTCAAGTAAAATGTAACTATAGTTGGTATCAAAGGTGCTTATGTTTTTTTTCTGTCATAAATGTGTCACACTGATGTGTTTTGTAGACAAAATAACTGAAGATGGCTTACAAAATGGAAACCAGATTTGGTAAAAAAAAAGAGTCGATTTTCCACATATATCCTAACATTATTCTCTGCTGTTCCGAAAGTGTAGCAATTTGTTACTCTGTTGGTTTTTAACCATGTTACTTTATCAACATACAACTAAAATTAATGTGCTTTTCTGGTTTTCCCAGTACCTTCTGAGATATGATAAATTCATTTTAAAAGATGCAGTGTGGAATTTTGCCAAAAACGTCTCATATTTTGAATGGAAATGCACAGAAACGGAACTGAGCGGGACCATATTATTTGGCTACTGTCGCACATTAGCATAAACAACGATTGACTTAATACATGTTGTATGTCGAAATGGTAGCCAGGGAGTGACTGTTGTGATGTGAGGTGAATATTTATACAATGAGTGGCTATATGGTAATGGGTAGGGTTCACAGTGAGATGCATGGGAATATAAGGAGTGGTCATGTGCGAGGTGGATATGCATACATATACATGGAGTGGATCTATGGCCATTGATGTGGTGTATGTTTAAAACAAGAGTAGCTACACAGTTATCTGTGATGGGGATTGCTTTCATGACAAAGGCACTAGGGGTAGCGGATTATGAGACAATTAACAAAACAAATGACCAAAATATCAAATTTTTTGACCTTGACCTTATATGTCTTAGTCGTCTAGTCAGTTTGATGGAACAATAATGAGTTAGCTATGAGTTAACATAATTTCTTCAAACAAAGGTTCCTTGATTCTCAACAGCGGCCTTTTCAATTTTGTCTTCAAATATATGGTGCCGTTGTCATGGAAACCTGAATTTACAACGACATTGGACCCCACCCCACTTGGGCACGCCCTCCAAAAAGTTTCCCTGTAACTAAGTAACATATATTTGTATAAATTTCATGCTTTAGTCAACAAATTCACAATTCAACCCTTGAAGGACCCCAGATAAGTAAATAACTCTAACATATACACACAAGCACGATATCTTGGGGAGATAACTGATTTTGACCCATTTTGGAAAATGGCCACAAAGTTTAGAGGCCTATATCTCATGACTGGCTTGTCAGTTGCAACAATATCACAGTTATCCGAGTAGCCCATATGCTCAAGATTAACTCCGAGTAAAGATAACGTATTAAAAGCTGATATATAAACTCAGTGGGTAGAAAATGTATGACCCGATATGAAAAAAGCTAATATTTTGGTCAATGACCGTGACCTTTGTATATGACGTTGACATCTAGTGGTGAAATCTGCCGCTAGTGCAGTGTCAAATGAAAGCCCAACAAGGGTAGCACCCAATATCAATGCCAAGATAGAGTTACTGCATTAGTTAAACTTTCTTGGTATAGACCGTTATATGCATATTTTTTATACTGGCCAAAAACACCATCCGTTGCCATAGAAACACACATTTTCAACACTAAGCTACACTGCCCCAGTGTGCCCCAGCACTGACATAAACTTCAGATTATGAGCTTTGAGAAAACTTTTGGTAGAATTTGCCCACCAAATTGGTACCATTTTCCATTTTTGGGGAGCCTGGCTCATGGACTAAACGCACATAAAGGCCATCACCAACAAATGGTTTGTGAAATATGCGGGAAGAGTTGTTCAACAAGGTCAAATTTGGCGTTACACGCTAAAAAATATATATAAATAACGCACACACAGAACCGCGAGAATAATTTCAAAGAGTGTGAGAAAAGATTCATTCACAATTCCAATTAGTCGAAATATGAATGTGCATCTAAACACCAGTCCGTACAGTTGCAACCTATGCAAGGCAATTTTTGCACAATGGACGTCCCAGCCAGATGCGACACATGAGAGAAGCGGCATGTGACAGCCTCGTGTGAAGGCACACATGTTATGTGTGCGGTTCTGTATATAGACACAACAAAAGCCTGATAGACCACATTAAAGCCAAACATAACTGTGGTCTTGATTTGTCTGCATGTGGCAAATGTTATACTTACAGGTCGGGTTTTTCAAGAGAGGAGAGAGACCGGACACATGCACGTGAACGTAAACTATGAAAACGTGTCCTAGCAATCATCGTTGTTATTTATTTGTGTTTGTTTGATTAAACATTTTATGTTGTTACTCATTTAAAGACATTGAAGAGATACATGTTTGCACATCATGCTCTAGCAATATAATATAGAGTGAGTTAATATCATATGGGACATTTTATAAGTCCACAAGAAAGGTCCGCTGTAAACCTTACCGCTTGTATCTTTCAAACGGGTGTAGCCTGCATTTCGAACAAGATAAACGTTACCATCTTACAAATATATGTTCGACGATAACTTCGTTAATGCTTCGATATATAATAATGATAGTAACATGGATCCAAACAGGTGTAATTGTTTCTAGCAAGACCGGTTCCCAGGGGTGGATACTCTAACCACTGGGCTACCGAACTGCTAATATAATGTAATCATAAGTTGTCAATTCAATTGTTTATTCTCGTCACTCAAAATTACATGGGTATTGAGACATTTAACATATTTACATGGCATATAGTTATATACATTATATACATGGGGCAGGCGGGATTATTGCAATATGTACCATGCATACATGCCGTATATAATTATCCAACAGCGATAATATTCTTACTATGTCGCTATTAGCGCTGATATAAATACTCTGCCCTCGATAGAGCTTTTAAAAAGTATTCTCTCGGTTTTTAGTACTATCTGCACAGGGTTACTAAGCTTCAGTTGGGTCCATCTGGGTTACTCCGTTCTGGGCATTCGAACACAATCGTGGATTCGTGAAAATTTCTAAAATTCGATGTACCTGTTTTCTCCCAGAAAATCGCATTAAATACTTTTTAGATGTTTTCGTGGTACTCTCCACGATTATGAATCGATGGGTTGTAAGTTTCAATAAATTTTCGTTATCAAGAATATATATTAGTTTAATAAGTTAGGCGAATTGGGCCAGGGTGGTCGGATTTGCCACGTGTACTGAGATTTTTCATTTTCGGCTCAGGATTATTTCTGCCTGTCTGCCAGTAGATTTTGTGTTTACACGTGTAAATGGCACTGTCTGATGGTACATTATGCATACACTGTGAATGAGGCTGCTTGTGTTACAAATCATTTGATTAATATGAGTCATTGATCTGTTGATAAGACTACTTGTAGACAGTCATATAAATATATATATGTATAACACAACAACATTTTGGTTTATGCATTAGGAAATGATACAATAATGGTTGCTTAACAAACAATTAATTCGACTGGAGCCTGCAATGGTAAAATCAGACAATGTCTGTCATGTTACTAATAATATTAGTGAATGGGGAGGGGCAATTATCTCCATTTCTTTATAAAGGGAATGCCGGAGTAATAAATAAGTTGATTTGTCGACATTTACCACAAGGTCAGGAGTGTATCGGTCATAATAAGGGTCACATCAGGGACATGTCAGACCAACACACATGACATGCATCCCACTGAAAGGTCCCACTTATGGGTTAGCGTACGCATATCACCTGTGTAGGTCAGACATTTCCCATTTGTGCCACTGATGACTATCTCATATGTTCTAATCACATCAACAACAACAACAACAACAACCTAGACTCAGTTTAATTTAAACTCTCTGCTTACAAGCTTAATAAACTCACACAACTTTCTCAAGTGCACTGCATCGTTATTATTAAGTATTTCACTCATTACTATAGTGTTTGGTCTTTGATTAACAAAGTTTGTCAAAAGTCGTTGGCGGGCCTTTGAGAATTTTTGACATTCTAACAGATAGTGGAATTCATCGCCAATTTGACCCGATTGACATAATGGGCATTTTCTTTTATTTATCTCCAATCCACTCCAACGACCGGTTTCAACTGGCAATTTATGATTTCCAGTTCTCAATTTGCATAGAGGAATTCGATTACCTTCATTCAACCTATTCAGATAAGTTTCAAATGACATGTTATGTTTGAAAATTCGATAGATTTTGCCGCGACTTGAATTATTAATGGTTGATTCACACCTATGCCTAAACTGATTAATGAGGCTGCACTTAATATATGCTGTGAATTGGTCAGTATTTGTGATATGGTTACAGTTCCACATATGGCTCTGCCCTGATTGGTTAAGTACATCCTTAACTTTGTCAAGCCATGAAAACTTGTGTTCTGTATTTACTGTATTGTCCATTATGGATCTGCATAATCGGAATAGTACATTTTGGTAATTTTCTTCCTCGCTGTTGACAACCTTGCACCAATATTTAATCATTTTTGTACTAATGTGGATATCAACTGGTAATACACCAGTTTTACTATAAATCATGAATTTAGGGGTTGAGGGTTTTAGCTTCAAGATATGTTTGATGAATTTTCTATGGACAGTCTCCAAAACATCATTATTCCCAAAACCCCAGATCTCACTTCCATACAGAAGGATATGGAGAACATGCGAATCAAATAAATCCAATTGATTACTATCAATGAATGTTTCCTTGCTTTTCCTATTATTGTGTACATTGCTCGAGTGGCTTTTTCCACTAAAATATTCTTTGCCGAAATAAAAGATCCTGTTCTACATAAAGTGATACCAAGATATATAAATTTTGTAACTACGTCAATTTTCTGGCCCTTAAAATAAAATTTCTTTTTTTATAGTGAGTTTTTTTAGAAACACATAATTTTGGTCTTTTCCACATTCACTGTCAGTTTCCATTTGTCACAGTATTCCTCAAACCGGCCAAGCAGATATTTCAAGTATCTTGTACTTTCGGCCATGAGTACTGTATCATCGGCATATAATACAATGAAGATTTTTATGTACTCATTGAGTGTTTTCTCTATTTCATTATTGATAGTGCTCAGTGCGTTAATTTTATGTGCTTGTAAGTATGTTTCGAGGTCATTAAGGTACAACGAGAAGAGCAACGGTGATAAACTGTCAACTTTCCTGACCCCTGCAAGACATGGGAAGTAGATTGATTGCTCACTGCCAATTTGTACGCGGGATTTTACTTGACTATACATGTTAGTAATTATTCTGAATATTTTCCCATTAATTCCTGTTTTAATAAGTTTGTACCATAGGCCTTGTCTCCATACTGTATCAAATGCTTTTTAAAAGTCAATAAATGCACAGAATAATCTCTTTTCCATCCTCTTGCTAAGTTCGAACAATACATAGAGGGCAAAGATGTTGTCCGAAGTGGAGTAATTTTTACGAAAGCCAGCTTGGTTTGGTAAGATAATCTCATTTTCTTCTGTGAATTTGTTAAGTCGAATGGTTAAAATTTTTGTAAAGAGTTTTCCTAAGCAGCTGAGAATTGTTATAGGTCTATAGTTATTCGGATTTGTGGCATCACCTTTATTTTTATATATTGGAACAATTGTTCCAGTAACCCAGTCTTCTGGTATTTGCCCGGTATCTAGTATAATGTTAAACATTCGGCAATAAACATTTAGTAACAGTTTGGAAGATGCTTTAATGTATTCGTTCTGTACACGGTCATGTCCACAGGACTTACCATTTTTAAGTTGTCTTATGGCAAATGATACTTCATCCTGTGAAATAGGTCTATTGAGATCATCTTCGGTATCTGTGCTAAATTCTTTTGTGATATAATTTTCTATTTGTGGGTCATTGGTATGTGTTGTGGCATTAATTTCTTTGAAGTATTCACTGAATATCTCGAGATTTACCCCACTATGGGAGCGGGGTTTAAAATCTTTCATTTTTTCCCAAAAACGTTTAGGTTCAGATTTGTTCATTGAAGCTAGGTCTTGCGATATTAATGCTCTATGTGATTTGATTGCTCCATCCATTTCACATTTATAGACATGGCATGCATGTCGCATATTTTGTTATGTGTGGTTATTTCGTTTGGTTTTATGTTGTCGGGTCGCTTGTCGGTATCTTACTCTGGCAGTCTGACAGGACTTGTTAAACCATGCTTTATGTTTACTATTCCTGACCGCTTTCTTATTTGGGGGGATCTTACATGTATATGTTCCCAGTGTTTTTTCAGCGGACGAAACCAAAATGTCAGTCACTGAGCTAACTATGTTATTCAACTGGTCAGTACTAGTAACATTTGTATAAGCGGCGGTTAACATATTGCTGAGTGTCAAAATTTTATCGTAATTAAAATTTGCTACAAACTCCATTTCACTATTTTGGTCCCATTTTTTTTACGCGAGATGGTATTATAGCGGACTCGATATTGCGTAAATTTTGGGGGGATCGGTCTATATCTTCGAGGTGTAGCACCGTTTTGATTGGGCAGTGAATATCTGAGGCAATAGTGGTGTAGTCAAGTACAACAAAGTTCTCAATAATGGGTAGGGCAGATGCAGAACATAATGTGTAGTCAACGACAGATGCATCACGGCATGTAAGTTTTCCAACACCCTGATCCTCACCAGTCCGGCTATTTAGTATAATCCAGCCATTACATAGGCATTTTTCTAACAGTGTTTTCCCGTATTGGTTTATGGTGGGGTCTTGACTACTTCTATCCACAGGCATATTGGTTAGCTCTAGAAAGAATAATTGGTCAATATTCATATTGAGACTTTCAGGAATATTGGGCAGGGGTATTTCATCTATATCTATGCCAGTTTCAGATGCGGTTCGTGCATTCAGATCCCCAGTAAGAAAAATATAAGGGGTTCGATTCATGAGTGTCAAATGCTCATCTTCGATTTCAGTGAAGGATTCTTTTGATGTATACCTACTACCTTCTGGTGGAACATAAATGGCTCCAATTATTACATGGAATCCAAATGACGAGTCTTGTCTTGTGATTTCAACCCAGCTAACAAATTTAGATTTTGTTTCAATCATGTTACAGGAGTTCAAAAATTTATCCTTTATGCCAATTACAATGCCACCAGATCTACAAGTAGATATTTTAGTCCGGTTCTTCATGTAAAATTTGAAGCCTGGCAGCTCTGGCTGGTCGCAGTCATCGGTTTTGGTATCAACAAAACAAAGTACATCATGTTTATTGCATAGCACTTGGAATTCTGGGTATTGCAATCTGTTCTGGGGTCCACACACATTTATCGTGAGTATCTGTAGGTTACATGGGGATTTAACAGGCGCACAATATTTGGCATATCTATTGTCCATGGGGAGACATTTTTCATATACTGGGGTATTTATACATTTGTGTGTGTTTGGAGTATTGTCACATACCTGGATATATTCAGTATTACTTGGGTTAAACATTTCCCCTTTAAGAGCAGCTGATCTTGGTGTATTACCAGTAGATTCAGGCATACATATTTTAGAGGTTAAATCACAATAAAAAGTGCTATCATGTTCAGGGATACTGTATTCAATTTTGTTGGGGATATTGCCATGTACATTTTTATCTTCGTTTGTATTTGGGTTGAACAATATTTCCCTGGCCTCTTTAAGAGCGTCTGATATACCAAAGGCATCATGAGATATGCATTTGTTTGTAGTTTTACTGCAGTCATATTGTGTAAATTGGTCATGTTTGTTGTATAAATCTGACAAACTATCGTTTTTGTCTTGGGGAAAATTCAATTGGGGAGGTTTCACCTTTCCAAAGTTCACTATTCTATCGCGAGTAATATTATATTCATATTCGTCTTCATTATTTTGGTTTGTTTTCTCCGCGTCAGTGTTATGTGTACTAGTATAAGATGAGAAGCGTGATGTCGATTCAACACCACTTATCATTTTGTGTGTGGGAATTCCCCGCGCGTCAAAACAACGATGGTCCACTTGTGTGACATTGTTATTAAATGACCCATTGTAGGCGGATAATTCGGGAACGTACTGTACTTTAGAGTCCAACTCATGGGTAATCCAGCTGAGCGTATCGGGGCGACCGGTTCACTAGTGGCGGTCGAATGTACGTCTTTATTGCACGAGCGCAATTTACGATAAGATCGGGACTCAATGATATCTTCCGCGTACAATGTTTCTCGTGCTTGTCTTATAACGTAAGAGATACAAACATGAGAGTTTGTTTTAACATTGTTTACGCACGATTGGTTATAGCTTGCAGGTGATTTGTCTGTCGCATCACGAACACAATCAGTTTCCAGTGGGCTCATCTTAATGTTATGGCAATCAATTCTGTTTTCATAACACGTACCCGGGGCGTGGCCTTGCATTGATGTCACTGGGACTTTATTATTATTTCTAAATGCGTATTTATCTTTAGGGGTTAGACAAGGCGAAAACTTATCTCCTATTGTATTCTCTCTCTACCTGAACGATTTGGAAGATTTCATGAAGAATGGAGGCTGTGATGGAATTGATCTCAGTGATGTAGAAGGAACAAGGGTGGACACTTACCTACATTTATTTGTATTATTGTATGCCGACGATACCGTGCTAACGTCTACAACTGCTAAAGGATTACAGAAATCTCTGAACATATTTGATACATTTTGCTTGAACTGGAAACTGAAAATTAACAATGATAAAAGTAAAGTAATCATATTCGGAAGATCACCGCGGAGGATACCAATATTTGAACTAAATGGAACAAATCTTGAAATTGTCAAACATTATAAATATCTTGGAACATATTTTCACCAAAGGGGAACATTTGCATATGAAAGAAACGAACGCTGTAGATCAGCAAAAAAGGCAATGTTTGCATTAATATCAAAGGCCCGGAGTTCTCAGATAGATTTATGTAGCATACTGGAAGTATATGAGAAGGCAATTGTACCGATACTCACATATGGTTCGGAAATTTGGGGCTTCGAAAATTTGACAGTTATCACCAAACTTGAACGTTGGTTTCTGAAATTTATTTGCCGTCTTAAGAAATCGACCCCCAATATATTTTTGTATGGAGAACTTGGAATCTATCCTATTGATTTAAAAATTAAACTAAGATATCTCGGTTATTGGGGCAGACTAATCGCTGGAAAACAAGGCAAACTAGTATATCATATCTACTCCTTGATGTATGATTTGCATGGCTCAGGCCAACTTCAATGTGATTGGATTAACAATATAAAAAGTACATTATGTGAACTAGGTATGAGTGATAATTGGCTATATCAATGTATATATGATAATACCTGGTTTAATGGAGCTTGCAAGCGCAAAGTGTATGACATATATATAAATGAGTGGCTATGCCAGGTCGAAATATCAAGTAAGAGTGATTTTTATAAAATAATCAAACGAGAATTTGGTAGAGCAAATTATTTATCATCATTGAGTATTCGTAATGTAACACAACTTATGAAATTCAGGACTAGAAATCATAGACTACCTATTGAAACAGGCTCATGGACAAATACAGATGCTGCGCTACGAATTTGTAATGAGTGTGGGAATGCAGTGGGTGATGAATACCACTTTATTTTGATCTGCGATTCTCTTACTGAAGTACGCAAAAAGTACATTGATGTATATTTGTATACGAAACCAAATGAATTTAAGTTGTACGAATTATTTGACTCTGGACATGAAAAGATAAATGATGGTCTTGCACTTTTTATCAAACACGCTACTGAAACGCTGTAACCACCTCGAGAGCTTACACTCGTATGTGTGCATCCGGAGGGGAAATATGTGATGACTGATACAACATTCATGATTATAATTGGAATCACATTTAAATAACAAAACAAAAAGATCATACATTTTTGCTTCCATGCTCATTCATTGATATCATCACATATGTTATTACTTGTAATGATCTCTTATGTCAATTATGATAAGGAGAGATATTAATAATAAACTTGGTCACAGCGCACACATTGTTGTTTTAAATTGGCCGCAAATATCTTACTGTCACGGCATGTAGTTATAAGTGGGGTGAATATTTTTGATTTCAACGGAGCAGAAAAATCACTGTCACTAGAGCGGAGTAATTGAAGTTTTTTCTTGTGATAATTAGATTCATTGATTGGGTATTTGATTGGTTCAATTGTGTTATTTACTTTTTTCATTTCTTTATTAGATATTTGATTGTGTTCGTGATGAGACCAGATTTCAACATCTGCGTCGCTTCGATGGTTTATCAATTTCACATTCGGTGTTATACAATTCAATTTCTGCATTATGGGGGGAGTTTGTATGTTTATACATGTATGTACATTGTTAGTCACAGTTCATGTGTTTGGTGACACAGCTATATGTGGCCTTTTATTTGGGTTTCCAGGTGTTTGTATATCACCCGAGTCATCGACATCAATGGTGTCATTGATGATATCACTGAGCTTCTCGCTTCCCTTTGGACTGAGATGAACTCCTGACGCATCACTTTCTTTGAACAGGGTTTTCACTACATTTCCATCTTTCATAAACATAAAATCATTATTGACGAAGTCATCATTTTCCGATGTGTCGCAGAACATGCTGAAATGTCCATTTACATCAGTTGCCGCTGCATTATGTGGCTGGGATTTTCCACCCCGCATCCTGCGTGGGGGGATGCTACAAATGCTGAAGCTAGCCTGTTTGAATTCCTCTGTTAACTTCGTATAGGCACGGTGGAACCACATATCACTCGACTGGCGCTTGTGTTATTATTTGTGAGGTCGTTGGTACCTAGGTGAAGAGTGACATGTTTTATGTTATCAGGGTTAACGTCGGAGTAGGCCTTTGCTTTCCCAATGAGTTTATCTATGTGCTCGAAAGAAGCACCTGATATGTAGACCATTTTAGCGTTTGGTCTGTCAATCTTGACGTCACGACAGTTGCTCGCACCAAGTACGAGGCTGTCAGTCACACGAGGGCGTGTCCGGTCCTTATTGTTTGTGTCCGCATTGTTCGGAATTGGCGGTGGTTTCGTATTCCGCTTTGTCTCCTTGGTGCTGTCATTATTGATAGGCGGAGCTTTGCTTTGTTGGCCGTTGACAATTGGCTGCCGGGGTTTCATGAAAGTTTCTACGTCACGAACATGCTCACTCTTTAACTGTTGTTGGTAATTCGGAATGTTAGTTTGGTTTTGGTCATAAGGCTGATTGGTTCTCCATTGAGGACAACTCGCCTGTCGGTGTCCTTGACCTCTACATTTCCGGCAAACAGTTGGATTGGTGCATTGTTCTTTGTCATGTGAACTTTCAAGGCAATTGGTACATCTACGCTTGGCCGCTTTCATTTGATCACATACCGCATTTGGAAAATGTGATTGCTCACAGTACATACATTCAATTTCTGTCTTGTCAGAAAAAATCCGCAGATCATATCCGTGTATTTTAATCACACTGGGGATTTCCTTACAGTCCCTGATCTGAATGAAAAGAGTACCGTTATCCATTGAGAAATCACGCACTTGTCCTCTCCTAGTGTTATCCACTATAACCTCCCCATTTTGTGACATGAATTGGACAATATTAGAATCTGGCATTTCGTAGGGGGTGTCCTTTATTGTCACTGACGTCACCGTATTGTCCACATCTGTTGGCCTTATTCGTGAACCGAATATTCGCAACCCCCTTTGCATCAAGTCAGTTTTTATATCAATGCTACTCACAGTTATGAACAGAGGGATAACTCTTTCCAAACTTCGAGCCACAATAGTTTCCGTGATCCTCCCGAGAGGCGAAATATCGAATCCGACTGTCAAAATCCGGTTTAACTTAAACGCCATGCTGTTGAATTTTCACAGTATATCCTATGCAGTTAGAACTATAATATGATCCTAAATTCAGGGCCGATCTTCGAGTTAGTCGTTGGTTATAAGCGATAAATTGTCAGAGCATTTAAAATTTTCGACTTGCCGCCATCTTAATCCGCATCTTAATCCACGATATATTATAAAACCATTGGTTATCACACATTTAGCAATTAAAGTTATGTACCTATAACCTGAATTGTGCGTGAGTACTCTCTGCTATAAAAATGACAGCAACATTGCGTGATATGACCACGCCTGTACCGCGTCTCTACAATGTACATGGAAACCATTCGATACCTCCTGTGATATGAAGGGACTTCCGGTGATGCATCAAAATTCATTCAGGAAGGACTGACATGCCAATAACTTTACAACTAATTATCATCAACACTTTAGCTAGTAGTGCATAACTACCTTGATAAATAAACAAAACTCGTGCTAACATTTGCAATGAAATGAAGTTTCAGAAACTAACAACTCGTGTCACAGCCGAAATATGTCTGGAACACGTACCCAGGTGCTGCTACTCACCACCCAGTGCGTGCATACTGTTCACATGCTAACATACGTGGCTCATTCGAACTTCCAAAAATATGATCTACGTAATTTGGGATTAGGTATAAAATAGGTTTACAAATACACTAAATATTGATATACCGGCTTCATAATTATTCTCTGAAAAAAATACTTGCCATGGCCACAGCAGTTTGAAATTTTTCGCATAGAAGTCAAACAAACGTTTTTTATGTCTACCATATCAGGAACACTGAACGCTCTCGTGCAGATTTGTTTTTGTTTTGGGACCCAAACACCTTGTTCAAAGTTGTATTCTTCATGACTTTAATGTGCCTTTCTGAACACAGGATGCTCGTACAAAGGTAGCTCAGGTATTTATCGACCTATTTCGATACTGGGAATATTTCAAAGGGGAATTTAAGAGCGAACCGTCATGTGGCTTTTAATAAGTTATTAAAAACTGCATTGTCTGCGAACACGATGCAAAAACAACAAAGAATACTGAAATAAATATTCATTACTAGCAATCGACATTATGGGCCACAAGTTGATCGAAGCCGCGAGGGATACCGTAATAAGATGAAAACTGTGCATTTTATATCACACCTGGTTGAGAGTTATTTAAAACTGCATTGTCATTCTAGCTGGTTTATGTACGAGCAGACTTGGGAGTATGTCTGAATATAGATCCGAGCACATTATCACCTATTTGCACGCCGGTATTAAAGCGGCGACTTCAAAGGGATTACGCGGGGACGTCAACCATAATGATTAAAGACGTTAGTGCTCTAAAATAAATTTAGTTTCACGCGAGTAATGAATGTAAGCTTCAGTTTCTTCATATATTAACGCAAATTATAGGCCAACTTGAACGAGACAAATGAAGAAAAAAAGGACACATTTTGCGCATTTACAGTTAGCCTGAAAATACTATCACATGTCTAACTTTATCACTAAAAACTACAACACAGACATCTTGTTCAATATACACAACAGTTGCACTCTGAATGTGTAAGTTTTGGGTGCACACTAAATTCTTAAAATTTCCCAGCTACATGTACATGCACCAGACATAAACCAATGTGGATAAAAGGTTGATCTTACTATGTAGCAATAAAACAATCCATCAGAAATATGTACCTGAGAAATTTTAAGAATTCAAGGTGCGCCCAAATCTTAGGTACAGATAAGTTGCAGTGTATATCTTGAACAAGATGTCTATGGTTTCAGGAATTACCTCAGGTGTGGGTACCTAGAAATGAATCCCCAGCTTGCCACTAAAAGAAAATAATAATTACAAGTACCCACTAATGAGATCATTCCAAAATAATAGCATGTGAACACCAGGATCACACAACTGTACAATATTGTGTTGGACAAGCTACTACTGTTCAGTGGCAAATGTACACATGGCCCATCTTTATTGTGTTTGACACAGCCAATGTGTCAACTTTGCAGTTGCGTCCCCTCCACCTGTATCCACTAATCCGGATACAATATTTTTTCCTGAAAACTCATCAAATAATGTCACATATTAAAAGGACAAATTCACTTGAATGGTGGTATCAAATAGTCTTTGCATGTCCTCTTTAGTTATATCATATCAATAATAAAGATAGTACTTGATTTTGTACATAATTGTAGTTTTGTAGAACGATCAGTAGATGCCTGCCCTATACATATTAATTTTTAAAAATGTCTACCTACCTACCCTAAGTTGTCAGTGGCCCGTACCCCTAAACACAGGTATTTTGTTTTGCCTAACCTGAATGATGGTTATTCAGTTATTCAACGTTTACGTCTGTGTAGCCGCGAGGGAGACTGCAACAAGAGGAAAACTGTGAATTATATATCACACCTGGTTGAGTGTTATTAAAAACTGCATTGCCAGTGAACACGATGCACAAACAACAAAGAATATTGCATTTATATTCATTACTCAGTTACTGCCACTCGACATTATGGACCACACGTTGATCGAACATTATGAGAACTCCAATAACCTGAATGATGGTTCGTCAGTTATTCAATGTTTACGTCATTGCAGCCGCGAGGAAGACTGCAACAAGAGGAAAACTGAATTATATATCACACCTTGTTGAGTGTTATTAAAAACTGCATTGTCAGTGAACACGATGCACAAACAACAAAGAATATTGCATTGATATTCATTACTCAGTTACTGCCACTCGACATGGGCCACATGTTGATCGCACATTAAGAGAACTCCAATAACTCGCAACAGCCGCGAGGGATACTATAACAAGATGAAAACTGTGAATAATATATCACCCCTGGTTAAGTGTCCCGGCTGAATTGACAACATATCCTTAGTTAGTTATCATTTTGATATCCGTAGGATAACACCATCATTTTCTTAACCAAAAAGCTGCTATGTGGTTCTCAGCCAACACAAATACAGGCCAAGTTCGATCAGTTTCAGTTCAATAAATTATGCATGGCCCCGTTTGTGACTCGCAAATTACCTGAATTTGATATTTTTGTTCACGATAATTTCGCAAAAATACCCTCCATCGAGCATTTAAGACAATCAAGTGAGCTTATCAAACCATCCAATGAGTTTACCAAAACATGGTTTGATATATTTGATGGATAGTTTTGTACACTAGTTTGTGACACTCATTAGATCAGATGATGTGGGACATTCAGCGGGTTATTTGAGACATTAGTTGGGCGTTTTAGACACTCCTGGTGGTTTGAGACAATCATCGTGTGGCTTTGTGGATGGTTTGTGGTACACACTTGATGGTTTGAGACATCCATATGTATGGTTTGGGACTTTGACGAAAATTGCCCAATTTTACTACTTTCGGTAGCCATTTTGTCCCTATTTTGGGAAGTGATAGCTTCAAAAACCCAAAATGCAGATCACAACCACAACAAGGTATTACTTAAAATGCAGATTAAAATCTGATTAAAATGTGCCATATACCAAATTTAACATGGTGATTGGGCCCTATTTTTGTGTATTATGATGGGGATTGCTTTCATGACTAAGGCACTAGGGGTAGCGGATTATGAGACAATTAACAAAAGAAATGAAAAAAATATCACATTTTTTCCAATGACCTTGACCTTTGCAATTGACCTTTTGAAATAAGATAATTATGAAGTACTATTTTATTTAGATCACTCACCTGCTATGTATTATATATTCATCTCATCGTTTTGTTGTGTGGTAATGGGTATTTTGTGGAAATACTAGCGACGAGGTGGTGGTTTCTGTATTTGAACTACAAGGCTTAGCAACAACCATGTCTATGCTACGTCAAATCTGATTGGTTAAGATAGACAATCTGACCAATAGGGAAACCGTTTTTATTGCGCCTTTTCCTAACAAGAGCGCCACTTTACGTTACGTGGTTATAATACACCAAATACAAATTAGTAGAGTTATTTCACATGGCACCCCCAAGCTAGGATCAGCATAACAAAATTCTGGCAGCTGAATGGTCAATGACACTTGGATGAAAGTGCACGAAAAAATGCTCAAACGAGAAACATCAAATATAGCCACACAGTGAACGGTTGCGGATGTCAAATTGGCGAATAATTTATGGATGGGGTTGGTTGTTTTTTCGATGTTAATTTTTCTCCATTTTAAGGGTAGTGTGACGTTTGTCAAACTACAGTGTGACAAGTATGACAAGTACTTTTGGGCACATTTTCGTGTGTCTAAAAGTCCAGCGGGATTTGTTACACTGAGGCCTATGAAAATCATTTGGTGTACTGTACCCACATTGAGCGCGTGCTGTGATACTAGTTTAGGTAACGTGAACTATATATAGAACACAATAATACAGCTTCATGTGTATACGGATCTCATGCGCATTACCTTCATGAAAACTTTCAGATTTCGCTTCGCAGGCAGGCTTTATATAGGCAATAGAGGTAGTGAGCGGTGGATAAATTAGTATGGTTTAACATTTCTAGGTTGTCCAGTAGATGAATACACCATTCGGTATGCACAGGAGAGACTTTGTTATCAACTGAACACCACCAGAACGACATGGCAGTCGGCTCGAGACATTTGCAACTCTCAGAAAGATCAGCTTGCGCTCATTGATTCACAGACAAAGCAGGACTTACTTTCTGGCTTCGCAAAGGACCATGGCGGTTAGTATCGTACATTGTAGGATAAACAAAACTGCTGCAGCGTATCAGCGTGAGCTTGATGTATTGTACTCATGGTCCGCGCTGGCCCGAAGTTTACTTTTGCCAAATATTTTGCCAAATGAAAATAATTTTTGCCAAATGCTGTTAGAAGTTGCCAAAAGTTTCTACAACATTGTGTCTTTTGTTTCGACAATCGCTGATTGAGCTACCTTTGATATCGATAGGAAAGCAGTTCATTATTAATAATTTATGCCTCTATTAATGGATTTATCATAGAACTATAAACCAACAGCATAACATTGAAATTGTAGAGGGTTTCTTCATTAGAAAGGCACATCGAAACAAAGAGGATTATCTATGTAAACACCAACACAGACATACTAGCCACCGCCGATACTAATGATATCAGACTAATTGAATCTTGATAGATGTGTTAACTTTGCATAACCTTAAAAATCACCACCAATAATACCATTAATTAAAGAGTTTGACACATATTATTAAACTTTCTTAAGGAACCAAGACTTGCCAACGTTTCAAAGTTCTGCCCATTTCCTTTTAATAATATGGCAAGAATCACAAAAGAGGTTCTCCGCAAAATTCCATACTGCAACTTTAAAATGAATTTGTCATGCCCCATACGGGACTGGGACAAACAGAATAGATCGTAGTTGTCAGTTAATTAACTAACACGTATAATAACCAAGTGAGTCACAATTTACTACCTTGTCAGATAACGCAGAGAATAATGTTCGGGATATATGTAAAACAAATTACTTTTTACAAATTTGGTTGCCATTTTGGAAGCCATCTTGAGCAATTTGGTCTATAAACACCGTAGTGTGACACATTTAAGATAGACCAAAAACAATAAATACCTTTGATACCAATGATAGTTGCATTTTACTTAAAACAATTGTCCAACCCTGAAAAGTGAATTTTTGCCGATATTTATGTCATGTTTGTGAGAGAAATCCAATATTTCTGGTGATGTCAGTGGTGACAATAGAAACAATGATCCATGGTGCATCAGACATGTTAGTATTCAATGTATATAATACAGATTAGCCAATTTTATATATCAATCACAACTTGTAAGCCATTGCAGGACACCCTGGTGCAATATATACCATTTTTCATATTTTTGGCGGCCATTTTGGAAATTTTCTACACCAATTTCATTCCCATTGAAGTAAAACATCCGTCCAATAAAATAAAGCACATAGTTGTTGACATTCTATTAACAGCCTGTGTGGTTTGTCGTTAAAATGACTATCAAAATCGTCTTGCAAAAAAAATCGAAAATTTCACCCCTTTTTTTCAAATCCTCTTTCTGTATCTATTACGGAACCCTCGTCAATGGGAAATGTCTTAAAATGACGCTATAATATCACGCTTGATGATTGTCTCAAAAACATTGCCATTTACTAATGATTAATGTGAAGAAAAGTGGAAGATATGGTGAAATATTAATTAAATTTCCTATTTTCGTGCATATGACGTCATTTTTCGGCGGCCATTTTGAATTTTTTTCGAAATTATTTGCCGTCATTTTGAAGAAGGACATCATACCAACAAAATGGCATACATTTTGTCTGTGTCTTTTGCTAACAACCGATCTATTACAACGATTAATTACAGCTGGTCGGAATTAGAGGAAATGGTGGCCATCTTGGATTCAAATGGCTCTAGCACCTAGTAGGGCCACCTTTATTTTTCGGTGAAATCTGGATTCTTTATCTGGATACCATAGGGAACAATAAAAATAAGGTTATTTGTAATCATCGGGGGTACAGGTGGACCTTATTGGCTCCCCGGCTTCTCTAATAGAAAATCGCGTTTATGCGGAAATTTGAACTCGGCTGATATACTGCTGACAGTGGTAGCCAAAGTGATTGATGATTTATTTCAGGCTTTAAAACACCCATATGGTTATTTGACACATAATGATTACAATAATCATAACAGATCAGATTATACACATACAACAGTCAATTGTATAGAATTTGGTTCCAATATGTTAAAAGGTTTGAATTATAGACTAGATCAGAGTTGAATATATTTTTTACAATATAATTTGATGATTTTGTCAATCGCTCACGCAATCCATACACACTCTTCCTTATTAACATTGGCACAGAACACATTCGGTCATTTACATACATTCCATCTTTCATAACCCATGAACTTCCTGTAAGCATTGTTGTAGCATATAATCAGTTTTCCGAAACATCGTTTAGTGTAATTTACACATAGACTTGAACAATACAGAGGTGAAACATAAGCCTGAAACAAATATTTTTTAACATCAAAGGAACATTTATAAAATTTCCTAACAAGAATATTTGTTCGCGCACATATTGATCTATATTGCCGCATTATATCTTTGTCATCAAGAAGATCATCATTAAGAATATGGCCCAGGTTTTTGCAAGAAGAAACGAACTTCAGTTTGTTGCCCATTAAACAAATATAAACCTAGTGGATATGGATTTTGGAATGAACGCCATCCCCACTGTTTTCTTAGCTTTATAAACCAAATCTATGCTTTTAGCCTCTGATTCACATATTCTTAATAGATGACGAATTCCCTCTAATGAGGGTACAATGAGACACATATCATCAGCATAACATAAATGATTTACTTTCTTACTACCAATCACACAACCAACTGCATATGCATTCAATTTTTCACTTATACTATTAGTATACACATTAAATAGGTAAGGACTTGAAACACCTCTGTGGCAAACACCTCTTGTTGGTTTGAAGCAGGATGAATAAGAGTGTCCCCATCGAATGTTATATTCTTGACATTTAAACATAATAAGTATTTTAATTGTATCTAAAGTCCGTTTATAAATATATATAATATTTTTTGGACCGCTTGTCGAAAATTTAGTTTGTGTTTTATTATCTAATTGGCACAGTTCGATAACTAATATCACAATCTCATCTTCAGAAATTGCATACTTTGTGGATGGCAATGACCTTGGCACTGAAGGGCAATATGTGACATCACAAGGTAATTTGATGACATGGTTTCCATGGGGAAGCGGCCAACCAAACAACTACCGCGAACAAGACTGTCTCGAGCTGGACGGCGACCTGTCATACAACTGGAATGATGGGACGTGCTGGTCTCAAAGAATGTTTTTCTGTCAAAAAAAGTTGTAATCTAAACTTCTGATAAATCTGGCGGCATTGGGTGGAGCGGAGCTTGTGTATTATTTACATTTTGTGTGATTACACTGCAATAAAATGTTATTTGGGTAAAACTATGGCAAGTTGGCAAATGGATTCATCTCTCTCCCTTCAAAACGTCTCTGTAAGTTAAGAAGATGTTAATCAAGATATAATTTGGTGGCATGTCTCCTGTCAGTTATCGAGGTTTATAAATCTCTCGACCCCTGACAAGCATGCTCGTACATGTTCATAGTCTAAGACTATTGGGATATGTTCCAGCATGGAGTAATGATTGGGATCACTTTAGTCACTGCCAGAAGTAAGTGTTCCAAAAGTAGGAGAAGTAATCAATGAACGCCGAAGCCTGAATTTAGGTCCCCAATTATGTCACAATATGACCACAGCTGTTATAAGTGAGATTAATCCGGAATTAACTATGTTTATCGATAAGGTACCCGGTAGACAAAACACCGCCAAATGCACACAATCAGTGTATTATACACCAGTTAGATGCAGTTTGTCTGGAATCTCGAAAATGGTGTCTAACGGGATGGGACCATCTGACCCAGTGACAAAAACACCTAATCATGGAAATTTCATAATAATTGACGTAACTGTAAAGAAAGTTTATCTAATATATACGGCCCAAATAAAGATAACCCTGCAATTGAAGGTTAAGCTTATTAATGTCGGTAACACCCAAATAGTAATATGTGCCTATGGATATTTATTAATGGTAAAATCTAATTACAATTGGTATAATAATTGAAGGACTTGTGAAATTGAG
The DNA here is from genome assembly GCA_032622095.1 of Siphonodentalium dalli. Lineage (NCBI taxonomy): Eukaryota > Metazoa > Mollusca > Scaphopoda > Gadilida > Siphonodentaliidae > Siphonodentalium > Siphonodentalium dalli. Next base: position 198,213,408 of record CP136065.1, on the reverse strand, counting down.
TGTTTGTATGAATATCCCAGAAAAATCCATAAATCGAATTTTAAAGCAGATTGTGTTCACGTTCAGGAATTGTTAAAGAAACTCAGTGATTGGGATCAAACTAACGGCATTGATCTCTGCCCCATAAAATGTCAATTACTCTCGGCTTATCACCAACGAATCCGACCTTTACAACGAACTTGCTAGATTTATAGGACTAACTTCAAGCCAGTTAACTGATCATTAAATGTTTTCGTCAAAGATTTGAATTATAGATACCAATGTGAGAAGTATGTCACACACTGTCAATCAAAACACGAATTTTCGAAGAACTGGTTCCTTTTAGATAAAGGCTATACAGGTTAATTTGAACCCATATGTCAACACTTGGGTGGTCGTCGATTTTGTCGAGGACTGAATGTTCTTAAACCCGTAGCACTAGATGGTTGGTTCGAATTAGTTCGATGTGATCCTCGTGTGCATGCAAATAACTGGTCGACATTGAATAAAAGCTTGATTATGTACATCTTTAAATATATATATTTTGAATTAAAGATGCAGTGGTGACTGATATATTCCTTAAATACGGCAGTTTATCTGAGACTGCATGAAATCATATAGACAAAATAGAAAGAATCATGTGTTTATATGCAGATGGTTCTGTTCCCATCAGCATGACCACTCTCCTAAGTTCAAGGATGAAGTGATTTTTAAATTGTTCTGCCTGCGTTGTTTTGTATACTACAGGACTTATCATCTCTCATGGAATATCTTTGAAAATCTTGTGTTTCATTTTTTCACTGTATTTCATAATGAATACTGTCAGATCTCAGCTCATACCTTTACAGTGGGCTGGTACGAATCAATCGAATATTTTCTGGCAGTGCCCGTCCATACTTTTAACTTTAAACACAATATGAAAGGTTTTCTGTTCTGAATCAGAATGGTAAAATCTAATACAATTGGTATAATAATTTAAGGACTTGTGAAATTGAGTTTTTGTATGAATATCCTAGAAAAATCCATACATTTAATTTTAAAGCCGATTTTGTTCACGTTCAGGAATTGTTGAAGAAACTCAGTGATTGGGGTCAAACTAACGGCATTGATCCTTGCCCCATAAACTGTCAATTACTCTCGGCGTATCACCAACGAATCCGAACTTTACAACGAACTTGCTAGATTTATAGGACTAACTTCAAGCCAGTTAACTCATCATTAAATGTTTTCGTCAAAGATTTGAATTATAGATACCAAAGTGAGAAGTATATCGCACAATGTCAATCGAAACAGGAATTTTCGAAGAACTGGTTCCTTTTAGAAAAAGATTATACAGGTTTAATTTGAACGCATATGTCAACACTTGGGTGGTCGTCGATTTTGTCGAGGACTGTATGTTCTTAAACTCGTAGCACTAGATGGTTGGTTCGAATTAGTTCGATGTGATCCTCGTGTGCATGCAAATAACTGATCGACATTGAATAAAAGTTTGATTGTGTTGATCTTTAAATATATATATTTTGAATTAAAGATTAAGTTTGTTCGCTCAGATTTGAGATTGAATGTATGCTTGATTATTATATTAAATTGTCATTTTTGAATCCAAATTGTTGATGTAACTTTTCCTGAGTTCATGCATGGGTTCTTGAACCCATCTATGTACTGTCCGAAAGTTTATATACGTAACTGTCATAAATGTTCCTGTATTCGCAGGTTCTTGTAAATCCATGCAATTAGAATGTTTCTCCGGTGACTGATATATTCCTTAAATACGGCAGTTTATCTGAGACTGCATGAAATCATATAGACAAAATAGAAAGCATCATGTGTTTATATGCAGATGGTTCTGTTCCCATCAGAATGACCACTCTCCTGAGTTCCTGGAGTGAAGTGATGTCATGTTGGAATTGTTCTGCCTGTGTTTTGTATACAACATGACTTATCAACTTTAAAGACTCTCATGGAATATCTTTGAAAATCTTGTGTTTCATTTTTTCACGGTACTCCATAATGAATACTGTCAGATCTCAGCTCATGCATTTACAGCGGGCTGGTATTAATCAATCGAATATTTTCTGGCAGCGCCAATGCATACTATTATCTTCAAACGCAATAGGAAAGGTTTTATGTTCTGTAATCAGAATATAAAAATTGAAGGACTTGTGAAATTGAGTTTTTGTATGAATATCCCCGAAAAAAAGAATTTAATTTTTAAGCAGATTTACGAAAATTCACCAATGTCCCTTTTCGTGACACTATCTTAGTTTAGTATGTTGTTTATAATTTACTTATTCTTGCCAAAAAACTTTGTGTTGCAGTTCGTTCCAGATAAGACCATTAATGCACTATCTATACGATTTACAATGTTGCGTCAAAGTGTTCACAAATTGAAGTTACTGTGCGCCATTTCTGGGAAAACAAAACATCGAAAGGTCAAATGACATTTGCGTTATTTTGTTATTTAATAGGATCGTATTAACTGAGTGGAAGATAGTCACACATAATACGTGTGAAATATATTCTTTCGATACTAGTTTCTTAGTTTAACGATTATAGTGCCAAAGATGTTGTGTTAGGTCGTACTATTTGTTTTATGGCAACCGCAACAACGGAAACACAGCGAGCGTTGATTCGCCATGACACAAGGACGCATCACCCGTCTGACATTTTTGTTCAGCTGTTGGAGTGATTATTATATCATGTGCATTTCTCAGTATGCATATAGAGACTACGATAGTGTACATGTATATACCGTAATAAATTCCCGACGTTTTATATGGAAACTGACACTATCTTAGTCTTGGTCCTGCTCAGTGTGAAGTTTGTAGTGTTGGTCCTGCTCAGTGTGAAGTTTGTAGTGTTGGTCCTGCTCAATGTGAAGTTTGTAGTGTTTGAACTTGGATGATTGTAATAGTCCGTAAGCCAATCCTGAAAATTTCAAGTCTCGTTTCACCCCCTTCGCTCTTTTCATTCATATATATCAAAATGACGGGCGTCATCTGCCGGTCACGATGATACTAATCTGCCGGTGTAATAGATGTGAAAGGGTATTAACAATCAAGGGAGACTACGCTGAGCTCCAAATTTGTTCCATCCTTTGGTAGATACTGTAGCACTGCAAATATATTTGGAGTTATTGATATATGCTAAACCCATATGACAAGGATGTGTGTGCAAGCACGACCAAACAACTGGTGGTGGATATGTGTCCATTTTCACATATTTTAGAAAAATCTAATGATTTGTTCCAATTTTTTCATAACTTTTCAAACTTATTACGCCCTTTTATATAGGTATCGTGAATCGGTCAATTTTGATTGGATCAACAATTGTATAGCGTTAAACACGTTGCCTGTGGACAAGAGATATGTATAGATCAAAGCCACTGCCAACGGAGCAACAATAAAGCAACCTGGCATTAAGCATTAAACCTACCCCCTACAATGTAATATTTTTTTAATTTTACTAAAATAAGGCGAATGTGGTTGTTAGCTATCATTCATTCAAAAGATGTGATGAACCCACGACGAATACCCATCAGCGAGTATCAATGACCCTCAAATCTAGCTTCAAACCATTATGCAGTGTTTAGTTCGGCAAAGGACAGTTATCAGATCCATGATAACTACCCGTGTTTGGTTTTGCAGATTGTAATATGTATGAATATGGGCTTCTCTGATAAATTTATTACATCCCGAAAAAAGAGCAGCAATGAAGACCCCCCCCCCCAACAAATAATGAATAATGAATTTCAACAAACCTATCAAACATCAAACCTCCTTTCAGTTAACGAGAGGTTGCTCGAATGAGTATTCATAATAACGAAAACTAAGATAACTTGACTCATATTGTATAAGACAAGTGAGGCATGGTTTAAGTGAGTTATCAATAAGTTTACATTATATATGTAAATCAGGAAGAGAGACTGTTCAGTTTTAAGTTTGAACCAGGATATTTCAGGAGATTCCATGAGGAAAGTCAAAGATCTCATAATTTGTATCCACCGGCAACAAATGAGCACTTAACAAGGAAATTACCAGTAGGGGGCCCAGTACACGCTCCGAGAGAGAGAGAGAGAGAGAGAGAGAGAGAGAGAGAGAGAGAGAGAGAGAGAGAGAGAGCTCAAATTCCCATCGAGACATGTACTAGGTGAAACCCCCACCGGCAACAAGTATGCATTTGTGAAGAAATTCAAGAATAGCATGATATAAAGTTATTATCAAAACATGCATATCAGAACCTGAGATATATTAGTCCATAAGCAAAGGGCAAATTAAAGGGGTAAGTAAAACTATGTTATAGTTTCTTTTTCTCAGCGGATTGTGATTCTGACGGCATGTGCTTCAATTTATGGGTGCTTGTGTGGTTCACACCCTTGATCATTTCCTAGAATTCAAGATGGCGTCCAACATGGCCGCCGTGTTACAAAATATGAACTAAGTCAATTTAATATGTTTTGCTGGAGACAATATATCATATAAAATGTAGACAACTGTATACATTATTTGGATGCTATTGCAGTGTACGACATTGTACAGGCACATTGGTACTCCAATAGCAAGAATTAGAAAATAGACACAATTTCACTCATATCTTCTATATCCGTTTCTACGTTTTGGAATTTTCGATAGACTGCTGTTTGTTTTCCTATTAGTCATGTCCTACGATTGTTCGAGCAGTGAAATTTGTTCATTTATTTTCAGCTACTTCCAATTCCTAAAACACTTATTTTAAAGAACGTAGTACGATATTTCATCGAAAATTCGCTTTCGTTTTCTAGTCATAGTTTAATGTTGACTGAACATATCTGAAGGAGTTAAGCTGTTGGAGGTATTACCGACAACATTAAATCTCATTAGGGCCTATAATTGTTAAAATGGTTTATGGTGGCAAATTTATATAAAATTCTATATTTCGTCATTATTTGTTTAGATGTTGTGCTGTGGTTGATGCGTGAAGTTGGCTAATCTGCATTGGAGACATTACACTTGTTATCTCTTTGGTCGCAGTCGATCTCAATCACTAAACAAATTGGTCTAGGTAGATCTTCGTATTTCTAGCCATATCGGAATGTGAAACAAACCATAACTAAGGGAGTTAAGCACCTATACAATTATATCTCATTGGTGCTTGAAAATGTTGAACATTTGAGATGGTCAATATAATCAATTATGACAGTCAAAATGTCGGCAAATGCATCGAAAGTGTTAGGTTGGTAACACACACTTGAACATGTTTGTAATAGCTAATGTTTCGTTCAAAGTGGCTGCCAAAATAAGAATATAGCCTTACACGACTGAGACATCGTTTATGTTTATAAGCAGTGAGGCAAATATTAGCACTTCTTCATAGAAGCAATGCAGTTCACGCCTCTTATCAGGAATTAAATCATCAAATGGCTCAAATATCACGGAAATAAAAAATGTATTATGGGTCAAACTTCAACATAATCTGGCTGCGGTAACATTCTTTTGTATGCTAAATATTTTGTAGAAAACCGTACTGACTACAGAGTAATGCTGGATGCATACATTTGTTGAGTTCTGGTGAGATTTATTTGCATATCTGCGCAGCACGCATGTGGTCTTAAAATATAACTTAGCATATCATGTTATCTATATAGTTGAGACTGGGTCCAACTGTGGTGATGCTTGTTTCGACATATTATACAGTCTTATATGCAATGGCCCTCAAAACCATGTACATGTACAGTCATATTGAATTTTCAAAGTTGCCAGCTTTCTCCTGGTAAATTTATCTTTTATCTCTATCTCGATTTTTGATAACCATGCAACAAAATTAGATACCGTTATTTTGTCAGGAACATGTATATTTCACAAAGATCGTGGAGATATGAAAACAACAAAAGCTGTTATAGGCATCTGCACCTTGAATAAAACACTAAGTCATAGAAGTGCATTCGCTCATAAACCCAAATTCTCATTCCGGTATTTGTTTCCATCATCACTTATCGTTGAGTATATATACTACTATATACTACCAGAGTGGAACTTGTCATTTGGTACCAGTGTCATAATTATTATGTCCTTTGTTGTGACCACAATTGATTTAGCCCACCCCAATTTTCAAATTTATTCCACCGTGACCCGATCTTCTCTGGAAATATGGCTTACAAGCAACAATTGTCTTGGGCATACTTTGAAATTTCTCAACCGCTAGCGATCCGAAGTAATCGCCACAGTGATTTCTATTTCATTGAATAGTCCAAAATTGCACACTTCCGTAACTATAGCTAGCCTATATTCAACGCTTCATCCAGCAGGTTGAGAATTAACCAGTTGCCAATAATTTTACCATAGTCACTTTGGGACGAAATATATTAAAATATATTATTTTCAATACATTCTCTATCATTTTGACTGCCATCATAAACCATACTATATTTAACATAGTAAAAGTTTTAAACAGTCTGTGGCTAACCTACCCGATCTCCAGCATAGAAACGCCAATGGATTATATCGCATCCCATGTGCATCTATCATCCGACATAATAAAGACCAACGGCTATGAAGAGATAGAAGGTGAGAAGCAACCAAACTAAACATGACACGTCGGGTCAAAATACCAATGGCATTATGACGTCGGGACGAAATCTCGGAAAATACAAAAACGATATCTCTTTTGTTGTGCAGGAGGCAGCGAAAGGAGTCCCAAATGCTTTCCACATCGACCTACTTCTGCCATATAGGGGTTCTCACCTTCCTCTGTGAATCATATTCAGAAAAAAACATCGAACAAGAAAGAAACCTAAATTCAACATAAATATTTTAATGTGATCAACTTCCTCATGTCCTGACAATTAATGACAAATACAATCACGTCTACCATTATTTTCGTCCCTCTTTGTTTTCCTGCTCCACTGTTCATTCGAGGTTAAAGGGAACTAAATGTTTTCATAGGCCACAGTGTTAACGTTTGAATACGCCCACGCTAAATCCTCGAGTTCCGAAGTGCACGATGAATGCGTTCGTGAAGACCAACCCTTTCGGCATCTGTTCGCACAGAGGGCTATACCTTTCGAGCCATACCTTTTTCAAAAACCAACATACGTTTTCCACACTACCCCACTTTTTGCACAGAAAACCAATACACAGCCACAATATCCGGCCATTGTTTGGACACGAACACATTTCAGACAAGGAAACGCCCACGTTATGGGTATTATGTTTCTTGAATTTGTAAATTTATTTGACATATTATACGCCGATTGCGCGCCAGAATTTTTCTAACTCGTATTCGAGATAGCCTGTAAAAACGAAAGGGACGTAATACTACTTATTTGGTTCCTTTTAACCTCGAAAGTTCTTATCCTTCCAGGATCCTGCTGCATGCTATATGATGATGCATGTCTTCGCTTCTGATATTCCATGTGAATTCTCCTTGACAATTCTGCCTTTCAATCATTGAAATCGTCTTTTTCACTCCCGAACAAATCCCACACATGCAATATTAAGTCACATACATCTTTAAAGTGTTGTTATCCCTTTCTTTGTCCATGTATAGACATACGTCGAGTTCGAATCAGTTAAACGTCGACATAATTATGCGGGCAGTGATTCAGGCGCGATAACCGAATATTAAATCATCGTTCATCGACTGTCAAGCTCTGCGCTGAGTCGCCGAGTGATTCGCGCGAGATAACTCTAAATTGTGCTGTGGACAGTTCTCATTAGGTTACACTGGTGTAAATATTTTCCATTGGCTTCAATGTTAACGTTTGTTGATCTGCATCAGAGGTCAAATGGAAACTGTACAAACTGCCTTCGGATTATGTGAGCTTGACATCTGTGGAAACTTTCCCAATAAAAAAAACCAACACCGTCTAGCAGGGAATCCACTTCAAATTTTCGCTTTTTCATAACTGGGGTCAGTTCCGCACTAAAAAAATATTGTAATTTTTTTAATCACACTTAAAATTTCTAAAAAAGCCACAACATACTTCACCTTTAATGAATGAGCCTCTTGGCAAATGAAGTTTGTGGGAGAATGATTCCTTGAATTTTTGTCAACAGTTTACTTTTAATTCATGCGACCAATCACAGCACAGAGTGTTTTAACTGTGATACTTTGTACTCCTTCCGCATAGTATTTACACCAGTGTAACCATTAGAGACACTCCAGTTATTAATTGGCCAATATTGCCATTTTAATATGTCTGTTCATCCAAGTAACGTCGATTGCCATAATTCTTTACAGGAACTCGACCGTCACTCATTCAGATGGCACACTATGGTTCATGGATTTCCATTCTCCAGCTTATTATAGGACATCAATGTTGAGTCTTTATCAGCAAAAGCTCTCCACTGCTGCTGTGATTAAGGAGTTGATTATTTAGGGCATTACTGACCTCCTCTACAACAGAAACACACACGGTTTTGTTTTGTGCGCGCCATTCGTTATTTATATTCGAACCCACCTATATAGCTCGACCGAACAAACACTGTTTCGTGGAATACGTCGACGTGAGGCGATATGTCTCGACCGCAGACGACAAAGAACGCATAACACACCAACGTTAACATGACTTTGAGAAATGAAAAATTATTTGGTTTATTGGAGTTTATCGTCGGTTTAGCCGCCATGCGACGTTATCAGATTTACGACCGGCAGAAGACCGCATATAGTATGCTAATGTAGAAACAACCGACCTCCGGGAAACAACTAACAAATTTGCCCAGATACAAGAATCCGGTTTAAAACAAGCTTCGCCATTGCTGGACTTGTTGGCCTAATGTGCCATGGACTTAACAACTGCGCCACCGGAGGCCCCGAAATGAAGAATGTTACACTTCGTATGTTAGGCCAAAAAAAAAAGTTTTGGTTCTCAGGCACCGCCGCATTGAATAAAAAGGGCCGCATTAGGCCTTTTTATTGCAATGCCTGATGTTATGACAAAAAAACTTGCGAAAAAAAAAATTTGAAAAAGAAAACATGTCCATAGCAGATATGTGTTGAATATTAGTGTGCATTGAGCTCTAACTTGTAATGTGTTAAAAAGTGACTTGCAGGCTTACAACATGAAGTAGATGACTACAATTAAGAAAATGATTAGCTGACCCTCATGCCCTTCTTACAATTAGTCATTGTGAACAACTTACACTAATTGTAACTTTATACAATTGACAGGCACAGGACTAAATTCAGGATCACATATTAGAATGGGGAGGTATCAGTTTTTAGACAACAATAACAGTAGTTAATGTCAGGGGCATTATATATTGTTAGGTAATCCCAGTCATACACTAGTAGTACAATGTCATTTTTATATAAGACTAAATGAGTTGATATGCATAACAGTTCCCTCTACCTTTCTGGTTATTACTAGACAGAGGAAGGTATCTTTGTCTATGCTTACTATGCGCAGAAAAAAATAAAAAATAAAAATAAAACCCTCCCTCCCTCATTGATTTGAAAAAAAAATTGCCCGAGAACCAAAACACTTTTTTTTTTTGGCCTTACCGTTCTTAGAAGAATCTCTCGATCGTAATGGTTTGGGAATTGGGCCGATACAGCCCGAAAATTCGAGCGTAGAGTGTGTAGCTTGAATGAAATGCCAAGCTTGATAAGCCAATACCAAACCGTACCAGTTTACGGGTTTTCTTTATTCCGGCCCCCGAGACACTGAACCTGGTGTTTGGCGTTTTTTCTCAACGAATAACTATAGTTGTTGGTGTCCACATGCAGAATATATTTACTTCACAGCTGACTGGATTGAGCATTCTGAGATTTTCCACAAAATTCAAGATAGCCGCCAAAATATTATATTTTCCATATTATCGAAAATATGTGTGACGAAAGTCAAACAAAACCGTTAATCACACACAATGGTAATTTATTCTAACATTCTGTGCTTATATCTTGACAATTCTCACACATTTGCATACAAATTGGAACCGGAAACTTTTAAATTGTTCAAAAAATCAATGTTCTCTATCCGGCAGCCAAGTCACTGATCGTGCATGTTTCGGCTTATTGTGTTCTCTGTTCAACTATTAATAATTATAGCATCTCGTGTCTTTATCCATACTCTAGTTGCTGGACAGGTGGCAGGATTGAGCACTTCAATAGCTTCCATAAAACATAATACATAATATGAATCGTACGTGACACGTATGGTGGAGCAACCACACATGCTGTGCCTCAAATTTGCCTTTTATCGGCGACATACATAACGCTAAAAGAATAATTTAAGTAACATCACGCAGTGGTCCCGGCGGAGACGACATGACAGGACATGTCGTGGATTGTGCAATCTTGGTCATCTTGTCTGGATTCTGGCCCACAAATCCAAAATGACGTCAGAAACCGTGTCATGGCGTCTTCGCTTGTTTTCATTACGATAACCAACGAAATTGGACTAAATGAATCTAATAGGCATAACATGACATGGAAATTCTTCCTAAGTTGTGAAGTATATCCAATTTCATTTTCATCGCGATGGTCCATTTCCGAATCCGTGCTTTGGCAATCTCCACAGAGTTGCTAACCGGAAGTCACGTGAGAATATCTCCAAAATCCATACCCGCGATTTTTGAAAAATCACTGATTGATATAGAAAAAAGAATATGACGTCATTCACCTGTGCCTAATGTATAAACAACCACGCGCGCCTGCAGGCGTGCCGGTTATTGCTATAGGATTGCCGCCACAATGTCCGCTTTTCCGTATCGACTACAATTGTGATTACTGGAGTACGAAATCCTGGATCCATTCAGGTGGTAAACTATTACCAAAATACGTATCAATATTTGCCACATGTTGAATGAAGTGAAACGTAGGATTCCGAAAGTCATCAAACATTTTCCTCTACAAGTCCGTCTACCAAGGCAATGCACCCGGTCTTAGCGTGAGCATCCCCCCAACGGATTACAATAGTTTCTGGTGTCGCTGTGGAGAATAACTTTACTGGGCAGCAGAAAGAATTGAGTACATTGGCTGTCAAAATGTCCAATTTTCCTCTTCATCAGAAGTCGGGTATAACTCTCTCCCATCGTCGTCCAATGAAAACAGATGGTGAATTATTTTTTACAATATCCACTTATATTTTTGTAGTCGCGGATTTCAACCAAATTGATATATAGTCATCTCCATGATACGATGAATCTAAATAAATCTAAATAAACCAAAGTGGCCCTATTCGAGTCAGGGATGGGTTGGGGAGGTGCAACCAAAATGAAAAACGTGTTTTCACCAAACTTATATTTCATCTGTATGCTACAAGGAACCTAATTGTGTGCGTTTAAAGGCGGCATCTTAGAGGCGAGGGAATGGGGAGGGGCAACAGCAATGATAAAACATTTAGGAAATTTCGAGATACAGAATCTCCACGAAAATCAAATGGTGTCCCCACCCTTTAAGTGTCGTCAAAGTCATATCGCGGAGTAGGGTAATGGGACGTCACCAGGATTGAAAAAAACATTTTATCCCCAATTGTTTCAAAAATCAGATATAGGCATCTCGTGAGTTTATATGAAAAGATTCGATTTGATGAGATTTTAGCGTTCAAATTTCTCAACCTCGAAAAATGGTGATCGAAGTCACTTGAACACTCTTAGCTTCTCAACTGTCATATTTATTTGGGGACGGGAATCATAGTGAGCTAACAAATATTTATACATAGCTCATTCGTTGTTTTTTTTTTTTTTTATTCTATATCCAAATTCGCGAATGTCTGTTTGTTCACTATAAAATAACTATTTACCATATATAGGGTCCCAAATTGGTATAACTGGGGTAGCTTGACGGGGACGATAATGGTGCAGGTTAACAGTTTCTAAAGTGACACTAGCTGATGGATTCAGGAATGGTAAAGTGGAGGAGCACCGAAATCGATGAAAACTATATTGTCACCGATAATACACATGGAATGTATTTGTGTCGTTTAAATATACAAAGGCGATGATATCCAGGTCGATGATGGAAGTTTGGGGACGGGTGAAAAAGTTATATTTTTATTTTGTTTTACCAATTTCCACCAAATTTATAATTTCATGTTCATTGTTTCAAATGTGCTGGCTTCGAATTGGCCATGTATTGATGTCCCTTAACTCATATCAAGCTTGAAAATATGTCCCGGTTTTTGCCAATGTCGGGGTACGAACCCGCGCCAACCTCTCTAGCCCAGATTGTGATTATCTTATCCACGACATAACCACCTCAGCTACAGTGACGTCCTTACAATGGAAGCCTTTACATCGAGATTTGGGAAGCGTATCAGTCTGAACAGAACGGATCTACCAATATATTGGAACAAACAAAATGCATTGTCATGCAGATGTATTGAAGAACGGACTGAGTATGCGTGGTCATTGCTTCAAATGTGATTGCTTCAATGAGCGTGAACAAATGTTCATTTCTTATATATAAATGGACATGTATCGAAGAGAATGGTACATTGAGATGTCCCTCAACTCAGATCAAGCTTGAAAAATCGATGCTATCTTCACTCATGCATGTCTGAGTTCGAACCCGCGCCAACATCGTCTAGTCCAAACTGCGATGATCTTATCCACGACCTAACTACCTCGGCTGAAGGAACATTCTTAAAAAGGAAGCCCTTCCCCGATAGTTGGGAAGCGTCTCAGTCTGAAAATGGGTTAGAATATTGAGACAACAAGGATCTACCATTATATTGGAACAAGTACAATTAATGAACTTCCTCCGAAATTGTATATGTGACCACACCGCACAGGCGAATATTATATTATATGTATGGAGGCGCGGACTTTAGCGTTCATTGTTTCAAATGAGCATGCTTCATTGAGCGTGAACAAATTCTTATTTCTTATCTAAATGGCCATGTATCGATCAGAATGACACAGTGAGCTGTCCCTCAACTCAAATCAAGCTTGAAAATCGGTCCCGAATTTTACCCGTGTCGGGGTTAGAACCCGCGTTAATCTCGTCTGGCACAAACTGCCTTTCACCGAGAGTTGGGAAGCTTATCAGTCTGAACATTGGTTCGAATGTTGTCACAGAACGGATCCACCATTATATTGGAACATACACATTGCACGAATCCCGAACATTTCCCCACCCGCTCTAAATTAGACAAACGGATATTTCCCCAACCGGACATTTTCCTTCCGGATATTTCGCCCTTTCTAAATACCAGAGCCAAAAATAGGCGAAAATCATGGGCGAAGGTATCATGTATCGATTGTCAAGCTTGATCTGAATATGCCATTCCGATCGATACATGACCATTTTGATAAGACATGAGAATTTGTTCAGGCTCACTTGTATACGCACATTTGAAGCAATGAACACTCATACTGAGTCCATGCCTCCGTAAAGATGATAGATATGATAATCGTATATGACCACAGATACAATGTCCGAGGAAGTGCATTGTGCTGTTCCGATATAATGGTAGATGCGTCATGTTTCATAATTCGAACCCATGTTCAGACTGATACGCTTCCAAACTCTCGATGAAAGGGCTTCCTTTAAAGGGTGTCACCGTAGCCGATGTGGTTATCTCGTGGATAAGATCATCACAGTCTGGGCTAGACGAAGTTGGCACGGGGTCGAACACCGACATGGCCGAAAATCGGGACCTATTTCAAGCTTGATCTGAGTTGAGGGACATTTCAATATGCCATTCCGATCTATACATGGCCATGCCGATAAGAAATGAGAAATTCTTCACACTCACTGGTATAAGCACATTTGAAGCAAGGAATATACTTATACTGAGTCCACGCCTCCATAAATCTGATGTATAGTACACAATAGGATATGTCTGTCAGACATTTTTCTCCCAGACCCCTGGACCGATTTCTTCCAAATTTGGTGTGGTAACTTTTAACAGCCTTAGTTGTTAAAAATGTTATAATTTTTGTTTATCAAAACGATCAAACGATCATTTAAACGATTAAAATCTGCTCGAAGCTCACAAGGGGACGCCGTTGAAAAAAACCTCTGTCTAAGATCAAAATGTGCGAAAAGCGTTCAACGGGGCCGCGGGCCCAAAATGCACATATTGGCGGCCCCTCCAATGCCGAAAACAAGTCCCCCCACTTGATTCAGCTAGTAGCTAATACAAAAGTCAATATTATGTTTATTTTCAGATAGTTGTAAGCGATGCGCGTTGTTTTCATCTCTATGGTGATCCACGGAAACGACATCTCTATTGGGGGAAAATTTATCAATAGAAGATATCCTCGAACATAATAAATGCACAGGGGATACACCCTGGAGTCTCCAATTGCATATTATAGTGACGTATATATCTGACGAAACGACAGGAAAGCTTTGTTTCGAACGTGTTTGAAATTCACCAATGACCTTATGATGTTTACTGTGACGTCTTAAGATGCCATATAGATAACCCATTCAACGATGCTGGTTTATGAAGCTCTTGCAATCATTTGTATCGATAAGTACTAGCATGGTGCGTGCACATAGGCGAAACACTTTAAATATAGGTGAAATATTGAACCGTTAAAACGTCCGCGCTGATATATTAAACAATACGGTCTCGCGACTTCCTCATCCAGGGATCATCCGCGGGACCACATCTATGGCGAAATTCATTCTCCGATTTTACCTCATATGCACCCTGCAATATGTCACGCAGGGTTTTGGAGCACAAGTAAAGACTTCAGTTCAGATATATAAAAGACTGACCCAATGGGACAATTATCATTGTTCGAACTCGCTTCTTGTGGGGACGGAGAGTGGAGTACTAATCGGCGCTTGTGTTATGTTATGCGATGCGTCGGCCGTCTGTGCATCAGTATTCCACCGCGAGCAGGATGGACTCTGTGAACTTCATTCCTTCGCATCTGGACGAGTCATGCCCACATTCTGCACACAGTCGATGGGATTTTCATATTTTGCCAAAACGATGCCGAAAGGTGAGTGTGTTTCTTGTTTTGTTCCAAATAGTTCTGGAGAATCCGGTATATATCAGACTAATTCAGTCATGCCTAGCCCACGCCGTGGAAGACATTGTCTATTACATGTATAGTAGACTAATTCAGCAATACCGGGCCCACGCTGTATCCTGCACTGCCGATTAAGTTGAGGTTGGAAGTATCTGTTGACAATTTCAAGCGGCAGCTGAAAACCTATTTATTCATCGATCATTTTTTGGTGTGACAAAATTGAAAATGTCAGTGACAGTGTATCTCAATTTGGGAAGGAGTTAATTTTTTTGCTGAGCAATGAATAGAATGATAAAGAAGAAGGAACGTAAAAACTTTCCAGTAAAGATCTTGTATTGTGTAGATGAAATTATTTTCATTTGAAACATTTCACCAATAAATGTGGGCTACAGATTCAAATCTGAAATCCAAGATGGCTGCACTAGCAGCCATTTTTATATCGAATTTCGGAAATAATCGATGGCCCCAAATATCCATATGAAGTTTGGTGACGATTAGATGAGGGATGCGGACTGTACGTGTGCCAAATGAATTAGTCATGCCAAGAGTAAACTTAAAAATGGCTGCCGGCGGCCATGTCTTTCATCGAAAATCTTTAAAATTCGATAGCCCTCGTCTAGAGGTGATCCTAATCATGCCTGCAAATTTACAAAACATTTCTTCCATATATATGCGGGCTGCAGGGGTGTTCCGATGGATTCAAAGTTGAAACTTCGTCAAGTTGAGCTAAAAGACTTGAAATAATGGCCCTTTTACTGCGCTTGTTATTTCATCAAACTCACTTTTTAATTTTAAGACCCACTGGTGGAGATATTGCGTTATTAATTTAGATTATGTAGGTTTGTATATATTGATTGCTTTACCATACTTCACGTTGTATATATTGTTGTTGTTAGCGTTTAGAGCATGTCAATGGATTTACGGTTAAGATAGATAATAAGAAAATGCCGCTAGGCCGCAAGTCCCTGAATAAGGTGGCTTTATTTCACTGGGTGCGAGCTGCGACGTGAGAAGTTGTTGGCTGCCGAAAAAGCTCCGGTGCAGTTCCGATAGGCAAGTTTTTGTCTGCTATTTTGTGAAGAGTATCAACACGGTATAGGACGCCATACTGCATTTTGATGACTTATGAAGGTAATACTTCCATTATAGAATAAACGTGTACTCGGAGAGCGCATTGAATCTGGAATATTAAGTCTCGACTGTTTCCCCAATGGTTTATCAAGTAAAAATGTACATGCAAATAAATGTTATACTCTCATCGAATTAAATATTTTATGACATATACGATATTGAAAGTTCATAATCAACTACAAGAAAGCTCATATTCCAATAAAAGCTGTGTCTAGCTCCATAAATGGCCACATGAAAATCGCTACGGTTCACGTCCGAAAACACACTACTCTCTCTGTTCGCTTCCGATATTTTTACTACGGTTCCGCATCGATATGAACTTCGAATTTCGCTCTCTTGTGACTGTTCTGATCACCTTTTTTCGACTAAGAATATTGATTATTCTAATCTTAGGCCTATCAAATTAAAACAAAAATACTTTCTGCAGATGGGAACCTATAGCAATCGCAATTTCTATCCTATTTCAAATAGGACCGTCCAAAACATCATCGCTGGTCAGACCACCTTAAGGTAGTCTTACTACGTGGAAATATGATGACAACTTATAATGAAATTGTTGTTGTGATTGAAAACTATGGTATGCTACAGTATCATATGAGGGACATTGTATAAAACACCATAAAGTCAATTATTCTACCCTATAAGTCAAAATTTTGACTTTTTATCTCGAAGTTTTGACTTTGAACGTCCATTTTTGTCCTTTATAAAATCAAAAAGATTGACTCGAAATTTTGACATTATTTTTCTTCTACCGTGTCCCTAATACGCTGCCGTAATATCCGTATCGTTAGTTCTAAATGGGGAAAAAATTAGTCTTCAATCTTTGGTTGCCAACCGACACTTTCAAGTTGAATTGAGTAACCACGAACATTATATATCCACTTTCGTTTCAACGTTTCCCATTCCCCACGAAAAGAGATATGGCCATGGCTTGATGATCCTCGTTGTCTTATTCATGTTTATTGGAAAAAATAATAGAAATCTATTATCCAAACCGCGATCTCACATGCACACGCATGGACTGAGATCGTGGCGGTGGTAATGCGAACTAATCAGGTTTATAACAAAGCACCTTCAAGTTATTTGTTATAATTATTAATCTTGATTTCCAATTTGGCGTAAGTAGCATCTACATAATTAATGAGATGTGGCATGACATGCCGAGTATATTTGACAAATTTTCCAATTTTCGGATCCACATATAAATGCCAGTCAATACATGCATTTCACCAGAAGTAAATATAACACCACTTTGTCTAGATGTGATAAAATATCACAGAATGAGATCAGGAGAAATGGGTATTTTCGATTCTGCCATAACCTTTGACCTTCAGAAAAAGTTAAATGTCATCATCTTACGCCAACAACGTTAACATCCCCTGAAATAAGTACATATCTTGAACATATACTAAAGGCCACATTATGTCAATAATTTGCAAGAAAGTGTGAACAACGATAACATTATTAACCCTACCCCCAATATTTATGTATTTTGTATTCTCGTAATGGTAGGGCAGTAGCTATTTGCCACACGGTGGCGAATAGCCATATTTGATAGGAATCGCTATTCGCCACCCGGATGGCAAATATCGATTATATGTCTTTAATTTCTCCACATACGAAGAGTAAGATGATCTCAAGCATCGGGAATAGGTATTTTCAGTCCTTACCAAATCACGAGGCTGTCGGTCCGGGGGCGTTACTACCCGATCGCTAACGAAATACTAGTTTTCCGGGATCGAGGGGAGGTGTGATGAATACCGATTTTGCTATATAAGGTTTGGATGGATTTATGCAGTTATTAGTACTATCAATATCAATATATCACTATATTGCATAGGAATCGCTACTCGCCGCCCGGTGTTAATATACATACCAGATCTCAAATAAAATATTAGTTTTCCGGCATCGGTGGGGGGGGGGGGGGGGGGGGTGTGTGGCAAATAGCGATTTCGCTAAACAATGTTTCTTGGATGGATTTATGCAGTGAATAGTACTACCAGTATCACTATATTACATATGAATCGCTATTAGTGTTTCAGGATTGAGAGGTGGGTGGCGAATATCGATGTTGTTATATAAGGATAAGATATAAGGCTAAGGCTGTGTTTACACTGCTATATATAGATCTGTATACATATCTGGATGAAGTCACGTGTCGCGCATTACTGTGATCTAAACTTAATTACTAATAGTGAACGCGCGCTGATCAGTACTCTGGTAATTGACAATTCATTACGAGTCGTGTCAATTTCGGCCAGACATAAAATGGATCAACTATCAGCAGACAACAGCGATTTGGTATGTGCCCCATGTATTTAAAGTGTGTCCTTATACCACTTGATAATGGTTCGAAGAAATAATGAAAATCGCATAGGAATACACAACAAACAACCGTGTGCACAAATAGAGAAGCTAGAGAGCACCCATGTAGCTTTAGATGGCGAATCCACCAATATTTAGAATTTAAGGTGATCATCTATATATCTATAGGTCTCCTGTTTGACACCATCTTGGCGGTGGCCATTTTGGATCTGTATGAAATGGATATCCACCCTACAACACCCTTTATATGACCAAATGTAGTAAAAATTCCAACTGATTACAATTCCAATGGCAATGTTGACCAAATGTAGGACAATATTTTTTTCTTAAATTAACTAGCAGTTTTTGACTGGCCACGGGGAGGGACCAGGACACAATCAAACTACAAGATCATTTTCAACCTATTGTTGTTTTGGAAATTACAACTAATGTTGTGTCAGGTATGAAATTTCCAACTGTTGAAAATTTTTACCAAAGTTGCCACGTCCCTGTCCGTGTTCAATATTCGAAATACACTGGTTGAAATGACAACGAACGCTAAAACACATTCGCCATGCCCAAGTAACAATTAATCAAAACAGATTTGCCTGTCATAATGCTTCGGCGTTGACCGTGACGTATAGCGGACACGATTTTTGCTCACACGAACTAATACCGTTTTCTTTCTGTGTGCATTTCTATATCAACCCGTTTACACTAGTCTGCGTGTAGATATGTGTACAGTTCTATAGCAATGTAAATGCACCCTAAGATGGATTTGTGTAGTGATTATAGAACTACCGGTATATCACGATATTACATTCATGATACAGAATCAGGACAAGTCTATCATCCAATCAGAACAAGCATCAAATCCTGGTAAATAAAATATTAGTGCATCGGGATCGGGTGTGGCCGTGGCGAACATCAATTTCGTATATAAGGTGTTGGGTGGATTTATGAAGTGATTATTAGTATACCACGACATGATATTCGTGATACAGAATCAGGCTATGATGATATCGGGCAGATTTTCTGAAACAAAACCAACATCACGTACTTGAAAATAAATTATTATAAGTTCTTCGGAATCGGAGGGCGTGGCGAATATCGATTTTGCCATATAAGGTGTTGGTGGATTTATGCAGTGATCATTACTAACGGAATATCACGACACGGTATACGTGATTCACAATAAGGTCATGTCAATCACTAATTCAGAATTTAAGAAACGGAATCAAGTCCTGCAATATAAAATATTAGATTGCTGTGATCGCAAGTTAATTCGAAGCAACCCATACATTTGTTTATTTCACCCGATGTGTTTGTGCCCAATTTCTCAACTTTATTCATCAAACGAATTCCAAATACAAGAATTCGGGGATCAAGGTCACGCTACCACTAGTGAAATTCGGAGAATTTATAGAAGTGCACAAAAACAAATTCCAATTTAACAATTATGTTTTAAAATCAGATAAACTTCTTGGTACAGAGAAAATGTATAATTCAAGTTTCTCTTCAATACTTAAATGTTTTTTTTCAAACCAATATTTGTAAACTTTACTCTCGTGTATTGTCAGCAAGCGGCCCAAAGGTTAATGCCAGTGGCAGACTCGTCTTGTTTTTTTGGAATTTGTTTGATGAACAAAGTTGAAAAATCGAGCACAAACACACAGGTGCAATAGAAAAGATATGGATGGCTTCGAAATTATTTGCGGAACATATATGCGCATTTATAGGTTATGTCATCGCGTTTAAGTACACGTTCGCGACAAATTATTGCTCGAAAATATTGATTTTATAACTAGGTCAAAGGCCACTGAGCTGATAGGGACTTTAACGACCCGATTACTTCAGTAGATTTCGGTAGTTTACGATACAAAATCTCGATTTCACTTCGTTCAATTTCGCAGAGTTATATGTCAAATGAAAGAGAATTGTATTGCCAATAAATCACACCGGGGATATTTGGCTGAACTCTATTTCTAGAATACAATAGGGTTTTGATAGTTGGTGTGGTTTTAACCAAAATCGATCTTTTGAACCTTGTCACTGCATTGTATAGTCTATATTGGTATTTTAGTATTTTGCCCACGGGGTCTGCGGTTGCGGTGTGTCGTATACTAAACTAACTCAACTATGGAATCATACTAAATGACATTTGGTAAGATCCGGGCGCTAGGGTTGGCCGAGGGTGTGTTGGGTATGTGGAGCATCATTGGTGAAACCTACATTATTTTTTTTAAATAACTTACGAATAATAAACCCTTCAGCCTTATTATATTAGTATATCTGGTGTTACATTTCTAGGTTGTCCAGTACATGAATACACCATTTGGTATGCACATGAGAGACTTTGTTACATTTTTATGTTGTCCTGTTGATGAATACACCATTTGGTATGCACAGGAGAGACTTTGTTACATTTATAGGTTGTCCAGTATATGAATACACCATTTGGTATGCACAGGAGAGACTTTGTTACATTTATAGGTTGTCCAGTAGATGAATACACCATTTGGTATGCACAGGAGAGACTTTGTTACATTTATAGGTTGTCCAATAGATGAATACACCATTTGGTATGCACAGGAGAGACTTTGTTACATTTATAGGTTGTCCAGTAGATGAATACACCATTTGGTATGCACAGGAGAGACTTTGTTACATTTATAGGTTGTCCAGTAGATGAATACACCATTTGGTATGCACAGGAGAGACTTTGTTACATGTATAGGTTGTCCAGTAGATGAATACACCATTTGGTATGCACAGGAGAGACTTTGTTACATTTATAGGTTGTCCAGTAGATGAATACACCATTTGGTATGCACAGGAGAGACTTTGTTACAGTTATAGGTTGTCCAGTAGATGAATACACCATTTGGTATGCACAGGAGAGACTTTGTTACATTTATAGGTTGTCCAGTAGATGAATACACCATTTGGTATGCACAGGAGAGACTTTGTTACATTTCTAGGTTGTCCAGTAGATGAATACACCATTTGGTATGCACAAGAGAGACTTTGTTACATTTATAGGTTGTCCAGTAGATGAATACACCATTTGGTATGCACAGGAGAGACTTTGTTATCAACTGAACACCACCAGAACGACATGGCAATCGGCTCGAGACATTTGCAACTCTCAGAAAGATCAGCTTGCGCTCATTGATTCACAGACAAAGCAGGATTTACTTTCTGGCTTCGCAAAGGACCATGGCGGTTAGTATCGTACATTGTAGGATAGACAAAACTACTGCAGCGTATTAGCGTCAACTTGATGTATTGTACTAAAATGTTTAAACAGTTTAGTAAACTGAAAATGGGAGGCCAAATTCACATTTATTATTTATTTGCACTGAAGCGTAATGATTTGCTCTGAAGCGCAAATAGAGGTATTTGCACTAAAGCGCAAATCATTTCACGGAAGCAAAATACACTGAATCGCAATTGCCAATATAAAATGACACCCCTTACCCCTAGCAGCCCACTTGTAAAATCCACAATGAATTTGTTGGGCCATATTGATATTAATGATTTGCGCTTCATTGCAAATAGATAGTTGCGCTTCATTGCAAATAATTTGCACTTTATTGCAAATAAATTTATTTGCTATTCAGTGCAAATCATTTACATTGAAGCACCATAGCAACACTATGCACCAGATGGTCACCCATTGACATTGAAATATGCGGAGTTATATCACATTCAGCCATTTTGAATCAATTAAATCATGTATCCTACTCAGATCG
Organism: Siphonodentalium dalli; assembly: GCA_032622095.1. Taxonomy (NCBI): domain Eukaryota; kingdom Metazoa; phylum Mollusca; class Scaphopoda; order Gadilida; family Siphonodentaliidae; genus Siphonodentalium; species Siphonodentalium dalli. The sequence continues at coordinate 198,191,327 of CP136065.1, read as the reverse complement.
ATAAGATTCTGTCCATAATGGTGGTCATAGTCAGAAATAGTGCAAGATTCTATTTATATTTTATATACCGACGGAGAATCTCTCTATATATATATACCGACGGAGAATCTCTCTCTATATATTCCGACGGAGAATCTCTCTATATATATGCTTTATTCTCTGATCCAAGATATAATATATGGACATTGAGAAAACAAAAATGCAGTTTTTCACAAAAGATAGACAGCAAAAAATAAAGAAAGACATCACATATATACAATATATACATCAACCTTCCGGTTTTTCTTCTCATACAGCCCGGTGAATTCATCATCACAATTGTCACCATCATCACCATATTCATCATCGTCATCATCATTCTCATTCTCATCATATCATCTTCATCACCATCGTCGTCGTCGCCTGACCCTCATCTTCATCATCATAAACATCATCACCATATTATCACCTTTGTCCTCTTCTCCCACATCGTCGTTGTAACCGTCGATCATAGTCGTCATAATAAATATCATAACAGCGTAGTCGTCGTTATATAATAGTGGTAATAATAATAATAATAATAATAATAATAATAATCATCATCATCATCATCATCACCATCACCATCATCACTATCACCCTCATCATCATCACCATTATCACAATCATCACCATCAGCATCATCATCACCATCACCATCGCCATCATAATCAATTAGTCTTAATTACCTGACTCTAATACTGAGAGAAGTGCTATTTATAATGAGCTTAAGCAGTACCTTCATAATCTGGAGAGGATTAACCCTTTACCCAAACATAACGGTCCTGTGCCAATGCATTCTCTTATATATGCGAGTCGACCATAAGAGAATGCATTGGCTTAACACATATTAAAAATGATAAAATTGTAGAATGTAGAAAAATATTATAAAAAATGTTAAAAAATGTAAGAAAAAATTATAAAATTGTTAAAGAATGTAAGAAAAATGGTACAAAGTGTTAAAAACAGATTTTTTTGGGGCCAATGTATTCTCTTATATATGCGAAGCGACCTATGGTCGACTCGCATATATAAGAGAATGCATTGGCACAGGGCATAACTGTTTACCATCACAATGTGGTCAATGAGCCGGTTCCAATGATATCCATATTTGTATGGTTCTATTGAGACAGACCGAAGATATTTTAGGCTGTTGAAGCTTTATTTGGGCGTTTTTGGCCGTTTTGTTGGGTAAAGGGTTAACACATTTTTAAAACAGGCAAAAATTTTTGAACTGAAATGATCTATTGAGTTACTAAATATATCAAGACAATTTTCGAATTATCAAATAACTGTTGCTGGATTGGAAGCCATATTGTTTGTGGAAAGTAGAGGGGAATTATGATATATTATGGTATAGTATCTGCGAAAATGGCATAATTTGAATGGGCTGTTGCATAAGATGATGAGTAATATTGCGCTTTAGTGCAAATGAATTGTGTTTCAGTGACATAAATTGCGCTTCTATGTAAATAATTGGGCTTCATTGCAAATAATTGCGTTTCTGTGCAAATAATTGCGCTCAGGTGTAAATAATTGCGATTCAGTGCAAATCATTTGGGTTTCAGTGAAAATAAATAACACAGTTTTGCTAAATTGTTTAAACAGTATAATATAATAAATCAAGTTGACGCCAATATGCTGCCGTACACACACCACGCAAGATTCCCACTTTATGAGCAATGGTCGCGATCCCGATTATTTATTCTGCGAATCAACAATATACACTACTGTTCACGAACTGTCATAAAATAATAACTAAATATTCCACCAAGATAGGTATTAGATTTGGTCACGAAATCGTACACATCGGTCTTGAAAACACCATGTTTTAACCCATAATCTTTACGAATGTAACAATAAAGTGCGTTCCCTGTTAGTCTTTTCCTAATTTGGTAACAGTGAAAAGCGTTCGTCTCGCGTTTATCCGCAAATTTGAACTCGGCTGATATATTGCTGACATTGTAGCCTAAGTATTTTAATTGTATCTAAAGTCCGTGTATAAGTATATATAACATTTTGGACCACTTGTCGAAAAATGAGTGTGTGCTTTATTATCTAATTGGCACAGTTCGACAACTAGTATCACAATCTCATCTTCAGCATTCGCCTACTTTGTGGATGGCAATGACCTTGACACTGAAGGGCAATATGTGACATCACAAGGCAATTTGATGACTTGGTTTCAATGGGGAAGCAGCCAGCCAAACAACTACAATGAACAAGACTGTCTCGAGCTGGACCGCGACCTGTCATACAACTGGAATGATGGGACGTGCTCGACACAAACAATGTTTTTCTGTCAAAAAAAAGTTGAAATCTGAACTTCTGATAAATCTGGCGGCATTGTGTGGAACGGAGCTTGTGTATTATTTACACTTTGTGAGATTACACTGTAAAAGAAGGTGATTTGGGTAAAACATGTGGCAAGTTGGCAACTGAGTTCACCTCTCTCCCTTCAAAAAGTTTTAACTCTGTAAGTTAAGAGGTTAATCAAGATACAATTTGGTGGCATGTCTTTTGTCAGTTATCGAGGTGTACAAGTCTCTCGACGCCAGACTAGCACGCCGGTACATGTTCATAGTCTAAGACTATTGGGATATGTTCTGGCATGGAGTAATGATTAGGACCACTGTAATCACTGCTAGAAGTAAGTGTTCTAAAGTAGGAGAAGTAATCAATGAACGCCGAAGCCTGAATTTAGGTCTCCAATTATGTCACAATATGACCATGGCTGTTGTAAGTGAGATTAAACCCGAATTAACTAAGTCTATCGATAAGGTACCCGGTATACAAAATACCACCAGTTAGGTACAGTATGCCTGGAATCTCGAAAATGGTGTTTAAGGTGGTGGGACCACCTGACCCAGAGACAAACAGACCTGACCGATCCGGGACAACCCGACCCAGGTACAGCCCGACCTTTATAAAGAATAAAATATAACTTTGTTGCTCCCATCGACCACCCACCAACCCCGACCTACGTGCCCGGAAAAATTCTCCCCCTGGTTAGAAAGGACATATTGATGTGGCTGTCAATTGAAGAATTGGTATCAATATGATAGCTTGTAGTTTCTATAAGAGTGGTTGTGACTAGTGTCGACTCTCACCGATTACCTTTAATATATCTACTTCTAGACCGGCCCCCAGATGAGGGTAGTATCACACGAAAGGGTATATATTTTGACGCTATCTCCAATTATCCTTGCCCCATGGGGGTTCCAAAACACTGAGGTATACAGGGAGGAGCAGCTGGAAAATAAAAAAAAATTTGGACCTTTTTAGTGTTATTGACCTGCAAATTTCAGTATAATCAGGAAAACCAATAAAACAAGACAAATGTCGAATAAAATATACTTGAATATCAGATATCTATTCTATCTGGGTTGCTTAACATTAATGATGTGCAATAAATGATATTATCCAACAATTTTTGTGAAAAATTCACGAAAATGCCAAAAACATGCATAAATTGCAGTGCTTTTTCAAAAATGTTTTCCAGAAGATTTTCTATAAAATTTTCATTTTTTGGTATAAAGCCCTCAGTGGTGCATCAAATATTTCAGCATTATGTACCTGATTCATTGATATCACATCACAATCACTGATATCCAACAAACCGAGATATTTTCAAAAACTTAACCCTCCCCCTAAAACTGATTTTCTATCTGAAAATACCTGTCAAGTCAGAATAGCCAGTTTTGCTTCCGTTTTGTTAACGAATTCAGAGTATTATCATATATCATGGAATTAGAATGTATCTGAGGAGGTTTATGTTATGGGAGAGTCTATTTTGTTTAAATGTTTGATTTTTTGGGGGTAAATTAGTTAAAATTTTGATTATTTTTAAAAGAAATATTTCTGAAAAATTCCCATGACTTTGTCAGTTGTATGGATACAGCTGCACAACATGCACCAAAATAAGCATAACTTCATCCCCAATGCCAGATATGAAAATCTATAATCATGTACAAGACCAGAATAAGAAATAAAGTAAAACTTAACCCTACCCCAAGATAGTTTTCTTAATGCTTTCAATGTTATGCTTTATGCTACTGAACTTGAAAGGTTATTGCAATAGTGCTGCCCACGCTTTATGCAATCTGATCTTCATTGTCACTGTCAATTTCATAAAACGTGATGGTATCAGTCAATATCATTCCTGTTCAACATCTTCCGGGAATAATGGTTCAAACAGCTCAGGTTGCCTATCGGCCGTCCGTCCATGAAATGCTACATCGGGAGTGGTTGATTTGGCAACAGTTGCAAGCATCCACTCTTTTGCTATCATGTTGGCTCGTTTTGGCTGTAGAATTAAAGATTCCTCACATATCAGAAATATCAAGTACCTTCTGTTGATTCTCGAACTTCTGCTGGAACATTATCCACCTAGCTTGATTCATTTTTAACGAACGTTGATCATATAAGGCACATGCTAACTCATCGAGTGTAGTAATCGTGTCACTGTCCAAAACCCAATTCATTACTGAATAAGCCATGACTCCCAAATATTTTAATCGTATTTCCAGCAGAGTTTTTCCAGATGAGTTTTTTCCCTTTTTGGAAGGTAATCATTACCCGTGAAGGAATGGAACCCAATAAGTGCATTCTTCTGTATATTAGACATCTCGATATCACCGACTTCAATCACCTGCCCATTAGCATCAAATTTAATCAACTATTGTCAGGGGATTTAACGTTTCCTCTATTGTGCATAAACGCCATCAAGATTGAGAACTCTCTGATGTGACCTCTCTATCGATTAATATGTCCTTATTTATGTTATTGTTATTGTGGAAAGCGATAGCCACCCATGTTACACGAGTACAAACAACCCACTAACATACAGTCACTCCATATATACACATAAACCCCACACACATGACAAGTTAGTCACTCATTCTGTACACATTGACCTGACCCATGATCATATAGTCACTCCCTGTATACCTATACACCACTTTCATGATCATAAGTCAATCCTTGTATACCTATTCGCCAAACATATGGCCAAATAGCTATTCAATATATAAATATACACCCCATCCATAACCATAGAGTCAATAGGCATCTCGTCAATCGCCATATAGCCACTCGCTTTATACACATACCCCTCACCAATGACCATATACATGTATAGCCACACTTATGTATATCCATACACCCCACAAATACGACACAGCCATGAGTCACCATGCTGGCACACCAGGTGACGATCATTCATGATCATACAGTCAATCTTTGTATACATATTCACCTCACCATTGGTCATGCGTCACTCCCTGTATACATGTTCACCAAACACATGGCAAAATACCCACGCAATATATACATATACTACCCAACCATGACCATAGAATCACTCCAGGTAAACATGTGCACCTCACTAATGGTGATATAGCCACTCGCTTTATACACATACCTCTCCATAACCACACTTGTGTATACCCGTACACCCTACACATGACCATACAGACATGCAGGCACACCAGGTATACTCCTACACCTGACCCATGACCATATAGTCACACCCGTATACCTATTCACCACATTCATGATCATACAGTCACTCCCTGTATATCTGTTCACCTCACCGTTGGCCACACAGTCGCTCCCTGAAAACATATTCATCTCACTATTGACCATACAGTCACTCACTGTATACATTTTTGCCACACCAATAGTCATATAGCCACTCGTTATATACATATACATCTACACATGGCCATCCACACGCTCGTCAATGACCATCCAGCATACTCCTGGTACACATATGCACATAATGAATGTACTGCCATGCCATGCACACCTATACTCATTACACATAGCTGCACATCTATGTATACATTCACCCCACCCATGATCATACAGACAACACATGTATACATATACACCCACCTGTGACAATACAGCCACACACGTTACGCATGTACATCCCACCCATGACTATACATGACCATACAGTCACTCCATATATACACAAACACATATATGGCCATGTAGCTACTCTCATTATTTACATAAACCACAGCAATGCCCATACATCCGCATTGGGTACACATGTACTGGGTACACATAACCATATAACCATAGTCACTCCCTGTATACCGATTCACCTCATACATGACCATATACTCACTCCTTGTATACCCATACATCTCACCATGGCCACCCCATTCAAGAACATATAGTTAAACATGTATATCTAGTCACATCATTCATGTCCATACAATAACTCCATTTATACATACTCACCTCACCTATGACCATACGGTAACTCTCTGGTTGCCATCTTGACCTGCACGCTGTATCAAGTTGATCAATTTTTATCATAATAGGCCAGAATAGCCACAGATTATGACTCATTTCAGTTCCGTTTCAAAGTTCTGCCCATTTATTAAAAGCAAATATAGCCAGTATCCCAACAGAGGTTCTCGGCAAAATTCCATAAGGCAACTTTAAAATTAACTTGTCATGCCCCATAAGGAAATGAGACAACCAGAATAGAACATTTAGTTGTCAGTTGATTAGCTAACATGTATAATAACCAAGTGAGTCACAATTTGCTACATTTTCGGAACAGCAGAGAATAATGTTCGTGATATATGTAAAACTAAAGTTGCCATTTTGGATGTCATTTTGAGTAATTTGGTCTATAAACACATTAGGGTGACACATTTAAGGTAGATCAAATCAATAAGCACCAAAGATAGTTACATTTTACTTCAAATTTTGTTTTCCGATATTTATGTCAAGTTTGTGAGAGAAACATCCAATATTTCTGGTAATGTCAGTGGTGACAAATTAAGTAAAAATTAACAAAGGTGCATCAGACATGTTAGTGTTCAATGTATAGAAGGCAGAACAGGAAATTTTATACATCAACCACAACTTGTAAGTGATTGCGGGGCACTCTGGGACAATATCTACCATTTTCCATATTTTGGCAGCCAAATATAGAAGAATGGAGTTATTTGGGTTCCATTTCTTCACAGGTAATAATTACCTTTCATCGTGTTTTCCGAAAAGGAAAAAAACTCTTCTGGAAGTTGCTGGAAAGATGATCAAAATATATGGAAGTCATGACTTATTTAGGAACAAATTGGGTTTAGGACAGTGACACGCTTAGTACAATCGAGAAATTAACATGTGCCTTATACATATATGATCAACGTTCGAGAAAAGTGAATTAAGCTAGGTGGGTAATGTTCCAGCAGAAGTTTGTAAATCAGCAGAAGGTATTTGATCTTTCTGCATTTCCACCATGTAAGGGATCTTTAATTCTACACTCAACACGAGCCCAAAACAGTGGAGACTTGCAACCGTTGCCAAATCAACCACTCCCGATGTAGCACATCATCGATGGACGGCCTATAGGCAAGCTGAGTTGTTTGAACCAATCTTCCATGAAGATGTTGCATAGAAATTATATTAACCGATACCATCACATTTGATTAAATTGACAGTGACAGTGAAGATGGGCAGCACTATTGCAATATATGGTATGCATTATATCCACTAGTCTGAATAACCTTTCGAGTTGAGTAGCATATAGCATAACATTGAAAGTATTAAGAACACTATCTTGGGGTAGGGTTAAGTTTAACTTTATTTCTTATTTCTGGTCTTGTATATGATTATATAATTCATGTTTGGTATTGGGGATGAATTTATGCTTATTGTGGTGCATGTTCTGTAGCTGTATCCATAAAACTGACAAAGTCATGTGAATATTTCAGAAATTTTTCACTTAAAAATAATCAAAATTTTAGCTAATTTACCCATAAAATATCAAATATATAAACAAAATAGACTCTCCCATAACATAAACCTCCTCATATACATTCTAATTCCACGATATATGATAAGACTCTGAATTGGTTAACAAAACGGAACCAAAACGGGCTAATCTGACTTGACAGGTATTTTAAGATATAAAATCAGTGTATACATATGGGCACTGAGGCATGACTTCGACCCAAACTGCTTGACACAGGTACTACACAACATAACTGACTTGTTCTCATGCATTTCATCTGAAAAATAAAATCACAAATCCTACGTAAGAATATGTTTGACATTATTTCGTGTTATGTTATTGTCAAACATTATTTACACTTATTACAAAATGGTGATCAACGACCATTACTAGCGCTGAATTGGCCAGTCTCATCGGTTTTTGTGATAAAGGTACCCATGTTCTGAAAATTGTGATAAGGCTATGTACCCAGGTTGGGAAAAAATCGTGATAAAGGTACCCAGGTTCGTCTGCAGTCGGCGTGGTATTTTTGTGTCACACTACAGGACAACTTGTCAAAGGATACATTAGTTGATTACATTCTTTCAATTTAGGTAGCAATACACGATTTCCAGCAATTTTGCCAACCTGGGAGGGGGTACTGTACTTCAAATCAATGCTAAGCCATTATCGTTGGCATATATTCCATCGAGCATGTTTTAATTTCGACAGCAATTTTAGGTGTAATCATATAAATGTACTTTTGGTTCTTCGTACAGTTTGTCATTGAGTTATGCCCCTTGGTTAGCACACACGAACCGCTCAATTTTACCAATTTTTTTACTCAAATTGGCCATTTTCAACCCAAAAACAGACCATGATAGAGCGAATGTCAGTAAATAAGATTATTCCACCTGATAGAGCTATGCTAGAGCTGAGAAATATTTGAAATAGAAAAAAAGTTATCGTATCAATTTGAAAAAAAAGTTTTGCGAGCCCAGATGACAGAATTCAGGGGAGAGAAATCGGGCTATTTTCCTGTAATCAATAACACAGAGTTGGCCTTCACTGAATACGAAAACCCTGTTGCGTATCCAAATTTTTCACTTTTTTGAGAACTTTCCCAGTTTTGTAAAATAAATAAACCTTCACACCAGTAATGACACAGTTAACACAGGCTACACTGGTCGTTATGCCCCCCAGATACTTATATTTCTATTTTTCAGACCCCCTACAACCCGTGAAATCGTGTACTGCTACCTTAAAGGAAAAATAGAGTTATCCCCCTTCAACGCGCAAATGTCCAGTTAAGTCTCTGACGTACACCGATAACTTTGATATATAACACATATGGTGTTTCTTCAGTGCGAATGGGAAATAAGGTAAATATAAGTAGTGTGGTTTCAATAAAAATGAACCAAATTCACCCAAATTATTGGTTATAGCGAAATAAAAAAAATTAAATTATAAATGTGACACCATGCCCACCACCTTAAAACTAAACATCCCAGTCAAAAAGGCAGTCTGAACAGACATATTACATCTGTATTCTGCTGACCAGAGCATATGCACTGTGGTTATTTACTAGCCAGCAACCCCCCCCCCCCCCATCCTCCCCCGCATATGTTAAGACAATGTTCTTGTCACCCCTCCCCCCCAATATGTTAAGAGACAATGTATTTGGTTATTTGGAAACACGACCAAGACCGAATGACCAATATCAATCAATACGCCTATTCGTAGGTGGTATCCGAGGAGTTCCATTGTTGGGATGTTCCCTTAGCAACACATTTCGTTACATGCAAATCACTTTTATGTTGTCAGTCATAAACATGTAAGAACGCAACAAAACTCCAAACAAATCGTAGGGAATAACTAATGCATATATAATCACCCCTCCCCCAAAATGTGAACCATGTTTATTTGGCCGGTCGGTATACATTCAATGACTTAATTGTCAAGTTGAAATCACACTATTTAATTATTTATGGAATCTTATATACCATTTTTATTGTGCTGGTGCTCACGCGCTGTTCGTGATAACTCAGTAGCTGACTTTACCCCCTCTCCAATATACATATTGACATTACTCGGTCATTCGGAAACACGACCAAGACTAAATAACCAACATTAATATGGCTTTTCGCACCAGGTATCCAAGGAAATCCATTGTTGAAATGTTTGCGTGGCAACACGTTTCGTGAAATTAATGTCAATTTTATGTAATTACACAAAACCGCACCACTCGAAACGAATCGTACAGAGTAACTGATGCATATATAATCACATAACCAACTTCCCCCCCCCCCCCAATGTGAACCGGAATGTTTTTTTTATCGATAGCAGACATACGTTGAATTTGTTTTTTGCCCTGTCGGTGTGATCATTCAGTGACTTGTCAAGCTGGAATCCATACTATCAAAGTTTACAGCCTCTGATACAAATACTCTACAAGCAAATGCACCTAATTCCGAGAACAGTCATAAATAGAAACTGTCAATAGTAACTCAGACACGAAGATAGGAAAGATAAAATGTTTCAGTAGATTTTCACTAATTTATCCAATTTGATATGTCTCTTTAAGGTAGCAATACACGATTTCCAGCAATTTTGCCAACCTGGGAGGGGGTACTGTACTTCAAATCAATGCTAAGCCATTATCGTTGGCATATATTCCATCGAGCATGTTTTAATTTCGACAGAAATTTTAGGTGTAATCATATAAATGCAAAAATAGAATTCTTCCGCCGCTAAGATCCCCCGATGATTCCCGAACATCACTCGGTGCTAAGATCCCCCGAAGATTTCCGAACATCACCGCCGAACCTGCGACGGAGATTCTCGAAGAGTGTTCTTGGCGCCTTTCATTCGAAAAGTGAGTATTATTTTTGTATTTGCGCGACAATATTTCCACGATTAAGGTCTTTTCAATGCATATTCAGCGTAAGATGAGTATGTACACGTTGCATCGAACCACCATGTGTACAGTTTAAACAAATTTGAATGTTGTTTCTATGAAATTTTATTTTTATTCCGTAAAAATGTATTTTTTTGGCAATTTGGAAATTATCACATGGCTGCCATGATGCCGATGCGGATGGCAGATCACAAAACAAAACAATGATTTTCTCATTCTATTAAATCTAAGTAAACTAATGATGAATTTATTATGGCATTGTTGGATTTAGTATGGAGCCCCGGAGGTGACATCCAAAGTTTTTTTTTAAGTCGTGGCCACGAGAATAAAGTCGTGGCTAGTCCAACAAATTAGAATTTAGACTATTCGGATTAATAATTTAATACATATTTCAATATTTGGACATTTACGATTGTATTAATACTTCTGAAAGATTAAAAGGTCCATAAACGTCCAAATATTAAAATTCCTATTAATCCAAAAGTCTAATTTGTTGGACTAGTCGTGGCCACGAGAATATGAAGTTGTGGCCACGAGAATATGAAGACATTGAAGTCTTGGCCACGAGAATATGAAGTCGTGGCCACGAGAATATGAAGACATTGAAGTCGTGGCCACGAGAATATGAAGTCGTGGCCATGACCTTACTAGTATTCTCGTGGCCACGACTTTATTCTCGTGGCCACGACCTTATTCTCGTGGCCACGACTTCGTAGCCACGACTTCATATTCTCGTGGTCACGACCTTATTCTCGTGGCCACGACTTTATTCTCGTGGCCACGACTTCATATTCTTGTGGCCATGACGTCATATTCTCGTGGCCACGACTTTATTCTCGTGGCCACGACTTAAAACAAAACATTCGGATGTCACCTCCGGGGCTCAATAATTTAGCTATATGGATGTCATATTTATTTCTTGGACTTGATGGTAAATCTTAAAAAAATGTTAAATTATATAAAAAAATTCTTAATAAAACTGAAACAGTTGGAACCACATTGCTATTGCAAGTAACGGTTTAGTAACCTATATCAGATAATTGATTATAGTCCTGATATTTTCATATATATCTAACTTTCTATTTTCTAATTTGACAGATATTAAAATTAACAATTGCCACTTTAAAATGTCTTCCAGGCGTTGCTGCTACTCTACCGTTTGCGGTACTGCTTACAGTATTCAATATCTGCAATGATGGCATCTCAGAAGAAAGGTAATCAATATGGTGTATCCAACAGGTCTTGTTATCTCAATTATGATAGAAATGACATTATTGTGGCACGGTCTACACCGCCGTCAATTGATGTAATTGGCCAAAATGATGAAATGGTTGACATTCAAAAATGTATAATTGTTCTTCCCGAGGATCAAGTGAGAGACTTCATTCTTGATTTAGAAAACAAAAACTCTGAAGAAAACAGGCTGCATTTTATGAAAACTGACTTTGGAAATATGTCATTGGAATCGTTGTATGAAATTCTTGAAATATTTAAAGAAAGAGCTCTCTCTATATCGGTTAAATCTGAAACAGACTGGTTAAATAGTGACCCAAAAAGGGTACCTATGTGCCTCAAAATCTTAGACAAAAATGTCACAGAACAGTTCAAAATCAAAGTAACGGAGTGTCCTCCTAATACCATAGTTAGTTTACCTGACCATAACATGCATGTGGAAGACCTGTGCACATTGACAAATCAATCATGGTTGAGCAGTGTGGTAATTGAGTCATTTTGCAATAATCTATCACATATTGTTGATGATGTTCATGCTGAATTTATCACTCACTGGTCCTTAATACAGCTCCCACAGAAAGTAGAGAGTCTTGTCCGTGGGTATGTCAATCGAGAAAGATCAAGATTCATCTTCAATTTTTTGATTGAAAAATCAGGGAACTTAACAACAATCGGTCACTGTGGTAATCATTTCTCCTTTGCTGTTTACTATGTCAAAGAAAATAAGCTTGTGTATTCAGATACATTAGGATGGAAATTGCCAGAAAATTTCATATATAAATTTAAAGAAGGCCTAGATTTGGCCGGTGTTCAAGCAAGCAATCTTCAGATAGTTTATTGTCATGACCCACACAGTGTCATTACACCGAAATTTGGTGTTTTCAAGGGCCAAGAAAGGCACAGATGCCGTGGGCTTTGCTCACCGGACTATATGTTACAATCAGGTAGTAGTGTCTGTGGAATAGCAGCCCTCATTGGCTCTGCAATGTGTTCTCTAAATGATGATGTTTTTCGAGAAATGTTTAGCAAACAACCACAGGAAGATATAATTAGAAAGGTGAAGTACCTATCCAAAGTGTCAAATTATTCTGACTTTTTACGCAAAGTTGTCATAAGTTGGTTAATTTCAGGCAATGTTGATCTTGACATGTTGTTTCTTTCAGATGATTGCAATAATAATGCCAAAGCAACAAGCATGCAGCCAACTTCAAATAAAACAAATCACCCAGTTCCATCTTCTGGCACGCCTCTGAATAATCAGTCCTCAAAACTACAAGCTTTGAAATTGAATAAAGTTAATAATAATAAACAAATAGTTAGCAAGAAGTCTTCTGAGGTTCTAACTGTGCCAGACATGGTTTCTGACCTCTTACTCAAAAAACCTTACTTACTTTGTGACAAAACACGTGGCTGTCTTAAACTAGCTATCCAGACAAGTAGCTGCAAGCTGACAAAAAATTTCAAATGTTCTGATCAATTGAAGGAAGATTCAGCTGCCCTTGAGAGTATAAATAAATTTTTAGCTAGTTCAGAATGTTTCAATTGGATTCAGTCATCAATAGGATCAAAACTAAAAAAATCAAATTTGGGTTTAAATATTCATCCATCTCTAATGGAAATTATTGTTGGGGAACCTAAGATATTCTTCCTACGAAAGGAATCAAAATTGCGAGTTGACTGTCAGCTTAAAAGTGGTACTTTATTGACAAAATCCTTCAAATGCACAGAACAAGGTAAGGCCGACAGCATTGCAATTTCCAAAATACAAGAGTTTCTGCTTTGTAATAGGCAACTTGAATGTGATGATGATTGGGTGTTGAGAAAAACCACCCCTACTGGTAATGATTTAAAATGGTTCTTTGATGAATTGAAATTTGATGTATCTAAAAATATACGCTTCTCTGAAGGTGTGTCAGCAAAATATCTTGGTCATCAAACTACACTCAAAACATCTGTTACAAGCAACAAGTCTTGGGGTACAACTCACCGGTTTGATGAACAATATGAGCTGACATCACCTCCAGAAGATGTTGACAAATGTGCTGTAAATATGATTGTTACATGTTCCTCAAAGTCTGATCAATGTCGAGCTCAATGCCACAATCGACTATCAGATATTGACTTGTCGTCAGATGTGACAATTTGCTCTGCATGCAATGAGACTTTGCCCGATTACAAAGTGTGTCATATTTGTGATTCGTCATCATGTCATCAGTGGTATACAGTGGATAATGAAAATTGTTGTAGTACATGTTATAGATATCACAAGAAAAAGGGTGTGAAGCGACCTGAGATATTAATTAATAAATCAGAGTTAAAACCTAAAACAGCTCATCATCCTCATTTTTCCTGTGGGTGGAAGTTAAAACTGGAAATATATTCAGACGACCTTGAGACATGGCATATATATGACCATAAGGATAATAAAATGTTTCATGTTGATGATGCACAGCAGGAGGTTAAGCGACCTTCCCTCTCCATTCGTGATAATTGGGATCGGATGCGCGGAAATAACTTGAGTGCAAAATGTATTTTTACAAACACTCATTTGAAAACTGGTCGCCATTTTGGTGATTCGGAAGTAATTTCGGCCCATCCTGTGGCACAAATAAAGAATCGAATAAAAACTGTTGACTCACATAAGATACATCATTTAATTAAAGAAAATTCAAAATCACTTGAAGGGTCAGATTGGAGACAGATGGAACAATTACTGGAAAGCAACCCTGAATCTGTAATATTATTTCAAAGAGGTGATGATGAGCTGAACAGGAATTATCACATTGTGGTAGCTGAGGATGAAACTTGCCATTTAATTAGGCGTTTTGGCAAAACAGTTGTTGGTTATGATGTCAAACATGATTTCATGTCTGCCAGATTTCCAACAGCTCTTTTGACATTCACCGACAACACAAACCATGGTCGGGCGGGAGCAATCTGCATTTGCAACAGTAATGAAGCAGAGGCACATTCATTAAATTTACAAGCTATTATGGTCAACATACCCTGTGGTGATGAGAAATGTGACCACCGCAAAGAATATAGATTACTTAATGATGGAATGGGTTTTTTTTCCTATCGACCGTGTTCATTTAGGGATCCAATTAGATTTATTGTTCAACATGACAAAGATAAAGCCATTAGAGCAGCTCTCAGTGATCTCAATCTTAGTTCTGTATTGTGCAAGTTTCATATCTTGAATGCCTTCAGAAAATATGTCAATGAGAGTGATGCCAGGCTATTTCTGAGACCTTTGGAGACTGGGTTCAAGTGCGTTATGAGAAGCTGGAATGAAAACATCCGTAATTCATTAGCTATAAAGTATTTGGATTTTATTAGAGATATCCCAGCTGATCTTATATCTCAGAGCTCCAAAGACCACATTATCCACTACCTCAAAACATTCTGGTTTGATTGTTATTGGAGCAATTTTTTCACTGCAGAGCAGCTCTATAACATACCACACTCAGACAGGTTGAATCCGCTCATATTGACAAATAATGTAACGGAGCGCAAATTCAGAGATATAGATGAAACATATTTGCATTCTCATGTCAATAAAACACTTTCAAATTTCTATGAGAAAGTCCTATATCAATTGTTTCAACATGATATAAAAATTACAAGTATGGAACAGCCTTCTGAAAGAGAAAAACACTTTTCGCGTAAAGATCTAGAGGAAAAAACTGTTGTAAGGGCTATTAACATCATGAACTCAGGAAAGATCATACAGCCTGATGGCACTCAAGGGTGGGTTTTCATACAATCACCTCGGGGCGCTTCAACAAAATCTGAGCTTCCTGATAATTATTTCATTGGTGATAATATTCCAAATGTGTTAGAACAAGAGGGTGGGTCACAAGAAATTGATGCTTCAGACTACAAGTCTGCTGTCACTTCATCCTGTCACCAAATTGCCAGAGAAATTACAAGTGATCACTGTTATGACTTAACTTCCAAATGTAAAACATTAATATATTCCTTGGACATGAAAGCTGCTGAAATTTACAAAGAAGTTTTGCTCGCAAATTTACCACAAAGTTTAAGAAATATGTACAATAACTTGAACTTAGATGATCTCCATATATGTAATACATATATAGGAGTTTGCTCCTGCTACTCCTTCATCGTGAAAGGCCAGCCTTACTTTTGTAAACATTTGTATGCTGCCTTAGCTATGGAGAAAGGTTTAAATGATATTCAAACAATACTCACTTGTTATAAAAAGCATTATCCCATGTATTCCTCCAATGTTAACAACTTTGAGTTTTCTCCAGTAAACTTTTAAAAGATACTTAGCCTGATTGATGATTCTAGTGAGATATCTCCTTCTAAACTGGAATCTGGTGATATTCTAAAGTTGCTCCATGATGATTCATCTATTCCTTTGACTCAAGTCCCTGGTAGACCAGCCATGAGAAAACCACATTATGGTGGTTATCGAAGTGGCAACAAACAAAAGTCTAAATACCAGTTGGTTAATACTTCCGATGAATTTGCGGTAAAATATGATCCGTACTGTCCCAATGTTCAGTTTCCTGAGAAAGCCAATGATCGTCATTGTGGTAGAAAAAGAGCACCACTAGTAAATAGGGGTATCAACCTAGCACAAGTGTTGTATAAGTCACTTTTGGATCTCGGTGTTAAATTGAAAGCTGATGTTCCCAATGAAAACAATGTGTTGGATTCAAGTGAAAAATCAATTGAAGTTGTAGTTCCAGTGGATACTAACATTGAGAAACAGCTTTCCATTCAACAGGAGAAAATGAAAACACCAACAAATGTATTACCAGCAGTCTCTATTAAGAAAGCTCATATCATCTGCTTTCGATGCATTGAGGAAAATAGAAAATCACCATTTTTCTGCTCTAATCAGCAGCAATTATGTCTGCACTTATCAAAATCCCATTCATTTAATCTTTTAACATGTGCGAAATGCTGGCTTGATAAACAACAAATAAGGAGGTTTTTCAATGATGAAATGTTGAAAGAACATATTTCTAAAGCACACAGTTCATTACTGTCTATTAAGAAAAAGAGAAAAATACATTCCAAGAAAATCAATGAACCCATAAAAAAACCAAATCCTTGTTTTTCCTATGAGGCTACACAACGCACATGTCCGTCTATTGATATTGAAACTATAAATGATATAGCATGCAGCCAAGAATTGACAACTGTCATTGAGACAAACATTGGGAAGCCAGGTCTTCAAAATATAGCTGGTGCCAAACTAAAATCATTGAAACGTTCAAAGCAAAAACCACCAACTGAAATCCTTAATGAATATCATCAGCATAAGAAATCAAAGTTAACAGCTGTTTGTGATTCCTGTAAAAACATTTGTGATCCCGAGTTTGGTGTAGTCATTCGGTGCTCAAAATGTCAAAATTACTTTCATTGGAACTGTGTGAGTTTGTCTGGTGGACCTTTTATTTGTGCTGAAAAATGGATTTGCTTGATTTGCACTGAATAACGAGGTACAGATAGCTTAAATTAGCCATTTTATTTTTAATTGGATATAATACATATTTCGGTGTCATTAATTTTTACCTGATTAACAAATTGCACAGGCAGAAAATAGCTTTCCACCAATTCATTACAGGTAACAGTTCTTCCTCGCCTTGGCCTGTATGGCCTGAAACCATCAACCCAATGAAAGGTAATGCAAACAGACCATTACAGGTATGGGTCCTGGGTAGCTCAATAGTTTATTGGGCCTACATGCATGCCCTTCCTTATGGCCGTTTGAACCTGTGCCTGGATCCTTCCAGAGTGCATGTTCAATGGTTTGGCAGAAGGGGCATGCGTTGGGGATCCTTAATTGCAACTGTAATACGCTTGTTGCGATCAGGTATCCCTAGGCCAAATATCCTAATTATCCAGCTGGGTTCTAATGACCTTGCAAGTGTGGAATCAGGCCAGATGATGCTCTGGATATCACGTTGTCTCCATTTCCTGCTTGAGCATCATCTGGGGTGGTCTTTCACGCTTACATGGTCCTATATCCTTCCTAGGCAGCACTGGGGGAGGGAAATTGATGGAAATATTGTTCCGGACGAGGAGTTAGCACGGTTTGACACCCGCCGCAGACGTGTGAATCGATTTGCGCGGATGCTGGCTGAGTGGACAGGTGGCTTTGCAATAGAACATCCGAACATTGTCCATACTGTCCCTCAGCTGTATCGGTCCGATGGTATTCATATGTCTGGGGCGGGTAATTATGTTTATATTGCTGGCCTTGTTGAGGCTTTGTCGCAACATCTCTGGCAGTAAACACATTTTGTCATGCCAAAATCTTGAGGGTGCTACTCATGGTTATCGGTTGGTATGTTGTCATATGTCTCCTTAATAATCGAACAAATATTTTCCTGTGCCATAGCTTTTACTGGACTGCTTTATTACAACACAATTATCTGCTAGGTCCGAAAAATGTACTGGATAAGACATATACACTCAGCCTTTTTGTGCAGCCTACATGTATTTAAGATCTAAAAAGCTATCTCTCCATGGCTGTAGTTAACTTACAGTACAGTAACTTCTTCTCCTTTATACTTCCATCCAATTTGTGTGGTCAGAATTGCTTTTGGGTAAACATCTGAAACTAGAATTTGCTTACTGCTGCAGTAGCTGCACATATAATGGCTAGATTATAAATTTAGATATCTGTGCCACAGATATCTAAATTTCTAATCTAGCCATTATATGTGCAGCAGTAGTGTGCCAATGCCAATTGGCTGAACAGTCATTAGCAATTGTGACCAACTTCCTCAGTGCTCCCAATTTCCTTGTGATGTTTTATTTATTAATAGAGAATTTGTTTCAAAATGGAATGTATTATGTTATTGGTCCCTCCGTCTGTCTATCCGTTGGTTTGCTCTTTCATTGCTAGATGAAAACTTTAGAAGTTAGGTCAGGCTAAGGTTATTTTTCTCGGTTAAACACGTTGAGTTAGGCTCCAAATCAGTGAGTCTGAGACCACTTGTTCTCCCGGTGGATCAGAATTTTCAATAGTTAGGTCAGGCTACGGTTCTTTTTCTCGGTTAAACGCGTTGATTTAGGCTCAAAATCATTGAGTCTGATGACCACTTGTTCTCCCGGTGGATCAGAATTTTCAAAAGTTAGGTTAAGCAACGGTTCTTTTTCTCGGTTAAATGCGTTGAGTTAGGCTCCAAATCAGTGAGTCTGATGACCACTTGTTCTCCCGGTGGATCAGAATTTACAAAAGTTAGGTTAGGCTACGGTTCTTTTTCTTGGATAAACGCGTTGAGTTAGGCTCCAAATCAATGAGTCTGATGACCACTTGTTCTCCCGGTGGATCAGAATTTTCAAAAGTTAGGTTAGGCTACGGTTCTTTTTCTCGGTTAAACGCGTTGAGTTAGGCTCCAAATCATTGAGTCTGATGACCACTTGTTCTCCCGGTGGATCAGAATTTTCAAAAGTTAGGTTAGGCTACGGTTCTTTTTCTCGGTTAAACTTTTTCTCATGTACATGGGATCAGCATTAATTTGTTATAGGTAGATGGGATGTGCCTCAGATGAGTTTATCCTTCGGGGCATCTTCCCAAAGAATCATATTAAATAGTGAGGCATGCCTCAGATGAGTTTATCCTTCGGGGCATGTTTTAAGAGTGCTGTTTCTTATAAAGACATGCCTCAGATGAGTTTATCCTTCGGGGCATGTTCTAAAGAATGCTGTTTGGTAAGACATGCCTCAGATGAGTTTATCCTTCGGGGCATGTCCAAAGGAATGACATTTGTCTTTTTTCTACTTATTGGTGACATGAATGCAGCTTTTTCATTTGGGACAGACATGATGCATATATTGCTGAGTGTCTATCTTCAAGAAAACTCTATTTTGACATCAATATTTGACAGAGCCTAATCTCTATTCCTTCCCATGTACATGAATAACAGCTTATTGACCATCTTTCACAATTTGATTATTGAATGATATCTTACTTGTTTCAGTTTCCGAATGATTTGAAATGTACAGACTATTATTTAATGTTTAATAACAGCCTGGATTTTTCTTGCATGTTGTAAATGTTCATGTAGCCTTGACAGATAGTTCTGCCGTCTTTACTTTATCTTTTCATGTACCATGCTGATGCTATGAGTCTGAGAAGGGAGTAAATTGTTCTGTTCATTATTTCAGTTAATCCTCAGTTTAAATATTAGTTGTTTTTACATTTTTTTAATATTTGATTATCTCTCTGGGGGGGAAATCTATCAAATTTATTTAAATATGTAGGTTCAATATAATTTTTTTTTAAAGAGTTTTGATTCTAAAAAAATTATCACTTTAAAGCATTGATCACGGTGGGGAGGGGGTAATAAATATTTGCAGGAAAGTATGCTGTTATAGCAGGATGGGTATATAAGAATCAGCTTGTCATAACTTTATCCAAGCTTATATTCCTCAAATTTTAATAAAATTTTAACAAAAACTTGAAAAATGGGGGGGGGGGGGTGTAAATGTATTCTTAGTTCCACCTCTAGTTTCTTTTCATTTGTCCATGGATGGCTAGATGGACTCTTTTTTTTATGTTCATATTAACTATTTCTACTTTGTAAGAAGGCAATATAAATCAGCTTGTCTGTAATATAGTTCTTTGATAGGTTTGAAATTTTGATTGTGGATTAATCACATGGAAATTCTGGTCAAATTCAAACATTGGTTTCGTTCTGACCATTTTTGTTGGAGTTATGCCTCTCTTTGACTTAGAAATAAGTCAAGTTATAGTTTATATCCAAAAACGTTTGAAATTTAGTTTGTGGATTAATAACGTAAAATACAGGTCAAATTCAAAAATTGCATTTGGTCCTACCATTTCTGATGAAGTTATGCCCCTCAGATTATTTAAAGTCTGGATGATAACTTTTAGCTATTGTTATTTAATTGCTTTCAGATATGGCATCATAGGCATGTGGATCATTCACTTGTGAATACCGATAAAGTTTTAAATATGTGTTTGGTTCGATGCATTGTCCAGTTATGACTGTTTTCCTTTGTTTTATGCATGCCTTAATACTAATTTTCTAGTCATGAGTAGTATTCTTGTCTATATATTTATCAGATTTGGATGATTGAATTCTCTTCTTAAACCTCTTCCACGCTGTTAATACAGGGAAACAAATTGATTCAAATAATGTTTTCTGAAGCAGGTTCTTTGTTACCTGGGATGAATTATTAGCAAGAATACTGCTCATGGTTTATGCTCCAAACCGCTAGGGCCCATCATACACTATATAAACTTATAAAGAGTATGGTGCACTTCTCAATCAAAGGGAGGAGCTTGCTAATAATGGCATTGGTAACAAGTAACAATGTGTGATATCAGTGTGAATCTATTAATATATGATTTTGTGAACTTTTTATAGTTAATTTTGCTGGAGATTTACACTTGAAAACTAAGCACTTTTCAAATCCTCAGCTCTGGATGCTGCTCAGAAATAAATAAAACAGATTCCTGACCCTGTTCTTTGAAGTTTTGTAGATTTTAACAATGAATTGTTTAATCTCATTTTCAGGTCCAGCTTATCTATCAACCTGGGTTCACATCAGACCAATACTAGTACCAATCTAACTAGTCAGTGGTGATGGGGGAATTATGATCAGAACCACTTCTGGCTGAATGATAAAAATTCAATTCAAAAGGTGCTGATATATGAAGATCTGTAAGTATTATTTCCCTTAATTAAATTTACAGTGTTTACGGAGATATTATGAACTGGTGAGGCACTAATTGGGTTCACTGTGAACCTATTTAGTCTTATATAACTGATAGTGTTGTTATATAACCTGGCGAGTCACTAATTGGGTTCACTGTGAACCTATTTAGTCTTATATAACTGATAGTGTTGTTATATAACCTGGCGAGTCACTAATTGGGTTCACTGTGAACCTATTTAGTCTTATATAACTGATAGTGTTGTTATATAACCTGGCGAGTCACTAATTGGGTTCACTGTGAACCTATTTAGTCTTATATAACTGATAGTGTTGTTATATTAACTGGTGAGGCACTAATTGGGTTCACAGGGACCCTATTTAGACATACATAACTGATGCTGATGTTTTATGAACTGAAGGGGCACTAATTTGGTTCACTTGGACTTTACATTAAATAATATTCTTGAAAACAACACTGTTCTCATATTTCAATTGTTTCATTTACCTTCTTCACAGGAATTCAGTCACCAAACTCACCACAGACCTTGTACATGTATAGGTTTCCAACAGAGCTACATCTAACAGGATACTAGTAGGAATTAGGATTTGACATCAAATGACCAAGTACATAAAAGTGAGTATATCTATATATAGCTTAAAGGTACTCAATCCGATCAGAGGGTCCCCATATCACATTCCAACAACATTTTGTGAAATGCCGCTTTAGTTACCAGAATCTAATAATTGCCAAAAAATAATGAAAAGCACAATCAATTGTAGTATAAAATTTCACAAAACCTGTTATTGATCCACGTTCAACAATTTTTTTTTGGCTTGTCAAATATTTGACACAAAAACCAACTTGATTTTAGAGTTATCCATCTTTACACGCAATTTGGTCAATGAAATTTTCCTCCTTGTCTGTCAATTGGGCCACCTTAAATTAAACTAGAGTTATAAAAGTATACATTGGAAAGGTTCGTTATAAATTTTGAGGTGGGAAATTTAATGTTCTTATATAACTAATTATCTTACCATTTGCTATGGTAATATCGCCTCAAATGTATGGGTAAGAGAAAAGTTACTACCAGCGAGCAAGTAGCTAGATATCAGCTGCCGATTCTATTCAAGTAATATATAGAGATAAATCAACTATTAATTGTGTTTTAACCAAGATAAAGGTCCTCCCTCCAAAATGAATGGAGACATGTTTGAAAGGAGATAAGTTTCTTAGCATCTAAACCCTTCCTCCTCTACTTTATTTCCAGAATGTGAGCATCACACAGGACTCATGAAAAACAGTAAAAAGAGACAACTTTACACGGCATAGCAGGTACAGCGGTTATCTAATTCAACCAAATGGTTCTGGATCAAGTTTTGTCAGACCTAATGGGACAGCCACAAGTGATGTCATAGTGTTGCACCAGAAGTGACCTGTATCAAGGAAATCAAATTCTTTGTTCAAATGCATGTAAATAAATTATTGAAGATGTCAAAATTTCACAAGTCATCAGTTCCTTTTAGACAAAGTCTTTGGTGGGGCTATAATGAGGATGACTTGGTATGTTTCTGTTGATTAGGTTAATTACCCAGGTTCTCCAAACGTAGATTTAGATCTAACCTTCATGGCCAGAATCGAAATGTTTAATAAACATGCTAGTCCAATAAAAATGCAGGGAGGTGTGCAAGAGATATTTATCACATGATTAGCACTATTTTCCTATGTAATATTCGAGCGTAATTGACACGTGTAATATCGTCGCGTGCAATGATATCACGCTGCTCTTTGGGCCAAAGTTCGCTGGCTGAAATTACAACTATTGTTCTTTTCGATAAAATTTTAGCGATTATATGATCATGTGATAAACAGTATCTCAAAGTTCAAACTCGTTCTATTTTATACGTAATTTATCAACCTCGTCCACTAAATTCTATTTTAACCTCAGCTCAAATTGAATTTAGTGAACTCGGTTGATAAATTCCGTATAAAATAGTAACTTGTTTGAGATCCTCTATTTCCAGGGGAGGTCTATGGTATGACTGAATGTATATGATCATTTGTTACCTTTTACTTAATTTACGGAATTGTCTACAGTATGTGCAGATTTCTGATGACCTGAAAACTACATTTTTTTTGCTACATGTGTGTCCCAAGATAAAAATTGTATGGTTTTTAACAATTATTGTGTGGACAATGTACAACTGATACCCTGACCCTGAAATTCCATTCAAGTGCACTACTCGAAATAGACACATCATTAGCACCTAATCAACAGAAACATGTGAACTGGACCAAGTTGGATATATAATATCGTCTTCCGGTATGTTAATATAATTTATTAGTCCCTGTTTAAGTTATCTGAGACCAAATGTGCCTATCCCATCATTACCCTGGTCAGGTGACCCTGTGTACTAAATTTCCTTCAATCATCTAAGTTGATAAGGAACACTCTTTATTGCTCATGCATTCCCTTTAGAGTCAATGAGTTATCCCCATTTTTGTATAATTTTTTCCCAGCTTTTATTTAGTTTAATAAATTTAGGATTAGAGTTAGGGTTTAGGGTTAGGGTTACCTGTTGACATAATTTCAGTGCCAAATATATGCATTCGAGTAAAATTTTAAATACAGGGGGCATTACTTCGTCCCATCTGGGACAAGCCCATCTCTAGTTGCACCTGTTGGCAATGGCCTATCAGATGATATTCCCCGGGTCAATTGACTTCTGTGTACCAATTATCAGCTCTGAGGGTCCAGCTGATTGATTGCCCATAGCCTGACATACAAACAAGTAAACTAACTTGAGATTTATTAAAGGCAAGGATCTCGTAAATAGAAAGTTATTGAAGAGTTTGTACACTGTTCTATAAACAAAAGCCAGGTTATGCAACATTTTTGGCTTTTGTTTACATAAGAAAACATACAAACTTGACAATAACATACTGTTTATGTGATATTTATGATTGGTATAAGAACAAATCGATCGTATGCCAGTGCATTATCTTATATACTAGTATGTGACTCCCATATATATATACATACTAGCTGGTGGACCCGACTTCGTACGGGCTGTTTCCCCTCTGCTTTTCAGGCGAATTACGCGATTTGACCTTGAATTGTCCATTTTGAAGGTCAAGGTAAGGTGGGGGTCACGATTTGACCCGTCGAAAACACTGCCCGGACAAAAGTACCCGTCGAAATCCATCCGATTTGACATTGAATTGATCATTTTGAAGGTCGGGGTCACGATTTGACCCGTCCAAAAGACTCAGTGGACAAAAGTAACTCTAGGTATCAAATTTCGTCACAATCCGTCCCTTTTACCCGATTTGACCTTCAAATGACCCGATTTCAAGGTCACGTCGCACGGGCAAACGAATAGGCTTACGACACTCCCCATATGAAAGTATCCACAGACACTAACAGACAACGAATAGGCTTATGAGTCATGACACTCCCCATACGAAAGTATCCACAGACACTAATTTTCATCGAAATCCCGTGATACTCTGGCGTTAGACCTTGAAATGACCCGATGTCAAGGTCATGTCGCACAGGCAAATTAATAGGCCCATGCCAGTCCCCGGCTGAAAGTACCCCCACATACCAAGTTTCATCGAAATCGGCTTGGCCGTTTTCGAGTCCATCGCAGACAGACACACAGATTTCCCAAAAGATATAATAGACTAGCCGATGAGCCCGACGTTGTCCGGGCTATTCAAAAACCAAATTTCAAGTCCGGGCTATTCAAAAACCAAATTTCAAGTCGATAGCTCTACCCGTTTCCGAGATCTGGTCTGCGCATGCGCGAAGCTGGCGTCGCACGGGCTCGGCGACCCGATAAAATTCGTATCCGGGGCAAGATACATTCACATAGCAAATTTCAAGTCGATAGCTCTACCCGTTTCCGAGATCTGGTCTGCGCATGCGCGAATCTGGCGTCGCACGGGCTCGGCGACCCGATAAAATTCGTATCCGGGGCAAGATACATTCACATAGCAAATTTCAAGTCGATAGCTCCACCCGTTTCCGAGATCTCGTCTGCGCATGCGCGAAGCGGGCGCCGCACCTATTACAGCTGAAGGGGTCACTCTCACCAAAAAGAGTATATAATTAATTATTAGTGCCCTTTTAGACAACTGAGCTCAATGTGGCTTATCTAATAGGACTCCCAGGGTCAAATTACCCATACAGTAATGCCCAAAGTAATTAAAGGTACTCAACCCGATAAAACTCCTCTCAATTACTATTTCAATGGCTTCGGGGGTCAAAAATATTTGATTCGAGTCGAGGAAGTCACCCATCAACGCTCAGATTTGTTAGATATCGATTTTAGAAATCTATTATTTTTCATTATCGGGAATACTATCTGGCCCAGAACTCAGTCAAAATTGCGTTAAAATTACCACTTGATTTTAGAGTTATTCATCCTTGTCTGTTTGAATAGATTTGGAGTACACATCCAGAGCAGATTACGGCAGTTGTTGGTACTCATCTCGAGAACATAACAAATTTGAAAAATCAATATCTAATAACTCTGAGCTTTGTTTGATGGGTTCCTCGACTCGAATCAAATATTTTTTACCCCCAAAGCCAAAGAAATAGTAATATAGGACCCTCTGATCGGATTGTTGTTGTTGGAATCTGTTGAGATGGGGACCCTCTTTACGGGTTGAGTACCTTTAACCACTTAATCACAGCAGAATTATGGGTAATTTTTCAGGATTTAGTCGGAAATATGGCTTGTTGCCATTCATCGGAAAGCTCTCGTTCTGCTGTGGTTAAGTGGTCAATTACTTTGGGCATTACTGTATATATATTCATTTTTTTTGTTTAGTCGCCTCTGGCCACAAAATAAATATAATTATTACTGTGCTTTTAATACATGTACATCTGAGACTGAGGTGAATGAGACATATCTATTAATGCTCCCTGCGTAAAATTACCCCTATATACAAAATTTCAGCTCTGTTTGCCCAGGCATTTGGTCGCCTATAAGCAGACAAACAAACAAGATTTGAGTTTTATTAGTAGGCCTGTATATAAGAGAATGCACTGGCTTACAAGGTCAAGTTAACTATTGTTAGGTCTATGCATTCTGTTATATATGTGAGGTTCCCTATGGGAGACTCATATATTTAAGGGAATTTATTGGTAAAGTGTTTTCGCAAAATTTCAGGAAACTCCATACGTGGAAGGGTTAAAGAGTACCATGTTAGTTTGTATCATCCTTGTATTGTTATACATGTATTAGAACTACTGACTTCCCTAGTGGAACCCCCAAGCTGTGTTCCATTCACAGAGCTTGGCTAACAAACCATGCGCTGCATGGAAATACCGCACATCATACTGCTATGTTATCAAAACCACCAGGCATTGCAGTAGAGGATGTCTAAGGTTTGAAGGGTACATAGAAGCCTTGAAAGTTACAAGAAAGTTTGAAAACCTAATCGGTACTACAACAAGAATTTAACCGCATGACTAATTAGCTAGAAACCCAAACAGATCTATTGCAGGAGTTTGTTGTGCTTGCAAGTTGTAACTCGAGTCTGACTGGACACTTGTACATTGCAGCACAACTAATTTATGCCGATAAATAAAATTTCAAACATTACACTTTTTTTGGCTGCTACATACATTAAGTAAATGCTAGTGTTTATTCAGTACATGTATGTGCCCATCATTAACTATAAAATAAAACTAGTGCCTATTAAATAAAAAGCATTCTGACACTCTCTATCAAATGATGAATCCATTAAATTTGAGCTAGTCTAATAAAGAGCGTTTAATCAGTATATGTGCTCTCTACCAATTAAAGTGATCACTCCAGTAGCGTGATCAAATAGGAATGAAGCATAATCGTGCTCAAAGTGATTATTTTTACAAAGAGTATATAAAAATTAACAACAGACGCCGTCCTTATATATTCATTTAATTCAGTGACTCTTAATGGCGAAATAATTTTCTTTAGTTTATCGACGACAGTTGCATCCCGAATCGAGATCTATGTAATTATTCACAATAAAGCGTAGTTCAGACATTGTTTTCTATGGTGTGATATGGTCCATATCGGCGATGTTAGTAGAATTAGTTGGCATAGCGCCTGAATACTAACTTATCAGTTTCACACGCTCAAACAACTCCATAATGTCTTTAAACAATAAGATGTGACAGTATATATCTAATCTGAATACCGGTACCCTAGAACTCGATGGTTGTCAATCATTCCTGGAGGACCGTTAATTAATAAATCATGACGTCCAACAAAATTATTTTGATACATATACTATTATTATCACACTCTTTCGTGACTTAACTGGAAGCGTGGGGGGGGGCAGCGTTATTGCCGTTAATAAATAAAACAAATATTCATTAAAGTGTTCCGGGACGCCCCTTTTCTGGTCACCTTTTTGACAAATTATATAATCTCGGGGGGTTACCGTGAGGCACGCCGGTACTAATAGATCATGCCATCAGCCTAGATCATGCCATGAATCTCTACTAGTATGGCTAACGCCCGTAGATATACTAGATAGCCATAGTAATGATAGTTTAGTAGAGATTCATGGCATGATCTAGGCATCAGCCATACTCTACTCTGAGCAGTTAGATATTAATGCACTCTAAGTCTAAATTAGTAACAATACTAATTGCCAGAATAAATAAATTTTAAACTGTATACGAAAAAATTTGTGAAGATGCACCCGTTCATCACATCACTCCCATGATCCGCGTCAGTCACTCCGTCAGTGTTCACGAAAGTAAACAAACTTATAAATTATTGTTTACTCTCTTGTCTGCTATATCCTAAAGAATTATAAATTGCCCAGATAGAACACAATAAAAATTGACAATTTGTTTTACAATGTATCCTGATGTATCACTATACTATCAGTTATTTCTTCCACATAATCAGCATAAATAGGAAATTGCAATTTATATTTCAACACTAGGGCGGCCATATTTGTTATTGTTGTGTATTTCCGAAACATACCGAATGGCCTCGGGAATAATCGGGGGATCTTAGCGCCGGAAGAATTCTACCCTTGCCATATAAATGTACTTTTGGTTCTTCGTACAGTTTGTCATTGAGTTATGCCCCTTGGTTAGCACACACGAACCGCTCAATTTTACCAATTTTTTTACTCAAATTGGCCATTTTCAACCCAAAAACAGACCATGATAGAGCGAATGTCAGTAAATAAGATTCTTCCACCTGATAGAGCTATGCTAGAGGTGAGATTGAGAAATATTTTAAATAGAAAAAAAGTTATCGTATCAATTTGAAAAAAAAGTTTTGCGAGCCCAGATGACAGAATTCAGGGGAGAGAAATCGGGCTATTTTCCTGTAATCAATAACACAGAGTTGGCCTTCACTGAATACGAAAACCCTGTTGCGTATCCAAATTTTTCACTTTTTTGAGAACTTTCCCAGTTTTGTAAAATAAATAAACCTTCAAACCAGTAATGACACAGTTAACACAGGCTACACTGGTCGTTATGCCCCCCAGATACTTATATTTCTACAACCCGTGAAATCGTGTACTGCTACCTTATAGCAGTTCAAACAATTTAAAACTGAAAGCAACAGCTTAAAATCAAACGAATTTCCAGCAATGATATTTAATTTGAGATTAATTTGAGATTCGATTAACCTGGGTAGCTTATTACGATTTTTCCCAACCTGTGTACCTTTTCAAAATTTTCAGAACCTGGATACCTTTATCACACACAAAAAATGAGGGTGACCAATTCAAAATTAATGGTACTCAATCCGATCAGACGCTCCTAAATTACTTTTTCTTTGGCTTCAGGAGTAAAATATATTTGATTCGAGTCGATGAACCCACCCATCAAAGCTCAGTGATCGGATATCGATTTTTGAAGTTTGTTATTTCTCGAGATGTGTAATAATATGTGGCCCAGAAATACGTGGCCAAACGGAGGGTCTCGGACAAAATTGCGGATGAAGATGGATAAATCTGAAATCAAGTGGTAATACGGTCAAATTTGGTGATACTTTAGTGATAATACGACCATATTTTGAACAAAATGTTGATAAATATCACGTTTTGGGAAATCTGATACCATAGTTGACATTTGTTAGCATTATTTTGTTGCAATAAATCGATTCTGATAACTAAAGCGTATTTTGATGAAATGTTGTTGTTGTTGTTGTATTTTGATGGTATGGGGGCCGTCTGATCAGATTGAGTACCTTTAATAGCACCAGTATATATATATACTAGAAGGTGACCCGACTTCGTCCGGGCTATTAAAAAACCAAATTTCAAGTCGATTGCTCCACCCGTTTCCTAGATCTGGTCTGCGCATGCGCGAAGCTGGTGTCGCACGTGCTCGGCGACCCGATAAAATTCGTATCCGGGGCAAGATACATTCACATACCAAATTTAAAGTCAATATCTCAACCCGTTTCCGAGATCTCGTCTGCGCATGCGCGAAGCTGGCGTCGCACGTGCTCGGCGACCCGATAAAATTCGTATCCGGGGCAAGATACATTCACATACCAAATTTCAAGTCGATAGCTCCACCCGTTTCCGAGATATATAGCCCAATGTCATTTGCGGATACCTCGGCCGGTGATGAGTTAACGCGACACAGTCAAATGCATCGGCAGGGTGAGAGTTAACGTAATCTAACTTTATGACCTCTGACGACGTCATAGAATTTACGCATTGATTTTATCCTGATAAAAGATCGCACCACTTGTACCTAATAGTTGAGGCAGATAACTAAAACGGATACATACATATTATATATCGTTGGAAAGATGAAGCCACACAGATTCTAACCGTGCAAATTATATGACTGGCAATTTATTATTCGCGCTATATCGAATCGATTTGTGAGCACCGAACTGAAATATATTAGCGCAAAAACGGCGTAAAAACAGATTTGACCTCGGCACGTGAAAAGTTGACCTCGCACGGACAAATAAATATGCCTATGTTCGTCTCCGGCCGAAAACACATCCAAATACCAAATTTCATCGAAATTGGCTAAGTCGTTTTCGAGTCCATCGATTTCAAACACACACACACACACACGCACAAACAAACACACACACAGATCTTTCAAAATATATAATAGATAACTTAACCATATTCTTTTTAACCAAATGAATTTCTAGAAAAGATGAGATTCGATGAACCTGCAGGGTACCTTATCACAATTTTCAGAACCTGGGTACCTTTATCACCAAAAAAAAAGAATGAGAGTGACCAATTCAGTATTAATAGCAGAGTAGCATATATATAACTTAACCACATGATTTACATCTAGGGTACACACTTTAATTTATTACCCCAATTGAACAGTACCGTAGTTTGGCGGTTTGCTTGGGCCATAAACAATATATATATGTCGACTCAGTTTATAGCGAAATTCCATTAAATCAGGCCTGCGCCTTGCCTATATGGACGGTTCAGACCTAATTTGCTGAAATCCTTTTGTAAATTTCGCTGTAAGCTGGTTGACTCGTTTGGTATCCTCTATTTATTCAATCGATTCTGAAAAAGTTCGCGGTAACTCATCACTTAATTCACAAGGAAAAAATAAATTTTTAAAAAGCAGTGTTCAATATATTGCCGACTTTCTTTCAATAAACATAATATTGGTAACAATATTTTTGGTACAAGCAGAGTAAAAGCATGAAAATAGAAAATGTTCGTGGAAAACACTAGTAAACACATCGTGGAAAATCCTCCGACTGACGACTTTTGGTCAGAATTTTAGAGCAAACAAATGTGAGTTTGGACACACATGAGGTATCAACTTGTTTGAAAAATAATGTAGTATATGCTCGTAGCTACCAACATACTATGAAATATGTCATATCCTAGTTTATTATCTTTTTCTTCGTTTCTCGTTGTGTTTTCTGTCGCCTCCGCCATTTTGAATGCCACATGAAAGAGGGTGTAATATTTCTGGTTATTTGTATTGAATACAAAGCGAATGTTGTAACATTGTTTTATTGTTCTGTTAATTGGTCACACCATCGTACACTCGTCTTGAAGGTCCATCTTCTTGTGTGGTAACATTTTGGATTAGTTGCATCGAGCCTTTTCCCAGCCAACTCCAAGAGATCCTTTCATGAATGAATTTCGATCGGTAGATACGATGCCTCCCAGATATTCTTGTTCTTTTTTCGGTATCGAATGTGTGATTTCTGAAAGTCAAAATGGGTGGTTTTGTTTGATTACAAATAATGAATGTGAATAATATGGCTTTAGTCCCGTAAAACGATTAGCACGGTGTGAGCGACAGATATACCACACAATCGGAATAACGCAAAATGTAAACACGGGGCTAAATCCATCCCGTGGCAATGAGGGAAATATAACAGAATGCTGAATGCCTTATCACGCCATATCGGTGCCAATGCATGTAGCGAAATGTTTGGACTGCTACAATTATGTTCTACCACTTCGAATGTCCTCGTTCAAATGTTTACACAGATATATGAATAAACTAATGATTTATAATATAGTATAAAAGCAACCCACTTCGTAACATTCGTAAATTTGATGGTTCCAATGACATTAAAACAGACCACACGGTTAAAATAAAATAACTGAATGGTAAATTGTTTACTCACACTTGTACAACGTATTTGCATTAAGATTAGAAGTGATGTACACTGCCATTCATTCTAGACGTTTAAAGTATATACCAAATCATTTATTAAATCAAATCCGGTCAATTTGCATGGTACTTTGGTTGAATTATATTCAGTTGAATTGTGACGTAAATACACCCCAATAATTTGGTGATTGACTAATGTAGCCATTGATGTGAAGCCCATATCACTGGTTAAATGCACTAAACAAGTGCGCGTTTTGACACACACGAGGTATCAGCTTGTTGGAAAAATAGTGTAGCATATGCTCGTAGCTGCCAAAATACTATGTAATATGTCATATCCTATTTGATTGCCTTTTTCCTCGTTTCTCGTTATGTATTCTGTCGCCTCCGCCATTATTTCGTGTTAATAAATTGTCCAACATTTCATATATGGTCATTACACTCATTGCCAAGTGGTGATCAACGACCATTAATAGCACCAGTAGCCTAATTATATGTAATTTAACCACATGCTTTACATCTAGGGTACACACTTTAATTTATTACCCCAATTGAACAGTACCGTACTTTTGCGGTTTGCTTGGTCTTCAAGTCGACTCAGTTCATAGCGAAATGCCAGTAAATTACGCATGCACCTTGCCTATATGGACGGTTCAGACCTAATTTGCTGAATTCCTTTTGTAAATTTCGATGTAAGCCCGTTGACTCGTTTGGTATCCTCTATTTATTCAAATTACTCAATCGATTCTGGACACGTTCGTGGTAACGCATCACTTAATTGTGGTGCGCGTACACTCATCACTAATGAAAAAGCTACGATTCACAAGGAAAGATACCTTTTTTTAAAGCAGGGTTCAATATATTGCCGATTACATGTGCTTTCTTTCAATAAACATAACATTAGCAACAATATTTTTGGTCCAAGCAGAATAAAAGCATGAAAATAGAAAATGTTCGTGGAATACACCAGTAAATACTTCGTGAAAATCATCCGACTGACGACTTTTGGTCAGAATGTTAGAGCAAACAAATGTGAGTTTGGACACACATGAGGTATCAACTTGTTTGAAAAATAATGTAGCATATGCTCGTAGCTGCCGAAATACTATGAAATATGTCATATCCTAGTGTATTACCTTTTTCTTCGTTTCTCGTTGTGTTTTCTGTCGCCTCCGCCATTTTGAATGCGTGGTACTCATCAACTCGAAACTACGTGATTCCCCACCGTGAGTGAGAGCTTTATACCAAAAAATGAAAATTTTATAGAAAATCTTCTGGAAAACCTTTTTGAAAAAGCACTGCAATTTATGCATTTTTTTGGAATTTTCGTGAATTTTTCACAAAAATTGTTGGAGAATATCATTTATTGCACATCATTAATGTTAAGCAACCCAGATAGAATAAATATCTGATATTCAAGTATATTTTATTCGACATTTGTCTTGTTTTATTGGTTTTCCTGGTTATACTGAAATTTGCAGGTCAAAAACACTAAAAAGTGTTTTGGAACCCCCATGGGGCAAGGATAATTGGAGATAGCGTCAAAATTTCTACCCTTTCGTGTGATACTACCCTCATCTGGGGGCCGGTCTATTCCGCCTTAGTTAGCATCTTGCCCGATCATCCGTGGATGCAGATGGGTATTCGCTGCAAACTACCCTGTTACCAATCGGACCAAAATGCATGCCGATATTATGCTTGTTGAATTATAGTGAATGCGTGCACGCTCATGGGATTTATTTCAATGAGAAACAAGTATCGCTCATGGACCACTAATCCGATATCATTCTGGGTTTAAATCAATCTGGCATAGGGCTGGGATTTTCACGTGCTGTTCATCACTTTGTTTTTGATAGATTTTCTGCAAGATGCTTTACCTGAAAATACAAAGTTTGTGTATGTATATATGTTTATATAAAAGAGTATCGGGTCTGTCTATCTATATGTCTGTCCGTCTGTCTGTTCGCAACTTTTCTCCCAGACCCCGGACTGATCTCAACCAAATGAGGTGTAGTGACTTGGGGTAACCAGGCGGATGGTATAACAGCGTCAGGTTTTCAAAATTTTGATTTAAAAATAAGTACAATTTAAATTTAAAAAAGAAGAAGAAATAAAGTGTTGTTAAATTGAGTAAGGAGTTGAATCTAAGAAGAAACAAAATTTAAAATTTTAATTAATTTGTGTTTGTTTTAAATTTGAGTACACACCAGAAGCGGCATCTGAACTGTTGGAAGTGGGGAACCAGAGGGACAGGTTTTAATAAAAACAATATATTACATGCGTTGCTTTTTTCAATGAAAATTATTCACTAATATAATCCCCGTCCTTCCACACTGCCGACAATGTGTCGGTATATAATTGAATTTGTCAAAGAAGCATATAGGATTGAACAGATTTTTAAAAGCACGCGTACGTGTCATTCCCAATATTATGTGGGACCACTATCGATCCAGATAGATGTCAAAGCTGCGGATCAAGATATCGCTAACACCGGATCTTCTGTGCAGTAAATATCTTATAGAGTTCTGGTGAATTTTCGCGTGTTTTCGTGTGTATCTGAGACTGATGAGTTGGACTACCTATCTCATCTGAATATGAATACCATTTTCGAATCATATATACACATTTATTATGGATGGATCAATTAAATTAATTGAACATCCATCTCAGCAGTCAAATTTGCGAAATCAAATAGGCGAATGAAAGATGACGTATATATAAGGCCCTGATCACACGAACATGCATACTGTCGTTTCGGATATCAGGAATATGGCGAAACGATACGATACGATGATGGGTATATAAGACAGTCATATGTCAGCACAGTTACTACCACATATTAAGGAGGTTATCATGCCCACAGAATGAAACTACTTCATCTTACTTGCCATGCATTAAATTTTGTCATCAGAGTCAGGGTTTCTCGTTTTTTAATTTTTTTTACTGGGGGTATCTCGATCAAACCGTTCATCGGGGAGACAAATCTATATATCCATGGCTACATCCGAAGTTAATATGTTCTCTTCGTCTGTTTTTTGGGCTCAATTCTAAAGGTGGTGTATAACTCTGGCGAATCGTGTGGAAAGCATGACCGCCTAAATGAAACATTCTGTACTATATACTGTAGTATGGTGCATATCAAGCAAAATGGCGCCATTTCAGACGCTATCTTGTTTGGAGTCTAAGCGGCCACTAAACGACAGGATTGTTAAACTTAAGAAATACGGGGTTTCTACGATGATCCAAACGTGATACCAAATCGAAGGCATCAAACATTTCGTATGCGATAGTGCAATTGAAACTCTCTGGGCTCTCTGTCTATTACTCGTAGATACATGTCTCTGTATATTACTCGTCGGTTCATGCGAGCCATTCCCGTTTAATGTGTGCAGATATTTTGTAACGGAGGGCGTACACGCTATAAACATAGCACGGACATTTATCATTATTTTCAGCATCGAACAGTCACAAATGCCGATATCTGGCGTCGTAAATATCTCATTAAAATGTGATCATTAGCATTCAGCATCAAAAACGAAAACTATAGTGGAGTCAAGTCAGGTAGGACATCTTTAACGGTGCTCCTGGAATCATTATCTCAATAGGGGTCCGCACTAATAACATGGAAATCGATGTTCAACTTCACCGGAACTTCGTCATTTAATAGTATACGGACTTCATATGTTTCAGAAAGTCATACCAAGTTCGGTTCCGATTTTCTTCAGAATATATGAAACAATAAAGAGTGTGTATGTTATATCTCAAAGATTGAAAACAGCTTCAAATTTGCAACCACTTTTTGCAATAAATTTTAGAGTATACTTAGATTGTCGGCAGTTTGTGTATTTAACCACCAATATTAAGAATCGGTTAACGTGACAATAACTCCTACAACTGGATATGGGCGTAAAGTCTGATATCGAGACTTCAACGTAAAACCAGCTTTATATTTCACAAGCTGGTTCACGTCGAAGGAAACTTGGACAAACGGACTAAAGACTTACTCAAGTTTGAGTTTAGTTTGAGCAGGCTTTTTCTTCAGAGCAGAATGGAAAGAATAAAGAGATAAAGAGCGTAGTCCCAAATTAATAACAATCAATGTCATAACAATATAATAATTTTGCGGCTGTGTGATTGGAGGATCTATCCCTGATTTGGCAAAATAAATAGAGGATATCCACACTTTTTTAGTGGATATGGGTTATATCTCATGAGTGATGACAAAACATTGAATTTCCACGAGTGAAAATTCAAATGTTTTGTCATCACGATTATACATATTATTTATGTGGGCAGTAGCATTAGTCTCCAGCGCCTGTGGCGCATAAGATACTATGGGATGTGGGTTCAGTCTGCTTCCTCGGTGGACAAATATAAGGGCGCCTGCGGCGCATAATATACTATGGGTGGCGGGATGGGTTGGTGGGCGGGCCACCTTATACATATTATTTATGTGGGCAGTAGCATTAGTCTCCAGCGCCTGTGGCGCATAAGATACTATGGGATGTGGGTTCAGTCTGCTTCCTCGGTGGACAAATATAGGGGCGCCGGCGGCGCATAATATACTATGGGTGGCGGGATGGGGTGGTGGGCGGGCCACCTTATATCCACTGAAAAGTGTGGATATTCTGTTTATTATATACTTTAGTTACTTGCCTGTGGCCCCCAATGAATGTCAATACATCCGAAATGTCACCAGTTGGATATCACTTATATCTCACAGTTATTCTCACTAGTGGGATATCACTTATATCTCACTGCTAAAACCATATAATTCATGGGCAAGTATATAATAAAGAGTGTTTATTTTATATGTCAGCGATTGGAGCAGCTGGCAAATTGATATTACTTTGGAAAGATTTTTCAGGATATACAAATGTTTTTTTCGATCAGCACAGCAATTCGTGTATTTAGCGACCAATCTTTACCTCCTTCCAAATATATGGAAGTATGAACGAGCCATGGCCATTTAATGTGCATGGGCATCGGGCAACAAGGGCATATACGCTCTAAACACCCCGAGGACATTTCCCAAATTTTCAGCATCGAAAAGTCACTAAGTTCGGTATCTGGCGGAGTAAATTCTCATTAAAATGTTCTCATTAGTTTTCAGGATTGAACACGAAAACTATAGTTGAGCAAAGTCAGACAGGAGATCATTAATGATGCTCCGGTGGCCATTATCTCAATAGGGGTCTGCACTAATAACCTGGAAATCGTTGTATAAATGTTGGTCAAGTCACAGATAAGTTGGGTACCGATTGTTCTCAGAGCAAAGAATAATAAGGAGCGTTCTAGTTAGTCTATTCCTGATATGGTAATACAAAGAGCGTCAAATATGTTTTCTGGTGTGATTTGGAACGTTTATCGATGGAGTTTTGAGATGGAAAATACATTTTTAAATACCGGCGCCGCGTGGAGCCGGTAAAACGGATATTTTCCATTAGAAAACTTGCCGATAAGAGTCCCAAATCAATCCATGCATACAGCATGTTTATCCCCATTCTAAATCACACAAATCACAAAATCATGCTATAGTCATACAAATCTACCCAAGATTTGCTGCAGTGGACATGATTGACAGTTTACAAACAATCCATATGACTTCCTCCCACAAATTATACTCCGCTCCATTGAATTGAA
Organism: Siphonodentalium dalli; assembly: GCA_032622095.1. NCBI lineage: Eukaryota > Metazoa > Mollusca > Scaphopoda > Gadilida > Siphonodentaliidae > Siphonodentalium > Siphonodentalium dalli. Next base: position 198,153,499 of record CP136065.1, on the reverse strand, counting down.
ATAAACCGAACAATCCAAAAAATCAGGGAAATCCAATGACACAAATCCCGCCCATTTGACATCGGATATGTATCAATTATATTAAAGACATATTATGGACTTGTGCGGGTATACGTTAAACTGATAAGTTAGCAATCAACACCCCCGTGTACCCGGAATGTATAACCAAATCTGACTGAATGGGGAAAGCAATTTTCACGTATATAATAATAACGCGAATAACTTTGTTTCTCATCGTAAAACAGACAAGGGAGAAATTATTTGCGTCCGTACGAAGCAGGAATATTATACCCACCCGATGTCAGTCGGTTATCCCAGATCTAACCATTTACCAATTTTTAGCGAATTATTTCAATAGTGTTTTTTATTTTGCTTTCAAATTTTAAAGAAAATCTATTCACTGGTATAAACTCTGACCTTCCACACTGCCGACAATGTGCCGGTATGAGCACATGTTTGAACATAGTTTTAAAAACACGTATAATTCTCAAAATGAGCGCGATATGGTGGTGAATTTGTCAAAGAAGCATAGGATTGAACAGATTTTTAAAAGCAAGGGTACGTGTCATTCCCAATATGGTGGGACTACTATCGGTCCAGATAGATGTCAAGGGGCGGATCAAGATGTCGCTAACACCGGATCTTCTGTGCAGTAAATATCCGAAGTACATATAGAGTTCTGGTGAGTTTTCGAGTGTTTCGTGTGTATCTGAGACTGATGAGCTGGACTACTTATCTCATCTCAATATGAATGCGAATCATGTATGGACATCTATTTGGATGGATTAATTAAATTAATTGAACATTCATCTCAGCACTCAAATTTTCTCATTCAAAAAGACGAATGAAAGATGATGTATACATAAGGCCATAATCACACATAAACATGCATGCTGTCGTTTCGGGTATCCGTTTAGTCGTATCCGAATCGGGTTTCTATTGAGACCCCACATGGCTAAACATTACGATACGACGATGGTAATATAAGACGGTCATATTGTCGAAACAGTTAATATCATATATTAAGGAGGTTATCCTGCCATATAGAATGAAGCCACTTCATCTTACTTGCCACGCATTAAATTTTGTCATCAGAGACAGGGTTTGTGTTTTTAATTTTGGACTGCGGTGGTGTATGGCCAACCTCGATCAAACCGTTCAACAGGGAGACCAATGTAGCTATTAGAGTGTGTGGTCAATTAAGTGAACAAAGCAATGTTAAATTTGCAAAGAGTAAAATCCAAGATGGCTGCCGGCAGCCATAATTTTGATCGAAAATCGTTCAAATTAGACAGCTCTCATCTACACCCGGTGTACGTGCCAAACCATGCAGACTGAATGGGAAAGTCATTTTCGCGTATTATGATATGGGAATATGTTTGTTTCTCATCGTAAAACAGACAACGTATGTATACGTCCACACGAAGCAGGAGTATTTACCCACCCACTGTCAGTTCTCCCAGATCAAACCATTTAATAATTTTTTGATTTTTCTCACTCAAATTGTCGAGAACATCCATCCACTAGTATAGTTCCTGGCCTTCCAGACTGCAAAAACAAATGCCGGTATATAGCTGAATCTGTCAATGAAGCATAGGGTTGAACATAATTTAAAACATCAGTGTCATTACGCCCCCGGTGTATTATATCCTACAGTTTCTTGGTAAGCTATATGCGCATGTGGGTTTTATTTATAGAATTGGGCTTTTTGGGACGGATTAAAATTCGAACAGCGACCCAGAGGCCGAGTCCGGTAAAAGGTGTAGTTGGGAATTTCAATTTCGTTTATTGTCGTTTACATTATTATTTCATGCATCGGGCGTCTCTCGAGACATGCTTGGTTGACCCATGGTCTGTTATTCGGATGCCAAGAAGTGCAAGGCGATTAATTCTAACGTGAATTCGTGCGTTAACCATTTGTTTCTATTTTTTTTAACATGTTTTGTTGCATTGTTATTTGAACATCCTTCGTTTATTTTCACGTGACATAAATCGGAATGCTATCTACTATTATACTAGTCCAGGAGATATTGGTCGACCTCTGCACCCCCCCCAGGACTCAACTTCACCCGACTAAATTTCTTCCTTAAGGTCTCCTCTAATTTTTTTCACTTGTTAACAAGAAAAAAAAGTGGCCGCAGAGACTCCAGACAAGATGGCGTCCATCATGGCGGCCATTTTCTTTTAATGCACCAGGTCTCTTTGATCGCCATTATAGTAAAGATGATAGCACATGTGGTGTTTTTTTCCGCTCGATTCGTTATGCTAATATACAACCCTTACAAATTAGCCAAAAATTCGACACCAGAATCCAATATGGCGGCCAAGATGGCCGCCGAAATGTGAAAATATGCTATTTTTATGACATGTTACCACCTTTCGTTTGTCTCTGTGGGAAAATGTTAGAATTTTTGCGTCATGTTATACATGTATCATATAGAGGAGTCATTGGCGAACACACGGGGACTATAATATGCATTCATTGCGGGATATTTTTGCCCGATATCACGTTTTCCCAAATGCCGGTATCATAGGTCAAAGCCGAATCTCCGTTAATAACGCGATGTTATGTTTCGAATCAATCAATGTTATTGCTATTATAGCAACACACATGCATATATATTTGCAGGAGATACTCGAGATAGGATTCCTCTTATACCTGAGTTGAGGAATATTTACCCAAATCCAAGATGGCGGCCAAAATGGCCACCAGAAATAAAAAATGGCCGAAAATCGCCGATTTTAACATCAATGAGCATTATTGTCATGACAACTCCACACCTGCTTACTATTGTAAGTTGGGAACACTTAGGCGAAGAACTTTCCTTGTACCATATTCAAACAAAAGTCCACCAAATCCAAAATGGCGCCCACAATGGCGGACAGATTTTGAAAAATCACCGAAATTCCCTCATATTCACATCATTGGGCTTTATTGTCGAGACAACTCCATCCGTGCGTACAGTTGAGTTGGAAATACTGAGGTGAAGTAATTACCTTACATCTCATGCAAGAAATGGTTTTCCAAATTGAAGATGGCGGCCAAAATGGCGACCGAAATTTGAAAACAAGTCTACATTCCGTTACTTTCTTACGATGGGCGTTATTGTTTCGCGATTTCTATCCAGCATTACATGTTGATATGGAATAGTGATATGAAGTATTCATTAGGGTTTGGCAATTGATACTCACAGCCAAGATCGCTGCTAAATTGGCGGCTAGAAATTGAAAAGAAATCGATATTTTCACATATTAATTTCAACTTTTTGTCATAATATCGGTATGTATGGTCGAAACTGTACATAAACCATCTGCTAGTTCAACTTAAAGGTATAAAAACGCATAACATAGCTCGTATCCTTCTGGAAAGATGAAAAACCACCATTAATATCGCGATGTGGCATTTCGAAATCCAGTCTCCACTTAGCACCGATAATGGCCGTAAGCGAGGTGCGCCGAATAGTTATATCAGAACAATTACCTGATAACAGATTCTGATTTGCCACGTCACGTCCATAATTATCTGGACCAGCTTCCATTTCTTTGTCTGATAAATATAGGTCGCTCACACCGACAAATTATTCACCACTTCCTGGGAGTAGGGTCCCTCTAATCATAACGTTTCAAACAATTCATTTTCCGGTGTCTAGCTTACGATTTTAAATATTTGCTAAATATGATATTTGTGCGTCATCTTGAACTAGGAAGGTACATGGCCGATGAGTATACAAGCTTACAGAAGGTCATCTCTATGTATGTGTCTCATACCCCATGGGATAACGACATGTACACCTGGCGAACCAGTTAGCTAGTCACTTCTCGATAGATGGTTTATCAACTCACAAACTCAGCGAACGCATTGGCATATGTGGACAACTTCGACAGTGTTTCGAAGGTTGCTAGCTGTCTCATTCCCTTGGACAGATGTCTATCTGCTAAGGAGAAGACCCTAGTGTACAGACTACCCACACTTCTTGACCATTATCCGAAGCAAACTGTGTGACGCCCCGCAGTTGTCTCGTCGAATATCTCCCAGCAGAGAAGAACAATGCTCGCGGTGCTAGTTTGTGGACATGCGCCATGATACTGGGAATGAAATGGGCCACTGTATACACCACCCCTACACCTGGTGCATGTTTAAGATATCGAATGGCATGCGTGTTGGTTTTATATGGTGTGGTAAGATTGTATTTCCACATCCGTTTCGAAGCCTTTCTGATTCAACTACGTACACTTTTGCCTGGATAATACTATGCTAGCCTCCCTCAAAACAGTCGGATGGACTAAAGGATAATGTCTTAAAAGCATGAATGTATGCGTGTTTTGTTATCCTCTCTCGGGGTTAGGGTCAGTATGTGGGCGATATTATTCAAGAAAATGTCAGGAACTGTGGTGCATTTATTTCACTATGTATTTAAAGAACAATATACAGTCTCGATGGCAATGGCTGTGGACGTTGGGGAACGCGACCGTTATGATCATATAGCTTTATATATATATATAACTTTAGAATATAGTAGTTAATGTCTCATGCAGGAAAATGGTCGCATTGGTGATGTTACCAAGAAATCACTTGGTGTACCAACGTTTGTTGAACTGAATGCAAGAGCTCATCAATGTAACATTCCTCTGGATGTTCTTCGCGTTGAACATTTAACCCTTTTGTTGGTGGCATTTGTACATTCTTGAACCATACCACCCAGCGTGAGCATGACATATCAACCAACTATCAAAGGTATCGCCTTTAAGACTACACCCCAGTCTTGGTGGGGCTTATACAGCAGTAGCCAATGGCATACTCATGGTCCAGTTGTTTAAGAACGGCTTCCAAACGGATGGGAACATACACTCTTAGCATACAAGGAAGGCAAAGCCACACATGAGATCCTGTCGGAATCTAAATCATAACAAAATGAGGGGCGGTGCAGTCATGGTCCAATTTAATTTCCACTGTCATGACACATACCCACAAACTAGCACCGTGTGTATTGTTATCATCTGCTTGGATCTGTTCGGTGAAACGATTGCTGGACGCCAACAAGCTTGTTCTTATGATCATGTTCAAGGAGTTTGGGTATATTATGCATTATGGTCTTCTGCGGCTACGCCTAAGCAGAAATACATCCGTCAAATGTCGGGCTTTCAACATTCGAAGCCATATACAGAAGTTGTCCGGGTACGTCAGTGCATTAGATGAGTATGTGAATTGATAAACCATATATTGAAAAGTGGCTGTTTGGGAAGATCACCAGATGTACACGTTGTTATCCCCATTAGGTCACCAAAGCTGACAATACGCAGATAGATAGGTCCTTCTGAAAGCTAGTATACGCATCGACCGAATACCTTTATAGTGTATCGCACAAGATGACGCATATACCCCATATGTAGCATCTGAATTATACCATAAGCTATACCACGAATGAAGCTCGATAAGAATTCCAAGTTTTCGAAACAAACACGTGAGCTGGACACCGGCATATGTATTGTTTGAAACATTCCGATTAGTGGCACACTCCTACAAAGAAGAGTAGTGAACTGTTATTGTGAGTGAGATAGATTAATCTGACGAAGAGATGGAAACGAGTCTAGATAATACTGAATGTGGCAATTCAGAATAAGCTCAGGTACTGTTGTTTTGATTCTTGGAAGTCATAATATGACTATTCGGCGCACCTATATACGGTTACGGCCAGTATGAGCCCTTAGTGGAGAATGGATTTTGAAATGCCACATTGCGATTGTGGGTTTTCATCCTTCCAAAAGGCTGCGACTTACATTGGAACTAATAGATGGCTCATATTATGTACCGTTTCGTTTATACAAATCAAAATTATGACAAAAAGTTGAAATTAGTATGTGATAATATCGGCTTCTTTTCAATTTCTGCCTGTCAGTTTGGCCGCCATATTGACTGTGAGTATCACTTGCCAAACCCTAATGAATAATTCATACATATCAACATGTAATGGTGGGTAGAAATCGCGAAACAATAACGCCCATCCTAAGAAAGTAAAGGAATGTAGGCGTGTTTTCAAATTTCGGTCGCCATTTTGGCCGCCATCTTCGATTTGGAAAACCATTTCTTGCATGAGATGTAAGGTAATTACTTCACCTCAGTATTTCCAACTCAACTGTACGCATGGATGGAGTTGTCTCCACAATAATGCCCAATGATGTGAATATGAGGGAATTTCGGTGATTTTTCAAAATCTGTCCGCCATTGTGGGCGCCATTTTGGATTTGGGGGACTTTTGTTTGAATATGGTACAAGGAAAGTTCTTCGCCTAAGTGTTCCCAACTTACAATAGTAAGCAGGTGTGGAGTTGTCATGACAATAATGCTCACTGATGTTAAAATCAGCGATTTTCGGCGATTTTTTATTTCTGGTGGGCATTTTGGCCGCCATCTTGGATTTGGGTAAATATTCCTCAACTCAGGTATAAGAGGAATCCTAGCTCGAGTATATCCTGCAAATATATATGCATGAGTGTTGTTATAATAGCAATAACATTCATTGATTCGAAACATAACATCGCGTTATTAACGGAGATTCGGCTTTGACCTATGATACCGGCATTTGGGAAAACGTGATATCGGACAAAAATATCCCGCAATGAATGCATATTATGGATCCCGTGTGTTCGCCAATGACTCCTCTATATGATAAATGTATAACATGACGCAAAAATTCTAACATTTTCCCACAGAGACAAACGAAAGGTGGTAACATGTCATAAAAATAGCATATTTTCACATTTCGGCGGCCATCTTGGCCGCCATATTGGATTCTGGTGTCGGATTTTTGGCTAATTTGTAAGGGTTGTATATTAGCATAACGAATCGAGCGGAAAAAAAGACCACATGTGCCATCATCTTTACTATAATGGCGATCAAAGAGACCTGGTGCATTAAAAGAAAATGGCCGCCATGATGGACGCCATCTTGTCTGGAGTCTCTGCGGCCACTTTTTTTTCTTGTTAACAAGTGAAAAAAATTAGAGGAGACCTTAAGGAAGAAAATTAGTCGGGTGAAGTTGAGTCCTGGGGGGGGTGCAGAGGTCGACCAATATCTCCTGGACTATACTGCACGGGGATTTGACGACTGTATAAGAAATTTAATTCGAACATGAATCCTACGAGGTGTGTGTTTATATCGGTGTTTAACATGTTATTTAATATCGTTTAGTGAACTTTTTCATTTAGTTATACGTGACAAATATCGGCATATTATATTCTAAATGAATTGGGATGGTAATTATTAAATATTGCATCTTTTCTGATAGAACAGCTATTCCACCAAAATTTATGGTGATATCGATAGCATATCCCTGTCGAAAGGTATATACTTAAATTAGGGATTGGGTGTCCCCTGAGACAGTGAATATTAGCCTTTTTCGTTTGCCACCTTCTTTTTGAAAAGTTCAATAGGATTTCGCGAACAACCCCATCTATAAAAAAGTGTATTGCCTTATATAATACATTTTCCCACACCATGCATCAGCTAATATGGAAAGCATATAATTTCAGTTCGTGACGTGTTTAAGACTTCAAATGGGATAGTGGGGTCCTCAAAACAGAACATTCTCCTTTCGTATTTGCCAGCCACTTTTTGTAAAAATGAACAACCCACCCATACCAATTGTATGTTTCCCGATAGCATTACCTTTCATTCACACAGCCAGCTAATTTGAGAATATATAACTTCAGTTTATGGTGCGTCCGAAATATTAAATAGGTTAGAATGTCCTCCAATAACAGTGAGAATTCGCCTTTCTCGTTCACCAGCCGCATTTTGTGAAGTATCCCAGACATTCGGAGCATCCTTTCAGTTCGTAGTGTGTAGACTCCAAATGGGATAGGAGCCTCAAAACAAAGAAACTTTACATTTCGTATTTTCCAGCTGCCTTTTGTAAAGTGCCCTAGTTCTCTGGAACCACCCATGCCAATTCTATATAATCCATGACAACACTATCTTTCGTTCACTCATTTAATATTGGGAGCATATACCTTTCAGTTTGTGGTGTATTTAAGACTTTAAATGGGGTAGGCGGCCGTAACAAAAAACAAAGTAAATTCAACTTTCTTATTTGTCAGCCGCCCTTTTTAAACTTCCCTATATGATATTATTACATTTTATACTTGACAAATATAATCTGAAAAATGACACGAGTTAATCAAAAGGGATGGGAGCGCAAGTTATTCAACTTAGAGTATTGCTCCTCTCCCTTAACAATATTGAAACGCATAATAATATTTATATATTGTAGTATGTTTGGTCTCAAAGTTTGCTTAGTTGGAATGTAGTACCTAAAAAGGGGATCGAGATCCAGGGTGAGGTCTGGAGTTGTGAGTGGACATATATCACGGAGGGGATGTAGGTCCTATGGCGAGATGAGCCGAGACTTTTGATAACGATATGGGCGAATACATAGGCGAAGATATAGGCTAATTGGGATTTTGAAAGTTTTACGTCAATGAGATCTACCTGCGTGCTGCTAAACAATTTATCATTTAGAGTATTGAATACGTTGCTTTGACCGACGAGGATATCTTCAACCCTATCAACAAAACATTCTGTTTAGCCATTTCTTCAAATAATTGGCACTGGAAGAAAAATTGCAAAGCGTCGTCAATATAAAACCCGCATTGACAGTGAAAATATAGTTTCCAAGTTTATCAAAATTTAACATATCTATTGTGACCCACTATATAAATGAAGAATCGTATGCACAGCGGGTTATATGAAATATGTTGAGCGCATGTCCACTGCCTCTCAACAATGTCACAATAATCATGTTGTCTGATAAACAAATCCAAATACAAGTTCGCAACCAGTATACACATACGGAAGAAGTAGAGACAATTGTATAAATGTTGGCCAAGTATCAACAATGTGTCTATTGAACAGCCTCTATAAGATATCTCCACACAACTTTAAAAGATAACATCAATTTCCTCAGTAGTTCTGAACATGAATAGATATAATTTAAACATTATTACATGAAGCACAATTCCGTGGAGTTGGTATGTAGATGGTATTTAAGAACGCACAATTTCAAAATTTGGTCCAATGATTTTTCACAGAGCTTTACTGATTGTTCAACTTATACAATAATTCGCAGTTAACAAGTATCAACAATGTGACTACTGAACAGCCTCCATCAGATATCTGAACACCACTTTGAAAAATAACGCCCATTTGCTCAGTAGTTCTGAGCTTCTCGTAAATATGTTCAAGTATGAACACAGCCAGGAGGTCGATGACTTACACATAATCGAGCCAAAACGTCCGCTATTAAGAAGTCTGAACAAGGAAGTTCATAATATTGAAGCAAAATAATTGTTGCTTGATTTCTTGAAGCGACATTCAAATTGACGTACGTGATACTTGTGAAAATGGGAGAGTCACTCGTTTCTATTCCCAAACGATTTCGTTAAACAACTGTGATTCAGACTCAAAGCACTCTTGTGTCGAAGTGCTCCAAACCTAATCATCACGCTGGTGGTTGCACTTTCTTTGAATCATAGCACATATTTCCTATACAATGGAGATAATAGCTCGGTAGCGAGCTAAATTTTGTGCCCCTCTCCTCATCCCTGACGGGGACGACGCCACAATGCAACATATGTATCCCTAAACCACAGCATGATACTCTTACCTATACCAAGGAGATGACCAAATATAAGTTTGGTAGAAACCGCCAACACTAAAAGTGTGCATTAACTCTGAGGCAATTTTTACCACCGTCCCTGATTCGAGCGGTGCGCCATTTATGTATCTGTAAACGAAGTATTACAATTCTATGTACTAGAGACATTTCTCAAAATCACGAATACGATTACGGATGGAAATATCACACCAGTATACGGCCAAAATTAGATTTTTACGCACGGGGGTTCTTATGTGAGACGTAATATACCCCACTCAGTTAATTATGTGCAGATGTGTCAATAATTAGCATAGGGACGCTCTAACATTCTCCGTTCTTACAGAATTACCTGTTATCAATAAAATATGTTGTTGTAACTGGGATATGGAAGCCTAAACATATCTGTAATCAATGAAATAGCATCTCTGGACACCCCTGTCCGTACACGATTTATATCGGGTCACATTAAGATCAATTAGAAAATTGTAAAGTCGTTATCAAAAATATGTAATTTTTCGACCAAAACGTGTTTGGGGGAGGGGTAGCTAAAATCAAGTATCTCGCAAACTGTTCAAACTTTCTGTTAACTACTTTATCCGTATGCTTGCTAGATAACTACTGCACCGCATTGATTAAATATCTTGGCGTTATTACAATATACGTTTAAATGCAGCAGAAAATAAATGATTCGGCTCCAAATGGCAGGAAAATCCAAATTTACCAACACTTTTCCTATAAAGTAGAGGTATGGTATGATGTGGCAATATTAACACAAACAATCTTGGCAAATAAGTTAGAACTTCGCCACATCGTTCGCCTGACCAAAATCGTTAATTTCTGGAAAAAGTGACTGGTGGGAATCTTTCATCGTCGATTTGACAATAGCCACCACCAATTCCGATATTTTTCACTATCAATTTCGTGAACAATATATGTTTCAACTTGTTCTACTGTGGGTAGGGGTACCCGACCACTTTTGGCGTTTGGTCGCTGCGCTATTTAGTCTCAGTATATTATAATATTACTCGACATAAGCCAGGGGCCCGTGTATGTGCTTAGGGGTGACGCATATTGGGAGGGGGCCAAGTTCATGTGGTTCATAGTTTGGGTTAATAAATATTTCAAAATTATTATGAATATAAATAAAGTTAATGTATTTCATCAATTATAACAGCATTATATGCATGCATGCGTGTATTCATGTTTCCGAGTTTGCTGAATAAAATAATTTGTCCGCAATTTTGAAAGTTATTTAGAGTTCACGTGTTTTCACGAAAATAATAGTAAAAATAGGGAAAAACAACAGAACAGTTCTTATTCCAAAGTGTATAACTAAGAGAGGAAGAGAGAATGTATTCATTAATATATGTTTTTGAAGCACATATGTCAAGTAACAATTAAATTGTGAACAATATACAAAGTTTGGTATATTTGGCATAAAAATAAAATGATTAAAGTTATAATTTGGTCTCGTTGCTATGGTAATTTTAATTGCATAGCAACTGTGGTTATGGACAACACATTTGACAACCTAATCAAAGTGAGAGGAATGGGGAGGGAACCTTTAATGTGGACACAAAGTTTCTGGCGGTCTTTGCCCTTTCTCTCTAAAATGGTATAAAAAATGTGTTTTAGTCCAATTTATGCAAATTTGGCATATCTAATTTGAACTTGACCTTTGACCTTGACAGAGGTAACTAGAAGATTGCCAACAATGATTTTATTTATCGGGGTATCCCATAGCACATTATTAATATTGTTGGCGTATGGTACTAAAAATGTTTAGCAAAAATTGTTCTAGCCATCATTTATCTGACCTGCCTCCTGACTAGTAATACCATAACATAATCCTAGTGTAAAACTAACTTTATTCAATGATGAAATTAACTAATTTTAAGGAATCTACTCATTTAGAATTTCATACTGTACTAGTGTAATCAGCACATAGCCATTGGAAATACACATTGAGGCATTATTAGAGTTACTCCCCATTATACAGAAAACTGGTGCTCGTTATTATTATAGTTATATTATTTATGATCTATTGTTATATTTTCTTCTCTCCTTCTACTATTTACAAAATTTGATGTTCCGACGTGGAGCTTTCGTTATCGAATAAAATCTTGAATCTTGAATCTTATAAAACGCAAAAAAAACATCGAAATTGACAAAATCTTATCCCACACGCTTTATAGGTGTGAGTGCTTCTCGCTTATAAATTTCCAATCAAAATATGCTCTCTGTCGTAATTATTGATTTGCGCAATCAATAAAACGCGGCGTTCCGCATTAGGAAAGTACGATTAATTATCTCGACGATACACTACTGCTGAACCGCTGATCTGGCTGGACCAGGTTTAAACCAGAGATGACGAATGAGTCACTTAGACCTGTGGTCTCGGGTTTAAACCACGGATTTAGCTGCCAAACGACGGTTTAAACCTATAGGTTTACGTATACCAGGTTTAAACCTGAGATGACGAATCCGGCCTTTGTGTTTTGCTCACATGCATATAGCGAATCTGACCGTATTATAGGGGTTAATAATATCCACTTCCTCTGGAGCTAGCATCTTGTCCGATCGCCCATGGACGGGGGGATATTCGCTGGAAACGGTGTTGTTTTTAAATCGCTACATTACTAGAATTAGCTATGACCGTATTCGTGAGACAAAATTGGCCGGTAAACATGGGCTGTTTTACATACTGTTTTAAATTCATTTGCAGATTATTCAGACTCGAAAATAACCCCAAGCAAGTGTCAGGCGTTGTGGATTGGCTCTTATACGAAACGTATGGATATTATATGCCCACACATTGGACTAACATTTGATTAAAATATTCAATCTCCTTGGAATACACTTTGATACTAACATCGACAAATTAAATGGATATAAATTATGATAGAAAACTGCTGAATTTTTTATGCTTGATTATTAAATTGTCATTTGTTTAATCCAAATTGATGATGTCCGAAAGTGTAAACACGTAACTGAACCTTAGTTCGTGAATGTGTTTTTGTAAACCCATGTATGTAATTTGTCTGCCTTTGTTCTGTATACAAAAGGACTTATCTCTCATGGAATAGCTTTTAAAATCTTGTGTTTCATTTTTTTCTCATCTGTGCCAGACTGTGCATGAACTGTTACATCGGAAGTCGTTCTATCGCCAGTTTGTGATGGTTCTTGACTGCTTTGTGTCGGTTCCTTATGATCGAAATTATACATACTTTTTGACAGTTAAAACGCAATTTTGGAGCCATCTAGCTGATAACTCGATTAATTTTTCCATTCCTCTCACAATCGGTGGCCCCAACGAACGTAATAATAACGAAAATTCCATTTGCGAGTCATAACAACGACGAAAACTGCGAATATTGATATTTGTTTGGGTTCTCTCCTGATCGAGTCGGTTCTCTCCCCATTTAGTCGGTTTTATACGGTAATACTATGGCTCATATTTGGCAGTATAATGTTTCAAACTGACCATGTCGTGATATATGCAGTAACTTGAAATTTGCACAGCTTGTCATCAAACTCTATGAATTACACTACCTTCCAATGCTTATTCAATAACCTGTGTTACGCCTATCAAAATTCACCAAGTCGCCAGCTAGTTTGGAAAATAACTCATTGTGCGGGCCCAACATTGACATGAGTCAGTAGCCGGTTAACCCTTTACCCAACAAAACGGTCAAAACCGGCCAAATAAAGCTTCAACAGCCTAAAATATCTTCGGTCTGTCTCAATAGAACCATACAAATATGGATATCATTGGAACCGGCTCCTTGACCACATTGTGATAGTTACAGTTATGCCCTGTGCCAATGCATTCTCTTATATATGCGAGTCGACCATAGGTCGCCTCGCATATATAAGAGAATGCATTGGCCTAAAAAAAATCTTTTTTTAACACTTTTTACCATTTTTTCTTACATTCTTTAACAATTTTATAATTTTTAATGTGTTAAGCCAATGCATTCTCTTATATATGCGAGGCGACCTATGGTCGACTCGCATATATAAGAGAATGCATTGGCACAGGGCCCTTCTGTTGGGTAGCCGGTTAACTACAAGTTCATGGCGCTGGAATTCGGAAAGACGGGATATATAGAGTTATCTATCTTGTATTTTATGTTTTCTATTTTCGTAGACGCATTTTAATCAGCAAAAAATAAGACATGAAAAGTTCGTTGACACCCACACATTGTTCTATTTACGCAATTTATAAAGTTTATGTTGGGCATCCGCTTGCTGGATGCTGATGATATAGGTTAGGCGCTAGAATTCGTTATTTCTTTATCGCACTTGTGCTGCTAGCTGTTCAGGATAATCTGACCGGAATTCACTCAGGGTTTGTTCTAACTTCTAAGCCTCTAGACAGTGAAGCCATGCCACTCAGATTTATGTTAAGAGATACCTGATTACAACCAATCACGCAATTAATTGTATCCACCCGCATGTAAGAGGGAATGCTTGTTTTATACTAGTAAAGGCTATCTTTTGTAATATTAAATGAAATACAAATTGGATGAAGTGAAAGCAAAAATTATTTATATGACTCATATTGTATAAGACAAGTGAGGCATTGTTTAAGTGAGATGTATCAATAATGTTAATATATATGTAAATCAGGAAGAGAGACTTTTGAGTTTTTTAAGTCTGAACCAGGATATTTCAGGAGATTTCATGAGGAAAGTCAAATATGTCATAATTTGTAAGCACCGGCAACAAGTAAGCACTTACCTAGGAAACTAAACTACATACACACCAAAACCAAGTTACCAAGAGCGGGCCCAGAAGTACACGCCCTGAGAGAGAGCCCAACTCCCACTCGAGACATGTACTAGATGAAACCCCCACCGGCAAAAAGTAAGCATTTCATGAGGAAATTCAAGGATAGCATGATATAACGTTATTATAAAAACATGCATATCAGAACCTGAGATATATCAGTCCAGCAGCAAAGGGCCAATTAAAGGGGTAAGTAAAAATTTGTTAAAGTTTTTTTCTCAGTGGGTTGTGATTCTGGATGGCATGTGCTTCAAGTTATGGGTGGTTGAGCATTTCCTAGAATTCAAGATGGCGTCCAACATGGCCGCCGTGTTACAAAATATGAACTAAGTCAATTTAATCTGTTTTGTTGGAGCCAATATATCATATACTGTAGACATATGTATACATTATTGGGATGCTATTGCAATGTACTACATTGTACAGGAAAATTGGTATTATAATAGCAAGATGTTAGCCTGAATAGGAAAATAGACACATTTTCACTAATATCTTCTATATCCGTGTCTACTTTTTGGAATTGGCAATACATTGCTGTTTGTTTTACTATTATTCGTGTCCTACGATTGCTCGGGCAGTGAAAGTAGTTCATTTATTTTCAGCTACTCCCAATCCCTAAAACACTTATTTTAAAGAACGTAGTACGATATTTCATCGAAAATTCACTTTCGTTTTCTAGTCATAGTTTATGTTAACTGAACATATCCGAAGGAGTTAAGCTGCTGGAGCTATTACCGACAAAATTAAATCTCAATAGGTCCTGAAAATGTTAAAATGGTGGCAAATTTATATAAAATTCTATATTTCGTCATTATTTGTTTAGATGTTGTGCTGTGGTTGATGCGTGAAGTTAGCTAATCTGCATTGGATACATACACTTGTTATCTCTTTGGTCGCAGTCGATCTCAATCACTAAACAAATTGTCTTGGTAGATTTTCGTATTTTCTTGTCATATCGGAATGTGAAACAAACCCTAAATGAGGGAGTTTAGCACCTATACAATTCTATCTCATAGGTGCGTAAAAATATTGAACATTTGAGATGCATGACAGTCAAAATGGCGGCAGATGCATCGAAAGTGTTAGGTTGGTAACACACACTTGACCATTTTTGTAATAGCTAATGTGTCGTTCAAAATGGCTGCCAAAATAAGTATATAGCCTTACACGACTGAGACATCGTTTATGTTTATAAGCAGTGCGGCAAATATTAGCACTTCTCCATAGAAGCAATGCAGTTCACGCCTCTGATCAGGAATTAAATCATCAAATAGCTCAAATAGTACGGAAATAAAAAATCTATTATAGTCAAACTTCAACATAATCCGGTTGCGGGATTGTGTAGTATTAGTCGTGATATGGCCTATTGACTGAAACAACCAAACAAATAATCAACAGTTAATTAACGTTTCCTGGTAACGCTATGCTAAATATTTCGTAGAAAACCGTACTGATTACCGAGTAATGCTGGATGGCTGATGATTGAGCGTCGGCAGAACATTGAGACCAGCAACCAAAGTGATCATCCCGTCATAAATAACTATCACCAACCATCGAAGTAGAACCGACCGAACTCATGCTTCACTTGAAGGACATACAATTTGAGTTTGTGTCTTGAATCTGCGCTTTATTCTTCTTGTGTCTGATATGTCCCCCCCCCCCCCCCCCATGTGCATACATTGTTGAGTTCTGGGGAGAGTTATTTCCATATCTACTCAACTCGCAGGTTGTCGGAAAATATAATTTAGCATATCATGTTATCTATATAATGGATACTGGGTCCAACTGTGATGATGCTTGTTTGGACATGCTATATAGCAGTATATACAATGGCCCTCAAACCCTGTACATTCATATTGAATCTTCAGTTGCCAGATTTCTCCTGGCCAATGTCTCTTATCTCTGTCGCGATTTTTGATAACCACGAAATAAATAGATACCATTATTCAGTCAGGAACCTGTATATTTCACAATATCGTAGACAGAGGTTCAGATATGAAAACAACAAAAGCTGTTATAGGCATCTGCTCTTAGAATAAAACAAATAGGTCATAGAAGTGCATTCGCTCATAAACCCAAATTCTCACTCCGGTATCTGTTTCCATCATCACTTATTGTTGAATTGCAATATACTACCAGATTGAAGCTGACCATTTGGTGCCAGCGTCATAATTATTATGTCATGTGTTGTGATCACAATTGATTTATCCCACCCCAATTTGGGGTGTGCCATGGGCGAACTGATCCTAGCCTATTCCTGCATATTTGCAAATTTATTCCACCGTGACCCGATCTTCTACGGAAATATTGCTTACAAGCAACAATTGTCTTGGGCATACTTTGAACTTTCTCAACCGCTAGCGATCCGTAGTAATCGCCACATTGTGATGTATATTTCATTGAATTTGCACACTTCCGTGACTAGAGCGAACCTACAGGCAATATGTGTGCTACGCTTTATCCAGCAGGTTGAGAATTAACCAGTGCCAATGATGTGACCATAGTCACTTTGGGATTGGGTCAATATATGTTTTATATTCATTGGCTCTTGTTCTGCGTGAGTTCACAATGCATATAGATTGGTACATGTGAAATTAGGATTCGTGGCATCCCTCTAATCGTATTGCACACGGACATTATATTGTTCTTCGTGCATGAAGAGGCTGCTGAATAAATGTGATTTCAGGGTAATATGGCCAACGATACTCGGTATACGCTGATATATAAAGTCACACAAGGTTCAATGCTGCCATTATGCCCTCTTAGGGTGTAGATTGACAAGTATATCTGGCCCTGTCGTAGGTGATGGACTAAATGCGATCAGAAACGTACTCAGTATTTGCGTACTTGAATCATGTAACGAAGATGGACGGTTTTTGTTATTATTATTCTGCAATGCAATGGCCGTTGCATGTTTGGCGATGAACCTTTCAAACAATTGGAACGTATGCCCCTTTGTGAAGACATACCATGCGTGACGTATAGTGTGTAAATATTTCATAATTATCATATTTTTAGTTTGGCACGTCCGATTTAAAAAATGTTTTCACAAGCTTTCTCACAAGGCGCACATTATACAAACACAAAATATTACATATCCGTTACCTATATACACATTTTTCACAATCACTACATTAAAGCTCCATTATATGTTATATATACCTAATAATATGATCTTGAGACCGCTACCATTTCTGACTATGGTTTTCTTGTCTGAATGTATGTGCATGAGTGCATATTGAATTTCATTATAGCACTGTTGTACCGGCAGCCAGTATGGTTTTCTTGTCTGAATGTATGTGCATGAGTAACTATTGAATGTCATGTAAGCACTGTTGTACCCGCAGCCCAGTGTATCTTCTTTTGATAATGGTGTGATCAAATTATCTCCTAATCTACTAGAGCATGACAACATTTTATGCTGTACAGCTTTTGGATCTCGAGATATTTCCATTTCATTAATCTAAGACCTGCTCATATCATTGACCAGTATGGCATAATTGCCGTTTACATAGGATCAAGCCCACGTCAGTATGCACCAATCATATGATCGTCATGAGTGTGAATTATCCACATAATTGAAATCAGGATACTAACTTATACAAGGTTGTATCTTGATTAAACGAAATATAACGTGGGAGTCTCTGGTCTTCTGCAATATATATCTCATAACATATGTGCATGTAATTTCCCATGTTTAAATTGTCTTCTATCGTGTCATGTTTGAAGCGTTTCTTGTTAATGTTATATAATGCAGATTAACCAACTGCATGCATCTATCAGTCAATCACGACATGCAGGCACGTACATGTAAGGACGAAATATATTATATTCAATACATTTATTTGTCATCATAAACCATACTATATTGGCATAGTAACAGTTCCAGAGTCTGTGACTAACCAACCTAGTCTGCAGCATAGAAGCGCCAACGCCTCATATCGCAACCCATGTGCACCTAGCATCCGACATAATAAAGACAAACGACGATGAAGAAATAGAAGGTGAGAAGCAACCAAACTAAACATGACGACACGTCGGGTCAAAATTTCAATGACTTATGACGTCGGGGCGAAATCTCGGAAAATGCAGAAACGATATCTCTTGTTTTGTGGAGAAGGCGGCGAAAAGAGTCCCAAAGGTTTTCCACATCTACCTACTTCTGTCATATAGAGGTTCTCTCCTTCCTCTAGACCCGATGGCACTAGAAATGTATTTCATCATTTCTAGTGCCGCACGGCTTCCTATACCCTGTGTACAACTATCTATTTCACAACATTTTTCATCTAAACAATGAATGCTAGCCTTATTACCTCACCATATATTTTCTGTCGGTACTCCCCGCCACAAGTTGACGCCAAAAGTTCCCACAATCGGCGCACCTAAATGCTTCTATCAGACATTTGTCATTTGTCAACATCACAAAACACGACTTCCATCTGCCATGTTGTTGATTTGATGACCTTCACACGATCATGTGACGATGCGGGGAAGTCTGAACAAAACAAGGTCAAACTACTGGATAACCTGATACAATCATTACTCATTTATAGCCGAAGTGTGATATCGCTGAACAGATGATAGGTTGAGAATAGAATAATCCCGACCGCTTATACTGTATACCCAATGTTACATTTACATTGAATCTTGATTACATCGGTGAATATATCCTGTTATTAAGTCTTTAAACTTATATTTTGCATACGTTGTAAGATATTACGAAATAGTCTAGATCGTAACCACGATCGGAATAGCCTACTCTGTGAAAAAATGTCATCATGATTACTGCTGATTTCAATGTCGATAAGTTCTACTGTGCAACTGATATGATGTGCAGCTTTGGCAATTTCGCAGTGAACATTTCACACTTTGATCCCTTGTTGGCACAGCACAGTATGATGAAACCACTCAAATATTTCCGTTAAACATGTGACAACTGGAAGAAGACATGAATGTGCAAAACAACCTGACTCAAGGACTGCCAACGATTGTTTGATCTAAGTAGCAGCCAACCAATAAGTGTCAGCTACAACTAAACAACAACAGAAACATTCAACAAATAATATTATTGTTCACACAAAATACCCGTGTATACATACCAATAGCGTACGCCTACCGACATAATTACAAGTATCAGACAATAGTATGCAGTTAGTTACAAATGGTGAGAACAAATGAGCAACACCGCTGAGCTGTGGTGGAAGACGGAGAACAATAGCTGAGATATTGCGAGATATGCTTTAATTGCAGAAATGAAATAGAACGTCTCTTTAATAAACACCTCTGCGTACGAAAATCGTAACCCGCCACCCATGCGAAAATATTGATTATCCAGTACTTTAGTCTGAAATGTATTTACTGCGGTACTGCCGACCTCGATGACAACAAGATGGAGGTCCATGCTTATTTGTATTGTGACAAATGACAAATGTCTGATAGAAGCATTTAGGTGCGCCGATTGTGGGAACTTTTGGCGTCAACTTGTGGCGGGGAGTACCGACAGAAAATATATGGTGAGGTAATAAGGCTAGCATTCATTGTTTAGATGAAAAATGTTGTGAAATAGATAGTTTTACACAGGGTATAGTGAACCGTTAGCCGCCCTAATGGGCAGTTTGAGCTGATCATTAGGGCGGCGTAGTGTCTACCTTCCTCGGGGGATGAGGTTCAGAAAAAACATCGAACAAGAACCCTAAATTCAACATGAGAACAATAACAAATAGCGCTCTTTATGTTTACCATATCGGATCTAAACAAAAGCCAGGTAACGTTGTTTGCTTTTGTTTACATAACAATGGGGGGGAATTGACAATAACATACTGTTTGTGCCATATTTCTGATTGGTGTAAGGACAAGTCTGTATATAGTTTACTATTCTTTCTGATTATGGAGGTGAATATTTTAACAGCATACCCACCGCCAACGCCGCCGTATCTTTAATGACAAATACATTCACGTATACATTATTTTCGTCCCACTGTGTTGTCCTGCTCCACTCTTCCTTCGAAAGTTCTGATCCTTTCAAGATTCTGCTGCGATGCATGTCTTCGCTTCTGATATTCCATGTGAAATCTCCTTGAAAATTCGGCCTTTCAATCATTGAAATCTTCTTTTTCACTGCCGCACAAAACCGCACACATTCAATATTAAGTCACATGTCTTTAGAGATCTGTTATCCCTGTCTTTGTCTGCTCATAGTCATACCACGCTGGTCATCCGTGTAACGAGGACCCGGGTACGTAACAAAGGACGCGACTAATCCCTCATGCTGTCCACGAGCGATGAGTTCAGGTAGGTACACACAGATCGTTATTATAATACCTTGTCGGGTTCAGCAGACGAATATGTTGTATTATTATCATTAACAATAGTTGGTTCTCCAATTACAACTTGTTATGTCATGCTGGATTCGATATTTTAGCATCATTTGTGACCATAAACTGTGAGGTTTCGATTTATCGAAGAAAATATGTTCAAATAACTAATGAAAATTCATAAATACGAAACCTCCTCCATAATATATGTTGTTGTGCCGGATGATATGTGGAACTTTCACATATATAAAATACCGTAGAAATTTCAGGATTGCTATAGATGCAAGTAAAATGAACTTTTATTCGCGTTTCCAGCAACTCTGGTAGTAACGAGGACCCGTTGAATTTTCTGGGGGAAAGTAACTGGACGCGAAAATTTGTAACGACGGACGCGTTTTTGTTTCCTAAAAAATATTTACCTCCCCATGATGTCATGGGCATATATGGTTATGTTTGAAAAACAATCAAGCTAAAATATTCAAATATGTCCAAATAATAGTTCGATTTGTTTTTTTGCACAACATAATGGGAAATATACTGTAACACACCGGGGAGTGTCCATATCGTCTCCGTCGGGGCGGTTGATGCATGTCGACTGTATCCCCTTGAACCAAGCCAAACACTCCTAAAAGTTTCCAAAATAACAGTTGCACCCCAATATATTAACTGTAGCCACGAGTGAGAAGACACGTCTTGTTATTTATAAATTCCTATTTTTCATTTGCAGACGGAGAAATATTAGTGCCTATTGAAGGTGAATTCGTTGAAGTCGATGGCAGCCAAGATTCCCAAGCGATCCCGCCTTCTGGTGCTGGGAACCAGTGCAACGAATGTGGCAAGAAGTATACAAAATTGCAATAATTACGGCAGCATTCATTATCTCACATAAAAGACAACATGCTATAAGTTGGCAAAAAACTAAAAATATTTCTGTGTGTCCACACTCAGTCAGTCGGCGATAAAATGTTGGCAATACTTTATTAAGCTGCACACGGAAGGTGTCGAAATCCAGTGACTCTGGTTCTTTATCAAGGCTGGTGTTGTTGTCACTGTTGGTGTCAGTGATGTCGGCACTGTCCGAGTTGCAGCTGTTGCAGTGTGCATGACGAATGGTGTTGTCGATGTTGCTGTGTGTGCTATCATTGGTGGTGTCATGGTTGTAGATGTTATTCATTTCATACTGATGTTCCTGTTTGTTCGTTGTAATTTTTCTTTTCTTTATGGCATTTTTATGTCGCAGAATGATGTTGTTGTCGCTGGATACTATGATTTCTTTACTGTTGTCCAATGGTATTATTCCTGGGTGGCTTATTATTTGATATCCAAGCTTTCCTGCTGTGTTGTTCAGATTTAGCTTCAAGTAATTTAGTTCCGTGCTCGGGTGTGATGTGGTGGCATGGTCAACCGTGTCAGCCAAGGTGGTGAATGGTAGTTTGCAGGTGTAACATCGGAATGGGGTAGGTGTTATCTCGTCCATTCCTGTAGAATAAGAGAATGCAAGCGTTAGACTGTATTTAATGTGCGACCCCTTGGAATTTTCCTTCTAATATGTCAAAACTCACACTGGTTCTAATAAATGGATAACTTAACAAGTCTTATATAGTTTGGACATTTTATAAGGCATGAAATGTTCAACAACAAATTTACTGTTTCAGTATCACAACATGCCTACTGGCAAGTGATAGTGATCTCCATACACGTGTAATTTGCACCATGGTCCCATATCAGCTTGAGTTATATTATCTCGCCGATGGCAAGTGTCCGAAATCCACCCAACCACGTGCCTATCGATAGCAAACATGTATACACTCTTAGTTGTGCAAAGAAAAACAGAGTAATGGCGAGAGGAAGCACAAAAGTCTCCTGACAACGTTTCGTCTGTTTAAAATTTGCTGTGAAACAGATGGTTAACAATGCGACAAATAATGGTAAAACACATAAACATGTGATTTCTTATACATTCAAAACATTAATGTTTCTAAATAATTGTTTGTCGGAATATTCGCATCCGCCATTACTCAATGTGATATCTGATGCGCGTCCAACGTTACATGATAACGGGTCCTCGTTACTCGTTGATAATGTTAAATATTCGATTTGCTAGAAACTGGTTGCTTGGCGGTGGTTCTGTTGCTTATATTTCAATGACAGGGGTCCCGGCGGTTCCTCAACGTCATGAATTGTTCAGATTTGCACACGTTATAACATCATTTTTTCGGTCAATTTGCGTGCTATTTCTGGATTTTCCAACAACTTTCCTCTTTATATAATAATTGTGGACACGTTTACATCAATTTAGCTCCCACCGATTTAGACTAATATAGTACCAAAACACTACGCACACTGAAACATAGGTAGATTATTTTTAAAGGCATTTACTCACCGATTTCGTTGACCAGCCCGCGAAATTTTCTTCATACGGAACTCGCGTCCTTTGTTACGTACCCGGGTCCTCGTTACACGGATGACCAGCGTGCATACGTCGAGTTCGAATCAGTTAAAGGTCGACATATGTGCACAGTGATTCAGGCCCGATAACTCTATATTAAATAATCGTTCATCGACATTCGGCAAACCTCGTCAGATTCCGTCACCGTTTCAGAGGTCACAGGTCGAGGAGTTCAGAATGGTTCATCGACTGTCAAGCGCTGCGCAGCTGAGTCGCCGAGTGATTCATGCGAGATAACTCTAAATTGTGTTGTGAATACTTCTCATTAAAGCGATACACCAGTTAATAATGTTGGCCAATATTGCCAATTTAATATGTCTGCTCATCCAAGTAACGTCGACTGCCATAAGTCTTTAGAGCAACTCGACCGTCACTCACACAGATGGCACACTATGGTTCATGAATTTAAATTCTCCCGCTTTGTCTCGGACATCAATGGTCGGAACTTCATCTGCAAAAGCTCTCCACCCAAGCTCAATGATTATTGGTGCTTTTTCACAGTGAAAGATTGCGCCAGTTTGGCCGCTGTTTGAATAAATAAAGCTTCTTCCACACTTCATAAACATACAATTATAAATGGGTTGCTGACCGAACAGCAGCACACATGTACACGTTCTCGTGAATGTTTACTTAAAATTGCCTTCTGCTCTTCACCGGGAAAATTCGAAACCATAGTCTCTACAATTACAATCTGTGTTCTGAGTTGTTTATGGTGACACCACGAAAATAAACCACACATGCGGCTATCTCTGGTCTGCATATTATGTGACAAGCAGAATATGACCAGCGACCTAAAGGCTCAAGTTCTAGGCCTCATACATAAAGCATTCAGTAAAGTAGTAGTCTACATCTTCAATATTCACAACTTGTCTGGGAATTTTTGAAAAATACATTCAGGCCGTTTCAGTGTGTAGTCTGTCCAGATCCAGAATCACCCACCAGAACCATTGACTACTTCAACAACTCACTTCAAATCGACAGAGAATCACTCTCCATACCGAACCCGGTGTTACCTACAATACCACCAGACATGGAACCAGCTAAATTGACAGCCATCTCTCCATCCTCCGGAGCAGCTGTGTTAAAGGACATACCGCCCGTAATTATTGTACCAATACAGTCACAAGGTGATTAAAGAATCATGAAAGTAACGGACGACGACACTTCAATGAATTTACGACACCTTCTGTCCCCGCCAATAACACCGATTAAGATCAAGTCACCACGACATGCCGCCTATTCACCTCTTTATTTCCAGGTCCAATCACCGATAGTGCGAAAGAGACGGCTTCCAGTTTACAACGAACCATCACTGCCAAACCTCCACCTTCGATCTCATATGCCCCCAGCATCGAGAATGGGACATTGACAGATCACAGCTTATAGCGAACCATTCCGAACCCACCTCCACCTCCGATCTTTGGGGCACCTATCATTGCTGTCTCCAGCCCAAATTGCATCATCACTGCCACTCCACAGTTATTCATATTTCGTCATCACAGCAACGTATCATCGACACCCCGGATGCAGAGGAAATAGAGAGCTATCACTAGGGAGTCATGCCGCTACTACCACCTGCACCCCGTGGGCCCGGGCCAGCCAATATTATAAGTTACGGTACGCTTAGTGGTCGGATATGGTGTCATGCGAGGCGAAGAGAGATTAATAATATTGATCTCGCTGAGCCTCACATGACACCATATCCGACCACTAAGCGTCCCGTAACGTATTTATTATGTCAGTGGACAAAATCCAGCATATCCCTTTAATTAATCGTACCTGTAATTTATTTTAATTTGGCAAGTTAAATGTGTCAGCTATGGCCATTAACTTATGTAACGTCACAGTGACGCGCAATGGACGTTGAACGTCAACGCATTGAGTCAATGGCTAATCACCAGAAGTAGGACAACTTGTTGAGTTTGATAGTTAATTTTTGAGTCTTTAGAATTCCTCAAATATATCGCATGCAGGTTTTGGTACATGGTACTATGTCTTTAAATTCGCAGAAAATGATTTCCGACATATATCCCCTTTCTTGGCGCCAAAATACACCAAAATAATCCACGAGGCGACAGAGTTTCTGAAAAACAAAATGGTGGATAAGCACCTAATATTTATTTCATATGGGTCACTGACCTAATATGGGTTCATATACCGTCACTATTTATCGACGCTGATTGGCTAATCGCAAGAGCTGACATAATAAATACTTATTCCACGGGGGCTTAAGCTGATGAGTGGAGTGATATGAGCCGCTGAAGCCCGATCAACTAAGATTACAGTACACGCATGTGGCAACCAACTTGGAGTCGGTGGGAGCTGACTTTATCAAGGCCATTCCAGAAGACGTACTCATCCTACAGTGATCGAAGCCCATCGTACATGGCGACGAGGCATCAAAGCTGGTAACAAAAAGGTACTACCAATACAAGGTTATGAGCGAGATCGCGGTTGGCGAGACGCCCGGCAAGATAACTACCCACCCAACTCAGGAATGTGGCTCTTGTCCGTGATAAGTCCACGGTCCACATCAGCAGACTATTGGACGGACCTGGGGATGCTCTCCAATTAAAGTAATAGGAGATGGAGAAGCAGATCAGGATGATAACGAAAGTTATTAAGGTTGAGGACGAAGATGAAGAAGATGATGATAACGATTTTGCTAACGATTAAGGTTGGTGGAGACGATGAAGAAGATGATGATGATAACGATGTCGATTAAAGTTGAGGAAGAAAATGAAGATGTTGATAACGATGTTGATTAAAGCTGTGGAAGAAGATGTTAACCCCTGAAATCAGCACTCTGGCCTGTTTGGGCTAAAGTGGAAAAATGAATCGATTGGTCAAACTTTGACATTTCGGCCTCTAAATGCGAAAAGCCTGGCATCGATAATTTGGTGTAAGCAGATGAAGAACACGATGAGGCGCGTGTGAGCTAACGAGAGTGGCGATAATCTAGTTATTTAAAAAATTGTTACACCGTTTATATATATAATACCGGCAGTTCTGATAATTTATTTGTTGGAAATATATGATTTTTATATACATGTTATACATGTCGTGTCAGTCAATAGTATTTGTTATCATCGCAGTCTGGGCTGGACGAGATTGCCACGGGTTAGAACCCCGACATGGCCTAAAATCGGGACCAATTTCGAGCTTCATCTGAGTTAAGGGAAGTGCGATTCCGATCAGGCCATGCCCATTTCGATAAGACATGGGAATTTGTTCTCACTCACTAATTTGAAGCAATGAACTCTCATACTGAGTCCGTGCCTCCATAACTCTGATAAAACGCCAGTACAAGTAACCGTATATGATCAGCATAATGCACTTCCTCCGAAATTGTAGATTATGCAATTTCGGAGGGAGTGAATTATCCTGTAGCACCGAGCTGTGACAATATTCGAATCCAGTGTTCATTCCTTAAAATGTATTCCAATCAGTGTGAACAATTTCGCATTTCTTATCGAAATGGCCATATCTGCTAGATTCAAACTCCGCTCAATTGAGATATCTGAATTCAGTGTCGTATATATGGCATGTTAGCATCATAGATGTCAGACGTTTAGTTCTCTTATGATTCGATCTATGACATTAAAACAACAAGATTTGGAAGAAAACTGTTGAATGACTCAGTCTCTCAATATGTAGAATTCCAGAAACCGAAAGACTGAACAACTTCATGTTGTGGTGTGCAGTAGTCTTTAATTGTATCCAACAACATATTCGGCTTTGTTTTCTCAGCATCACATGTGAACGTAACGTGTTCGTATGCTGCCATCATCCGTGGATCAGCACAATGTAAAATTCTGACTTTCTCGCTCTTTATGGTAGCACACTGGCCAGAAGATATATATATATAATTGCCATTGCCATTTGATGTACTGTTCTGCCAGGTTATTCTTGTCAAGTTCCAATACTGGAGGTATCTCCAGGAACTATCTGACCGAAACGCAATATATACAGTTTAAAACATTAATAATTCACTTGTTAGCTATATGGCGAGTCTATATGCTGTCAGTGTATGACGCTGTGTATGTAAGTTCCACGCGTGCTTGCAATCTAGTCAATGAACAGAATATAAATTTCTCGCAAGAGTTCGCATGCTCACATTATACATTTAAACCATACAAATTTAGAGAATGCTAATTGGTTACCCGTAATGAACAGTAATGAACCTAGATTCAGAGAACAAGTTGTATGCACAGATGAGGTTGGCCAAATGTGAAATCATCTGGACCCATTGCATTACTAAGGTTCAGAACAGGAAGCCAATATAATGGAGACTGACAGTTGATGTCGTGAGAAACATACCTTGCCAGCACACATGGAGGTTTTATTGGAACAATGTAGACAGTTGAAGGGACACAGAAGAAAACTTGGCAGACTTGTTGGTGAAACATGGGGAAATATTTTCAAAGAAAAGACATTTGTCGTACCCATTTGGTCGCACATACTACCGAGAGACCTATCAAGCAACCTCTCAACGTGTGTCATATGCATTGCGTGTTCAGGTCGAAGAAGAAATACAACGGATGCTATAGCAGCTGGTGTAATATATTAATCAAAATCTAGTTGAGCTAGTTAGGTTGTGCTAATGAGAAAAATGAATATTGGGGCGGATGGAAAACCGACCAGCTACATGTTGTACAGACTACCCGAAGGTGAATGTTGTAACGGTGAAAGATTCATATCCCCCATAGTGTATGAAACATAGAAGCATTTGATATCATCCTAAGACAGTGACTGCTCGTAATCTTGGATTGATGTGAATGGGGAAATGGAGAGCCTGTGGCAATATCCAGATATGTTGGTGACTTGTTAGAGAAGTTTATGAAAGTACATGAGGGCGAGAATGATAGCGATAAAAGAGAAGCAATGATGTGAAAGACAGTGTAAGAGGATGTTGGTGATGCAGTGCTACTACGAGTAACGAGTGTGATAAAGGCCTATCCAGAAATCTTGTTCCGAAATATTCCCCATTACTTCTACATTGGTGGCATATCTACCGAACCTGAACTGAAAATATAATTGCACATTATTATACTCAATTATTTGTCCCTTACATGCATTGTAGAAAAAACTTGTCTGATTCTGCTTTTAATCGTGTGTATGACAATGTTGCTCATATCTCTGCTACATAATTATAGTAGTATTGGTTTCACTTTGTGAAAGAGAAGAAACATACGGTGCAGTACATTATTAAGGAACAGAATAACTAAGAAATATATTCTCCGTGTTATTTTTTCGACTTTATAAGTTTCCCTGTCAAAAAAAAGTTACAAGGCTTTGTACTGGTGGAATATGATCTCTACGGGCGTTAGGCAGAGTAAAGATTCATGACATGATATACTATTACTCAAGGGCGAAGCGGAGCAGACCTGAAAGTATCGGTTCTGGAGGTTGGACCGGTCCAGTCAGTCCGCATCCCTAGTTTCGGCGTATAACTAAGGATTGTGTGTTGGTTTTCACGATGCCTGTGTGATACTAAAGACCATGCGGGGAGTGCAAGTACTTTTCATTTTCTTTTGCCCGATTGGTGGAAATTTTACTCAGGAAATTCTGACTTATTTGGTTTCAGATATAATTAAGCAAATGGCGTATTTCAGAAATATCTATAATCACAGCGACGATACTGAGAAGCCGCATCGCAGATCAGGGAGTCCGTTAAATATCCGAGGCAGTGAATTATTTCAATAGAGTTAGTCCGCCTCTAATGGGGATCACCTACGTTGGCGTATTTGTTACAGTGCGCGCTGACAGTGGTGTAAATATTTCCCACAGACTTTGACAATGCTAACGTTTGTTGATGGGCATCAAAGGCCAAATTGAAAATGTTCAAACTGCTTTCAGATTATGTGAGCTTGACTTCTGTGGAAACTTTCCCAATAAAAGAAACAAACACCATCAGGAATTGACTGGTCCCGGAATATAGCATTGCCATCGCTCTGCTTTGGACGTATTATGGGAGGGCACGTCACAGAGCGATAGCGTCGTAGTGTTTCACATATGAGCCAGGGACGAGTCTATATCAGGAATGGATTACACTTTTAATGTTCTTGTTTGCATAACTAGGGACAGTACCGTACTAACAGAATAATTGTCATTTTTGGATCAGCCTTAAAGTCACGGGCGGCGTTCGTTGCAGAAATATTCACATTTGTTCAAATCGCCATTAACAGAAGGAATATTAAAATATATATAGTTTTGTTCATATGCCAAACATAATCAGCGCGTAAATATTATATTGTCGTACAAGACGTATTGTGTACGATTGTGTACGTAATCACGAGCCTGCTCGTGTTACAAAAGTTTTGCTTCTGTTTACATAACACAGCGCAATTATATTGGTTAATCACACCCAAATGATATGAACGCTCTTTATTATTTCCATGTCAGGAAAACAGTAAGCAATTATTTCATGTGTCTTTTGGGAACAGTCAAACTTGTTGTCCCGAGGTATCAGGAATGATTATCGAACAGTTCGATAGTCATTCCTGATACCGATGGACAACAATTTTGCCTGTTCCCAAAAGACACATGAAATAATTGCTTTGTTACCCAATACATTGGCCAGTCAACAGTTCGCTCGGAGCTAGTCAACAGTTCGCTCGGGTCGTGCAACAGTTCACTTGTGACTTCACGAAAGCTGACCGTCATTGCAAACCGGGCAATAGTTCATTCAATGCGGGCAACAGTTCGCTGTGGCGTTACGAACGCGAATTTGGGGTTAATTCTAAATCCCAATGATTTACGAAGTAAAACTCTACTATTGGGTAACAATAACAAATAACGCTCTTTGTGTTTACCATATCCGGATCTAAACAAAAGCCAGATTCCGTAACGTTTTTTTGCTTTTGTTTACATAACAAAGGTAAAACATTTGACAATAACATTGGTATAAGAACAAGATCTGTCTATATTTTACTATTATTTCTGTTTATGGCGGTTTTTAACAGCATACCCACCGCCAACGCCGCCCATATCCTTAATAAATTGGCCTCTTGGCAAATGGAGTTTGTGAGAGAATGACTCTTTTAATTTTTGTGAACATTTTTCATTGAATTATTTCAACCAATCACAGCCAAGCGTGTTTTAACTGTTCTACTTTTTACTCATCCCGCTGCATGTAGTATTTACACCACTGTAACCTATTGAGAACCCTAGCCAGTAATTTTCAGCGATTTCAACATTCGACACAAAATCGCTATTCATTTTACCATATCCAGTGCTTTATATCGGGGAATAAAACAACAAATGGTCCTCATTGCCAACTACATGAGATATAAAACCTATTGTAGTTTCACATGTAGCGATACTATCGGAATTTTCCTGTAAATAGCTCCACTAAGTGCCGCGTGCGATGATATTATCAAACAGCAATGGAAATATTGCAACCCACAATGCATGTTGTGCAGCTACACCAACAAGAAAGTGTACCCGTTACTGGCCATAGTTGTCCACACTATGTGGCTAATTCCTTACTGGCTGGGAGATCGTGACTTCACTCTGAAACTTTTTTTTCCAATTATTACTGTCATAATAACTAGTTATGAAAATGTTTAGACATTGAATAGTCTGCTCTTTGTTCAAGGCATATCGGCTTTAGAACATGTTGTGCATTCTCTGAATATTGTTTCACCTTTGATCATTTTAGTCCATGCACCATTTCCCCATGCAACACACACCCTGGCATACTGCATCTTATTTCCATCAAATGATAAACCCCACACTGTCAAATAGTCCTTCGGCTGTCCAATGCACACTGTGCAAAAAATATATTTGAGTCCATACGAATTTCAGTGAAGAACTTTTGTTCAATTATTATATGAATTTTCATGTATATATCTACCCTTTACCCAACAAACCGGCCAAAACCGGCCAAATAAAGCTGCAACAGCCTAAATTATCTTGGGTCTGTCTCAATAAAACCAGACAAATATGGATATCATTGGAACCGGCTCATTGACCACATTGTGATGGTTACAGTTATGCCCTGTGCCAATGCATTCTCTTATATATGCGAGTCGACCATAGGTCGCCTCGCATATATAAGAGAATGCAATGGCCTAAAAAAATCTTTTTTTAACACTTTTTACCATTTTTTCTTACATTCTTTAACAATTTTATAATTTTTAATGTGTTAAGCCAATGCATTCTCTTATATATGCGAGGCGACCTATGGTCGACTCGCATATATAAGAGAATGCATTGGCACAGGGCCCTTCTGTTGGGTATCCGTGGACCCCAATTGCTGCTACGAAATCAGTTAGTATTGCTGAAATAGTCACTGTCACCCCTTTCGTTCAGTTAGGTACCAGCTTTTTTAATTTTCAGTTGGGTCCCAGCTTTTATCAAATTTACATTTGGGTACCCAGCTTTATGAAAGCAGGATGCAGAGGATGCAGGACCTATTTTCTATGCCTACAATTCTTCTCCGGTATTATTTTTCAAGCATCGTGACGAATGTATATCATATGTAAGCAAGTATTCATAAATTTAACAGTTTCATTTCGAAAACAACTGACGGCATTCACTAATTAGATTACGTTATGTGTGAGATTGCATAAGCCGGGTACCCAAATGTAAATTTTATAAAGCTCGGTACCCAACTGAACATTTAAAAAAAAGCTGGGTACACAACTGAACGAAAGGGAGTGAGAGTGACCATTTCAGCGTTAGTAGAGTGCATTTGACTCGTAGCTATTGTATAACCATAAGGTTTTTTTCTGATAAAATGATCGATGCTATGTGTTCTAATCAAATTATTTCGGATTCGGAAATATCGATCTAAACGGTTGAGCAACTGCAATGAGAACGCACGAAGCCCTATACAATGCAGAGGCGGGTCGTCTACCCTTTCATGCATCGACACCACGCGGGTGTAAACTCCAATTCGATTTGTGCACGAAGCAGTTCTATTTTGTAATAATCGCGCGGCCTGCACATGACGGCATATCATTCGCGGAGCTGTCATCCAGGTAGTTATTACGCATTGATCTCATGCATTATCGACAGAAAACTCCTATATTGCGTTAGATTATTTGTAAACTCTCATTGTCACGAGAGTCTTGGAATCGATTGCGACGGCTCGTAATGTGTGCGCAGTCGCAGTAAAGGTGCATTGTGTTGAGCATTAACCATTTATTTACTGAATGGAATCACCCATTGGTTATAAAAGTATACATTAGAAGTGCCTATTATTCATCTGGAGGGAATTATAGAAATGTGAGCAGACGATAGATGGAAGACAATTATCTGTTTCTGGTAAATTTCAAAAATTCAGTCAAAGCAGCGCTCTTAATTATTCTCATATCAGGAATGGATTCACAAGAGACACTCTTTATGCTGCAGAGGAACGGGGTCAGGTTTCTTCTCGGTTCTATATATATATCAGTAGTTTGCATGTAAAATGCACATAAAAGTGCGTATCGTTCTTGTGAACCTATTTCCAGGCCTGCAAATAGCGTGTCTGTCATCTGCAGACTGAGGTCCCCAGAGGGTGAATTTAGTGACGCTATCCCACACAGCAGGCTAGCATCACCAAATTCACACTCTGGGGACCTCATTCTGCTTTGGCCCTCAACTGCTATGGTAGACCTAGGATCAGATTGAAGTACCCCCGTTGAAGTTGGTGATGTTCACCCATTGGGCACCTCGGTTATGCATTTTATCTTCTGCAAATTAGGGGATATAGAAACTTAACAGAAGGGAATACGTAACTGAAAACAATGTTAATTTGAAACTACACATACTTACCAGAATATGAGTCCTAAGCAGAATGAGGTCCCCAGATGGTGAATTTGGTGATGCTAGCCCGCTATGTGGGATAGGATCACTAAATTCACCTTCTGGGGAACTCATTCTACAAATGACAGACACGCTATTTGCAGGCTTGTCTGTTCCGGTCCCCATAACCGGGTCCGTATGTAACAACAGCGAAAATGATTAGGTATAATTTCAGGCAAAACACCTGTCTTTGAAATTTCATTCATATATCTGAATGATATGATGACGACGCTGATGGTAATTATTACGACGAATACGACTACTGTGATGGTGATGATCTGACATGCGCTCTGCGGAAGTCATCATGGCAGGCTCCATGTTAATCGAGCGGTCGCTGTATATATATATATTGTTTGTGTTCTATTTATTTTTTTTATTTTTTATTGGGGATTTGGGAGTGAACCCTGGAAGATTTGGAAGGGTCGGAACCCCTCCCCTACAACCCACTTAGAACATTTTGGATGGCTCTAACACGCTTGGTACAATATTACTCCAGTCATTTGTACAAGCCAACCAATGAACCCGCTGCAGCCATTGCAGGCGCTGCTGTAGTTGATCAGAACATGCTCTGATACTCATCAGTACGACAAGCTGACTGGTACTCGTTTAACGCATGAGTGATGCGAAGGCGACACAGTACGAGCGACCTTGCTCAAGGGTCATAACTTGGCGCAGGTTTTGAAACAGCGAGCAATCTGACAACTACTTTGTGGAGACTCAATGACCGGGACGCGCTGAGAACCCATATCGGTGTGTTTACAGCGAATACAAGTCCGACACGATAACCACTGGACAACGGAGCTCCACATTACATGACGCATGATATGGTGATGGTGAAAAATATCTATTTTTGTGAGTTACTTCTTTCTTTTTTTGTTTTCCTGATGTTGTTATTGCTTGGGATGTGGCCTCCCGGTGTCGTTGTTCGTGTATTGCTTCTGCTTCTGCCAGCTCAGCTTGTGCTCTAGCCATATCCCTATGTACCTCTTGTAGGGTTGTCCAGACTTCATCTGGGACGATGGAGCCGCTGTGGAGGTGGAGATGGAGATGGAAGACACCGGGATGTGTTGGTACCCCGGTGTTCTTGGTGGTAGCATGTTCATCTCCACGAAATCTACGGCATGGACGTCCGGGTGGAATCTGCGTCCCTGTCTCCGCTGGCCTCGACGACGGCAGAGATGATGTGCGTCTCCCCTGGTCCGCTGACTCTGACCTCCGGGCAGGAGGGGCCTCTGTGCGTCTTTTAGATAGCTCCTGTCTGTCGATGGTAGAGGGCCGATGACCGTCAGTCGTCGCAGCCGAGTGGGAAGGGGCAGCCGGTCGATCAACAGTTGCCTTCTTATTTCTCCATTCAGCCCTTCGAACTGCCTCCCTGCGTCGACGTGGAGCGGTCTTCGTCTTCTTCCCTCCTCCGGTGGTGAAATCCCTGCGCAGAACCGTGGGTCCCTGTCGGTTTTCAGCTGCTACGGCCCTGTACTCCACAGACAGATGCACGAAGCCTCCCTCAGCCTGGTGAAGAGTCCAGCTAAGGGTATCCACAACGCGCAATCTGCCCAAAGCAGCGACCACGGCAGAGGGGATAAACTCTATAATCCTCTGCCAGGTCCAAAATCACTCACACCGAATCGCGCGGGCGGATAAGTTCTTTACAGAACGATCACACAACTCACAAGCGATCTGGGCTCAGTCAAAAAGAACAGCGACAAGTCACAAAGCATTAATGCTACTTGCCCGCTCCAATTTCAACAGTTGTTTGTGTTCTTTTCTTCTGTCCACCTTTTGTACAAAACCATACTTGCCCAATGTCAATATATGCCATGCATATGGTAAGGACCAGGGGTAAAACAATTATCATGCTTTGTCAGAGGGCATTGAGGACACTCATAGCTTGATTGGGGAACTGATATGGATTGTCGATAATAATTCAATCTTTTCTGTACAATTATGCTGCTCACTTCATATTCCGGGAAGGTTGCTCGCCGACGGGACCTTATAATGTGAGCGTTATCTAGTGTCGGTGATATCCGGGGAAGGTTACATGCAGACGGGATCTTGTTGGGGGCGCTATCCAGTGCCGGTGGTTTCGGTTGAGGAGAGATTGACACTGCCACACAAATATGTCGCATTGATTTTGTTCTTACACAAAAAGTTGTCCATATATACACACTTCAAATAATCTTATAGTAATGTCTGCCCTTAAAAAGCTCATTCTTTGAGGACATTTCTAAATAATAAAATGAGTCGTTTAGCTTGGATGTAACTCAGTCTAGCCATTCCATCGATAAGTGGCCATATATAGTGTCTATATCATTCCGTATCTAAATTGTTTCACATTAAACATTGATCTTGGAGCGACTGATACTGATGGCTGAACATTTGATATTATTAGCTCTGACGGGGAACTCCATAACATTGAACAATTAGCACATGTAATATATTTCTTTGTTAACACATGTTCCTTAACAATGTATTTCATATTAAACATACACGAAGGTAAAATATCGAGTCTGCATGATTTAGATGACTTGGTGAGCCGATTTCACAATGCAATTTGAATTGATTACCAGGATTTCATGATTGTGAGTGACGAAGCGCGAAATCTGTTCACAAAAGCCGCATAAATTGTGCAATCGCGAGCTGGGATCTTCACATACTGCATGTGAAATACATTATTGACGAAACGGTATTAACTTAGAAATGTATTACCTGCAGAGTTATAAGTTCAATGTCATCAAGTTCACTGTCAGAACATTAACAAGTTTCCAGGCTTTGAACTGATATAATATGATGTCTACGGGCGTAACCAGAGTGGAGATGCGTGACATGACCTGATGTCACGCGATACTCTTGGAAAATTATTTATCGAAAACATTTCTCCAATCTGCGTATAATGCATAGCTGGGTGTCCAAGCCACGGACTCACAATCAACGACTCCCTGCTGGTGATTATTTATCGGAAATCATTCTCTGTCTCATTGACGTCACAAACAACGCAATGTCGTCGCGGCGCATCCAATAACAGAAAGCGCGGACTCAAAGCAGTTCACGAAACGAACTGTTATTAAATAGTTCTATTCTTGGTGAAATTGATTTGCTAGTTCCTTGAGAATGTAGTTTCGGCTACAGCGGTTATTTGTCCATAAACATATCTGTTTTGACGAGGAATAAAAACTTTTTGTCCATTTGCGTACGGTGTGTAAACATGACGGACGCTCGATCAATTCGACATTCATAACGCTTCGCAGTATTCCTGATAAATTCTTATTACACCATCGTCTGTAACACAGAGTCAAACACCAATCGCTTTTCTATTGTGATGATGCGGGTTGGCCCCCGTATTGTCTCAATGGCGGTCAGTTTGTATATATGCAATACGAGCACACTGTTTGTGGGTGCCACACCAACCCAATGGCCCATCAAATTCAAACTGGTCACTGGGACGTATTGATACAGACAGAGAAATCCACCACTGAATCCTGAAAACCAGTTAACAGAGACAGAGGATCTCACATGAGTTTCTATTTTATACGGAATTAAAAACAATTGTCAACCGAGGTCACTAAACTCGATTTGAGCCGAGGTTTACCGAGGCTCAAGTAGAATTTAGTGGACGAGGTTGATAAATTACGTATAAAATAGAACGAGTTTGAGATATCTTTTATCACATGATCAAATAAACGCGAAGCAACGCGAAGTATTCATCGAAAACAACAATCATAAACTTTAGCAATCGCAAGTCATTTAAATAATGGCCTGACGTCATCGCACGCGCTAATATTACACGTGTGTCTTACCAATAATTATGAAGCTGTTATTGTGGGTTAATTATGTGATAAAAGTTAATCATACATACCAGTTAACAGAGAAGTGAATCCTGCATACCAGTTAACAGAGAAGTGAATCCTGCATACCAGTTAACAGAGAAGTGAATCCTGCATACCAGTTAACAGAGACGTGAATCCTGCATACCAGTTAAGAAAATATCGAATAAAAGACAGTAGTTTCACACTAATATTTACACATTTGCTGAAGTAATGTCCATAACTTCAATTTCAGGATTTAGTCGGAAATATGGCTTGTTGCCATTCATCGGATAGCTCTCACCAAGAGCTTTCCGATGAATGGCAACAAGCCATATTTCCGACTAAATCCTGAAAGAAACATTTATTTATAAAAAAAAAAAAATTGGGCATTCTCTTATATATGCGAGGCGACCTATGGTCGACTCGCATATATAAGAGAATGCATTGGCACAGAGTAAAAAAAATCCCGACTTACGACTGGATTTGATATGGCGGGAAGTGAATTACATCAAAACATGTTATTTGGGCTGAGAAATAATCAAATTTGAGTAATTTTGTGCTATACAACTACGCACAAGCATTTTAGTTGAATACTGAATACCTGTTAAATTGGCCCTACGAATGCCGAGTACCAAGTTATCAACGGGGTATGAATCCCGCTTATCAAATCTCATTAATCCCGCGTATGGGAAAGGGGCCTACACCCTCATGTTTGTCATTGGTCATCTTTGAATTCTGAATGGGTTCGTGTTGCAGCATGGGCTCAATGACTTAATTCTGCCAGCAGAAAGGGCGTGGAACCACCGTCATAACTTTGAATCCCGTTGTTCATCCCACCCAGCTCCATTCAGAGTTCAGTTCCCTGATACGCAGGACTTACCGATGCCAGCATCTACACATAATGTGAAGAAATCGCAAATTTATTTATTTGAGACTTGTGTAGGTTACAATTCATTCTGCATTATTCAGAGAAACTGAACTGTCCATATTCATTTGAAAATAATTGTCTAGATCAAGCCAGAATGAATTGTAACTGGCAAAACACTTCAATAAAAATGTTATATATAATTAAGAAAATGTCGGCAGCGGTCAGACATAGCGTAGCGAGGGGATGAACTCTGTTTTGCAGCATGTCAGCGGGGTTTAATTGCTCAGATGAAGAATGCGAATAAAAAGCAGAAGTGCAGATCTAGACCGAGTGGAAGAAGGGGCCAATTAACGCTTCATCGGCGGCTCTTCTCGATGGACACGAAGCAAAACACAGCCCGCCGCAACAAGAGAACCCCGTCAAAGTGACCGACGTTACACCAGCAGTGCATGGATTCTCCACCTGTGTCATCACAGCCTCAGATGTAATTGGACACCTTCCAGACCATAGTAAGACTCTATAATACATCAAGCTGAGCATTCCAACTTAAATGGGGACTGTACACTAAATCCGGCCATTTATGGGACCACCTCCTTTTATACTCAACAGAATATATGCAACAAATGAATGAATTTGAGCCATGGATTAGTGCAAAATACACTCATGTGCTCTATGAACAATGAAAATAACATGGTAATTATATTGAAAATGGATAAATGGCTGGAGTCATAAATTCATTTTCATTATAATTACCATGTTGCTTGCATCGTTCATAGAGCATACGAGTGTATTTTTGCACTAATCCAATGCTAAAATGCATTCATTTGTTGCATATGTTCTGCTGAGTATAAAAGGAGATGGTCCCATAAACGGCTGAAATTAGAGTACAGTACCCCTTTAACAACAGAAGAACACAAGGTAAATAAAACACAAAGAATCTCAATGGCAACTGTTCGCATTTACTGACTACGAAAATCAGGGCCGGGAACCTACGTCATTATTTGTTTGACAATGGCGTCAAGATATCACGCCTGAAAATTTCAACATTCGTTCTTTTTTATATTTTATTTGCCAAGGGACAAAGGGCTTTGAATTGGGTTCATTCGAAATAAAAATTAAAGTATTTAAAACAACTATAATCAACAAGTGCATGAAAAATTATCTGACTTTGTTCTTATTTTTAATATTAATTACTCTCCAGTAATGAGATTTCCAATGTCAAAACAATTGTTATGTAAACATTACAGTTACAGTGGAATTACCGATAAAAGTCCAATTAGTCCAGTAAGATACCAAAGCATTGAAAAATATTCTGAAAATCATATTCAGACTATAATACTTGAACTTACTACACATTTAGCGATGTTCGTTGACAAATCACTTTAACAATTTTGTTTACATAGCAATGGTTTACATAGCAATAACATGGAATTTTGTTATTGGGGAACTATCAACAATTAACTTGTGTCCCTTTATTGAGCTATCCCAACAACTCATTGCGGTTATATACCATTTGAAATTGGAAGCTACAAAACATTGTATTATCAACTTATCCGGTCGAATGAACTGTGGACACGTTGTTTTTGTCGGGGTACCGTCGTGTGTTCTGAGTGTTTCTGTGCTTAGTTTTGATCATGACTGTACTTCCAGTCTATTATTATATATATATAGATATATATATATATATATATATATATATATATATATATATATATATATTTGGTTCTATTGCATGTCAACAGTTGACTCTGACTATGTATAGAAAACCGTTTTCGTCTCTAAATATAATGGCTTGTACACATCCAATCCGCCATGTTATCACGTGTTTGTTCGCAAATTCTGCCAGTACTGCAATCATTTTCGGTGACCCGTGGAGGCAGTTCTTAATGATATATTATAAAAACTCTATTGGATCTTTTTTCAGGGAGTGGGATGTTTTTTTTTCTCAACTGGTTCAAGGGTGTGTATGGTAATTAGAAGTGTCAAGGTGGACAACACCACAACGGACACCTTCTTGGCACCATCTGAAACTCCAAATTTATCCCAAAGTGTTTTTTTTATTAAGAGCGAACACGTAATCGTGTGAACAGTAATTTGGGACACATTAATAAATGGATCTTGGGACAGATGTTTACGGTGTCTCACACAAAGACAATGAAATAGCAATGCTATGGAGAGAGCGCACAATTAAATCACGAACAGCAACTCACAACCGGTATCACAATAACATTGCAATTAGTCATGTGAAAAGACTTGCCAACAAAAGAAATGCTGAAAGAGTATTCGATCGCTTTGAAACTTACGAAGTTCAAACGATATTGCGACAAATCTGGATAATCAAAGATGCCCCGATTTTTCACTCGTTAAGTTACTATTTCTTCGCCTTCGGGAGTAAAGAAAAACCTTTTTTTGTGGAGGGAGTCACACGTCCCAGTTCAGCGCTATTTGATTTCGATTGTGAAATCTAGTTTACCAATCCCGAATGTTTGTCCGGCGAACAATAACTCTGCTGGTTCTGACTGAATATATATAAGCCGGTCTCGGATCAATATCTTCATCCAATAAAGTGGACTATATGATTGGTTGAAATTATGCTGTTCGATTGGTTGAAAATAAGCAACACTAATTTCTTGAAATTGATATCGAATATTTGAAAAGACAGTGATGGAGTGCAAATGAAATTTTCCAAAGTGGACACCTCCGGTCCATGCCCAACCGAGACATTAACCTAGCTACGAACCTGCCTAATTTCATGTAAGTTTCCAAGAATTGTGTTCGGCTTTTGAGGTGTGTGGCTATTGTGGGCAGTTACGTGTCACGCAAGTGAATGACGTAGTTAAACAATGTCGCAAATTGGATCTCACAGAAAATCTATTGATCATGTGACACTTGGCGCGGACGCAGCCAATCCTCTGAGATGTCCCGGATGTTTTCCACAGGCGACAATCACGCCACCATTAGCCAATTATGTTATTTGCCAGAAGTGGTCCTCAAATGAATTGTATACCACAACGTAAATGTCAGAAGTCGATTCTGTGTATGGAGTCGTCTGCTTGTTATGGGACGCGAGCGTTTTCTATCACAAATCAGATTCGAGGGCATGTTAATGGCATTAAATCGAATATCTAAATTCAGTGTCCACCACAGCATTAACTGGATAATGGTTTTATGCTAGCATATTCCTGTATATGCTATGTGTTAGTACACTTGCACCCATCACAGCGATCCGGTCTCTGGATGTTTGGGATCTTTTATTCATGTTGGCAACACTTGAAGACGATCGCACGAATTGTTATTTTCCTTTTGTGTTTTAATGCTTAATCATTGTCAATTGGTAGGCCTATATTTAACAACCAAACCATCCCCGCGCGAAGTTGAAGAATGGATACACGAAACTACCATTGATTGCAATTGTGCCATCCCATTTGACGATGACAAATGCAATGGCAAGAAATTATATCTGCACGGTGTTCTCCTGCAGGCCATGAATTCAAGATGTGTTCAGAACCACAGAAGAGTTCACACTGTATCGGTGCATGCTCGGCAATTGGTCTCCCAGCTCCCATTTTTGACTATGAACTCAATATGTAAAAACAATGAAGCGTACCACAAGTTGGAGGTATCAGTTCTATATGTGTAATAATAACATATTAACCCTTTCTACACTAAATTTATTTTTCCATTATATTATACAAGTATACATGGGAACGGTTTATTATTCATTTGCAGTGTTGTTCATGTAAGACAAGCAAACAAAAGACAGAAAACAGATAATACAAGAGCAGAATGATCGATATACCTTGGTAGAAAATGTTCAGATAATAAGTTCAACATATGGTCGTTTGTTGAACATTTTCTCTGAACATTTCTCAGGGAATGAGTAGTTAGATTTGAAGGGGTGAAGGTCTCCGGGTATTCGGTGAAATTTGTGCGTTTACATATCCATTGTTTAAACGAAAGTGCACAACGAATTGTAGATATTTTGTTAAATGAATGGAATTGGTTACCATTGAGATCGTTCATGTGTGCTACATGTTTGGGGTTAGAGTCTTGCACCAATGCACCATGTCCGTATTTTCTGCGTTTGGGTGACAACAGTCGATGTCAGGAAGTCTGTTCAAGACCCCAATGATAATTGTAGATGCCATGGTGAAATTGCAATCCAAAGGCACTTTAGAACTGTGGATTCCAAAGCCTGTCGACAGCTGTACATCAAATTATTTCTTATAGAAACCATTATCCCACCACTTTGGCTTCCTGTATCGTCCGGATGATGCCATCGGGTCCTATTCTTTTATTGGAATTTATATTCCGGCGCTACATTTCAATGATTGCATATGGATCATCATAGAAAGAGTCTTGTGATATATCTTACCACTGAACTGTGTCACTTCTCCCTAATCGTGTCCATCTCACCATACAATTATTTTTTCATCATACAATGCTCAAGTAGACTTCTAACCAATTATAATAAATTCATATATAGGTTTGACTCTATTTTCCTGTGGGCCGCAAAGCGATCGATTTGATCGGTTCGCATATATAGAGGATCTACAACTAGTCCCCAGTTTATAGAGAAATTTACAAAACTCGACAAGTAAATTAGGTCTGGACCGAGCCTTTGGCGAGGTCCAGACCTAATTTACTGGACGAGTTTTGTAAATTACGCTATAAAAGGGGGACGAGTTGTAGATTCTATTTATTACATGCTCCAAAACCTCGACAAATAATACTGAAATCAACAAATGGGACACGAAACTAACATTGCCCGCGTAAAGAAATAGTCTCAGATAAATAAAGACTATTTGGCATATTTAATGACGTATTTTTAATGACATAACTTTTAAACTCTTCATTCATTATAGTTTGTTGGAAAAATATTGGAAGTCATAGTATTTTGAGACGTAGTGTATATACGGAATATAAACAGACGAAAAACCGGAAGCCAAAGGTCACCTGGCACTATTTCCTGTTATTAAACGAACGTTTAATATAATAATTTATAGAATGGGTTTATTGAATGGAATAAGGGTAGGATCATGTAATAAAATATGGTTATATATATATATGCCAAATTCTGGTTATATATATATATGCCAAATTCGTGTAAATGAAATACTCTACTTCACTCCCTTTTTTTAGTCCATTGTGTACCAGTTAACTTGACAAATACTCATTCTTCTTGCACTCGAAACCCCTCTTAGAACAGTATCTTTTCGTTACATGTATCTCTTTCTGCGAATTTATCCAATGCTGTTTATTCTGATACCAAGGACAACCTTCTTATTCCGATGAAAAGACTTAATAAAAGCCACTTAGGCTTGTTGTCTTATCCCCGTTTTTGAAATTGTGTTGTGTATGTCAATTTGGTTGTATGTTTTCAATGTTATGTTAGAATATAAAATATTGCTTATAATAATTCTGTCCAAGGGAAATGTGACTTCTCTCTCATATGTATGACCCA
The DNA here is from genome assembly GCA_032622095.1 of Siphonodentalium dalli. NCBI lineage: Eukaryota > Metazoa > Mollusca > Scaphopoda > Gadilida > Siphonodentaliidae > Siphonodentalium > Siphonodentalium dalli. The sequence continues at coordinate 198,110,363 of CP136065.1, read as the reverse complement.
ATTACCAGACAACAACAAATCTTAACGTGAAACGTGCTCTAGCCAATCGGGGGAAGCGCGCATCTTTAAACTGTGATCTGGTTTGGCTTATTGACCTGGTACCACGTGACCCACGAGAGTCGCATGAACCACATTTTATTTGTGCAATATGCTACAGTTTATAATAAGGACATCATTGGCTGACAGTTTTAGGACATACGTGAACATTTAACTATAGATTGTCTCGGCGTCAAGTGGAATTAGTAACGTATTCATCGAGAAATCTAAAGTTTTCTATTCTTCGTGGTACCTTCGACTGTGTGGGTTAATCGTTCTCTACATGTACAAAATCAGGCGCTTCGCTACATTTCTGTTTTGAAATAGATGCTAAGCTGTATTTAAATACCAGGTTGGCTTATGCATGGCATTGCTTTTTCGCTGCTAAACCTCAATTCGAAAACTGTCCAGCAGCCTTGATTTAAGGTAGGCCAGTTGTTGGCCGAATAATGAAACATCAGGTGTCCGATGAGTTGCGGGGTTAATATATTTGGATGGGGCGATCGAGGTTTTGTTAGACACCAAAACGAGCCTACTACGTCTTATACTCTTCGAGATGACCCACGCAATTATCAATTCTGTCCCGCAGTTTGTTATTTTGTCCCCGTCCCGTTCCGCAGTTGATGTAAACATATTTTTATTTCCAAATCCAAACAAATAACATAATATACAGATGACCAGATGTCTTGTGACCAGTGGAAAGCACAACCTTGAATCGGGTACGAAGGTAATTAACATACGAGTGTTTGTGGATGTTTGAAGGTTTTTACAGTTATTCTGTTCTTTATATAGTTGATGTAAACATATTTTTATTTCCAAACCCAAACAAATAACATAATATACAGATGACATAAATAAACAAACTATAAGAGTTAGTTTTGGAAATGAGGATCAGACAACAAGCCCGAGGGTTTATGTGAAGTCTTCTCATCTTTGGTGACATGTGCCTTCCCCAATAAGTGAGGGAGGGGTATTGATCAGACGGGAATGTATTGAAATAATGGTTTAGGAGAAGTGGAGATATATAACTAAATTTGAGTTATAGGGATGGAAAAAGGAAGAAGATAGAGTTAGGGATAGCATGATGTATGGAGAAAGTTCCGTAGTTGTCATGTCACACAGATTTTGAGCATTTTGAATATATGTTAATTGTAGAGAATCATAGAAGAGTCCAGTTAAACTCCAGGTGCACATTAGTCATTATAATGAAGTTGTTGGTTACCCTTCCATGACTGGAGCTTCCTGAAATTTTGCGAAAAACCCTGTGTCAATGCATTCTCTTATACATGGAGCCTGGCATATATGCCAGAATACACTCGTCTAACAACATTTACCCTGACTTTGTCAGCCATTTCATTCTCTTATATATTATATATATATATATATATATATATATAATATAATGCACTGGCACGGGATATTTTATGCTGCACTAGCGCATCTCCGCTCCTGAAAGGGTTAACTAGGTGAAGACCGTGCTGTTGGCGAGGGTGCGATGTTTCCCTGTTCAGACAGTGGTCATGGATCGTGACAGACGATATCTGGCCACTGGGTCATTAGCTCGAGACCCGAATGTTGTCTTGTGCTGTTTCTTGTAATTCTGAACACATCGGCTATTTATAATTGGCGTTCAGACATAGACATAATTGAAAGTGTGTGGCTGCACTTTGTATAGGCCTATATGTATATGTATATGTATATATCTAAATAATTAAACCTCAGATATCTCCGTTGAGCGGATTGTTGAACTTGGTGTGTACCCTTAAAGGGGGATACTGTACATTTAAATCCGGTCATTTATGGGACCATCTCCTTTTATACACAACAGAATATATGCAACAAATGAATGAATTTGAGCCATGGATTAGTGCAAAATACACTCATGTGCTCTATGAACTATGCAAACAACATGGCAATTATACGAAAATGAATTCATGACTCCAGCCATGTATTCATTCTCATTATAATGACCATGTTGTTTGCATCGTTCTTAGAGCACATGAGAGTATTTTTGCACTAATCCATGGCTCAAATTCATTCATTTGTTGCATATATTTTCTTGAGTATAAAAGGAGATGGTTTCATAAATGGCCGGATTTAGTGTACAGTACCCCTTTAATTCCGATGCTTTATTTTCGTTCAACGGATTACATGTACCTTTCATGCAAATAGATGCATCGATGAACCGACTTCTAAAGTACAAGTGTCAAATCGAGGATTTCTCCACAATGACTGCAGCGAGTAATGACTGATGACCACGAACCCGATTGAAGAACCCAATTTATACTTTTTGTGGGAACGCTCTCCGTCAAATATTATCGCTTGACTTGTCGGGCGCCTGACATAATGTTTTAATTTAATGATGTAACTTTAGAAAGTCAATATCTGACAGTCAAAACCTCTCACGAAGGGGTCAATGTTTTGACCTTATATTCGGATATACATGTAGCAGTGCCATTTGTGCGTTTTCCATATTAAACATTATCGAAACTATGAGACCAATCGTGTGAAATTTTGCTGGTCGGATATCTTATTTCAAAAGAGGCAGTTCTGTCAGGCCACCTATGATGAAAGACCACATATGATAAAAGAGTTGATGCTTATTATAAAGAGCGTTATTAAAATATGCTTCCATGCTCATTCCTCCAACATCAGCCACCGAATGTGCGCAGCTTTTACTGTGGTTCGATCCCTCGTCCAGACATCGGGATAATAACGTTAACTTGAGTTCGCATATCAAGGTGTACTTATTAAGAATAGGCGATTAAACTCTCTCGCGAAAACAATTGAGAACCAATTACGAGGCTAAAAAATCCGGCTTAGTAGAGGAAGGGGATCATCAACAACGAACTTATATTACCTCACTCGTGTCAGAAATATAACCCCACAGCACATTGTAAACATTCTTTGAAAATATGTTTTGGCTACGAACTTCAGTGCTAATGAGCGCAAGAGAAAGCCAATACAAAGAGTGCATTGTGTGGTTGCATGTCTATCTGTCGTTCTTCATCTTTGCGGTCGTATACTTCATCTCCAAAGAAGATTAACAAAGTCCCTATCCGGGTTTAAACATACATTGACGAACGGTCCAGCCAAACTTGGTCGAAGGGGGAGTTTGACACTGTTCAGTCGATAGCTGATTCGATGAGATGAGCATGCAAACAATCTACCCAGTTACCTGACGCACCACTATCAGGCCGGTAGAATGGCTATTGACATGCCCTCAATTAACACGAACACGCGCACGCTTATAACAACCATCGTGTGAGAATGAATTATTTGTGATATAACAACAAGACGTTATCGCCATACCGACACGCCGTTATAACGATATTGTTTACAGCTCCGCCTGTTTAGCTAATTGTTTAGCAGTTGATAATCTCGGTCAATAAAAGACGGACTCGTCAACCGCACCTACCCGACCATAAGCCCCGTTTTGCTGGACCATCGAATGGTTTGGTTTAGTTGCCGGTTTAAGGTTGTGAAATGCAAAAATGATCGCAATTGACAAAAACATTATCCCCATGCAGGTTACATGTGTGATTTTTTCTCGCTTATAAATTTCCAATCAAAATATGCTCGTTATCTGAATTGTCTATTTTCGCTGTCGGTACAACGCGGCGGTCTGCATTAAGTAAGTACGATTAATATTTATAGACACTAGTCACACTACTGATAAACCATAGATTGGCTGGGTCGGATTTAAACCAAAGATCACTTAAACCTATGGATTCTACTTTAAGCTATGGTTTTAGTTGCCGTATGGCGGTTTAAAACTATGTTTACATACATGTAGATCAGATTTAAACTGGAGATACCTGCACAAACGACTGTAAATGCCCACATGTACGCCTGTCCCTGTTGACCTCTGCAACTGCCCCCTTCCCTCGTTCTCTCTCTCTCTCTCTCTCCCTTTCTCCATCTCGCCTCTGATTTTTAATCTCGCTCTCTTTCGTCTGTCTCTATCTGCCCCTTTCTCCCCTTCTTGCTCTCTCTCTCTCTCTCTCTCTCTCTCTCTCTCTCTCTCTCTCTCTCTCTCTCTCTCTCTCTCTCTCTTTGTGTTAACCGTATGTATGCATGTGTGGTGTCTATATAATTGAATGCATAAATCTGTCATAGTGTTTGCGTCAGCAGTGTCAGAAATATCACCCCACTACACATTGTAAACATTCTTTGAAATCCATTTGTCTCCTGCCTTCAGATCTGATGAACGCGAGAGAAAAATAAAACTTGCAGATTGCAAGCTATATGTTCATTTAATACAACAGTTGGTAACCTGCCAAGGAAATATCCATTTGGACGTGGCGACGATGGTTTGGGGTGTCTCACCCCCAACTTTGGTCAAATATTCCTCAGTTGGAAATGCCATGCCTGCCTAGCACGACATTAGTTGGAAATTTTACACCACGTGCAGGTTGAAAGAGTTCTCATTGCTTGATATTCCATCCAGTAATTTGTTATTTTTTGACCCAACAGTAACGCCGATGGGGTCATTGTCACAAGGCTCCGGTCACATCCGCAGCCAGCTTTTTAAATGGATCACAAATGTAGCCAGCTTTTTTCACCGGCAATCACATTAGCAGCCAGCTTTTCTAATTCCATGCTCTATATGGCGCGAAATATGACGTCATCACGTTCGTGACTAAAATGTCGACGTCATGCTCCAAATCTGACTTTGTTTATCAACTTAGGGGCTTGTTACATGAGCCGGGGCAACTCGGCTAGCCAGGACAACTCGGTCGCGCTGTTACATGAGTCGAGACAACTCGGTCACCCGGGACAACTTGGTTTGACATGCACAAAACTAGCTGCAAATCACCGCCTCACAGCGTGATGTGGGTGGTCATTATACGTCACTCACATGACGCGAACATTCTATTGGCTGACGTCATGAAAGTCACAACGAATCGTGTAACGTTCCAGGTTTTCATCCCGTCTAGCCGGGATGACTCGCTGTTACATGGACCGAGTTGTCCAGGCTAACCGAGTTGTCCCGGCTAGGCGGGCGGGTTATCCCGGGTTGCCGAGTTGGCTCGGTCAATGTAACAGCACACCAATATTTTAGTGAGAAAGCGCAGAGGACCGAGGCACCCGGCAAACCGAGTTGTCCCGGCTAGCCGAGTTGTCCCGGCTCATGTAACAAGCCCCTTATATTGGAATATAATTCGAGCATTCCAACGACATTGATCGAAAACTTCAGGTTATTAGATGAACTAATATCAAAACAAAATTCAAGTTGTTGTTCATCCATCAACTCAGACAAATGAGATTAACCTGATCGTGTTCATTGAGGCTCGCCTGAATATGAAAAGCTGGCTACAAATGTGATCGCCATAGAAAAGCTGGCTACATTTGTGATCGATTTAAAAAGCTGGCTACGAATGTGATCGATGCCTTGTGACAATGACCACACCAGCAACAGTAAAAAATTTGTATATTTGCGGTCTGAAAAAAATTGCCATCAGTTGGAAATTGTCCAACCTTAGGGGGTGTCATGTTGGACATTTACAACAGTTGGTAAACTTGAGGTAGGCCTACCGGTTGGAAAGTTCCAACCCAAGGTGTTGCAAATTGATTTTGTCCGCTTTAATGGGGGAGTGCAGTTGGACAATTCAGGGTATACAGCACCCCACCCCCACCCCCAACGGAGACCCTCAAACCACATTCCTAAGTCAACCTATGGCTGCATGTCATTTTTTGTACCTCGACTAAACCATGGTGACCGTGCATCAGACACAATCCTCTGGAAATGATTTTACTTTATTGTTGTTTTATCGGGTAATATCTTGGTGATAATATTGTAATAGCTGCGACAACGTCCGGCGGGCACCGATAAATCACTCTTATTAATTTGATGTGATAATTCATTGGAAATGGGGACATATAGGATATGATAATTTATTTACAATACACACATGAATTATACAATGGCAGTAGCACATAATAAGGTAATGCTGTATATTGCTGTATATTGTTGGTGGTAACATACCCCTGCCTGGCTATCCCCTAAACCAAGTAACACTATAAACAAGAAAACCAGCGAAAACAAAACAAAATCACATTTAATGTTCTAAGTTAAGTTATTTCCTCCTGTATCTGTATCGGTGTGCGCGCATGATCAGTTCGGATGTGAGCGCACACTCCATATAAAGAATCTTTGTGAAAATGAACCCTCTCAAATTAGTCTCAATACTTTAAAATATAGAATTAACCTAAAAATAACAAAAACTTTCGGAATAGAGAACCTTCGGAATAGCGGACCTTCGGGATAGCAAACCTTCATAATAGAAGCATGTCCCCACAATTACACCGGTGACGTAAACACATGTGCCAATCTTAGTTGTACTCTCGTAATTATCGGTACGATGAAACGGTGACGGAATCTGACGAGGTTTGCCGAATGTACAATCACCCAGTGAATTATCGATCGACCATGCGATATCAAAAAACCAAAAGCTAGAAACACCACACTACGGTGGCGTAATAATTGATTAGATCGCATATATTTCATATCCACGTTACATATATGGGATATTCCGAGCTTCCTCCCACCGTTTGATGCGACCATGAGCTCACGCAGAATACATGTATTTGTTAATATTGAGAATATTTCATTATTGGTGGAGGCACTGTGTGGCCCAGTATGACATGTCCACTGCGTCGTGTGTGAGAGAACAGCTTATCAGTATCGATGTGGTCGTGATACGATTGGAATGGCGCATGCATTGAGATGTTCCTCATCTCAGATATAACCGAAATCAACTTGTATTCGTGAAATCAATCGCTTATCAACATAATGGATTTGTTATGTGGAATTTACTCCGAAACTCCTCTGAATTGATTTAGGAAATTGGCGGTGTTACCCATTTGCAACTCGCACCGAAACGTCCGACGAACCCCTTGAAATATGGGAAAGATGATTTGTGGTCTAGTCCGCATCCAAATTCAATCGGTTTCGATACCATGACCAGATCAGGCACATCTTTAACTCAACTATTTTATATATATCAAATTACGGAAGCACGGACCCAGTATGAGTGTTCGTTGCTTCAAATGTGCTTGATTCATTGGCGTGAATAAATTGTCATTGTTTTAATCCAAATGGCCCTGTATCGATCGGAATAGCACATTGAGATGTGCCTCAACTTGATAATCTGTCCCGATTTTCGCAATAGTGAAGCAAATGATCAGTCTTCAGATAAAATTCGTTTTATCACACTTTCTAAATGACATGAGCGTGACGAAATAATCGCTACTTTATAATTATATTTAGACTAATGTTAAATGACTTCTTTATCATGTGCTATTATGATTATTATTCGCATAGATCAAGACATGTTATTCGTCACTAAACAAACATAAGTATGGTACCAAATTAGTGCGACACTTATTTTGAATCATTTTTGTGAATACGATTTGTATCGAATTGACAAAACTGTAATAGCCATATATCACATGAAACCCCTATAATATCATTGAAAAATCCATTACATATTTTCTTATCTCCCACTAGTGTGTAATCGCCGCGTGCTTCCCGGGATACTTGGCATCGCGGCAAGTAAACTACCGCGCGGATTAATACTATTATAAATGCCGCGCTTGACACCAATACTAGACATTGCAAAATGATTGCTTTGTTCATTAACCCTTTACACAACAGAAGGGCCCTGTGCCAATGCATTCTCTTTTATATGCGAGTCGACCATAGGTCGCCTCGTATATATAAGAGAATGCATTGGCTTAACACATTAAAAATTATAAAATTGTTAAAGAATGTAAGAAAAAATGGTAAAAAGTGTTAAAAAAAGATTTTTTTAGGCCAATGCATTCTCTTATATATGCGAGGCGACCTATGGTCGACTCGCATATATAAGAGAATGCATTGGCACAGGGCATAACTGTAACTATCACAATGTGGTCAAGGAGCCGGTTCCAATGATATCCATATTTGTATGGTTCTATTGAGACAGACCGAAGATATTTTAGGCTGTTGAAGCTTTATTTGGCCGGTTTTGGCCGGTTTGTTGGGTAAAGGGTTAAAGTTCAATTATTGTCGTATACGGTTGTGAAACGTCTCAGCCAACGCCGTGCATGTGTGCATTTTACATGCATTTTTCAGCTTCTTTTACTTATTAAGATTTGTTAAAAAGGCATAAAGCTCTAGTTTTTTCATGTGATATACAAGATCTCCAACTCGTATATGTTGGGATATAAGATTTTTATGAAACTCGTTTCATAAATTTGATTCACAACTCGTCTACGACTTGTGAATCAAATTTATCTAACTCGTTTCATAAAATCTTATATATCAACATAACTCGTTGGAGGTCCTCTATATTCAACTAATAAATTTAAGGCCAAAAACAAAAGTGTTTTGGTTCTCGGGCAATTTTTTTTTCAAATCAATGAGGGAGGGAGGGTTTTATTTTTATTTTTTATTTTTTTCTGCGCATAGTAAGCATGGACAAAGATACCTTCCTCTGTCTAGTAATAACCAGAAATGTAGAGGTAACTGTTATGCATATATGATATAAACTCATTTAGTCTTACATAAAAATTACATTGTACTACCAGTGTATGACTGGGATTACCTAACATTATATAATCCTCCTGACATTAACTACTTTTATTGTTGTCTAAAATTTTATACCTCTCCATTCCAATATGTGATCCTGAATTTAGTACTGTGCCTTTCAATTGTATAAAGTTACAATTAGTGTAAGTTAGTTCACAATGACTAATTGTAAGAAGAGCATGAGGATCAGCTGATCATTTTCTTAATTTTAGTCATCTACTTCATGTTGTAAGCCTGAAAGTCACTTTTAACACATTACATGTTAGAGCTCAATGCACACTAATATTCAACACATATCTGCTATGGACATGGTTATAACATTTATATAAAAAAAAATAAAAAACATTGTCATAACATCAGGCATCGCAATAAAAAGGCCTAATGCGCCCTTTTTATTCAATGCGGCGGGGCCTGAGAACCAAAACCTTTTCTTTGTTTTGGCCTAACTATGATAATTTATTTCAGGTATGCCTGACATATAAGTACTAAACTGTCGAGTGACGTTATACACTCCGGCCACTGATCTATTGAACATTCATTCTGGTTTAGAGTCTATAACCTGGTTATCCACGATGTCCTTTCTTTCACCGTCATATATAAATATTCAAACTAATAAAAATATTTGCTAAGCCAACAGCTTTCGTCTCCGGATACGCAGCGCTAATGACGTCATAGCTTTGTCCATCCAGGTCGATATCTGTACGATATCGGCGGCTGGGAATAAATCATTTCAACATCCCAGCGTGCTGTAAGTCGATATCATTTGCCGGTGACAGAACAAAAAGCGTGGGTGGTATAGACACTAGCCTAGTGTAGATCTATAGTTCCGTCCCATATAAGCTAAAGCGTTGTGTATTGCGTGGCACTTTGGGCAGCAGAATTCTATTAGAGGGAGTTTTGTCCATGTATAATAACGATGTATAATAACGATGTATAATAACGATGTATAAACAAGCCATGAAACCGTGTGTCTGTCACTTGCTGAATGAGGTCCCCGATGGAGAATTTAGTGACGCTAGCCCTCTGTGAACCTCATTCTGCTGAGGCCTCAACTGCTATGGGAGACCTAGCATCAGATTGAAGTTCCCCAGTTGATGTTAACCCATTACTCACCTCGATGCTGCATGCTATCTTCTAAAAATTAGGGGATATATAGAAACAGAACAGAAGGGATCAAATAACTAAACCAATGATCATTTGAGACTATAGGTACTTCCCAGAATATGAAGCCTAAGCAGAATGAGGCCCCCAGAGTGTGAATTTACTGATACTACCCTAATATATACTAAGTAGTTCTCTGTGTTTTTCGGTTATTATCAGTCGTTCGCGGTGATGCTATATATGGCTGGCCAGTCTACCTGATTTCTGTTCATTCATATTGATCTGCTCAAGTTCACCACGAAAAAATCACTGTCAATCCTGACGATCCACAGTGGCGTCCCCCGGTGTTAAGTGGTTGGCTTATCACAACTCTTTATGAATTGCCACACACTGGAAAATGTGTCTGGTATTTGCGTCATAGAAAACCACATATGGCACCAAAATATGAACCGCAACGTGCGTATAACATGCATCTTTACCAAAGTTTGTGACATAACTACACATGCACCATAACATAACTACCAATGTCCCATTATATTCGTATATAGCACCAATTGTATAGTAATAGCACCAATTGTATAATATACCCGTGCTACGTATAGTAGAAGCCAAACTCGAATATCAGTGCTCGGTTCCTTACAGAAACCTCATAGATCCTAATCACAGCCCAGACCCGCACACAATGAAGTCGATCCCCCAAATATGGTCATAGGGAAGTACCATAATGACAGAGCCAATGCCGATGTGTATTACCAAATACCTCGTCTAATATTCATCCCAAATAGTATACAAAGAACAACTACACCCCGACACATCATGCTTTACTTTACTCATTTCATCTTGAGGTTCTGATACCTATCCGAGCATCACCTATCATTCGGGTCCTTCATTCCGCGACTTAGTTTGTATACCTTTGTGTATTATCTTCTACTTCATAACATTAAATATTGGTATCCATATATATATATGTAGTCATTACACCACAAAGTTAACGACATGGGACGTAACATTTCTGTAGTTCCACAAGTAACGGTACTACTGCGTGACATTTGCCTTCAAACACCTGTATATATATAATTGATTATTGTGAGATGGTTGACTGCTATTTACAGGCAATTTTCAGTAGCATCGTTAAATGTGGAACTAAAGATTACATGAGTTATAATTAGAGCATACTTGTCGAAGGTTGCTCAGTTCCGCGCCTATTTGTCAGGAGGTCATTTGTGTAGAACTTTATAGTCGTTTTAAAAAAATGGACGTATTATGTTCGTCCGGCCATTTTACTGGTGTTACGGGCCGTTTGCGATTTGAAATTTGAGGGGTTTTTTTTTCCGAACTACTGTTGACTGAATTTCGTATCCATGTTTATAACCATAAAATACAGGTGAAGATTGATTTTGGGTTTGGTCCGCAATGTATTCAAGAATTACGAACCTTTCTCGACTTTCAAATTGCGATGTTCTTGGTTTCCTGTTTATAAATGCAGTTAAGGTTGGTTGGTCACCAAACGTGAAATATGACTGAATTGGCTTTAAATTAAAGGTGTCCTTGCATCGGGGAATTTTCCAATGACATAATTTTTATCAGAGTTATGGGCCTTTTTCGACTTAGAATTTAAGCATATTGGTTTTTGGCTGATGACTCCAACGTTATGGTGTCTTTCTGAAATGCAATTTGATACAAGCTAATAACGGGCGTATAATGCCACGTCTGATGTCGCTCTTGTTAGTTGATCGCGCGTGGAATATGATAATCGTGATTGCCTATTATTACAGTCACTCTAGCTTTGTCATTTCACTTAAATTGTAATATATTTGCGTACAATTTCAGCTACATGTACGTTTGAGTGCTAAGAAATATAGATCAGTCGTCGATTATTTTTCCGTTCAATTTCTTGTCGATGCATATTGCGTCAAACCTCATTGATAATTTGCAACATACATGTAGTTTTATTAATCAACATTTTTGACGGGATGACTTCGATATATCAGTATCTTAGAGCTTGCTCTTTTCGTTTGTATACATGATAAATTGTACAAGATAACAGTATATGCAATTTGGAACAATATGCCTGCACGCAATGACATTTATGGTGTTTACGGTCTGAATCCCGCAACCGCCTGTGAGGAAATTGAAAATTCAATAAATGAATGAATAAAGTACACATATTAACCGTTTCTTTACTCGTTTCAACCATTCAGTTATAAAAGTATATATTGGAATTATCTCTTATACATCAGGAGGGTTGTTCGGTACATATGAGCAAACGACAGAGAGACGAACAGATAATAAAGAAGGTTTTCTATTTATTCATTGGTGGGAAATTTTCAGATGATAAATTCAGCAATCCGCCGTTTTTTTTAACTTATAATCTGAACATTTCCTTTAAAGTAACTACTCATCCATGCGTAATTAATAAAGAAAGAGTTGAAGGTGACAGTACAGAATACTGATGTTAATAACTTCATGTTTCCACGCCCATATCCCGACATTGCCGAACACAACTACACCTCTTGAGACCTAACGATTTTTGTATGGAGATAGTTAGTATATGTTAGTGATTTCGTTTCCATACCCGGTGACACGCAAAAACCTCATTTGCAGAATGTTTACAGGAACTAGATCCCGAGAATCAAGGCACACGAATTGATTGCCGGGAACAAGGGTTCCTGATACCGCCCACGATCAATTTTCCAGGCTTCACAAATCCTCATTCCAATATAATTAATCATCCGCCAGCGTGTTAATAGACGGTATATGTTGTTGGGCATACCTAATCAGACGAAGGATTCGTTCTCCAGCCTTTTAATGGAATCTAATCCGAAATAACAAAACTGCCCGTAACCTGCATACCTATCTTAATTATTCTCATCTGTTAATCAGGCTCATATCGCATTAATTTGAGCCAAGATAATATTTTCAACAGAAAATATTTTCTAAGAAACCATATATGTAAAATATTACCTATATATGATAGAGTTGCAAGGATAGCTTCACTAAAGTTCAGACGACTGCGTTGTGTTAGCTCGTTAACCCTTTCGTGGCGGGAGCTGCGCTGGTGCAGCAATAAAGATCACGTGCCAGTGCATTCTCTTATATATGTCTCGCATATATAAGAGAATGCACTGGCTTACAAGAGCAAGGTAAATATTGTTAGGCCAATGCATTCGCTTATATTAAAGGAGACTCCCTATGGGAGATTCGAATATATAAGTGAATGCATTGGCACAGGGTTTTTGCAAAATTTCAGGAAATCTCCAGTCATGAAAGTAAAGGGTTAAGCCACCGCACATGATGCAACAATGTTGCGCAACATTGTTGCACCGTCTGCGGAGGTATGTTTTTTTCATAATTATAACAAAATAATTATGTTGCGCAAATGTGTTGCGAGTCACCACACTCGACGCAGCAGAAAACAAAATGCCGACGTTGACGAAATTATCTCTCATTTCACTTGAAACAATGTTATTTATGCTCACCAAAACAAAAAAAGTGCTGAAGGGTACATATGTTTTTAAAATGTGCCGAAGGGTATACACATGTTGTGTGGTGGGCACTAACGCAGTTACTTCAACTGTGTTCCTGAACGTCTGGCGCCCATCCGCAGTTTGTTTTAAGTTCATTTTAATTTTCATTGGAACGTAAACATTTTTTTTCTTACGAAATCATGGTAGACACGAAAACTAAACGAGATTTCAAAACCTGTATACCCTTCAGCACATTTTCAAAACCTGTGTTGTTTATTGCAATAGTATATGTAATGTGCATCATTAAGTTAATTAAATTATAGCTGACATTAATGCGTATATACGTAGCGGTGTCGCATCTTGATGTTCATCGTGGGGCTAAAATTGCTATAACAAAAAATTAAATAACAAAAGAGTTGTAATTAGTATCTCAAACCTCGCTCTGGATAATCTATTATTCTTCAAACTGTAGACTATTGAGTATAACATAAGGTTTTTTTCTATCATGATTATATAATTTTTTTTATTCTCGGGCGAGGCGTATTTTCAAAATGTCCGCCTCGATCAAATTCGGGGAAAAGCCAATGCTGAAATTAGAATGCGACAATCACGTGATTGGATGAGGTTTCGTGATTGGCTGCAACACAAAATATAATCAAACCGATTTGATCTGCCGCAACAATGATGCAACAAGAAACATGGTGCTACAAGAAATATGCCGCCACACATGACACAACACAGTTGCGGAACATTTCTGCATCGTGTGCACTCGGCCTTACGATTACACGTCCAGTTTTGCCATTCTCATGGGTGAACTGCGTTATAACGCAGAGCTTCCGACTGTTGCTGATATATTCCAAATTGAATAAATACAATATTACAGACCAATCTTCGTGTTACAGACGAATGCTATACGATGTTAAATCCTAACAACTAAATCTTTATTCTCACAAAATGAAGTCAAATTTCCACTATAGACCAAGTAGTCATCTTGGGTCGATTAAAATAACCTTCATATATGAAAGAGTTACGATTCACGCGCCTCCATGTCATATCAGGTGTGCGTTGGAGCTTTCGTTGGGTTGAACACGTTGAGGTATCTGTGTTCGAAGAGTGGACCTCGTGTCCTCGCCACCCGATTATTATTTTCACGTAAAACAATACCATAGTAGCGCACGTTATAAGTAACATGCATGTGTTGCCAAAACCTGGCTAATATGGAGGTTGCGAGTTTGAAGTTCTCCCGTTCAAACGGCTAACGGCCATCACTCGAAACATGATCATGGTGTACGTCACAGTATTTTGTTTGTTTTTGGTATCGACAGAAGATTCACATCGCCGTTCGTATTGACTCGACGATGAGTTTCAAACGTGTAACCTTTATGGCTCAATTGTAACATGCTAATATAATATAATATAATATTTCTCAACATACTGATATATTATATCAGTATGTTGGGAAATATGGAACATGTATGGATTGTAAATATCGTATCAATTGAACACACGTAAGTTGTAGAATATAACTCGTCAAAATAATGTCGCGTTGCACGATGTTTTTTATGCAAGGCGATCGCCGAACAATGAATATGTATGGAAGATTTAAATTGTTTTGTTTTGTTTTGTTTTGTTTTTCATTGCATCCGGAATATAGGGAGCAGGTACTATACACTCCGAAAAACAGACCCGTGTCACGTAACTCGGTTATCCGCATCCGTTTTTCAACTGCATCAATCTATTGAACGCGAAATGTAAGTCACTGACTGTGGAATCGAACCACGAAATTAGTGAGGTTTCGGTCTAATATACAATTTGACGCATCCTTTATAATATCGGAATCCAAACAAAGCCAGGAACCCACGTCACTAATGTAATATCTAAACCGTCGCTTCGGACGTTCTGATAGCTGTTGTCTTGAATTCATGCAGTGGATGGTCCAGATTGTTGTCGCAGTAGTTATTGTCCTTTTTCGGGTTAAAGGAATTATATACATTTTTCGAACCTCTATTAAATTGTTGAGGTGTGTTTGATGTTCAAACCTATTTTTCTTGTAAATTTCAGTTTTTAACGATTTTCCCATTTTTTTTAATGCTATGTGAATTTCTACAGCTTATTTGCTAGTTTACCCCGTCAGACAAACATTTATATATGTTCTAAACAAATTTAAAATAAAATTAGCTTTGGGTTAGAGACTTGATTGGTGACCTAGGTTCCTTGGCCTGAACTCTACGAATCAAGTTAGTGATGTCGACTGATTTGACCCTGCTAACCTGATAAATTCTTGTTTTGTATCGGACTACTACGTGGCAAGTGTGAGTAACATAGAAACTTTCAAATAATTCCTCTGTTATATATATATATTTATGGAGGTACGGACTCACCATGATTGTGCATTGCTTCAAAGGTGCTTACTTCAGTGAGCGTGAACAAATGGCCATGGTATGTACTCAACTCAAATCAAGCTTAAAAATCGGTCCAAATTTCACCCACGTCGGGGTTAGATATACATGTATCTATTGACAGATTCGCTCACTCGAGGCCGATTATAAATATAGTGACACAGACATTAATGTTCACACCGTTTATGTAAAGAGAGTTGGACCATGTTGCAGATGACATTACATGTTTTGGGTTAATCATTTCTCACGATGATTAGTAATTTGGTCGACCATAGCATTAAATGTCTGACGATTGTAGTTTATTTCTACAAAGCGACGCTCTCTTGTGTGTGTTTTTTTTAAATAAATGTGGCATCGCATAATGAAGTGTTCTTCAGTTTCTACCTCTATTCCACACTTTTTGCAAATTCTCCCATCACCAGGTACTTTAGGTTGTTTGTGTCTGCCTTTCTCGATTTCTAAACCAGGGTTGCTACTCCGAAGCTTTGTGATAGATAATCTAACGGTGAATGTTTTAACGAGATTCAAATGTATATTACATGGTTCTATCTGGTATTTTATTTTCAATCTTCTATATAAGTTCGCAACTTGGTTTTACCTCTGGTTTTTCGTCATTGAATATATCGCGTCCTAAACAGCATACATGATAATGTTTTCATTGATCACACATTTTTCGAATTGATTTCAAAGTTTTATCACCAATATGGAAAATGTCTTTATATTTAGGGACTTCCGAGTCAAACGACCATTTATCTGGTATAACACTATCTTCTGATACATTAGCAGAGACTTTATAAAGTTATTATACAACTAGCTGATGTGCCCGACTTCGTCCGGGCTATTTATGGATTTCTTTGTGCTCGATCTACTAATTCAAAGTGACAACGTTGAGCAATACTGAGCGAACAACGTTGAAAAATATTAGGAGAAAGAAAAAAACTATTGTTCGATCGGTCCAGAAACATGCCTATATGAGCGTATATAAGCGAGGTCAGCGTCAAGGACACGGTCGCATGTTAAATTGGACCCGCCTATATTGTTCCCTGGATCAAAGTAGGCCTACATACAAAATTTGAGTCGGATCGGTTCGATCGGTCCTGAAACATGCCTATATGAGCGTATATGAGAAAGGTCAAGTTCAAGAACACGGTCACACGTGAAATTGGACCCGCTCATATTGTTCCCGGGATCAAAGTAGGCCTACATACCAAATGTGAGTCGGATCGGTTCGATCGGTCCGGAAACATGCCTATATGAGCGTATATGAGCAAGGTCAAGGTCAAGAACACGGTCACACGTGAAATTGGACCCGCCCATATTGTTCCCGGGATCAAAGTAGGCCTACATACCAAATTTGAGTCGGATCGGTTCGATCGGTCCGGGCACATGCCTATATGAACGTATTTGAGCAAGGTCAAGGACACGGTCGCACATCAAATTGGATTCGCCCATATTGTTCCCGACATCAAAGTAGGCCTACATACCAAATTTGAGTCGGATCGGTTCGATCGTTCCAGAAACATGCCTATATGAGCGAGGTCAAGGTCAAGACCACCGTCGCACATGAAATTGGACCCGCCCATATTGTTCCCGGGATCAAAGTAGGCCTACATACCAAATTTGAGTCGAATCGGTTCGATCGGTCCAGAAACAGGCCTATATGAGCGAGGTCAAGGTCAAGGACACGGTTGCACGTGAAATTTGACCCGCCCTTATTGTTCCCGTGATCAAAGTAGGCCTAAATACAAAATTTGAATCGGATCGGTTCGATCGGTCCGGGCGCATGCCTATATGAGCGTATTTGAGCATGGTCAAGATCAAGGACACGGTCGCACGTCAAATTGGATTCGCCCATATTGTTTCCGACATCAAAGTAGGCCTACATACCAAATTTGAGTCGGATCGGTTCGATCGTTCCAGAAACATGCCTATATGAGCGAGGTCAAGGTCAAGGACACGGTTGCACGTGAAATTTGACCAGCCCATATTGTTCCCGGGATCATAGTAGGCCTACATACCAAATTTGAGTCGGATCGGTTCGATCGGTCCGGAAACATGCCTATATGAGCGTATATGAGCAAGGTTAAGGACACGGTGGGACGTGAAATTGGACCCGCCCATATTGTTCCCTGGATCAAAGTAGGCCTATATACCAAATTTGAGTAGGATCGGTCGAGCAGTTTTCGAGTCCATAACATACATACATGCATACATGCATACATACATACATATATTCATACATACATACATACATACATACAGAAGTTCCAAAATAGATAATAGATGATGTGTGCATTTATATGTGGGTTTTTTTGTACTCGTCCAGGTTGTGGAGAAAAATGAACGAGACGCGTAACGTCAAGCCAAATATGACTTTTCACCACAACCTAGACGAGTACAAAAAAAAACACATAATGTACATAACATTGTTTAATGACATTTTTATTATCCATCTGTATGTTTATCGACATGACATCACGGAGTCCCGATAAATTTTATAAAAGTCATATTGGACTCGATTCGAGTCCAATATGACTTTCGGGAGTCCAATTTGACTTTTTCCAGAATTATCATGTGACGGCTTTTGCCCAATCAGAAATGGTGTTAGTTAAGGGGTGGATAATAATATCGCATATCTACAAAGTTCTGCTCACACCGCGTGATTCGATGCCATGCGATTTACCCCAAACGCATATATTTACAAAAGCTTATGTGAGTTGTTTAACACGCCACAGCTTCAATAACGTTCAGATTCGTGTCAGAAAACACATAATGTACATAACATTGTTTAATGACATTTTTATTATCCATCTGTATGTTTATCGACATGACATCACGGAGTCCCGATAAATTTTATAAAAGTCATATTGGACTCGATTCGAGTCCAATATGACTTTCGGGAGTCCAATTTGACTTTTTCCAGAATTATCATGTGACGGCTTTTGCCCAATCAGAAATGGTGTTAGTTAAGGGGTGGATAATAATATCGCATATCTACAAAGTTCTGCTCACACCGCGTGATTCGATGCCATGCGATTTACCCCAAACGCATATATTTACAAAAGCTTATGTGAGTTGTTTAACACGCCACAGCTTCAATAACGTTCAGATTCGTGTCAGAAACACATACTTCACAATCCAATGTGCTTGGAATTGCGGTAGTGTTCGCACGTCCCAGTCCCATCTATAGAACGAGTTGCAATAGAGTCAGTAAGGATATATGGGCAATGTAAACCTGGGCCAAAACAGGCCTTTCTGGCATAAAACACTTAACATAAAATGACATCTAAATATATACGCAAAACGTATATACATATTAATTTAGGTCACGTGGTCATCGCTTTTCGGGTCAGCGACACTAGTGCTCACCGGGTGGTCATATACGTTTACATATGTGACCCGCCATATCAAATCGAGTCGTAAGTCGGGATTTGTTTTACCCTGTGCCAATGCATTCTCTTATAAGATAATGCATTGGCCTAACAATTTTTTATCATTTTTTTTAAATATATGTTTCTGACAATTTTTAGGACATAAAATAAAAAACATCCATTACCTTGCATGGAGCCCCACACATATTATATAGAAGCATATAGAAGAGTGCCGTCTGCTCATGTTTGTCTGGGGCTCTGTATGGGTGAAATTATAAAATTGTTAAAGAATACAAGAACAAATTATTTAAATTGTAAAACATTGTTAGGCCAATGCATTCTCTGATATATGCGAGGCGACCTATGGTCGACTCGCATATATAAGAGAATGCATTGGCACAGGGTAAAAAAAAATCCCGACTTACGACTGGATTTGATATGGCAGGTCACATATATGGACTTCGGTTGAGCACCGGTATTTCCCCCGAATGATATGATAATATTTTTCGTTCTACAAGAACATTACAGGGTTTACGAACTTGCATGTGTGATTCAAAATTTTACACTCTGTTAACTTAATGCACCGATTTGATTAATGTGCGAGGTCAGTGGACATGTCATTACGCACACATATCTCTCAAAACGTGGTAAAAAAAAATAAGGTATGCATTTTTGTTGCCGACAACATATGATACAACATCACCTCTATGTTGTTGACCAAAACAGTTAAGGTATGCACTTTGTTTCCAGTGACAGGAACAAATGATACATTAATTCACCATAGCCGACTTAAATAGACATATCAGCTTCAAGTCTCAAATTATTCCTATAGTGATTGCACTCTTCTCGGTAATACACGAAATTCCTACATACGTACTAGTTATACATCGGAATGATTTATTGAACTGGTATATATCGCTTTAATAATCGGTAGAATTGGAAGCCGATGTACGTTTAACGGACCATGACCATACGATGAAAACATATTAATGCGAACGTTTCAGTTTCTGAAACCGTAACAGCCAGGTTTAGACACATGTGTGTGTTGTGTGTGTTACAATTGCCAGCAGACGTCACCTGACTCACGTGACCAGTCCGCCTGGGTGTGACCAATTACCGCCCGGGACTGCCCGGGCGCACACACGGGCCAATATCAGCAGTTGCGTCTCCCGGGATCTTTTTGTCTCTACGGTATTTGACCGGATTTTGAGGGGATAATAACATCGGCCGTGGACGCGTCAGCGAGTTACTATTCGGATTCACACTCAGGTGGTATTGCACTACCGCGCATCATCAAAATATACTGTCCGAAACCACACGAAGACACCCGGGCTCTCTTAGCAAATGTCGGCAAGCAAATGTCGACATTTGCGGGGTTAATAACACCGGTCGGAGACGAGCGAGCGAGTCAAATCTTCTAGGTTACCCTCGTGTAGTATATCGCTACCTTATAACGTCGGGGCATAGCGTCCACGGGCTCATGTGGGCGCCCGGGCGGTCCCGGTTGGTATCGGGTGGTCCTGGGTGGTCCCGGGCGATAATTAGTCACACCGGTCTGCACGCCTGCATATACAGGATAAACCCGTTTAGTTGTGTGCCCAACGGGTAGCATATTGTATGTAACTTTAAGCAAAGAGGTGTAATAACAGAATGAATACTAACCGAATGAGCTATATACCAACGCTATTCAGGCAGTGTGGCAATGGGTTTACTTGCGCGGACATTCGTATTTTGATTGGTGCCTATGAAGTTTATCAGTGGTCCGATTGTCCACGCCACAGACTATTGTTCACGTTGTAATTTCAAACCGACATGGGGCTTTAAAGGTGCACTGTCCGATTTGCCAACATAAATCCACCATCTGTATACGTGTTATATACCATAAATCCACCATCTGTATACGTGTTATATACCATAAATCCACCATCTGTATACGTGTTATATACCATAAATCCACCATCTGTATACGTGTTATATACCATAAATCCACCATCTGTATACGTGTTATATACCATAAATCCACCATCTGTATACGTGTTATATACCATAAATCCACCATCTGTATACGTGTTATATACCATAAATCCACCATCTGTATACGTGTTATATACCATAAATCCACCATATGTATACGTGTTATATACCATAAATCCACCATCTGTATACGTGTTATATACCATAAATCCACCATCTGTATACGTGTTATATACCATAAATCCACCATCTGTATACGTGTTATAAACCATAAATCCACCATCTGTATACGTGTTATATACCATAAATCCACCATCTGTATACGTGTTATATACCATAAATCCACCATCTGTATACGTGTTATATACCATAAATCCACCATCTGTATACGTGTTATATACCATAAATCCACCATCTGTATACGTGTTATATACCATAAATCCACCATCTGTATACGTGTTATATACCATAAATCCACCATCTGTATACGTGTTATATACCACAAATCCACCATCTGTACGTGTTATATACCATAAATCCACCATCTGTATACGTGTTATGTACCATAAATCCACCATCTGTACGTGTTATATACCATAAATCCACCATATGTACGTGTTATATACCATAAATCCACCATCTGTATACGTGTTATATACCATAAATCCACCATCTGTATACGTGTTATATACCATAAATCCACCATCTGTATACGTGTTATATACCATAAATCCACCATCTGTACGTGTTATATACCATAAATCCACCATATGTACGTGTTATATACCATAAATCCACCATCTGTACGTGTTATATACCATAAATCCACCATCTGTACGTGTTATATACCATAAATCCACAATCTGTACGTGTTATATACCATAAATCCACCATCTGTACGTGTTATATACCATAAATCCACCATATGTACGTGTTATATACCATAAATCCACCATCTGTACGTGTTATATACCATAAATCCACCATATGTATGTGTTATATACCATAAATCCACCATATGTACGTGTTATATACCATAAATCCACCATCTGTACGTGTTATATACCATAAATCCACCATCTGTAAGTGTTATATACCATAAATCCACCATCTGTACGTGTTATATACCATAAATCCACCATATGTACGTGTTATATACCATAAATCCACCATCTGTACGTGTTATATACCATAAATCCACCATGCGTACGTGTTATATACCATAAATCCACCATCTGTATACGTGTTATATACCATAAATCCACCATATGTACGTGTTATATACCATAAATCCACCATCTGTACGTGTTATATACCATAAATCCACCATCTGTACGTGTTATATACCATAAATCCACCATATGTACGTGTTATTTACCATAAATCCACCATATGTACGTGTTATATACCATAAATCCATCATATGTACGTGTTATATACCATAAATCCATCATATGTACGTGTTATATACCAGAAAATATTTAAATCCTACCCATGGTTTTGCTGGCCAGATATCGACTTTCAATGACTTTTTGACAAGTTTTTAACAAGCCAAGCCAAAAATCCAACGAATCGCCTCAAAATAAAGGGCGCATATACTTGCGTCGTTCAAATCGTTAGATAATAAATTTTGAATATGTGGCTTATAGTGCCGTCGGTTAAACGGTTTATGTCCGCTCGGGGGATTTGAGCATCTATTGGGCGAGGCTCTGTCGAGTCCACTGTGTATGAACTGTTACATCGGAAGTCGTTCTATCGCCGATTTGTGATGGTTCTTGACTGATTTGTGATGGTTCCTTATGATCAAAATTAGACATTTTCGCGAGTTTTTACAGTTAAATCGCAATATTTGAGCCATCTAGGTTATAATTCGATTAGTTTTTCCATTCCCCTCATAATCTATGGTCCCAAATAACGTAAACATAATGAAAATCCTATTGTGCGAGTAATAACAACGACGAAAACTGCGAATTGTGATATCTCGATCGGTTCTCCCCCGATCGAGTCGTTCTCTCCCAATTTAATCGGTTCTGTCCGCGAAATACGATGACTATTATTTGGAACACAACGAAATATCAGTTGAATTTACACCACAAGTTTGTGATCAATTTCGGTGAGTTACACTGCCTTCTTATATATAATTATGTGTCAACAATAGTAACAGAATCGTTCACTTTATTGTGACGCAAAGCATGCAATTTGACATGAATGGTCAATGTGAACTGCGAAGACTGATTTTTCCTCAAAAACCAATCATAATGGTCGACTGATTCAAAATGCCCGCCACTTTTTTCAGTATGGTCGCCACTTTTTTTCAAAATAGTCGCCACTTTTTTTCAAAATAGTCGCATTTTTCAGTTTGTATTTAACTTATACGAACCACGTGACTTCCATTCCTTATTCCAAAATGGCCGCCATCCATGCAGAGGGGTTCCATTAGGTGACACATGCCATTTCTCGGTTCCTTAAAATATTAAGGTCAAACAAAGGGTGATGTAAGTTGCCCCCCCCCCCCCAGACGCCTTAAATAGTCACCAGAAACCACACCGATCCAAAATTGACGGCGGTCAACTGAATGTGGATCTGGGGGGAGGGGGGTGTTGGACACACGTTTTAATTTCATTTTGTCCACAGTTGTTATTTCACCTTGAGGCAGTATGAAGTGAGTCCGAGTCGATTTAGCCAGTCCGTGTACCGGTATATAGTTTGTAATTAAGTTCGTTTTAACTCTATTTTGGGCTTACTTGTGCAATTTGGGTTATTTATATAAATGGTTCATATACAAATAGGCAGCTAAGCATATACGAGCGTATTAACATTTCACTCGATGATATTTTGGATGGTTCGAGCGAAATGAAAACTTTATTTAATAAAATTAAATAAATACACATAAAACATGGTCTATTCCCAATATGTTGGTGCACAACTCCATGACAAACATCACAAATTAATGTAAAAAGAGTATGTGCTTATTCCTTGCTTGTATTATTTGTTCAGTCGTTCCTTTTTTTATTAAATAACATTGATTTATTTCATTATTTATTCCTATGGGATCAAAATGGTTGGAAACTAAAATTTGTAATCGAAAAGTAATCAGTTACATTTTACTAAAGTCATTGTAATCGTATTCAATTACATTTGAAAAAAATGTAATCAATAATCGTAATCATGTAAATCAAAAGTAATTTTAATCGTAATCGATTACATTGGCATGTAATCGCCCCAACCCTGGATAGAATTGAACACATATCCCACCTGGAACTTTCAATCACAGACCTTCATTTATCAATTAAAGTCACTTGGTGGTTTGCGCTCCAAAATACGCGTAATAATAGTCGCTTTTTAAGTTTTCCCGATATAGAAATAGCTCGATAAGCACTTGAACTACTTTTCTACGAGCAGTAAAATAATGTCACAGAAAGACACATTGGAGTCATGAAAAATACAACTTTGAACCCGATGTTTGGGTTCCAAACAAAAACAGCCATTTGCACGACATTGAACAGAAAAGAGCGTTCCGTGTTAGTCTATTCTTGATATGGTATAAATAAAGAGCCTTTGTTTCACTTCTGTGCGAAAAATTGTAAACAGCTGGAAAAGGTATGTATTTCTCAGAGCATATGAGGCCGGTATATATACTTATCAACATTTCTTGTATTTGCAACCAATCGTATACATCCTTAGAAATTACTTAGACAAAATTTGGAAGCTCGAATAAGCAATGTCCATTTAAATTAACAGAATATCATGACAGTAGATGTCTAATTTCATTGGGTCAAATATGCGGGCGTGCACGATTATATATGATCCTATACCCAACATGACTTTCAATATGTTGTATCTGCCACTCGAAGTGAAGGTAATGCCACTTAATCTTCTGTTATAATAGATAACTATACTCTTATTTCTTAATACACTTGTTGGATTATGAAGGTAACATCCGCTGCAACCATTATCGGGTTTAAAACGTTTGTTACACACAACTAAATGATCCCAAAGTGCAGAAATCGTTCGAATAAATATCATGTAAAGAACCGTCACAGCCGTGATTACCTTGAAATAGAACCGTAACACTCATAAGTTGTGATTAGGAGGCTATTGCTCCAAATTATCGACACACATCAGTGCACACATCTGGATATTTCCTCAGCTGTTTTACAGAAGAATAACACAGGTACAATTTATACTCATTATTCGTCTTCAGAATGAGTTTCACAGACGGTATGCCACGAAAACAAAGAAATTACATTTAAATGGCTTGATTTTCAGTTATTACATGTTGATAATTACACGTTAACTCGCTATATCCGAGTTAATTGTGATCTAAAGTTCAGGTTTTGGTAAAACGGCACTTATGCAGCCTCTGTTCTTTCAAGAAAGTTTAATGTATTTAAGATATATATAATTATGCGTGATTTTGTCCCGAAAATGATAATTTTTAATCATAAGGAACCGTAACAAATCAGTCAAGAACCATCATAATACCGGCGATAGAACGACTTCCGATGTAACAGTTCCTACACAGTGGCCGAGTCCAATAGATGCTGAATCCCCCGAACGGACATTAACCGTTTAAGCGCCAGCATTAGCTACATATTTTATTTATCCATCGCCCAAAACTTGCCTTTTGTGGGGCAATTCCGTCATTTATCTAAGTTTTTGTTCGTTCGTTACTTCGATGACCGCATTAAATTTATGATGTCAAGCAAACTAATGAGTATTCATGACGTGGCAAACCGAAGTGTAGCTTAAAGCGAAATATTTAGTTCGTTGGCTTTTTTACAGTTATTCTAAGTCGACCTTGTTTTGATGATTTATATATTTATAGATAGCTACCCTTTTACTAATTTTGTATCAATAACAGTGAATTATGGACGAAAAACGTTCTCAAATCACAATGACGTCATTTAAGCCGGTTGACGTCTCTAGTTACCTGCGCAATTTGCATATATAATTACGTCATGAAAGTAGTACTAACCTAATAAAGCTACGTTGTCCTAATACAGCTACATTGACGTAATAAACGTAACGTTTATTATGCAGGCTTTATGTAGTCAATAGAGGTTGTGAGCGGTGGATAAATATAGAATATGTAGCTAGTGTTGTCGCTTAAATTGTTTATGTCCGTGAGGGGGATTTGAGCATCTATTGGGCGAGGGTCTGCCGAGTTCAATAGATGCCAAATCCCCCGAGCGGACATAAACAGTTTAAGCGACGACATCACTTACATATTTTATTTATCCATCGCACACAACTTGCCTTTTGTGAGGTAAATCTGTCATTTTCCTCAGTTTTACATTCGTTACTTCGATGACGCCATTACATTTATTAGGTCAAGCAAACCAATTAGCATTCATGACGTGGGAAAACCGGAGTGCAGCTTAGAGCAAAATAGTTCGTTGGCATTTTTACATTTATTATAAGCAGACCTTGTTCTGGTGATTTACAGATGCTTTAGAGCTAACACATATATCATTTTACTAATTATTTTAATGAATTATACACGATAACAACGTTCTGAAATCACAATGACGTCATTAATGCCGATTGACGTCCCTAGTTACCTGCCCAATTTACATATCAAATTACGTCATAAAAGTAGTACTAACCTAATAAAGCTACGTTGACCTAATAAAGCTACATTGACGTAATAAACGTAACGTTTATTAGGCAGGCTTTATATAGTCAATAGACGCAGTGAGCGGTGGATAAATATAGAATATGTAGTTAGTGTCGTCTCTGAAACTGTTTATGTCCGTGAGGGGGATTTGAGCATCTATTGGGCGAGGCTCTGCCGAGACCAATAGATGCCAAATCCCCCGAGCGGACATAAACAGTTTCAGAGACGACACTAACTACATATTTTATTTATCCACCGCTTCAACAGTTTTTAAAAACTGAATTAGACGAACATTTCGTCGAAATTTTCACCAAGAAACTAGAAGAATTGACAGTTTATTAGGCTACGCGACATCTAATTGATATACAGGAGCCATGGTGACACAGCCTTATTAATATTCAATAGCAGGACAAGTCTAATTAGTAGTCAATCAATGCGCGCTGAACAAACAAAATAGTCCGCACGGTCAATCTATCCAAACTGATAGTCTTTTTATATATATAAATTTACAACTGAATTCACATTCTATTATTTTAATAATTAACAACATATAGCATCAAATTATCGTTTAAAAGTGTGCAATATATAACAACGAGAACGCAATAAACAGCCTGTTGATTTGTCAGTGAAACGTCACGAAATTCCGAAATTGGAAGCTGCACACGTTCACTGGCTGCCGGTACCAGTATAAACATTAAACTTCTCAATATGAATTGTATTGTTCCGAAACAAGCTTGTCAACATAGGATGCACGAAACTGTTCATTTGAACGCTGCTATTTTGTGAGAGTGACATGCCAGGAATATTGACAGTTTGATTCTCAGTAATTGCTCGTGATGTGAGAGGCAACATACTTTCCCGGGGTCCATTGTTTACATCAGTGCTGGAACCACGTGTGCAAGTACTGGCAGTACTGCAGAGAACAACAGCTGCAGATTCTAAGGTATGTGCACTTAGGATGTTTGATACTTTCTCCTGCTGAGCATCAGAAATATATGAATAATTGTTTATGGATGCAATGTTTCTGTGTCCTGTAACATGGGCAATATCAGTTGGTGGAATGTTATTTTCTCGAAGTTTTTGAACAGTATGTTTTCGAACACTGGTATTTGTTAAGTGTTTTCCAGAACTGAGACCGGCTACACCTGCCATTTTCTTCATAATACCAGCAATTTTCTTTTCTCCAATCCGCTGCTTAAAAAACCAGCGATCGCCCTCGTGCTCAACCGGAACAGTCCGCGTGGCGATGTAAAATGGGTCATCCGGTTTACAACAGTCCTTCGGCCTTTTCGAAGCATACATCTGATAGACATAGATGGGGTTCTTTTCATCATCTCTTCCGGTTGAATACATCCTTGGTTTTTTGTCGCGGACATTACAGATATCTTCTTCTGTGCGTGTTTTTGTTTGACGCTCGACAATTTCCAAGTATTCAGTTCCCTTCGTATCAATTTTGATAACAACGTCTCCCCATCTCAAATTATAATGTTCTGTACTAGCCCTCAATCCCAAATGCAAGGTGTTATTTAGCCACAGGGTATTAAAGATGCTGTTTGGAGAACTGCAGCCAAGCTGACCGATATCGTAGAGCTTTGAAATTTCGTCATCACTGATCGGGTCGGCTTTATTTTCTCTGTTTCCTTTACCAAGTTTTTTCAGCTCTTTCTGTTTTGCTTTCAGCGTCTTCCTGGTGATGATGAAGGAGTCGTCGTTGGAATTCATTATCGTCGATCCATATTTATGACGGCGCAGAAGTCGATCAACTGACGACAACATGCCACGGAGGGATGATGGCTCGTAGTTTGAACCGTCTTTCTTCCGTACACTTAGCAAATACTTTGACATGTGAAGATCTAACTCTTCTGGCGGGATTTGATAAATCTCACGTGTTTCATTACATGATTGTGAAAGAAACTGTTTGATGAGTTTTATGTCATAATGTGACTTCAGCAGGGTGTTCTTGTTTTCCTGTTCCAGGATGAATTCTTCAACGGCTTCTTCGGTCACAGTTAGAAATCTGGAATTCTCATTGCTAATGTTCGTTAGTTCGGAGAGAGATATACCTGTGTCGGTTGAAATTACATGTGAATTCAAAACTGGATCACTTGCATTTACAGTCACTGGAGCCTGGGGAGGTGGAACAACTGGGTCAGAGATGCTGTCACCGGTGTCAATTGATGCCTGTACAGATTCAGCAACACTTGCTTCTTCCAAGTCTTCAGTGTTTTCCTCAGCAAATGGTGCAAAAAGTTCAACCCAGTCAAACTCATCATTCATGAGATATGTTGGGATATTTTCTGCCATTGTAAAATTATGGATATGATGTGCAACGTTTTTCTGCCTATTTTATAAAATTGATTGCCTTTGCAAAAAGCAGACGGCTAGCCTGTCTAGCCTCTAGTCCAAACACTAGCACAAACTATATTTTTTTCATTAATTTTATATTCTATATCAAACAACAATTCATAGACATCTTTATGCTCTATCCCATGACCCTTTATTTATTTAAAAAATATATTTATTTACTATGTGTTTATTTCGATGTTTTCCCTATTTCATCGAGGATTTTCACCACCTCGATCGAACTCGAAGGTAGAAACACCTGGGATTTGAGTGACTGCGAGTACAGGCTACAGCGAAGGTTGAGCGAAGGTAAAAAAAATAATCTGCGCTGACCCGATGCAAAAGCTGAAACGGGCTTTCTCCTGCGATCCTAGCTTTTGTTATTTTGTCATTGGTGTGAATACATCAACATTAATTTATTTGTATAATAAATGGCAATTAATCATCGCAGTATTTGTCAAAAGTTGTCTTCAGTTGACTCGAATATTTTGTGTATCTATGGACGCTCAAAGAAAGGTAACTCAGCCAGGCGAATTGGCGCTTTCTGATTGGCTTAACCATGACGGCTCAACCAATCAGCAAGCAGAGTTTCGCCAGCTCACGTGCGTATTTGCATAAATAGTACTGACCTGATAAAGCTACGTTGACCTAATAAAGCTATTGTTTATTAGGCAGCCTTTATGTAGGTAACGGAAGAACTGAGCGGTGGATAAAGAGCGTTCTCAACTAGGCTTAGCACTCGTTTCAACGTAAAACTGGTGGATGCCTTTCATTTGTGCGATGCATGTGCCATACGAATGATGGTGATTAATTGCAAGTATTTTTCATTTTTCTCTTGCTCGGTAAGCTGAAAATTAACTAACTAATTTTGACTAATTTGGTGTCAAATCAGATAATTCAAATTTAAAATTATAACCGCATTGTTGACCATACTATATGAATATGGTACAACAGGGACGCACGTGTGCAGGTGATAATAGCTGCATGTAAAAGTCTCTTTCGTGAAATAGACTCATGAATATACCAACTGATTAATTTCATTGCAATCAGAGCGAGGGGGGTTTCCTTATTCAAACTGTAGCGGTATACAAGGTATACATTCGGCCAACGCGAGCAGGCTCGCGGTGACGAAGCCGGTTCTAATTCCGATAGGAGCGGATTTGCGATCAATGCACATAGAACGTAACCTGATTTGTGTACCTGGTCACGTTATTTTCCGGCGTCGGTGCATCTACGTGCAGTGAAGTAATTTACCATTGAAATCGTCTGTGCCACCAGTCAATCTATATTCTCGAGAGGGTTGAAAGATATATATTAACTTTACAAAATCGTTTTCTGCCCGGAATAATTGGCATATATTTGTCAGTTGTGTACTATGAGTAGGTTAGTACTTTTTCTAGCGGGATAGTTTTTTCAATCATTTTTCATTAAAAATCCATTTCAGGCGCCAGACGTCAGTTTTACTGGCGACCGAAATACCGCATATAGGGTTAATTTCAACACATAACCGTGATGAACATCTCAGAATTAAACGTGGTACATCGTTCTGAAGTTTTCAGTAGAGACCTTTCGCAAGCCACTATTACGATCACGGATAGGATATATTGTCCTAGTAAGGTGGACACCATCACAATTTACATACGATGGTTAATTTGTGAGACAGCATGCATACACCCCTCTATATCTATACTCTATATATCTATACTCTATATATCTATACTATATATATCGCGGTGAGACAGCATGCATACACCCCTCTATATCTATACTCTATATATCTATACTCTATATATCTATACTCTATATATCGCGGTGAGACAGCATGCATACACCCCTCTATATCTATACTCTATATATCTATACTCTATATATCTATACTCTATATATCTATACTCTATATATCGCGGTGAGACAGCATGCATACACCCCTCTATATCTATACTCTATATATCTATACTCTATATATCTATACTCTATATATTTATACTCTATATATCTATACTCTATATATCTATACTCATATATTTGATGGGAAAGGTAATGCGTGGCTCTTTCAGATCCCATGATCTTACCCGTATGGTATACACCACACGGATAATGTTAGAGCATCCCCAAGCAGGACCTATGGTATATTCTTGACACATATGCACAAAATTAAACTGAGTGGGGTATATTTCGTCTCACATAAGAACCCCCTTGCGCAAAGATCGAAGTTTGGCCGTATGCTGGCAAGATATTGTCCATATCCGTAATCGTATTCGTGATTTTGCGAAAGGTCTTTAATATTAACGATATTTGGGCTATGTGCATCTGTACATTGAGCACCGATGTACAGCGTGACCTTAATCCGTGCAACCGAATTTGGCATGTGTTGTCAATGTCAAGTTCAATGTAACTTGACCTGCAACTGATCTATATCACAGGGAATATTCGAAGTCACACCAAATATATTGCTGTCAATAGTGCGAAAGAATTACGTCAGACGCCCACAGATGAAATACCTGTGGTCTTCTGGGACATGGGCGCATGTGACATAGATGGACATTTGTTTGGTTACACCCCCTCCCCCACAACTAATTGACCATTTTGGTGACGTCTTAATGTAAAATGTTCACGTCATTTAACTCACTAGCTCCTATTTGGGTAATAAGCACTTTAAAAATAAAACCTCTACGTTGAAAATGTAATTATTTAGCATTGAGTTATGTCGATTTCTGCATCGCCCCATCGCAACACATTTGGCCACGACAGGTTTCCGTAGGCGTTGTCGACTTTGTACTGGCACGCAACATCTTCTGCAAATCGCATTGTCAGGAAAATGGGGTTTCATATCTGAGGCATCATATTGATCTTATAATTAAGATTAAGCCCCTTGATAGCCAGATAATGCGGATAAACAGCATTAAGACCGACATGCTTAGAATGATATCGACCATTTTATTAACTCTACCGCCCTGGTTCCATGTCCCCTGGCAACCACGCTGCCAGACACACAGACAGCAATGTAGACTTGGTCAATTAAAAAAATTTCAAACTATATCTCACTCATATCACCTTTATATTGGAACGAAATCAACTGATTCTTACGCCCAACTAGTTAAATCACGCCTCACTTATGCCTTATATATTCAACTATTTCTTTCCCGTGTATTCGGAGGTACTTGCCTAATTTTTCTTTCACTTCTTTTCTGAGTCTGTATTAACATACACTCAGATGCAAACTGTATGTGGGTCTGTAGATAACTTAGACTGTTCTTTTCTGAGCTTTGTTTCTGTCAATAAGATTTTGTATATTCTGCGTTGACATATATATGTTTGATAAATAGATAGATCTCTACTTGCACAATAATATACAATACCTTAACAAAATATTAAACAAAAGTATATTATTGCACAGGTGCAGCATGACCTAGCTGGCCGTCTTCCTTCTGCCCTTGAATGATAAGTGCAATAAACATATGATGGCGTATTTACAATTTCACACAGACTATTTGGTATTTGGATGGCCGGCTGGTGCCTACTTTAATATTTTATGTGGTCGTTTTAATCAAGACTGGGTTGAATTTTGAACAATGCTGTACAATAGTAGAGATTTTGGACAAGTTTAAGAGATTGTAACAAAAATAGTGAGGTTGTTGCGACAGTCCTGTGTTCAAATTCGCGGACAGCACCGAGCATGTGACACGGGGCTATCTAGGATGTTCAGGGTGATAACTGGAGTGCATAATAATATGAGTTAAAAAGTTAACCTTGGTCAGATTATTGAGTCAAGTGGATTTTTGCCGACTGCAAATGTAGCATAATTTGTTTGCACAGATAACCATTTGAGAATATTTACCTATTTGCTTCGCGGTATGTCGCCTAAGTTCCTGTTATGGGCAATTGCACATGCGATCGTTTCATTGCTCACATCTTTCCATTATTAATTTATATAGGTCATGGTTTGTCGTTGATTTTTATCCCCATCCCGATTTATTTTTAGGGTGCATTTGATTTTCTCTCAGTCTTCATGGTTACCCTCTGTATTATATGTTTCCAGAAATATTTACCAAAAACAAGATTAAAGACATATGATGGACTTGTTTATAAGTTAGTACTCAGGCGCTATGTTAACTTAGGGAATGTATAGCATTCTACTAGCATCACCGAAAATCTCAAAGAAATCGACCATACCACTCCATAGATATCATCGTCTGAACTACGCTTACTTTCAAAATTTACATTTCGATTCGGGACGCGACAATCGGCGATAAACTTATGCAAATTATTTCGCCATCGAGAGTCATTGCATTTAATTAATATATAAAAATGACGGTGTGTGTACTGTTAATTTGGATTAAAAACACATTTTCGCATTAATTGTTTTGCCTAAAAATCATGTATAATGGCGAGAGATAAAGCGGAACTTTTGAAAGGAAGTTCAACGTCACGTTAAAGCGACGGGCGGTCTTCGTTGTAGGTTAGAATTAAGAAATGACATTATCAAATTATGATAATTTCCTCAAGAATATAATAATAGTATATAGCATAATGATGATGATATGAAAGCGATATTATTCACAAAACACGCTTTGTGTCCGAGAAAATACAGATCGACTGTTGTTTAGTTTCTCGCAGAAATCGCAGTAGATTGTTTATAAGCAGAATCATGATATTGCGCCATTTTCTTGTTTAGATTCGCGCGTTGTAAAGCCCCTAATTTGGTGTGACTACAACTTATAATACGACTCATCATAATATTCCTTATTTGGTATGTATGATCATATAAGTTATGAGAAAATACTAACTGGATTGAAAAATATTCATCTCTTTGCAAGAACAATTATATTATGTACACGTTTTCTGTCTGATCATTTCCCAATCATGAAGTAACGTCGATTAGCTTGATTTTGAACTGACAGCGGGTAGAATGGGTCGATTGAAATAAAATTTGGTGTGATTTGAATGTGATTATCGATTGCGTCAATAATAACGGAATATTTTCATTGGACGATACGGTAGTTCCAAGTGTTTGTCTATAAACAATCATAAGGTTACGTTTTATGTTTGTTTACATAACAAAGGATACTAACGTGACAATAACATGCAATGTACGCGATATTTATGATCTGTATAAGAACAACATCTGTCTATTATATAATATTCTTTCTGTTTATTGCGGTTTTAGTGGATGTGACTATTTAAAAACCTATATCCACAGGGAAGTCCGCCCGTATCTTGTATTCGTGTTCGTTTACCGTTGTCGTTTGAACGTGATAGTGAAACTCTTTCTGCTCAATATCAGCCCGTAGTGAACTTATGT
Source organism: Siphonodentalium dalli (assembly GCA_032622095.1). NCBI lineage: Eukaryota > Metazoa > Mollusca > Scaphopoda > Gadilida > Siphonodentaliidae > Siphonodentalium > Siphonodentalium dalli. Next base: position 198,076,175 of record CP136065.1, on the reverse strand, counting down.
TCGCCATTTTGTTAAATGCCAGAATTAAGACGGTGTGGAGCGTATTTCTTCCAGTAATGTCATATTAAACATATTTCATTGTGAAATCATATTTGACATGTAGCCAACATAACAAGTTCGAACTATAGGTTGAAAAGGTTCTCATCTTTTTATTTTCCAACGATTGTGAGTATGATATTTGCTGTTACAGACCAACTGTAAAATGTTTCCCACTTCCTGCCAAATCTTTGAACTCACATGACCAGCAGTTGCAAAGTTCCAAACATATAGGTGGTATAATGCTGAAAATGTTCAACAGTTGGACAGATTGGGGTTCCATGTTGGAAAATTCCAACACAATGAAGACGCAAACGAACGTTCTCACACAAAAGGTGACACCTCTTGTCATGTCCCTGGTCCTATATATGCATGACGTGCTGCCATTACTCAAAGTGGGGAAGTATTGGAATTATTCTTTTGTTCCGATATGTCTATTAGACTAATTCAATATAAAGATGAATATCTATGAGGAAACGGCATGCTTTTGACTATGGAACAGTTAAAACAATTCGAAGGTAAGTTCTTGGGAAGATAACATGTACTGATGGTTTGAATATAATAATGATCTGCATATGCTATTTCATTCGTATTTCATTAATTAGGATGTCGTGTTTGTAATGATTATTTAATATATGCGGTCGTTTGTGTGTCATGTTGTGGTACTCCGGTTCCCAATACCAGATTAAATATGCATGCATGGGCATGTAACTGACATTCGTCTTTGAAAATTACACAAAACATTTCATATAAATACACAGGGGAGCTTTTAGAGGCCGAAGAGACAGGGTCGCATATATCTTATGTTAAAACATCTGCCATCAAAGCATTAGTCATTTTGGTTTGAACACAGCTAAGTAGCATATACACAGTGACTACTGCCATGGGTTCCATTTTACAAGGAAGCAAGTACTCTACATCGGCCGCATAACTAACGCTTCATCAATTCATAGAATTCGGTCCATCATAAAACTAAAACGGACGTGGATCATTTGGCTTGAATCTCAGCAATGTAATTTGAAATGAGCGATATTATAAGTGCCTAACTACACAAAATACCCACAAAAAGGCTGTATATATACTATGAAAATATTGCCAAGACATAGTAGCTTTCCATCTGTTTTCCAGTTTTAACATAAGTAACGGAATATACTAACAATGAACGTTTTTTAGGATTCCATGCGCATGCTGCAGAAAAGTCGGGACCCGTTTTTTCTTTAACCTATGACTGGCATAGTGCATAAACTACACACGTAATGCCGCCTCGAATGAAAAACTGTTATAGAGAGATGCCGCTTCTAGCGAGTGTGCGGGTGATTATAAGGCTACGTTCATACGCTGGCAAGTTTGCACGGTATGTTTTTGCGGGAATTTCGTCATAGAAAACCACATGGTGCCAGAATATGAACGGAACCGTCCACATAACATGCATCTTTACCAAAGTGAAAGACATGAGAAGTAACATTTAGTTAATTCAACTTGTAACAGTGCTATTGGAATTTGCCTTCAAGTACCTGCATGATTTATTCTTGCGAGATAGTTGCATGATATTTACAGGCAAATTCCGGTAGCATCGTTACTAGTAGGACTACAAAGATTTTACTTCGCACGTATAGTTAGCTGTGGCACAGATGCACTTTATGTGCTTGTTTCCGTTCATATGATGGCACCATATCTACGACAAAATGCCTGCACACCATACCGTGCAAACTTGCCAGCGTATGAACGTACCCTAACTCTATAACGTCACAGGTCACGCGATTTTACACGCTTGTCTATAAGCGACTGAATTGTGCGAATACGACTTTTTCTACTTGTAAACACGGGGTATAATTCAATTTTTTTAAACATTTTAAACATTTTGTTCTAACTACATGTATATGATTATCACCGTGTGTATACGACACCGGAAATTGCGCATGAATTACATTTGTTTACATTAAAATTCGTTATTTTTTCACGTAATATTCATGATCTCTAAATACTTGGACAAGTTGGGAATATCAAATCCCTTGGAATAATTGGTGAGTATACTATACTTCTAAAGTATACTATATATCAATCCTGGAGGTGAAGTATCTCCTGATAACTCATGATTTTTCTGTGAAATTCTACGGATCTCTGCAACTTGGTCTGATAAATACGGATTATCTTATTCTTAAAACATACGTATGTTTGAATATTGCCATACACATTACGCAAGAAAGGTTCATAATAGTTTATGTAGCGCCAAACATGATTTTTTTTCGGCTGTATGGTAAAATTACTACAGAAAGAGACTTGTTTGGTGTACGGCCAATTGCAGGATCAGTGTTGTGCAAATTTCAATTCACAGGATTTGTTACTGTATGTCATATAGCAAGTCGGGACAAACATTTGCCAGCTACGGGCAAATAACTGGATCAGAATGGGAGTCATTTCATTACGTATCAGTGTGATGACGATTGTACCATGTTGTTGATTTCCAGCTCAATAGACACAATGAATACAATGAGTGACATGTTGATGCCATGACCGATTCGACATCACCGTCTGTACGTTTTATGTACCATAAAATAATAGATCGGACACATGGTGACTTATTTTTTGTTTAAAGACCCACTCTTCCCACGCCTACTCTGGTATCTGACGATCGTTATGATACACTTTCCTTGAATCGCCAAACGTTTAAATAAGCATTCGTGATCAATGACATCCCATAACTAATGTTCGACGAAAGTCTTAGTTTAGATCGAGTCATGCTCATAAAACAGAACAAATGGTTAGAAACCAACCACACGCCAACGTGGTTTCACAGATGCACACTAAACTGTGATGCGAACTAATTGAAAAATGTCTTGTTGACTTTATAAATTGACACAATGAATACAATGAGTGACATGTTGGTGCCATGTCCGATTCGAGATCAGAAAATCACAATCTGTACGTTTTCTGTACCATAAAATAATAGATCGGACACATTTAATAGGAACTTTTTGTGGCCATATGTTGACTTTCAAAACAGGAATTTTCAGCACGTTTTGAAGTCAGCCTAGCAACAATTGCAATGGGTGCCCATGCTTTCGTTTAACAACAGCGGTAAATAGTAAAGAGCGCTTTCAGCTGTTATCTATTGTACTCAAAACTAATGTATGTTTTTATGTAACGTCGCCATGTCTGTGTATCGTCGCCATGCCTGTGTATCGTTGCCATGTCTGTATATATCCTCGCCATGTTTGCGTATCGTCGCCATGTCTGTGTATCGTCGCCATGTCTGTATATCGTCGCCATGTCTGTGTATCGTTGTCATGTCTGTATATTCTCGCCATGTCTGTGTATCGTCGCCATTTCTGTGTATCGTCGCCATGTCTGTGTATCGTCGCCATGTCTGTGTATCAATTGGTGTCAAATCGGACCTTGTGTCTTTACAGTGCCAAATCGATGCCGTTCGGGCTAAGGACGGGGTTAAATTAGGATAGCAATGTTGGTAAAGCAATTTTTATTGATTACCATTAAACTTGTATGTAGAGACTTCCATGATAACGGGAATTATACATATATAATTGTGTCGTGTCCGGATCATGGGTGGGACGGGAAGAGAGATAATACCAAACTCGATAAAACATGTCCCCTATTCCCACCAAACATATATGAAGACAATTCAATGGTACCAGTAATTTGTATTGGATTGAAGAGAGAAATGATTATAATATTATTTTCACTTGGAAAAGATCACCAGAATGAACGGAAGATAGTGTCATGCAGTTAAAACTAGCAAGTCCTTACAGTGTATCGTCTCATAAGCTGTTCAAGGGAGAGGATTCCGTACGTGTACATGAAAATAACTACACCATACATTTAACTGCCGACCCTAGTTAAAGGCACGGGCGGCGTTCGTTGCAGAAATATTCATATTTGTTCAAATCGCCATCAACAGAAGTAAAACAATATATATAGTTTTGTTCATATGCCAAACATAAAATAGTATATTGGTGTACAAGAACATGCTCGAAGTTTTGCTTCTGTTTACATAAAACACAGCGCAATTCTATTGGTCAAAGGTACTCAGTCCGATTAGACGCTCCTAAATTACTATTTCTTTGGCTTTGGGGGTAGAAAATATTTGATTCGAGTCGAGGAACCCACCCATCAAAGCTCAGAGTGATTATATATCGATTTTTGAAATCTATTAATTTTCGGAGATGTGGGCCACAAGTTGACAGAACCACGTGCTCAAAACGGACAAACTGCGGGTGTAAGATTATTATTTCTGTTTATGGCGGTTTTTGACATAGGTGAATATTTTAACAGCAAACCCACCACCAACGCCGCCCGTATCTTTAAATGGCTGATGCATTTACACAGATAAATTTTTCAGTACATATGTATAAGAAATATGGGGGACCTTCAGCGAACGGCTTCTCCTTCGTATTAAATGCAGACCACATGCAGTGGAGATGATAATAATCCATTGCCGCATTTTCGCATTGTAACATTGTCCGGGTGGTTTTGACAGTGACAGTTTAAAATCTAAATAGGTGCTCAATTAACGTGTGTTTGATTACTGCCGAGTATTACGCATGTCATACTCACTTTATCGAGTGAGATAACTTCTCCCTTGTCTCATGAATATTTAATATATAGATCATTTGGAGGACATTATACAATGTTGTGGTCGTTTTCATCCATATGGAGCAATATCAAAATATGTTCTCTTGCTTTGCATGATAACCCCCATACAAAAGAACCAACTCTTTAATTGTTTATCTGTGTTACAATTGAAACAACTTGCATGTTTTAGGGTACAGTGGGCCTGGCTGTTTAACAACCACAGGAGAGCCACAATACCACCCCTGAGTTAACACGGGAGACCCGTATCTCCAGGAATGATAGAAAATAGTTAATAAAACTCCAAATTCATGAATATGTTCCTTATAAGTATATGATCATAATATCAATTACTGAAACAAAAACAATAATTTCCTTATTTGAGCAAATATGGACCAAGATGTTGACTTGATGCATAGATTACTTTACCAGCGCCTGTAATATGAGGGCAAAATGCTACTCATATGCCCTTCTTGTTTTGCGTTTAGGAGAGCCGATGGGAGCTGGATCATCAGAAGAGGGGTTCATAAGTTGCAAAACAAGTGCACTAATCTCTTTAATATACTGTACATATACAATATGTGTTATTCAAGCGGGATCAAATTCCCTCCTTAAAAAGCCAGGCATGCATGATGCATTAGTCTTATTTAAAGCATAATTTATTGTAGCGAATAACTACAATGGGGTGGTAGCACACAAGTGTTTTCATATTAACTGCAGTTAGTCAATCGTATTTATATCCCTTATTTACCTGGGCTACAACGAAATTCCGGGTTGATGGAGACAGCACCAATTCACAAGACAGTAAATATATTGTGATTTTCAATTTGCCGTACACAAGCATCTAACATTTAAGTCTGATTATTTGCGAATGCGCATAAAATAATCCTACCAAGTGCCACCCGTTGTTTATTGATGCAATCTCTTCAGGAAGACTTTGTTGCCATGCCTGGAGAAAATGTAATAGGATGTATCATTTAGGGAGCGTTTTCGATATCATGATGGATATTTTCCGGGCAGTAACGCACTATTAAAAAGATTACTCGGCATGCGCGTTGAACTGTTCGACTTATCGTTGATGATCCACCAAGGCCACTGTATAGCGAATGCATTCAATGAGAGATTTTGACAAAAGTATTACCCATTATAAAACTGATGAAATTATAACGTTGGTATACTATCAAGAGGATAAAATTGGCAAAATTCCTGCGCAATTTCTGGTGTCGGATATACAAGGTGATTGTGCATAGATGGGTGGTTGATCAAAACAAAATTTAATACATGTAGTTCAACGTGACCACTCTGTATCAGGAAATTGGTTGAATATGTAGGTAAACATTTATTCTTGGAATCCACTTAGTTTACGTCAAGTTTTGACTATAAAATTGAACTATCAGAAATATGTCAGCCTCTGTTACAGTCTGAATATTAAATCTTGTGTCAGGCATGACATTTACCAATAATGGGATTATTTTACTAGGACATAAGGTTATGTGAGGACCGCGCCCCTTTACTGATAAACCATATACATGTACAACGCTTAATTGTTCGGTGGATTTTATAGTATATGGATTATAACTAATTATTATTAAAAAAAAATTAACTTATATCCTGAATTTTTTAACAATGTTGCTCTTTCCAGACATGACATTTTAAATTGGGGAGTTTGTTGGTCGTATTGACAAAAGGCTTGTAACATCACTAAAATAAGATAATACTCATATCGAATCACGGGGTCAATCACGGCTGGATTAAAAATCGCATGTAACTACATCTGTGATCGTGGCATACAGAGCGGTTTTATGTCAGTAATCTAACAATTATATATGTTTCATCGTCTACATGTTTACACATTTACAATTGCAATATAACATTATTCACGTCTAGCCACACCCACGTGACACAAACGAATATCTACGTAGTACGCAGTTAACAAGGACACACACACTCACAGTCCCTACACTCCGCACAAATACTAGAACCGGAATTTGTCTATTAGCTAACACATTTGAAAAACAATTCGCTGCTATCACCAGACTTTCCAGTTATGTCCAATGTGAAGCATGATTATAAAGGCTATGTACAGCAAATTATGATATATTGAGGATATATATATTGAGTGATTTTAGCGTAACATAATTTACGATGTTTATCTTCCAGAACAACTGGGTTAAAGATATTGATTTCAGTACGACCGTTTCAAGGATATATATATATACTGTCTCAATTTATTGTTGTTGTCTGCCTGTGGTTTCTCTTTGTGGTATTATTCGATCTCGTTATATTTCATGGCTGAATGTCCGTGCCTCGTGCACGCGGATCCTGTCTTCAATATATCATATTCTTACCGCAACACAATATATATTGACCACAAATTAAAGGCGTGGCGCGGGATGCATATGCTATAATATACCGGTTATTTATATACATGTATATACATACATGTAGTATCCATAATCGATATTTACTTGCCAATAAAGCTGATGCGATCAAAGTAACTATGAATACGATATAGGTACCATATGTGGCGACAGCTTTGTTGGGGAAATGAAAGGAAATAATTAGCACAAGCCATGTGCGACATGACCAAACAATACCTTATCTGTCCATATACAGATAACGTCAGCAAATGATGGATATATTGTGCATGGGCTGACGTACATTATCGCGAATCCACACACATAAGAATACCATCGTCGTGTTCTCAATCATTAGGCTACATTTACATTGTGGCAAATTTTCATGGAAAGTATATTCCGACAATTCAGTGATGGGGAACTATTGTGCGCAGGTTTGCACATGCTAAACCTGTTGGTACACGAACAGAAACATCTAAGTAACCCCACATATGATTGTGAACATGACATATGCCCGAAAAAGCAGCTCAAATCATAAACATGGCAAACATAGGACAACTAATCTACATATCAGAGATTTATAAACCAAAAGTCTGCAATAGATACCAATCAATGACGAATTGCTTGCAGAAAATGTCCATGTGTACCATTCGACTACTGAGATTTGTCTCCGTCTTTGCGAGGCATGGCCATCGGTAGAGTTGGACGCACAGTGGAAACTAAATGACCATGTGTGTGTGTTTGCACGCTTTACTAGAATGTGCATGAATGTTCACCATGTTACTGGTTTATCACGAGTACACAGAAAATCCACCCAATGTTCGGGTACCCACTACTGACATCATTTAACCCCCAATTTTCGAAAAAAAAGTGATATGCTGGATTGACTTTGTCCGTCTGTCTGTCTGTCTGTCCGGGCATATATATCAGCCATGGGTTATCTGATATTAATGAAATTTGGTGTGGTGTTCGCCATCGGGTGTATTATCCAAAGGGACCCAAAATGACGTGTTCGTGTTTTCCGTTCTATATTGATCCTTCTATGTTTATTTGGAAAACAATTTGTGTTCGTCTGCGCTGATATATCAGCCATACTTCATCAGATCTCAATGAAATTTGGTACGGATGTTTGCATTTTCTGTTCTAGCTAGTGTTATCATCCTTTGTTTTCCTATACATAATGTTTTATCCGTCCTCGATATGCCAGCAACCGATGTGCAACCTCTTGTTAGACCACCGTATGAAGTGGACGCAACTTTGTTCGAACTTGTATTCCTACATTTTTCAGTCAATATTTTTTAACAGGGCACAACAATTTAGTACTATGGTAACCCGTGCACTTGCGAGTGTGAGCTCGATCCGATTGTTTAACCCCCTTGTATCCCCATTTTCCGACTTAAAATTTTTGAACAACATGTATAATTCTGTCCGAGCTTATTTTCCTTGTGTTTTTGTTTCCAAAAACAATTAATTAATACCAATACCATTAATGTAGCTCAATTGGACTGCGGGCGTATCCGTTCATGTGTTTGATTGATAGATTGGAGTTTAATGTCGCTTTCAGCAACTAAGGTCATATCAAGATATTGCCAGCTTTGGTGGTGGAGGAAATCCGCACACTTACGGCTAATCTAACAGTGAATTCAATGGTTGGTAAACCACCGGCCATCGGCGAGTAACTCACAACTCCACCAGATAACGATTTCGAGTAACAAAGTCCACGATGGAGTCATGTGGCTTGGCGTTGTATCCCTTACCGACTGAGCCACCGCGGTCCCCCTCGTCAGTTTATAGGCATCGTATTTGTTCAACTGAATATTGTCACAAAAATGCACCATATTTCAGAAGAATGATATTGTTTCAACATAGAGAGCAGTCCGTTGCTTGGTGGCTGCCTTCTAGAAGTGCACGGTTTAAGGAAATTTGAGTAAATGGTGACATGTAAGTACATTGCCAACAAGCTGTTAAAAAAACTCCAATTCTATCGGAGTTCAATGTACAGAAATAAAAATCATAGCTTTTTGGTCAGTGCTTAGACCAAAAGAAGTTTATGTAATTATTATAGACCGGTGCGACGAAAACTGTTAAAATGGGAGAAATTCATGCTTAATTGGAGTTTATATGATCTACCAATTCCATTACCACGAGGGACGGGAACCCCTGAGTATAACTGAATGTGAATTACAGTTATGCCCTAAATAATATATATTCGACTCCTTAACCACAGCATAACTATGGGTAATTTTCAGGATTTAGTCGGAAATATGCCTTGTTGCCATTCGTCGGAAAGCTCTCACTGAGAGCTTTCCGATGAATGGCAACAAGCCATATTTCCTACTAAATCCTGAAAAATTACCCATAATTCTGCTGTGGTTAAGGGGTCGATTATTTAGGGCATTACTGTAGTTCCTAATCAATATAAACAAGAGGAGTTTGATTCATTTTGAGCGACCAACCTGTAATGATCAATGTTTCAACAACATTATCAACATTACTCCTCCGTTGGTCCACGATTGTTCAGAAGATTATTGCTCCTGAAAGATAAATCTTCCAAATTTTGCGCATCAGTCATCAAATACCAACGAATGACGACAACGCAACACGACGAACCCCAAGGAGATCGGATTAACGAGAAAAACAATCAACGCAGTATGGATTTAGACTCTCTAAAATTCATTAAATTCTCATCAAGGTGGTTTGGTATGTTTGCCGTGTACCGCTAGCTGAAGAAATAGAGCCACGCATGTTTGTAACGCATTTGTTCAAACGCACGATCACCCCCAAACATTTAAATTGCAATCAACCACAAGGTCGGAATTTAAATGTCAAGAACAGATTTAGGATCGATAATCCAAATTAACAGCGCTTACTAGCGTGTATACCAAGGATAGTATCCCCGCGGGTTGTGAGTTCTAATGAGATCTTTCCGCGCCGTTGGTAGTGAATGACCTATAGACCGAGTACAATCAACACTAACCAGTTGCTTCCGCAGCAGACAATGATTTTTCTTCTTGTTTGTATCTAGAAATATAAGGTGTTTCGTGACAAGAATACAAGGTCGTGTTTAATTGGCGGCTATAGCGTGAGCTGGGCTACAAAAATCCTCGTTTTTGGTATTGATGGACGATTGTCCTTATTACCTTTCTGCACCATTGATCAGGGGAGATCATAAACAAAAAGCTACCGATGGGAGGGTGTCAGTTGAGCCACAAATGATTGTCAGCCTTGGCTTACTGCCAGATCCAATTCTGCTTGTGTTCGCGCTGATGTCTAATATTCAATGAACATGTATATGCGCGTAATGAACAATTTGCACAATTTTTGTTGGGTCAAACGTAGTTCTGGAATCATCCGAAACCATCGAGTAACTTCAATCAGTTGCAATTCAAGCACCATTCCAACAACATTCCTTTTTAGACAAACTAAAACGAGAAAACATTAAGGGTCAGATGCACGTTTGGCCTAAATTTCCTGGTATTTCTAAATGGATTTTCTCAAAATCTGTCAGGAATTTATTTGTGAAATTTGGTACAAGCGATTATTATGATATAATATTTAAGAACCATCGAACAGTTGGTTATTATAATCTCATTTATTTCACTTTTATGGCATGGAAAATATTTAAAATTTCACCGTTTTCAGGTACCAAGAACTTCTGTAAATTAGATTTGTTTCAAAAGTGCAGATCACATATCCATGATATCATATCTGAAGATCATGAGAGGAGAAATAATGTTTATTGATTCATGAAATTTTATGATTATTTTCACTTAGAAAGACTACCCACAAATATTTTTCTACGTTTGAGAATTTTCCTGTCATTCATGTTGTTCAATGAAAAATTGGGCTGAGATGAGTTCTGGGTCATGGCTTCATAACCAAGTTAAGCTGACCACCATATCTCTTAACACTGTGGCCTAATTTGTGTTGATTGCTCCCTGCTTGAGTGGCCCAAGCTGCATATCAACAGTTGGTTTCATTGGACTGGAATATTTGTGACTGCTTTATTCTTCATTATAATATATGACACTATATTATCCAATTCAAAATCTAACTCCACACAATGATACAAATTGTGCCTCCTTTCATGGAGCCAAGACAATAAGCTATTGATGTAAACAGTATTTATTTCTTATAATTCAAAAACAATGCATGGTACAAAATATGAAGCATGAATATTGGTTGTATGGAGGGGATCCGACATCAAGCATAAACCTTATGGGGGTCGTTTCCGATTATGTGTGAATAAGCCCACACTGTGAGAATGATGACATAATATTAGGTAATTGTGTTCATAATAATTTTAGAAGATCTTTGTTGGAATATAATGTTACTCAGCTATCTACAGTGTGGGCTGGATCGATAGATATATCAAAATGAGATTTTTTTTCTTATGGAGTAATAGAAAGACATTGATTGAAAATAGATTTAGTATAGCCGAACGAAGTATAGATCGGTATAGACAAGAGTGTGAGGTGACATATCAAACGTTTGGGAGAGTCTGATATGCAGTATAGGGAGTGGAGGTGGGGAGTGTAAATGATAAGCTATTGCCTTTAATTTATACACTATTTTTTGCATCCGAGCCGACACCACTATCATTTGGATTTGTATGGATATTTAATAACATCAACATTAATATTTCTATTTCTCACGCGATTTTTTTACGATATGAGTCGATTTGGTAACTGTTAGATGATAGATGATATGCATGTGTGTGGTTCAAGTGGAAGCACTTGGTTTGTGCATGGTCGAGATATTATTTGAATCTTTTTGTTCGAATAATGTATTTCTGATGCTGTTTGGTTATTGGAGTGTTGTGTGAAATCATTAATTATTCTAGCAGTTCTTGGTACCGAATGGGACAACAAAGAAAATAACATGTTCAACCTCCCAAATGTATTATAATCCATTGTTTTTGTCACCTCTTAATAATTGCTCAGATTCTGGAAACAATGAAGATGATATGTGAAATTCAAGATTTTTAGCCAGATAGATCTAGAGAAATACTTTGTTGAAAATCTCTTGCCATATTTGGCTTTATTTGTGCAAAACGTGCATCTCCATCTTAAAATGGGCAATGAACTATGCAATCAAGGCTGACGACGCATTAAAATCCAGTTCCTCGCGAGATTGTATATCTTATGTGAACTAATCCCCTACTCGGGGATCTCGGTTAATCTACATTGTGAGAGAAATGCCTTGTCGTTTGTTATGGTGACTATCGTGGTTGAGATATCTAGTTGCATAAGAAGGATTTTTGACCTACATTAGAGACTAGTACAAGCAAAATATCTCACAATGTTAACGTTCGAGAGCAAGCAAACAATACCCCCTACTAATGACCAATACTAGATTAGTCAGCCTTATACGAAACCTGTGATGGCTAGATTAATAAGTGATCATTCGTTATCTTCATATATTTTCTATAAATATCCATATCCCGCTAATCATGCTTGCTATTCTACACTTACAGAAGCATAGAGTGGTAGTTATATTCCCATAAATAAAGTTTACGGGAAAATCACAGTAATCACGAGCTTTGATGATCTGCGGTCTCACATCGATATGCGTTAAGTCGGTCATGTCTACAGAATACATTCTGGGACTAAGCACGTAAATTAACCCTTTTATGACTGGGAGCTGCGCTGGCGCAACATTAAAAATGCTGTGCCAATGCATTCTCTTATATATGCGAGTCGACCAAGGATCGCCTCGCATATATAAGAGAATGCATTGGCCAACAGTGTTTTATAATTTTGTCTTACATTCTTTAACAATTTTTTTATTACATTCTTTAACAATTTTTATAAATGTTTTTATAAAAAAAAATCTTAAAAACTATAACAATTTTTATCATTTTTTCTTATATTCTTTAACATTTTTTAACAATTTTTTTTTAATTTGTTATAATTTTGTCTTGCATTCTTTATCAATTGTTATAATTTGTTCTTACATTCTTTAACAATATTTATAATTTGTTCTTACACTCTTTAACAATTGTTTTATTTTTTATCAATATTTCTTACATCTTAAAACAATTTTCTGTCTCTTTGTTTTCATTTTCTTTTTTTCGCAATTATAAAAAAAATGTTAAATTTTGTAGGCATATGGTCGAATCGCATATATAAGAGAATGCATTGACATAGGTTTTTCGCAAAAAAATCAGGAAGCTCCCGTCATGAAAGGGTTAACATCTCAGTTTTGCCACAATTAGAACTACAGTAATATTTTCAGAATCTCAGCACACAGAGGGCGTTGTAGTGACACATAGCTGTGTATGTAGAATGCACGGATTTAACCGTGAATATAAGTCTTGTTATGTCCTCTTACATATAACAGTTAAGCTTGTTATTCACCAATCTTAATGGCCTTCGTTTATGCTTGTTCGGAAATGGTGACCGTCTCGCAACTAAACCATTCACCCATGCATGTCGATAACGAACTTCGACACCATTTCAACAATACAACATAAAGTTCTTGCAACACATATTTCATTTCTTCATTAATTGCATCAATTGCTTATCAAATGTTTGTGTGTCTCCAATGTATTGTAACTGTAGTTGGGTGGATGGAACTCTAACGATTAAGCACTTGGTATTCAATTCTCTTTACCATATTGGGTTTTTTTAACTAATATAATAAAATATGTTTAAATTAAACTAACTTAATTTTTCGCCAAACTGTATCACATCGGAAACATTCTCCAAACTCTATACAGTTTATAGAATTATAATATATACATGTATTGTAATATGGCTGATTCGCGCATGAAATTTCCAGCTGTTGAAATGTTTTACCAATGTTATGGGCTGTCTCAAATCCCCTGTTGCTACATCCCTGGTCAACGTCGTCAAGATCAAATATGTTGCTCAACTTGTTACACAAATGTATGCTTAACATCATTGAGACGACGTAAATACACCTGTAGCATTTAGTTTCAGCAATCCGTTGATCATGAATGCTTACCCTTCTTGACCATATATTGCAGTTTTGCAATTTGCAGTCTGCTTTAGAACGTCTCGCACGTGCGCTGAGAACTCCTCTCCCCTCTCTGTTGTGAACTGCGCATGTATCATATATATGCGCCGGCCCGTCCTGCCCGTTTTGAAGGATTACTGAAGAGTTTAATTGTGGTGGATATGGGGTGGTGGGGCTTCATGTATACTCAAATACCAGAGTAAGTGGTGAAATGGGTCAATAGAGACAACAATTAATTTCACGCTGGTCATCAAAGCGTCCATGTAGATGCGGACCATCATTATGCCCTTGGACTCTGAATATCGATGTGATTTTGGCCGCAGTCTGTCAGATATCGCGGCATTGAGCTTGTTTGGTCACGTCTCCATGACGCCAATAAAAGTATTTACCTTCGAGCAATTAGTAAATATACCAGCTATCCCTACCAAATAGATCGAAGAATTAACACATAGGACTGCTGAAGAAACAACAGCTTGGTGTGTGACCGATGTGTTAACATGATAAACATAGCTCGGCGGCTCTGGTCACTACAGGTGCAGAGGGAGACAACAATAGAGATCGAAAAGCGTTTATCGGACAGAAAATGTCCGTTATATTATGATAAATATATATGACATGGCTCTAGCATTTCCTCGGAAAGTTCATACATTTAAACTTGATACAGCACGATGTATCACGTGGTTTCTCTCATCGCATAGATTTTTGGGCCAGTTTCCCATGTTACTTGAATGTGGTGATGTGAACTATTTCCTTTGCTTATTTTTTCAAACTTATTATTTCAGCACCATCAATTTTAGCTTAGCAAAATATCCTTTTCTGGGATTGCAATAGCCCGATGAGCTGTGAAGTCGGCATGAGTCAACATATACACAATGTATATGTATGTAAGCAACGCCAAGTTCTAATAGTGCTTGAGTGTGGTAAACTGCATGTACATGTGGGGTATTTTTTCCATCAAATTAAACTTGTACCACCAAAGCCATAACTAACAAACCATCTCGGCAGAGATGTGGAAAAACATGGAAATATGTCCGTCTGCTTGTCTCTGATATGCAGACGTTCGATTGTCAGGGGTAATAATCGTGAAATTATTTAAACTAGAGATGGCGGCATATCGGTCATATTTTTGTTATATAAATCACCATATCAGTTTGAATAATGCTTATTTCTGAGTTCCAGTTTGTGTATTTAGTTGAAGTGAGATGTCAGGGACGTTCCTTATTCGGGATATCCAGCTTACAATTTTCAGTTGCACTCACTTGTGAACCAGACCAAAAACGCCCAACTTGGGATACTAAATTCCCAGTATGGTTGGAAAAGGCAAACAATGACCATTTTATACCGAAAATATGACATTATCGCTATCAGTTCTAATAACGACATATCTTACGAGATACTCATAGAAAACTCAAACTATATAAGAAAGCAATCTCTATTTTCGGTCTGAAACTGTTGTTGATTCGCGCATGAAATTTCCAGCTGTTGAAATGTTTTACCAATGTTATGAGCTGTCTCAAATCCCCTGTTGCTACATCCCTGACACCCCTGGTCAACGTCGTCAAGATCATATTTGTTGCTCGACGTGTTACACAAATGTATACTAAACATCAGTGAGACAACGTAGATACACCTATATCATTTAGTTTCTGCAATCCGTTGATCATGGATGCTTACCCTTCTTTACCAAATATTCATAGACAAGTAATTAATAATGGGAAGTCTCCATAAAATAAGATCCACCGCTTGTCAAACATATTATCTGTATGTATATATTTTTTTATTTTTTTTTAACAATTCTATCGTATTTTTTTTTCTTACATTCTTTATAAATTTTTATCGTTTTTTCTTACATTCTTTAAACAATTTTATCATTTGTTATCATTATTGCTTACATTCTTTAACAATTTTTTATCATTTTTTGTTTTCATTTTTTCTTATATTTTGTAACAACTATAATAAAATAATATAAAATTTGTTAGGCCAATGCATTCTCTTATATATGCGAGGCGACCTATGGTCGACTCGCATATATAAGAGAATGCATCGGCACAGGGTTTTCGCAAAAATTCAGGAAGCTCCCGTCATGAAAGGGATAACAACTCAGTTTAGCTACAATTAGAACTACAGCAATATTCTCAGAATCTCAGCTCACTAAGAGCATTGGAGTGACACGTAGCTGTGTATGTGCATGTATATATTCACAGAACACAATCTAATAATTGGCAATATACCATTCCAATATATACATCTACTTTTAAAACTGATGGGATAATCCATGAGGCGAAGAAAGGGTTAACAAAGTATCAGCGAATTCTAATCAGTTTGCGAAGATAAAAATAGCGATCTACACTTTAAAGGCTTCTTTAGTCTCTGAATAGATTCGCGTTGCCTTCAACCGGCGTCTGAGCTGAGTGAGGATTTGTCGGGTCTGATGGACGAATTGGTGAATGTCGTGTACGGAAGATGGTACGTGGGCGCTATTCATCAGTGGGATCCAGATATATCGTTGAAGCCCTCTTCAATCGATCAACGATCGCATAACAGGTAATGGTCCTGTCGGAAATCTGTCGTTATCAGTCACATCGATGAGAAATTCACAGCACCACGCGGCCTTATCGCGACGAAATATATTTATTTATCTCTCTTCATTTGTCCACATATAGAGATATGTCCGAGAGTGATATTATCACGAATGAATATAGATGCAGCTCTGACGTCATCGTTGTCAGTCTGATGTTGGATCCTGATCAAAAGCTAAAGTGCAAGAAATGTCTTCAGCAACACGGTCCAAGTCAGTCTAGTCATGATGTCCGAATAAGTTAACCGAATTGTCAATTCGTGTTGGTGATGGGTGTATACTTATCCAATTTTATTACATGATCCGATATTCCATTTATTAAACCCATTCTATAATAATGATATGCAACGGTCGTTTCACAGCAGGAAATAGTGTCAGGTGTACCCAAATGTATTAATGTTGCGCAAACGTGATTCGGATTCGGGGGACGAGGAATGAACAAGAACCTGTGTCTGTTACTGATATTGATATAGTAAATTTATTTCATTATATTTACGCTAAATACGTCAAGGAGTCTTATTTATCTAGGGACTATTTCTTTTCGCGGGCAAACCACGCATTGTTGCGTGAAACGTCATCGCACGCCATATAGAAGCCGCTGTTGTATAGCTTTCCGTCCAGTTTATTGATTTAAGTATGTTTTATGGATTTTGAATCAAGTAATAAATAGAATCTACAACTCGTCCCCAGTTTATAGCGAAATTTACAAAACGAGTCCAGTAAATAAGATCTGGACCGATCCAAAGGACTCGTTTTGTAACTTTCGCTATAAACTGGGACGAGTTGTAGATGCTCTATACATGTTATCGAATATAAACACACGAAGCTTATGTATACCTGATGGCAGTGTGCTTAGGTAACTGTATACCGTATGTCAGTTGTGGTGAGGTTTATGTATACCTGGTGGCAGTGTGGTGAGGTTTATGTATACCTGATATCAGTGTGGCGAGGTTTATGTATACCTGATGGCAGAGTGGCGAGGTTTATGTATACCTGATGGCAGTATGCCGAGAGGTTTATGTATACCTGATATCAGTGTGGCGAGGTTTATGTATACCTGATATCAATGTGGCGAGGTTTATGTATACCTGATAGCAGTGTGGCGAAGTTTATGTATACCT
This sequence comes from Siphonodentalium dalli, assembly GCA_032622095.1. NCBI lineage: Eukaryota > Metazoa > Mollusca > Scaphopoda > Gadilida > Siphonodentaliidae > Siphonodentalium > Siphonodentalium dalli. The sequence goes on along the minus strand of CP136065.1, from coordinate 198,058,515 downwards.
GATGGCAGTGTGGCGATGTTTATGTATACCCGATGACAGTGTGCCGAGAGGTTTATGTATACCTGATGGCAGTGTGGTTAGGTTTATGTATACCTGATGGGAATGTGGTGAGGTTTATGTATACCCAATGATAGTGTGCCGAGGGGTTTATGTATACCTGATATCAGTGTGGTGAGGTTTATGTATACCTGGTGGCAGTGTGGCGAGGTTTATGAATACCTGATGGCAGTGTGGCGAGGTTTATGTATACCTGATGACAGTGTGCCGAGGGGTTTATGTATACCTGATGGCAGTGTGGCGAGGTTTATGTATACCCGATGACAGTGTGGCGAGGTTTATGTATACCTGATAATAGTGTGGTGAGGTTTATGTATACCTTATGGCAGTGTGGCGAGGTTTATGTATACCTTGTGGCAGTGTGGCGAGGTTTATGTATACCTGATATCAGTGTGGCGATGTTTATGTATACCCGATAACAGTGTGGCGAGGTTTATGTATACATTATGGCAGTGTGCTGAGGTTTATGTATACCTGATGGCAGTGTGGCGAGGTTTATGTATACCTGATGGCAGTGTGCTGAGGTTTATGTATACCTGATGACAGTGTGGCGAGGTTTATGTATACCCGATGACAGTGTGGCGAGGTTTATGTATACCTGATGGCAGTGTGGCGAGGTTTATGTATACCTGATGGCAGTGCGCTGAGGTTTATGTATACCTGATGACAGTGTGGCGAGGTTTATGTATACCTGATGACAGTGTGGCGAGGTGTATGTATACCTGATGGCAGTGTGGCGATGTTTATGTATACCTGATGACAGTGTGCTGATGTTTATGTATACCTGGTAATAGTGTGGTGATGTTTATGTATACCTTATGGCAGTGTGGCGAGGTTTATGTATACCCTGTGGCAGTGTGGCGAGGTTTATGTATACCTTGTGGCAGTGTGGCGAGGTTTATGTATACCTTGTGGCAGTGTGGCGAGGTTTATGTATACCTGATAATAGTGTGGTGAGGTTTATGTGTACCTGGTGGCAGTGTGGCGAGGTTTATGTATACCTGATGGCAGTATGGCGAGGTTTATGTATACCTGGTAGCAGTGTGGCGAGGTTTATGTATACATGATGGCAGTGTGGCGACGTTTATATATACCTGATGGCAGTGTGACGAGGTTTATGTATACCTGATATCAGTGTGGTGAGGTTTATATATACCTGGTGGCAGTGTGGCGAGGTTTATGTATACCTGATGACAGTGTGGCGAGGTTTATGTATACCTGATGAGAGTGTGCCGAGGGGTTTATGTATACCCGATGGCAGTGTGGCGAGGTTTATGTATACCCGATGACAGTGCGGCGAGGTTTATGTATACCTGATGGCAGTGTGGGGGGGGTTTATGTATACCTGATGGCAGTGTGCTGAGGTTTATGTATACATGATGGTAGTGTGGCGAGGTTTATGTATACCCGATAACAGTGTGACGAGGTTTATGTATACCTGATGGCAGTGTGGCGAGGTTTATGTATACCTGATGACAGTGTGGCGAGGTTTATGTATACCTGATGGCAGTGTGGTGATGTTTATGTATACCTGATGACAGTGTGGCGAGGTTTATGTATACCTGATGACAGTGTGGCGAGGTTTATGTATACCTGATGACAGTTTGGCGAGGTTTATGTATACCTGATGACAGTGTGGTGAGGTTTATGTATACCTGATGACAGTGTGGCGAGGTTTATGTATACCTGATGACAGTGTGGCGATGTTTATGTATACCTGATGGCAGTGTGCTGAGGGGTTTATGTATACCTGATGGCAGGTTGGCGAGGTTTATGTATACCTGATGACAGTATGGCGAGGTTTATGTATACCTGATGGCAGTGTGGCGATGTTTATGTATACCTGATGGCAGTGTGCTGAGGGGCTTATGTATACATGCTGACAGTGTGACGAGGTTTATGTATACCTGATGACAGTGTGCCGAGGGGTTTATGTATACCGATAACAGTGTTGCGAGGTTTATGTATACATTATGGCAGTGTGCTGAGGTTTATGTATACCTGATGACAGTGTGGCGAGGTTTATGTATACCTGATGGCAATGTGGCGAGGTTTATGTATACCTGGTTGCAGTGTGGCGAGGTTTATGTATACCTGATGGCAGTGTGGCGACGTTTATATATACCTGATGGCAGTGTGACGAGGTTTATGTATACCTGATGACAGTGTGCCGAGGGGTTTATGTATACCTGATGGCAGTGTGGCGAGGTTTGTGTATACCTTATGGCAGTGTGCTGAGGTTTATGTATACCTTATGGCAGTGTGCTGAGGTTTATGTATACCTTATGGCAGTGTGCTGAGGTTTATGTATACCTGATGGCAGTGTGGCGAGGTTTATGTATACCTGATGGCAGTCTGGCGAGGTTTATGTATACCTGATAGCAGTGTGGTTAGGTTTATGTATACCTGATGGCAGTGTGTCGAGGTTTATGTATACCTGATAGCAGTATGGCGATGTGTGTGTATACCTGATAGCAGTGTGGTTAGGTTTATGTATACCTGATGGGAGTGTGGTGAGGTTTATGTATACCTGATATCAGTGCGGCGATGTTTATGTATACCTGATGGCAGTGTGGTGATGTTTATGTATACATGATGGCAGTGTCGTGAGGTTTATGTATACCTGATGGCAGTGTGGTGAGGTTTATGTATGCCTGATGGCAGTGTGGTGAGGTTTATATATACCTGATGACAGTGTGGCGAGGTTTATGTATACCTGATGGCAGTGTGGTGACGTTTATGTATACCCGATGACAGTGTGGCGAGGTTTATGTATACCTGATAACAGTGTGGCCAAGGGTGACTACACGTACACTTGAACTTGACTTGTGCTATATGGTTGTCGTTTATTCACTCAGTGACGACAAAACCGTAACCTTGTGAATAATGATAAAAAATATGTATGTACATCAACTGCAAGTATTCGGTGCCATGTCCCATTGTGCGATCACATACAGGCTCACTAAGGGGGTGTTTATACATTACCCGGCGGAGATCGCATTCGCTTTAGCCGGCAGCGATAACAATAGAGTGTTTATACTTCGCCGGATAAGAATTACGGCTATCCGGATACTCAGCTATACGGTTTTCAACTTTTGGATAAAATGATTTGGTACAAGCACCTGATTTTCGTATGAATTCTAATTCGCTCTGCGGTTAAGTTAGATGTTTATCTGGGGTTATGCCGTCATGGGTGATTTCCTTTCCACAATTAACTCGAACAATATTATTGTGCAATCGCTGATAGACCAGCCCGCTTTTCACCTGTGTATATATTGGTCAGTGTGCCAGTTTGATTGTCTCTAATCAGCTGTCCGTCGGTGGTCACGCACCTTCGTTATAAGTAATGGTTAGAGCACAATAATTGTTCTTTACCAGCATCAATCGAGTCGGAGACGAGATATATTCTGGTAAAGAACAATTCGCGTGCTCTGACCGACTTAGAGCACAATTGATCACACATAATGCAATAAACTGGAAATGTGTCGTGCGCTGGCCGCGATTGGACACAATAGCCGGTTAGCCACGCCCAAAAACGTGATTATCATGAACTGAATGTGAATAGATATGTCCGAAACAACACGGACTGTTCCCACTTTGAAGCGCCCGTGCGATTTGTTTGTTATGAGTTGCGGGGTGCCTTGAACTATTCCTTCGCCAGCCTTGGGAATTGGTGTACTTTACCAAAAATCAGGGAACGATTGCAACAATGGGATTGTGCTCTAAGCTATTATTATAAATACTAACTGATGATGGTACACGTACTTTGCATGCGCATGGTACATTTGTTGCGCATTCGAGGGAATTAAATGTGCGTATTCATGTACATGTATCTCCATATATGGAAGAAATGGGATGGCACGTTTCTATGGATTCACACTTAATGGACAATTAGTTCAATAATCTAAATTTGAGTGCGCCGTGGACATATGTACACATGGACGGGTCTAGAGGGCCTGATTTGGAGGTGTGGGACTGTTCATCTTTGGAATTTATCGACCGACCGTGGTTATGGCCAGGTGTGAGCAAAATTTTTAATCTGAACCCTGAAAATTGCAAAATCCTAGCATCCAGCCTTAAGATTTCCAATTGTTGGACATTTTCCAAACTTTACACACATCTAAGGTTGGATCATTTCCAACTGATGGCCATTTCAGTCCAAAAATTTGGCCAAAAAATAAGCAAATGTTGCCTAAAGAAATCACCAATAACAAATTGTTGAAAATAAAACTACGAGAACAATTTCAACATATTGCTGATGTCAAATTTCCAACCATTGCCGTGTCAGGTATGAAATTTCCAGCTTTTGAATATATTGATTAAAGGTACTCAACCCGATAAAACTCCTCTCAATTACTATTTCAATGGCTTCGGGGGTCAAAAATATTTGATTCGAGTCGAGGAAGTCACCCATCAAAGCTCAGATTTGTTAGATATCGATTTTAGAAATCTATTATTTTTCATTATCGGGAATACTATCTGGCCCAGAACTCAGTCAAAATTGCGTAAAAATTACCACTTGATTTTAGAGTTATTCATCCTTGTCTGTTTGAATAGATTTGGAGTACACATCCAGAGCAGATTACGGCAGTTATTGGTACTCATCTCGAGAACATAACAAATTTGAAAAATCAATATCTAATAACTCTGAGCTTTGTTTGATGGGTTCCTCGACTCGAATCAAATATTTTTTACCCCCAAAGCCAAAGAAATAGTAATATAGGACCCTCTGATCGGATTGTTGTTGTTGGAATCTGTTGAGATGGGGACCCTCTTTACGGGTTGAGTACCTTTAAAGTTGGGATGATGCACCCCATCGCCACGGCCCTACATACATGGACATGGTGAACGCCCGAGTAAAATGAAAAACATATTTTATTGTATAATGTGCAAACGGAAAATGTGTCACATTTGATTCGCGATGTTGAAACTTATATATATAATATAATATCCAATCCGAATGATTATAGACACCAATTTGTAGATGCATGCGACGAAAATATCTCAAAACTGACAATGACCATGCTTTTGGTCCGACACTCACTTCACAGGCTGTCTATGAACCCAAACAAACCATTAACAATGTTGTTTAAATATCTATAAAATTACCAATAGCAATACCTGACAGTTTGAGTTGGATGTTAATAATTTCGTCATTTCCATTTCTAAAAAGTTTCATTTCACTATACTGCCCAACCATATCTCTAACATGAAGCGGCTAGATGTTTACAGGTGTACAGCAATATCATATTGCAGTTCAGTGAGAACTAAAACGAAAACTATTATCAAGTAAAGGAGACACATGAATATATGCGTATCTTCGCCGGCGATGTGTAAACACTCTGCCCAACCTTCGCCGGCTAACGGGTTCGCCGGGTAACGGCTTCACCGGCTATGTGTAAACGTCACCTAAGAGTGATGCGATGCTCCTCGAGACATCATTTTATAGTTTTTAACTGATGCAAGCATCTCAACAAAGTATGTCCCCCACCCTGATATTTTGAGGGTATCTTCAGATGTGGTAATCAGAATGCGACCAACATATCTTATTACTAATGATGCGGTGAGTGTCTAAACATGTTTGAATGAACACCAATTTAATAGGAAGAGTCCTAATATACTAAATATAAATGTAAAACGTCAGGATAAGCAGCCTCGTGATTCTTGAGATAGAGTATAATATGTCAGCGGGAACTTGCTTATTTTGACGTGTTTATATTTTTCAATTGTGACATTGATGCAGATTCGAACACCGCTTTTATTTCAAATTCTTAACATACGAAGGGCTAGACTGGCAGCACACATCACATTACACTGCTGTATTGACCAACAATATTGACCTTGTAAGCCAGTATATTCTCTTATATATGCGAGGCTCCCTATAGGAGACTCGCAGATAAATGAGAATGCACTCGCATATGATATTTAATGATACATCAGCGCAGCCCCGGTCGTGAACCTCGTGAAAGGATTAAGGGAGAAGGGTGAATGTAAGTTAAAATAACGTGTGACCCGAATCATCCCATTCCTTTGTAATATTCTAATTACAATAAAATGTGTTTAAACTATTCGAATCCCCGGCTCGGGAATTTAGTTTTCAGTGCGGCATGTGGAATGCCAACTTAGACATATATAGGTTTTAATGTGGTTTATAGGGTTCCATGTGACATATTGCTTCACAGTCGGATAATAGCTCTGTTTAGTTTCCATATAGGGACCTATAACTGAACTTTCCATCAAATGAATGAGAGACAACCCCAAGATTGAATGGGCTAATATCTGACCCGCAGACCATCACCAATAAAGTTTGTTGTCAGTTGCCATGACTACATTTGAAAATATAACGGTTCTCATTTGGGTGAATGCCATAGAACGGCAGTGATTAACCATTCCTTTACTAAATACTCATTAATTAGTCATTCCCTTTGAAAATTTTCAGATATTACGTTAAAAAAACGTGTGAACTTATAATCAGAACATTTCCCACTAATGAATATGAATCCTTCTGCATTTGTATTATTTGTTCGGTTGGCTATCGTCTGCAAGTACTAAGAATAGATCATATATTGGGCCATTATTGGCACATACGTGACATACCAAACATTCATCATGTAGTGGCATTCTTTAACTACAAATTTTCTCTCAGGCAAGAAACAGACTCAAGTCTGATCATCTCTGGAAGGCACCACATGCACATTATAACTCTCATAACTTATCACCATGTAAATACGTTTGTACCGTCATCATGGTCACATGTGTGTTGTTATATTGTGTTAGGGGGGAGGCGTCATAAGTTGCAAAAACTTGTGCCCAACCCCTTTTGTATATTATGCAAATAAAATATGTTTCAAGTCAAGTCTGCTTTTGAATAATTGACTATTCCAATTTATATTTGTTATATTAGTTATCGAAGAATCATTCAGAAAAGAATGGGTTAAATGGTCACAAACTCGCAAATCTCATCACAATTTGTATCAGGTATGTTATCGCCCAGCCAGTCGGGGAAAGCTCTGTTATACCCAGAGGTTTAATGTGAATTCTTTCATGTCTACAAATTCTCAAAATTGGCTATATAATTGTGTCTAAGTGGAATCTGGTGGACTATGTATAGCACCGTTGGAATATACGCCCACTTTCAAATAGCATAAACCTAATTTCCTTTGAATAAAAACTACTACAATTAAAGCATAATATTGCAGGAAGGTGAATGATTTCCCCAGTAATACGGCTGCTATGTTTGGCACATAGAGTTTCTATCAAATTATCCTCCGTTGCGTAGACAATCAATTTAGCAACAGCTCTTGTTGGTCTGGGCGGAATCAATTTCCAGAAACAAACATTTATTTATACACAAGGTGGTTTGTCATGTCGTGCCCACATATATTGGCCCAAAGCGAGCTTTAATATTGGATGGAAATTACTCCGGATTTAGGCAAATCAGTGATGTATTTCTCACCTAATGTAAATTAAAATAGTCTCGCGTGTATATTATTCATGGGCAATATCAGAGTACTGTACAGTTGATCGATTGCCCTTGCTATTATTGGCGCTGGTGTGTACGCATAGGCGTCTGGGATGTTAGGTTCGGTCGCGCGCTGTATTGGTATAAGGAAATATGGAGCCTGGAGGGTGATGATTCTCCTGTACGTGTATGTTTTTATATGTAACCATTATTGATAAGTGGGTGTCTAACAAGGTTACAATGATGTAAATATGAGTCGAAGCACCCTCCAATGCTTGTGGGAGGGAAGTTATAAACAAATTATTACATGGCTATGTTTAGACAATGAGCTCTGATTGGTCAATAACCTTGTCTACACATACACCCCTTCCTCCTTACATTTGCAGAAGTAAAAGAGCCATTGACACAAACGTTAACACTTTGTTGGGAAATTTGAATTTTGTATATAGTTTGTGAATATTTTAGTGCGGTTCTGATGCTCAGCAAGTTACGAAACACATCCAGGGCACACACAGTGCGTAAATGAGCAAAATGTATATAAGTCTGTATAAACATCACCATTAAGAAGAGCATGAAGAAATAGATAAAATGTGTTTTTATTTTCATATTGATAGTTCTCCTAAAAAATAACGAAATTTCTCGTGTTGAAAACGTTGTTGTGTAACAAAATTGTCGCAATGATTTGTCAACTAACATCGTTAACCGTGTAGTTAGTTCACATATTTATGATTTTCAGAATATTTTTCAATGAGTTAAAGGGGTACTGTACACAGGGATAGACAATTGTTTTATTTACGCCCATTGAAATAACTTTCAAGTTAGATTGTGTTCGTGTTATATGAGTTTCGTATAAACCCAATTTAGCGAAGAAAATATTGATCTTGGAAACAAAAATATTACTATTTCAAACTACGCGCCATGTTTTTGACCTTCACCGGAGAAGACTCGGGTCGCAGGAAGAAGCGGATGTTCATTGTTCACGGCTTCACTTGACGCCTTCAATCTCTTCCATCGAACAATCTCACTCCCTATAAGATACTTGACGCTTTATGACTCTTGTTTCTTTCTCCTTTTCCGAATCGGTTATAACGGGCCTTTCTTTTGCAGGTAACATGTTTTGTTTGCAACTCAATAATGTTCGCGAACGGCCGTCGATAAAAGACACGCAACAGATACGATTTCAAGAACGGTAACTCGTACTTGCATAATTCTCCATTTTATGACTCCAGCCATAAATGATTTTATATTAAATAATTCAATTTTACTTTTGTGGTAGCCTGTTAATCGGGACGTTTTCAGGAGACATCGTCGACTCAAATTAGTTATTTTAAAATATAATATTGATATTAGATCGCTATTGTCACCGGGAATTTATTGAAATTGGGGTACAGTACCTCTTTAACCTTTTCCTTGTTTATCGTCAAGTAATGATTAAGCTTTGGTATCTTATTGGACTAATTAGACTTTTATCTTTAATTCCACTGTAACAGTAGTATTTACATAAAAATGGTTTTGACATGCTAAATATAATTATTGGAGAGTTATTAATAAAGAAAATAAGAAAAAAATCAATATATTTGCTCATATACATGTTGGTGATAGCTGTATCACATGACCCACGTCAGGCAAGGCGATATTGATGTCTTTTGCCTAAAAAGTACCCAACTGTCAATTTATCAGAATTTAAGAACATGAAGGACCAGAGCATTATAGCGAAAGCAGCATGGAAAATATTTACACCAAGTACTGTAACCATAAGGAAGGTAATCTAACGTCACCGAAGGAAAACCAACAGCTGGCACACATATAACGACAAAGGCACGCCATATTCGGATTCCACCAGGTGGTCATATATGTAGCTTATTTCCTTTGCGCAGCCAAATTTAGGTTTAGAAAAATAGAAACTATACACAAAACCTATTCGTTATACAAATTTCCAAACACGACTGTGGTGCATAACAATGTTGGTGACAGGGGTGTCGCAGACAACTTCTTTGCCGTCCACATGACATATTTGTAGGTTGAAAGTGGGATTATTGGGCGGTTTTTGGAAATTGGAAACGCGTATTCGTTAACAATTACCACAATAATTAATTGGCCAGAGAATTGGAGATGATACAAATATTTTGATATGATTATCATCAGTTGTTGCACTTGTGTCATGCTATAACCCTTTACCCAACAGAAGGGCCCTATGCCAATGCATTCTCTTATATATGCGAGTCGACCATAGGTCGCCTCGCATATATAAGAGAATGCATTGGCTTAACACATTAAAAATTATAAAATTGTTAAAGAATGTAAGAAAAAATGGTAAAAAGTGTTAAAAAAAAGATTTTTTTTTAGGCCAATGCATTCTCTTATATATGCGAGGCGACCTATGGTCGACTCGCATATATAAGAGAATGCATTGTCACAGGGCATAACTGTAACTATCACAATGTGGTCAAGGAGCCGGTTCCAATGATATCCATATGTGTATGGTTCTATTGAGACAGACCGAAGATATTTTAGGCTGTTGAAGCTTTATTTGGCCGGTTTTGGCCGGTTTGTTGGGTAAAGGGTTAACCTCGACCGTGGGTTTTAATATGATCATATGCTACCGTAATTAACGAACCAGAGCTAAACAACGGGCATAAGGTTATCTGTGACTTTAAACAAAATTATTATCAAAATCAGTTTATAGATACCTATTCCCGTCAAAATTTAATAAGATCACAAAGACCTTATTTCGTGGGGTGAATATTACAATTTACATTTCGTACACAAGGGATCGTCGGAAGCGTGGACCCTAATAGTAATTTCGTGTATAAATTAGATAAATCGTACATCCGAGTATATGAGAAAGCCAAGATGCAAAATGTAAACAAATTACGGATCAACCACCCTCACAATTTAAAACCTGAATATATTTTCTGATTTGTTCATATTATGTGTTGATGTTCGAGTCAAGAAAATAGTTGGATATCTATGGATTATCAGATGCGTGTATTTACTGTGTAGTCTTATGATATAAATTAACTCGGTATTTCAAATATTTAAAAAACAGACTTTTATTCCAATTAAGTGCTATGCATTAATTGTAAAATAAAGCTTAGGTGTACACGTAAATCGTGTGATGCATCTCGCGCATGCGCGAAAATAAAAACAAGACTTAACCAATTATGTGCGTGCAGGGCTGCAGTAAAAATGTCCACCAGATTCAGATTGTCTTTTATTTCAAATACCCACATAATATTTGGGGCATAACCCGTTTGTCTTGAAAATTAAAACTTCCTGGATAGTAGATACATTGTGCAACTGACAAGCTTCAGGTATTCTCCAAAACTGTCCGCCTCTGAAGGAGAGGGTCTGGAAATTTAATTCAGGAGACCGTTAAAATTATTTACTTTCCCTCTTCAATCGAAAACAAAAATAATGATATGAAGATGTTCAGATAACCATAAATAGGATAATGTTCATGGGATCGGCGTGACGCTGATGGTTGTTGCTGATGGTCATGAGATGTTGCACACCGACCGATCTCGGTTACATCCGATTACGACAAATATACCGGAATCGTTCTACTGCATGTGCGACATTTCTGCTCCTCAACTTTGTCGCTAATTGCTAAAAAAAAATTGCGACGTCACAAAATCAGATTAGGCTATGTACGAAGCAATGTTTTCGTTATTTTCTTTATTAGTGCTAGTATGTACAGGGGGGGGGGCGGAAAAAACTGGTACCCCCCCCCCCCCCCCCCCGTTGTGTCCCGCAGTTTTTGTCGCCCCCCCCCCCCGGTATGTAGGGGAATTTAGAATGTTATTCTCATATAGTCCATGCATATTATAGTACCATTCTTTACCGGTTTACTGACCGTAAAAAAAATTCTGCTGACAACCCAACAATTTAAAGTTATTGTGGTTGCTTGGCAGTGACATGGTGTGGCATTGACGGCTTGGAGTTTATGTTAAACCGGATTGCGATTTTTGTACGTAACATAATTACATATAATGTGTATTGACCCTAAGCAAATCTGTATAAATCAAGATAATGTCATTGAAAATGTCACAGACTCTTTAAAACGAACATTAATCTGTAGTGCCTCTTCTACTCCAGAAAACCATGAGATCGAACGTGGGTGTCGGTGCATAACAACATATCTACCCAAGCGCATCAGTCATACTTCATTGGCGGAATCGATCGCCCCAAAGTCAAATGTCCTATTTGCTTTGAGAACAATTCCCGCACTGAAAACTTATTGACCGAATGGATCATTAGAGCGGTATTTTAGTTGAAGTATGTCGCACGCTACTCAGCAAATTAAAACTCTTGTGTTTGCCATGCATGTTGTGTGTGTCGTCAATAGACATGTGTGATGATAAAATAACCGGAGAACCAAATCACACAGTTTCGAGATATAGTTCCTTGATTTAGTGGGACTTTCCAAACTTTAGGTACGAAATTACACAATTGTTTGTTTCGATAGTGTATTTGCTTGACAAAGGGCAACATATAGCTCTGTTCGCTTAGTATATGTATTAATATCGCGGATGTCCACAAAATGTGGGTAAAATGTCGCCAATAGCAACGGTTTTATCAAGTCACCAAGTGAGATAAATCATGCATGTAGTTTGGCATGGCAGGTGTTGCTATAAGCTCCATGCCGAGTTCAGTCCTCTGCTACGCATGACTAACCGCTACCAACACCTACACATAATGTGAAGAAATCACTCATTTATTTATTTGAGACTTTTGTAGGTTACAAATCATTCTGCATTATTATGAGAAACTGAACTGTCCATATTCATCTGAGATTGTCTAAATCAAGCCAGAATGAATTGTAGCTGACAAAACACTTTTTAAAAAAGTTCGATTTTGTTGAGAAAATACACATGCCGGCAGCGGTCAAATAATAATAGCATAGCGAGGGGACAACATAATCCGTCCACTGAAGGCGAAGCTGCTGCTGCTTCTAACTCCGATAAGCTCTGGTGCACACATGGAACCTGATCCGTGTGCAAGGGAAGATTGGTAGTTTTGCAGTTGTCGGTTATATCTATAAATGCAGTGGAGATATTTTCTGGTAAGATTAACCCAAATTCTCTTCAAATTGTCCAATGTGGTACAAGTGAAGCATGGTACATGTTCATCCAGAATGGCATACTTTCTATAGCCCACGCAATACCACCTTGCCACATTGGAACCTAAAAGGAGTGATCTGTCGATCAGGACTGAAATGAAGTTAGATCTTGCCACGAATCTCTACTCTTAGCTACGTACGTATAGTGATCATATTCCGCCAGTACAAAACATGAGAACTTGTTCAGTTATTTGACAGGGAAGTTTATAACATCGAAAAACCAGTGCGGGTGAGATATTTATTAGTTAATACTTGTTCCTTGATAATGTATTTCACTGTCGGTGAAGGTCCCAACTCGAAATTGTACGATTTAACCCTTTACCCAACAAAACGGCCAAAAACGCCCAAATAAAGCTTCAACAGCCTAAAATATCTTCGGTCTGTCTCAATAACACCATACAAATATGGATATCATTGGAACCGGTTCATTGACCACATTGTGATGGTTACAGTTATGCCCTGTGCCAATGCATTCTCTTATATATGCGAGTCGACCATAGGTCGCCTCGCATATATAAGAGAATGCATTGGCCTAAAAAAAATTACATTACATTTTTTATAATATTTTTCTACATTCTTTGACAATTTTATCATTTTTAATATGTGTTAAGCCAATGCATTCTCTTATATATGCGAGGCGACCTATGGTCGACTCGCATATATAAGAGAATGCATTGGCACAGGGCCGTTCTGTTGGGTAAAGGGTTAAGTCACTTTGTGAGCAATTTTGCTCTGCGTCGCTTACTATCGTGGAATTTCTCCTGGGTAATTAATTCAAATGCTTATTGCTATATCAAATCACAAAAGTCACAAAAAGCAAGAAATCTTAAGCTGAGACCACCCCTACTCTGAAGTAGATTATTGAGGAAACAAAGAAATATATTCCCTGCCTTGTTTGTTCAATATTATACAGTTCCTTGTCAGAACAGGTCAGAATATCAAAAAAATCCTATGTGTTTTGTACTGGTGGAATATGATCTCTACGGGCGTAGCTATAGTATAAATTCATGACATGATCTAAAATAAAGAAAACGATTATTTCCCGTACAAAGATTTTTATTAAAAACTTAAAAATATGTAACAATATAAATTTCCATGATATCTCGAGCTTATACGCTTTGGGCCGGATTCACAAGTGTAGCACGGTTACGGTTTTCCAGTTTTCCAAAAAACTAAGTTCCAATATATCAAGCGGCACAATGGGTCGTGGATAACCAACACCAGCAAGATGTATTTTAAAAATTTGATATGTATGTACTCGTAGGAGCTTGATCCTGGCACGAGTTTGTGGAATTATAGCAGGCACAAGTTAACAATTATGAATTAAGTTTAAGTTCCAAAGGAACAAGCAGTGGTGATTAATGATTTTCGGGATGTACCTGTCTCAATGATACTACAATATACCAGAGTTTGGTCCATCACTGGAGATAAAACTCCAGTATTTTTTTTTTTTTTTTTTTGAAACTCCAACACAGCACCTGTGTCACGTGTGAATCCAGCTATTGTCAATCATATTAGCAACAACACAACAACGGCGATCACTGGTTAAACATCAACAGCGAAGCATATTGCGAATTTACTGTAGGACTTCACAACCTTCGTCGTTTTTTTCCAACACCAGTAAACGTGTCTCAGTAATACACACCCAATTTCCACCCAGAACTTGAACAACGTTACAATTTTGGCTTGTATAAGCATTACATTTACAAACTCACCATACGCTTGCATTGGCTTACAATGTCAATGTATTCTCGTATATATGCGAGGCACCCTACGGGGACACTCGCATATATATAAGAGAATGCATTGGCACAGGGTGTTCGCAAAGTATCAGGTAGCTCCAGTCATGCAAGGGTTAAACCATATATGCAGCTTGGAAATGCATGCGCTACATTCACACAGATGCGTAGATATTGCATGCTGTTGAGCGCAAATTTAGGAATTACCGAAAGTCTGATTTTTTGTATCGTTTATAAGAGCTATGAAATCCAATATGGATTAGACGATAAATTTTTCCAAGTATTTGAATGCTGAAACGGGTTTCAGTTGTAGAATAACCTATACTGGAATTACAAAGATCTCATTGATCGTGCAATAAACTGTGAAGCGTATGCGTTGTATTAGTAGTCTATTATTCACATTCTAGCAGCCTTTGGTCCTCTGCGACAAATTGCCTAATAAACTGCTGGACAACTTTAGCAGTGTGTGAACGTATCTTTGTTTTCTCTCGAGGATGTAGCGACAGGGGTCTCGTATTGTAGGACGTCGTGTATATTGATTTTTCAACAAGCTAATATATCAAATAGTCCATCAGGAGGAAATTTAAATGTGGGCACCCCATGCAAAGACCCTTCGCAATGCCCCTGTCTTATTCCAATAGACGAGTATTCTCTTTGGAAGTTTACTGGATTTCCCACCAATTAATATAAATCCCTCTGCACTAAAAGGGGTACTGTACACTAAATCCGATGATTTATGGGACCATCTACTGTTATACTCAACAGAATATATGCAACAAATGAATGAATTTGAGTCATGGATTAGTGCAAAATACACTTGTTTGTTCTATGAGTGATGCAAACAACATGGTAATTATAATGAAAATGAATTTATGACTCCAGTCATAAATTCATTTTCATTATAATTACCATGTGTTTGCATCGTTCACTGTGCACATGAGTGTATTTGTACTAATCTATGGCTCAAATTCATTCATTTGTTGCATATATTATTCTGAGTATAAAAGTAGATGGTCCCATAAATGGTCGGATGTAGTGTACAGAACCCCTTTAAAATGCATCATCTGTTCGTCTATCCTTCGTCTGCTTACTTTTCCCGATCACCATTAATTAATAATATAATATTCCAATGTATACTTTCATAACTAAATGGGAGAGTCCATTTAGTTAAGAAAGGGTTAAGTGCAAACATCGTCTATCTTCTGATACGATGATATTGGATTGGTTTCTTAATTCCTGGGATCACGTCTTCGACTATTGGATTAATCGCAATCATTCCTATCCACGTCCTCCGTCGCCCACGCTTCCGGGCTCACGTCTAATATTCGCGTTATGGAGTACATTGCATTGTAACTTCCGTTAGCCTGACATTTGAACACGGTTGCCAGTGGTATGCTTGACGCGAGAGATCGCCTTGTTGTTCCATATATGGAACAAAGCTGGAAATGACATTATACGCTATAGTCATGAATCCTCTGTAACTAATAGCAACGTGACTTGGCTTAGAACGGTCCTGTTTAACGCCACGAGGCACACATTGCCTCATAAATACGATACGATAGGATTTGATCCCATGTCTCTTAATATTAATCCTCTTATTAATAAACTTGATTGATTGACGTGTAGTCTACTGTGGTTAGGTCAAAATAAAATGGATGCGTGTTCTGACAACCCGCCAACGCAAAGCACAAATCTTTTTTTTTACATTTGGATATACATTGTTGTTGCCCATTCTTTAGTCACCACATATCTACATTCACATTGACACTCTCTGTTTCTCTATTGTATTTATCTCTGTATACACAACGATTGAAATGAACCTTTTCTTGAATCTTCTTCATTTCTGATTAATTGTGAATTCATAAATGTTCATTAGGGCGGTTAATATGTGCTTTGAAAAATAAAACGAAAAACCGGCAGCCCATCCCAATTCAACTCGTTTCAAAAAACACGCATCCATTTTATTTTGCCCTTGGTATTTCCCAGTGAGATAACCCCATCGCTACAATTCGGATCACCATACGCGATGGTATAATTATAAAGTATCATAATAGATGTTAAATTTTCTCAATTGAATATCTGTCCAAGAAATGTAATATAAATGCAACAATATGTCTGATATTCAAATCACCCTACGTACCCAGATTTACAACACTGTAAGAAAATAAAATATTTCTGTACAAATACGAGGAAGTGATGTGAAATGATATATATCTATGGTAACGATCTGATTAATGCACGTTGACTAGCATAAAATACTTATGGTCACCAGACTTCATAACAGAGTTGAACCACGAGATGAACAATCACAAACTTATGACGGTGGGGGCATTGTCACATGACTCCGGTCACATTTATATAGCCAGCTTTTCCGACCTGTCACCGGCGATCACTTTCGTAGTGGGCATTTCAAATCTCGTCCTTTTATCACGTGATATGCATCAGATGGTAACTAAATATATAGTCGACGTCATTTGTGGTGATATCCGTTGATTCTAGGAATAAAATTCGATCAATGGTCGCTACAGCACTTTTTTTCTCGCATTTCCGCTTTATGCGACATCGCTTCAAATCTAGTACTGTACACGTCTCTTTAAAATTTCAGTTTTTTTTTCTTCGCCAGCTTAAAATATGAAAAACTGGTATCGTTATATGTAAGAAAATAACAAGCCAACTACGAAACTGATCGCCGTTTCAAAGCTGACTGCAATTATGACAGATTTGAAGAAGAAGAAAAATCTAACAGCGAATATGATCTGAGCCTTGTGACAATAAACCCATCAGAACAACTTGTAGTTTAGTGTTGAATTGAACTGTGAGCATTTCTTAAACCAACCAACCCATCCCCTGTCGCAGCGTCTCTATACGTAGTAGCCCTCAGTATTTTGGTACCTTGACCAGCAAGACAATATATATATATATATAATAGGGACAGAGACTTTCATGTACCGAAGGCTGTCTATCAGAAAAAGTTCGACACATCCTGGATAACGACAATCTTTGGAACAAGATTGCACTTTCATGTATACTTTGATGTGATATGAAGTCTGGTAACATTGTGGCGATGGTCAGCTCTTTCCTACTGTGTTCAATTCGATGTTTGAAGAGACCCAATTAAAGCACTCGCAGTTGGTAAATGTGAACAAAATATAAAAGTCTGTAAAATATCATCATCAAGAAGAACATGGAGAAATAGATCAAATTTGTTCTAAAACTAATTATTGATAGCTCTCTAGTAATTAAATTGTAAACAAATCTTTACCGTGAGATGTCAACAAATATCGCTGATCGAATACTAAGTTCAAATATTTTAGTCTAAATATGATTTTCATAATATTGTGCCATGCTTTGACCTTTTTTCCTATGATTACCGTCAAGTTTTGATTAAACTTTTGTATTTATATGGACTTTGATCGGTAATGCTACTGTAACAGTAATGATTAAGTAACAATTATTTCAATGTTTGAAAATTCCTTATTGAAGAGTTATTAGTAATGAAAATAAGAAGAAAGTCGATCTTTGTTTACATGTACTTGTTGATAATGTTGTTTTACAGATTAAAAAAAAAAATTATTTCGCATGAACCACTTCGAAGGCATTGAGTCACTTTAACGACAGGCTATCTTAATCGACGACATTCAGACAAGAACACATTTTCTTAAAACGTCATGAATACAACCGCGTAAGTAAGTAGCCAGCTTTTATATTCGGATAATGCGAGCAATTCAGACCATAACTTTCGCTGTTGGACCCTTAATCCTTCCATGACTGAAATTTTGTGAAAACCCTGTGCCAATGCATTATCTTATATATGCGAGTCTATCAAAGGCGCCTCGAACATACAAGAGAATGCGTTGACCTAACAATATATACCTTGACCTTGTAAGCCAGTGTATTCTCTAATAAATGCGAGGCTCCCTTGGGAGACTCGCGTATATAAGAGAATGTACTGGCACAAGATAGTTAATGCTGCACTAGCGCAGCTCCCGTCATGAAAGGGTTTATATAATATGGAGGTTTTGCTAAATATATGGATGCAGTTACGGCTCTGTTTAGGATACTACTTCAAAATTGTGCGGACATCCTCATCCAGTTATGCACACATACACGTCATAATCGTCACAACGGATTGGGTATCGATTACTTCGGTTTGTACCAAAAAACTTCATCTAAAGGCCAACTTAATTTTTGAACCACCAGATCACATTATATACAACATATTCCATATTATATACCATTTGAAAGAGGAAGCTACAAAACATAGTATTATCAACTGATCCGGTCGAATAAACTGGGAACATTGTTTTTGTCGAGGTACTGATGTGTGTTCTGTGATTAATTTTTGATCCAAGCTATATTATAAAGTCTATTATTTTCAATGGAAGGGGAATGACTCTATCTCTTAGTTTGAATTATGATGCATTCTGGGTTGACAAGGGGGAGTCTTGGAATGAATATGATAATCTCTATCACTTGGTGGACACTCCAAGGCCACAGAGGTGTTCCGTATTCTGGCGGATTTGTTTCCTCTTCCAAATGGTATATAATATGGGATATGTTGTGTATAATGTAAGCTGGTCATTCGAAAATTAAGTGGGCCTTTAAAGATAGATAGACACGCAGCAATTAATTGTATTGTGTCACACAGCCATCACTTATCAATCATCGGACAACTATCACCAATTCCGCCGATTGAATAAAAGAAAACAAGAGCGTAGGAATGTTAATAATAAAAAGTTATGTTTTAGCCAATTCAGTTTTCAATCTTCTGAACAATCGAAAAGAGCTGACCCTGTCGCTTGGAACACAACGGCCTTTACTGGCCCGTATAGCGATAGGTATGATGGTATCGTAAAAATACAACAAATACATATATAATCTAACAATAATTATCGAGGCGATGATTGAATGTAGCACAGTAATCATTACTCAACTACAACCATACAGTAATCATTACTCAACTACAACCATATAGCACAGTAATCATTACTCAACTACAACCATATTATAATGTAGCAAGGTAATCATTACTCAACTACAACCATATTATTGTCGTATGCAAACGTTCAAATTAAAGGCTTAACCCTTTACCCAACAGAAGGGCCCTGTGCCAATGCATTCTCTTATATATGCGAGTCGACCATAGGTCGCCTCGCATATATAAAAGAATGCATTGGCTTAACACATTAAAAATTATTAAAAACATTTTAGGCCAATGCATTCTCTTATATATGCGAGGCGACCTATGGTCGACTCGCATATATAAGAGAATGCATTGGCACAGGGCATAACTGTAACTATCACAATGTGGTCAAGGAGCCGGTTCCAATGATATCCATATTTGTATGGTTCTATTGAGACAGACCGAAGATATTTTAGGATGTTGAAGCTTTATTTGGCCGGTTTTGACCGGTTTGTTGGGTAAAGGGTTAAACCAACGAGAAAGCCCTTCATATGCGTCACAATTCAATGACATATTATGTATTTCCGATAAACAATTCCGAAAAAAATTCAGTTCAAAGATTGATAGAAGAGGGTACTATTAAAGGTTGTGTAGCTTTATAGCTTTCGTGTAGTTTTTGTTAAAGCTTTGTGTTTTGAAGGGGGATTTGAACCCCACCCCATATTTAGTCCTCACATTTCTAATACTGGCCCGCTATTGAAAAAAATATGAACTGGAGAGAGATTTATGACCTCTATAAATGAGTGGCGTTGATATGTCATTGACGTCAATGTGGGAATGCTAATGACACTCAAATCTCTGTTACGAAGGGGAATTCGCATAAGATTACAAGTGAAGAATAATGATAACATTAGAATAATATGGACTTCAAATACACAAGTATCAGTAAAAAGAATCCTTTGGATAACAGATGAAAATAAAACTCTCGCTAAAATTATTTGATAAATATATAAATTAATTTACCCAATATAACATACAGTAAGAAAATAACTTAAATAGCTCATTTCTATATCCACGACTGAGCTAAACTGTCATCTGCCAACCTTTGGCGTCCATATGGTGCGGTGTCCCTTAACTGTTCACGTGAGGTCGACCTCACACCGTATTATAGCATAGGTTGCCCACATAACAACAGGTAATCCTTTCTATACTAAATACACATTGACGAGTAGTTCCCTTAGGAAATGTCCAGATAATATTATCAACAAACGATAATCAATAGGACTACTTCAGTACTTGTATTATCTGTCGTCTTCTCATTTTACTGAAAGCCCTCCAGATAAATTATGGACTATTCCAATGTATACTTTTATAACGGAGTGGAAGAATCTATTTAGTATAGAAAGGATTAATATGTTAGATCTGAGATTACTATACGTCACTATTGAATGAATGACTTGGAGTACACTTTATTGGAAATCCATCAATGTTGACAACCAATGTCGTCCAGGTTAAGATTTGAAAAGAACGTTGAACGTAGCCGATATGCAATCGAATGCTACGACGTCACGTCACATGGAATGGTCCGGATTTCATCGTAGAAGTTATGAAGCTTTGTGCAAGCTTGTGCTTGTCTCTCTCGGCTTATATGATGAAGAAGTTTGTAATGTTCAAAAAACAGATCAATAATTCAGACATTGGATGTGATACATGTACTTCCCTCGAATCCCATGTGGAGAATTTGTCTTGGTCGGAATAAATAATTCACGAGAATATACGAATAATCATATCTATATGTAGAACTGAAGTCACACGTTGACTGTCGGTGGATTCTTAGTTTGCTAAGAGGAGTGGATGCTGAAATTGGTTGGTATATGGCATGTTCCCGCCATTCATGTTTCCGGAACTGAGATCCAAACCATCGATGAAAGACTTCTGGTTTTCGGGCGATAGGGAATTGAGTGGCGACCCCATTGGAGAACTCATGTTGGAAGGGTACCATTCAGTATATCCAAGAGACTGTGGTGATATTTGTGACTGGGGAGAGAGCTGTCGGTTGTCACTCAAGAACAAATTCCTAGATTGCTGTGGCATTTGCTGTTGTTGTTGGTGTTGTTGTTGTTGTTGTTGTTGTTGCTGCTGCAGGTACAGTCGCTGCTGCTCATACATATAATCCATTCTGGGATCCTGTTTAGGTTCTCGTGGCGACAAAGACCGTGGTCGAGCAGAAGGCATCGCTACGGGACTTCCCGCTTGAAGGAAATTATTACGCTGGCGCATGTTGAAACCATTAAATTCAGTCGGTGACAGGCGAGTCGGTCGTTTAGCTTGCGTTTTCAATTTGGTCGAGCCAAATTTCGTCTGTGCGAAAGTAGAAGCAGTGAACTGAGGGTGTAAGCTATTCTTATTTGGAACGTGATTGCGTGCTGGCTGAGTCGTCGGCGGCGGGGGCGGCATGTAACTGGAAACAGAATTCACCGCTGAGTTGAAAAGCGAATTAGTGGGTGATGTTGACGTACTCCATGGTGTTGATGTGGGTGATGGCGTGAGACTGAGGTTCCCCAGTGAAGATGATAATGAATCTATCGGCTTGAAAGACTGTGCTTCTGGGTTGAATCCCCTGTTAGCTGCGTGAATTTCAGTGTCTATGAAGTCATTAAATAAACTATCGCTCTCCTCTTTCTTCTCGCTGTAGAGGATTTTAACGATCCCTTTCTCGCCTATTCTGTAGGACACTTCGTTCGGATCGATCCAGATTGTGAGATCCGTCGGGAGGAAACCCTTTACTTCATCCATGTTTAACCCCGTCTCATCCGCTGCTACCAGCATCACTGGATCAATTTTGTCGCCGGTAACGCGTACTGATCGAAATCCGGATCCTTTAACTGGCTTATCCGGATACCAATGTCCTTCGAACTTTCTGTATAGTCCTTTCTCAACCTCTTCTGCGAACAAGTCCACCCTTCGACGAGGGAGCTTATTGTATAGATATGAGATAACGAAGTTCAACGCGACGGAAACCTCGACTTTCATTTTTGAACACATATCGGCGTCGGCACGAAACATTCTGGAATATTCAGTTTTTGTTTGCTTTTCTTGTAGAGTCTGCTGATAAAATCTACGGACTTGACTGTCCAATCAGAGCGATCCGTTAATTGGTGTTGCTTTAGTTCTGTCACAACCCTGGAAATATAAAAGAGAGAACATCAGACCTGAAGTGTCGAATGTCCACATTGTGTATGAACTATTTTTCAGTGCAGTTATATAGGCGTATATATACTGCGACAATTATTACAATATGAATATACATCATCTAAAAAACAATCTGTCAGAAACACAAGCACTAGATTCGACGATATTTCTCCAGTAAATATGTTCCATTTGTGGAAGGAAACTTTTCATGAAATGATAAAAAAGGCACCAACGATGGTGAATTGTTCACATTAATAATAATCGAATTTCTCTGTTTATATGTATATGATGCACATATAAAATTATTATATATGGTGCCACCGATCCATGAATGCAATGTATAGTCCAACTGCCACGCTCAGTATGAATCACAATCGATTTTGTTCTATGGTCGACTCGCATATATAAGAGGAAGCATTGGCAAGGGTCTTTAATGTTGCGCCAGCGCAGCTCTCGTCATGAAAGGGTCAGACACGAGAACTGTAGATGACGTTCGGTGGTATGTTTTTCCATCTACATTGAAATCGCAGTGGATTGTGAGATTGTCTAAAAACTGTACAACTTGCCGAGAATGGCCTGACGGTAAATTCAACGAATAGCAATTTATACAATTAACCAGCCTTTATATAGTTTCGATCTCCGACGCGTGTACTACAGTCCTCACACGGAATAAATACATTCTTCATTAATGCACAGGCAAACGGAAATATAAGATAAAAGGTTTGCATGTGTTTACATCAGGAAGAGGAAAAGCACGTTTCTCCGTGTGTTTGCAAAACATATGCTTGGTGTGCACCACCTGTTGGTTGGTTCATCGAGTATTATGTGGATCAACACTATGTAGTGTATCCTTTCCGTATCCGTTTAATACTGTCAGCAAATCAGTGACGTAGCCATGTGGTGACTGGGCGTTGACTACCACCAAATATATCCAAAGCCCCCGAAAATTTTCCCAGCGCACCAGCAGAGCGCCGCACACGTAATATACGACTAAATATAAACAAAATCCCATGGAAATGAAAGGATGGTAGAAGTCATACAATTTGAGTTAAGCTTGTAGGAAATTTTCAAGGATAGATTTTCTGAATGCGCACAATTGCAGTTTTCACTCTCTTCTCTAAGACTGTTTTCGTCTGAAGTTTGGACTTGGGATTGTGCTATGTGTAGAACAAAGACAACAAGATAAACGTTGTTCGTCTATTCATTATTGATAGCTCACCAGTTACGAAATTTCGCGTACTGATACCATTATTATGTGAACAAAACTGTTACGGTGATTTGTCAACAAACATCACTAATTTGTAGCAAGTTCAAATATTTTAGTCTGAATATGATTTTAAGAATATGTTTCAATGATTTGGACTTTTCCAACGTTTACCGTCAAGTTTTTGTTTAACTTTTGTATGTTATTGGACTTTGACCAGTAATTTCACTGTAACAGTAGTGTTTACATAACAATTATATCGATATATGAAATCACAAACCACTAATGAAAATAAGAACAAAGTTGATCTATTGTCACATCTACTTGTTGGTGATACCGGTAGTTGTTTCAGATTGAACCCACTTTGAATGCTCTAAGCCCCTTTAATTGATTGTCGACAGCTATCCGGTTAGTTTCGAGTTGAAAATGATGCGATCATTGAGAAAGTTTGTCATCACCACCGCCAACCCTACCCCTCACCCGCCACTTCTCCCACCAACCGTCCCGGGGGGGTCATGCACTTGACGTAATTCACTTTTGCGCGACCGATTTATAAGCACACATCAGATCTGACCTTTTAACCCTTTACCCAACAGAAGGGCCCTGTGCCAATGCATTCTCTTCTATATGCGAGTCGACCATAGGTCGCCTCGCATATATAAGAGAATGCATTGGCTTAACACATTAAAAATTATAAAATTGTTAAAGAATGCAAGAAAAAATGGTAAAAAGTGTTAAAAAAATATTTTTTTTAGGCCAATGCATTCTCTTATATATGCGAGGCGACCTATGGTCGACTCGCATATATAAGAGAATGCATTGGCACAGGGCATAACTGTAACCATCACAATGTGGTCAATGAGCCGGTTCCAATGATATCCATATTTGTATGGTTTTATTGAGACAGACCCAAGATAATTTAGGCTGTTGAAGCTTTATTTGGCCGGTTTTGGCCGGTTTGTTGGGTAAAGGGTTAAAGAAAACCCGAAGCAAATTATCCAAATCACTATAAGATTATAAATTTCCCATTCACACATGACATGGGTTTCTACTTCATGGCCTGTTATCAAGTACAAGCATCGGCCATCAGGTGGTTTAGATGCCGGAGGAGATTCGTATTGTCTCCATTACTTGTGTACTCCACAATCCATACACGAACTCCTGACACACTGTAAAGTAAAATGCTGCATAGATAAACCAAAACACGACCATACATTAAATGGCGATAAATAGCAGTAATTAGTTCAAGGTTAAGAGACGAATCTCCCAGTCAACAGACTTATTTCCCAATAGTGTGCACATGATCGAAGATGACAGGCATTTCTTAATTGATTGTCCAACATATTTTCCTATACGGAATGAACTCATTAAAATTATGGGTGAAAATTTTATCAATTTTCGATTGATGAGTAGATTGGACCAACTCACACATATATTACACACCTCAGATATCATGAGATATGCCCCCAAAATAGGGCGCCTCACGTATACAAGAGAATGCATTGGCCTAACAATATTTACCTTGATCTTGTAAGACAGTGCATTCTCGTATATATGCGATTATCCCTATGGGAGACTCGCATATATAAGAGAATGCAATGGCACGGGATCATTAATGCTGCACCAGCGCAGCTCCCGTCACGAAAGTGTTAAATTGGATCCTGGATTCCATGTCTTTATTAAAAACCGGATTCCGGATTCCAAGGAGGAGGGGGTGGTAGCCTCATAGAAAGGTGTAAGCTCCATGCATAGTTCAGTCCCCTACGCAGGACTTACCGCACCTACACGTAATATGAAGAAATATCTCTTTTATGTATTTGTAGGTTACAAATCATTATGCATTATTGTGAGAAACTGAACTGTCCATATTCAATTGTCTAGATCAACCAGAATGAATTGTAACTGACAAAATACTTCAATAAAAAATGTTAGATTTAATTAAGAAAATGCACATGCCTGTAGCATTCAGACATTGCGTAGCGAGGGGACTCTGTTTTGCAGCTTGAGAAGGGTGATGGAGAAGACCCTTCATTTTTTCGAGCACTTTGTGCGCTCCGCGCGAGAATCACTCCCAACAGCGTGTGAACGCGAAAAAGGCCCAGCCGTTGAGAGTGGTTAAATGTCAAGAGAGAACATGTCATCTGGGAATATCACACGCCTCGTCTTTTTGTGCCCACGATTTGAAACGATATCAAATTTATTCTCATCAACAGAATGTCTTAATGTCTGATGGACGTTTGGCCTTTCTAACAGTTATTGTTGCCTGTCTCTTTCATAGAATTGATTTCAAATCACACATCCCTCCTCGCACTATAGAGTAGTTGTGTTGGCGTAGATTGGAACACTACGTGCTGGATTTAATGTTCCGATCGATCAATCCGAACGCACCCATGTTTATTATCGCTGCCTGTCGTTGAAGTATGGATGGGCATTACAATCCCAGATTACCAGGAGTAATTGAATCGGTGTTCGTTTTAGGTGGGAATAGGGCTTATATATAAGTTTGTCGTTATTGTGAATTCGAAGGTAACACAATTAATGGGCCCGGTTATGGTTCATGTGTGCCTGACTCTTCGTGTTTATATCTACATTTACGAGTTCACGTTCTTGATGATTGGTCAACTGTTAATTGGGTCATGGGTTTAATATGCCAATAATACATACCAAAATACGAACCGACATTACATCTTGATAACCTAGATCACTTAAAGCGATATATAGAATAACTGGGCCTGTTTTAAATGCGCAGACACAAACTAATTGATCAATACTGTATAGGGAGAACACTGGGGTAACTTACAGTGCAGCAAGATATAATATCCAAACTGCATACACATTTCAGAAGAAGAAACAATATTATCGAGTTTAAAAATATAGAAATGAATATAGTTTTGAGTTGTTTTATTGAGTGGTATGTCGCTGTGTCCATTGGAGCACATTTACATATTTTACATATACATGTGAACCGTTCGCGATTCACACACGTGAACCGTTCGCGGTTCACACACTGTCCACACAATGTTCCCTACATTCACAGTGCTATATCCTTCAATAAAATACATTCAAACTACATTCACAACTCTATATCTTTCAATAAAATACACAAAAACTACATTCACAGTGCTATATCCTTCAACAAAATACAATCAAACTACATTCACAGCTCTATATCATTCAATAAAATACACTCAAACTACATTCACAGCTCTATATCCTTCAATAAAATACACTCAAGCTACATTCACAGCGATATATCCTTCAATAAAATGAACTCAAACTACATTCACAGCTCTATATCCTTCAATAAAATACACTCAAGCTACATTCACAGCGATATATCCTTCAATAAAATACACTCAAACTACATTGACAGCTCTATATCCTTCAATAAAATACACTCTAACTACATTCACAGCTCTATATCCTTCAATAAAATACACTCAAACTCTCTATCCTTCAATAAAATACACTCAAACTACATTCACAGCGCTATATCCTTTAAAAATACAATCAAACTACATTGACAGCTCTATATCCTTCAATAAAATACAATCAAACTACATTGACAGCTCTATATCCTTCAATAAAATACACTCAAGCTACATTCACAGCGCTATAAAATACACTCAAGCTACATTCACAGCTCTATATCCTTCAGTAAAATACACTCAATCTACATTCACATCGCTATATCCTTCAATAAAATACACTCAAACTACATTCACATCGCTATATCCTTCAATAAAATACACTCAAACTACATTCACAGCTCTATATCCTTCAATAAAATACACTCAAACTACATTCACAGCTCTATATCCTTCAATAAAATACACTCAAACTCTCTATCCTTCAATAAAATACACTCAAACTACATTCACAGCGCTATATCCTTTAAAAATACAATCAAACTACATTCACAGCTCTATATCCTTCAATAAAATACAATCAAACTACATTCACAGCTCTATATCCTTCAATAAAATACACTCAAACTACATTGACAGCTCTATATCCTTCAATAAAATACACTCTAACTACATTCACAGCTCTATATCCTTCAATAAAATACACTCAAACTCTCTATCCTTCAATAAAATACACTCAAACTACATTCACAGCGCTATATCCTTTAAAAATACAATCAAACTACATTGACAGCTCTATATCCTTCAATAAAATACAATCAAACTACATTGACAGCTCTATATCCTTCAATAAAATACAATCAAACTACATTGACAGCTCTATATCCTTCAATAAAATACACTCAAGCTACATTCACAGCTCTATATCCTTCAATAAAATACACTCAAGCTACATTCACAGCTCTATATCCTTCAATAAAATACACTCTAACTACATTCACAGCTCTATATCCTTCAATAAAATACACTCAAGCTACATTCACAGCTCTATATCCTTAAAAAAATACACTCAAACTACATTCACAGTGCTATAAAATACACTCAAACTACATTCACAGCTCTATATCCTTCAGTAAAATACACTCAAACTAGATTCACAGTGTTATAAAATACACTCAAACTACATTCACAGCTCTATATCCTTCAATAAAATGAACTCAAACTACATTCACAGCTCTATATCCTTCAGTAAAATACACTCAATCTACATTCACAGCTCTATATCCTTCAATAAAATACTCTCAAACTACATTCACAGCGCTATAAAATACACTCAAACTACATTCACAGCTCTATATCCTTGAATAAAATGCACTCAAACTACATTCACAGCGATATATCCTTTAAAAAAATACACTCAAGCTACATTCACAGCGATATATCCTTCAGTAAAATGCACTCAAACTATATTCACAGCTCTATATCATTCAATTAAATACACTCAAACTACATTCACAGCTCTATATCATTCAATAAAATACACTCAAACTACATTCACAGCGATATATCCTTAAAAAAAATACACTCAAACTACATTCACGGCGATATATCCTTCAATAAAATGCACTCAAACTATATTCACAGCTCTATATCATTCAATAAAATACACTCAAACTACATTCACAGCTCTATATCCTTCAATAAAATACACTCAAACTACATTCACAGCTCTATATCCTTCAGTAAAATACACTCAATCTACATTCACATCGCTATATCCTTCAATAAAATACACTCAAACTACATTCACATCGCTATATCCTTCAATAAAATACACTCAAACTACATTCACAGCTCTATATCCTTCAATAAAATACACTCAAACTACATTCACAGCTCTATATCCTTCAATAAAATACACTCAAACTCTCTATCCTTCAATAAAATACACTCAAACTACATTCACAGCGCTATATCCTTTAAAAATACAATCAAACTACATTCACAGCTCTATATCCTTCAATAAAATACAATCAAACTACATTCACAGCTCTATATCCTTCAATAAAATACAATCAAACTACATTCACAGCTCTATATCCTTCAATAAAATACACTCAAACTACATTCACAGCTCTATATCCTTCAATAAAATACACTCAAACTCTCTATCCTTCAATAAAATACACTCAAACTACATTCACAGCGCTATATCCTTTAAAAATACAATCAAACTACATTCACAGCTCTATATCCTTCAATAAAATACAATCAAACTACATTCACAGCTCTATATCCTTCAATAAAATACAATCAAACTACATTCACAGCTCTATATCCTTCAATAAAATACACTCTAACTACATTGACAGCTCTATATCCTTCAATAAAATACAATCAAACTACATTGACAGCTCTATATCCTTCAATAAAATACACTCAAACTACATTCACAGCGATATATCCTTAAAAAAAATACACTCAAACTACATTCACGGCGATATATCCTTCAATAAAATGCACTCAAACTATATTCACAGCTCTATATCATTCAATAAAATACAATCAAACTACATTCACAGCTCTATATCCTTCAATAAAATACAATCAAACTACATTCACAGCTCTATATCCTTCAATAAAATACAATCAAACTACATTCACAGCTCTATATCCTTCAATAAAATACACTCTAACTACATTCACAGCTCTATATCCTTCAATAAAATACACTCTAACTACATTCACAGCTCTATATCCTTCAATAAAATACAATCAAACTACATTCACAGCTCTATATCCTTCAATAAAATACACTCAAACTACATTGACAGCTCTATATCCTTCAATAAAATACAATCAAACTACATTGACAGCTCTATATCCTTCAATAAAATACACTCAAACTACATTCACAGCGATATATCCTTAAAAAAAATACACTCAAACTACATTCACGGCGATATATCCTTCAATAAAATGCACTCAAACTATATTCACAGCTCTATATCATTCAATAAAATACACTCAAACTACATTCACAGCTCTATATCCTTCAATAAAATACACTCAAACTACATTCACAGCTCTATATCCTTCAGTAAAATACACTCAATCTACATTCACATCGCTATATCCTTCAATAAAATACACTCAAACTACATTCACATCGCTATATCCTTCAATAAAATGCTCTCAAACAACATCCACAGCTCTATATCCTTCAACAAGAGGTGGCATCAGAGATGTTGTGTCTCGTTTTCGGTGGCTTACCGCCGGTGGCTACCGCCAATTGGTGTGCATCAGTATCGGTAGACTAATTAATAGGTAAAATCGAAAAATGACTAATTAAGGACCATAACTCTATCAAATTTTATTGGGCCAGGCTGGTTTTCGAACTCGTCCAGGATATTATTGGAAGACACTTATATACCAAATTTTAGTTGAATCGGATGACGTTTGTTGAAGTTATTGTGCTAACGAGCTCAAAATTCGTACAAAATGACTACTTAAGGACCATAACTCTATCAAATTTTATCGGACCGGGCCGGTTTTCTAACTCGTCCGAGGTATTCTTGGGAGACACCTATATATCAAAATTTCAATCAAATAGGATGATGTTTGTTGAAGTTATCGCGCTAACGAGCTGAAAATTCGTGAAAAATGACTAATTAAGGGCCATAACTCTATCAAATTTTATCGGACCAGGCCGGTTTTCGAACTCATCCGAGATATTCTTGGGAGACACCTATATACCAAATTTCAATCAAATCGGATAACGTGTGTTGAAGTTATCGCGCTAACGAGCTGAAAATTCGTGAAAAATGACTAATTAAGGGCCATAACTCTATCAAATTTTATCGGACCAGGCCGGTTTTCAAACTCGTCTGAGATATTCTTGGGAGACACCTATATCCCAAATTTCAATCGAATCAGATAACGTTTGTTGAAGTTGTTGCGCTAACGAGCCTAAAATCAGTGAAAATGGCAAAGGGCCATAACTCTGTAATAAATCTGCGGACGAAGCCGATTTTTTGTCTGCAGCTTACGTGCATGGATATGTACTCACACACCAAAAATTTAATCCGTCAATAAACGGTTGAGTTATAAGCAAAACACGTCGCCCGCCCGCCCGCCCGCCCGCCCGCCCGCCCGCCCGCCCGTCCGCCGCCCGCCCACCGTCCCTCATCAAACTATAAGTCGAGTTTTGGAAAAAAACTCGACTAATAAAATACACCCAAACTACATTGTTTCTTAAATACTGTTATGGACTTAATGCTCGATTTTTGAAGGAGAATAACAAGAAGAGACATGTAGATAATATAATGGCGGTGATTGTGTATACGACAAATATACACACGAGGGGTATATTTCGAGTAAATGATAGTCGAAACTTTCAAACACATCGGTTCTCGTAACATGTTGTTGAATACATTATTCGCTACCGTTGACTGCATTAAGTCTTAACATAATACATGAAGTGTGTATATTTTTTGGCATAATATGGGTATACTTTATATGTATTAGCTGATTATTTCGATGTTGGTGACGCGACAAGCACAAACATATGAATTTACTCTTATGCGTTCTAGTGGTCGCTTTAGGAATGCAAAACATATTTGTTTCTATTTGAAAATAGGATTTGATATTTAACAGATATCAATATCCCTTTAACGCGAATAAAAAACCAACGATGTTAATGTGATTGTGTGGCAAATAAAGGGAGAATAATAGAGTTATCCACCATGGTACCGCTGAATTCCGTGAGATTGCACCAGAGCGCACTGGGGAATATCGAGTTTTTACTGCTGATATCAACCTCTTCTATAGCGCAGGCTCCACAAGTTTGTCGATACAGTTACGTCAATGGGGAGCTGGTTAACGGAACTGAACGGGGAATTGTAGCATGTGTCACTAATCACCCGTTATAGTAGATTTAGGGCATGAATGCAACTATTGATTTTTCCATCGATTACAATGTTCAGGGTACTCAGTGTGGGGAAACAGTGTAACAGAGACGCAGATGTGACCGCATCGGACAATGTCGGTCGGGCTAAACAGGGAATATTATATTATCTCTATTCTCCACCTTAGCCATTATGTTTTGGTATTTTTGCATTCCACTCAAGAAATACAATAATTTATGAAACATAAGTTAAGTCATGATAATAAGTAAGTTCGCTGGAATTAGGAATCAAGCCAAGGCACAGAAAAGGGAATGTATTTTACTCGGATCTAAGCATAAATGGGAAGGGACAAAATGGAGGCACTCAACCAAAATATTTGTAAATTACCGTCAGAGCAATATAGCAATTCTTTTACACTGGTATTTCAACTAGACCACTTCCCTTTCTCTGTTTGTATAGAACATGAAATATATTGACTGTGTGTCTTTATATAAAACATTTCCAGTGGGTCCTTGTATTTACACGAAACAGTGGTGAATTCTACTGAACATGGGTCCCCATCTAAAGGATTTTGACCGAAGATTATACTCCAAGTCGGTTTTTTTTTATCTAAGCCAATTATGTGGTAGATCATGCCATGAATATCTACTCTGCCTAACGCCCGTAGAGATCATATTCCACCAGTACCAAACCTGGGAACTTTTGGAAGTTTTGACAGGGAACCTTATAAAATCGAAAAAATAATATAGGGAATATATTTCCTTGTTATTATCTGTTTCTTAATAATGTACTTCACTGCAGGTGAAGGTCCCAACTAGAAAGTTCACGATTTAAGTGACGGTGATCGATTTTGCTTTGCGTTTCTTACAATTATGGAATTTCAATGGATAATTAATTAAACGTTTATTGCAATATCGCATGTATGCAATTTCGAGTTGGGACCTTCACCTACAGTGAAGTACATTATTAAAGAACACGTACTAATTGAGAAATATATTCCCCGTGTTATGTTTTCCACTTTATAAGGTTCCCTGTCAAAACTTCAAAAAATTCCCAAGGTTTTGTACTCGTGGAATATGATCTCTTCGGGCATCAGTCAGAATAGAGATGCATGGCATGATCTACCTCCGTGGATGATCATACAGAGAACACTTGTGCCCGTCGTCTCGACGAATGCCCTTGGCGAAAACACATCCATCCCAAACAAAATAAAACCACAAGCGATAGAATCCAAGTTTAGATGATATCCCGCTTATTGTAAACACACGTACTATTTTCGTCCAAGTAATCCTTCATTTTGATCCGATAGGTATACACGATGTATAGGCACGTCCACGCTTTTAAACAGCAATCGGATCACAGCGTCGCGTGTAGTGTACTGATATAGGCTGTCAGGCCGACGGGCTTGGCCCCCGGTCATGTGCTCTCTATATATAGACGACATAGGTTTTTATGTAACGATCTTATCAATCGAACGCATCGTCATTTGTAAATTAGACACATAGTGCTAAAACACGCGACATCGCCAACCCCTCTGGCAGTACCCAGCAAATATAATTTCCTATATATACGTTTGGTTGAACTTGCACTTGGGTTCAGTTAAATGTATCGGACAGTGCTCCAGTAAAAATAAGTGCTTCTGATTCAAGGAGTTTCAGTATTTGTTAATTCTCCATTCCATGCAAGGTTGTCGCATGTAGAGATTTGACAACCGTTACCCTGCCCCATCCGATATTATAGTCCTTTTTTATTTGCTTACCCGGGACAGGTATATCAACATTGCTTGCAATCAACAAACACAAACGCTCTCTGTCATACATGTACATCAAGTTAAAACCTGGTAAAAATAATTTGAAACTTTCATGCACGGTCTCATATGTTTAGAACTTTTCGGTTATTAATAAGCTACGTATTGTAGTTCTGTGACGCCAGATGTTTCAGATGGGATAGTGAATCTTTGAGGTGTTCTAAAACACAAGCTACATATTAAGCTCAGAAACATGCGGTACTGCCACGTTGTATACTCCATATATAGAATTATCAGCATGATGCAGGCATTGAGTCAGTGTGGTGTTTTCATTGCTTTATATGTGTGTGAAATAATTATATAATTTCTGTATATATGTATATATTTTGATGTGTATATTCATAACTATACTCTGTTATACCGGACACGTCCGGCGATTTGAGAATAAAAAATTCTGCATGAATTCTGTTAGAAATTGCCTTGTAACCATCGGAATGGCACATTATCAAAATAACAAGAACATTGAATGTATCTTTAATATCAGCTCACATGATCGCGACCTTCGCGCTCATTCCAGCCAAAATTCTCTTAGATATAACGTGATCATTTATACGCATATCGCTGTAATGTGTGTATGTCTGTCTATATATCACCGTGTACTATTACGGAACTAATATCTCTACACGAATTGGTTCTTTCTTATCTTTCGGAGAGGCCAATTGTGTGGGACCATATCATGTCAAGGTTCAAAAAGAATCTCGCATATAGGTATATGGTGTGTTCGATAGATATACATTCAAGCTCATGAATATGCATACGCACGATATTGGTCGACGGTGCAACTCATCGACCTTGTCCCACACAGTGCTAGTTCGGCACATGCCCCACTGAATACGATTCGTATATAGATCCTCGAGTGATCTATACATGTTATAGATTGAATATAAACTTGCACATGTATAGTGTTACCCAACTCAAAGACGTTGTCCCACACAGAGCTATAGTTCAGCATATGCTCTACCGAATACGATTCGTATATAGAAAGCTTCGAATAATCTATACATGAATATAAACTTGCACATGTATAATATTACCAAAATGGCCCAGTGAACATTTTTTCATATATGTGTGTAAGCTATATCATAGGTTCTGTCGCATCGTGTACAAGAGTTTACACACACCCCTGCTGGCCATGTTTGACATGTATATGGAATTTGTATCGATGGGCTTTAATTGTAGTCATCCCTCCCCATTGGCTCTTAAATTCCTGGATACAATCATTTCACTACTGAATGCATTTTATTATTAGTTCTGAAAGTCCCCATTCCATTCTTCAGTTGTATTAAACAATATACGCACACCGAAAGCAGCGAAACACCATGCATGTAGCTTAAATTCTTTTCATTTAGATGCCGTTTCTTGAACGCACCAGGCCAGCTGAACTCCCCGACATAAGAGCAACAATATGGTGACTGCTAACCAGGAAGCCTGGGTATCCAGTATCATGCACATGTTACTCATATAGACACAAAACTGTATTGCGTTCCGTGACGTCAAATTGCATCCACCATTATGTTGCCCGAAGCGTTGGTGTAATATTATTGATGGTCAGGTTCGCAAATGATTATAATCACCTTTCAATTATGGTTGACCAATTATCTGGACCGGTTCCATCTGATCCCAATTTGTTATGCTCTGATTTCGTCACATTGAAATGTTTGCAGGCCATGTACAGTAATGCCCTAAATAATCGGCTCCTTAACCAAAGCAGAATTATGGGTAATTTTTCAGGATTTAGTCGGAAATATGGCTTGTTGCCATTCATCAGTCGATAATTTAGGGCATTACTGTAGCATTTGGGGTATTCGATATGATTTTCTTCCTATTCATGTTTCAAGCAACAACTTGAAAGTACGCTCGTCAATTTGTTTACTAGTAACTGGCCCAACAACATATACAATGTAGATATTGTCTATAAGACAGGGGTGAGCTCTATCTATTCTGACACTAGGTAAGATGATCTAATGAAACATGTGACCAAAATATTGGTTCACAACTTTCGAAGACATATCAGAAATTGCCATTGGAGAACTGTTGATAAGTTAGTCTGAGTTAATTTAGACACTAACTAACGTCGGTCGATCAGACATAGTCAATATTGTTTATCCAGACGGGATAATAGTTATTACTGAATGAATTGCATGAATTGGCCTATCGCGTGTTGTTTCGCGCTCCGCGTGTATACTAATGTAGAGATTCTTGTTTCGCCTGGGCGCTGGGGGTTTTATTTATAGAAATGGGAATTTTTGGGACGGATTTAAAAGTCGAACTGCAACTCGGAGGCCGAGTCCGGTAAAAGGTGTATTTCGGAATTTCAATTTCGTTTATTGTCGTCAACATTATGTTAATAATGTTGATTTTTAGTTTGTGATAAGCTATGCCAATTACAAATAAAAGAAATGAAAAAGATAATTTGTAACTCTTATATTTCAACTTTTATAGACATTTTTCGTTCTGCAGCCCACTGGGGGTTGTGGTCGGAGACGGCCGAGTCGACCGCCGGTTCGTTAATTGTGTGCTGGTTGTTATTGTTATTTTAACGGAATTCTGAGTTGGTCAGTCGCATAATCAATATATTTTATATTCTATAATTACAATCATGGGTATATAATATTATGATCTTGAGCGCTACCATTTCTGACATTGGTTTTCTTGTTTATATTGTAGCAGGGTGTTCGGAGCCTACGCAGAAAAAGGGACACAATTTATTATAGAGATAGAATTTCTACTTTCTGAAGAAAAAAATTCGTTGCTCCCTCGAAATCACCATGGAAACGCCGCTCCTTTATTTACAACTTCACAGTTTTCAAATGTGATTCGTGTCCTATTACAGAGAGAATCTCTTTGAAAATGCACATGCGCACCACTTAAGTTGATTGAGCACTGGTTGCGCAGCTGCGTTCGTTTGCCACTCGATCCCTCAAACCCATTCTAGAGTATCCTTCCCAGCACATCGGAATTGGTTTAGCATTCTAAAGGTATCGATTTGTGCGGAGGAGATAGTTAAGCACGCGCGTGGAATATCTGAGCAGAGAAATGATCCCTCGCTACTTCTCACTTGACTTATGCCACATGTATTATTAATACGCTTGACTATATCGAACATCGCATTACGTAACACTCGCCCGTCTCAAACATAATTATAGCAGTTTGATTACATGAAAGCTTCCGCTATACACCGCGGTACAGTACTGCACATCGTGGTATTTCGGGTTTGGTCTCCCTTGATGTTACATTCTCTATAATATATGAATTGATTGGTAATCAATCTTAATGAAGCCTGGTAGTCTGAACGGATATCGTGGTCATCACCCAAGCTGATTCCACGAAAAAATCTTTTACATATATCATGAACATATATTGAGCAAGTAATGTCCATATTTTGTAAATCTGTGGTAATTTGTTCATTTATTGAAACTTTTTGTCTTGAACCAGTTCTTTAAAATTTTAAAGAAATTTCATGACAGGATATAATCCGAATATTTTGGTATGTTATCTGAAAATCTACCAATAAATTTACTGTATGCAATATTCGAATGTAGAAGGAAGCCTCTCACTATATCATCTCCTTCTACCAATGTTTCCTCTTTTATACCATGGTACATATATAAGCTTTGATAACATGGTACATATATAAGCTTTGATAACATGGTACATATATAAGCTTTGAGAACATGGCACATATATAAGCTTTGAGAATATGGTACATATATATGTACGATTTGAGAACATGGCACATATATAAACTTTGAGAACATTGTACATATACATAAGCTTTGAGAACATGGTACATGTATAAGCTTTGAGAACATGGAACATGTATAAGCTTTGAGAACATGGTACATATATATGATTTGGGAATATGGTACATACATAGGCTTTGAGAATATGGTAGATATATATGTACGATTTGAGAACATGGTACATATATAAGCTTGGAGAACATGGTACATATATAAGTTTGGTTACACGGTACATGTATAAGCTTTGAGAACATGGTACACATATAAGCTATGGGAACATGCAGTCTATGTAAACATACACTCAGATTCATAATGATACTATTTTTATATGTGGGTATGTAGTTTACTCCAGACTGGGGAACATGGTACATACACTTTGAGAACATGGTACATACATAAGCTTTGAGAACATGGTAAGCTATGGGAACATGACATATGTAAGCTTTGAGAACATGGTACATATATAATATAAGCTTTGAGAACATGGTACACATATAAGCTATGGGAACATGGTACATATGTAAGCTTTGAGAACATGGTACATGTATAAGCTTTGAGAACATGGTACATATATAAGCTTTGAGAACATCGCACATATGTAAGGTTTAGAAAATGGTATACTTATACAAGGAGCAACATAACACGATACGGACTTTTCACGTGTCATTCGTAGTCAGTGTATATTCAAAGAATGTGTTTACATGTTTTACCAGCTCAAGGAGAGTCAAATAGTCCATTTATAGCATGTTTTGCTAGAATTGTTGGAGCCGAAGTCGTGTTCTCGGGCATTCTGTTGTCATTTTGCGCTTGTGACGCCAGTACATTCATAAGCAGTTATGTTATGCCTTTATTTGTGTCAAATCCGTAGACGAATGAAACGTCTCATACATTATTTTATGTCCGCGTTTTCTAAACATTGTACTGAGTGACTAGGCAACTTGTTTGCTTCCCCAACGTCTGCTCACCGGGCAATAAGCATAGAATTTCTTGCCAAATGCTGGGGAATTTTAGCCAAGAGGAAAACGGTACTCACCCCTCCTAGGTATTCCATTGAAAGCGGTTTGTCCCCAGTTCGAGGCCGAGTCTTTTGAAAACTAATAACCTTCTATTAAAATAGCTGGCAACAATACAAGCGAAAACTAGACACAGATGTGGCTTACTGCAGGAACATTCTAACCATATAACATCGCCACATATGTGGATGGTGAAGGTTTTTGTAGGCGAATTATTGAGAGAAATTCCACGGAAAACTGTCCGGCTAGCAGCGAACACTGCTTGGTATTGGACATGTAGTTAAACTCAAATGTTACCAAAATTTCCTCTTGTAACCTCTTTAACTCTTGCTATACTAAATATTCATCGACGAGTGGTTCCCTTAGGAAATGTTCAGATAATAAATTCAACAAACGACCATTGTTAAAGGTATTCAGTCCGATCAGACGATCTCCATATAATCAAGTTCAACATTTCTTCAAAATACGCTTTAGTTATCAGAATCGATTAATTACAACAAAATAATGCTAACCACTGTCAACTATGGAATAAAATTTCCCAAAATGGTTTATTTCCAGTTGTCTTAGATGTCTGGTACAGCATTAGTGATAATAACGCTCTTTGTTTTGCAATATCGGGAATAGACTACCCAATTTAATGGACGCCCCTTTTCACGATGACGACCTTCTGAATGATATAACTTATACCTAGTCTTCCTGTGACTAAGTAGATCTGAATAAATACTCTGATTCCCCGAACCGGACAAGTGTGTAACAAAAACGAGTATAAACCCATACATGGAGTTTATATCATAAAGAGCGTTTCGTGTTACTCTTATTAAAGATACGGGCGGCGTTGGCGGTGGGTATGCTGTTAAGATATTCACTTCCGTCAAAAACCGCCATAAACAGAAATAATAGTAAAATATAGAGAGTTTTTGTTCTTATGCCAATCAGAAATATGGCATAAACAGTATGTTATTGTCAAATGGTTTTCCTTTGTTGTGTAAACAAAAGAAAAAACGTTACAGAACCTGGCTTTTGTTTAGATCCGGAGATGGTAAACATAAAGAGCGTTATTTGTTACTGTTTTCCTGATATGGAAATAATAAAGAGCGTTTATATCATGTGTGTGTGATTAACCAATAGAATTGCGCTGTGTTATGTAAACAGAAGCAAAACTTCTGTAACACGAACATGCTCTTGTTTACGTACACCATTGTACGTCTTGACGACAATATACTATTTACGCGCTGATTATGTTTGGTCATATGAACAAAACTATATATATTTTAATATTCCTTCTGTTGATGGCGATTTGAACAAATATGAATATATCTGCAACGAACGCCGCCCGTGCCTTTAAATATTGTGATATATAAAGAGCGTTTCACTTTGTTGCTATCGCTGAACTATTGAAAGATATGACGCAGTCAATCCATCCTATTTGCTAATGCGCTCATCTGAGTGTCACCGAATACCTCATATCACACTTCATCATCGCTAATAACCCCGGGGTAAAATCAGATAGATCGAAATGAAAAAATCATTTTCCCGATAATTAAAATCTCCAATCAGAAGTGTCTAGCCGAATCCAAGGGCTAGACGACTGTTGTGCGTGATGTTGTTGCATGTGTGAGTCTATCATTGGTCCTGATATAGTGGGTTAGCCTACTGGTCGATATATTATCTTTATTAATCTCGTCTCATACGATCTACATGATAGATCATGCCATGAATCTCAACTTTAGCTATGCCCGTAGAGATCATCTTCCACCAGTACAACACCTGGGAACTTTACGTTGTTAAACTTATTATCTTACCATAACCCTGCAATGCAATAAATAGGACCCATTATGTACTCTTTTTTTGTGTGCCGTCTGCTTATTTTTTCCAGAAATCCCCTCCAAATGAATATTAGACCATTCCTATGTATTTATTTTTTATAACTGAGTGGGACAATCCATTTAGTATAGAAAGGGGTGAGATTTTCGATCGATCCTGTCGACCCATACAAGGAATATTAATGCTGATATTCCCTGGTTATCGGTATATCCATCGATCTGTATAATCGATGGTATATCACTGGATAAATGATATCAGCGTGACGATCTCCCTGATTACATCAGGTCAATATATAACAAGCAGCTATGATTGGTGCATAATCATAGTGACAGTTGAACAGTGGGCAGGGGAGTGGTGACATGGTGGTAACAATTGAGACATATCAGACAAAACATAAGCTAACATTGTTATGGTTGTTTCATTTTGCACCCAATATTTAATGCAACATACTATGTCGTTTTTAGAATATGTTCCAACTATTGGAAAATATTAAAGCCACAAGCGGTGTTAGATTCCGTGGAATTTTTCAAATGCATGTTGGAAAGCTTGTGGAATTAACCACATAACACCGAAATTTTGAGTGGCGATGATTAGCGAGCGCTAAATCGGTATAATGTAAACAAAATGGTGGCAATTTTAACCAAAGTTATCATAGTGGGGTCTCCCCGGTTTTGAGTGTTTAGGCACACTGTGTATATGTATTGTATCATAACATGGCTTTTGTTTAATAACAAGGCGTATATATATACGATCTTGAAATAACATGCTAATTATACATTTATTATTGGTATAAGAACACAATCAGTCTATATTTAAATATTCTTTCTGTTTATGGCGGTTTTAACAGATGTGACTATTTTAACAGAAATACCCATGCATCGCGAATACCATCAGTATCTTTAATTATAGTTATTGTTGGATTTCAAATGAGATAATATAGACCTCAAAGTCAGGTGACATGTTTTTTTTATATAGACCTCAGTCAGGTGACATGTTTTTGAACAGACCAAAAATTTCTAAAAACATTGAACCAAACTGTAAATCCACACAAAAAACGGAAAGGTATATATATATAGCACACTTACTGGTTTATTAGTGAAATAGATTCACTTTTATATGGAAAAAAAAAATTATTTGAAAACCAGGAATTGTCGTTTTGAAGGAAGTGTCACAAATTGCTTTAATAGTATATTTTGCCGCACAATAAACCAATATTTGCACTATATACTAATATTGGCGATCTAGCTTTTTTTTTGGTGATTCCAAACGTTCGAGGATTTAGCTTCAAAACTGGAAGGATATGTATCTGAAAGATTCCCCATGACAATCAATGTTCAGATTAGCAAACTCTATACGCCACTTTAAGACAAAAGGAAATTAGCCACAAAGCACACCAATAAACAGCAATATATTATGTTGCTCGTTACTATAAGGTTGATTCCTCAATGATGGCATGGGCGGAGGACATTTGGTCAAGGAGATAACAGTCTATCGGAGTGAATACGAATAAACGGCGCCATGACAATACCAAGGAGATTTCCGTCACATTATACATGGCGCTGTGTACATACAATTCTGAACATATGTTCCTTATCCGGAAATAGCGGCAAAGCCATAGTTACATTTCCAAGGCCGCGCATATGAATGTCAAACGCATTTCAACAAAAGTTGACCCCGGATTTCCTGATCAAAACCGTTTACTGCCTGCTAATGGGCGTGTAGGGCTTATCCGCTGGACTTTCGTTGAGATATGAATAGCCATGTTAATCGCTATGGCTGGCGTTTGTGTGTTGGGTGATAAACTTTGTTGTATTCCTCTGTATTTGCTCGGTTGTAACTTTGCCAACGGAGAGGCTTCTTGTAAACAAACTCAAGGATCTCATCTGTAATTTTGATCGAGCGATAATCCATCTTCAAGGACGTGATGCCACTCCCTACAGCTCTACTACAAACATCATGCCGTCTCAAATCCCCGCGAGAGTGTAGCAAATAGCTCACGATTCATTCAGAAATACTCAGCTTTATAAACTTACAACTTCATACTCTGTACAGCGACGTGGGGCTTCGGGGATGTAACAAAAGTACTAACGGCGGTCACCGGTATATCAGTTTATACTTTACTTTAAACTTATTTAGTGACGCTCAAAGTATACATGTGACATTAAAATAAAAGACTAAATGATATTATTTGAATATTAGTATTGATGTATGGTGCACATCTCCCTATATTTGGGAGATTCGCATATAAAAGGGAATGCATGGCACATGATGGGCGCCATAAAAGCGTTAAAGTGGTACTGTACACTAAATCCGGCCATTTAAGGGATCTTCTCCTTTTATACTCAACAGAATATATTCATCAAATGAATGAATTTGAGCCATGGATTAGTGTAAAATACACTTTTGTGTTCTATGAATGATGCAAACATGGTAATTATAATGAAAATGTATTTATGACTGGTGTCATAAATTCATTTTCATTATAATGACCATGTTTTTTTTATTGTTCATAGGGTAAATGAGTGTATATTACATTCATACATGGCTCAAATGCATTCATTTGTTGCATATATTCTGTTGAGTATAAAAGGAGATGGTCCCATAAATGGCTGGATTTAGTGTACAGTACCCCTTTAAGCTTTCGTCTTGTTTATGACATATAATATACTAGTGTGTATATATATATATACATTATAATTATTATCTCGAACAATATATGCGGCTTCAGATGTCACA
This sequence comes from Siphonodentalium dalli, assembly GCA_032622095.1. Classification (NCBI taxonomy): domain Eukaryota; kingdom Metazoa; phylum Mollusca; class Scaphopoda; order Gadilida; family Siphonodentaliidae; genus Siphonodentalium; species Siphonodentalium dalli. The sequence continues at coordinate 198,015,438 of CP136065.1, read as the reverse complement.
AATGAGGGTTGGTTTGAAGCATTCGGACGTCTGAGGGCGGAATGGATATGAGGTGATCAACACAAGACTGCGCTTGTTGTTATCCAGACTATCCTAGATCGTGATTCGGTGGAATGAGATGCCCGCTTCTCTGTATACTGATTGATCCGTTCTTAGCTGTATAATGACAGACCCATTGGCATGAAGCTCTGTGAAAGGCAGCCCGTGATAAAAAAAAAATACGGCCCTGATTGTCAAATGCCAAGCTAGTTATGTCGAAGAGATATATCTCATCTTTCTCTTGGTATAATGCTAAACTCAGCAGAAATCTGATACGAGATGTCGTTCTCATGCAGTGTTATTATATATCAAACATGAGGGGCGTGTATCATTCGCTGATGGTTTGCTTTAGTTCATTTTGGGCATTGGGTCATGGCATTCACCCACTAGGCGATATCACGGCATTGTAGTTTTTTTTATGGGTGGACGAAAACCCGTTTAATTTGTCCAGATACATGTATCATGTTACATTCAGTTTTACTGGTTGATACATCCGCGTATATCGTGAATATATAGAATCATCTGCGACATCTCTGGACGACTTATGTTATCCTGATGTTACATGCAACTTACCAACTGAGCCGCCGGGGACCCTTGTCGGTCGGTGGTGTGATGGCACTAAAAACCTATCAATGTATTTGATGTAAACACCATTTATTCCATATAATTCAATATGTACAATATGAAATAGGATGTATGAATATTAGTATGTATATGGAGGGGATCCGACCGCAAGCACATATCTTACGGCCATCGTTTCCGATTCCGGTTGCGTGTGAATAAGCCCACACTGTGAAAATGCTTACATATACTACATATAGTTACATAGTTTTGTAAACTAAGAATTAGTAATAATCACTTGGAAATTGAAAAGTGTCGCCATAAACAGCCATAAACAGCCAAAAGTGTCACTTGATGAAAGAATTTGTAGGGAATGTAACATGGAGCTTGAGAATGAATAACACTTCATTATGCGTTGCAACACATGCATATGATAAGGTTCGTAAACACTTCTTTTATGAGATAGGATGACGAGTGATAAATTTATTGGATTGAATACATGATGGCCAAACATTCCAATACATAACGCAAAACAACGACTCTCATACATGCAACATAATCTGCAACATGGTCCGGACATTTTTCAAAGAAAGGTCAAATTCTACTGATATAATTATGAAATAGTCACTGTACTATATATATTATGTTGAATCATTGTTGACATTGTTATATATATATTAGTTATTTTGACATCGGTCTCGTGTGGACGTTTTATGTCATTAAACTATCCTATTATTAATTTATGATGTTCACGAGAATTTTAGAAGAACGTCATTTGATAATATTATAAATGTCTATCTGTTGCACAGCTCCATCTTCATCTCCACCATCACCAGCACCAACAGCAACAATAACATCAGCAACAACAATAACATCAGCAGCAACAATAACATCAGCAGCCGTTTCACTGACGATATTGTCAAGTCAGCACAGGAGACAATCGAGAGGACAAATAGGAGAACTCCTAACAAAAACAACAACAACAGCAACAACATCAGCTGACAGAAAAAAAGAAGAAGGCAAAGAACAACAAAAAACATGCCTAGATCATCATAATTCACGTTTCATCCACTTCATGATATTGTATATTCATACCATGATATTTATTAAATCTCAAAAGTGGGTTGTAGGGAAGGGGTTCCGCCCCTTCCAAATCCTCCCGGGTTAAATCCCAAACCCCATAAAAACAAAAAACAAGCTACTCACAGTGTGGGCTAAATCGATAGATATATCAAAATCAGATCGTTTTCATGTGGAGTAATATAGAAAGAAATGAATTGAAAGTAGACTAATATTTAGTGAAGCTGGTACTCAGTATAGAGAATATTGTGAAGTGACATATCAAAGTTTAGATTAGTCTGATTTGTGCTCACTGTGTTCTTGATGTCATCGAAATGGCACAACAAACGACCGGTCATCAGAGACGTGGCGATAAAGGGGTTTGGGTGGGGGGTTTGGGGTGTCTCACCCCCCCCCCCCCCCAACTGTTGGAAATTTCATACCTGCCAAAACATTAGTTGGAAATTTCACACCAACAATAGGTTGAAAATGTTCTTGTAGTTTGATTATCAAACAATTTATTGGGGGGGGGGGGTTAATTGTTTTTGGACCAATATTTGCATATTTTCCTATTTTTTGTCAAAATTTTGGACTGAAATGGTCATCAGTTGGAAATTTTCCAACCTTAGAGGGGGCGACATGTTGGAAATTTCCAACACTTGGAAAGCTTGTGTCCTGGTCCCTCCCCGTGGCCAGTCAACAACTGCTAGTTACTTTAAGAAAACAATATTGTCATACATTTGGTCAACATTGTCATTGGAATTTTCATCAGTTGGAAATTTTCCAAGCTAAGTGGGGTGTGTCAGGTTTGAAATTTCCAAATCTAGGAAGGCTTGAGGCTAGTCCAGATGCTATGATTTTGCGATTTTCTTGTTCAGCTTTCAAAATTTTCCCACACCGGGCCGAACCATGGTCCGCCCGGTGTGTCATTGCCCCCCCCCCCCCCCCCTGCTAATTAGTTTAACAAAACAATATTTTACTACATTTGGTAAAACTTGTGGACTGAAATGGTCATCAGTTGGAGAATTTTCCAACCTGAGAGGGAGTATGAGGTTTGAAATTTCCAACATTAGGAAAGCTTCGGTTGAGGCCAGTCTAGATGCTAGGTCAGCCCGGTGTGTCCTGATCTCTTTGCCCGTAGCCGTAGCATTTGTCTGGAGTTAGACCACTAGATGTTAGGATTTATGAAATTTTTCAGGTTAAAATATCTGAATGAGAAGTTCTCATACCTGGAATATAGAACCATGGTTTTTAGGATATTAGGCCTGGGCACTGAGGTGCAAGGGGGTGCGAATGGAATTATGCAAAACTTGGTGTTTTGTCTGATTCTGATTCAAGGGGGGTGCAGTTGGAATTTCCCAATGTGGACAACCCCCCCCCCCCCCCAACGGAGACACTCTAGCCACGTCCCTGTCGGTCATGCAATATTGATCTTAGGTGTATACATGTGCATAACCCGATTACTGGAACACTGTCACGTCTCGAAAATTAAGGCTGTTCAATCATCGCTCATGTTCATGTGGCAGTTATAGGGCATGCAACGCCCTTTCAGTGCCAAGTCCGATGGCACTGAAAACGGTCGAATCTTCGTGTACATCTTGTTGAGATCACGCCCTGATTGAACTCCCCTCTGTTCGGCTATATCAGAATCTCGCCCAGAAAATTCCGCCAAATACGATTTGTTGATAAGCCCATGAACCATATACCTCGAATTTTACCGTGAAAAACGAATCGTTCTCCATGCCGAGTTGTTCAGAACTGCGACCATAGAATCCATTGAGAATTTAATTGAGAACGCGAACCCTGGGCCAGGATATTTCTTGTCGTGACGTCATACATCATCAGCTTGCGCATGCCACAGTGGGAATCCCGGGATTATAGTTACTGACCTTTTCTCTGATTAGGTATAGTTCTTAGTATTAATTCTGTGCCTTCGCGATAAATTGCAGGAGATAATGGGAGTCCTTATATGACCAACAATCAGAGTCTAAGATGGGAGATGGTAATTGGTTCCCACGTAACAATCGATTGTAGTTAGAATCAGAATGGGTGGAACCTCGGGCATCTCTCATTTGTGAATTAACTGTTAGTAAATGGCGAACAGTCGAGAAATTGGTTCATCATATTAGTAAAAGTAATACCGCCTCGGTATAATGAACCTTGCTTCATTTGGAGAACGCGTGGACATGACGGTATGCAGAAATTCCTTCCGGGACAAGAAAGCGTATAGGCCTATAGATACATTATCCTGCTCGACACCGTCACGCGCGAAATATCCCCTACAGTTTAGTTAGCCGAATAGTTTAATTTACATTATATGTACAATAAATTGGTCTTGATAGGTTTAATCGTCTCAATGTTCACATATATTGTGCAAAAACAAGGGCCTTAGATAAGTGTGTAAAAGTACGATATTCCAAATACACCCCTCTCTCTCAACTATATAACGAATTCCCAAATCTGAGAAAATTCATTTCAACCAAAAACCCCTACAATACGCTTTGATCCAAAATTCAACTCTTGACCTAAAATCACATATCTGACACAAAATATTAACTGGAGTTTAAATGACAATCTTAATATAATGCCATTTTCTCAATAATTGGTCTCAATTTAGGTGATGAAATTTTCATGTTCATCTGATCTTTTATGAAGTGTTCATTGTCCAAGGTAGAGCGTTCAATGTAGAGACAGAATTATCCAAATAATGGGAATAATATTGATCAGTGTTTGGTACATAGCTTTCGGCCAGAAACCTTCTTCGGTGCAACAAATGAATTTCATATATCACCAGGTTAACATTGACTATAATACATTGAGAACCAATAGACCATACAACGTCTTATATAATGCAACGTGCTGCACAGAAGAAGGTCTCTGGCCGAAAGCCTATACTTTAGAAAATGCACCTTAATATAATTTCGAGACCGAAAGTTCATATTGTTAATGCGTGTTTTTTTTTAAGGAGTAGAAATGTCCAACTGTTCATATTTTTCCCAGGATTATGGTGGGAATTCAAACTCCATCTAAACTGCACCTGTGCATGGTCACTCGCATGCATGCATAATCACTATCCGTACAATATGTACTACATATCATGCATTCTCATCATAAGGCCATTGACATAATACAGTATTTCGACGTAGAAGTGATTTCGGCCAACCAACTATATACAGCCAAGTTTGTCAAACTTAGAACGTGTTTCTATATATAAACATCAACGTATGACACAAACTTTTGGGACGTGTGAAACTAATGCTATATTCATGAGACGCAAGGAACTGACTTTATAGCTAAATGGGAACTGCATGTATAACACACAACAATAGTTAATAACTGTACGCCTATACTGCCGTGTGTATATATCGTGACGTCGGCCCGAGATGTCCACACTAATACGTTTTACTCCCCACTGATATGCTGCTATTCATCCGATGGCGTCACAGCCTCACAGGTCGTCCCGAGTGGGCTACAATTGGGTTCGTCTGATTGCCTGTGTGGTCCATTCATGCGTCATCGCGATCAGGAATAATTTATCGGATTAGGATATATCTGACACGACATTCAATCCGAAGACCATATCCTACTCCAAGAGTGAATATCATCTTGGTATCAATGAACGCGAGGTTTCTAAAAATAGGTGCGTTCGAAGAATATCCCCAGCTTGGAAGATCAATATTGAAGGGAATCCGATCTATCTTCCAGTCAGGACTTTACCATATCATAGAGCAAGCGCACTCGGCATCGACCAAATATAGAGGTCTCACGAATTGGATATTGACAAGCGCCCGGAAGCGGCAGTGAGTATCAGACCTGGGTTGTACTCGCAATGACTGCAATGCAGTTGAACGTGAAACTAATTGCGAGGTGGGAATTTTACTGTCCCTATACACTGGTATAGATTGAATATACTATTGCATATGAAGTTGAAATTTAAACTGGGAGATGAGAAGTATACTGTCCATACAATTTGAATAGCGATATATGTGTCATCACAGATATGCATGCTATACAGGTTGGTGCCTCTTTAAATATATATATATATATATATATATATATATATATATATATATATATATTGAAATTCGAAAGAGTTAATAGCCTTGTCAAATTGGTTTTAGTTGTTCAAACTAGACCAATGATGTGTGTACCTATAACTGATTGCCAAATGCGTCTTTAAGCGCAAATCCCGTGTGAGTCTATTCGGATGGCTTATTTTGTATCGACTTATATATGAAGCTAAGTTGTCAGTGGGTTAAGCTTCACTCTACATTCGGATTTTGTGGTGTATCTGGTGTATCGTACACCCCCCCCCCCCCTTACCCACCCCACAAAATATCTGGAAATGGCTTAACGGAATTACATTATTTATTGTCATTACAGTGTACATATATCGCACCATCCATTTTTTTGTGTCATCCCATACATAATTTATGTTCCGTCGAGATCGGCGAGTTGGAAGTGTCTTATAGGAGTGCACGTAGAGTGCGTGTCACACCGAGCACGAAACTCGAAATTTCCATCGGGTAATCAGCCTATTATACTGTAGTTATACATATGTTGTGTGCTATAGCCTGGTACATATACTTGTATGGATATTCATGGATATTATACACAAAACGCATTCGTGACAGGGACGTGGAAGAAACGAAATAGAGATATTTGTTGTCTGTTATCGATTCAACATTTGGAAATTCGAGTATCTATATAATTGACAAACTATAGTATTGTAAGCACGAACATGATATACAAATGCATTGGAAGTGATGCTTATGGGTTAGAATCCCCCTGATGAGCTAATCTATGTCATGTAACAAGAATGAATTATTTCTCAACAGAGACTGGCATGAAGTCGGTTGAATTTTTCGATGAGTTGGGAAAACAATGTTAGATTTTTGACAGAATAAATCAAGGTGATAAGTGGATAATGTCACGATTCTCTACTCTGGCTACGCCCGTAGATAACGTACTCCACCAGTTTAAAACCTGTGAATGTTTTGATGTTCTGGCGGGGAACTTTATATAAGATTGAACAAACAACGCAGGGAATGTATTTCTTTGTTAACGTTTGTTCCTTAATACTTTATTGCATAATAAGAGGTGGACCCAGCTCCAGATTCCATGGGCGTCGATATCACAATATTCATTGAATTGATAACCCGGGATAAATTACATGATTGTATACGATGGAAATTCAAATCGGCACAACAACGTCACCGAAATAATACAATCTCGAGCTGGGAACTTGATCTACTGTGAAATTAACTATTAAGGAACAGGTATTAACTAAGAAATATATAACCTGCCCTATTTGTTCAATGTTATAGACTTCCCTATCAGAACATCAAAAATTTCCATATTTTGAACTATATAGTGGAATGTGATCTCCGCGGGCTTAGCCAGTGTAGAGATTCGAGACATGATCTACAGGTGATGCAAACTTGAGACCCGAGTCGGTACCAAAGTCGGTATACCCGAGGGCGGGCAGCTTGAGTTCCGATGTGGACACTCGCAAAATCAATAATCAATACAATAAGCTACATCCATAATTGAGAATGATAGCATCGATGACATATATAAATATCACTCTTGTCAGACCTGGCATTTGTTGCTAACCACGAGGATATAACCACGCATGGTGAATCAATCGGATGTCACCTATGACCACCAATACAGCATGGCATATTGGCATTATAGCAGGTATAATTCACGTGACCAGAAGCCGATCGATATAAACTATACGGTCAAACACTAGCCTTCAAACGTTTAATCCTTTCATGGCGGGAGCTGCGCTGGTGCCGCATTAAAGACCATGTGCCAGTGCCTTATCTTATATGTGCGAGTTTCCCATACGGAGACTTGCATATATAATATATATATAAGAGAATGCACTAGCTAACAACATCAAGGTAAATATTGTTAGGCCAATGCATTCTCTTATATATGCGAGGCGCCCTATGGGCGACTCGCATATATAAGAGAATGCATTGGCACATGGCTTTCGCAAAAAATCAGGAAGCACCAGTCATCAAACGTTTAACTACTCTGGTTGTGCCTTTGCGGTGTTGAGATTTTGCATGGTAGTAAAGTTGCACAAACAATCTTCACCCCTCAAATTAAACCTTTATTAGCTCTATTTTGTCCCGTCTTGGTGATCAAAGCAAATACGTCAACCACCAATATGCATAATAGAGTGATATAAATCTAGATATGAAGCAGACGCTCTTCGTTGTTATCGTATGATTATTATGGAAAGAAAATCAGGAACGTGTTCGTTGTTTCATTCTTAGGGAAAAAGCAATCGTAGAAAACGATAGTAAGTCTTTTTTGAGCAGATAGTCCATGTATTTATCGACATATGCGTTGTATTTTGACACCCTGAACGTGTCGAAAGCAACCAACTGCTCGGTTCATTGTAAAGGTTGAATATTATTTCCCTTTAAAATATTTTCGAGCAGTTGATACACTATAAATCAAGTGGCAACACATGACATATAGCTGCTCACAGAGAACTGATCGAGTCAGATTGACGATTAACCCTTTAATGACTGGATCTGCGTTGGTGCAGCATTAAAGATCATGTTCCAGTGCATTCTCTTATATATGTGAGTCTCACATATGGAGCATATGTAAGAGAATGCATTGGCTTACACGGTCAATGCAAATATTGTTAGACAAAGGCATTCTCTTATATATGCGAGGCTCCCTATTGGAGACTCACGTATAAGAGAATGCATTGGTACAAGTTTTTAGCAAACATTCAGGAAGCTCCAGTCATGGAAGGTAATTATTTGAAATCATGTGACATCACAGTCAAAATATAGCGAAATATTGAGAAAAAATCATAAAAATATAAACAATTAACGATTCATACAATGCGTGTGTCAGGTGTTGTGTGTGAACACCTGGATGATATGCTCTGCTTTTCGATATAAAACTGTTATTTATATCACGATCTAGCTGTAAAGGAGTTCGATACACACACGAAATATGTATAGTCATATCCTATACGCGTACTCCATAATTTAATTTAATTATTATTTTATTAATATGTCAGACTCATTGGTGTCGCAGAACTTTTCGCACCAACAAAACGCGTGGAATATTAAATCGCGTCCGTGTTGTTCTTTTACTGATATGGTAAACATAAAGAGCGTTTGTGTAACTTGTGTGAAGAAAGTTAAAAACGACTATAATTATATAAGTGTTTTTGGACTACATAAAATGTGTTCATTGTATTTCTCGAAAATATGACAGCACGGTACTCTCATCGCACGAGCTTTAAACACAACCGGAACTTCCACCCACTACAAGAAAGTCGGTCAATATAATAACACAAGTGATGATCCCAGCATAATCCATTGTTGCTTGTTGGCGACCATGACCAGGGTCATTGTGTTGGCTTTAATCGGATTTAGCCACAATTTAGATCTTTCGACATGTCTTTATAAAAATATTACTGAAGTTCATGATAAAATCGATATTTTTCCAAATATCGATATTTTGAGACAGTAACGGAATCCGATCGTTATTCGTCGACATACGCTTCTATTGGCCCTGCATACGTGTAGTCACTATATCCGTCATGTCCAGTTGGAAGCTGACCATATGTTAAAGTTGAAAACCTGTTGCGAAACTGGCACCGCTGTCAAAGGTATATCAATGACGCAAAATATTGAAAGGTTACCAACTTACCTTTGGTTCAGTGTCTATGAAAAAATAATCTCTTCTGGAATGCAACATAGGGAACTAAAGTCTGTATAAAACTATAAAATAGAAATCGTATGTATAACAACGGATCACAGCTGTACAGCAGCAACATTTGCATTGAGTGAATGATCCAAACTCATGTCGATTGTCATGATATACTACAAACTCATCAATATTCATGAAGAGGCTGGCCAGAACGTAGATGCTCTGACGTCAAGACCACAACCGATTGATAAATCCATAATGCGCTGTGTAGTTTTGGGCGTACTTCACCGTGATTCTCGTTCAATAACAGGCGATATAGAGAACTTGTTGACGCTGTGTGGGGCGTGTTTTATTGCTCAGTTCATCCTCATAAAGTAATATACTGGATGCCATATGTACCGAGAAGTACCGAGAAACAATCAACATGCGGGTTATTTTAAAAATGTTTATGTGCTCAAGGTTTAAGACCCCCAGTTACGACATACACGATGTAATTTAACATTACAACCCCTGGTCAAGTGATCCTGCTAATTTGATATGATGCTGGTGGGTCCTGTCGTATTTCTATGATGCTGGTAGGCGGCCAAAGCGATGCTGTTTTCCTAAAGTTGTCATTTTTCGATGTTTGGCTAATCCGAGCGATCGTGGCGGCCAAATTGATGCTGTTTTCCTAAAGTTGTCAATTTATATCACAGTCATCTCAATTATGGCCGGTTTGCAACAACCATCACAGCTCTTATTGAAATAATTGACAAAATACATGTTTTGGAATGTTTGCTACATATATTGGCTTTTCCACGATTGTTCAGATCATACAAACACCGCGAAAATTACAACTTTAAATAAAATGACGCTATATTTTCTAAACAGCATCGCTTTGTCCTTCCAGCATCATAGAAATTCAGCAAGACCACTTAACCAGCAAGGGGTGATAACTCTTCCAGAGAAATGGATCGGCGGTATAGTTCTGTGTAGGTCGATGTTTGAAGTCTTGAACTATTTCTTGCCCTCTTATATTATGGATCAAAAGCCCATAAATACGTTAAATATTCTTAAGCGGATCGACTTGAAGTGAATTTGTCGCACACATAAAGCCATTTCAAGTAATAGCATTTACAACTATTATCAGAATGAACAATAAAGAGCGTTATCCGGATATGATAACCATAAAGAGCGTTATCCGGATATGATAAACATAAAGAGCGTTTCCGGATATGAAAACCATAAAGAGCATGTTCTCAATACTGTGAAGAAAAATTGAAAACAGATGAAAATTTTCTAATGAATTTCGCAAATTTTCTCAGAGTATATACGAACCTTGTATATCAGTATTTCGAGTACTTACCGACCTATATCCATATCCACCCATCGGAATTTCGTTCACATACTATTGGAGGTGAAATGATCCACGTCCATTGACACGTGCGTATACGTATTTGTTTGCCACAACTTTAAAGTTCTGGTTAAATAATTGCATGTGTTGTGTCTTAGTTATAATATTATGGTGAATTTGTTATGGAAATATTATGTGATAATTATTAACGTATAAACTGCATGTACAAATTCCTTGTATATATATGTATATATGTTTGGCTATGTTCCAGCTTAAACGTTGGCTTTGCAAATAAACGATTATTACTGTTACTGTTGGAGATTGGAGAGGCATGTATTTCGTGGGGTCTTTTGCTTCGTTTATTAATTTCTTAGTTGTATCATGTTGTCTTTGCTGCTCTGACATGAAGTACATGGTAGCTAGGAACGTATCGCTTATACTGATCTCGCATACACGCCTGGAGTATGGATCACGGTATGAGCGACACCATCCAAATCGATGGAAGAACTAGAAGGAATAAAGTATCAGGTTAAGGAGGCCAATTGTTTTTCCTCGTCTGCCCCCCCCCCCCCCGCCTCCGGACAATCTGCTGCGTGACAGTAAATTTGCGTGGGCTGGTTAGAATTGTTTGTTAGAAGATCGATCAAGGACTGTATATCACAGCTGTGCATGGCACCACGTCGATTTATATTGGGCTGGTTTCGACCGAGGGTTGTTCTGCTCTTAACAAGGACCTAGTTCTTATTCTCTCCATTTGCTAATAGGCTTGTAAGTACATAACACAGCATCACGTCGAACCAAAGTTTATTATCAATTAAATGTTTGTAATTACCCATACGCACCGCATGGATCTTCGTTCACGGCTAATACAGCATTGAGCCATGGGCGATAACTCTATAGGAATAACACTTAATTGCGGAAGCATCGGAAAGTCTTGTAGAGATATTGGCCAATTGTTGCATTCAACGGCAGAACGTATTTGCTTTCCAATATTAATAACATTGACGGATGTTCGGCCGTACTAGTTCGATCCAACTGTCCATAATGAGACGCTGTATTTTCTGAGAAATCTTCTTGACAAATCTCAATTCTCCTCTAGAAAATAACGCAATAGATAGGCGCATTCAGCATATATGGTTCTATATATCCATGTGGCGAATAAAGTACATTCATATTTGTACATATCGGTTCCTCGATCTTCCAAGGAAATACACAAATATCCCACTATAGGACTGATTCACCAAGCCGCCCCTTACGCGATACTAAATTATTACCAAGGTCTTTCATACCAGCAAGCAGTGACTGCAGTTTGCTTCCACGGGAAGTCCGTAACTATAACGCGATTTTTACTGTTCAAACGGGTTTAACAGCAAGTATAACCTGTTCATGCAATCTATGGACAGTTCGTACGGGACGATTTTGATTACTGCTTGATATGGTAAAAAAAGACGTGATCTTCTGCCGTATATTTATTCTTGAGTTCGTGTTGTTTTTATTGGAAAAACGTGGCCATTCCAACGGAAGTATCAAACTAGAACAACAACTTAAAAACTGGTAAACAGAAACGAAACAATTTGAGCGCGATCCAGGACACGATTTCTTATTTTAAAATGCAGGCACTTGCATGGTAAGAAAAAGAATGCCAATATGTAGCCATATATTTATTATTGTTACTACTACACGGGCATAAGCCAGATTCATCATCATCGAATTATATTATAGGGTGTATAGTATGTTGAATCAATATATATGCAGAAATCACTTGCGAAATTAACCTTATTGTATATGCTGAAAATAAGAATAGAGAGAAAAAATATAAGAAAAGAGAAGAGACAGAGAGAGAGCGACAATTGACAATTAAGATTGCACTCGAGGGATTACAGACATTAAGTCTTCAACAGAATGCTGAAATATTTTGTTCAATTCAGAAACATATCACAGTAGCTAAACGTTTATTTGACTAATAGCACGTTTGTCAGTTGCTCATAGACGTATATACATGTATATGGTTTCATGTACCGGGACGATGGTACAATACAGTCATCACACGAGATTAACTGCAACATTAGAGCTAATTGGTTGCATTGAGACGAATAGTGAGACCCCATTAATGCCTAATCCTCGACAATATTTGTTCCACCTCAATAGATACATACATTTACATTTACTATTTCAGAATAGACTTCATTATGTTGATCCATGTAAACGTCGTGCATGATTACGAATTTGAAATGAAAATGTAACCAGTAATGTATTGCAGTTTGAATATCAAATTCATCAAACTATGGCTGCTAAACTAAATCGAAAACGAATTCGAATTCGACTCAGTGGTGAAACAGTTGCATAATGGGAGCCGGCATTCATAAGCTTCAAGCATACAACCAAATCCCTATCCCGTACCTCATCACCGGAGTTATTATTATTTATCAGATGTATTCAATTTTCCACAAAGAAGAAACGCTCTTCATTCTCATATCTGGTGGTCATAATCTGGAATATACTGACCGCGGACGCTCTCTATTATTTCATGCCGAAGACATTATATGATTGGGGGGGGGGGGTTAAGTACAAAAGCTATATGCAAGTAAGATCACACAAGAGGTCCAGATATACCCACGTTAGAAACAGGAATCTGCCATAGTATGTAACTTATCAACCTCGTTTGCCAATATCTGTTTCTGGAAGTCATAATGATACTTTTGTTTGTTTCGGAATAGTTGCCTCCATCGGAACTGAAACGCCTGATATTTCTATTTACAGTGACACAATTTCTGGAACTGGAGTAAGATGCTATTTTCTCATTCACGTGTCGAGAGATACACTTTATACATTAGCCCGAATCATCGTCTGATGCTGTCATAAACACATGTTGTCGTTGCGGGCACAACGCTGGAAGTTTGCAGTGCTCAACTGAAGGTCGATGTCCAGATAGTTTCTTAGCATCTGCATATGGAAGTTGTTGTCAGCTTTAATTTTTGAAACTTAAATTCCCTAATGGACACTATCTATCCATTACTGAGTGTGCACCGGGACAGTTTGAACACTTTGGTGGTTCTGATTAATTCGTGGACTGTGTCAGAACACTGGTCACTTATCTGTCCTTACTGTTACAATGCACTTGGTCATTGTCATAGTTTTTGGCATTTAGCACAACTGTAGTCAGTGATATGTGCAGCTGTGTAATAGTACTTTACCATCGATGTGTAATATTCTATGGACATTCGTGACTCCCTGTTAATCCAGGCCAAATGTTCTAGTCATGAGCGAATTGCTAAATACAAAAGACAAACATTTATATCACCGGCTATGTAGATTAAAACGACATATTATAAAGGAATTTAATTAGATTAGGAAGGTATATTACCCTTTGGTTAATGCTATCATAGATTTGTAATGTTATAGCGATGTTACATGTATATCTTATCCTAATTTTTTCATATAACACTTTTATATTCTAGATGAGCCATGTTGACCACATGTATATGTGAATATTGTACACATATCATTATCTCCATGCCTTTATTAAGGGAGTGAATTGAATTGAATATAGAGCTCAGCCAATATCACCGAAATATCAATATCGCGGTTTTCAACACAACCCGGCTACTATTCATGCAAGGTATTGTGAGGAGTATCGAACACATGCACGATATGTTGGTTTAACCCTTTTCCCAACAGAACGGCCCTGTGCCAATGCATTCTCTTATATATGCGAGTCGACCATAGGTCGCCTCGCATATATAAGAGAATGCATTGGCTTAACACATATTAAAAATGATAAAATTGTCAAAGAATGTAGAAAAATATTATAAAAATTGTTAAAAAATTATAAAAAATTATAAAAAAATGGTAAAAAGAGTTAAAAAAGTTTTTTTTTAGGCCAATGCATTCTCTTATATATGCGAGGCGACCTATGGTCGACTCGCATATATAAGAGAATGCATTGGCACAGGGCATAACTGTAACTATCACAATGTGGTCAAGGAGCCGGTTCCAATGATATCCATATTTGTATGGTTCTATTGAGACAGACCGAAGATATTTTAGGCTGTTGAAGCTTTATTTGGCCGGTTTTGGCCGGTTTGTTGGGTAAAGGGTTAATAAACAATATTCCCCTCCCCAAAGATATACCATATAAGTATCAACATGAAACCAATATATATATATATATATATATATATATATATATATATATATATATATATATGAAGAATTGATATTTTCTGGAACATCCCATAAAAGTACATGTGGCTGATATCATACAGATATGGAGCATATACAACGTAGGAAATGCGTTTATTCCATTGTCATTATTATTGATGGAATCATTATTCTGGATATAAATTCACGAGCAAACACTGCAATAACTGTTATCGCGGCAACAGGCCACATATTGCGCCTATATCGTATTCTCCTGGTGGGAACAGGATGCAATCGAAATAACAATGGAACACACACTGTGTGTGCTCTGGACTGTTACACGTTTATTGGACGTATGTTGTTACTATATATGACATCTCTCGGTGAGCTTCTGATACTTCAATATATACATGTTTCTATCAGTTAAGGCCACCTCACCTAATGCAAGTGACATGTACAGCGCTCCGATACCATTTTCCGTCAATCCATGCATGCATCCCTGGTGACTGTTATAGAATGTACAAATACGCAGTCAGGAAACGGCAGAATGATATAAGATGTACCAACTTTCAAACACACTTAAATTTCTCCCGAACAATGATATCGTTATTGATCAAGATGTATCGGCTAAGAATTCCAAAATTCTTTGAAATAAACCCGTCCACGTCCCTTGGAATTTATGTGTTATCTGATTGAGTATTTTGGGAACTCAAACCAAAAACAGATATCTTTTTAACAGCTTCAGTTCTTCTCTTCAGATTATAGGAAAAACTATTTTGAGAGAGCGAAAAATGCATTGAGGATTTTGAGAATTGTCGAATGCCATACTTGTTAAAATTAATGTGAGGTGTGCACTGAACTAAAGTTGGAAATGACAAATAAGCAAACCAATTACATGTCACTGGTTTGCATCTGACAAATACGATATTAAAATTGCATCTGACAAATACGATATTAAAATTCGTGCTTCTTACAATTCAAGTGGACCTCGTTCACTATATATCATTTGAATTAATGGAGTCGTTAGTTGTTGGGCAACGGTTGATATCTAGAGCACTGGATGTGATCAATAAACATATCCTGAAACTTGTACATGTAAATATAGCCGCGTTCTCACACACACTGGCAATGGACCATGCCAAATGTTACCAAGACATATACCAGGTGATGATCATATGAGGAAGGTTGGCAGAAATAACTGGAAGAGCAGAGGAGTGTTGGTGGAAATGCGGTGAAGTTGCAGTGGAACAATCCAGCATGTGCATGATGCGGATATATATGCAGTCATTGGGAAAAATAATTCGTCTAAATAAATTGCCATTACATTCCGATTCGGACGACGTGTTGCTATTGATGAGTCTTATCGTAAAACAGATCGAGCATGATCGTATCAAAACTACATCTGTTGTCGTTGGGCCTAACTAACTGTAGACATGCATGAGCATGTGAACGAATGTGTGAAGAGTCTAACTGGAAACATATTGTTAGTTATGGTTCAGCAGTGGTGTCTCTGTGTGGTGATAATAATGCTTTATTCTCTGATCCAGGTTACATGATAGGATATTGAGACAGAAGTATATACAAAGAAGATGAAACATATAAACAATATTTACATCCGGTTTTACATGGTCTCAAAACCTTACATACAATTACATGTGCAATTTATATAATAAGTGTGTTGCCGTCGAGATAGCGGGTTATATTACATTTATATGTTGTGTACCATGTGTATACGGTAGATTCATTGCTTGTGCGATTCACACTTGACTAAGTTGTGACAACAGACTTATTCTGATTGTCAATTTATAAGCGAGAACCGGCAACTAATCCAGACCATTCGACGTTCGCTGGACCGTCGAATGCGATGGATTAGCTGCCGGTTTAAAACCTAAAGTTTTTGGGAGGCTAAACCTGACGTTACACTCCATGCACTGCCATTATTCTCCCAGGTCGGTAAGCAACTTACCAACCTGCGCTGAGTGGTCGTGCTCAACAATTGCGATTGACCTAGTGGGTGAGATAATCCCTCGCCACAGCTAATCTGCGTCGCCTGAGTCAACTCTGCTCGGAAGAATATGCGACAACTGTTGCCTATTATCCTACCACGTTTCATTACACCTCAGCAGAATGAGGTTCCCAGAGGGTGAATTTGGTGATGCTAGCCCGATATGCGGGGTAGCATCACTAAATTCACCCTCTGGGGACCTCATTCTGCAAATGACAGACACCCTATTTCAAGGCTTGAGTAGGACACATTTTGCCATAGACCCATCTAGATCCCATACAACCGTCAACCAAGCCAACCAACAGCCAAATCACCAGCCAGCCAATAACCTCACCAGCCAACGCCAATACAGCCCCCAACCACTCCAGCACTTCGCCAGCCACACCACCAACCAAGCATCCAAGACGCATCAGCCTTAAAGCCAGCCAACCAACAGCCACACCAACCAGACATCCAGCCTAAACCCAAGCCTCACATCCCAACAGCCTCGACTCCTCCACCACGCTTCCACCGCTTTGCCTCCAAATACAACAGCCTCAACAATCGATTTTCATCGAAGAATTAAAGAAAGGGTGAAGAGAACTGCACAATGCGTTCCGACCATCCTACCCGGCCTGCGGCCGGAAACTACACAACAACATTTTGCCATGCGCATTTCACCCACCATGTACCACTGGCAGGGAAGTTCTGACATGGGTTGCATGAGGTGCCTCCAAAATTATCAACAGTCGGACAAGAAAGTCCGACAAAACGTCAGTTGGAAATTTCATTTAAAAAGTACATTTTAATTGTTTTGATAGTTTTTCCAACCAGTTTATGAAATAATTTTTTTAGTTTTAGGCCGAAAGTAGAATGTTTACCCAAACTCATTTAATTTTGGACTGAAAAATATAAATATTGTGATAAACTATGATAAACAGTTCAACACATTTATGGGCAAAATATCCAACTAATGTGTCAGGTATAAAATGGTTCCTCAGATACGTGGCTATATGTTCCCGTGTGGCTATAGGGGAGCCGTTGGGAGTTTAGACCTTTATATGTTCAACTACGCCCCTTAAACCAGATCAATATGTTTACCCCCACCCCCTTGAGTTCGAACTTTCCAACATGTACCTGAAGCTTTCAAACTGTTGGAAAAATCCAACCTGACACTCTCTAAGGTTGGAAATTTTCCAACTGATTGGAATTTTAAAACCAAACTTGTGACCAAGAGTATACAAATATACTACTGTTTGTCTGAATACAACAAACTCCCCTATTCTGCTATTGTTGTGAGTAACCTCTGGTGTTCTTCACATATTCGTTCAAGCACCATCGAATAATTAAGTGTTTGTCTGCAGACCCTCTACCCCGAGATGTTTCGATTCGACTGAACGGCTACACGCGTGCATTCATATTCACTATCAACTTGTGCATCAATATTAACCTTCCCGTTGTGATCAGTCTTGTCTAAATAAAACGTTGATTGAGCCCGCATGCACAGCTTAGCCCATGCACAGCTCGTGAGTGAGTGATCAATAATGTGACAACGGCATCTGATAATGGGCGAACCCAATATACATTAGGGGACACTTCCATGAATCTGGGAAACGTTTGCTTCAATAAATCGTGATAAATTTCAATTCTGTAATAGCTCGTGCCTATTGGTGCCTAATTCCTACTGAGGGGGGTAACTATTACTGATGAATCAGTCTTTACTGGACCGCGGTTTACATGGGTGGAGCTGCATGTAATATCGATTGGTGGCATCTCTATAAGGTTAGAGTGGCGGCTTGGTATTATCATATCACAGTTGATGCATTATCACACGAGGGTTGTCATGAGCGTGTGGTTGTTCACGTTAATTGGGGCGTTCCAATAACAATTCAACCGGCCTGCTTGTGGTCCGCCGAGTAACTGGGTCGTTCGATTGCGTGTTCATCTCACCGAATCAGCTAACAATTGAACGACCACTTAGTCCCGGCTTGTGTTTAAACTGGGAGGTTTAACTTGGATATGACGAATCCGGCTTCTGAGTTAATGCTCAACGTGTCTTTAAGTTGGTTTCCTATAATTTCATCATCGGGGTGATATTCGAGCGAATCCACCATTACGATAAGTACCTGTGCTGACTGTTTGTTGTCGTACATTAGTCGTGAAAGTGGAAAATTAAGGAAATAAATCGGAGAAAGCTGATTTTTAA
The DNA here is from genome assembly GCA_032622095.1 of Siphonodentalium dalli. Lineage (NCBI taxonomy): Eukaryota > Metazoa > Mollusca > Scaphopoda > Gadilida > Siphonodentaliidae > Siphonodentalium > Siphonodentalium dalli. The sequence continues at coordinate 197,996,421 of CP136065.1, read as the reverse complement.
ATATTATTTAGGCCATAACATCCCGGATGCGTCACGAAAAGTAACCTAAAATCCGAGTTGAGCTTTCAGAGTTACACCATTGTTTCCATATAAAAACAAATTTTTATATTTTTCACAATCATGGAAATAATGGGATGCGGTAACAATTTTTCATCCTAAACATATACAAAATATATACTCAATATTGTTCAATACAAAATTATCGAACCGGAAACACCAATTCGAAGCGGGAATTTGAATGAATTTTGCAGATATGGATATGAAATAACATAATGAACCCTGAAAATGACGATTTTTTTCAACCAAACAATCGTATTCTATGTCAAATTTCTCGGGCTTCTCATTACATAGATTTGTTTTAAAAACTGCACAGACATAACTCCTTCACTATAATATGCGGAATTAGGGACTATACCTATCATAAGTGGTCAATACTTGTAAAAACATAACTCTACCCCCTAAACTGGTTCTCATCGACCTTGTCACATTTTGCTATTCTACTAACCCAAGCTCTACAATTGTAAAAAAAAAGGTGATAAAAGCATGAAACTTTGCACGTATGTTCCTTACACCCTACTGCTCATTTTCAGAGGTGGCGACATTCGCGACAGGTCATTCCTTAGTAAAGGTTGCTAGGCAACTACCCGGCATCTAAGTGATGCATATGACTGATAGTATGTGAGTTATAACAAACTAAACTGCGTCTTGTAGCATTTTTATAGTGAAAATAATTATAAGTTGTTGTTAGTATTGACCTGACTGATAAACTACCATATTTCTTACTTACATGGGGTGACGGTTGCTAGGGACACACCCAAAATCTAAAAATGCACATATAAAGGATAGTGTGGTAGTTTTAACAAACTAGTCTACACCAAGTAGCACCTTTATGTTGAAAACAATTATAACAGTTGTTGTTGTTGTTGTTAGTGTGAATATGGCTGAAAAAATACCATATATTTCCTACTTACAGGAGTGGTAACTGTTGCTAGGGTCATACCCGAAATACAAACATGCACATATGGCTGATATTATGGTAGTGTTAACGAGACTCGTTTTGTTATGGTGAAAACAATTATAAAAGTTGTTAGTGTGAGCCTAACCAGAATGTGCTACAAATTTAGTTTCCATATGGGTACAAATTATCCGTTATGCTCCATTATCAGTTCAGTTATCGGGAATTCAATGTGAGAGTTGAAAAGTTGTTGCTTATGTTTAATAATGGCCATGACCACAATAGTTATATAAGCCATAGACCCACACAGATAGATATATAATGTAAGTCACGGACCCACTCTACTTTATACGAAGAACACTATGTTAGTCATGGACTTTGTCCACAATATATATGTCAGAGTTATGGAGGCACGGACTCAGTATGAGTGTTCATTGCTTCATATTTGCTTAAATCCGTGAGCGTGAACAAATTCTCATTTCTTATCGAAGTGGCCATGTGTCGATCGGAATGGTACATTGAGATGTCCATCAAACCAAGCTTGAAAATAGGTCCCGATTTTCATCCATGCCGGGGTTTAAATGCCAGAAACTCATACCGTATTATGAATAAGTTATATCAGTTAAATTTCCAGAAACTCATACAGATGGTATGTTTTCAATGGTGGCTATGTCCATAGCAACCATTACACCACCTCTTAAGTAAGGCATGCGATAACTTTAGTGTTATTTCCACAAACAAATTTCAATTTCGGGTATGTCCCTAGCAACTGTTACCACTCATGTAAATAAGAAATACATAACAATTTTTGTTCAGTCGAACCCACACTAACAACAAATTTTACAGTTGTTTCACCATAAATGATAATGACGTGGTTTATATTAGTTTGTTAAAATTACCAAAATGTCAGTCAGCTGGGCATTTTTCGATTTTGGGTATGTCCCTAGCAACCATAACCACCCCTGTAAGTAAGAAGTATGATAATTTTCCAGTCATATCCACACTAACAACAGCTAATATTATTTTCACCATAAAAATGCTACATGGCGTACTTTAGATTGTTAAAACTGCCATAATATCATATTTGTATTTCTTTAAAAAAAAACACACAAAAAAAACAAACAAATATTTGTATTTCTTCAGCGTCGGATAGTTGCCTAGCAAACGTTGATAAGGAAGGACCTGCCCCGAAGCCTACACGTCTGCAAATGATCAATAGTATCTAAGGAACTTATGTATCAAGTTGCATGGTTCTATCGCCATTTGCACAATTGTTACACCAAACGCCTGGACTATTATGTGTTTTTTTGCCTTTCAGACAATCTTAAGGATGGTGATGTTTCGATATATATCTTATCACTTTCATTTTCTGCACTAACCTCTGTTCTAGTATAATGATTTATATTTCAACTCATTTTCGTTTGAACATCTTTACTCGCCCTCTTTTATGAGGAAAAGTTTGGATCACCATGCGATTTCGATGCTCTCTTCTGTAATAAATAATGTCATCACAATTACGGAATATCGACTGGTAGTAAGCTCTAGCATTAATTGCACATATCTAGCGACACCTGCTCCACGATAGATGGGTGTGTGTGAAGATTGAGTCCGTAAATTAGTCTACATTTGACTGAAGTCGCATATGGCCTGATGGAATTTCGTCAGAATTTGAACCATTCCGAAAAATCATGATATCTCAAAAAGCTCAACTCGGATTCTATGGGACTTTTGCCATATCTAATACTAACACTTCATAGATTATTCCAATTCGTTATACACACCATACTCCCGAGGACGATAGCCAGTGACAACAATTTTATTTGTCAACAGAATCTTATTTGATAGCTGAGTGACTACATACATGTAACTAAGAGATAATTTGGATAGGATAGATACGACAGTAAACAATATATTATAAGTAAGTCACAAACTGAATTGCAAAATGCCCATCTGCAGAGATTTTTACAATATTATGTTTTGAAGCCAACTGACCTTTTCAACTTACTAAAGAAAAGTTGCATAAATATTACCAAAAAAAACTTAAGGGGCAAGACTACGATCAGTAGGGTGGATGAGATTTATAGGTTTTTGTACTGGCTTAACCCTTTACCCAACAGAACGGCCCTGTGCCAATGCATTCTCTTATATATGCGAGTCGACCATAGGTCGCCTCGCATATATAAGAGAATGCATTGGCTTAACACATATTACAAATGATAAAATTGTCAGAGAATGTAGAAAAATATTATAAAAATTGTTAAAAAATGTAAGAAAAAATTATAAAATTGTTAAAGAATGTAAGAAATTTTGTTTTTAGGCCAATGCATTCTCTTATATATGCGAGGCGACCTATGGTCGACTCGCATATATAAGAGAGTGCATTGGCACAGGGCATAACTTTAACCATCACAATGTGGTCAATGAACCGGTTCCAATGATATCCATATTTGTATGGTGTTATTGAGACAGACCGAAGATATTTTAGGCTGTTGAAGCTTTATTTGGGCGTTTTTGGCCGTTTTGTTGGGTAAAGGGTTAAGTTATTGAGACTGGGACCAGCTAAGAAAGTAGCATGAGCTATCTTCCCCATATTTGCTCTACTTTTCCCTGATCATTACCTTACTTTTCTTGTTGTGAATTTCGATATTAGTATTTGTTGATCAGTCAACAGCATTTTTCCCCGCATGTTGGATGACCGAAACACATAAATGTTATTGACCTCCATCTACAAGAGAGACATTCGGACTGCAGTGTCGAGGGAAGTGTGAACCATTTAATAGCCAACGTGTGTGTACTTCGAACAATTTTAACATCAGACGAGTGCTAAAACTACCTCCCAAATCTCTTCCATACTTTTCTTTTATGGAATTTCGGATAATCATTCAAGTTATCTCCATAAGTTAGATGACCGAACACGAGTTGATATTGGACTCCACCAACAGTAGACAAACTAGGATAGCAAAGATGGGGGAAGTACCAACCATTAAATGGCCGAAGTATTATTTATTTCAATCGATGTTCACCGCATGAGTGCTAAAACCATGGTTTCGGCTAGACAGAAACAAATTAGGCCGTGTTGGGACAGTCCAAACCAGACAGGGAGTCTATTGGGGAATAAAATATTGCTAGATTTATTAGGTTTTCAAAGTCGTAATAATGATAAAGTCGAATGTGACAACTGCTGACTCATTATATAGTTAGGTTATATGCTGTTTTGTATCAAGCTGAAATATGTTTAGCTACAAGTACCAAGCAGCATCAGGTCATAATAAATATGCTTTGTTGCCCTGACCATACATTCCCTACTCAAAATATTATGTCCAGTCATGCAGATGATAAACATAAAATGCTTGGAATATGTGGAAATGTCGTTTTGATGTTACGCAAAATGGCTATGTTGACCCGTTTTTATGATATCCAGATCAATCAATCGCATCAGATGGGTTCTGAGATGAATAAATCTGTGATCGAACTCAATAAAAGTTTTGCATGGAATAAATATATACAGGAACTTCCATTAACACTATAAAAGGTACCAAAATGGAACTTTCTGTAATGTGCATGTTTTATATTGCATTTGGAACAATTGACTTTGGTGGAAATATTATGAAATTAAATGTCTCACCATGTAATCAGTAGCAGGGTATCTGAAATGTCACCCATAGTCATGTTCTGTAATAAAACCTTAAAAGGCTCATAAAATGTTTGTAAAACAGTAGGAATTTGCTAATGCAGTGTCATTCATATAATAAATATATATTTTATTCACAAAATGTTTGCAGTAATTATTTGCATCACATATACATTTAATAGTTCGTCTCGTGGAATGTGGCAATAATTCATACATTTTATTCATAGTTATGTTCTTTAATAGACATATAACAATTTTCCAGTTTTTTAATAAGTCATAACTATGGTAACTCATGAGGAGGCGGGCACATGGTAACGTGCAAGTTGAACAAAACATCACAAATGTATTGCATATGTTTGAAAAGAAAAAGCAACTTAATATCATTCCGTTAGGCATAACATTAGGCCTTTCTCAAAGTTTATTTTATATTATCTCCGTGGTCTTCAGTGGGGAACTGTAATATTAATATCCAAGGCGATTTTACCAATTAGGTGACAAAAAATGGTGAAAAAAGTCAAATTTCAAACTGTTTGAATTTTATTTTTTTTGGTGCTTAGTTGATAAGAGAAGATTTCAAGCAATCGAGAACACATTGAACAATAAGTGTCTGTCTGGTCAGTAGTTTGTTCTGCTTTGTCAAAGTTAGTGTATTTTTGTATTTATTATGCTGTCATGGTGTAAATTTGGACAGTCTAGAAAAAGCGCATTCACACTAACCAGAACCACCTTGTAGCATATTGTTGCGAAAAGGATGTATTTTGTTTTAATTAACATTTTTGCTATTGGTGTCATAATTACTGTTGAGGAACAAAATTCTCATAAAAATATTTTTGGAACTACTCTTTAGTTCTCAATTTCTCTGAGTTTGTGGCTAATATAACAAGATTAAACCATAAATACCCTTAGCACATGACACATTTGACAGGTCCCACACAATACTTGTGTGACTTCGAAAATAAATTGAGTTTATGAGTGATCTGTACTCAAATTCCAGTCAATATGCAGACATGCTCATTAGAGATCACATACTTGATATGCCAATTTAGAGGTAGTAGATAACACAGTGTATACCCTATCATTTCTGTCTCGAAGTTAAAGTTTGGCCGGGCAGCTAACCAGTGTTGACAATTATTGTTATTTACTACCGCAAACTGTCGTTTAAGCATCTCGTTACCCCATCAAAAACCCTTTTGCGATACATAAACTACTTCACCAATACGGCCCACTTCAATTCGAGTGTCATCCCGTCGATGATCGCTGAATGGAATCTATCATGAAAAACTACAACCGACAACAAAAAACTTAATGACCCCTCATCAGAACCAACCAAAGACGAAATCATAAGCAACATGTATACAACTTTCTGTCAAAATAAATGACTATAAAACCCCACACCATACTACAACGCGGACCAGAGGAGACTAAACATTACACTGTGGACACAGAAATAAATAAGTTGTGGCAATCCACGTGAAGACGCAAACCATCTTTTCTTCGGGTGACTTTTATACGAATTTTCCAGATATCTTATGTGCACGGTTGCATGGATGAACTTAATGAAACCATCGTCTCTAAAAATATATCCTGTTAGGCATTCCGCACTGCAGTGAAACATTAAGTACGCACATTTTCAAGACGCATTCATTTATTTCCTCGACAGACCGTTTTTCATAATTCTCATATAAAAATGGTATCCTACCCCCAAAATTCGAGACCATAGCCACCTCAACAGCTACAATAGCAGCCGCATGCATTATACAGCAAATTTTAATGAAGGATATTCCTGCTGATCAGTGTAGGTGTCAAACACATGAGAATTTCTCTCTGAATCTGATAGGTTTAGGCATTGCATATGAGTTCTTTCTGGGAGGAGCAGTTATGCTGAAACAAATTGACATGTACTCATATCTCTGGCGGGGTAAGTGTTCCTTGTGTCAAGTCGGGAAGAAGTTTGTAAAGGCATGCATGTTTACAAATATAGTTGCGGTGTGGTCACAGTGGGAGGATAAAGAAGGCGCTCCACCAAGGTAGTGAAACTGTACTGTTTAAAGGTACTCAACCCGTAAAGAGGGTCTCCATCTCAACAGATTCCAACAACAACAATCCGATCAGAGGGTCCTATATTACTATTTCTTTGGCTTTGGGGGTAAAAAATATTTGATTCGAGTCGAGGAACCCATCAAACAAAGCTCAGAGTTATTAGATATTGATTCTTCAAATTTGTTGTGTTCTCGAGATCAGTACTGATAACTGCCGTAATCTGCTCTGGATGTGTACTCCAAATCTATTCAAACAGACAAGGATGAATAACTCTAAAATCAAGTGGTAATTTTAACGCAATTTAGACTGAGTTCTGGGCCAGATAGTATTCCCGATAATGAAAAATAATAGATTTCTAAAATCGATAACTAACAAATCTGAGCTTTGATGTGTGACTTCCTCGACTCGAATCAAATATTTTTGACACCCGAAGCCATTGAAATAGTAATTGAGAGGAGTTTTATCGGGTTGAGTACCTTTAACAATTTACGTGATTCTTGACCAAAGGTGCAGGATCGTGTTAGAGTGAAGAGAATTCAAACACAGGAGTAGTTCAAACGCATGAATTTACGCACCAAACATACGGATAGAATAAAGTAGTGGAAATTGATTTTGCAACGAACTATAGTTCTTACCAAAATCAAATTCAGAGTGCTTTATGGTCAAGGGAAAGTGTTATGTCATTCACGTTCTATAATGGTGAGTGTACGGTAATATGTTATTTGCTCCGATTCAAAGAACAATGACACTGTGTTTACTATTCTATTCAAGATGTTTGAGTTGATATCTAGTCCTGAATCTTCCAGTGCTAGTTAAATAATATTTAGCATCGGCACACGGTATATCGTTCGACAAATATTTTTAAAAACACAAATATGGTGGATGTTGAATAAGAAGTGATTTATTGGACGTAAACGATGAAGATCCACGACGCTAATATATTCTGTGTCGTCTACTGCCCTGGAGAACATACAGTTGACGTAATAATTTTGATAAATTTACAGGTTTTCCTCATAGTAGACGGCCGGGATGTGCTCAATGGTAACTTCAATATATGAAGGCTGTAATCGCTTCTACTGTAAATAGGGAATAAGTTATCTCGTTCTGATTTCAAATATGTGCAGTCTATCAAACAGTGGAGTTCATCGGCAATAGTGTCACAACAGCATAATGAGCCAATACGGTAATTTCTGGGGATATTATTCCGTACTCTAGCCTCCACCGGCAATTTCGAGTTCTAAATCGAAAAAGATCAGTTACAGATTTGCAATTTTGGCCTCTCAATTAACTTTCAAATTATGGTTTGGGTTTTTTTGTTTTTGTTTTTGTTTTGTTTTTAGCGAAGGGCATTCTGCAGAATTCAAGAACAGGTACATGGTGAACAGGTACATGGTGAACAGGTACATGGTGAACAGGTACATGGTGAACAGGTACATGGTGAACAGGTACATGGTGAATGCTGCCAAATTACTCTCCAACACATATTGTAAACATTTCGCCACTTCTCGTGGTAAGGGTGTAGTCGACGATGTAAATATCTTGTCCGTCAAAAATCAATGAGCCAAGGCAACATTGTTGTCCAGTTTTCAAAGGATTGTTATTATCTTGCTAAGCAATTGATGCCACAACATGTCTTCATGTATCACAATATTCTACTGAATTACTAAATTAAAGCCATGGGAAGATGTTGGGATTGTATGAATTTCCAGCTTTCATCAATTTGTTTTCAAGACAAATGGCAAGCTTGAACGGTATGTTACATCTGGGGAAGAAATGAGTGCATTTGAAATTAATTATTGAGTGTACGGGAAATACAATTGTTGGTAGGAGAGGGCCTGTTTGTACTGAAAGGGATAACAAACTTTTGTATGCCTCTTTCGTTAACATTAAACAAATAATATTGATGACAATTATCGGAAGACAATTATCAGCATCGGACCATATATAGTAAATATTGCAATCACATTGAATCATATACTGCTATGTAAGAACAATTTACCTACCCCCAACGCAACACCAAACTTTTAACTACTAACCTGTTTTTATGACATTTGCGATGTAATTCCCATCACATGCCCTTACTTAGAAAATGACGTTGATCGCCGAATTGCGGTTTGCTTATATATAGTTATACTTTTGGATTACAGCCAATTTGTTATGTGGTTTTGTCGGGTCAGAATGCAGATCAAATTTCTAAATGAGGCACCAGGGCAGTGGTATTTGTCAACTAACCTACTGCCTTCAAATTACGTTGACCTGCGTGACATTTCTGGCTTCTGGTATCAATAGCTTTGAAGTCCATTTTTTTTGTTTAATTTATAGAGTTGGTATGAGGGTTCGGCCATTCTAAAAATGCACTCCGATATCCAGGCCAATTCTAACGAAACATCTACTTTTTATTTAGATTCTGGTTTAAAACTAACACAAATTGGATGACTAGTTCCTCCTGAGAGATACTATCTTGCTGGATATATAATTTAATGTATCCACGTATATTATAAATATAGTTGAATGATTTAGAGGGACAGAAGTATCGCAATATTTAATTTGTAATAATTGAACCGAAATAGATTTTGTATGTTGTACATTAAACATAGGTCAGGAACCCAGATTACATTTTCAAACGCTCGACATTGAACAGAAAAATGACTCACGTGAACAATTCAACGTTAATTGACATGCATATCAGGCCATCAGAGTTGTCAAATTTGGGCACATTGATAGAATTGTGCTATTATTTCAGTGTTTCTGAAATATATAAACAATATATATGCAACTCCCATGTTTATTTTTAGCACATTCCCGTATACTGGACACATCATTTATCGACTTGAATAGGGGAACTCGCAACGTTAATTGGTCAATGCGTATTAAATCATTCACATCATTCTGGTAACAATTAAGCCCGATTTACGCACTCCTGTGCTTGGCTACGCAGTGTCAAACAGTACGCTCAAGATCAGTTTATTTTTATGGAAGAACTAACTGGTTTCCGATAATTGTATTCACAATTTCGCCAATGGTATGTTGGTTCTGTTATCATGTAAAGTTATGAACTTGAGAATGGCTGCGGACACACGTACCACAGTAGCGATGGCATAGTAGGTGTGACAATTTATTATGGTGGAGTTTGGTGACAATTAGTTGTCACAATTAATATGTCATAGCAAGTCATGTCGCCTTCTGTACATTCGCACAATGAGTCTACCAAGCTCTACCAGAGACGGCCAATCTCTCAAGGATGTATCTACCCGAATGCCTTGTCGATGTTGATCTTTACTCAACACAGACACAAGTCCACTTGATAACTTAATGAATAACCCATCTCAACAGCCATGATTGTTCTTACTAATGAAATTAATATAAGTATATAAACATGCATGCATTGAGATCACAAAAAAACGTACCACAATAATGCTATGTGAGTCAATGAGGAATTGCCACCAGGCCACGGTCAAACACAATTCTGGACGATCTATCGTGCAATTATATATATCGTCGTGAATACAATTTAGCAAAACGAAATGAATAGAGGTCAAGCTTTGTGAAAAGCCATGGTTAATTGGTCCAGTCGACTCACTGTGCGGAAAATCAGCTGGCGACATGGATAGCTATGGCACAGAATTATGACGGACCAATTGTCACCAAACCCCACCATAATAAATTGTCACACCTACTATGCCATCGCTACTGTGGTACGTGTGTTCGCAGCCAATCAAGAGAGTAATTTCACGCGCGTAACACACGTTACGCCTTTCGCCATTTTCACATAAGTTGACAAGGCACTGTTTTCTGTTAGCCCCTTTGAATCTAAAAATCTCGACGGCAATCATTACCCACCCACCCTCCCCATTTCAAAAGTACGAATGAATTCAAAAGAAATTGCATTGGACATGACACCTTTAATTTTCAACAATGTTTCCCTGCATTATGTTATTGCAAAATATCATTATTGTTGTGTTATTTAATAATAATTATATTAAAAAAATGTCTATCTATTTTCCCATGTTCTTCTTAATGGCTGGAAAAACGTTGATTATTTTCACATTTACCACTTTAATGTAGTCTGAATTGCTTGAGTATGTCACGATTAATTTGCTTGGATTTCGTATCACACAGGCTCAATTTCTATTTATTTGAATTTCCAATTCAATGTTAATAACTTATCTAATATCGCTGTGGAATTGTATATGAGTGAAAATCAATCAGTCAGAATTCAATTTTGAAGAAAAAAATGGCAAATTAAAAATATATATACACAGAATAGATTGAGGCATAACGATAAAGGTAATCACTTATACATGTTCGTGACAGCAGATTATTGAGATATTTATATTGGAAACTGATGGTAAGATTACTAGAAAAGGTACGATAGTTTCATATTAATGGGTATCAACATGTGTATAATATGATCGGTTTAATATACTGGTGTGCTCGTTGCCATAAAATTACTGTACCATAAAACTCTTTGAGAAATTACCTTGCACCATTCTGTCTTTTTCAAATCCTCCATTTCTTCAAACTTAAGACATATTACACAATCAAAAGCCATCAACCGGCAATTGACTCCTTAAATTAACTAGATCATATGCGTAATTCACAATCAGCCAAGAGATTTGAGGACTGTTAATTTTGAAACATTAATACAATCTGAAAATAATACTGACATACGGATGTTCTAACAACAAGATGAGTTTGTAAGACAATTGTATTGATACCGATGTGCTCATCGTGGGCATTCAATAATCCCATTAAGGTAAAAAAAATCCATGTTCTTGATTTGCCCAGTAGCAAAGGGAAATACAATTCATATAGCATGTGTTTATACCAGGAAACCATGACCTTAGATGTTGAGTATTTTCTGGGGCCCAAGGGCGAGCTTATATTGCCAAGATATTGTGTGTTGTAATGAGCACTTTATTTTCATATAAACTACCGACAGGATTGTATTACAATTAGATTGTACATAATATTGTTTGAATGAATGAAGGTGAGGACCAAAAACGCCCCCATACATGAATACACATACAAGAATTGTGACTTATGAATAAATTGGAATAAATTCTAATATGACCTTATCTCTACACGCAGTAAACATGTGGAAAATTGAAGGTGTCGTGTCCAATGCAATCACTTTTGAATTCATTCGTACTTTTTGAAATGGGGAGGATGGGTGGGTAATGAATGACTGCCGATGAGATTTTTAGATTCAAAGGGGCTAACAGAAAACGTGCCTTGCCAACTTATGCGAAGATGGCGAAAGGACGTTTGTTGAGCGCGTTGAATTACTCTCTTGATTCGAGTTCTTTACTTTACATGATAACATAACTAACAATTGTGGCGACATTGTGAATACAATTATCGGAAATCAGTTAGTTCTTCCATAAAAATTAACTGATCTGTTTGACGCCGCGTAGCTAAGCGAAGGAGTGCGTAAATCGGTCAGTTTGTACCTACATTTGTTACCAGAATGATGCAAGCGAGTTCCCAAGAATAACATTGGCTATAAACTTAGCCTTGCATTTATGCCTCAAACTTTTATATTCCCCTAGTCAAGTCGATAAATGATGTGCCCAAAAAATGGGATTGTGTCCAAAAATAAACATGTGAATTGCATAGCCAGGTTTATATATTACTGAGAAACACTGAAATAATACCACAATTAAATCAATGAGATATTATCTCAGAATTGGTCATTCCGGAATTGAAAGCAATGATATCAAGATTTTTGTCCAAATTCAAATCCCCCTGTAACGGGCTGGTGTGCCCAAACTACCACTCTGATAGCCTGGTATGCATGTCAATTAGCGATCAATTGTTCATAAACGTGAGTCATTTTTCTGTTCAATATTGAGCGATTGAAATCGTATTGTAATAATCTATTTGTTTTCAAGGGGAATTTCAATGCAGAAATTACGTAAATTCAGTAACTGATCTACATAAATGATAATCATATCAACCATGCTGTATGTTTATACCGATTAATGATTTCAAGGTCTCAACGTATAATTTATAGTATACAAATGGTACCTACTCCTGTGACCAGCCAGGCCATGCAAACATGTAAGTTGTAATAATGTATCAACGCAAACATCCCGTTGTCGATGATTTGTAGTGAGTGTGCTGCATTGAGGCAGAAATTGGCAAAGAAAAGGAGTAGAGATTTGATTTACATAATTCATTGTGTTGCATTATTTCACTCCATCAGAAGTGAAGGCCTTAATTACCATAGGTGCAACAGAACATTTTCATTGGACGATCCGGTAGTTCCGAGTATTTGTCTATAAACAAATGGGTCTGTAACTTTTTTGATGTTTGTTTACATAACAAATCGCAAAAACGTGACAATATTTCTGTACAATGTACGCGATATTTATTATTGGTATAAGAACAAAATATGTCTATTATATAATATTCTTTCTGTTTGTGATGGTTTTAGCAAAAATACCACCACGTTCCTATTCAATAAGGGTACTTAAAGCTAGTTAATTGCATATTTTCAAAATTGCATATATGTCAACAGATGAATTTCGAAGTAATATTCTTTAAACTATTTCAGTTAGTCTAAGATATTTTAGTTCTTAAATTTCTTATTTCCTGAACTGAGCATTGTGTGATTATTTCAAATCAGTTCAGTTTTCTGCTGAAAGAACCGCCAGCTATTCGTAGTTATGCTTTGTAAAAACTTAGTAAAACATTAAAGTGTCAAATCTTTTCATACCTCATAACATATCAGAAGTTAAGTTGTTATGGGTGCACCGTTGTTTGTCTAATTGTGTGTTTTATGTTTCCTGTCTTGTGTTGTGTGTTTGTTTGTCATCCAATTCGTCAACGTGTAAATATGTTAAATTTTATAACTACTGTCACAACTCTAAAATGTTTCTTGTTTATTAATGTAAGTTCCTATGGGGGATATATAGCTGTTCGTAGACTCAGCTTAGTAAAAGTATGTTGGTGTCATATCCTGTCTTATTGCGTTTGTAGTCTGTTTTATTTCACTCAACCAATAACCATTCCTGTCATGTAGCTCTTTGGTTTTAATCGCTTCTCATCTCGAGTTAGTGTGATTATCTCATATAGTTCGTCACACTGGCTTATAGATGCGAAGGGATCAGGGCTTGGTCGACATTATTCTGGGTTCCAGACCTAAGTTGAATGTACGACATACACAATATATTTTGCTTCAAGTGCCTTCAATATAAATTTATTTTCTTAAAATATTATAAATAAAATGTTGAACAGTCCAAACTTGAGTTATCAACCGGAAACCAAAGAAAAAAGAAGATAAATTGAATTTTCTAAGTCGACAAAAGTCCATAACTCTAGGAAAAATCATCGGATCAAACTCAAATTCGAACTCAACCTGTATCTTGATATGACTGATCACATAAAAACCTTATTTGCAATTAAAGGGTCCAAACTTGAGATATCATCTGGAAACCGAAAAAGTGAGAAATTTTCTAAGTAAACAAAAAGTTTAAAACAGGGAAATAACTCCATAAAAGAACATCGGATCAAACTTGCAGAGCACCTGTGTTCTTGGTTGAGACACCTACATACCAAGTTTCAATCAAATCGGATGATCATTATTGGAGTTATAACTCCGGACGGACGGGCGGGCGCGGCTGATTACAATAGTCCTCCGAAAATTTCGGGGGACAACAAGATATAGTATCTCTCAGGTGGAACTCATCATCCCATGTGTGTCAGTTTTAACCCTTTACCCAACAGAACGGCCCTGTGCCAATGCATTCTCTTATATATGCGAGTCGACCATAGGTCGCCTCGCATATATAAGAGAATGCATTGGCTTAACACATTAAAAATTATAAAATTGTTAAAGAATGTAAGAAAAAATGGTAAAAAATGTTAAAAAAAGATATTTTTGTTTAGGCCAATGCATTCTCTTATATATGCGAGGCGACCTATGGTCGACTCGCATATATAAGAGAATGCATTGGCACAGGGCATAACTGTAACCACCACAATGTGGTCAATGAGCCGGTTCCAATGATATCCATATTTGTATGGTTTTATTGAGACAGACCCAAGATAATTTAGGCTGTTGCAGCTTTATTTGGCCGGTTTGTTGGGTAAAGGGTTAAATCTAAATAAAATGTAGATGTTTCATTAGAATTGGCCTGGTACTCGGAATATATATTTAGAATGGCTGAACTCTCATACCAGCTCCATAAATTGACAAAAAATGGACTTCAAAGATATTGGAATCATAAATTTCACACGTAACAGACAGATAGGGTAAGGGAGCCAAAATATAATTTAAACTATACATATTTTCACCATAGCTCTTCCTAGAGTACCTACATACGTAAAATTGTATTCCCCAGATTGAGTCCATGAATGGAATGTGTGCTTCTGCACAAGGTCACACGCGTAACGTTTTTGGTGTCAGACACATACCGACATTTTGAAATGTTTTCAGACGCATGATCAAAAATGGTGTTGAACAGTTTCCAATATAACTTATTTTTTTTTCAAAAGTGAGGTTAAGATCAATATATCCAACAACCATTGATATTCCAAGAGACATGATACCACAGCATTCCAAGTATGAAATCAGGTCATGATAAAAAGTGATTTGTGTGAGTCCACACACGTTAGGCACATATTTGCAGATGTTAATTGTTGCTGACCGTTAGATTACCAGAATGTTCACGAGGCATAAAGTGGATGTCCTGTCTTCAAATAGCATAAACACTGATGAGGACACATGATCAAATTACACCGAGAAAAATGTCCAAAAATCTGTAAATGTCACACACGTAACGATAGAATGACCCTCCACGGTTTCAGTTTCCATTGTGAAAACTTTCATACTTAATTTCCATGTTCTCATTTGGGGGGAAATTCCGTACTATGTCTCTATGGTTTTGTAAAAGGACTTGGGTACGGTGTTTGTATTCATGGTCTCAAAGGTACAACTTTAATTTTCATTCTATTCACATTAATATTTATGAAGTTACCCTTCAGTAGCAATTTTTATACTTCCATGGTGTAACCGTAGGAAGTATATTGTTCTTCTAGTGGGGCCGTTTTCTGTTTAATTGGAAATATTCGGAAACTAATGGCGGTATGAACACGAAATCTCTAGGGAACGTAGGCATCTAAGGACTACTGAAATTGAAGGTATCGCGATTTCGGCAAAATGTTTTTAAGGGAGTTATCTCCCTTTTACGATTAAGTTTCAGTATTTTTATTATACTGGAAAATTTTGCAACCACTATTTCTCGGGAAGTGTGAGGAGTAGCACACTGAATGTTTATAAGAATGTTCGGGATAACGACGAGTTCTGGCTAATCGTCATGTAACGAATATTATCCGCCTTTTCCCCGCGGAGTTATCTCCCTTTATCTAAAAAAAAAATCATTTAACATGAGGAGCAGAGCTTCGAAAATTGGACTTTTGTTTAATAAGTCCAGCGGTTTAAATTTTTTTCGCATATTCCGAATGGGAAGAGTGATTCGCACCGAAATGTACCGTTTAAAAGTGTTTTGTCCCAGCCGATTATAAAAGTATACCGGTACATAGAAATGGTCTGTTATTCATCTGGAGGGGGGGGGGTCAGAAAAATATTAGCAGACAGATAATAAAAGTGAAAAATGACTCCTATTTATTTGAGGGAAATGTTTGTTGAATTTATTATCTGGACATTTCTTATAAGAACTACTCACCAATGAGTATTTAGTATAGGATTGGTTAAAAGGATAAATAAGGATAAAACGGGGGAAACACCTGAACCGCTCCGACCGCGACGCTCGATTAGAGTTCCATTCTTGCGGTAGATGCTTTTGTCGCGCCACTCCCGACGCCATGTGAATACCTCAATTATGTTACGTTTGTTCTGAGTATATAGATCACGACGCTCGCATCGCCGTCTACATGCACCTTAATGGTAAGGTTATTTATTATCTGTTAAACCTATTTATGATCAAAAACATACTTTCAGCTACAAATAGAGTTCCTATAAAAATATATCAAATAGTTCAAGGGAGCATATGTGTTATTCTATTTATACAACACCGAAATTGTACCATATCACAAGAGGCATAATGGGGGGCGTCTGATACCCCCGCCAGCATATGTCTGCACCCATTCACCCTCCCTGATTCCAGAGTTAGGTTGTTAACATTCATACACCTCTTCTGATGACACACATGTAAAACATGCGGACCAATGGTCACGTAACGATGACTGACTCTGGTCCAAATAATATGCCAGCCGATGTAATTTAACCCTTTACCCAACAGAACGGCCCTGTGCCAGTGCATTCTCTTATATATGCGAGTCGACCATAGGTCGCCTCGCATATATAAGAGAATGCATTGGCTTAACACATTAAAAATTATAAAATTGTTAAAGAATGTAAGAAAAAATGGTAAATGCATTCTCTTATATATGCGAGGCGACCTATGGTCGACTCGCATATATAAGAGAATGCATTGGCACAGGGCATAACTGTAACTATCACAGTGTGGTCAAGGAGCCGGTTCCAATGATATCCATATTTGTATGGTTCTATTGAGACAGACCGAAGATATTTTAGGCTGTTGAAGCTTTATTTGGCCGGTTTTGGCCGGTTTGTTGGGTAAAGGGTTAAAAAATCCATATAGATTACGTTGTAAATATTCCATATCCATCGTTATTTGGGTCACCAAGTGTTGTGCTGCCACAAGTAGGCCTGCTGCCAAAAGCGACGCACATCATCTGCGCTCAATATATGGTCTGCGCAGAATCACCATTTGAGGTTGAAAAGGCTAAAATAAGCGCCACTTCTCGACAGAAAAACTAGACAAGTCAGTAAACCTAAAACGACTTAGCAGATGTACGCTCTTTATAATGCGTTTTCACTGTGATTCGCGTCATAAAACGGAATAACGGGATTAAGTCCACTGTGGGCTTGTTTCAGAATCAAATAAGTCCAATAACCTATATGAATATTTAGATCCAACATATAAACCTATTTGCACGAGAATATTTTAGATTTTTATTTCCCAAATCGACTTCGAAGCCAAGGTAGGAAAATCGCAAAATATTTGATTTCTTTTTTAAAACGTAAAAATTCCGACACGAATATTTCCGGGAATGACATTTATTACTAAATTTGGACACGCCTTGAATGTAGGCAGTTTTAAGTTAAGGCCATCGTCTATGGGAGGGCAACTTCACATTTAATAGTGTAATTGCATCATCCACAACGTCATTACGCTTAAACGTAATGCATTACGCTTAAGTGTAATTAGTTTCTACCTTACATATAATGATATCATCTGAGGTAAATATATGTCAATAGTTACTAGCATCAGTAATTGGCTGCATCCATTTCAGCTTCATGTGAGCTTTGAGATATTGATTTTTGAATTACGCTCAAGCGTGAATTTGGCCTACATATATAATAGGCCAAATTCACATTTAATAATTGCGCTTAACCGCAATTGGAAAAAATTATACAGCAACCATTTAGCCAAAATAATGGATTTCACCATTCTATTATGGCACAGGGGTGGTATGTATTTTTTTTTAATCATGATAGCGCAATTAGCAGAAATAGCAGCAATTGTGCTGAAGCGCAATTATTTATTAAATGTGAATTTGGCCTCCCATAATAACATACAAGTTAAGCGATATTTATGATTGGTATAAGAACAAAATATGCCTATATTTTAACATTCTTTCTGTTTATGGCAGTTTTAATGGGTTTAACGGCGCATGTGTTTATAAATAGGTGCGCTCTCGGCATGTCCGTACATGCACGATCATTATTATAATGTGCACCTTCTGGAAGTGTTATATATAAATTTGTACACAAATAATTTGTTTTGAAGCAAGTCGGGAGGCGCCATTATTGTGTTCTCTTATGCTGTATATAACAGTTTGAAAATAAAAAATCATCATCCACAGCAAATCCTCCGCGGCCATTTTAACTTATTCAGGGTAGCACAGTAATTACACTACATTGAATGAGAGAACAGTGCTATTGTTATCTCGGGTTATGCATGTGTGATTTGAACCTCAAAATTATGTCTCGTAATTTGGCCGGCGAATATGATAAATCGACGATCCATTCATGAATATACATATTTTATACAGCAATGTTTTAGCTGTTCGCGCAGAAATCAGACATACGCGGTTTATTTTACCATGTCGTCTGATCTCTATTTTACCATGTCTTCCAGTGTGTCTTCTGATCTTTATTTTACCATGTCGTCTGATCTTTATTTTACCATGTCGCCTGATCTTTATTGTTCCATGCTGAATAAAAGTCCGAGCGGTTTGAATACTGATATTATGCTCGAGCGATTTGAATACTGATATTATGCTCGCTTGTTAAATCCATGTATGGTTCCGCGTACCAATAGTATACGCCGTATATAAATCAAGCAATAATAATTATAATTGTGGATAATTATATACGGTCCCATAAGAGGGCTCTAATGGGACCGCCTCATATAGAGAGCACAGTATACACAGTGCGCTATATAAAGCGTTATAGACGTCAGAAGATTTATTCATAGCACAATAGCTACTTTATAATTGTTTCTCGGCTCAACAAAAACAGATTATTATATTTTGTTCGACATGGAACAAAAGAGTGTTAATTGTTAGTCTATTCCTGTTATGGTAAAATTAAACAGCGTTATCTATTCTTCTGTTCGTGTGGGGGGCGGTGAAAAATGGAGAATTATTATGTTGACTGGCATTTTGCTCAGAGCAGATAATCCCTATCGATGCTTACGTGATTTTAATAAGCGAGTTCACTGGGCCGGTCGTGGCCGTATTGGATTCATCCAGCTCCGTTCCGTGATTTCAGAGATTCTTCCAGCCCCCGTTCCGCTGTTTTAGTGCTACTGGTCAAAGTTTTGGAGTAGCAATTCCATATATGGAGCTTTTGAATAATTCATGACTTCCATGTTTGGAATGCTAATCCAAAACTTTGACCTGTAGCACTAAAACCACGGAACCGGACCTGGTGGATCCAATATGGCCGCGAGTTAGTGACAGGCCATATTGCCACGGTGCGGTAGTCTAAAGCTGCGTTCACATACATGCGTTTAATGCATGCGTTTTACGGAAGCGTTAGGCGGGCATTAGACGCATTGTGGTATTCCTCACCTGGTGGAATATTTAAATGGTTCGTCTGAATTTCCAAATAATGTCTACCTAATAACCGGTACGTAATTCGGAAGGAGGTGTTAGATATATACGAAATGGTGGTGATGTTCGGCAAGGGGGTGTAGATGTTGTGTGTTATGATTAAAAGCTCGTCTGAAGATACCGGTAGAGCAAGCAGTCTCTCGTGCTTGCAAGTCTGAGTAGGACAAATGGCAAATCTGGCACATGCAACAGTTTTTCAAATAACTGCCCGATCAAACTTCTATATACCACACCATATAACGCAACAGTTGATGTAGCCTATACACGACCACATATATAAACTGTATAGATCATGTCATGAATCTCTACTAGTGGATAGTCATGGTATGGTCTAATAAACTGTACATATATAGTATCAGAAACATGAGGTAACTGGACATTATCACCCAGAAAGACAAAAACAGTGAAACTGGAAACCCACCCCAAAGATTTGAATTAGTATTAGAACTTGTGTTCAAGTCGCATTTACATAAAAACTCCATCCACCGCAAAGTCCGACAACCAACTAGAGACATTTACTAATAATGGTATTTGTATTGCGCCTATCCCCACGAGAGCCCTAAGCGCTTGGCAAGCATACAAGTGAATGATTAAAAAATGGTACATGTATGTGAATATTAACAAGTCTTTGAGTCAATCAGATGGAAATTTTTCATCAGACAAGATGTGCTTCAAGACAATTACAATTTGTTTTGCTGCAGCTCCATCAGCTAGGGGGGTCAAGGGGAGTGGAACAACTGAAATGAGGTTGGCACTACCTTCGGTTGGACAAACATCCTGATCTGCTTCATTCATATTAAAAAGGAGGCGGGTTGCTTTTACAAGACATTTAATAAAATAAGAGTTCACAGAACCTGCTGCACCAGAAACAATGAGCTTAAGTGGTTCATGAGTAATATTATGTTTTTGATTAATAAGAGTCTTCACAACCAAATTAAATGTGAACCTCTGGTCAGAATTCAATGAATCAAATCAACAGGAATTAAAAAACATCAGACCAAGGACCACCATCTCATAATCAGATTCATCGGGCAAATATGATGCCTTACATCTCATAATCAGATTCATCGGGCAAATATGGTGCCTTACATCTCATAATCAGATTCATCGGGCAAATATGGTGCCTTACGTCTCATAATCAGATTCATCGGGCAAATATGGTGCCTTACATCTCATAATCAGATTCATCGGGCAAATATGGTGCCTTACATCTCATGATCAGATTCATCGGGCAAATATGGTGCCTTACATATCATAATCAGATTCATCGGGCAAATATGGTGCCTTACATCTCATAATCAGATTCATCGGGCAAATATGGTGCCTTACATCTAACCTCTTTTTGAAACTTATCTTGAAAAAATAGAAGAACTACTCTTTTGAACAAGAGGCTCTCACGTGTCCGTGTCCAAAATTCAGACTCAACCAGTTCAACAATTAAGAGAACACGCACTTTAGAGAGGATAGTGATTTGGGGGGCTAACCCCGGGACACGCACTTTAGAGAGGATAGTGATTTGGGGGGGGCTAACCCCGGAACACGCACTTTAGAGAGGGTAGTGATTTGGGGGGGGGGCTAACCCCGGGATGGTCGAAAAGATCGAGAGATCTTCTCCTTCACCACTCATTTTGTAGCTTGATTAATAATCAATCATAAAAAAGAAGGAAAAAAATAGCAATTTGGAACTTTTTTTTTTTTTTCAGTTTCTTTTTTCTGGAAATAAAATGGTAGATTCTTTGAAAGGCTGATGTCTAACTGGCCCTTTACTGATCTGATGATGATTCTCCCTGTTGATGCTCTGTGCGAGTCTGGCCCTTTGTAAATCTGGCGATCCCTCAGCAGGAAGAATTCGTAATTGCTAAGTTGGTAGGTCTTTCCTGCGGAGTGGTGTGAACTGATCGCTGTCCTGATTCTTTTCCATTCTTCGTGGATATGTTTCTGGTCTTATTTTCTTGGCCACGCCGGTCTTTCCTCGTACCTCGGCGTCGGAGGGGCGGAGGTGGTGGTTTCAGTCCCTGGTGAAGTCTGGCTGTGTGGAGTTGCACTTTAACTGAGTAAAATAATAGTGCACAGAAAACTTCTAATACCGGTGGTACATGTACTTCTCGGTGTGGACGAAAGTCTGCCACTGTCAGTGGAGTGTGTGACAAGCTGCTGCATGTCAACGGAAATATGAAACAAACCAGATGGCATATGACATCAAACAATGTTCTATATACGGTTTCTTGAAAGGCGAATTGACATGCGAATGAAGGCGGATTCGGATTGCTGTGTCGGGTGCTGGGAGGAGAAAAACAAACATTAGAACGCAGTAATGTTAATAAAAAACACTCGGTGATCCTCATCTCAGGATTCGCAGACAATGCTTCGTGAGGATCGGGGTGATATTGCAACAAAAAAGAATACTGTTTTCTTCCAACATAAGGGGCACACATCATTATTGTAATTAGCGTTCGCTTGATATCAGAGCACTCGTACAGTACAAACTTGATTGTGGTGTTGGACTTCCTTTTTATTTGCTCCTGCAAGCTGTGTCGGGTTTTACTTCAAACGTACCCGTGTCGTTTGAGTTAATGGATACTGCAGTCACCTGAACATCCGTTGATCTCACTGAGAAATGTATTGTTTGAAGCACTGCAGGAACATTCGCACATTTTTGGGCGTTACTTTAATCTAAGAACAACATATTGTGTAAAGGTAGTCATGATAAAGATACCTTCTGGATGCTTTGTGAATTCCTAAATCTCGGGGAATGGTTCACTATAATGGGCATGGGCATGGGCTTTCAGAGCGAGCTGATAAACAGCCTCATTCTTTGGTATTTGATGCGAATCTGAATCTGAGGGAGAGATTGCAGAGTTTCTTTCAGATTGTGCACAAAGTAAAATGGGCACGACAGCTTGTCATCCTTCTTGGGAGGATATTGATGGAAACCATCGAAAGGACCTTTGGCCACCGCCTGAAGGTACCACCCCTGCTTCTCATGAAGAGTCGAATCCTCTGTTAATGGTTTTATCTAGTATTAACACGAATAGCTACATGAAGACTATGTCTTGTCAATATTCATTGGTGTGCCGCTAGATATTTTACCATATAAATTTACTCCGCTGACAGAATTGGTTTAAAATTGCAGATGTCAAAATAAAAGTTGGACTGAAATCTGTCTTCAACTTCTCAATAGTGATGATTGTCCAATTATTGTAATTACGTTTCCGTGTTGCTAAATGTCGCAACTTTGTGTGACCCTTCTCAGTTGTAACAGTTTCCAGGGCTTCTTGCGATGCTGCCACTTCAAAATCTACTAAATCTTGACTGGTTGTGACAGAATTACTACTACCTCCATAACCATAACCGGCATCCAATTGTTGAGAAATGGGGATGGCCATTGTTCCGTCATATTGATTGTCATGTGAGTTTGAAACTGATCATGCTAGTGATGCAGGTTTTTATTGCTTTTTGAATTTCTGTCCAATCACTTCCCATCAGAAAAGCAGATAGTACAATACAATTCGTTAATTCTACGGCAGCATAGAGCCGCGCCACACAACTTTATTTACTATTTGATTAATCAACTTGGCTATCTTGATTAATCAACTTAGCTATCTTGATTATTCAACTTACTATCTTGATTAATCAACTTAGCTATCTTGATAAATCAACTTGGCTATCTTGATTAATTGACTCAGCTCTCTTGATTAATCAACTTAGCTATATTGATTAATCAACTTAACTATCTTGATTAATCAACTTAGCAATCTGACTACATATCGTATGTGGATACAGAGCTGGTGAAATAGTAGCGACATGTTGTATATGTGATATGTCGACTCTGGCTCAATTGGCCGCTACTTCACCCACGAGCACACGACACTTAATACAAGAAAACTAAGATGCATGCATCAGGTCGGCCGTGAACTATCTACCATAGAATTGTTGTAGCTATCGATTATACATTTTGGAACACCTGTCTGTATGTATGTGTGTATGCATGAATGCATGTATGTATGTGTTATAGACGCTAACACTGCTCGACTGATCCGACTCGGATTTGGTATTTAACGTGTCAACTTGACCTCGCTCATAGGCATGTTTCTGGACCTTGACCGATCCGACTAAATATTTGTGTGTAGGACTACTTCGATCCCGGGAGCAATATGGACGGGTCCATTTCACGTGGGACATGTTCTCGAACGTGTTGATATAGGCATGTTTCTGGACCAATTGAACAATAGTTTGGCCAGACGCTGTATATACTGGGTACTGTCCAGATGGAGGCGATCACAAAAAAATCCCTAAATAGTCCGAACGAAGTCGAGTACATCAGCTAGTTTAATATATATTTTGGACATTTGTCTGTCTGTTCACCAGCTACTATTATATATTTCTAGATTTAGTTACAAACTAAATACCTGTATATTGTACAAAGAAATGTTTGACAAATATATCTGTATCAATATTACCATACGGGTCATTAAAATAGATACGACGAAACAAATTTTGAAGGGTGCATGTATCAGGTAAATTTTTATATTTCAAATGATGACAGGAATGCGGAAAGTTGAAGTACCTACGTAATACTGGCTATCCGAATGAAGAGATATACATGTATATATAAACCAAAATAGAAGATGACTGCTGGCGACAATGTTTTCCCAAAAAAATCAAAGCATTCGATAGCTCCCATCTAGTTGTCAGCCCGAAGATCAATATGAAGTTTGGTGCCTATCAGATGAGGGATATGTCTGTACAGTTGCTAAACAATTCAGTCATGCAAAAGAGGATCAAACAGTAAGATACCAAATTGCTGCCTGTGGTAATGTTTTTTAACGAAATTCGGGAAAATTAGATTACTCTCACCCTGGTTATCCAGAAGATCATTGTGGAATCTGGTGACGATCGGACAAGGGGTGTCGTCTGTAGGATCAACCAAATTATTTAGCCATAAAAATAGTAAAATTCAAGATCACCGCTGGCAGTGATGTCTTCACAAGGACAGTTTGAGAACAAAATATGGCTCACATCTAGCGGTGACCCAAAATATCCACATGAGAAAAAGTTCTCCAATAAAAGCTGGCTGCAGGGTGCGCCAATTGATTCAAATTCGAAATTTAGCAGGGTGTACTGCTTGTGGCCATGTTTTCCCCGCACATTTGATAGACTGATGGACAAAACCACTGAATCCGTTGAATCAATATACATGTATACATGGATTAATTTATATGCATTGTTATACACAGTACTGGTATATAAAGGTACTGAAAATAACAATATTACTAGTATACACAAAATAAACCATATATCATGGCTATGGGTTCTAATATCCGAATATGACAGCTGAGAACTTGGTGTGAATTGAAGAGTGGTTGTGTCTCAAGTATATCTAACCCTCCACGTTAGGAACATGCCATTAAATGTCATAAGTATAATCTAGCTTGAGGACAGAAGTTATCCATAAAAAAACCCTTAATTCAACCAGGTCCTCGCGC
This sequence comes from Siphonodentalium dalli, assembly GCA_032622095.1. NCBI lineage: Eukaryota > Metazoa > Mollusca > Scaphopoda > Gadilida > Siphonodentaliidae > Siphonodentalium > Siphonodentalium dalli. The sequence goes on along the minus strand of CP136065.1, from coordinate 197,971,136 downwards.
GATGTATGGTCGATCACATGATGATCTAGGGGGATTAGAATTGTTGTATAAAAACAGCACTGCATGTAAATATAAAATAAAATAGTGCTACATCTTATTACAGATTATTGCCATATATAATCAGTGACTATACAGACAGTCTGACAAAATAAAGTTCCAGAGACACTCTATCCGAAGAGGGGAATAATTCCATCTGTTACAGTCAATGGAGCAATTATGAATCTGGAAATGTGAAATTTCTAAGTAATACTAGATATCGACATGACGCGATAACATATAACGTAAATGCAATATGGCCGCTGGCGACCATTTTTTCCTATAAAATAAAAACATATATTTGATAGCTCTCATCTGATAGATCAATATCAAGATAAATATGAAGTTTGGTGATGATCGGATGAGTGAAGTGGACTGTGCTAAACGGTTTAGTAATGCTTAAACAGATTCTTACCTTAATATTTTTATGTTCACTTTATAAACTTCACTGAGTCATCTTTGTCATGTATTGAGTTTGATATCTTTTGTTAACAGTTTATAAATCATGTATGTCTCATGTTTGTTATTTTAATTTATGTGTTTATTATCATTAAATAAAGTTGCATTCCTTAAAAAGATTCTTACCTCAATGTTTTTATGTTCACCTTATAAACTCCACTGAGTCATCTTTGTCATGTTTTGAATTTGATATCTTTTGTTAACAGTTTATAAATTATGTATGTCTCGTGTTCGTTATTATATTATATACACTTTATAGTGTGTTTCAGAACGAAAAAAAAATGAATAAAATCAACAAATTTGTAAATTTAAAAACAATTCAAACGTTGTTGTATTCCATGTCCCAGCCCGGACATATACACCAAATTTCATATCATATTCATTGAGAAACAACGGACCAAACGCCATTAGCACCCCGTATACATCTTTTATTCCGAGCTGGCCTTTTATTCCGAGTTGGCACACGTCGATTGGGGCGAGTTAGCCCTGGGGCGAGTACGCCGATTCCGACACCTTCTCTATTTGCAGCAGGTATACGATTACGCTGATTTACGGGTAATTTAATTTACAAAGTTCCCCAATTGGTATCGTAAATAGAGCGACCTTATTTGACAGAGAATGCCTCTGTTATTGATTATCAAGTTGCTATACATTAAAAACGACAAATTCACATGCTCGTTCAAACGCAGTAGTCTATTTTCCCCATGTTAAAGGACATCCACAAATACTAAATAACGCTAACCTACTGCGAATGTTTGACACGACAACTGTTAACATATTTGGGTAGAATTCATCTGACGCGGTATTATTCCTCAAAATAAACAACAAAACCATCGTTACTTGGAAATATAGTTTGGGCTAACATTTACATAAATCCTCCACATTATTTATCCCGACACACACGTCAGATGAAAAACAGACATGAAGTAAACGGCCAAATTGGCCGAAATGAGGGAACAAGCTGAAGAGTCATATTAAGGCACTATTTTGCGTAGAGAGTGCAAATTAAAAGGGAGCGAAATACTATGAAATGATAAGTGCGCTAATTCATAATAACTTCACATTGTATGGGATGTCTGAATCGAGCGTCCAATTCACTATTTAGTTATTCTCGGCAACACCCCTATACTCTTCATAGATATGAGTAATGTACCAGAAACCAATTAAATCTAGCTTACTGAGGCCCCCGTACATCGGCTGCTCTGATCAGAACTCCCAGTCACTGTGGATTACTTGCGTTGATTACTATAGCCCCCCCCCCCCACCCCCGTTTACACTGATATTTGATTTAGGAACGACCTCGGATGTGGTAATCACTTATATATACAACAGAAAAATCCAATTATCCTGTGAGGGATGATGGGGAATTCTTAAAAGTAGGCGCACATGGAATGGATCTTGTACAATTACTGTAGCTTTGATATCCTCTTTTAGACATCGCGTCCCGTTATGGCAAGATGTGATTACAGGTCCAGCTCGTTAGCACGGTTCCGTATTGACTGGCGGAAGCCGACGAAACATCTCGACTAGGGAGGGCGTTTGACATGAAAATTACAGATACTTGTTATAGCAACAAGGCTGTGGTGAATTACCACATTAAAATATGAATGACAAGGATGATGTGCACTTTAAATTTGTAACAAAACAACATTACCACACAGCACAGTTAAAAGTTAAACTGACATTTCTCATTTGAACCTCACAAATTATTTATACGTAATTTGATAGGGACAATTTTGATCGATGAATAAAGTAAAAAGACAAAACAAGCTCCGTGTGTATTTATTACGCCACACCGTGGTGTTGCTTGGTACGCAGATTTTCATATTCTGTGGTCGATCGATAATCCACTGTATTATTATGGTTACCGATAGAGTCACGATAGTACAACAAAGATTAGCACATGTGTTTACGTCACCGGTGTACTTGTGGGGGCATGTTTCTATTATGAAGGTTCGCTATCCCGAAGGTCCGCTATTCCGAAGGTTCTCTATTCCGAAGGTTTTTGTTATTTTTAGGTTAATTCTATATTCTAAAGTATTGAGACTAATTTGAGAGGGTTCATTATCACAAAGATTCTTTTTACGGAGTGTGCGCTCACATCCGAACTGATCCTGCGCGCATACCGATACAGATACAGGAGGAAATAACTTAACTTAGAACATTAAATGTGATTTTGTTTTGTTTTCGCGGGTTTTCTTGAGATTTAATGTCATTACGTGGGCCCATACTTTTGAATTCTTGGCATATAATATGAATGTTGTAGTATATTGTGGACCCTCCCCCATTGGGACATGACACAGGTACAGTTGACTTAAGTGATGTTCTGTGTGGGCTCCAATTTGGAGTTCAATATTTTAAGGGCCAAATTTAGGATTTTATGGGCCCATACCTTTGAACTCTGGGCATATAATATGAATATTGGGGGCATGTCTCTAATCCGAAGGTTCACTATCCAGAATGTCCACTATTCCGAAATTTCTCTGAATGTTCGCTATTCCGAAGGTTCACCAATTAGAAGGTTCGTTATTCCGAAGGTTCTGTATTCCGAAGGTTTTTGTTATTTTAATTCTATATTCTAAAGTATTGGGAGGGTTCATTATCACGAAGATTCTTTTTATGAAGGAAACAACTTAAAGCATTAAATGTGATTTTGTTTTGTTTTCGAGGGTTTTCTTGAGTTTAATGTCATTACGTATGACTTTATTTCTCATTAAATATTCACGCCAAGCAGCCCACACAATTGCTATGTTTCCATGCGATTTAATGTCACTACGTGTGACCTAATATCTCAATAATCTGAGGCAAGAGTACGCCTGCTAAAGGCGAATTATAACAGTGGGGCTATAACGCTCAATGAATACTGGGAACTATAACTTGGCAAACTGCGCAGCAGAATATCGCTGATTAAACGAGTATGAGATGAGCCTAACTGCAATTGTGACTTTGTTTAAAGGCCCACTTAATTTTCGAGTCATTCATTTTTGTTATAGTATATACGGTTTTAATAACAATTTATGCCATAAAATTTGAATAAATTACTATAATTCATCACCATTTGAAACGCAGAATCCTTCTATATCCTAGTTTGAAACACCTTTAAAATACAGCGACAAGTCGTGCGTCGTATATCTAGCAATTAGCAACTAACATGTCCTCTTCGGCTTTCCATAGATTTCAACGTAATTTGATAATTATGGGTATTTGTGTCCGGGAAGTGTTTTGGACGGGTCAAATCGTGAGCCCGACATGACCTTTAAAACTGTCAATGCAATGTCAATTTGGGTAAAACGGACAAATTTCGGCGAAATTTGATACCTAGGGATACTTTTGTCCGGGGAGTGTTTTGAACGGGTCAAATCGTGACATCGGCGTGACCTTGACCTTCAATGTGGTCAATTAAAGGTCAAATCGGGTAAAACGGATGGATTTCGACGAAATTTGATACCTATGGGTACTTTTGTCGGGGGAGTGTTTTGGGCGGGTCAAATCATGACTCCGACCTTACCTTGACCTTCAAAATTGTTAATTAAAGGTCAAGTGGGGTAAAACGGACGGATTTCGACGAAATTTGATACCTAGTGGTACTTTTCTCCGGGTGGGGGTGTTTTGGACGGGTCAAATCATGACCCTGACCTGACCTTGACTTTCGAAATAGTCAATTGAAGGTCAAATCGCGCCTTTCGCCGGAAATCAGATGGGGAAACATCCCGGACGAAGTCGGGCCCATCAGCTTGTGTAATAAAGAAGACAGTTTGAAGAAAGTAATGTATAACACGAGAAACGGGAAAACTTGAAATATAGAAGTATGCAAATTTCCCAGATAAAATTTGAAAGCTAGTTTATAGAATAATTGTATTATAATTTATATTTATGGCTAATAATATGATCTTGGTGGCGTTACCATTTCTGACTATGGTTTTCTTGTAACCACTGAGTTCTCGATGTTCACGGTGTAGCCATATTGTGCCAATGCATGTTTGGTCCACCTTGACTCGAAGGACACGGGGGCATATATATAGAGTTAGTGTAAACATATTTTATTGCATAATAATATCGCAACGGGATTGAGACACAAGTTTTACAACTTACAAATGGTCTCTCTCCCCACATAATTGTATTACACAAAATGAACATAAAATATAATCACACACAAACATTATAATTCATATGTACAACATCTTTTCACTTATAACAATATAATGATATAATCGCGAGTGTGACAATAACGGTGGATATTTCTCTTTATGGGGGGTGGTTCGTCCCGTGGGTCGGTGGCCCAGACGAGTCTTCGCATTATATATATGTAGTGATAATAAAACATGTTACATTTGCAGCGTAGGTTTGCACATCAATGTGTTTAATAAAATTTGAACCGCGATGTCGAGGTTATGTATAATTGAACAGCCCTAAATATGTTCCGGTTTTGTGTACTATTCAGGTTAGTATCTCAAAGGAGGAGTTTCTCGAGATTAATAGTTAGTACACCAATGGTAGCGAGTTGGTGAAACAACAAACATCGTTGATCTGTGTAAAATGGACAAACAAAAAAATAATGATTTGCTTCTTCGGCCGGGTGACCACAACGACAGCTTGGGTTGTCCGATATGAAGTTAGAAAATTTGTCAGCGTTTAAATCGCTACAGTAATTTCGAAGTTTGCAATGAATGATGTTTATCGCGCGATTTCCGAAATTAAAATAGTCTGGTGGCGCAAGAACTGGATCAGTCGTTAGGTATTTTGTTTTTAAAATACTAATGGAAGATGATTCTTTTATTTTATTTGACAGGGTATTCCATTCCCTAGTTGTATTTGGGAAAAATGTGTGTTCAAAATGGACAGTTCTTTTGAATGTGTATGGAGGAAAACTTGTTTTATCTCTAAAATCATATCTAGCAGCTGATTCTGGGCGGGTGGGTAAGAGATTGTTGAGATATTTAGGGGTCTTGTTATTAGTTATTCTGTACATGATATTCATTCTATGAGATTTCCTTCTGTTTGTTAACGTTTGCCACCCCAATTCTACTAGCAAGTTTTTCACAGGAACGGATCGCGTGAGACCTGTAACAATTCGACCCGCGTCCGCTTGGATGCGATCTAATTTTGAAATTACATTTGCTGGGGCGGAGTCCCAGACAACATCAGCGTAATCCATCAGGGGCAATATGTACGCTCGATAAATTGTGTCTAAGGTTTTCCTATTTAAAGAAAATTTCAATTGTCTTAAATGTGCAAGGCGGCCATATATTTTCTTTGATAACTCATTGATATGTTTGTCCCAGTTTAGGTCACTCTGTATATTCAAGCCAAGGCATATAGAGTTGTCGTTCCAATGATGGCTTGTGGTTGTCTCCCTTTGTATGCTTCCTAATCCACATTTGTAAATATGTATATATGTTTTTTGCATGTAATAATCATGTTTAGCAATAAAGTAGAACGACACGTGCATGTGTTGATGGGTCTGTCGATACGGCACTTGTGCATGCCATCGCGGAAGTGTAGAACTTGGGGCTGCGCCTCCGTTCTATCCTTCTGCGGTAACTCTGCAATGTCAACACACACATTAGCACACTCGTGTCATTATGTGTGTATATATATATACCTTATATGCATACCTTACCGAACTCGTAGCAATATTTGTCACTTTAATGAAACAAACGTTCTTTGTTAATACTAGAGCGAGCATTATTAGTTTGGGACTCCAAACCGCCAGGTGTGGCTTTAAATGAATGTGATTCAAAATGGCGTTCAAGATGGCTGCCGGCTTTCGGAAATATTATCCAGGTTGATTTGGTTTGGTTTGTTTTGGGATTATCGTCTATCCAGCTCGTCGACGTCGGTTTAACTGATTGACCAGATACATATGGTTATACATTAGGACCGTCATCTGGCCCGATACATTAATTACATCAATTCAATTTCGACCGTCATGGTCCAAAAATGACAACCACTTTATTGAGACATGCACACTCGACTAATGTATTGCAGAAACACGTGTGTTTGCAGCTCCATTCTACAGATTTAGTATATCGAGTCTACAAACAGTCCATAAAATCTGTGGAGTTAGGGAAAGCAACAGGTGTTTATAGACTCACCGCGGAACACATTGTGTATGCATATGACAGTATACTTGCAACAATAACAGTCATGCATGACAACACAGTATTCAGGCATAAATCCATACCTGACACACAGGTTCCTGGCACAATCGACCCAACCCCAAAGAGGTGGGGTCTGTTGTGTCATGTGACATGCTGACGGTTGGACTATTTTGGATATATAACAATAAATAAGATAGAACAATTATTGGGAGGTTTCGCCTTTTCACTAATGTTAATGAAAATCAGTAAAGTTATAATCAGAGTTCACCCGCCACTGCAGCGATTTTTATTTGCATCCAACTAGTCTCCTATGTGTTGTACATTCCAGGGGTTCCATCAACCAACCACATTTACACCGAACTACCCCCCCCCCCCCCCCCACATAGCAATGTAACCTGCGGGTGTCAGGTGCCAACACCAAATCAGCTCTATATATACGACGGATCTTCCACAGGACCAGGACTCAATCGCTCCCCTATATATATACTCACATCGAATCACAGACTAAAACACTGTTATGACTTGTTCGACACAGCAGTATAGGGCAGCGATTGGAGTCTTCGACTTGAGGAAGAAAACTAAAAAATCTCAGGCGGCAAAAAATGTTGGACCCTTAAAATGCAACTTCCGAATATTCAATCTGAAGATATGTTTGATTCTGATCTGTCTAATCCTTATGTTATCCGGCGACATTGAAAAGAACCCAGGCCCTAATACCTTACCTGTAAATAGTCATTCAATCTCTATATTTCATTACAATATCCGAAGTATTCGCAATAAGCTCGAAAAGATAGTTGATATCATTGACGAGTATGACATCCTGTGTTTTAGTGAGACCCATCTTGACCCTTCATATCCATCCGATAAATTAATTATTCCTGGCTACTACCCACCTGTCCGCAAGGACCGTGATTCCAAAGGAGGGGGAATATGCGTAATGTTTGAAATCACATAGTCCACAGACGAAGACACGATTTAGAATTCGATTCCTCGATATTATGGTTTGATATTTTCTCGAAGAAAACTCACATTCTCTTAGGAATGTCCTATAGATCAGAACAATACTGTGATCCAAACTATTGGGAGTACCTTGATAACTCAATAGCAGACGCTCTAGAAATAACCGAAAATGTTATCATTACAGGTGACTTTAATTCTAACCTTCTAGATAGCTCTTCCAAACTTAAAGAAATTATAGATTTTTATAGTATTAAAAATGTGATAACAGCCCCTACTAGGATCACAAATACATCGAGCACACTTCTCAAGTTGATCCAATTGTAATCAGCAATACATTCCGCGTTCTTGACACGGACGTCATTAACCCAGGAGTCTCAGACCACCGTGGTGTTTATGTAACATTAGAATACGATTACTCCCCCACCACCTCTTTCCAGAGAACGGTTGGAATTATACTAGAGCAAATTTTGAAAGAGCAAATAGCCTGCTTAGTAACACAAACTGGGATGATCTCCTATCTGCACCAGACATAGATACTATAGTTAACAATTTTCAGGAGACATTTCTCTCTATCATGAATCAAACAATCCCACAGTCAAAAGTGACAATACGCCCAAAAGACAAAATTTGATTTAATTCCGACATTAGAAAAGAAATCCGCAAAAGAGAAAAATTACGAAAAAAAGCGCTAAAAACCAATCGTCCTGATACGTGGCAACAGTATAAGAATACCAGAAACAAAATTAATAACATGAAAAAGTTCGCAAAAGCAAAATTTGAAGAGAAACTGGAAAATCGGGTTAAAGACTCATCATCCCCCCGCGATTTTTGTCAATTAATAAATTTCTTGCTATGTAAAAAGAAAACAAATTGTATCCCACCCCTATCTACTCCAAGCTCTTTCCCCAACACGATCAACACGAATGGTATAAACGGAAAACTCTACGTAACAGACGATCTGGACAAAGCCAACCTGCTGAATAAAAGTTTCATTTCCAATTCTTCGATTAACGATTCATCCCATAAATTACCACCATTCAAATCGCGTTGTGCAAAAGAACTAACGGAATTGGAATTTACGCAGGATGAGATAATTTCTGTATTAACATCGCTCAAACTGAATAAAGCCCATGGACATGATGGAATAAGTGCGAAAATGTTAAATTCAACAGCTGAATCAATAGCATATCCTCTGTCAATAATTTTCAATAAATCCTTCAACAACGCAAAGTTTCCATCTACCTGGAAAAAGGCTAACGTTGTTCCAATTTTCAAAAAAGATGACCCAGCCGACACAAAAAACTATCGACCTATCTCCCTGCTTCCTTGTCTTGGGAAAGCGTTTGAAAAACTTGTACTAAAACAAATAAGTCCGTTCTTTGACGACAATAAATTACTTTATTCCAACCAATCGGGTTTCATAACCGGCCACAGCACATCTCACCAACTGATAGACCTCTACAATCACCTATGTCAATCTCTCGACAAAGGACTATATACATGCTCTGTTTTCTGTGATATTTCCAAAGCCTTCGAGAGAGTTTGGCACAGGGGACTGTTATATAAGCTATATAATTATGGAGTTCGCGGGAGAACATTGAGATGGATAGAGGACTACCTTCATAAACGGCAACAAAGAGTCTTAGTAAATAACACCTTTTCTGAATACGAGATCATCCCAGCTGGTGTACCACAGGGCTAAATCTTATGACCCTTCCTCTTCCTTGTCTATATCAACGATTTACCAGACAACATACTTTCTTTTACGAGAATGTACGCCGACGACACATGTCTAACAAATAGTCACTATGACCTAAATGAATTAGGCCGCGTCATGAATAGTGACCTCCAAATCATAGCACAATGGTCTGAAAACTGGTTAGTAAACTTTAATCCTTCTAAAAGAATTAGTATGTCCTATGCACTAACGGACGGGGACTTCTGGGGAAGCCCCCGACTTAACCTTTAAACAGGATCCAATCTCATTTGTTGAAACACATAAACACCTCGGTCTGGAACTCCAAGCTAACTTAAAATGGAATAATCACCTAAATGGTATAAAAAACAGAATAGCCTCACGCTTAGCACAGCTCCGAAGATTTAAGTATCAGCTTGACCGAAGATCGCTTGAAAGCATTTATAAAACTTTGATCCTACCACTATTTGATTACTCCGATGTAGTCTGGGATTGTGCCCCCAAATACCTAACCGAGAAGCTCGACCGATTACATTGCGATGCCGCCCGAACAGTTAGTGGCCTCACACGATCGGTGTCCAATATAAACCTCCTAAATGAAGTTGGCTGGCCAAGAGAAGAGAGATCCATAAACTACAAGCAATGTATAAAATAGTAAATGACGATGCCCCCGAATACCTACAAAATCTTCTAACACCTAGATCATCTGAAGTCTCTGGATATAACTTGAGAAAACCGGGAAAATTCTATTCTTACTTCTGTAACACCGAGCATTTTTAAAAATCATTCTTCCCCGCTACTTTAAAATCGTGGAATGACATACCCACAGAAATAACAGATGCCGAATCTATCGCAGACTTCAAATTTTATCTCGAATTAATAGATCCTACAGTAAAACCACCATCATACTTCTATACAGGTCGTAGAACGCTTAATGTCGCCCATGCCAAATTGCGTAACAAATTCAGCAGCCTACGTTCCGATATGTTCCAAAAATTATATCTCTGACAGCCCCCAATGCCATTGTGGAAATCCATGCGAAGATACTTACCACTACCTCTGGTCGTGTCCCCTATTTCACACCAAACGAATGTGTCAAAAATTATACCAAGAAGGACTGAAAATTACACATATCAATGATTTACTTCTCGGAATTCCCGATATCTCAAATAGAAGAAACAAAATTCTCTTCAAAATAGTCCATCGATATATAACAGCGACTAAACGATTCGAAGTCGGATAATCAAACGCATTTCAGAATAGCCACAAAAAAAAGAAGCAAATTAGTCACAAATCGGTTTTGGCACCTCCCACCCCAAACCCCGAACCCACTCATTTGTAAATGTAAATATGTTTAACCTATATATGATTTTGAATCTCTCCTTCAACATTTTGTATAAATAATATTATTGTAAAAAGGGAGAGGGGCAAAGTAAGTTCTGTAACTTGTCCCCAATCCCTTTTGTATTATTCGACATACAAATAAAATATGTTTAAAGAAACTAGTCTCCTCTAAATGCTGCATTAATTCCACTAGACAGTTCGACGTAACACGAAATTTCACTGACCAACAAGTCGACCCCCATGGTAACGCAGTTTACAGACTATATGACAACCTTCTGGGTGGAGGGCGACCACGGAAGAACTATGTGGAACCACTTTGACACTGTTGGGCCAAGGACAACGAACCACGTCGAAGGGTGGCATAGAAAACTGCAACTGAGGATAGCGGGCTGCCATACAAACGTATTCTCGCTTATATGCTTCATAAAGAAGGAGCAAATACCCAATGAATGTAAGATATTACAGATAAGTGTGGGCGGCATAGTGACCCCACAGAAGCGACAGTGTCGTGCATTAGAAAATTCCAAACGTCATTGCAAGAGAGTGTACTTGGCAGGCGAGATAGATGAAGTAGAGTTCCTGGATGAGATGGCCAAGTTATGCGGTCATTGGGCCTGTTGTTGTCATTTATAAGTTTCTAATTCGTTAATATTTGTACCTCATGTTTTTGTGTGATCTATATGCATGTATATTATATTATCCATAACTAATACACAGTTATAAATGGAATCCAAACTTCCGTCCTTTCTCATAATCAAAAGGGCAGGAAAAAAACCCGAATCCAATCAAACCGACCAGGAAAGGCCTAAGTAGTCATTAGGAGGATTATTCACACCTCTACCCTAACCTACCGAAAACAATAGGTGTCTGCAAAATGAGACGACCCCGAGTGTGAACCAGAGTCAGTAGTTATTTCTTTGTACAGGTCGGGCAATCAAGGACATGACTACTACGAACCAGAGTCAAAAGATACTTATTTATACAGGTCGGGCAATAAATCCGAAAACAAGAATCAACCAGCAAAACTTAAACTGAAAACTAAATCCACAATGGATAATATGATAAAAGAAGCCATTGTGTACAAATGGAAGCATCTGGAGGTTGACGTAAGTAAACAGGTCTCTTTTAATAACGAACTAACTGTTCGCACAGTCAAAGACAAAATAAAACAACGCGATAATTTTACCCAAAACGAAAATTTAAATGTTTAAATGGAAACAATTATTGAAAACTAAAGCTGCTTTCACAGACCTGCGATTGACGCATGCGGCTATCGCGTTATAGGCTTAATGTTTCAATGTATGGTTTGAAACGTTGCGCCTAACCCGGTAGATTGGCCGCATGCGTCAGCCGCAGTTCTGTGGAAGCAGCTTACATGTCTATGAAAGCAGCTTAAGGCACAAAGAAGATAGACCATGGAATACGAAAGATGTAAGATTCTTATTTTGGTATCAATGTTGATATAACCGAGGGACTTTATAGATCTACAATGCCTCTTGAGCAAGAGACTATAGTCTCTACACATTATCGTCACCCATTATCAAACGTTAACGCTACATATTCATTTATTAGACAATATTACAAACACAAAATGTGCCATTAAAAATGACAAAAAAAGATAAATGGTTATAAGTTTGGTGGATCTAATTGTGTGAATAATGGTCAAGATATTTTATATCCCAAATTTGTTTCTCGAAAGCACGACTGCGTGAGTGAGGTCGACAATAAAAACATTGTCGGCCCTCATTTCAGAATGATCAGAATTGTGGTATGAACATTAGTGTTTCTTCCATATGCGCTGCCGTTTATTCATCACAACTGAAACAACAGGGGAAGTGTAACATTAATTAAAGTGTCGATGGCAATGTAGCTCAACTTGGAGAGGGTATAACGTAATACATTACAGTCCATGGAGCGATAAAGAATGCAAACATTTTAATGTTTAAATAATACCATAGTTCAACCCGAAGAGCCATATGAAGTTTGTGATAATTTGGATGAAATATGTTGGCAGTAGGACACAAAGATATACAATCCAAAATGGCTAGTATAGGATTCAAAAAGTAAAATCCAAGAATGCTGTCAGCAGCCATGTTTGTGACCAAATTTGACGGCTCCCATCTAGAAGCAACCCTGCACATGCCTGTAAAATTTAAAAACATTTCTCCAATAAATGTCGGCTGCATGGTGTGCCGATCTATTGAAATGTGAAATACAAGATCGCTGCTTTTGCGGTCGTGTGTTTAAAGATCGATGGCTCCCATCTCCCGTCCCCCAGAAAATCCATGTCGAAATTGACGATCGGATGAGGAATATGGCATGTAAGGTATAGGGCGTGCCAAAGGATTTAGTCTTGCAAAGAGTAAAATACAAGATGGCCACTAGCGGCCATGTTTTTCAACGAAATTCGGGGGGAAATAAATGGTTCTGCATGATCAAGTGGGCACCCAGAATATACCTATGAAGTTAGATGGCGATCGGATGAGGGATGTGGCATGTAGTGCATGTGTGCCAAAGGTTTTCATCTTGCAAAGAGAAATATCCAAGATGACTGCCGGATGCCATGTTTTTCATTGAAAACAGTTTAAATTCGATAGCTCCCATTTAGAGGTGATCCTAAACATGCTTATTAATTTTCAAACGAATCTCCAATAACTGCGAGCTGCAGGGTATGCCGATGGATTCAAATTTGAAATCCAAGAGTGCTGTTGGCGGCCAATTTGTTTAAAGAATTTCGGTAATAATCGATGGCTCCCATCTAGATTCGCCCTAAAGATCCCTACGAAGTTTGGTGATAATCAGATGAGAGATGTGACATGTATGGGGTGTGCTAAAGAATATTGTTGACGGGTCACGGACGGATGGGCGACGGAAGCCAACCCACATCAATAGCTCAAACTTGACTTTGTCAATTTGAGCTAAATATGTTAATGTGCGTCAGTTCAATACGTTAGGTATATGTTTCGTTTGGTGACAAGATTTTGCCACACGTAAGAAGTCGCTCCGTTAGTGTTTGTGACATTTTTACACCTTTATACTTGTTATTGAATAGCGTAGTTTAAACTTGTTTAAATGTCATTAAAAATGTCGGAAAAGTCTAACCAAAGGAGAGCCCAAATTCGATACTTGAGTTTAGAAGATGGTCTAGATTGAAAGATGGGCCCAGTTGAAGTTTCAAGGACACTCGTCCCGCAAAGCAGACCCACCAGTCACATCCATACTACTCTTTCAAATTCGAAGATTCTGATCACTTTTTGTTTACTTTCATCTTTATTTAAATGAAAGAGCTATGGTAGAAGAAAACATATCTAGCATTGGACTATATATTGTTCACACGGAGGATATACTTTGCGGGTCTCCAATAATCTCTGATGACGAAAACTGTATCTTATTTGCAGCATACAGAAATGCATTATACGGTAGCACCGATTTTGTAATGAGAATATCCATTGGAATTCAAGTACTATAGTGCATCTATGGCAGATGATTCTACACACTCACATATGACCTGTGCACATTTTACGCCCTGTCAATACTTTACCCTATGTCCCGAACCAACCTTATATCAAAATAGATTTACTTATAATACCAATAATGAAAAATCCGCACTAAATTTAAATATTTGTCATTATTCCAGGGAAGATGTGCGCTTGCTAAGTTGAGTTATATGTGATCCGATCCCCATTGTCTATTGTCTACATTGTGTGTATTATTGATATATATTATATGTTCATGTTAAGGATGTTCAATAAAATATGGCATCCACTCGTTCGGGCGGGCATTATTATTGAATGGAATTTCTTTTGTCATTTTTGTCACCTGATTTGTCCCACGATTACAATGGCACTATCTCTTAGATATTGTAAAATTCTGGTTCTGCAACATATACTCGTGCAAATAGGTTCATATTTGACTTATTTGATTATGACCTAAGCCCACACATATACCCGTCATTCCGCTTTATGCATGGCACGGGTCGCAGTGAAACACATTATAAAGAGCGTATTACTATTTTCATGGATAAAACTTGATTACAGATTCGTAAATAAGTATGCTGTATGTATCCGCACGACAACAATCACAACATACCGTATTCTTGTTGATGGCGATACTTTTCTTCTATTACGAAATGAATTGGTCGCCACTGATTGCACATGGAGCCGCGATCTTGTGTGACCTCTCGTTACGGCGTGCGCGCATATCTGTACTATTTCTGTAAGACGTCAGCTGATTTTTGCCAGGCCGCCAAACATTTCAGATGGTAAAAAAAAAACAGATTTCAAAAATCGAAATCTATTAACTCTGAGCTATGATGGATGGGTTCGTCGACTCAATTCAAATATGTTTTACCCCCGAAGCCGAAGAGATAGTAATTTAGGGGCATTAAATCGAATTATGTATCTTTAAATGATGCCAATGTTGGATTATTTCGTATGGAAATAGTCCCATATTGGATTTTTTAAAACCGCGTTTAGGTCCATGTAGAGCATATATTGAGGTTAAATAATGCCAATATGAGCTTATTTCGCTCATTAAAATAAGCCCGGTATCTGCTTATTTTCACGAGAACAGGCTAGGTTGGGAGTGAGAAAGTTAATTTGAACACACAGCATTGAACGTCAAATTAATATGGTACACCATCCTTTTCAGCCTTAAAACGAACGCAATCAATTCTACTAATAATATTTGCGCCCCTCCCTGTGTGAATGCGGCTAAGAATCGAGTAAATCCGCATATTGAGCAGTATTAAGCGAGGAGATTGCAGAAGACAAACATCTGTTTCTTTAGAATTGAACAGCATGACACAGTCATTAAGAAGATCAACATCGTGATCGATAAAGAATTATTACCAACAAGTACACCGGTACGAATGTACCTTTATTAAAACGGAGGACGTGAGACCAAATCGCCGTGGATGTGTACATACAACCCATTGTCGTCTGGGAGGCCTATATCACTCAATAATTTCATGAATTTAGTCTAACCCTGCCGTGGCTGGAGCTGCGCTGGTGCAGCATTAAAAATCATTTGTCAGTGTATTATCTTATATGCGCGAGTCTCCCACAATTTATACCTGATATGTTTTTTTTTTCAAGATGAAGGTAACTATTGTTAGGCCAATGTATTATTTTATATATGCGAGGCTCCCTTTTGGGAGACTCTCATATATAAGAGAATGCACTGACACAGTGTTTTCGTAAAATTCCAGGAAGTTCCAGTCATGGAAGGATTAAACATACATTATTCCAATTTCAAAAACAATATATACATGCAGATTTATAAGACATAACTTGTTGAGACGGAGTAGTTAGCATACATTTTTGCTGTATCTTATCGGATATTTGAAGGCATGTTATATCGGATGGAAACGGAGACGACGATATATTACTTTATTGAAGTTCAACGAAGAATTATTTAGAGAGCAGGGTGTTAATGTAAAATATTAGATCGACGGGGGTTAAATCGATGGGGCATATCTGGTTGATTGGCGAGCTCTGGATGATTGGCGATAGTAGTTGATGCGTGATAAGCATGGATTGATAATTGACTCGATTCAGCACGAGTTTCTCGAATGTTCCAAAGTGTGCTTGAACGTAAACAAGATTTTAGCGCTCATTCTACGTTTAGCTTCTGTGCACGGTTGGGCCCACCCTCCCACCCACATGTAGTAACGTAGATCATTCAATTATATATTGGATTTTGAAAAAGTTGATCATCAATACATACGAGAATACAGGCTGAAAAATTTCGTTTCATTGCTTGATACATGTTTATAATATGACATAATAGTATAGGTCTTTTGTGAGTAATGATAACATTATATATATATAGGATGTGCACAGTTCATGTGAAGCCAACGTTATCCTGAAATTTCTAGATTAAATCTTCGTTATACAATTCGTAGTTGTTATTCTATAAATCATTTATGTTTGTTCGAGTGAAACGAGTTAACCCTTTACCCAACAGAAGGGCCCTGTGCCAATGCATTCTCTTATATATGCGAGTCGACCATAGGTCGCCTCGCATATATAAGAGAATGCATTGGCTTAACACATTAAAAATTATAAAATTGTTAAAGATTGTAAGAAAAAATGTAAAAAGTGTTAACAAAAGATTTTTTTTAAGCCAATGCATTCTCTTATATATGCGAGGCGACCTATGGTCGACTCGCATATATAAGAGAATGCATTGGCACAGGGTATAACTGTAACTATCACAATGTGGTCAAGGAGCCGGTTCCAATGATATCCATATTTGTATGGTTCTATTGAGACAGACCGAAGATAGTTTAGGCTGTTGAAGCTTTATTTGGCCGGTTTTGGCCGGTTTGTTGGGTAAAGGGTTAAAACATAAATAAGCTATTATCTTTTTATGGTCGTTATGTCCACTCAGGAAGATGATACTCAATATTCTTAAGGACTTTGCTAACCCAATTTCCCCCAAATTTAATGGAGTCCAAAACAAAGGTTTATGTTCACTTTTATTAGTAACCACAGTAACCAAACCCATGAATGCAACATTTTAAGAGTATAATTCATGGTAGATTATGTTAGAAATTCAAAATGTGGAATTTATAGAAGTTTTTAAAATATTTTTTTTCGAACCCAAAATCAACAAGCACAAAGTCAATATCTAAGAAAAAAATATGGCAATATGTACTGAACACTGTGAAGAATGATGAACAATAAAGATATACTCACATTTCTTTAGTTTCATTAAGATTTTTGGCTTGGAAGCAGTTGTTTACAGATGGTAGCTTTCATTGCTCAGAAAAGCTATTTGGGAACTGAATTTGATGGGTTAAGTTAATGTTCACTCAAGCCAGCTAAGATTATGACCAGCAGGACAGTCCAGGTGCTTGAGCCATGACAAGATTACATCCTGATTCAGGATGATTGGCGACCTAGTTTCTGGGTTATGGGGTACCCAGAGATTAGGGATTAATCATTACACAGTTCTTTTGTCAAGAGATTCACAACACACCACTGTCCACACAGTTATTAACACTTAACTGTCACCTCACTTCAAGGGATGTCAGGCAAGTTACTCAAATATTTGTAAACAATTGGTTCTTAGTAATTTTATCAAAGAATGCTTGATAAATATGAATATTATTTTATTGTTCATCATTCTTCAGAGTGTTCAGTACACATTGCCATATTTTTTTCTTTGATATGGACTTTGTGTTTGTTGATTTTGGGTTCGAAAAAATTGATTTTAAAAACCTCTATAAATTTCACATTTAGTATTTCTAACATATTCCACCATGAATTATACTCTTAAGATGTTGCATTCATGGGTTCGGTTACTGTGATTACTAATAAAAGTGAACATAAACCTTTATTTTGACTCCATAAAATTTGGGGAAAATTGGGTTAGCAAAGTCCTTAAGATGGTATCAATTCCAGAATTCCTTATCGGTAATGCATGACGTGACCCAATTATTTCGCAGTATGCGTCAAAATAAATATGAAAAATTTAAAGTTGTCTAAGATAGTCATTTGTTAAATTGTATTAAGTGTTCTATCTTAGACAGACCAAAAAAACCTTCAATTCCAGATAAAAACTCAGGGAATCAAGATGGAATACACCTGTACTGACACTAATAGTAGGAATTTGGTTTTGAGACGTATTTTACGAATTTACCTCGCGATTTATCACACATCATCATGCGATTGAGGACAGCCAATCATAGACTATAGTAGTCGAAACTATGGCAGGCGGGGAAAAGCAAGCAAGCGTAGTAAACACTGTACGTTATGTGTGCAGACGCAAATGACGAATATCACATCATATCCATTTGCAAAAGCATAGTGGGGGCCAGGCAGAAATATTTACCGCGATTGTTCTGGGAGAAACCTGCTAGATGGAAATTCTACAAACTATTAGCGTCCAGAAATCCAGAAAGGCTTAGGCATTTTGATTAAGATAGGATTGAGTAAGATCTAATAAGAAGTGAATCGTTGATGCGAAATAACGATGATGATAATGATGATGATGATGATGATAATAATGGTGATGATGATGGTGGTGATGATGATGCTACTGTTGACCATGGTGAGATGACGATGTTGATAATGATGATGATGATGATGATGATAATAATGGTGATGATGATGGTGGTGATGATGATGCTACTGTTGATCATGGTGAGATGACGATGTTGATAATGATGATGATGATGATGATGATGATAATGGTGATGATGATGATGATGATGGTGGTGATGATGATGCCACTGTTTATCATGGTGAGATGACGATGTTGATGATGATGGTGATGATGATGATGGTGGTGATGATGATGCCACTGTTGACCATGGTGAGATGACGATGTTGATGATGATGATGATGGTGGTGATGATGATGCCACTGTTGATCATGGTGAGATGACGATGTTGATGATGATGATGATGGTGGTGATGATGATGCCACTGTTGATCATGGTGAGATGACGATGTTGATGATGATGATGATGATGATGGTGGTGGTGATGATGCCACTGTTGACCATGGTGAGATGACGATGTTGATGATGATGATGATGATGGTGGTGATGATGGTGGTGATGATGATGCTACTGTTGATCATGGTGAGATGACGATGTTGATGATGATGACGATCATCATGCTGACGATGATAATTATGATGACGGTAATGGCGAGACGACGATGATGGTGTTGACGATGATGATGCATGAGGGATGATGATGTTGACAATGATGACGATGAGGATGACAACACTGATGATTATTATGATGATGAAGATGATGATTATGTTGATGAAGAAGATAACTATGACGCCGATCATGATGATAATGACGATAATATATAGTGGTGATCATACAGCTTTATTTTATGTAAATAGTGTAAATACATGTATGTTTGTCAACTCTAACGCGTGTTATCTCACGATTGAATTCATTAAAGCATTCACGATCACGGCTTCTTCAGCCAAAAAACGAGTTAAGTAATAAAGGTACACTCGATTCAATAGATGAAGCTTAGAGTTCCAACGCTTCAATCGTTCCGTCACATATATTGATGGCGCGTTTAATTATAAACTGAGTAATTCTACATTAGGAAACCCAGATTGTTCCTTAAATATTGTAGTCCAAGTCTTCTCGTACTAAAACCAGCTAAGATATTGGGATGGAGATGCTGGTAAATACCAGCATCTCCATCCCAATATCTTAGCTGGTTTTAGTACGAGAAGACTTGGACTATAAATATTGATGAAATTTATACCTGATATGATTTGTTTTGTTGCGATTAGCGTGCATCGTGCAATAAATTGACTTATAACCTCCACCCCACGCTCCAGCTTGTACATGTTCAGAGAACATGACCATCAACATCTCTAAATAAGATGACAATTAGGAATATGTCAACCTTCATAAGGAAAGTCCAGGAAAATTTCGGCACGTTCACTTGAGGAAATGACACTGATATTCCGTGTACCCACCCCTATTTTGTTTTAAATATATACATCCCTGACCAAAAACGTCCTGAAATCATTACCGACCGGAAAGTTACCAAACATCTATAATCACTCATGTATTCCTCCTGTGAAATTTATTGTTATTATAATGTCGTAATTGAATATATGATGTCACATATCTTGTCTGTAATATCTACATATCGATTAATAGTAGAGGCTCTTATGTACTCCCGTATGCACTTTGTGAAGAAATATAGCGACTATGCCAATGACGTTGCTTGATATCTCAGGCACCAGAAAACAAATGTTAGACACCTTGGGGTCGCGACTGGGTGGATTTATGACGTCATCAAGATGGCCGCCATACACAATTTCATAGTATGCACTGAGTCAGTTTGATTAATATTTACTTGTAAATTTATTATAGAAATTTGATTATCTCACCACTGACGTGAAACTAATACCCCATACTTCCATTTTACAGAAAAAGTGGCCACCATAAACCAAGATGGCAGCCAAAATGGCGACCGAAATTCGGAAAATTGATGATTTTTCACACTTTCCTCTTGAATCATTAACGATGTTTGAAATTTGTAACGAATAAAGACCTAAATTTGAATAAAGTCTAGTATCCAACCATTTCTACAACATAATATGTCATATTTCGGATCTCATTCCTGCCAGCTATCTTTAAAATGTGAATTCAAAAATGTGCTATGAAAGTTAACCAAAATTCAATTATGTGATTCTAGCCAAGAGTTGAACAGAAAATAACTGAATTTCATGAAGATAATGTAAAAAATGTTTTAAATATGTGAATTGCCATATAGTTACACTGAAAATAGTGCATTTTCGTTTAAGATGGCGGCCAAGATGGCTGCCAAAATGGAGAAATCACCAAAATCTGTCCAATTTGTATTGATATCACTCATGTGTTGGGGAAAAGTAAATATATGTGAATATGTGCCACTTTTTCGTGGACATCCATCGACTTATGGAATGATTTGGAAATTTGGTGAACCATATAGCTGCTTATACCCGAGAATTCAACAGAATTATACCACGGATATTAAGTCAAATCATCTTCATGGCAGCCACACAAAATTGCAGAATGGGCACTGAGTGAGGAAGAAAATTTAACACTGAAAATGAAAAATGTTTCTACGGCAATGATAAAATTGCACAAGCTTCCTTTTGAAAGAACAAGATTGATAAAAAAAAAACAAGATGGCTGTCAAAATGGCGACCGAAATATAGAAATGTGTTGAATTGTTACACATGACCCTTACATCATTTTCGGTTAATTGTAAACTGTGGCGAGTAGGACTTGTCTTTGTTTTTATCAGTCATGACACCAAGTACTTTGAAAAACATATTATGCTGTAATTTGTGTCTAATTGTTGTCCATACTCCGAAAATGCAAATTAAATAATGCGATATGTAATTTCACAAATAAACTTGCTTCTCGAGGTTCTAGATTAACATTGGACAGAAATAGGCATAATAAAATAAAGAAAAGTGTACACAGTTTTAAATATCGTTAAGTGTCATTCAATTACACTCGACATTGATCTATTTGACCCAAGATGGTCGCCAGAATGGCCGCGAAAACTCACAATTATAAAATGTGACAAATGTTTATATTCTCAAACGGCATTTAGCAAAGGAGTTGGACATATTCGCCCAATCTAAATTAGATACTATCATGTTAAGGTATATTGTGACTATGTTTGACCAAACATAGTTTGTTTATAATCGAGAATATATCAGAATGGACTCTTGGAAACCTAACATGAAATTGCCCAATATAATTTAAACGTTTCTGCCCGTTTCCTGGGAAGGAAGTCAAACCGGATATGTGCTGACTGTATCATTATAAGAGCATAACGAGTACTCGAACGCAAAAGAATCCCTGCAGTCAAAATACAGACAGAAATCCAACTTTATGACTATATTATTTCGTTTTGGGCAGATCTGCTTTATTCGTTGCCTATTCTTGATGAATTGTTGACCACGTTGATTTCGCCCGGCCACAAAAATTTAGAAGATTCAGGAAAAATATAACACCTTGACTTCATCGAAGTCGAAGTTGCATTGCTATCATACTGCCACCGGGAAATATAATTGCTCAACTTAGAAATACACAGGCATTACATGTTAGTGCAAACATTATTTCGTATCTAATTATGAAACAGTTGTGTCTAATAAGATACAATAAGTGGAGATTGCATTGTTCAGTTTCTTGTTTTTGGCATATATGTATTTCATCACCCGAAATTCGTTTGAATAGTTGAGACATTGTCACACTTCTCAAGACGTGAGTCAGCACATGTACCACTCTTGTTACTTCGTCCAATAGATGGTCACAATGATGGTAGTCTATCTACAACCAACTCACCCCAGCAACTACAGTTGAATTACAAACTCATCTCGCAAGCTAACAGAGCTCACCACAAAACTCTCCGACTGCATACCAGAGACTCCATATAGAATGTTTGCTTCGGTTGTGGAATGGAGAGTCCATAATACAGATTTAATAAATAAATGGCAATACGGCCGCTGACATCATAGCAGATACATTGCATATTCACTTCGATGTAGTCTAACAGAACTGTGCACATAACGGAGTTAATGCTTGTCAGTTTACGTAAGATATGTCAAAACATCAGTATCGGGCAAAAATAGCCTAAGGTTTGTCATTCTCCATGTCGAGTCCAGCAAGTGACAATAACGACTCCTCAACTTCTTCCTGGTTGTCAACGAAAAAATATCGTGAAATCAAAATGCCTATGCCTAGTGCCTGGATATTTAGTGATGAAATACCTCATTGAAACACCAGAAGCTCATCTTTGGTCCATGCCATATGATGGTGCATCGAAGTAATGAATACAGTGATGGGTCATCAAGATCATTTAATGGAACGTTTATTAAGATTTCTTGCAAAACGTCCACATGGGGACATTCATTAGCATTATACATAAACTGTTAGTTAACAGAAAGTAAGATCCTCGAATCACAGAAACCCAACAATCTCTAACGAAATCCTTTAAGTGTCCATCGAACAAATGTAGTTTCTAGAATTTGCTGGCAAACCGTACAACCATAATAGTCGGATCCACAAGTAGGCCAATAGCAAGCTTGGAATATAGATACTTCGCAAAAGTTGGAAGTAATAGATAACAATGTTATGCTTGAATTGAAAGAATATTGTGGATTGTTAGCTATTTGAGGAGTCCATAACTGAAATTTACTTCAACTATTGCTCAGGAAGGTATAAGATTACAACGTTTAACGACCTGAGTTTTCTGCAGACCTGATTTCATTGAAGTGGGATATCAAATGTTCCTGTATAAAACATCTGGAAATAATACTACAAATTTCCACCCAATAATCATACATGTACCTCAACATATCGATGAGTTGAATTGCCTCTACAGCCAAGTCGAACTGTGCTTTGGTACGAGAAATTATTATCAATTTTATCTGGAACATGCCGATACAATTACAGAAATGCAGGCATTTAAAGAAAATTTGGTGTGAATATGTT
Organism: Siphonodentalium dalli; assembly: GCA_032622095.1. Classification (NCBI taxonomy): domain Eukaryota; kingdom Metazoa; phylum Mollusca; class Scaphopoda; order Gadilida; family Siphonodentaliidae; genus Siphonodentalium; species Siphonodentalium dalli. Next base: position 197,947,554 of record CP136065.1, on the reverse strand, counting down.
TCTTGTATGACATTTTGATGAGACCGCATAACGCAAGCATGAAAGAACTTCGATAACACATGTGACAAATATGACATAAGTGCATAAGTTCTGCACATGAAGATGAGGATCATATACGGAACGAACTTGCAGTATATGCGATGTCCAGAAAACTATCTATGTGAAACTCAAATACACATGTATACCAATTGAACTCATTATATGAGGCTATCTTCCTATCCTAGCTCGATCAAAATCAGCCACGCTTTCGCAAATCTAGGGTGTGGAGTCAGTGAGTTGACCTATGAGCTGTCCAGAGCTCCACAGCAGTTTCTGTTTTGGTACGAACCTGAACATAATTTATCTCTAGTCGCTATATATCGCATGTGATAAGCAGAGGTCTGGTAGAAATCCGCCAATGCGATTCTTCTTCGCAGAAGACACATAGAGCTCACATCTGAACGCTCTCATTTGGTAGTCTGCGACAAAGCAATTACTGTCATATAATCCCCTGATGCACACACAATATGAACTAGATGTTATTCAGGGACGAGCAATTGTAAATTTTCTCAGTTTCACAAAAGTATACCCTGTGTTTTCGTACATGTATATTAATAAGAACGAATCACACAAATATTAGGTCCTATTCTTATATTTGGACTTAGTATACACTAATTATTAAGCTTGTTAACATATATATATATATCCTTTACATGATATATCCGATGTACATGTAGTGATGGATGTAATCAGCATATATTCAGATTTGGATATTTTCAAATAGGTCAGCATCAGATGAATTTATCTACTTTTCATGGTTTCTGTTTCCATTCTCATGAAATCTCGGATATAAGCAGCTGCTGTTCGCAAAATATTCATATTGTATCAGATTGTATCAGCATTCCTGGCACTTTTGTCAAGAGGGGAACAAATGTGTTTACCAGTAGTCACTGAAACCCACATTAGGAGCGTTATCAATGAAAACTAGCAAAGTTGGATGATTTCTCCATTTTGGTAACCATCTGAGTCACCATCCTGAATTTAGATTCATATGGATAATAATATGTTAATCTAACATATCATGGTTGTCGAATGATTAGATAGTATAATTCATTCAAAATAAGGTTGCTAGTAGCCACCGATTTCAAACCGCTGTGAATAATTTAAGAGGCGAGTGTGAAAAATCATCAATTATTAGAATTTCGGTCGCCGTTTTCATCTCATTTTCGTCGTTTCATTCTCTACAATTCTTGAGTATAAACAGCCATTGTTCACAAACTATTCATATTGTTTCATATCTCCATGTTATTACGACAACACGGAGCAAATATATTCACCTATATTCACTAAATCGCACATTAGGAGTGATATCAAAGAAAATTTGACAAATGTTAGTGATTTATCAATTTTGGCAACCAATTTGGTCGCCATCTTGAATAAAGATGCACTTTTTTGGTTGTAATTATATGGCAATCTATATGTTTAAACCTGTTGCAAATGTTTGTCATCAAATTCAGCTATTTTCTTGCTAACACTTGGCTGGAATTACAAAATCGATATTTGGTAAAATTTCATAGCATATTTATGAATATTCACATTTTGACGACATTTTGTAGGAAAAAGACCCAAAGTATGACATATTATCATGTTCAAATGGTTAGGTATTCAAATGTATTTAAAATTAAGTTGCAATTACCCACCGATTTCAAACAACCGTGAATGTTTTAAGAGACATGTGTGAAAATTCATCATTTTCCCGAACATCGGTCCCATTTTGGCGGCCATCTTGGTTAAATGTGGTCAATTTTTTCTATCAAAGTGAAGCCTGTTATCATAGTATCACAACAGTAGAGAAATATTATATTTCCTACCATAAATTCACTACTAGCTATTAATCAAACTGATTCAGTGCCTACTCTGAAATTTTGGATGGCGGCCATCTTGATGACGTCATAAATCCACCCAGTCGCGACCCCCGGGTGTCTAACATTTGTTTTCTGGTGCCCCAGATATCAAGCAACATCATGAGCATAGTGGCTATATTTCTTCACAAAATGCACACGGGAGCCAAAAAATGGACATAAGAGCCTCTACTATAACAGAAATAAATTGAATTGAATTGAATCTCTGGAGTAATGAAGCCCCCTCGTTCGCCTCAGCTTTTTCATTCTAATCAATGATAATATCCGGAATAAAGGTTACTCAAGATCGTTGCAAACAGACGGGCCGCCCTCGTCCTTAAAACCCACACAAACGGACCGAATGACGTCGATAGTCGTATAGTGACGCTATCCCACATAGCGGGCTAGCATCACTAAATTCACCCTCGGGGGGACCTCATTCTGCTTATAGGCCTCATCTGCTATGGGAGACATAGACTCAGTTTGAAGTTCCCAAATGTTGAATATTGTGATGTACACCCATTCGGAACCCCGATTATGTAATGTGTCGTCTGCCAATTTGGTGATATATAGGCATAGAGAAATTAAAGGTACTCAATCCGAACAGAGGGTCCCCATCTCAACCGATTCCAACAACAACAATCCGATCAGAGGGTCTTATATTACTATTTCTTTGGCTTTGGGGGTAAAAAATATTTGATTTGAGTCGAGGAACCCATCAAACAAAGCTCAGAGTTATTAGATATTGATTTTTGAAATTTGTTAGTTTCTCGAGATGAGTACTAATAATTGCCGTCAGTTTCGTAACCTGCGCGATATGTGTACACCAAAACACAATTCAACAGACAAGGATGGATAACTCTAAAATCAAGCGGTAATAATAACGCAATTTTGACTGAGTTCTGGGCCAGAAAGTATTCCCGATAATGAAAAATAATAGATTTCTAAAATCGATATCTAACAAATCTGAGCTTTGATGTGTGACTTCCTCGACTCGAATCAAATATTTTTGACCCCCAAAGCCATTGAAATAGTAATTGAGAGGAGTTTTATCGGATTGAGTACCTTTAAACTAAAACAGAAATAGAATCTATGTGAAGAAATTTCGATAGAAAGTTGATAATAAAGAAACTTTCCCAGAGAAGGTGAGGCCAAAGCAGAATGAGGTCCCAGAGGGTGAACTTAGTGATGCTATATATCCCGCTATGCGGGATAGGGTCACTAAATTCACCCTCTGGGGACCCCAATCTGCAAATGACGTACAGGCACACACAGGTACGCGGTCCATTCGTCCGAGCAGATACGTCAACTATGGGTTGTTGGATCTCAGTGAAATTTTGCATGGATGTTCTCCGAATAAATAATTCCTTTTCACCTATTGCAGATGTGGTATTTATGATATGATACAGCTAGCCAACGACAATAGAGCTTTTCGGCAATAATATATGACTACTACATGTATATTCTTCAAGAAGACGTACGTCTTGAGTGCATTCTAAAATATCAGAAACACCGATACAAATATACACGCACGATGTGTCGTATATATAGACCAATCATATGACGCAATTCGGTTCAGGACTAACTATGTATATATATTGTGTTTGGAGACTAACTAAATATTCGGCGTTCCAAATAACCTCATGTAAATATACGGTCAAGGAATATATTTTTTTTATCCCCGACAAATTTTGAAAAATAGTCCTAATCGCGAGGTCGGCCAAATCCCATAGTCGGGGATCAAATCGTCAAACAGCATATGCAAAAACGTGTGAACTCGCGTAAATTCGTCCTGAATCAAACGAAAGTGTCAGGCATTCCAATTTCTATTGCATCAGTATTATTATAATGGTATGCATAATTGATGGCACACATACCCTTGCACACACCAACCGGTGCACGAGAAATGGTCATGTGCAAAATATCTTCGAATAATGTGACCTTGAATTAAACTTGATGTATATATGTCCCGATAAACACTATGTGGACCACTAAGGTGACATAATTAATTATGCTGGATGTCTGTACACTGAAACACAGGTAGAATATGCACGCTCTGTCGCTTGGCAATCCTGAGTTGAGCAGAACGGGCATCTATAACGAAACTGCAGATTGATCAGGCCAATCAGTTGAATGACAATTGCAGATGTAGACTGCGTGGCATATGCCCTGCATTGACCGATGTATGCTCCAATAATGTCTTATTTTTACGTTATCCTGGACGTCTTTTCTACTTCAGACGATAATAAGTATATAGCATTCATCAACATTTATCGGCCGTGAGGCGCTATAATAATAATATATGTATATATGTATCCACTTTGAGGTTTCCAAGCAGTGTTCGCCCTGGCCCGAAATTATTTGTAGCCATTTTTTTAGCCACTTGTGCAATTTTGTTAGCCACTTTTTAAAAACAAGTTTAGCCACATACTGTGGGATAAATTAGCACAAGATGTAATACGGTATAAACATTTATTTTACTCAAAATTATCAGCACTTATAAGTCATAACAATATACAACATCAATAAATCAAAAATAATGTTCAAAATTCAAACACTAGCTGTTGAAAATCCTACGCGATTTCACATCCTTCCACTTTCTGAACACAAGTTTGAAATCAAACTGATCAATTGGAGGCCCTCCAATTGATATTTTCATGAGAATGTTCAAATATTCTGCAGACAGTCTATTTCGTTGCTTCGTTTTAATAAGATTCTGTGGAGAAAACGCTCATTCGCAATCTACAGTTGACACTGGAAATTCCACGGCAATGATCCATGCATGGAGCAGTTTCAAATAGTTAGGGATAATGACAAATATCTCCATGATAAATCCATCTCGTTTCAGCACTTTTTTGACAACACTCTCTCAGGTATGAGAACACATTATGATATGTACTTGAGTGAAGAGCGATAATTATATTTATTTTGTTTCCGATTCAAACACCCTAAGTTAAATTCCCATTATATACATGATCCATGTGATGTTTTCCCATGTTTGCATGGCAGTTGATACTTACGTCAATATTCACCCCTCAGACCGAAGATTCCCGAAATGGTTTACGGAAATTTACACTTCATCGAAAATTACGTCATTTGTTAGGCCCCAATTATCATCAATATACAATATATGTAGAGGATAGAAATGATATCTCACAACTGGACATATACAGATATTCGGTATCATAAAAAAATATGATGACCTGACTCGAGGTGGACATTGCAGATTGTCTCCATTTTGGAACCATTGTACCCCTCGGCTTCGCCTCGGCCGACAATGTGTTTCTTGGGGAGACAATCCGCAATGTCTACATCGAGACGGGTCATCATTTTATAATATCACATTCTCAATCAAAACCTGCCTATTGTACATTTTCGTCAGTATATAATACTTAATTCTCCATTGGAACCATGCGCGGGTGTGACGTTCTAAGCACACATTGTTTTGCTTAATAATTTCCCATGTCGGTCTGTTCTTCCATTTCCATTGGAATTCCAACATGTGACGGGACAACTTGGTATATTCATTGTGTTGTTTGAATGTCACGTTTTACAGATTAATCAACAAAGAATCAGCGATTACTTCACGAACATATTTATGGTCGCAGCCCGGAAAATTTAAGATGTTTGCCTCAACACTACAATGCTGGTACAAATTATGCCACAAAAATTCACATGAAGATTACCGATAGTTGGACTGTGCATGCTCACGAGTAAAAAAACTGGCACTGTTCTTATTTTAGATGGGAAATCGTGGCGTATCCTTGGTTACCTCCACTTGCGACGGAATCGCAGTCGTGTGGACGAAAAAATCGTAGATGGAAAGATCCTATATAGGGTAGTCAATCACGTGATTAACCATGGCTTATACTAACAAATAGTTATAGTCCAGGAGATATTGGTCGACCTCGGCACCCCCCCCCCCCCCCAGGACTTAACTTCACCCCACTAATTTTCTTCCTTAAGGTCTCCTCTATTTTTTTTCACTTGTTAACAAGAAAAAAAAGTGGCCGCAGAGACTCCAGACAATATGGCGTCCATCATGGCGGCCATATTTTTTTTTATCGCCGTTATAGTAAAGATGATGTCACATGCCGTCTTGTTTTCAGCAGCCCTCGAAATGTGCTATGGCAAAATGCAACGCCGAAGAAAAAGTCATGGAAGCCAATATGAAATTTCATGCAATCCTAAAGCAATTCTGTAGAAGAAATATACCAGAATACCAAAAGGCTGTTTCAGTGAAATAAACTGACAAGTAGCCTGGTACATTCCCCACCAAGCCTTGAAATAGTGTGTCTGTCATTTGCAGAATGAGGTCCCCAGAGGGTGAGTTTAGTGATGCTACCCCGCATAGCGGGCTAGCATCACCAAATTACCCTCTGGGGACCTCATTCTGCTTACACCTCAGCAGAATGAGGTTCCCAGAGGGTGATTTTGGTGATGCTAACCCGCTATGCGGGATAGCATCACTAATTTCACCCTCTGGGGACCTCATTCTGCAAATGACAGACACACTATTTCAAGGCTTGTTGCCCACTGAAAGAATGCAGCATTCAATTAAAGGCCCACTTAATTTTCGAGTCAACGATTATTTATTTATAGTGCCTTGATATACGGTTTTAATAACAATCTATGCCATAAAATATGATTAAAATACTATATAATTCATCACCATTTGGAACGTCTGTGTCTCGGAAGGTGCCCATAGAGTAATAACAAAAATAACTGAAATCAAACTGTAGTTTATTTTCAATGGAAGGGGGGAATAACTCTATATTTAAATATATATAGTTATTCCTCTTCCATTGAAAATAATCGACTTTGTGCAGAAACTTAGCACAGAACAGACATCGATATCTTCCATTGCAAATAATCGACTTTGTGCAGAAACTTAGCACAGAACAGACATCGATATCTCAACAAAAACAACATGTTCACAGTTTATTACATCAAATAAGTTGATAATACAATGTTTTGGAGCTTCCTCTTTCAAATGGTATATAATATGGCATATATTTTATATAATGTGATCTGGAGGTTCGAAAATTAAGTGGGCCTTTAAAGGTACTCAATCCGATAAAACTCATCTCAATTACTATTTCAATGGCTTCGGGGGTCAAAAATATTTGATTCGAGTCGAGGAAGTCACCCATCAAAGCTCAGATTTGTTAGATATCGATTTTAGAAATCTATTATTTTTCATTATCGGGAATACTATCTGGCCCAGAACTCAGTCAAAATTGCGTTAAAATTACCACTTGATTTTAGAGTTATCCATCCTTGTCCGTTTGAATAGATTTGGAGTACACATCCAGAGCAGATTACGGCAGTTATTAGTACTCATCTCGAGTTAATAACAAATTTCAAAAATCAATATCTAATAACTCTGAGCTTTGTTTGATGGGTTCCTCGACTCGAATAAAATATTTTTTACCCCCAAAGCCAAAGAAATAGTAATATAGGACCCTCTGATCGGATTGTTGTTGTTGGAATCTGTTGAGATGGGGACCCTCTGTTCGGATTGAGTACCTTTAATATTATCGGAAATTCCTACCTGACCAATTGACCATTTCTGAAAATACGTCTGAACTAAGCACAATTGTACATATTTAGTCCTTAATGCTTCTTAATGCAGGAAATATTTATCGTTGATAAATTAATAGAAACGCTTCTGCCAATAGTCGCCGAGTACAATTCATATAATAAGAATAACATTGTGTGCTGCAAATAAATATGTAACATTAATGAAAGTAACTACTTTGGGAATGAATATTCTCTATTCTTATTCAATCACACCAGCTTTCATTTAAAGGTACTCAATCCGATCAGACGGTCCCCATATCATCAAGATACAACATTTCTTCAATCAATTAATTGCAACAAAATAATGCTAACCACTGTCAACTATGGTATCAAATGTTATTTATCAACATTTTGTTCAATAAAATATGGCCGTATTATCACTTGAGTATCACAAAATTTGGCCATATTACCACTTGATTTTAGAGTTATCAATCTTCATCCTCAATTGTGTTCGAGACCGTCCGTTTGACGATGTTTTTCAAGGCCACAAATAATTGCACATCTCCAGAAATAACAAACTTAAAAAATTGATATCTGATCACTCGAGAGCTTTGATGGGTTGGTTCCTCGACTCGAAATCAAATATTTTTTAACCCCGAAGCCAAAGAAATAGTAATTTAGGAGCTTTAATTCGGATAATGCATCTTTAATCATCACAAGTTAGACCTATAAATTGATAAACAAGACGGTCAAAGACTGTGGGGTCGCTCACCAGACTGCAAAGACTGATAAGACTGGGACTCTGGAGACCACAACAGTCAGAACTTATTATAATCACTTTAAAAGAATTAGATCTAAACAGGATATGTGGCTAGAGAGGCTTCATGTATGTAGATCAGTGAATATCTACCTTTAAATTACCAACTGTACACTACTGATCACCCCTCCCCCTCCAGCTCAACATGTCCCCTCCCGACCGGGCTCCAGACTCCAAAGTCTTAGGTTGGTATTTCACAACCGACATCTCAAACTTTCTCAATTGTTGGAAATTTTCAATTTCACAAGCACCTTTTTATAAAACCATTTAGATATGTTTAAAGCCCAATTATCCATGGACCCAAAAACACTATATGTATGTCAGATTAATCAGTCAGGTAGTTCCAAGGTAGATGTTTTAATGAATTTTGTATTTAATGATATTATTAGACACAAAAGTCTTAAGTCCCCATAGCCCTGTCATTTCTTAACAGGTTGACCTCATGTTAACAAATCTGAATCTCAGTCACTAAAGGATCCTCCATACAATGTGTAGGCTAAATAGTCCAACCTCTCTTGAGAAGACATTTTAAGTATTACTATAGATACATACAGTTATGTCCCTGGTCCCACCCTATTTAACCTGGTGACCCCATCTGAATAAATTTAAATCCCAGACAGCTGTCCCAGACACCAAAGAACCCTTCATACTAAATATCAGTAAAATAAACCTGATGGTCCGTGTGAAGGAAGCATATTAAGAGGAAAACTGTCCTTTGCTTGGCCCCTATTTGACCAGGTGACCCCATTTGAACAAATCTGAACTAGTCACAAAAGGACCCTTCATACCAAATATGAACCCATTCAACCTGATGGTACATGAGAAGTCGTTTTTAAGAATTACTATGGAGGGCATGAGTTATGGTCCTGGCTTCACAACCATTTGACAGAGTGACCTCATTTGAACAAATCTGAATGTGAGTCACCTAGGGAACATCCACACCAAATATGAACCCATTCAGTCGTATGATCTAGAGAAGATGTTCAAAGAATTGTTGACAGATGGATGGATGGACAGACAGATGAACAGGTGACAGATGAGAAGTGATGACTATAGCTTCGTCTCAGGTGAGCTTAAATATTACATTTCATTGAACAAATCTGTCAATCAACCCACCCCCCCCCCCCAACACTGTGGGGACATCCTTGCAAGAATATGATATACATGATTTATTTACTACATTAGCTTAACAAAATTCCCATGACCTTGAAAGCCAGTGCATTCTCTGGTATTAAATTCCATTCATGAAACCACTATCAGCATGTATTGATGAGGTGTTGACATTTAGATAATTAGGTTTTAACGACTGCACAAACAGCTTTGTATTACTCCTACAGCTGTGATCAAAACAAGGATTTTAATGGGGTGAACTAGGCAGAGATAATATGGTATGGTACAGCGTGGTGTGGCAGGGACAGTAGGTGGGGTGGGTAGGGTGGGGTGATGTGATGTGTCTAAAAAAAATTCAAAGGTCAAAATGCAAAAATATAATTATTTTTTTTAGAGTTATGTCCCTGGCTCTGCCCCTATTTGACCCAGTGACCCCATTTGAACAAATCTGAACCCCAGTCACCCAAGGTCCCTCCGTACCAAATATAAGCTAAATCGGCCCAATATTTTTTCAGAAGTCATTCTAAGAATTACTGAGTTATGGCCCTGGTTTCTTAACTAATTGACCGGGTGACCTCATTTGAACAAATCTAAACACCAGTCACCCAAGGACCCTCCATACCAAATATTAGCTAAATCGGCCCAATGGTTCTGGACAAGAAGTCGTCGTAAGAATTACTATGGAGGAATAGAGTTATGGCCCTGGTTTTGCAACTATTTGACCCAGTAACCTCATTTGAACACATACCAAATATGAACCAATTTGGTCTTACGGTTCCAGAGGAGAAGATGTTCAAAGAATTGTTGACGGATGGACGGACGGATGAACGACGAACGAGGAGTGATGACTATAGCTCCACCGGAGACTTCGTCTCACGTGAGCTAAAAACAGTGCACTGCACAGATTATCCCCCGCAAAGTTGGCTGTTCACAGAGGTTTATTAATTTTCTGAAGTGGTTTAATTCGAAAGATGTCTTAATCCAGCCTGCGATGAGTGGACAAAACCGGTTGCATGTGGGTCATTTTTATCCCATCCGATCTAAGATGATGGAAAAACAGGGATGAGCATATCTTACACTCAAAGGGCCGTAACTTCAGAAGAAATGGCAAAATCCAGTTACATGTAGAAATTATACCTTCATGAGCATATTAACCCTTTCTTGACGAGCTTCTTGAAGTTTTGAGAAATCCCATAGGGTGCCTAACATATATAAGAGAATGCATTGGCCTTACAATATTTACCTTGATCTTGTAAGCCAGTGCTATCTCTTATATATGCAATGCTCCCTATGGGAGACTCGCATATATAAGAGAATGCACTGGCACAGGGTCTTTAATGCTGCACCAGCGCAGCTCCCATCACGAAAGGGTTAAGATCATTCAAACATGACCTATGGTGATGGAGACCCAAAGTAGGCACAGATGCATTTTCACTCTATGGGGCCATAACTGTGACAAATCAACTTTATCACCATAGTTAAACAGCCGACATTCGCCCATGGGACTAAGGCTACTTTCACACACCTCAACAATTGCCCACCAAATTTTCACACGATTTGTAAAATAAAAGCTAATGTCTGCACAAATGAATGATAAATCTTGGATTCTTAATGTATATTATATTAGCATCAGAACATGATTTTAGATACTAAACACAAATACCGATTCCATGGTTGACTCTTAAAATTGTTTTACATTTTTATAATTTTTATGCCTAAAGTCTCTAAAATTCCAAGAGCACATATATATTTCCAGGCTTCGAAATTAAATATATAGTAGATGGCAGTGACTGTAAATCATACACGTAATTTACACTCCATATTTAGAAAATCATGGACGTTTCAATATATGCACATTTCCCAGACATGGTACTCCGGTTTTTTAACGTAGCCTCAGTCGGGATTGTATGTATGTCACGTATGGAAGCTGGTATGTATGCAGAGTGTGGAAGACAGAGCAAAAGGAGTGTGTCTGCTTTAGAGGTGCCACAATTATTGATTTTGATAAACGGTCATCAATAATTGACTAATCGTACTTAATATTAATAACATCAGTGAAAGTATTCAGTAATATGGCCTATTGGGCAGATGCTGGTTACCTGCTGTCGCTGGTTGTTTCAGGTATCGGCTGATGTAATTGTTACGTTAATAAAATGTATCATAAACCACCAGTAATGACTAATGAGCGCAATGTATTCAATATCAGCAGTTCTCGGCGATGTCATGGTTATAATATTTGTGAGTTCATTAGAATGAATGTAGCGTTTAATTTCAGTGTTATGAATAGCCAAACATACAAACAATATAAAAGTAGGTATGCACAACGGACACAAAAGAGATATATACAAAGTAAAATCCAAGATGGTTGCTGGTGGCTATGTTTTCCAATGAAATTTATCCATATCTCAATGTAAACAGCCATGAAAAATTTCATGATCCGACCAAAGCTACGACTTGTAGCCCGTGCCAAAGGATTAAATCATGCAAAGAGTAAAATCCAAGATGGCTGCCAGCAGCCATGTTTTATGGCCAAATTACCCCAAAATGACTCGTTCCCATCTACATATCAATGTTAACATCCATGACAAATTTCATGATGATCTGACCAAATGTATGACCTGTAGCCCGTGCTAATGGAAATTGTTGACAGACATCTCCACACAGACACACATGGATGACGGATTCCAAGCCATGGCAATAGCTCAAACTTTACAAGTAAAGTTGAGCTAAAAAGGAATCTAATGTTATGGAAACTATAAGTTTCAGCAAACTTCCACAGCGTGTATAACATTCACAAAGGTGGACGCCCACCTAGAGCTTCACGGTATCCACATTCACAATACCGACTACGGTATTGAAATCAATACCGCGGTATGACTAAAAACCGTCAAGAATAATGTCCAAACATTTTGCTAGTTAAGATCCTTCGGAACATGCAGTACACAATTCAATATTCATGTGTGAATGCGGTGTCACGCGGACACGCGAAAAGAGGACAACGTAATGCATGTCGCTTGTGATCTTAACAATGTGTGGGGTACTACTGACGTCGCTTATGCAAAAATAAAAAAAACAAACAAGTAATTAGTTCACAATTTTTATTTCACAACAAAGCACAATATTGAACAGTAAATTACATATTTACCGCGAGAAAGGACAACATGTTAACCTTTTCTGGTTTCAGACATGAACGCTTCGGTGCAACAATTTGTCCAGATTTACTAAATAAGCGCTCAGAAGGCACACTTGTGGCACATATACAAAGATATTTCCGTGCAAATTCGGCTAATGTCGGATACGATTTGCAGTTTATTTTCCACCACTCCAATGGATTGTCGTCACCTTCGGCATGCCGAGCGGAGATATACCGTACTGACCCGGTTCAAAGCCCATGCCCGTGTTTAAGCCCACCCATATATTTTGGCCAAATTCCATGCACAGGGGTATATTCGTGTTTAAGCCCACCCCAAATTTTGTTCAATTTCAGCGGTGGTAAGTAAGTATTTGCTAATGATACTTCCCAAATAAATAATTCCAATATAACGGGAAGTATATTCACAAACGATCGGTGACAGCGATAATGTCACGAAAAATGGAAAGTTATACTTCGTAGGCAAGTGATAATAAATAAAATTAAATAAAGTGACTCTTAAAATCTCATTTGTTTATTCAATTATACTTTCTGGGGGAAACCAATCGTCAACAGACGTCAAATACAAAAGAATGCAATCGCTAACGGCGTATATCTGAGAACGCGGTAAACATCAGTCAATTCAAAGAGTCACATGCGTGCATCGCGCACATGTCAACAACAGTACTGTAAAAACATATTCTTTGTATGTCGGTATGTTCCTACATGTGGCCAAACACAAATAGAACTCATTCCCTGGTTATGTAAACACACGGTGGGTATAATAATGGGGACTTGTCATCCACAACACCCCAACAGCAAAAGATGTCTTCAAAAAAAGAGATACCGATGTCGTATTGGTACCCGGTGGTTAGTATATAATAATCATTAATTAAAATTTTTAAACTGCTATTTTTCACGTTTTACGGTATAGACTATAGTATAAACATTAATCTAGGAGCGATAACTCTAAACATTCAAACACGTGGTTTTTTTGTATACGTATTTACATCGTCATTTTGTTAATTAACTAAACTCACTGGCTTTGTTAAATTGGTCACTATTGTTTTGTAACTCTGCGTAGACAACGGGCCATGAATAGAGCACTGGGTTCATTGTTATCCTAATCGGATTAAGTCACTCTCTTATATGTTGCACAATATTTCCCTGTACAATTTTCAGACATTTTTTAGTTATTATCTTTGGCTTCGATGACGACAGCAAAGTTGTGTTTTAATTATATTGTTTGAACATTGATATAAACTATAGATATAGACTATAGATAGTGGATTTACCCAGCTGTCTGAAATGGCAGAAATCCGATGACCCATGATGCTTACAAACTGTCATTTATGGGAATTTTGGGCAATAAAACAAGACAAGAAGTAATATTTTAATATACACATCAAAATGAAAAAAATACTTTCTCAAAGTAACTTATACTTTATTTAATCTGGAAGTCGTGTATATTTCCCCGAAACTCTGTGTTGGATCGACTTTATTTTATGGATCTATTTCTTCAGTTTTACTGTCCCGATTTCTTGGGTTTTTGGTTTGCAAAGGGTCATATCCGAGTTTAAGCCCACTTGGATTTTTGAGCTCAAATAAAACAAAGGCCCCCTGGGCCTAAACGCGGGTCAGTACGGTAGTAGTCTATTTCCTCGTCAATAGTCTCGATACTGTTCTCTCCTTTATCGCCTGACGGTGGTTTCATTGCAAACAGAGAAGCGAGTGTCTTCTTCGCCTTCTTTGGCTCTGGTTCTTTCTCGTTCTTTTAAGCCGAAATGAATCCAAACTGGTGATGTTGTGTTTGATTTTGAAATTAAATCTACATGTTTTGTTTCAGTCACAGGCGGTGGTTTTAACTTTTCCATTTCGAGAATCAAATTGATATGTCTCTTGGTTCGTTTTCTAAAGAATTTATACCATGGGGGGATTTAAGTCCAGATTATACTAAAAAGGTCCCCAAGCAATGGTATTTATCCATGGTGTCTCGATAGTGGATAAACATTAGCACGAAAACAATTGTGAGAGTATAGTTTACATTTCGTAATTGTATGGATGGCGACCTAGTCTAATTATTGCTTTGTGTACACTAATTTGAAGTGCATATGAGACGACTATAAACACATATCCATCAGCGTACAACGTGTTGGCACTTCCTTTGTGATAATTGATTTTCGCACTTTCTGCAGTTATGCTCTTGGCAATGGCTCGTTATTGTCTCGTCTCGCTACAGTCGCTAGTTCTCGTTTCATCTCGCTGGTTCTCGTTTCGTCTCGCTAGTTTTCGCTTTCGTTCATAACTTACAGGTACACTTTAGTGCCTCAGAATATGTATTTTATCGACATTTGCTGTCGTAAAACCGACTAAAAAAGAAAATATAGTGTGCAGCGGTATACCGACTATTCAAGAAATTTAATACCGACTACACGGTATTAAAAACAAAACCGCGGTATGACTAAATACCGAAAAACCGTGAAGCCCTACGTCCACCTGAAAATTTCAGGACTCAGAACAAGTTAAATATCTGATAATAGTGAGTTTCATTCACCAGCCACCAGACTATAAGTGATAGCCTGTACTAGTAACATCTAAGTATACTTATGCAAACAAAGTATACTCGCAAATGACATCGTGGAGAACATCGCTGATTAAAATGCCACAGGTTCCCTGGTTTTTTATATCTTGTGATTATGAATAAGTATTGCTGAAGAATTATTAAAGGGAAACAGTTCACTTGCATTTGGGATCATCAATATGTATATCAACAATGTCAATCAACTCCTCATTGGTCCAATCAAGGGCGAGGTGCATTCAGTTCATTGAACACGATGACAGTCGACACATTTCAAAGTCATAGTGCCGCCTTTCTTGTAGAAATATACTATGACGTCGCCATAAGTTCAAAGCTGGAGTGCCTCCAATTTGTAGAATATACAACAACCCGAAGTGTAACCATGTGGCATCATCAAATGAACTGCCGACCGTTTGCAGCATATTAGTAGTACTCATAGTCGGAATCTCTTTTATACGCGATCAAAGGTTGTTAACCCCTCGGTTGTAGATTCAACTTTGTAAAACAAACACGGTATTGATTAATACCTGGCATTTTCGGACGTCCGAAATAACAGATTAATCGTAGATGGAAATGGTAATCGATTAAGGGCTTTATCAACAGTTCATCGATTATACGATTAATCGTGACAACCTTGGTCTGCTTATTAATACATTGTTTAGATTTATCCTGTATTCGGATATATTTACTATGTTCGTAAGTTCAATAGTTCTTAAATAAAAATATTATTATAAAATAAAAAAAATTATTGCAAGAATGAAATCTGTTCTATGACATAGATATCCTTTCCCCCATAATGGTTCATAAGAATAACAAAGTTCATTGAATTGGACCTATGATGACTGAGATAGAGAGCTCTAAATTTATTACGGACTGACGGATGGAAACCCATTTCTCTATGCCCGCCAAATTTCCTTTGCAAAGGGATAATGACATACTGCTTCAAATGACACACAACATTTTCACCGATACCAAATCTCCACGACAGAATCATTGAATGTTGATATCAATCAATTAGTCTATATATGGAAAGAAAACTCAAAAAAAGTCCATTCATGATATAGAATGTTTTTCATCTTTGGTACATATAACTTCGAATTCAGGATTGGTTGCAACCCGGTGGTAGTATGAAAAAAATGAACACAATGAAAAGTGTTATTGAGGTTTTATTCACTAGGGAAGTAATAATTTAAATATTACACTTATTTTCAGTAAATTCATATCCATAATTGAGCAGTCTTTGGAATCAATGACAATATATGTCAACAAATCTATGAAATAAATGCTGACTATCTAGCAAATATACCCCTTATCTATAAAAGAAAGACTAGTTAAGATAAGTTGACATTTCCATGAAAACGATGCGTTTAAAAAAAAATAGATATGTGTTTATCTTGATCTATCGAAATTAGGAAACAAACTGAGAAATGTTTTCAATTGATTAAATTTTAATTCTATATTGATTTCTTGATTTGTTCCCATTTCTAACTAGTATCATGTCATCACAATCTCGCAAACACTCTTAGTTTGTTGTAATAATATACTTTTCTTCAGGAATAAGAGATTTGTGAGTCAACATGTTAAGTATATTGTTAACAGTTTTGTTGAAATATATTGTCAATGATTGTGCTGACTTGACTGATTTGACCAACAGATTTCAGGAATCTATAAACAATTGATTCAGAACAAGTGCCTTTCCCATGACACTTGCCGGATTTAACAAGCCAAGTTCATTTGTGTTTTTTCCCCCAATGGTCTCAGTCCCTGACGTCTCACATTGGGCAATAAATCCCCGGTCCTATAGCAGATTGAGAAGAGCTGGTGGCATACCAATTATCCTCCATTAAATTCCATAATGCACACCCTATATATATCTTAACATCAATCATCTGAAACGAAACAAGACACATCATAATAAGCTTATATGTGAATAATATAGTAATCATTTGCAATAATGGGGATTGAAAAGGGAATTTATTTGGAATTATGATCATGGTTTTAGCTTTGTTATACCTATCCCCTATTTATACCTATTTCACAGC
The DNA here is from genome assembly GCA_032622095.1 of Siphonodentalium dalli. Lineage (NCBI taxonomy): Eukaryota > Metazoa > Mollusca > Scaphopoda > Gadilida > Siphonodentaliidae > Siphonodentalium > Siphonodentalium dalli. The sequence continues at coordinate 197,930,474 of CP136065.1, read as the reverse complement.
CAATTACCATAGGCATATGATATTAAAACAGTGTGCCTGGATCCTAAAAGGGATGCACAATTGCACCTACATACTTCAATGAAAGTGTCAATGACACTGTAGCTCAACTTGGAAAGGGAATAATTTAATGTGTTACTGTCGATGGAGTGATTAGGAATGTGGAAAGTTGAATGTCTAATTTACTAGTTTATCAACATGAAGAGATATATATATACATGCATATAAAAGTTAAATCTAAGATGGTTGCTGGTGGCTATGTTTTCCAACAATTCAAAAACATTTGATAGCTTTAGTCATGCAAAGAGTAGAATCCAAGATGGCTGCTGGCAGCCATGTTTTAATGCCTAATAACACCAAAAATGACTCGTTACAATCTACATGTCAAAAGTCAAGACAAATTTCATAATGATCTGACCAAAGGTACGACCTGTAGCCCATGCCGAAGGATTTAGTCATGCAAAGAGTAAAATCCAAGATGGCTGCTGGCGGCCATGTTTTTTGGCCGAATGACCCCAAAATTACTTGTTCCCATCTTCATGTCAATATTAACATCCATGACAAATTGTATGATGATCAGATGAACAGTACGACCTGTAGCCCGTGCTAATGGATTGAATTTTGAAATCTAATATGGCCGCTGTCGGCCATGTTTTTTGTCCGAATGACCCCAAAATGACTCGTTTCCCATCTATATTCAAATTTCAACAGCCATGACAAATTTTATGATGATCAGACTAAAGCTACGACCTGTAGCCTGTGCTAAAGGATTTAGTCATACAAAGAGTAAAATCCAAGATGGCTGCTGGCGGTCATGTTTTTTGGCCGAATGACCCCAAAATTACTCGTTTCCCATTTAGATGCGATTGTTAACATCCATGACAAATTTCATGATGATCTGACAAAAGGTACGACCTGTAGCCCGTGCTAAAGGATTTAGTCATGCAAAGAGTAAAATCTAAGATGGCTGCCAGCGGCCATGTTTTTTGGCCGAATGACCCCAAAATTACTCGTTCCCATCTACATGCTGCTGGTGGCCATGTTTTTTGGCCGAATGACCCCAAAATGACTCGTTCCCATCTACATGTCATTATTAACATTAATGACAAATTTTATGATGATCAGAATAAAGGTACGACCTGTAGCCCGTGCTAAAGGATTTAGTCATACAAAGAGTAAAATCCAAGATAGCTGCTGGCGGCCATGTTTTTTGGCCGAATGACCCCAAAATTACTCGTTCCCATCTACATGTCAAAATTAACATCCATGACAAATTTCATGATCATCAGGCGAAGAGTACGACCTGTGGCCCGTGCTAATGGATTAAATTTTGAAATCAAAGATGGCCACTGACGGCCATGTTTTTTGTCCTAATGACCCCAAAATGACTCGTTCCCATCTACATTCCAATTTCAACAGCCATGACAAATTTCATGATGATCAGACTAAAGGTACGACCTGTAGCCCGTGCTAAAGGATTTAGTCATACAAAGAGTAAAATCCAAGATGGCTGCTGGTGGTCATATTTTTTGGCTGAATGACCCAAAAATGACTCGTTCCCATCTACTTGTCATTATTAACATCCATGACAAATTTTATGATGATCCGACCAAAGGTACGACCTGTAGCCCGTGTCAAAGGATTTAGTCATGCAAAGAGTAAAATCTAAGATGATTGCCGGCGGCCATGTTTTTTGGCCAAATGACCCCAAAATTACTCGTTCCCATCTACATGTCAATATTAACATCCATGACAAATTTCATGACAATAAGACGAACAGTACAGCCTGTAGCCCGTGCTAATGGATTGAATTTTGAAATCCAAGATGGCCGCTGGCGGCCATGTTTCTTTTCCGAATGACCCCAAAATGAATCGTTCCCATCTGCATGTCAATGTCAACATCCATGACAAATTTCATAATAATCGGAATAAAGGTACGAACTGTAGCCCGTGCTAAAGAAAATTGTTGACGAATCACGCACACACACACACGCACGACTGATACCAAGCCATGGCAATAGCTCAAACTTTACAAAGTAAAGTTGAGCTAAAAAGCAAGAACTGTCACACAGATATCCCAAGGACTGGCACACAGATATCCCAAGAACTGGCACACAGATATCCCATAAGGCTCCAAATTTGCACACTGGTGACAGAACTTTTCCCCTCATTAAATTTTTAAAAATCTGATTTCAAGACCACAAATATAATTTTGTGAATACAACAGAGACAAATGTGAAGATTGAGTAAATTATTTGTCTACAAAGGCATAATAAAGTCATTTATTTCTGATATTGATGAGCATTGGTGGCAAAATCTCTTCCATTCGAAATGACTTTGGCATTAAGGAAGGAGCTAACAAGATAAAGTTCTCTCTCTTGCTAAGCTTAGAACATATATGTTATATCACCAGAAGTTTCTGTTCTAAAATACCCGTATGTATTATACCAGAAATATATAAAATCAGTATTATTTGATAGAAGCATTTGCAGACAGCTATCTTCAAATCATATTTATTATTGTATACACCGGAAACTACAGGTATATAAACCTTGTTAGGCAGAGATGCCCACCTTCTGGAATAGTCTATTTTTGATTTGCTCTGATGGTCAAATAATATAAGCAAGATGAGTTAGATTCCCATTCATTCATCACTATTGATGTTCATATATCAAGTATAACATGACATAAAAATAATTTAATGATGAGTTAGATTCCCATTCATTCATCACTATTGATGTTCATATATCAAGTATACAATGACATAACAATAATTTAAAGATGATCTATCTCTTCCGGGCAACACTTCAAACAACACAACTTCTATGAAATTTGTTTTGAAGGCATGTTTGTGTTGTTGCTCCCAAGCAGACACGAGAGAAAAATCTGATGTTACAAATATTTCACTTAAAAAATGTTGGTAAATTTTCAATAAAAATGTAGTGATGTTCTAAACATAGCAAAACAAAATGTTTATGAAAAAAAATTATTAACTAGTGACAGAAGCTCATGTTGATTGGTCTGTCTAAGTCTAAAGTATTATTTTACACACATGAGTCTACACAGAAAGTTCAAGGAAGAGACACACCATCTTTAATACGTTGAATACGTTCTCTCCAATAATTAAAGGCAGCACCATGTCAAGCATTTGGAGTCAGAAAAGATAAAAGCAAGGCATATTTGAAACATGATAACCTAGATCTAATCAAGTCTAGTGAGATTGACATTGGGGGAAGAGCAAACTATAAATAGACATACCCTCTTCATTGCTTTCACTTTCTGATTCTTCTGAAGACTCATCATCATCATCCTCGTCAGACTCAAATGTGTTGTCAGGGATATCATATATCCTAATGACAGGCTGTAACACAGAATAAAGATCATACAATATCGACCACATCTCATTCAGAAATGTTGCCAGCACTTTTAAATTAACATTGATATTTCATTTCATATTTATATTTCTTTGAAACATTTTATACTAAAAAACAATTTAAGTGATAATACCGGTAAACTCACTCTTTTAAAAGCTTTCATCCTTCTATCTTGTTTATTCATTATATTATGAACAAAGAAATTAGCAGAAGGTCTTTGATGTACATACAAAAAACAATGTGGGGGTGGGGACTTCCTCAACGATAAGCTCTTTCATAAAAAACTGATGTTGTAATGTTCAGTGAGTGCATTTCTCCTTGGAGAATAAAAATCCCTTGAATCTCTCTTCCAGTGGCTTTAGCCTTTAAATATTCAACCGAACTTAAAAAAATATTCTATTTGAGAAACAAGAGCACGCGTCGGAGCGTGGCATAATATGCCTGTTTCTGGAATAGAGTGGGGCATGTAGACAGAGCCCATATTTGAACTTGATCTGTATACCAAATTTGGTTCAGTTCACTCGATTCAATCTAAAGTTATCATCTGGAAGCCGCATATCAGGTAAAATCTAAGTCGAAAAAGGGGCATAACTCAGTCAAAATCATGCGGACGAAACCCATATTCGAACTTGATCTGTATTTTGGGGCAGCAAACTAATATACCAAATTTGGTTTAGTTCACTTGATTCAATCTAAAGTTATCATCCGGAAACTGCAAATCAGGTAAGTCAAAAAAGTTATCCTCCGGAAACCAAAAGCGGACGGACGGATGACGGATGGACGACAGACAACCCATTTACATAATACGACCGTTTTTTCAAACGGGCATATAAAAAGTGTTTAACTCTTGACAAATTCTGGGCAAGTTTGGAAATAAGCTGATGATGGGAGGGTGCATTAGAACATGGCACTTTTTGGTCGAGTTTTGAAACTCCTTAATTAGTTCATTTTCTTGAATTTTGATAGCAAGATAACTTGTCCAAATATCAACTGATTTTGTTGATATTCGGCATATAACACTTACTCAACAATGTCTAGATCGAGCTCACAAATTGGCCAGGTATGTGTATTCTGGTGGTATTACTGTGAATATTGATCATGATAGCACAATAACTTCGGCAAGTTTGGTTTGCGGGGAAATACTTGGTATGTTCAACTTACTCAACAGTGTTGTGTATGATAGCCAGTTACAACAAAAGCATTATCAATCCAAGCCCATGCGATACGATGCGATGCGATTCTTTTAATTGTTTGACGTAACTTACCTTGTTTGGATCCTTCATGATGAGATATTTGCCTTCCTTTAGCTTCATGCATGTGTCGATGATACACCGCAGGATGCCCCAACCATTGTCCATGTTCAAGTTAATTTGATTTGCAAACTCAATTGGCTTGAACTGCTGAGCACCCAGTATCACATGTTTGGAAGAATCTCTGGTATGCACTCGAGACACATAGCTAAGGAATGGGGAAATGAAAAATTAACATAAAGCAGCATAATCAAGTGTCAAACACTAATAAGTTATGTATCTTGGAACAATTTGAAAGAGTGTTGATAATACCAATGAATATCATTGAAAGAAAACTTCAAAATTGTCAAAATTATCAAACATTTTTTTGTCCCATGCCCATAGTTGAATAACAGACCATTCCAATGTATATACTTTTATAACTGAATGGGAGAATCCATTTAGTATAGAAAGGGTTAAGGCGGAAAAAACAGACAAACATTAGCATAAAATGATAAGTTTATTGACGTGCTGTGACCGAAAGCAATGCTAAAACCAATATAAAACCAAGCTTCGAAGGGCGTGGCAATATATTCCCATGGTAATTCCAATATAGGTCCATAATTCTGATGAAAATTGGCAGGCGGAACCAAAATCGAATATGTCCTGTATTTTGGGCTAGTAAAATCACATACCAAAATTCATTCCATTCATTTGAGACTTACTAAAGTTATCACGAGGATAAAAAGCGAATGGATGCCCCAATGGACGGACAGACCAATAAAACGGCAAATTTCTATATTTACATCTCCTCCCGACCTTATTTTTAATCCCCTCATTAATTTTTAGTCGGATAATTTTGATGTAAACTTTTTTCTCGTGGCTTGACCATCATATTATGTTTCGATGACGCATTAATCAGTCTATTTTTATAGAATTAGACCATCTAAATCACTTTGTATTTTATCAGATATGATAACACTTCAATATCTAGAACTGACCCCATGACCATTATGTAAATCTAGCAGTTAACTATATTGGCCTAATGAAACTTTTTTAGAATTCCAATCTTGCAACCAAAATTAATATTATTTGCCAATTCATGTGTAATACTGCAATTAGACAGTCAGATTGGATATCAGATTTCTTGAGAACAGAGAAATCATATAATTCAGATACTTATTCAAGATAGAACAACTTTTTATAGGACTAGGATGAAATTAGGCTTGAGGGAAGATCAAGAATATCTCACCCGAATTTGATTTGGTCTGACCCAGCTAATAGAGCACACACGGTCCACTTGGCTAGTTTGCAGCTGTTATTTTTCAATTCAGTGGCTAGTACAGCACCTCGCTGGTTATCCAACCGACTCCTCCAATCAACACCACCACAGAACTACAATAGTAAGATGATTAAATGTAACATGCATAACGGACGGATGGGGCAATCAAAAAATTATTCAAATTACTCTCAAAGTATTTGAAGCAGCAATTTGGCACTTGGAATTCATGAGTATATGTACAATACAAATACATAAAAATCTTGAAATAATGTATTCCACTAGGCCTGTATTCCACTAGACCTAGATTTTTTTTTTTTCCCTCAGCATAATGCTTACCAAGGAAAATTGTTCAGCCACAATCATACAGCACTTTAATAAGCTCATAATAAGTCATAGTTAAGTGTTTGAGGTTCAAATAACTGCCAATAGTCTCAAGAACAGTGACTTATATCAGAGTGGAGGTGAATTGGATGTAATGTGAGAAATGAAATTTATCAACCACATAGATACATCCCACTAAACACAATCAAAGCAAGAAAACGAACTGGATCGATGCCCAGCTTATCAGGTATAAAAATATAGCTATGCAGTTTTACTGGAAGCTCAATATGTAGAGTTATTCCACTTGCACAAGTGGCAGAAAAGATATGGACAGAGCTGGACAGAGTTTGGTTTAATAAAAACAGTTGTGAACCCAGTATACCAAAATTAATTTTAAATCACATTGCTGCAATATCATAATGACTGCAATGAAGGATGCAAGTGGATTAAAACATTAAGTCAACTGCAATCTCAGATTTAACTTACCGTGGAATTCCATTCATTCAAGGCTTTAACATTGATGTGTTGATGTTCTCCATTTGGACCAATCATTATACCATCATGCTCACATCGGGCTATCAATTCAATATCATTCCCTAACATCCATTTTCGGTACCTGTTAAAACACAAACCAAGAATGGTAAGGTATACAGTTCCTAACACTTAGAGGATTGCCTTGAATTTTAATAATTACAATTTACATTATGTCAATACAAAATTAACCATTTGGTGTTATAAGTTTAAATATTGATTTTTACAAGTGTTTCACAAAAAATAGATAAGTTCTTTGAATTATCAATAATAAATAGTTATTTGATTCCCAATGATTCATTTATAGGGATTATTTCACTTATATTTTCTTCATATTGTTTACATATAAATTGAAAGTGTCGATGACACTGTAGCTCAACTTGAAAATGGCATCATGCCACATATTACAGTCAATAGAGCAATGGAGAACAGTTTATATGATTAAAGGATTTATTCGGTCTAGAAACTACCAAACGCAATCGGAAAGCCCTCCCTGTTGTGATTAAAATGATCCAAATCCCATTCCGATCGCATAATAAGTAAGCCGAAAAATTAATAGATAATACCATCACCGATATTCAGAGATTTCCGTGACTAAACTACGAATGATGAAGTTGTGGGCGAACAAATTAAAAACACAGATTCGGAGCCGGAGTTTATATTGTGCTGACTACGATTACGTAATCGTGGTCAGCCGATACATAATGCGGAATCTGTGTGCGCGCGCGGTGTATATATAGATTGCATCGCTAGTCACTCAGCGACTATTCATCATGCAGTGTCAACCAGCGAAATTGTTTGCGCTATACAATGGATCCATAGTGAGTGGTAATGCATGGCAGCAGACAATCGCATCAACTTTGTCATAAGAAGCTCACAAACATTATAAAACACTAGGCGGAACTATCTATCTGGTGTTTCATTTGTTGTTCGTTATAATTATTCCAAGTTCTCAATTATTCAAATATTTGAATGCCACCATGCCAAATACAGATCACCATTATTATTAGAACACTCTTTATTGTCTACTGCTTTGGGAGACGGAAGCATGGCCGCTCTTTATATTTAAATGTCACAATACCACATACAAAATCACCCATGACATCTCAAAATAGATCACATTCGTAATTGAGGACGCTATTTATTGTCTAACGCGATGAAAACATAGACGCTCTTTATTTGAGGCAATCGTTTTATTTTTCTAGGCTAACCAACAATTAAAAACTTCTCTCTAGAAAGTCAATATCTGCCATCAAAATGAAAAAAAAACGAACAACAAACACAAACTGAAAAACAAAGCCCGGCTAGCCTTCAATTTAAAAAAAATGTTGTTATGCCCAAGTGCATGCCTAATTAATAATTATTGTAGTTTCGATCACAGGTATTAGGCACAATTTTTTTTTTTTTAATTTAATAAAAATCTCGGAAAGGTATCTATCTCATTTTTGATAGAGGTCAGCATTTTTCTCTACAAAAGCAACATTTTATTTTTTATTGATCTGTAATTGCAGCACTATGTGACCAAATAATCATAGTTTTCAAAAAAGTTTGGTTCGCTGTCGTATTTGAGATTAGTGAACATAGAAAAACATTTAAAGTTGATCAATCAAATTTATTTGGTTGGTACCCGAAACGTCCGTCCAATGAAAAATAAAAAAATCAAACAATCCAACTCCTAAATCACCGAAATCTATACTCTAATCATCAAACTAAATAGCCCTATTGTCAAACAGACGTTGTTTCAAGAAGGATGGCTAATTTGGGTGTGGTACTCAACATACATCCGAGTTTAATAACGATTTTTGTCTTTTTTTCCCCGTCAGTTTTACATGATTCTTTTCGCGGGAGGCCATTTTGAAAGTGCGAAACAAACTCGAGAAACGCTGCAGTAAATGACTCCAAAATAAAATAATTTTACATCGATAAATTCGTTTTTTTTTTTATCTAATTCCATATATAGTGGGTATTATATATCCACCGCATGATTTTTGTCATTAAGAATGCCGGATATCAATTAAAAGAGAGATGTTAACATTAATTTAATAAAGTTCAAGTTAGTTTCGCTTTCAGTTTTGCAAAATGGCCTCCCGCGAAAATAAATCTGTAAAACTGACCAAAAAAAAGGACATAAATCGTTGTATGTTGAGTACCACCCCCAAATTAGCTGTACATCATGAAACAACGTCTGTTTGACAATAGAGCTATTTAGTATAGATTTCGGTGATTTAGGGGTTGGATTATTTGATTTTTTGATTTTTCATTGGACGTACGTTTCGGGTACCAAAAAATAAATTTCATTGACAACTTCGAATGATTTTCTATGCTCACTTGTTTGAAGTACGACGGAAGCTAAACTTTAACAAAAAATATGATTACTTGGGCACATAATGCTAGAATTCCAGATCAATTTGATAAAAAAATTTGCTTTTGTGAGGATGATTTTTGACCTCCTATTTTCACTATCAGCCTTGATACTTACCTTTATATATTTTTATTAAATTTTTTTTTTTTGGCCAAATACCTGTGGTTTCGATAGTCTGTTGTGTATTCGAGTGAATTCTTTTGTGTACACACTGATCGTATCTTGACTGGAAGGATTTTAGCAACGGTTCGCAGTCGTGCACTTCTCCACACAAAATGTTTCGTGTGAAGAAACAGACAGGAACATTATTGTGACGAATATAAGCCATCATGATGCATGTACTAGTATAATAACCATCATCTTTTTAATCAAACCCCATTTGTGTTTAATTGTACTCCTATATCTCACAACGGAATGAGACTAGTGTATAAACTAGCTTCCGAAATTTGTACCATACAACGAAGAAGCCAGAATGACCAACTTGCATTCTTTCAGAAACAGTTCAATTTAGTTTTGCACGAAATTCCGCTCGCTCATGGCATTTCTGCATAAATTAATCTCATTTCACACAACTTTTGTCGCTTCAAAGTACATTTTAGCCACCATTATTCGCTATATAATCTAACATTCTAGCAAATCCAGTTCATAATAAGCACATTCAAACAGTTTTATTCAATGATCGCTAGTTATCGTATAAAGGAAATTAACCGGCGACTGCGATATATATTTGTATACGTAATTTATCAACTCGTTACGCGATTGGCGGAATTATTTCAAGCTCCACCCACCGCTGTCACCGGCAAGCAAATCAATTAATTACCGTGGCGATGGAGCTGATCGGTCATGTGACCGCGTTGTGGTCATGTGATCGCACTCACGTGACTTGCACTTCAGATACTTCCGCGATTTTTTTTATATCATAATAATAAAAATACTATCTGCTCGATTTTGAATTTTCTAGGCGAAACGGGTCTGTTAGATATATATAATTAGAATTATGACGATAAAAAAAATATTTTTTTGACAAACTAATTCCTTTAAGAAACAGGTTACCCTGAAGATGCATAAACAGTTTGGGATTAATCGGATGAAAAATTTGGGCTGTAGAGAGTGCCAAAAGATGCAATAATACTACTAGAAAGAGCAACATATGAGATGGCTCCCATCTAGAGATCACCCCAAAGATCCATATGAAGTTTTGTGATGATCGGAAGAGGGAGTTGGCCTCTTGGGTGAGCAAAAGGATTTAGTCATAAAATCAATGATGGCAACCATGCGTTTCAACAGAATTAAACAAAAATGATAAGCTCCCATCTAGAGGTCACCCTGAGGATCAATATGAAGCTTGGTGATGATCGGATGAGGGATGTGCACTGTAGGGTTTGCAAAAGGATTTAGTCATGCAAAGAGAACAAATCCAAGATGGCTGCCGGTGGCCATGTTTTTCATCGAAAAAAAATTTGACAGCTCCCATCTAGAGGTGATCCTAAACATCCCTCTGAATTTTCAGAACAATTCTGCAATAGTTGGGGGCTGCAGGATGTGCCGATGTATTGAATTTGAAATCCAAGATGGCTGCTGGTGGCTATGTATTTTTTAACGAATTTCAGGTAAGTGTCCTGGCACTTGTTGAGATACACACGCAATTAAAAACAAAAATAAAAACAACATTTAATGATTTTATAATGTACCTGTAACCAACTGAGGCAACTTCACCATCTTCTTCACCTTGAACAAATGGATTTTTCCCATCAAATGCAAAATTCTCTTCATTCTGTAAAGCGAAAAACAAATCAGAGAATAATTCTATCTATCATCTGCAAAGTAGATGGAAATGTTTTGGTCGACTTTATACCAGTCTGAATTGAATTGAATATTTGTTTATTATAGTGACATTGTGTTATATATATGGTCGACTTCATACCAGTCTGAATTGAATTGAATATTTGTTTATTATAGTGACATTGTGTTATATATATAAATGCATAATACACACAACAATAATCGGCAACAAAATCACTGGCCCAATCAGAAATACAGGCTGTAGACTGAGAAAAACAATTGTGGACTATTACCGACCGACATGTAGAAGGTATGACAATAAATCAGATTGGCCTTGATAAGTTGAGCAGATATTATATAATACATCAACAATTAGCATTTCTTTGAATTGCAGGCTAATTCTTATGAAACCTATTTGCATATTAAGTTAGGTTCTAGTGTGGTTTTTTGGCACATTTTCACGGTTATTGTGAATTTAAGTTTTGAGAAAATACATGTTATCATAACTACTCTCGGGCTCCAAATAAACGTGCAGACCCAAATAATTGTGCAGGGGGGGACTTTCATTGAAAATTAATAAACGTGCAGACCCAAATAATAGTGCAGGGGGGAATTTCCAGCAAATGTTTATAAAGTTAACAGTGAGGACGTGAAATTTTTATATTTTATACATAACTCGGCAAGCTTTTTCTTCTCCGCAAGATTATATTTTATTTATTTTTTGACAAAAAGTGTCCGCCATGTTTAAATTCTCACGGGGAAACAACAACAATTTTTACAGAAATTCCCTAAAGACAGTGCGTAAAGAGGCCCATATATTTTATTCTACATCCATTTTTAATTATAGACTAAGCTTCCCAACTATACACTTTCAATGATCCAAATATTTTATAAACCTCTCATAAAATTGTTGGATTATGGCAGTATTGAGTGTTTTATTGAGATCATTAAAACGAAAATATCTGGTGCCTAAATGGAGCCCCACACTGCCACAGTAAAAAATTCCGGTAAGCACGTGGTGCGTCCCCCCTAATAATGAGATAATCCTGATGAAAACGTGCGTAAACGTCATGGATAGACGCTTAATCGGAAACCGATGGGTCCACTTTTAAAGGCATGCGGGGAGGGGAAATGAGTATTCTGGAAGAACATGGTGCGTCCCCCTGATAATGAGATAATCCTAACAATCACGTGCGCGAAAGTAATGGATACTCGGCTTACTAGTCGGATGCGACCACTTTCAAATGAATGTGGGGAGGTAAACACCTGGCTCACCCTGCTATTTTCATTTTTGGGAATTCCTCTCAAGCGAGTGATGTATTGACTATAATAACTGTCAAACTGTTTACCTAAATTTGAAGTGAAAACATGTTTTACGGTGGTATAACTTTCACTTTGTTGATGAATTTGACGGTTAACTTTTGGTACAAATTATTTTACTGAAAAATAAATAAACGTGCAGACCCAAATAAGCAGCGTACAGGGGGAATTTTCCTCCTGAAATAATAAACGTGCATGCACGTTTATTTGGAGCCCGAGAGTAGATGTCTGGGATCCTGAATACATCTTTAAAGTTTCATTTAATTTTTAAATGCCCAGATCACATTATATACAACATATTCCATATTATATACAACATATTCCATAATATGCATTTGGAAGAGGAACCAAAAATATATAAATTCTACCGGAAAACGGAACAACTGTGGCTTAATAGTGTCCACAAAGTGACAGATTCTCAGATTCACACCAAGACTTCCCCCCATTCTTTACCCCAGAATGTATCATAATTCACAAATAAGAGATAGAGTTATTCCCCTTCCATTGATAATAGACGGCAGTACAGACCAGATCAAAATTAAGCACAGAACACACGTCAGTACATTGACAAAAACAACATGTTCACTGTTTATTCGACCGGATAAGTTGATAATACAATGTTTTGGAGCTTCCTATTTCAAATGGTATTAAATATGGAATATGTTGTATATAATACGATCTGGGGATTTGAAAATTAAGTGGGCCATTAACCCTTTGAACCCTGGCTCCCCACAACGATCGACACCCTGACCCTGGGCTCCCAGTGGTATTTTTTATATTGTGGCCAGTGTTTAGATGTATGGTGTTGTTTATGTTCAAGTGGTGTCACATTTCTGAAACTTTAGATGTATGTTCCCCATGGACCACTGATTATTTTACGATCTGGTTACATTGCCATGTGGTCACTCCCTGGTAACGGTTGCTAGGCATCTACCCGATATTGAAAGTAAAATACAATCATAGCTTTTAGTCGTAATTCAGCTCAAGGAAATGGCGTTTTTGATGCAGTCAACACCCTATTGTGAAATTTGAGATATATCTGGCCAGAAGTCTGATCCTAACTTGTATTTAAGGGTAGCAAATGATCGAATGACACCATTGCCTTGTTAATCCAATTGCATTATGCCCGAATTTAGACATTCTTGGCATGCACATGCTGATGGTTATGTTCAAATGGTGCTACAGGTCGGACATTTTACAGGTATGTTCCCATGGGCCACTGTGTATTTTTTTTTTTGAACGGTATACTTTGCCACACGATCACTCCCTGGTAACGGTTTATAACCAACTACCCGGAACTGAAAGTATAATGCAATTATAGCTTATAGCGTCGTATATTTCCGTGCTAAGAAACGGCATTTTCTATGCAGTCAATACCCTATTGTGAAACTGGAGATACATCAGGTCAGAAGATTGAACCTACATGTAGTTTGTATTTAACGGTATCAATGGTTGCTAAGCATATAGCCCAAGTGACCGAATGACACCACTTCCCTGTGCATTCAATGGCATTACGTCCCGTTTTAGACATCGCCTATAGGGCACGGTGATGGTCATGTTCAAATGGTGCCACGAGTCTTAAACTTTACATAATTGCTCAATAATGCACGATTTGACCACGTGTTTGTAATGTGCACGCGCAAGTAGATCGGACTAGATGGTATTGTAACCATGCAACACATTTCCACAGTACTACTCTGGTGCAATGTCAAAACGTGCAGCTGTATAACGCAAATTTATGTAATATGGAGATCCTTGATGTGATTGTATCATTTCACAAAAATTCATACATTTATCATTTTATCCTATGCGCGAAACAAATCGACTCAAATAAGAAACTGCGTGCGCCTTCCTCACATATGACAGAACACTGATTATGTATGCAATACTAATTTAAACCAAAAAGAGTGATCGAAATGGTGTCTTTCTACAATCCTGCGAACCGCGCAACAATGTAGAGTTTTACCCGAATCGCTTCAAATAATGTACGTTTGTTGAATTCTGCGCTGTGCGCATGCGCATGTTTTTCTACCCCAACTAGTCAGCAACAAACTCATACACATGCACCCATGGCACTGCTGAAGTTCCTTGGGTTCATTTACATAGATATAAGTGGATATACCAATGGTTATAACATGTATACACATGCTACATAGGTTTATGATGTCACTGAATGCTGCCGGCCAGTCGGGTGTATGAACGTTTTCTGGCTGGCCGCTTTTGCGGCCAGTCGGGTTCAAAGGGTTAAAGCTTGAACATTTAAGGTATTTATTGAATGTGGCATATATAATCCATCCTGATATTGCCTTAATAAAATCATGTATCCAGAATCTTGAACAGAGCTCAGAACTCACCATTTTCAAAACTTGTTGAGAAAAGTTGTGGTTGATGAATGTGGCTTCCAGAGCTAAATTCCTAGGAGAGTTGATACTATTTCCTTCATCTTGTGGTGGTTCGGTAGCAGTCTCACTCACAGTCAATAAATCAAACTCAGAATCATCTCTCTTGTCGAAGAACAGCTTACTACCGACCCTCTGTACAATAATATCCCACGAGTAAACTGATCTCACACAACACATCATTGTCGCTAGAATAGAGTCTGTTGCAAAAACGTTCCCCTTTGTCTTAGCTAGCTGTCAATTTTGAAAAAGAGATATAGGTTACATTAGCATGGGTCCTAAAATAAAAGATTGGGTTACAGTACAGCGCTAAAATATCTGATCAGACTATGTCTAAATTATATCATTATTAGCAACAATAAAGAAACATTCTGATTGTACTTTGCCATTTGAATTTTTTTAATTTATTAATTGATTTGTCAGAAGGAGCAATTAAAAACCGTGCCTATTTTGGTCAAGGTGAGAAAATAATATACAACCACATGGGTTCGCACTGAAAATCTTATGGTTAACTACCCCTACTGTAGAATTAGAAGGCACTGTTGGGAGAATGCATGCCAATTTCAATAAATTCCCGGTAATAACAATGATCTAATATCGATAATATATAGAAAAACAGTTAACCTGAGATGAAGATGTCTTCTGTAAACGTTCAGGTTAACAGGTTCTCTTAAAATAAAATTTTAATAGTTCAACATAAATTAATTTATGACTGCAGCCATAAACCAAATATGTAAGTTACGAATTCCCATGTGCAATTAAGATGTAATCAAATTAATTGACAGAATGTGGATTGTGCAAAAAATGGCACACATCATGTAAAAATTGTGTTGATACAGGGCATGACCTCAAGCCACTCACTGACTATACAATAAAATGAGTATCTGGGCCTATTATACATAATAATATAATATAATATAACATTTATTTGATACATTTGCCTGAAAAATCTACAGAAATATCTAGATTTATTTTCGCATTAACTACATTCACATTCTAGCCAGTTCCAGCTGGAGAAATGGAGAGG
This sequence comes from Siphonodentalium dalli, assembly GCA_032622095.1. Taxonomy (NCBI): domain Eukaryota; kingdom Metazoa; phylum Mollusca; class Scaphopoda; order Gadilida; family Siphonodentaliidae; genus Siphonodentalium; species Siphonodentalium dalli. The sequence continues at coordinate 197,914,850 of CP136065.1, read as the reverse complement.
ACTGAATAAAGATATTATATAGAGGCAGGGTTTCCGCGAGGGGAAAATTAATGAGTCCGTATTGGGGAAACACATAACGCGACGGGACGACCATGGTTCGTCCCGTCGGGCGAAAATTTTGTTATTTGACACTGAAAAGTAGCAATTTCCTTGCACATAAGAGTCTCACAAAGCAACCAAAGCTACGTATATATTACGCAAGTCAATCATTTCCGTGTGTGCATTAATTCTGTTGATGGTATCCAGATAATCAATCAACTAATTACGCACATAAGACTGCCGTCTGATTGAAGATTATATATAAATGAACAAGCTACTAGTTATTGTTTACAAATTTATACAATAAGATTCCGATGAATCTAAACACTACAAAACATCTATGCATTGACCAATAATAGATAGCAAGGAGAATTGAATAAAGTATTTCCTAGAATTGCAAGCAGCTTCTGTGAAAATGAAACTGACATGATATACGCTGTCAATCGTAAAACTATTTGTGCGCTGTGACGTCATACTGCAGGAGCTATTTATAGCGGCAAAATACGAATGGTAGCGACACAGGTATTTGGCACCAAAAAAAATTAATAAAAAGAGATTTTTATTAAATTTAAAAACAAAAATTGTGCCTAATACCTGTGGGTAGGGACATCTTTCACTCGGAACGCGTAGCTTGTTCACTAGTCTCTATATATTAGTCCATAAACTGACGACCGCAATTGCTTATTATGCGCATAGTCAACAAAATCCCAACGTGATTTATTTCACAGTAAAACGGAACCTGTCCCGAAATCAGTCTTTATAGTGGGAATTCATAGTGACAAGTTAACAACACCATTCATTTGAACCATATTACATACATGGGTGATAAAGACAAACACATACGTACCCCCTCCCCAATATGGAGATAATGTCAAAGGACGGTAAATAATAGTTGCGTTGTCCCCAAGCACAATCAACGACGCACGTGTTCACATCTCCCGCCAAATTATATTTTATAACACGTTGGCTAAAACTCCGTTCTATACCTCATGGACTCTGCAGGGGGACCCATTTATTATGTACCACCGTACGATAGCACGGGATCTCGGAGAGGAGCAGTTTCATTCATGAAAATCCCGTGCATAAAAATGTCCCGACTAAGAAATTCGGCGTTCTTTGATCAAATTATGTAATCCTACGATATCACGGGATTTTCGAGCATGAGTAGTTTCATCCCGTACACAAAAATATGCATATTCAGCAGTCCGACATTTTTTGATGTTACCGCGACATGCATTACGCTGTATCTAACGTCGCTATTTGACCCGCTTTTTCACCAGTATTCTATTTAACACCCGAACTCCCGTTGTAACCGGATTTGTTTACGACATTGCGACTGACATTTGGTATATGTATGAACCAAACAGATAATATGCGAGGGGAATGAGGCCGTCCTACGGACGCTGAGCCGTACTAACGGAAACCCTGATAGAGGATCTCTAATGAGACACAATTCTATACGAAATTTAGTGGACGAGGTTAATTAATTTGTATAGAATTGCAACAAATTTGAGCTACTTTTTATCACATAATCATATTTTAGCTAGGAAAAAATTCTCGAAATGTCTGTGGTTAAAAAACATTAATATTTGATTTCCTTATCACAACCAAAGTCGCAGTAAAGACACCTTCAAGAAAAAACATAGTTCCGTTTTAAATGTGTCTTTTCATGTTGACAAAATTGTTCAACCACCCTTAAAACCCATATTTATCTCACAGTCAACACTAAATAACCAACAAAAATTGAATATCAAAATTATATTCTAATTAACATCAGAATAACATTGATCGATATCATTGCGCTAAGCTCTTAAGTCACTGCGTGTGCTGACAATACATGTGTGTCTAATTATGAGTCTAAAATTTTGCTGACAATAACATACACTCAATTTGCAGATAAAAGACAAGAAATCAGATAATAAAGGTTACAGGTTATTCTAAATTGATGTGAATGGAGGATCATTCAAATATTTGGTGCAGAAATACATCCCACTGGATCACAAGTATCAAATTTTGAGTACAAACTTACCATTATCTCCATATTTCTTATGATAATTATATCCAGATTTGCTGGTTAATCACTGATCACTCACCTGTCGAATTACTGGGTCATCAGTGGTGGTCACTTTATGAAATATTCTGTTCACTCTCTTCAGCTTCTTCTCATTTTTAGTTGTGACTCGATCATACAGCTTATCGTAGAATTCCATCGATCCACTCTTCTGCCTACATGCAAAAGATAGTTATATCTATTATCAGTTTTAAAAATCTCCCACCTCTTGTGTGTACATGTATGCCGAGACAAAGCAATGTTTATGATTTATTCAAGAAATGTATGTTACTTGTATTTACATACTTGAAATAAATTATGAATATCAAGTACCAGTATTGATATTATTTGGTACTTCATCAAGCATTTTTAATCACTACTTTAAGCATTACTAATGTCTGAACAATGTCATTGCTGGAATACGATGGTCAAATTTATGTAGTGTTGAAACAACTAGGGAATTCAGTAGTTGATTAATCGGCAGGCGCTAGTCCAATTGTACCAATCACTGATGTACATATACCTGAAAATCCAGCCCATAATCACCAATTTATACAAATATATACAGTATTAAATACACAAGCACCTGTTCGTTTCGCGACATTTGACAGTGAGTTTTTACCTGCTGTTTGCCGTTGTAATTCCGTAAATGCATTCAGCAATATGCATCGTCAGCAACAGTATCATGGTTTCTGTTTGGTCAAGGCTGAGCACAATAATTTTGGAATAAACTTAGCAATGAAGTGCTCTTAGCAAGCATTTCCATTGATATTAGACCATTAAAATAAATTATCAATGTTCTCAGGCAATTGGATCTTTTGAGATAAGGGAGGGAGGCTATTTAGTTTTCTCAAAATCTGGAAAACACTCCAGAAACAAACAACAAGAGCACGCCGTCAGGGCGTGGCATAATACGCTTGTTTCTGGAGTAGAGTGGGGCAAGGTTTAATTCATTTGTTTGAAACCTTTGACTTAAGACGAAATAATAATAAAAAAAAAATCTAAATCAAACGCATTTACATAATACGACCGTTTTTTCAAACGGGCGTATAAAAAGTTATTTTCGTTGTTCAAATGCAATATTTCTTACTGAAAAGATTTTTGAAAGAACATTTCAGTGATGAGGGAGGAGCCTGAGAACATGGAATTTGTATTTATTTGGGCTTAGTGACATAGACAGACTTTTAGATAGCTTGGATGCAGCCAGCTTCCAATGCATGCACAGTCTAATAGAGGAGATGAAATGAGAATGTGTTAATTTCATGTGGTTACATGAGAATATCTGACATTTTGTTAATCATTGCATCGTTAAAACAATGAAGAAATTCCAATTGCGATTTGTGATCGTGTGTAACTTCCGATTATTTGACTCCAACTGCGACAATGGAAGTGAGCCAATTTATGGAGGGTGGGTAACAGGTCATGGCTTCAAATGTGATGACAGTACTTTCAATCAGTCAACTGGTCTGGGCAATTATATACACAGAAACACTAATTATGTCCATGTATTGAAAGAATATTGCCAACAAAACTTATACTTATACTTTTCCGGCAATTAGGTTGATTAGTCGATGAGTAATTCTGTAATTGATTATTAACAAAATTGTCATTGACATCAACTAATCATTTCAACACTAAATTTCTAGGTGAATTGTTGTCAAAATTATTGAAAGTATGGGAGTGAATTGACACCATCAGCACCATTGTCAGACCTGTTTACTTTCAAAATTGGAAATAGGGAGATTTGTCCTCAGAAATAGGGAGATTTAGTGAAAAATAGGGAGATTTTTTTCAATGTCAGTATCATGGAAAAAACTTCATAGTTTTCATTTAAATGTCATATAGACTGTTTGTTGCATTTGGTTTGCATCTGCCACAATTAACGGCCTTGACATCGACTACCGAGTGTCTCTAAAATCACTGAAAAATTGGAAATAAAATTACGATTTTCCGGTTATGGATCACGTTTTATTTCGAACAAGGCAATACAACGATTAAAACTTTATTTGCACACTATAAAATGGTGCTCTCGGATAATTTTGTCGCCAAATATATTCAGTAATATCAGGTAACATCGGTGAATTTAAAGAGAGTATGTATTGACAAAATTGTTTGAGGTCCGTTCGATTCGCGTTCTGTTATAGTGTAAACAAAACACGGAATACAACAAAGACGGAAACGGAACTAAAACAAACAAAAAGTTTAAATCGGCAATATAATAATAATTTGAGTCAGCGGTTTTAAAGCAGTCGGACGGGACGAGAAGAAACCAACACTTTATTAAGTGTGGCCAAAAAGGAAGGCTTCTTGTTTGATATATTATAATCCTTGTCTGGACATTGAAGACCGCATTTACTTACTCAACGCTGTTAAACAAAAGAGAGTCGACCTTGTGTCAACATTTTGTCACTGTTTGACTCGCAGGCGATATATTCATAATTGATTTGTAACACTATAGCATGCATGGCTTATCGCTTGCTTGCTACAGCCGTAGGCTAATTTTTGTTTTTATCTTTTGAATCGGGAGATTTCGTTTCCCGATCGGGAGCACAGGAGAAATGACACAAAATCGGGAGACTCCCGCCGAAATCGGGCAAGTAAACAGGTCTGACCATTATATAAATTAATGTTTCTGAAATGGTTCTCAACATTCATATTTTCTATCAGTATTACTTACAGGTCTTCACCCTCATCGATATTAGGCAGACTGAGTTTACTGAGTCGAGGGAAGTCCATGTCCTCCACCACGGTCCAGTTATCCTTGATCATCACAGATGCATCTCTCGTCTTTATCTGAACCTGTAATATGTAATCGAGACCATTAGTAGGTATCCAGATCTCAATTTTACACTTCTCCACAAAAAAAATTCAACTAAAGTGTTGATGACATGAACTCAGGTTATGGTGATCATCTGTAGGCAACCCACGGTGTTCAACGAGTCTCAATGTAATGTCACTTTATTTCAGAAATAATTCATATGCCTATGTACAATGAAAAATAATTGAAGAATTAAAAGTAATGCTAAACAAGATGTATACAAATATAAATTTTGTCAATAAATATTAATAAAACTAAAAAAAATTCTTACATTTCAACCCTTTGATAAATATTCACCAATGAATACAAGTAGTTGCTAGGTGAACATCCCTACCAATTAATCCATAAGAGTGTTTCCCTGCTTATAATAACATATCATCCCTACAAATGATGAATGGCCTAATGCTAATGAATAATTTTATACAAGGATCAATCAATACAGTAACCAAAGAGCTAAATGATGTTCCAAGTCTTTCTTATATCTGATCTGCAGACATAGGGTGAAATCATAACTAATGATTTGGCAGACATCTAATCTGGAGACATAGAGCAAAATCATATCTAATGATTCCGCGGAATATTTGCTCTTCAATCAACAGTAAATCCTGGTACATTACTATCACATAGCTACCACAATTAATACTATGAACAATAACAGTTACATTTCAATGGATGTTCCAACTACGTTATGAAACCAAATGTATGACAATTATATACCTTCTGTCTATTCTCTTGCATCTGCTTGCCAAATTGCTTCTGCCATTTCTTTAGCAACCTCTGACGATCCCTGAATTACATAAAATTAAGAATCTGTTGATAAACGATTCATAAACACTGAAAGAGTGCTGATATCATTGTAACATTTAATGTTATTGTATTCCAAGGAAAAAGATAACTGCAAAAATTGTGTGACACTACATGCCCAGCATTAGAACACAGCCCTTTGGTTGAAAGGAAGTATATTGAGTGGATATTTTTATTAGCCATCCATTCACTAGTATTTTCTTACAAATATGCTAGGAAATTGGGTTCTAGAATATAGAACAATTTCCAAAGTAACTTCAAACCATAGTCGCGGAACATAAAATTTCACTTTGGTGGAATCTAGCTTGTGAAAGCACCTTGAACCACTATATAAGAAACATGTTTGCGATTATAAATTTATTATTATCTACTGGCACACTTTTAAAATTGACTGAAAAGTTCACTCGTGATGTTCTAGCTTTAAAGCCATATGGCGGTTTGAGCTCCAAAATACACCTAATATTCACTTTTCCCAGCATCAAATAGGTTGATAAATACCTTTCTACAAACATAATATGGAAATTATTTTAACTTCAATCACTGCTTTCTCTTCATTTTTATCATCAAAATTATGTAGTATTGTACCATAAAAGTTGCAGAGGGAAAACAGCTCAAGATTTTCGTCCCATGGCCAACAGGTGCAATTTTCACTTGACCACTGATTAAAACATTTTAACCGGCACAAATGAAACAATATAAGACTTTTTTCAGTGCTATATGGACAAGTTTGTTCAGAAATCTTCTATGTAGGTACGTTTTGAGATACTTCTTATCAAATTATTTACACATAACTTTGAGGTTCGAACAAGTTGTTTAACTGAAAATAACATTTAATACCTCTCTCTGTTCTTCTGTGTTTTAGTGAGCACTTGCATGCGATCTTGATTCTGCTGAGCTCTCCTATCTCGTTCCCTTCTCTGCTTGTTCTGAAATATGAGAGCAACATATCTAATTAGGGTTTACTCAGTAATCAGATTTGATAATTGGTAACAATAAGATGCAATTAACAATAAGTCATATATATGTAATGAACATTCAAACCTATGATGCGAAAAAATATTAAATTTCAGTCAATGATACTTACACTATGAAGACTGATTGCTTAGGTACCAGGGTGGTGAAATAGAAATGGAGAATAATCTTATTCAAAGTAGTTATTTTTACAAATATCATATCTAAATTGACAACACACCGTCATTCTTATGTATTAATTAAATGCAGTGACTCTCGATGGTGAAATCGTTTTCGTTAGTTTATTGTCGATAGATGCGTCCAGAATCGAGTAGTAAATATTTACAATTGGGCGTAGTTCAGACGATGTTTTCTATGGAGTGGTACGGTTGATTTGCTTCAGATTTTCGGCAGTGTTAGTAGAATTTTGCATTCCTCCAATTGCCATAGTGCCTGAATATTAACTTATCAGTTTCACGCACCCGAATAAGTACATAATATGTATTTAAGCTCTAGTTGGTCATGTAATAAACACATAATATGACCTACCGGAGTGTTTCACATCACTTTAAAGACAAATGGGTAAATGTGCAAACAATATAAAAGTCTGTAAAAACAGCACCTAGACATGGAGAAATAGACAAACTTTGTTCATATTCATTATTGATAGTTCTCCGACAATGAAATTTCGAGTGTTGAAACCATAGTTATGTAAGTAAAAACTGTTACAGTGATTTGTTGACAAAAATCACTAATCGTGTAGTAAGTTCAAATATTTTAATCTCAATATCATTTTAAGAATATTTTAATGGGTTTGACCTTTTCCATTATTTTGATTAAACTTTGGTATATTATTGGACTAATTAAGACTTTTATGGGTAATTTCATCATTGTAACAGGAATGTTTACATAATAACGGTTTTAATATGCTAATTCTTATAATTGGAGAGTTATAAATAATGAAAGTAAGAAGAAATTCAATCTATATTTACATGCACTTGATACAACAAATTGAATATAATTTGCCTGTAAGGACATTCGCTGCAAATTATTAAGAAGACAAAGCTAAATTTCTAATAAATAAACTGTAGTGACTGATAGAACGATAGATCTTTATGAATTAAAGGTTAGCAGTTATCAAACATGTAAGTGTTAAGTCATTCAATTATGGTTCAAAAGTACAATTATCAAATTTTCAATTCATTAAAGAGTTGTTTAAGACCTTCTAGTGTCATAGACTGTGAGGATGTGATGGTAGTGGCCCCCATGAAGGGCAACCTATAAAAATCACAGCCAGTTTATTTAGCACCTGCATGAAAGTTCTCCACCTATAGAGATTGGGAACTGCAGAACAAGATGCTGAAAGGAGAGAGGATCTCAAACGTGAGCAGAACGTCATCCATTAAGGGATTGTAGAGATAAAATTACACCAAAGTGGGTATATTCCTGTTTTGCAAGATAGGAAAATTATATTTAGAACAATGAACTCTTTACTATTAATTAGTCACAAAACAGGCCTGGAATGATGTGTCAATTCATTAATGAGTTAATTAAGACACTCTCGATAATGAAACCGAGGCCTAGACTGTGAGGATGTGATGGCAGTGGCCCCATGAAGGGTAACCTATAAACATCACGACCAGTTTATTTAGCACCTGCATGAAAGTTCTCCACCTATAGAGATTGGGAACTGCAGAACAAGATGCAAAAAAGGTAAGCAGATCTCAAAGTTTACTTATGGATATCATTCAGTAAGATTTGAGGATGAAACAACAACAAAAAAACCCTCACAATTTAGATTTTTGGCAGTAGAATGCATTATGAAATTGTTGTACTCAGTTACTCCAGCATTTAGATAGTGTGATGGTAAAATTGTATTTCTGGCATATAAACTGACTATTCATGAGATTTAGACATGTGGGTATGTTCAGGCTGTCTTGTATATTACAAACATGTTATTGTCAACTACTGTCTGATTTCCTTACATCAATGACCCTCTGTAAATGGAGTCGTAGGCTTCAACAAATTACTAATTGCGAGGGCTGCCAAAAGAAGTCCCTGGGAGCCCAAGTATACAAGGAGACGGGTTGCAAATACTCAATGATATCTAGTCATTTTCCAGCATTGTTTGGTGTAGCGACTAGCGTATGCCTTGCAAGCAAGAAACTTCATGATATCCAAAGAAAAGTCAACACATAATGGTGAGCATGTCAGTGTATTAGAGCTGCATTAACAGTGATGATACTGTGAGGATGTGATGGTAGTGGCCCCATGAAGGGTAACCTATCAAGATCACAGCCAGTTTATTTAGCACCTGCATGAAAGTTCTCCACCTATAGAGATTGGGAACTGCAGAACAAGATGCTGAAAGGATCTCAGACGTGAGCAGAATGTCATTCATTAAGGGATTGTAGAGATAAAATTACACCAAAGTGGGTATATTCCTGTTTTGCAAGATAGGAAAATTATATTTAGAACAATGAACTCTTTACTATTAATTAGTCACAAAACAGGCCTGGAATGATGTGTCAATTCACTAATGAGTTAATTAAGACACTCTAGATAATGAAACCGAGGCCAAAACTGTGAGGGTGTGATGGTAGTGGCCCCATGAAGGGTAACCTATCAAGATCACAGCCAGTTTATTTAGCACCTGCATGAAAGTTCTCCACCTATAGAGATTGGGAACTGCAGAACAAGATGCAAAAAGGTAAGAAGATCTCAGTTAACTTATGGATATCATTCAGTAAGATTTCAGGATAAAACAATACCAAAAAAGCCTCACAATTTAGATTTTTGGCAGTAGAATGATTATGCGTTATGAAATTGTTGTACTCAGTTACTCCAGCATTTAGATAGTGTGATGGTAAAATTGTATTTCTGGCATATAAGCTGTCTATTCATGAGATTTAGACATGTGGGTATGTTCAGGCTGTCTTGTATATTACAAACATGTTATTGTCAACTACTGTCTGATTTCCTTACATCAATGACCCTCTGTAAATGGAGTCGTAGGCTTCAACAAATTACTAATTGCGAGGGCTGCCAAAAGAAGTCCCTGGGAGCCCAAGTATACAAGGAGACAGGTTGCAAATACTCAATGATATCTAGTCATTTTCCAGCATTGTTTGGTGTAGCGACTAGCGTATGCCTTGCAAGCAAGAAACTTCATGATATCCAAAGAAAAGTCAACACATAATGGTGAGCATGTCAGTGTATTAGAGCTGCATTAACAGTGATGATACTGTGAGGATGTGATGGTAGTGGCCCCATGAAGGGTAACCTATCAAGATCACAGCCAGTTTATTTAGCACCTGCATGAAAGTTCTCCACCTATAGAGATTGGGAACTGCAGAACAAGATGCTGAAAGGATCTCAGACGTGAGCAGAACGTCATTCATTAAGGGATTGTAGAGATAAAATTACACCAAAGTGGGGATATTCCTGTTTTGCAAGATAGGAAAATGATATTTAGAACAATGAACTCCTTACTATTAATTAGTCACAAAACAGGCCTGGAATGATGTGTCAATTCACTAATGAGTTAATTAAGACACTCTAGATAATGAAACCGAGGCCAAAACTGTGAGGATGTGATGGTAGTGGCCCCATGAAGGGCAACCTATAAAGATCACAGCCAGTTTATTTAGCACCTGCATGAAAGTTCTCCACCTATAGAGATTGGGAACTGCAGAACAAGATGCAAAAAAGGTAAGAAGATCTCAGATAACTTATGGATATCATTCAGTAAGATTTCAGGATAAATCACCAAAAAAGCCTCACAATTTAGATTTTTGGCAGTAGAATGATTATGCGTTATGAAATTGTTGTACTCAGTTACTCCAGCATTTAGATAGTGTGATGGTAAAATTGTATTTATGGCATATAAACTGTCTATTCATGAGATTTAGACATGTGGGTATGTTCAGGCTGTCTTGTATATTACAAACATGTTATTGTCAACTACTCTCTGATTTCCTTACATCAATGACCCTCTGTAAATGGAGTCGTAGGCTTCAACAAATTACTAATTGCGAGGGCTGCCAAAAGAAGTCCCTGGGAGCCCAAGTATACAAGGAGACGGGTTGCAAATACTCAATGATATCTAGTCATTTTCCAGCATTGTTTGGTGTAGCGACTAGCGTATGCCTTGCAAGCAAGAAACTTCATGATATCCAAAGAAAAGTCAACACATAATGGTGAGCATGTCAGTGTATTAGAGCTGCATTAACAGTGATGATACTGTGAGGATGTGATGGTAGTGGCCCCATGAAGGGTAACCTATCAAGATCACAGCCAGTTTATTTAGCACCTGCATGAAAGTTCTCCACCTATAGAGATTGGGAACTGCAGAACAAGATGCTGAAAGGATCTCAGACGTGAGCAGAATGTCATTCATTAAGGGATTGTAGAGATAAAATTACACCAAAGTGGGTATATTCCTGTTTTGCAAGATAGGAAAATGATATTTAGAACAATGAACTCTTTACTATTAATTAGTCACAAAACAGGCCTGGAATGATGTGTCAATTCACTAATGAGTTAATTAAGACACTCTAGATAATGAAACCGAGGCCAAAACTGTGAGGGTGTGATGGTAGTGGCCCCATGAAGGGCAACCTATAAAGATCACAGCCAGTTTATTTAGCACCTGCATGAAAGTTCTCCACCTATAGAGATTGGGAACTGCAGAACAAGATGCAAAAAAGGTAAGAAGATCTCAGATAACTTATGGATATCATTCAGTAAGATTTCAGGATAAATCACCAAAAAAGCCTCACAATTTAGATTTTTGGCAGTAGAATGATTATGCGTTATGAAATTGTTGTACTCAGTTACTCCAGCATTTAGATAGTGTGATGGTAAAATTGTATTTATGGCATATAAACTGTCTATTCATGAGATTTAGACATGTGGGTATGTTCAGGCTGTCTTGTATATTACAAACATGTTATTGTCAACTACTCTCTGATTTCCTTACATCAATGACCCTCTGTAAATGGAGTCGTAGGCTTCAACAAATTACTAATTGCGAGGGCTGCCAAAAGAAGTCCCTGGGAGCCCAAGTATACAAGGAGACGGGTTGCAAATACTCAATGATATCTAGTCATTTTCCAGCATTGTTTGGTGTAGCGACTAGCGTATGCCTTGCAAGCAAGAAACTTCATGATATCCAAAGAAAAGTCAACACATAATGGTGAGCATGTCAGTGTATTAGAGCTGCATTAACAGTGATGATACTGTGAGGATGTGATGGTAGTGGCCCCATGAAGGGTAACCTATCAAGATCACAGTCAGTTTATTTAGCACCTGCATGAAAGTTCTCCACCTATAGAGATTGGGAACTGCAGAACAAGATGCTGAAAGGATCTCAGACGTGAGCAGAATGTCATTCATTAAGGGATTGTAGAGATAAAATTACACCAAAGTGGGTATATTCCTGTTTTGCAAGATAGGAAAATGATATTTAGAACAATGAACTCTTTACTATTAATTAGTCACAAAACAGGCCTGGAATGATGTGTCAATTCACTAATGAGTTAATTAAGACACTCTAGATAATGAAACCGAGGCCAAAACTGTGAGGGTGTGATGGTAGTGGCCCCATGAAGGGCAACCTATAAAGATCACAGCCAGTTTATTTAGCACCTGCATGAAAGTTCTCCACCTATAGAGATTGGGAACTGCAGAACAAGATGCAAAAAAGGTAAGAAGATCTCAGTTAACTTATGGATATCATTCAGTAAGATTTCAGGATAAATCGACACAAAAAAAGCCCTCACAATTTAGATTTTTGGCAGTAGAATGTGTTATGAAATTGTTGTATTCAGTTACTCCAGCATTTAGATAGTGTGATGGTAAAATTGTATTTCTGGCATATAAACTGACTATTCATGAGATTTAGACATGTGGGTTTGTTCAGGCTGTCTTGTATATTACAAACATGTTATTGTCAACTACTATCTGATTTCCTTACATCAATGACCCTCTGTAAATTGAGTCGTAGGCTTCAACAAATTACCAATTGCGAGGGCTGCCAAAAGAAGTCCCTGGGAGCCCAAGTATACAAGGAGAAGGGTTGCAAATACTCAATGATATCTAGTCGTTTTCCAGCATTGTTTGGTGTAGCGACTGGCTACTGACAAGCAAGAAACTTCATGATATGCAAAGAAAAGTCAACACATAAGCATGTCAGTGTATTAGAGCAGCATTAACAGTGACGATGCTCTAGTAGTATCACACACACTTAATGTGGCACCTGTATGAAAGTCCACAACCTCATAGCTGAGCAACGAACAAGAGTATGGTCCAAAGAACAATGAACTCTTTACTATGAATTATTCATAAAATGTAGACCTGGAATGATCTATTCGCATATATAAGTCAAGAGCATGCATTGGCACATGATCTTTAATGCTGCACCAGCGCAGCTCCCATAATGAAAGGTTTAAGACACTCTAGATAAGGAAACCGATTTGCTACATCAGTGGACCGCTGTAGCTGGGGCCATAGGTGTCATCAAATTAATTGTGAGGGCTGCAAAAATAAATCCATGGGAAACCAGGCAAGCAAGGAGTATGTACGGCTGTAAGTACTCAAATGATATCTAGTCAAATTCCAGCCATCGTTCGGTCATTTGTATGCTCCGCATATAAAAAACTTGATAGGCAAAAAAAAATGAAATTGTTTGGAGGTCAGTGTAATTTTTAGAGCTGCATTAACAGTGACGATGCTCTTGGAGTATCACACACACTTAATGTAGCACCTGTATGAAAATCCACAAGCTCATAGCTGATCAAGGAACCAGAGTATGGTCCAAAGAACAATGAACTATTTACTATGAATTATTCAAAAAGACCTGGAATGATCTATCAATTCAATAATGAGTTAATTAAGACACTCTAGATAACAAAACTGTGAGGATGTGATAGTAGTGGCCCCCATGAAGGGTAACCTATCAAGATCACAGCCAGTTTATTTAGCACCTGCATGAAAGTTCTCCACCTATAGAGATTGGGAACTGCAGAACAAGATGCTGAAAGGATCTCAAACGTGAGCAGAACGTCATTCATTAAGTGATTGTAGAGATAAAATTACACCAAAGTGGGTATATTCCTGTTTTGCAAGATAGGAAAATGATATTTAGAACAATGAACTCTTTAATATGAATTAGTCACAAAACAAGCCTGGAATGATGTGTCAATTCACTAATGAGTTAATTAAGACACTCTCGATAATGAAACCGAGGCCTAGACTGTGAGGATGTGATGGTAGTGGCCCCATGAAGGGTAACCTATAAACATCACGACCAGTTTATTTAGCACCTGCATGAAAGTTCTCCACCTATAGAGATTGGGAACTGCAGAACAAGATGCAAAAAAAGGTAAGAAGATCTCAGTTAACTTATGGATATCATTCAGTAAGATTTCAGGATAAAACAACACCAAAATAGCCCTTGCAATTTAGATGTTTGGCAGTAGAATGCATTATTGAAATTGTTGTATTCTGTACTACAGCATTTCAGATAGTTTGATAAATAGAGGATACCCACGGCTTTTTACTGAATATGAGAATTATCATGAGTGGGTACAAGCAAATACCGCGAGTGGACAATCGATATTTGTTTGTACCCACAAATGATAATTCTCATATTCAGTCAAAAGCCGTGGGTACCCTTTTTATTATATGCGGTTTCGTTATTTCAGTTTACAATTATTTCTCTCAGGCGATTGCTTTGACGAATTAAATGTAGACTAAAACGAATTAGCCAACTGATTGACTAGCCTCTGGCTCATAGATAAAACGGTACACGAAGCACGATATTGCTTTGTAACATGCATTCCCATAAGAGATCAGTACAGACTATCGCCATCTTCAAAGTAGATGACATCATTTACACCATCGATAGCAACATAATGAAGGCTAATACGAAATGCAAACAACATTTTGGTATTAGCTCGCTGGGACAAGTGAATAATACGCTATTTAGTTCCCAACCGTTTAGAGCTATTTCACTGTAGAGCATATAATAAAATCATATAACGGTACAATGTTTCTGGCATGTGATCTGCCTTTTCCTGAGATTCAGACATGTGGGTATGTTCAGACTGTCTTGCATATTACAAACATGTTATTGTCAACTTTTATCTCATTTGTTACATCAGTGGACCGCTGTAGCTGGGGTCGTAGGTGTCAGAAAATTAAGTGTGAGGGCTGCCAAAATAATTCCCTGGAAAACCAGGTATGGAAGGAGTATGTATGGATGCAAGTACTCAAATGACAACTAATCAAAATTACAGCAACTGTTTGGTCTTTTGCATGCCTTGCAACTAAGACACTTCATTATTTGCAAAGTCAAGTGAATGCTTGATCAAGCCTGAAAATAGTGTGCCGTACATTTGCAGAATGAGGTCCCCAGAGGTAAATTTAGTAATGCTACTCCGCACAGCAGGCTAGCATCACCAAATTCACCCTCTGTGGACCTCATTCTGTTTAGGCCTAATCTTCTGGGAAGTATCTATAGTCTCAAATTAACATCATTTTTAATTACTTTTTCCCTTTTGTTCAGTTCAGATGAACATCACCAGCTTCCATCGGAGAACTAAATTTGATCATAGGTCTCTGATAGAGGCCTAAGCAGAATGAGTTTCCCAGAGGGTGAATTTGGTGATGCTAGCCCAAAGTGTGGGGTAGCACCACTAAATTCACCCTCTGGGGGTCTTCATTCTGCAAATGTCAGACACACTATTGCCAGACTAGCATTTGATGTCCTTTTGTTAGTGTAATCATTAGAGCACCTTTTGACCCTTTCATGACGGGAACTGCGCTGGTGCAGCATTAAAAACTCCCATAGGGAGCCTCCCATACATAACAGAATGCACTAGATCATGAAACCAAGGCTTAGGTTGTGAGGATGTGATAGTAGTGGCCCCCATGAAGGGTACCTATAAAGATCACAACCAGTTTATTTAGCACCTGCATGAAAGTTCTCCACCTATAGAGATTGGGAACTGCAGAACAAGATGCAATGTCTGGGAAGAATCCAGATGTAATTTGGGAACACCTGTTTTCCAGCAGAGGATACATGTATCCCCATATAACTTAATAAAGCTTCTACACTGAACCAACACAGATACAGATACATATATTATAAATATGACATAATATTTTAGATTTCAAAATTAAATATGCAAACAAAGGCTCTATTGCAGCTGTATATTTTTTATTTACATAGCATATTGTTGAACTGGCTTAAAAAAGTGGAAAATTCAGGTTGCCTCAATACTGTTCACTAGGAATTTGGGAACATTTGGGCTTCTCGAGTTTAGGCACCCATACCAGTAACAGGTATATAAACATCCCTGGATATTTCCCTGAATGTTGATGCCCAACCCTACCTTCTCATTGCATTCTGCCTTAACTGACCTTTCAGTTACAATCAATAGAAGAATACCAGCATTTAGTGGCAGCATTTTAAAAACAATCAAAAAATGTATCGAATTGATACATTTCTACTGCCAGATAATTAAGCCCAAAAAGGTAGCGCCTACCTGCTGGAACAACCTTCTTCCCCTTTGATAAGCTGGCTTCTGGACTCGTGCTGTGTCAACCAGATGGAAAGAGCTCTCATCCTCTTCATGGTAATAAGCATACTGGCTTCCTCCTCCAAATGCTGAGTTATACTTTCCTGAATTGGGACAATAAATGGTAATAAGCATATTGGCTTCCTCCACCAAATGCCGAGTTATACTTTCCTCAATTAAATAGATGGTTTGTTATGGACACAGTCATGGTAATAAGCATACTGGCTTCCTCCACCAAATGCAGAGTTACTGAATTGTGACAATAGATGGTTTGTATAGAGACATATACCGATCCCAACCACAGCATACACAGCAGTCACATTATATTTCCTGTTTCTAAATGTGCATGAAATTAAACGTGCATGCCCTTCAACAGCTACAATACCATGTGTCCATTTTGGCAGACCTCACAAGTTTTATGAGAATAAGCAAGTGCTTGTAACAATGGTTATAAGGCCATGGTTAATTAAGTTTACGTTTTAATAGCGTCATCCAGGAGACTGATAATTAAATAGATTATCTCTTTAAATAAAAAAATTCAGATAATTTCCTGGGTGTGAAATAATAATTACGAGTTGGAAATCCCTGCCCGGAAAAGATTCTACAGGGATGGAAAAGATTCTACAATTAATATAGATTTTATTTCGATATTATTTTATTCAATTAATTGGACACCTCTTTGTTCTATATATAGAATTATTCGATAGAGGCCTCCAGCTTGGTGCTCCGAATGAATGCGAGCCGCAAAATGTCTGATTGATTGTATCTATTGTAATATTAAGTGTGAATCAAGTAGATAAGACCTAGAATGTAGCATGTGATTATTTTCAATGATTAAAATAACTGAAATAACAAAAAAAATGCAAATAAAAAAAGACGGTCATGAATATCAGGGACCATTATTGAACATTTTTGTATTTGTGACTTCCAGAAATGAATAAATGTAAAGGTCTAAATAAGCACCATATGAGCATGATTATTTTTACAAAACTAATAAGCATAGGGGTACGTTTATTGGGATCCTGACAGTACTTGTTCTGTCTGATCATTCACCAATTATGAAGTAACATACATTGATTGGAATTTGACCATTCAGCCAATGCACGGTATATGATAACTTTTGTCGGAATTTGATCAGTTGAGAAGCGCAACCCTGACTGGTGAGACTTAACTAAGACAATACAGGTACAGGTATGGCTTGGATAGAAATTTGAAAATATAAGAATAGTAGTTGCCTTTTGCAGGAGACTATCAATTGATTAAGAGATCGCATTCTTCTCTCCAATCGTATTGTGAGCAATGACATTGTAACGTAACCTCCCGTTTGAAATTATTTATTATAAGACTATCTTCAGAATTAATGTGACAGCGAGCTACTCATGTCAAAAACTGAACATTTAATCTTCAACATTTAAAACATTTAATAATTTAACCACACCGATGCACAATGCAATATTTTCAAGTAATAATACAATACATGTAAATCAACTGACTAAATAACTTGTTATTCACAGAATTAATTGCCATCTGACTATCCAAAGAAACACTATTTCTCATCAACAATAAACAACAAATTATACGTTGTCAATAACAGTGATGAAAATACAGTATATATACTCAACAGAAAAGATTGCCTGGAGTGTACCGGGAACTTTGAGCAAACACAGTAGGACTAAAAAAGACTGAATAATTGAACTAACCGAGATAACGCTTGTCCTGGTAAGTGGCTCCTGTCCAGTCAGCAACCTGAAAAAAAATGAAAAAGCAATGATTTTGAAAGTCATTTGAAATGAGAATACATCAAAAATTTATATTTGTGATATCAACTATTGTTCACCTTTTTATATATGAAAGTGATGTATCATGTATGGATGGGGGGGAAATTGACCGAGGGGAAAGGTACCCTAATAGGGACCCATTGCCCCCAAACGGAAATGCTGCTAAAAGGGACATTTATTTTGAGAATATATGTAACTTATTCCCATTATATGTATCGACTATACCGTACGCTTAGTCAAGTTTAATAGTATGCTTAAAAATTCCTGCAAGCAACTTTTGGAAATGAGGTCATCTATCTTACTGACCTCAGATCAGTGATCTGCGCACACCCAAATATGGAAACTATTACCTGTATGACGAAGCTCGTCAATACATTGAAAACAACTGAAATGTAATGCTTGTCATGACTTTGTGGCTTAGTACTGACTATTTTGGATATATCTTTTGATGGAAAAAAATTATGTGCCACGCAGGGAGTAATCCAGGGCCCATTTGATATCGGTATTGCAACCAAAATCATCAAAGATAGGTGCCACCCAAATTAACTGTAATTTTTTTTATTTTTTTTGGAATTCAGGCAGACATTACTAATGGAATAAAAGGTCGGCCGACCACAGTGTCCCCCGACAACGTGGCAAGTCGATGGCCACTTTGTTAAAGAATTTTTTTTAAATGTCTATGGCCGCTTTGTTAAAGAAATTAAACCAGAGTTTCAAATCTCTACATTTAAAACTGTAGGAGGAGTTGATTACACCATGAAGGTACCCAATCTCATCCAAAAGGCAAAAATGTTCCAAATTTTCTAAGTTGAAAACCCCCCAAAAATATGGAAAAAATGATATTTTTTATTAGCTATATAGATGTTGCAAATCACCAACATGTTAGGAACAATATCCCAGAGTTTCAAATCTCTACATTTAAAACTGTAGGAGGAGTTGATTACACCTTGAAGGTACCCAATCTCACTGGGGGTAAGCTGCTCCGTGGGAAGCGGTTCGCTTGTGATAAAAGCTCCAGTGCGCAGTTTACAATGCGACGGTGCGTCTGTGATTATTTTGTGAAAAAGGAAACTGAAGTATTCAAAATGGTACGTATTATCTCTATAAACAGCATTATTCTATGGAACGTCGGTCACAAATGACCAACATGCTTCAACTGTGATTTATATATCGCATTTATTCGAACACATTTCCATACCATGCAGAAGCAGCTGATTTATCACTTCAAAACCCGATTGTGTAACGAGAAAATTCTTAATAACATGATATTTTGTGTATGAAAACGAAATAATCTGAATAATGTCCCGTATCAATTGCTATAACAAACACCTCCGCCGTGCGATTGTTGTTGGCGTTGGTGTCTCAAACAACTAAATACTGAGAAAAATGCATTTTAACACCACCACGTGGACGCTCCAGTTCGTATTTCGATAAGCGCCAGCGCGTAGACCGCCGGGACTGGAGGGCTCCAGTGCGCATTTAAAAAGAGATTTAGGGAATTGCAGAGGTGAAAACGATCGAAACAAGTTCGTATTTATTATTTCAATCACATTGGCATTATTGGAGCCTAAAACATGACAATTATCGTGTGGTGTTTCCGGAATTATCAGTTATATACCAATAGTATATCCTATTATATACTCCAATCGATATGTATTTGAATGTACATGCAGTCCTGTGTGATTCACATGTTATTGTACGGATATAATTAAAACTATTCGTTTGTTGTCAGCCTAATTGATTTCGAATAGTGGGTTGATCATGTATGCATATTACGATGTGGGAGATTGACCATGGCATGCATGTATTCGCATAATTAATCTTGCAAAATAATTGTTGATATGCGGCTTGTGTAAGTCATAACACAATATGGATGTGCCATTATATATAAATGGCACGAAAACGGCATGCATGACCTATTAAAGGCAGACAATCCGATCAGGTGGTCCCCGTATAATCAGATTCCAACAACAATAACAACAACATTTTTCAAAAGACGCTTTAGTTATTAAAATCAACTAATTGCAAAAAATAATGCCAAATACATGCAATTATGGATGCATTTTAATATCTTTTCAGAAAGGTCCATTAAGATCATTGAATCCTCCATTGACCCTTCCATACACGCATACATCTGAAATGACAATAATGAAATAATAAGCGCAAGATAATCAGGTATAATTGTGGGTAGAGTGTCTTCATTGCGGGTGGGCAATATTGGGCAAATCAATTTGCAATACAGGGGTCCAGGAATTTTTTGTTTTAATTTATCATATTATTTTCTCAAAATACTATAATAAATTAAAAACATATATATTACCTGACCCCTGTGATTTGCACTCCACCCGGAGTTGAAAGACATTTATATTTACAACATATATTTCAGATACTTTCAAATATATGGGGGTATATCGTTGGAGTTCCAACCAGTTGCAAACCTGTTTCAGGTAACAGTCAGAATATTCAACCTCAAGAGTGTGCAAAATAAAAGGAAAGTCTTAAGTTGAGATAAAAATGTGCTCCAAAGTGGGGGATACAGTTGGAAATTCGAAGTTTGACACCCACCCAAACCAAGACCCTCTAGTCACGTCCCTGACACTCCCAATCGTGCATCAAGGTGTGAGCTTTCACTGAAGCAACATAGCGATACCAGTTCAACGTATTCCCAACTAAAATAAATGTCTAATAATCATAATTACGAATCCATATCACCATTATACATATGGTGTTATGGTTCTGCGAAGAATGCACTGCAAATGATATGAATATAATTATTATATTATAGTAATTATATATACTAATGTCTAATTATCGTAATTACATTCGTATCATTTGTATTACATTCTTAATTGTCTTAATTACATTCGTATTCGGATATTTATGCTATAAATGATATATAATATATTAAATTACAACATAAAACACAAGCTAATTGAAGAAAATGACACTGAGGAAAGCACACACCACCTTCTGTAGTTTTCGGTTGTCAGAATGTTGATTATCCTGCCAAAATAAGTCAATTACGATTCCATGACACCTACGCACTGGCGCTTTATTTCATCACAAGCGCACACGATGTGTAACCTGTTATCGCAATGGCACTGGGGCTTTTTGTCATGATTTGAAAGCTTTCTGGCATTGATTTAAATGAGCAGAATACATCGACACTGATTGGGGATTACTAGATGACGTATTAGCTTTATTGTTCAATATTGTTCACGCTCAAATAAGCTTTTAAATACGGTCTATTCACCCGGTTACTTTCGGTAGTTTCCCATAGTAAATGCATAGGGAATACTTTTCAGCAATGCTAAACTGGGAAAAGGAGGGTATTGTGAGCAAAGATGTGACAAAACGTCCCTGATTTTGTTATAAATGTTATCGTAGAAGGGAGCAGCAGTGGAAATTCTTTTCTATTCCTTACCTTCAATCTGTGTTCTTTGAATGTTGTAAATAAAATAACTTCTTCTGACCGGATGCGCATTGGAGCTTCGCTCATGCGCACTGGAGCTTTTATCACAAGCGAACCGCTTCCCATGGAGCAGCTTACCCCCAGTGAATCTCATCCAAAAGGCAAAAATGTTCCAAATTTTCTAAGTCAAAAACCCCCCGAAAATATGGAAAAAATGATATTTATTATTAGCTATATAGATGTTGCAAATCACCAACATGTTAGGAACAATATCCCAGAGTTTCAAATCTCTACATTTAAAACTGTAGGAGGAGTTGATTACACCATGAAGGTACCCAATCTCATCCAAAAGGCAAAAATGTTCCAAATTTTCTAAGTCGAAAACCCCCCAAAAATATGGAAAAAATGATATTTTGTATTAGCTATATAGATGTTGCAAATCATCAACATGTTAGGAACAATATCCCAGAGTTTATAATCTCTACATTAAAACTGTAGGAGGAGTTGATTACACCTTGAAGGTACCCAATCTCATCCAAAAGGCAAAAATGTTCCAAATTTTCTAAGTCAAAAACCCCCCGAAAATATGGATTTTTTTGGATTTTTTATTAGCTATATAGATGTTGCAAATCACCAACATGTTAGGAACAATATCCCAGAGTTTCAAATCTCTACATTTAATACTGTAGGAGGAGTTGATTACACCATGAAGGTACCCAATCCCATCCAAAAGGCAAAAATGTTCAAAGTTTTCTAAGTCGAAACCCCCCCAAAAATATGGAAAAAATTATATTTTTGATTAGCTATATAGATGTTGCAAATCACCAACATGTTAGGAACAATATCCCAGAGTTTCAAATCTCTACGTTTAAAACTGTAGGAGGAGTTGATTACACCATGAAGGTACCCAATCTCGGACGCACGGACGCACGGACGAGGGTCATTTCTATAGTCCTCCGACGGAAACGTCGGGGGACAAAAATATCAAGAACTGAAGTGTATTGGCAGTAAATTCAGATATCCATGTTTCCTCAATACAACGCTACAGACGTTTATTTTCGTTCTTATTCTGGTCCGATGGAGTACTCTTTCTTTAACCATTGCAGAATGATCGCAGCACGACTAACGGCTGTGCACCAATACTATATTTAAATTTCTGTAATTTTATTGGCAACTTCCCTATTCCCGCAAATAAAAAACTTTATTATCGTAAGTGGGGATGTATTGGGGAATAACCTTTCATTTTGATTGCTTTACATGTACTAGACACTCACCCACTCAATCAACACAGAGTACTGATGTAGTTAGTCAAAACTTAAGAGAAAATTTCGTGGAAAGAAAGATAACTCTAATATAATCTGGAAAGATTAGGTTAGATTTTTGTCGATTGAACAACGTCCTCATTGGCGTATTGTACATGATCCTGGATGATCTGATATACATGTATGGGACACATAGGGGGAAAATTCATGACAATCAATGACTGTTAGATTATACATCGTCATGTGCTACTATCCTACATGTATACTCGTAGAAACACAAAATCAAAGTAATTCCCTTTCACAAGGCATCCCAACTCAACTCTGGAGCAAAGTTATGGAGCGGTGATGTTGTACATGTATTTGCATGTATTTCTTGAATGAGTGCTGAACAGTTTTACCATGAGCATGGACCTTCATTCTAGTGATGTCTTGAACTCTTCCGATAGTAATTTGTGTCATTTCATCTGGCTTCATTTGCCGTCAATGCACGGAGTTAGGGAAGGCCACAGCCATGTTGAATTTTTTTAATATTTTTTTAAATATCAGACTAGTTTTAGTGAATGTGAATTTTAATGTGCTGCTGCAGTTGAAGAGTGTGAAATGGCAACTAGCTGTGGACTTATTTATACTGGGAGCCAGGATCTTCGTTATGTTACATGTGTTACACTAGGGCTGGGCGATATTTCAATATATTGACTATAGTCGGTTTGGAAAAGAAAAACCGTATTGAAACCGTGTGTAAAATAAAAATTCAATATATCGCAACCGCAATTTTATCACCTCAAAATACGGTTTAAAATTACAATCCAATACTGAGTTGAATACTTTAGGGGACCGCTGATTGAAAGCAGCCTTTATCGGTCGCTCACAATTTAAGTCTCCATTGTCTTTTATTGTAACCAATGACGCAATGGTTGTATTTTGGGCTGAAGTAGAGCGATGAAGTATCTTCTTCCGAATCCAACCTGGTAGCGGTGTAACATCACTAGCGATACTTCGTCCAAACTTTCCGACTCACGACTCGGCGGTATTTGTCGTTCAATTATATCTTAAAACTTGACTCAGGGAACGAACATGTCTCAATCCTTCTAGAGTTGACGTGTTGGTGTTCCTTGGCAATCCTTGCCTAGAATTTGGACACATAAACTCACGAACTGCAATACTGTTCAATGATTAATTATGATTATTTTTACCGTGTTCAAAAGTTAATTAAAAATGTTTCGTAATTCATTGTGTATGATAAACTGTCCTCTGTCAACCTATGAGCACGTGCTTAGCTATGATGTAACGGGAATGTGCATCGCATGCTGATATGTAAACAATGGAGTAATCAGGATAACTTGTGCCTGTAATTCACTCAATGTTGTTTCGTATTCCAGAAGGCAGGAACTTTATAGAATGGGCACATGCTATTGTGAGAATAGGGTATAATTTACTGCCTGGCGATAGTGTGTACAACTTTACATCCCTTATAACGAAAACCCGGAGTGTTATATCTCTCATTTAAAATTTGATTTTACGTGGTAATTTTCAATAGTAAAATAATATTCAATAAAACCGTATATCGCGGTGTTATTTTGGAAAAATCGCGGTTTTTTAAAACGTCAATACCGCCCAACCCTATGTTACACCAACACTATGATGATGGACTATGTATGCAGAGTATGTATTACCCCATATGCGGGTGTGCCATAAAATCAGAATCTCAATAAGGCCACACAAAAAAATGTCTTAATTCCGCTTACCCGACCGACCTGCTGAAATTTGGCCGACATGGAATTTTTTTTCAAATTTAAAAAAAAAATTCAAAAAACTATTTTTTTATGCATGTAATTGACATTATTAAAGATGAATAATAATTTCAGGAATAAATCTGTATTCTGTAAAACCTGCCTGTGGTAATCTTGTTTGTTCTACTCGCATGCCTTGTCGCCCTTGTGAGAAGAAGTACTAGTAAGCATCCTATTTGAGAATTTAAAGTTTCTCTCCCCACTCAATCAAGGATTAATAGTGTTCATGCAAAGTTATGTATATAGTCCGTATAAAGATGACTGCATGTCAGCCATATCAAACACCCATCTGGGTTGGCCACTGAAAAAGCACATGAAATTATCTACTGGTTTATTCGGATGTGTAAAACTTACAAGCATGCAAATGACAGTGTGGATACTTAAGGTACTTCTAAGTTGGGGGTCAATTTGTATGCCGATGTGTGCTACCTCACTCAAGATGTGGGGCTGTGGTACCATCTTCAGTGTGCCCGAGGTGTGGGGACCAAATATTTCAACGCAATTGAGGTGGGTCTGACGGAACATTTACCCTATGCAGTGTGTCTGAGGAGCATCCTGGTGTGAGACATCCTGCCAGTGGAGGGGTCTTAGGTCCTGAGGAGTATGACCAAATATTTAAGTGAGGTTTGGGTTATCTTACAAGTCACTTTATTACTATTAAGTCACAGAAAAGCCCAATTATGGCGCTCGCCTTGGGCCTGTTGATATTTGTCCATATTGTGCTCTCAGGAAGATGTGCCACAACAATATAAACTGAGAGAATAATTTGAAGAAAGCTGCATAATTCAGTGACTGATCTAATTCATTGTCCACATTGACAATATTATCATATTATTGTGCTACATTATACATGGACATCCTTCACACAAGTGTAAAGTGTTAACATTAATATCCCTCTTAACAGTTGGGGGGGGATTTTTTTTGAATATTACCAATAAACAAAATTCCCTACTCCTTATCTGGAATTTTTTGGCACCGTAATAGGAAACACATAAGATTTTTTTTCTTTCCAAACCATACCATATGGTGGCTGTTTGATTCATACCTGTACCTACTTATAGGTAAATATTAGTTAAAATTATATTTTAATTATTTATCACTCACTATTTAGAAGGCCTGTGTAGAGCTGGGACGGTTATGCGGTTAACCGGTTAACCACCAACTATGGCCGTGACCGGTCACGGATTTGCCGTGGTCGGTTAACCGTAACATCACTATTATAGTGTATGATCACTGTGATGGTCAGCTATAACTGGCTATAAGAGGGGTAATCTGTCTCCGTCAATTAAAATGAATCCGAGATTGACGGAACAACATCAAACGCGGTGTCGGCTCTTTGAAGGCTAAATTTTGGTGTGGACACATTTCAAATTGATCCCAAGAAAATATAAATTGAGCCCAATAATTTCCACGAGCAGTCCTGCTTTCTATGATATACTTTTAAAAGTTGCCACGTTCTCTGGTGTTAATTCATTTACAATCTTTGTGGCTCAATTGCCGTTAATTAATCTTGAATTATTTCATTTTAACATGAGGCAATATATATATCAGAGCAGCTAATATTTATATTAAATCATTTTTGAACCATTACATTTAAAATAGTATCAGATAATGAGTTTTTCCATTCGAATATTAATCCACCTCGAATTTATAGAGTTATTGTTCTTGTTGCAGAACGTACATAATACGTTTCGTCGATTACCGCGAAATTCATAATTTTTTTCTTCTTCGAGGAAGATTCTGACGACGACCTGGAGTTCGATGGTTTCGACGACGATGGACTTGTCGTCTTCTGAAATTTGTTGTTTGAACTTTGTGCTATTTATGTGCGCTATTAACCGTTCCATACGCATGTTTACAACGTATAAATTGTATTTTTTGTTTTACCTGTCGACATCTGTATCTTGTTATTATTATATGATTTTATCTTAATAAAACGCATCATTCTCTTTATATAACGCAACTACTCTTGGTATCAGTATAAAATACGATGGTAAACCAGTATCTCAAGGCTAACTGAGATTTTGCACGGGGGGATCCCCGTGAGTAAGCCCATGCAGTACCCACTTTTTGGACAAAAACGTGCACGTGCCCCCTGGGCTTACTGAATTAATTAGATATGTGATTAGGCCAAAGCGAAAAATAGGCATGTTTCCACTCCCCCGCCCGCCCCACCTCAAAACCCCCCGACGAAACTCACTTTATTTATTTTCCAAATCCCGAAAAATAAAATACGATGTATTTACTATTTCCACGTGAATTAATACTACACTATTTATCAGGCCTCTCATTATCACGAGGCCGCGGCCGCCCGGCCCCGTAAAAAAGTCAACGAGGTCTCTTCGGCGGCCTCGTCAACAACCACGCGACCACACGGCGGGTTCCGGTCAAGAGGACTCAATCCGGGGTCCGGAACGTGCATCTAAATCATAATTGTAACCGTAATTATTTTGATCACAACTGAATGACAATAATAAAAAAGTTTTTCAAGTTTCATAAAATTATTGTTTTAATTGTTTCTAATTAAATTCTGCAGTATATATCTGAATTTTAATCCTTTTTAAGACGTTTGAAAATTAAAATAATGAAATAAGTTTGTAAACATAATGTAAGATCCGCAGTCGGAAATCCAAAATGGCCGACAATTTAAGAAAAATATTTTTAGACAATTATTTATATGAAAGATCTGCATTTTACCAATGCATTAACTAATTTAAACATGATAGTATGACAACCTGACATTACAATAAAGATTATGTGTACTTTAGATTGTTTTATTATTTTTTTTAATAGTCAAAATTGCCGTTTTTGCTGAATGAATCACCTATTTTTCAAGGTAAAAACGTAATTCATTAAAACAAACGGCGTGATTATAAACTCCCACAGGCCCCAGCGTGCCTCAGTGACAGTTTAGACCACATGCATATGTGTCATTTCTGTTATTGTATTTATAGCACAATGATGATAAGCTTGTAGTTAGAGATTTAATTATATATCACAATTTTTGTTTTGTTTTTTGACAGTCAAAATTGCCATTTTCCTCAATTAAAAAACCTAGCTATTTTCGTAGTAAACTGTCGCAACTAAAGTCTAAATCGGCTGCTGCATTGTGTAGCTCGTCACATATGGTCCAGCTATAACAGAACTAGACCCTAATTTACTCTTACAAGTTTTTAAAATGAGAAAGACAGTAGAAAGATTTATCAGATCATCATCGTTGGAATACTGTCTCAGAAAACCAATATTGAATATAGCAGGTTGTGGGCCATTTTTCAATTGGATTATTGCAAAAAATCCTTATTTGGAGTTATTTCCCTTGGGTTACAAGGAGTTATGCCCCTTAATTGTCGTGAATATTCTTCGGCAAAATATTCACCCCGCAATTCTTTGGCTAATCACATACATA
This sequence comes from Siphonodentalium dalli, assembly GCA_032622095.1. Lineage (NCBI taxonomy): Eukaryota > Metazoa > Mollusca > Scaphopoda > Gadilida > Siphonodentaliidae > Siphonodentalium > Siphonodentalium dalli. The sequence continues at coordinate 197,886,956 of CP136065.1, read as the reverse complement.
CATGTCCTTGATATTTGAAACATTATTTCATAAGAAGAAGACTATTCATTGTATCATACTTTTCCACAATAAAATCAGTTTTCTCATAAATTCTCCGGCAATTTAGGTGTAAAATTAGCTCGGCAACGAAAGAGTTAAGAAAGACAAAACAATTCTTGTCTCTACGTTTGACAAATTTACTTTTAAAGACAACTTTGAAATTAAAACAACAGTTGATGATAAAGGTCGGTCATTTGTCACAAAGGCATACTGCAAACTATGTCGAGGAAATGCATCAACATTAATCTCTCGCCTAAACAAAATAGTAGTAATTTTACTAATTTAGTAAAATATTTATGTCACTGTCGGTTAGCAGTTTTGGAATAGCCAATTTTAGGTTAATTTGGATTCTATAAACAAATGTAGGCCCCCAACGAACAAAAGCAGCCTCGTAAATTCTTTTGCGGGGCCTCCTTGGCAGCCTCGCACTGATTTTGATAATGCGAGGCCTGTATTAATGTACGTCAACTAACGACATGCCCAAATATACTGGCAAAATAATGCTACACAATATTTACGCGAACGCAATCGCAAAGAATACATCTGTCCCAAAACTTCCAACGGTGTCTGAAAAGAACGGACTGTAACAACCGGATGATATAGGCCTACGGTAATTTACCGAACGGAAGCCGGAGTGTATATTTACCGGAAGATCTAAAACAATTTTGCCAACATCCGGGAAATAGTGTCAACATGTCGTCCCAAACAAGTGCCAGCAGCGTGTTGGCACTTAAGTTTTTTAAATGCATCCACATGGCGCAAGGCAGAAACAAAATGACAAAGGTTCCCCACTGCAACACCTTTTTTCAAGTCTATGAAAAGAATCACCCCAAAGGCCTTGACGCCCAATTATGTGGAAAGTTATTCTACACTGTTGTAAATATTGAAACTAGTTGTTTTATTGAATATTAATGAACATATGTACAATTTGCACATGTAGATTAAATACAAGGCACTGAAATTCAGTACATACATTGTTAGCCTTCACAATAAGTTCATAAATGACATAATTATTAGAAAGATAGCACAAATATGATATTTGAATTTCCCCGCGAAAAAATAAAGTGAAAAAAAAAAAAAAAGTGAAAAGCCACCCCCCCCGCCCCTGTTTTTTTTATGGATGGGAGTGGAAACACACCTATTTTTCACTTTGGCCTTACTAATATGTGTGTCATGGGTGACAACTTCTTTGTATAATGGGCAGGAGCCGTTCTCAAACTTACCATGTCAGTGAGCATCACAATCATCGCCGTTCTGCATACTGGGCTTAGGCCTAAAAAAAATTATACCGTGTTTCTGCTAACGGGACCTCTCCAGGGTAGGGTAGGTAGGTAGGGATTTAATTTAATTTTTTTTTTAATTTTATTTTTTGTTCACACCCCGATCACAGGTTCCAAGCTGTATTTATGCTATTTGGACAACCCAGTGGTCATATACAGTCTTAAATTGTATTCCTAAATAAAGGGAAGGAACATTTTGACAAACATTGAGAGTGGATATATAGATAATTGGATAATGTATACAGCCTATAATACAGGGTATAGAATGGATGGATAACATTCACAATGTCGAATAATTTTATTCAGTATTAAAATATATGTATTAAGACATTTACATATAAAAGGCCCCCATTACAAATTGGCTTAATTTTACAATTTGTAGGTTTCATACAGAGAAAATTTCTGTTGAAGTAATAATATTCATGTATATAATCTTACAATTCAGCTATTTCTCAAATACATGTACACCCAAAATGCTTAGGCAGTTTCCGATCTTGTATCCTACATGGTAACAAGTCATACCCTGGATGGCAGCAGTGACTGTGCATTAGTTGTGGAGAGAATCTTCGCTTGTAAACAAAATATGATTAATTGGCCAATTGACATAATAGAACTAATTTATGTCAGGCCTTAACAACCATAATGTTTTGTGAGAATCAAAATGCAGCATTTCTACAGCGAATCGGCTTATTAAGAATCATGATTCTCTTTCTAGTCAGGTTTAGTTTAGTCGGGCTAAAACAGCTATTATATATATCCATTCAATTGAGTCGTTTGTGATGAAAATGTCGAAAACACTAAATAAAATTGGTTGCATTTCACAAAAGAAATATTATTTCACAAAAGAAGTATTATTTTGATATAGTGTGTATGATTATTCCAATCATCAGGCAACACAACGTCAACTGTGCGGTGAATTATCTATATACGCACTTATAAGATACTACTTTTTAGACAATAGGCTTTTGCATGAATTGTAAGACAAATTACATGCATATAGGTTATCACCACGTTGCGTGTTCCCGAGATAGGTATTCATGTCCTGCAACCAGAGAAGCTTGAATATGGATCTTGGAAATGCACAACACATGGTGATAACATATATGTATTCAATTTGAATATTTCCTTGCTACAACTGGCTGCAACCCATCTTCTTGACAATTAGGACAAATGGGTGTCACAACCTTGTACATTTGCCTTGGAGACAATTTTATAGCCCCACCCAATTCCCCACAACGGACGCATCGATCAGCTTCTCCTATTCCAGAGGCATAATATTGTGATTCAATCGGCGAGGCACATTCCAGGGTTTCACGGGTAACTGCGACACCATACAATTGATGATCATCTGGGCAAAGTGGTGCCAGTTAGCTGACATTCCAAAAAATGCCATACGTGCCTGAAATGTTTTTTCCGACCCCCCCCCCCCCCCCCCTGCAAAAATCAGATTAAGAAGTCACCTTGCCACTGGAGTTCGCAAACACAAGAGGTACATGGTGATCTTAAAACAACTGTGTTAAATATTATGAGCCATGAATGCTGCTATGTGATATTCTATATTCTAATATAGTAGTAGTTAGTAGTAGTAATTGTTATATTAAAATTAATAGTTCTAATATATGTACATGTATGATCTTGATATAAGTGAGTATTTAGACCTGATATAAGTGAGTAGTTAGACCTGCCAAAAAAATTCCCACCCTCCCACAAATGCTCAATGTTATGCATCCATACTTGTGTTACACCTTTTACTGGCTAACAATCACTCATATTTAACGGCAGAATGTTGAGAAATTCTATGAAACATTCACTTAGTTTAAACAATATTTTATTTTGAACAAAATTAGAAACAATCACTTGTCATATATGTCCCAGCTCATTTAAGTTATATTAACCAACACCCCTTCACATATCAAAGTTAATAAAGGTCTATATAGGCTCAAACATGGACCAAAAGACATCGTTTTATGTTTGTTTAATGTTCCCTATTTTCGAGGTAGTCCGTAAATTCGCATTTTTGGAAGTTTGTTTCCAATTAACTCCGGTTTGATGGGTTTTGTGAACACGATTTTCACAGTTAATTAGGCTAATGACTCATTGAATTAAATTAATGACTGCAAGTAATAGAAAATACAAGATAATTTAGCATATTTGGAAAGACCAATGCAAAGAAATCACCGTGGTCCAGGAAAAAAATAAAATTACGTTCGGCAAAAATTAGGGTCGGGGGTTTTGAACATGGGTCGGTCGGGTTAGCAGAAACACGGTATAATTTTTTTTAGGCCTTACCCACCCATAATAGTACCTATAATATGTGGTTAACCGGTTAATCGCGGTTTTTTGCCGTTCATAACCGGTCACGAAAAACCCATAACCGTCCCAGCTCTAGGCCTGTGATTTATAGCCACTATAGTTTTTGTTAAGAAAGTGCTCTAATTCTGCATGGTTCCAGACAGTCTGACAGCACAGCAGGTAAATTAAAAAAAAATTCTGTCTAAAAGACTAAAACATCATTGAACCAATTACTGGGTCTGACTAATTTTCAAAAAATTCTTTAATCAGTTCTAATTGATCACAGTGGTTTATTTGAGCACTAAACTCTAAAGGACAGTTTATTTTATATATTCGGCTTTCTTTTTAGATCTAATTTCTAAATCCAAACACATCTCGAAAGATCGACAGTCATGTGATTCAATAGAATGAAACACCCAACACCAGGTTCATGGTCCCAGATATTCCCCCTCAACAATACTTTATACCCTGCAAAAGCATATACGGAAGAAAAGCCAGCACCTTAAAGACTACGTTACGAGTCAACTACCATTACACCCCATCGGTAACAATACAAAGTGCTTTATTCCACCGTCACATAATACAAATCAGTTTGCAAACTCATTCTCTGTCCGAAGTTCCGAACCATATGTGACTAGAACCAGTTGGAGGAATCAACAAATGAAAAGAGCGAGCCAGTGGATTCCTTCAAGAGCGCACTCGAGGAAATCATCTAGACCTCTCTCCCGCTGCATTTATGCCAGAATTGGATTTTTTAGCGTAACAATAGATACAGATGGTGGGATTCCTTTTTAGAATACCGGAAGTCAGCTTACGAGCGACATTTTGATGGAGGTAAAGTACCTATGGGAGAAATCAACAATTGAATAGAGCGAGCAGTTAGATTCCTCAAGTTCAAGAGCGCACTCGAGGAAATCATCTAGAATTCTCTCCGACCGCATTTGTGCCAGAATTGGATTCTGCAGCGTAACACTACAGATACAGATGGTGGGATTGCCTTTTTAGAATACCGGAAGTCAGCTGACGAGCGACATCTTGAAGGAGGTAATGTACCTACACTAGTATATGCCCCCCACCCCACTCCCAGAAATTCAGAATCATTGATGATTGATAATGATATTTAGAACGGCAAAACTTTGCCGGCTCAAGCCGGTTACCTTTCCAAGCCGATCGCCTTTAGCGAATGGCTGATATGGCATATCTTTGTATTGTTCTGGAACCATGCATGGCCCCCATCCATTAGTATTCTCTTGTATCTGCGGGGGTATAAAATGAGCCATGTTTATTTCTCGAGTTTCTGTCCAGATGGAAACAACGTGACAGAACAAAATGGCGGTAATAAAAGTTATTGCAAAGCGCGGAACCAACACAATTTAAATTAAACGGACCAAGCTACTCTTTGCCGGAAAATGTGCGCCATGGCCGAAGTTTGAAACTCGGTGATTGAAGACACTTCAAGGATTTATTTATTTATTTTCATTTTGATAACACGATCAACATTATACATTTATATACATTATACAGATAAATACATTACAAACGACAAATGCATTGAATAGGCATATCGGAAAATTTAAATGTGGATGTAGGCCTATTTGTATTGGCTTCGATCACCCTTTCCATAATACTGAATGGATTCTCACAGTATAAAATTGTATATCGGAATGGTCTATTATAAATTTGGAGGGATGTACAGGTAATATAAGCAGACGACGGGAATAAGAGTACAGAAGTAGTCATATTTTTTATGGGAAATGTTTAGATAATAAGTTCAACAAACGTTTATTGAACTTATTATCAGAACATTTCCTATGGGGCAATCACTCATCAATGATGCTTTAGTTTAGAAAGTGTTAAAAGAGGCTGTAAAAGTGCTAACTTTAGAGAAGAGGGTAGGTGGGCAGACATGTCGATAATAGGATGCTTGATGCCGAGGGCTATCAATGGTAACACAAGAAAGTCCCACGAGAATTGTTAAGTGATATGAATTAATTTAATGGAATACACAATTTTGCTTAGATATTAAATTATAAAATAATATTTACTTCATACTTTGGATTTAAATAAGAACAATAAATATGTACTTAGATTATTGACATGAAGAGGAACGTTTATATATGCAGCAATGCATCACATAGGAAATATTATATCACTAGAATTTACTGTCTGTAAATATGACTTAATGGGAATACTGTAAAATGTGGCATTATAAAATTGGGTAAATAATAAAAGGAATAGTTACCTTATTTTGTGGTATAAAGGCCTTTTACATAAATATTGATGTCCCAGTATGTTGCATGGAAGATGTGTTATGCATATGCATAACACATCTTCCGTGCAGCGACTGGTATAAATTTATATATTTTTAATACCTCCTCTGTGGAGAGTCACATTATAAACACTATACATTTATATGGAACTAGCAGGGTTACCCGGCGTTGCCCAGGTTAAAGTGATGTGAAACCCTCTGCCTGCTATGGTTGGGAATAGAGAATACTCTTGCTCAAAGTGTTACACATATTCTCATAAATTGTATAATCAAATATCATGGTATATAAGTATAGTGGCTCACCTTGTCGATTGTCATTTTGTTCCACCAATGATGAAGTATTTATTTATTTACATCTGCGTATACTTCAGACGTTATAATATGATACATGAACATCATAAACACATTAGTTCGAAAAATAAAAGACGACAATTGTGTTTTTACATATAGAGATGTATCAATCAATCTAGTGGGTTGGACTAAGATCTTGAGGACTATATCTATAAAACGAATTTCGATCCCATTGAATTATCTTTAAAAGCTTTTTTGAATGAATTAGTTAACCGAACTCATATGGAAAAGATTATTGCTTTGAGAGGTGATAGACTGTTGAATGTTCAGGAGGAATGGGGTGCTTTGACAAAGGCGTTAAACAATAGCTCATAAGCAATAAAAAAGCTATTTTGACAAATAACCAGATACAATCGATACAAAGACTGACACCAGGTATCAATCCAACTTATAGTTTGTTTTATTGATATAGGTGTACACGCAAACACAAATAAATACCAACATATATCGTGTTTTTGACAGACGAAGGTATTATTTTTTGTTTTGTCTATCATATGTAAACACTTATTGATATGCATGTACTGTATGGTGTGCAAGGAGAGTGCATGGTTAGTGTGCAGGGACCCCACCCGCCCCACATATGATGTCATTTTAATTATTAACATGATTGTTTTTGTAATACTTACATATATGTTTGTATGACATCACTGTATATAATGTACATAAATCATATGAATAAAAAATATAATAAAAAAAAAACAACAACAAAAAAAAAAGATCTTGAGGACACCTGGCTATCATATCCCATGAACTTGCATGAAGATACAGATGTTTTAAAGAATTTTCAGGTGCTCCTCTGTTCATGGTGCTATATATTGGCTAAATAATCTCAGTTTAAAAGAAATGTTGCTGCGCATGTGTATCAGCTACATGTGCCAGACACAGAGCGAGATTTTGAGTTGTTTATGTCAGTCAATGAGTCTGTTCTAAAAATTCCGCTGTATTGGGCAGATATACCCTTGTCAGATGTCAGTAAGCGTTTTCTTTTATATCAGAAGAAAGTATATTTGACTGCACACTGTGACCACTATTTTCGATACATTTCCATATCTCTTGACAAATTTTTTGTGTGGAAACTGTATTGAATGGAACAGACTGAATTGTGTTATAATATATATGCAATCCTCTGACCGTTCGAGGTCTCTCAGTTTGCAAGAATATATGTATCTCTTAAGTAGAATGATATATATACGTTTAATGCTTCTTCTATGTATCTCTTTTTGCTAGCTCATTATGTGAATGCCCTGATTGCCATCCCCATATAAATATGACAATTGAGAAGATATAATTGTTCAAGTGACTTAATTGGGTCACCATTTGTCGAGATTGTGAAATTTGAACGCCCAAAACTCCTTAAAATGGCCTGGTGACTATATATAATTTATAGGTGGATATCGGCGAATAGAAATCTTATCAATGATAGTGCATATACTCTCGCCATCCGTGACCCAAGCGACACCAAATGTGATTTGATTAATCGTATCATTAGAGAAGAACATGTATGAATTTGGTGGAAATTAGTGCTAAATATATTTGTATCAGCTTTGACATATTTAAACCACGTCCATCAGACTCATGGATGCATGATATACTGGAGATGATTATATATAGGTTTGGTGGTAATCAGCAACTGAACAAATTCTTAGAATATTTATGACCCCCCCCCCAATCTCTCACCCAAACGGCAGCAATTTTGCGTCTTTAAATCACACGATTATATTCTTCGTATCATAGAGAAGAATCATATATAAATTTGGTGGAAATCTTAGCTAAATATAGTTTATTAAATCAATTGTTGATGCCCCCTGCAACGCTGACTCGAACAGCGCCATATCGCAGAGGTGATTATGTATGCGTATGGTAGAAATTGGAGACAAAACTATTTTGATACGCCCTTTTTGAAAAAAGGTCGTATTATGTAATCAGTCTGTCCGTCCGTCTGTCTGTCCGTCCGGCCGTCCGTTAAAATTTTTTGTTTCCGAACGATAACTCCAGTTTGGAAAATTTGATCTGAACCAAAGTTGGTATGTGTATTTCCCAGCTAAAGATACAGGCCAAGTTCGAATATGGGTTCCGTCCAATTATTTTTACATGAGTTACGGCCCTTTTACGACTTAGAATTTGACCATCTGTTAACATTTTTGGTTTCCGACCGATAACTCCAGTTTGGATTATTTGATCTGAACCAAAGTTGGTGTGTGTATTTCCCATCTAACGATACGGGCCAAGTTCGAATATGGGTTCCGTCCAGTTATAATAATGTGAGATACAGCCCCTTTTCGACTTAGAATTTGACCAATTTCATAACATTTCGGTTTCCGACCGATAACTCCAGTTTTGATTATTTAATCTGAACCAAAGCTGGTGTGTGTATTTCCCGGCTAAAATTACAGGTCAAGTTCGAATATAGGTTCTGTCTAATTATTTTCACATGAGTTACAGCCAGTTTTCGACTTAGAATTTGACCGCATTTTGGCATTGAAATTAGGGGTATATCAGATATTCTTCAAATGTAAGCCCAAAGTATTATTTTATTTTGCGGTGGTACAATTCGAAATAGATAAAGGGCGTATTTTGCCACGCCCTAGCGATGCTCTTGTTTAAATCTTGCCGACCTCCCCCTTTTCACCCCCTGACACACAAACAGCGTCACTTTAGAAAAATTTAACCCGCACCATTATCTTCCTCGTAAAAAGTTACCCCTCTTAGAACGCCTTGGTGCCATATCGATTGTACCCTGTGAAGTTCTATATAGAACGCATACAGACAGACAGAAAGACAGACAGCACAATTTGATTTCTCGTATCATTTGAGAAGAACGTGTCTGAATTTTATGGTAATTGGTACAAAAAATACTTTTGATAAGTTTTGGTGACCCTCCCGTCCCTATTTCGGACTCAAGCGGCGCCACCTTTGTCACCGTTAAACCACACACTTAGACCCATTAGAGATTAGAGATGCATATATTTAAAATTGGTGAAAATTGGCGAGTATACAAATTCGTATCAAATTTAAGGTCCCTATATCTCTCACCCAGAGGGCACCAATTTGTGTATCTAAACCACATGATAAGATTCCTCGTATCACGGAGAAGAATATGTATCAATCTGGTGGAAATCGGCGCTAAACATATTGTTATCATTTTTGTGTATCCCTCTTACCTCTAAAACCACTGACTCGAATGGCCCCACTTGTGACATCCTTAAACCACACAATTACACTCCTGATATCACGGAGATGATTATTTATAAGTTTTGTGCTAATCGGCGACTAAACAAATTTTTATCAAATTTGGTGCCCATCCATCCCTTCCCCATCTATCACCCAAACAACACCAATATGGCGTCTTTAAATCACACGATTAGATTCATCGTATCATGGATAAGAACGTGTATCATTTTGGTGGAAATTGGCGCTAAAAATATTGTGTATCAATGTTGGTGCCCCTCTCCCTTTCAGTGGACCCCTGGCTCGAATGAGGCCACATTTGACAGATTTAAGCCACACCATTAGACTCATCATACCATGGGGATGATTTGGTATAAATTTGGTGGCAATCGGCGACTAAACCCATGCTTATCAAATTCAGTGCCCACCCCCCCACCCCCAATCTCTCATCATAACGACAATAATTTGGCGTTGTTAAATCTCTCAATTAGATTTCTTGTATCATGAAGAAGAATATATATCAATTTGGTGGAAATCGGCGCTAAAATTAGTTTTATCAATTTTGGTGCCCCTCCAACCCTTCCGTGCATCCCTGACCCGAACGACGCCACGTTTGAAATGTTTAAACCACACCATTAGATTCTTCATATCATGGGGATGATTATATGTAAGTTTCGTGGCAATCGGCGACAAAAAAAAAATTCTGCCCCCTCCCCCTTTTCTGCCCCTGACAACAACGGCGTCACTTTAGAAAATTCTAACCCTCACCATTATCTTTCTCGTAAAAAGTTACCCCTAGTAGACCCATTTCGTATCATCTAGATGGTCCCCCTGTGAATTTCTATAGAACACAGACAGACAGACATTCGCAAATATAGATATAGAAGATAAAGATAAGATAGATCTATATCTATATTTGCGAATGTCTGTCTGTCTGTCTGTCTGTCTGTGTTCTATAGAAATTCACAGGGGACCATCTAGATGATGCCAAATGGGTCTACTAGGAGTAACTTTTTACGAGAAAGATAATGGTCGGTGTTAAAATTTTCTAAAGTGACGCCGTTGTTGTCAGGTGCAGAAAAGGGGGGAGGGCAGAAAATAAAATTGTCAGCGATTGCCACGAAACTTATATATAATCATCCCCATAATCTGAGGAATCTAATGGTGTGTTTTAAATATGGCAAAAGTCGCGCCGTTCGCGTCAGGGGTGCCCGGAATGGGGAGGGGCAGAATTTGTTTCTGTCGCCGATTGCCACGAAACTTACATATAATCATCCCCATGATATGAAGAATCCAACGGTGTGGTTTAAATATGCCAAAAGTGGCGTCGTTCGAGTCAGATTTGCACGAAAGGGGAGAGTGGCACCAAAATTGATAAAACTAATTTTTGCGCCGATTTCCACCAAATTGATATATATTCTTCTTCATGATACAATGAATCTAATTGTGCGATTTAACAACGCCAAATTGTTGTCGTTTGGATGAGAGATTGGGAGGGGGTGGGCACTAAATTTGATAATAATTGGTTTAGTCGCCGATTGCCACCACACTTATACAAAAGCATCCCCATGGTATGATGAGTCTAATGGTGTGGCTTATATCTGTCAAGTGTGGCCTCATTCGAGTCAGGGGTGTATTGAATGGGACAGGGGCACCAAAATTGATGCACATTTTTTTTGTTTTGGCGCCAATTTCCACCAAATTGATACACGTTCTTATCCATGGTACGAGGAATCTGATCGTGTGCTTTAAAGACGCCATAGTGGTGCTGTTTAGGTGAGAGATGGGGAGGGAGGGATTGGCACCAAATTTGATAAAAAAAAATTGTTTAGTCGCCGATTATCACCAAACTTATAAACAATCATATCCATGATATCAGGAGTGTAATTGTGTGGTTTAAGGATGTCACAAGTGGGGCCATTCGAGTCAGTGGTGTATAGAGATGAGAGGGACATTATATCTATATGTTTAGTGCCGATTTCCACCAGATTGATACATATTCTTCTCCGTGATACGATGAATCTTATCGTGTGGTTTAGACACAACAAAGTGGTGCCCTATGGGTGAGAGATATGGGGACCTTCAATATGATACGAATTTGTATACTCGCCAATTTTCACCAATTTCATATATATGCATCTCTAATCTCTAATGAGTCTTAGTGTGTGCAGCTTGAGTCCGAAATAGGGACGGGAGGGTCACCAAAAACTGATCCAGATAATTTTAGTACCAATTACCATCAAATTCAGACACGTTCTTCTCAAATGATACAAGAAATCAAATTGTGCTGTCTGTCTGTCTTTCTGTCTGTCTGTGTGTTCTATATATAACTTCACGCGGTACAATCGAAGAGGCAAAAGCTGATACAAATATATTTGGCACTAATTTCCAACAAATTCATACATGTTTTTATCTAATGATATACCATGAATTAAATCACATTTGGTGTCGTTTGCGTCACGGATGGCGAGCGGATATGCACTATTATAGATAAGATTGCTATTCGCCGATATCCACATATAAGTTATATATAGTCACCCAGGCCATCTCCATATCATTTTAAGGAAATTTGGGCGTTCACATTTCACAATCCCTACAAATGGTAACCCACTTATAAGTCACTTGAACAATTATATCTTCTTAACAGTCATATTTATATGGGAATGGCAATCAAGGCATTCACACAATGAGCTAGCAAAAAGAGATAACTAGAAGAAGCATTAAACGTATATTTATCATTCTATTGAAGAGATACATATATTCGTGCAAACTGAGAGACCTCGAACCGTCAGAGGATTGCATATATATTATAACAAAATTGAGTCTGTTCCATTCAATACAGTTTCCACAAAAAAGTTACAATTTGTCAGGATATGTGGAAGGCGTGTTCAAAAATAGTGGTCACAGTGTGCAGTCATATATAGTTTCTTCTGATATACAATAAAATGCAGTTAGTAGCATATGACTTTTCAGGATCCTCCCAATACTGACATCTGACAAGGGGTTTAGAACAGACTCATCGACTGACATAAACAACTCAAAATATCGCTCTGTCTGGCAAATGTAGCTGATAAGCAGGCGCAGCAACATTTCGTTGAAACTGAGAATATTTAGCCAATATATAGCACCATGAACAGAGGAGCAACTGGAAATTTCTTTGAAACATCTATATCTTCATGGAGATTTGATAGCCATGTATCCTCGAGATCTTAGTCCAACCCACTAGATTGATTGATACATATCAATATGTAAAACCCAATTGTCATCTTTTATTTATGCGAACTAAAGACTTTGTGATGTCCATGTGGCATATTATAACGTCTGACGTATACGCAGTTGTAAATAAATAAATACTTCATTATTGGTGGAACGGATTAATCGCGATAAACAGAATGACAATTGACAAGGTGGGCCACTACTTATATTCCATGACTGTAATAATCATGTTTTGCGATGCTATTTGAATATACAATTTATGAGAAAACGTATAACACTTTGAACAAGAGTGTTCTCTATCCCCAACAAATATCCACAGCATACAGATGGTTTCACATCGCATTAACCTGGGCAACGCCGGGTAACCCTGCTAGTACACTATATATACACACAAATAAACAACAGTATACACAAAACACCTTTTCGTAAAGCTGGAAACACAACCCACCAAAATGTGGCGACAGGTATGGTATAGAATTGTTCAAACTGTCATTTTAATAATGCTGAATGCGGTTTGAAGTTTAAAGGTACACAATCCAATCAGACGGTCCGCATATCACCAAGATACAACAACAACAACAACAACAACAACAACAACAACAACATTTCTTCAAAATACGCTTTAGATCAGAATCGATTTATTGCAACAAAATAATGCTAACCGCTGTCAACGATGGTATCAAATTTCCCAAAACTTGTTATTTATCAACATTTTGTTCAACAACATATGGTCGTATTATCACTTTTAAAAGTATCACGAAATTTGGCTGTATTATCACTTGATTATAGAGTTATCCATCTTCATCCGCAATTTTGGCTGAGACCATCCGTTTGACCACGTCGTGTTTCCGGGCCACATTTAATTGCACATGCATCTCGAGAAATAACAAACTTCAAAAATCGATATCTGATCACTCTGAGCTTTGATGGGTGGGTTCGTCGACTCGAATAAAATATTTTTTACCCCCGAAGCCAAAATAATTGTAATTTAGGAGCATTAATTCGGATTGAGTACCTTTAACGAAAATTAACGGAAATGTATTAGAAATGGAATAATTTCACTGACTTAAAGGGACTCAAAGCCGTCGAAGTTGGTTCATGTGAAATACGATAAATTACACCAAAGTCTGTAAAACAACGATCATCAACAGGTACATTTAAAAATAGATCGACTGTTATAATTCTCCTTATTCATAACTCTCCAATAACGAGCTAGAGTTCACTATAACAGTTTTGATTACATAACAATGATTTTGACACACGAAATTTTGTTATCGGAAAACATTAATTTATTCCGGTGGGGATGCAGGAATGGCGCCAGAATTTTTCCGACGCGGGGGCTATATAAAGGCCTCCCCGACAAGGGGGGTGGGCTACATGCAGCACCCCCGACCCCACCCCTTATGAAAAAACAAATACTAATACTATAGTAAAAATACCATGATGATCTTTTTCTTCATGTTCTTCTTGATGGTGATGTTGTTGCAGACTTTTAGAATTTTTGCACATTAATACACGGCAATCGATCGTACCCAAGGTGTACGCAGCGTGAATAGACAATGTTGAGTTATATATGATCAATGCGATGTATATCTCTATATTAGGGATATTGTTCGCTGATGAAAACGTACACATTGGCTGATGTTACACTACATTGTTGACCAATACAGGTATTTATTTCAACAAGCGGAATCACGGCATCATTGCATGGGGGGTTATTGATAAATGAAAATAAGAACATATTCCTAATATTTTGTCACCTTCTTCTTGGTAATATAACCATTTAACAAACACATTCTATAGCTGTGAAGAATTATTATTATATACAGCTAAGAGTATATATACTTCTGCTGGGATGCACGTAGACGCCACAATCGTCCGATCTCGACGAGAGTAGCGAGATCGGACGGTTGTGCCGCCTATATAGGATGCACGTTCATATCACATGACGCTAAAGATGACAAAAAGGTCTTTTTCGCATACAAATATTATCACTTGAAGCGTAAATATTTGAAATAATGTCCGCTGCACTACACCAAGTTAATTGAAAAACAATCAAATACATGAACCAACATAGGGATAGAATAATGTATATTATAGGCCTACAGCTTGCCACTTATCCGGGTTTTGTAAATCATGGGGTCCGTTTCAGGTGCTTACCGATTCCGTTAATTCTGACTATAGAGAAAACTAGCATAACATCAGTCAAAAACAATTTCTAAGTTGAGTTTGTGGGGTATTTGAGTCAGTTTATAAAACATGTAAAATACATATAGACGAGGCTTTCTCGTAGAACATTTATTCATACTTTAGTTTACTTCGCGGACATATCGGCATGTTTGGGTCGTTACTATATGGTCACACACCAAAGTGTTGAATGGTAACGCAGTCTTCGCCCATTAACGATAGGATTCTGAAGCTAGGTGGGCTATAATAGCTTGCAGAATTTTCGATCGGACATACGGGCTCACTTCGCAATCGGGGACACAAGGAGTGCTACATAAATAGTAAATACAAATAATAAATAGGAAGAATATATATATATAAATTGATGTAATTTTTAGACAAAATTTTCCATATATATATATATATATATATATATATATATATATATATAGCCTAGACCTAAAAGAATACGACATTTAGGCCTACATTCGGATGTTAAATATACAATACCGGGTATAATTCTTAACAAAATCTGAATAGTTTTGCTTTGTATATGATATAAATATACATGTATATACTATATATAGGCCTATATTGATCAAAAGTAGATAATTTTCAATCAGGCATCCGTCAATCGTATGCAAGCTCAGAAATTTAAAAACATAATTATTATGGACTTATTCTGGTGAGTGAAACTGATAAAGTAGTAGGCCTATCCAGGCGCTATGTCAACTGGGGGAATGTAGCATTCTACTAACATCACCGAAAACATCGAGCACATTGACCGTATCACTTCTCAGAAAACATTGTCCGAACTACGCTCAATTGTAAATATTTACATCTGGATTAGGGACGCAACTATCGGCGATAAACTAACGAAAAGGATTTCGCCATCGAGAGTCACTGCCTTTAATGAATATATCAGATTGACGGTGTTGTCAATTTGGATATAATATTTGTAAGAATAACTATAGCAAGAGTATTCATCATTTCTAGTTGATCACCCTACCGGAGTGTTTTACATCACTTTAACAATTCATTACAATTTCAGTTTGGAAACCTGGACAAATTTAGCAACAACAAAAAACAAAACAAACAAAAACAGCAACAACAGGTTTTTTCAAAAGGTGCTGAGGGGTACACAGGTTTTGAAATGTCGTTCTAAAGGACGTTCAGTTTTCGTATCTGCCTTGTTTCTGTTAGAGAATAATTGTTTACGTTCCAATGAATATTAAAATGTACATACTGAAAACAAACTGCTAATGGTTGCCAGACCTTCATAAACACAATTTAAGTAACGGTGATTGTGCCGATCACAAACCCTGTGTATATACCCTTGAACAGCACATTTTCAAACCCTGTGTACCCTTCAGCAGGGTTTTTTTGGTGAGAGTGACCCCTTCAGCCATACTAGCTAGTGTTAATGCTGTCTCTTCTCGCCGGCATGCACTTTATAGGCATAATCAATTGTACTTTTTATTTTTTAGATAATGTACAGTCATTTAAAGCTATACGCCTGTACATGCGTATATATATACCCGTGTTAATTGAAAGAAAATAAGTTTCCTATAAGATAAGCTTGCACCATGGGTGGGGGTGGGGGCTGCAATCATACTGACCCCCCCCCCCACTTTGTCGGGAAAGTTAGCCGGGAAGTTAGTTAGACCCCACATCGGGTAAATCTCCAATTGTCACACATGCATATACTTAAAGATACGGGCGGCTTTGGCGATGCTGTTAAAATATTCACCTCCGTCAAAAACCGCCATAAATAGAAAGAATAGTAAAATATATATACCAATCAGAAATATGGCATAAACATGCAGTATGTTATTGTCAAAATTTCCCTCTTTGTTATGTAAACAAAAGCAAAACATGTTACGTTTCCTGGCTTTTGTTTAGATCCGTATATGGTAAACAATAAGAGCGTTATTTGTTACTGTTTCCTGATATGGAAATAATAAAGAGCGTTTATATCATTATTGTTGTGATTAACCAATAGAATTGCGCTGTGTTATGTAAACAGAAGCACAACTTCTGTGACACGAGCAGGCTCTTATTTACGTACACCATCGTACGTCTTGACGACAATAGGCCTATACTATTTACGCGCTGATTATATATGTTTGGCATATGAACAAAACTATATATATTTTAATATTCCTTCTGTTGATGGCGATTTGAACAAATTTGAATATTCTGCAACGAATGCCGCCCGTGTCGTTAATTGGTGCATGCTTCCAAAAGCCCCCTTTTGGTGATCGTAGCCCCGCGTTGGGGAAATCCTGGCGCCATCCATACTGTAGGCTATACCTATACCCGAATAAATTAAGTTGTATTATGTAGGCCCCATCTAGATCTATATATACATCGCGTACGTGACTGACGGTGACTCCGCGTTCCCACTCAACCCCCCCTCTCAAAGAATCCGATAGAATCAGGGGGGGGGGGGTGAAAAAAAAAATTCCGTCACATATGCCGGGGTGGGTGGGTGGTCAAAGCCACCAACAAGCAATTTTTTCCGCAACTAAAAAAAAAAATTCTGCTTGTTTTTTTAGTGTTTTGGCAATGAGTTGGGCTTCAAAACCACTTTGAATGAGAGAAATAATGTAATTCTAACTGGTAAACTGACTGCAGGCAGTTATCGTGTTGTATTTTGTTGCAAATTTTGAAATCCAAGATGGCCGCTGGCAGCCATGTTTTTTTGGCCGAATGACCTCAAAATGACTCATTCCTATTTACATGTCCATGTACATACATGTACATGATAAATAGTATGCACAGAAATTCATATACAGCTGTTTACAGTGAATTTTCCCCCCGCAAATCTCTGTTTTAGTGTTAAAAGGGGGGGGGTGGGTGTCAAAAAATGGTCGGAAAAAACTGCCGTAAACGGAAAAAAAATTGGCGGTGGGGTGGGTGGGTACAAAAAATGATCGAAAGGGAAAAAATGCCATACGTGCCTGAAATTTTTGTCCGACCCCCCCCCCCCCCCCCTGATAGAATAGTAAAATGCTAAGCTATCCATATAGCCCCAGTCTTCCCTTACATTATGTATGGTTACATGGCTTATGCCTCCACAGGCATATACTTTATCATGTTGCCTATAAGTTATACATGTATGCTATATATTTGAGTATATACAACCATGCATGTATGTAACATATATTGGCCTATATATACGCGATTACCGACGAACGACTATTGAACGATTGCGATTATTGATGAGCATTCGGACCAGAAAGAAAATTTACAAATATGATCTCTACTACACTGGGCTCATTTGTGTATGTACAGGAGATCGCATCGTGTGCAATTTTCAATATAACATTACGATATCGACTGCCGACTCGATCAGTCTATTTGTGAAAATGACTAGTTCTCACTGTCACACGATAGGCTGCGTTTAGATACAACGCTCTGGCATGTGTCCTCCTGTCTGCGACCATTAATACGGATGCTTGCATTTCTCTACGAGTTTGTGAAGTTGGGAAATCAATATTTACTCGATAGTCTCTCACTACAGCCGCTTCTAATTTAACTGGGGATGTCCTCGGATAAAAGTGACGACGAAAGTTCAGAAAACGGACATTCTTCGCCCCTCCCGGGGCCTGGACCACCGGTGAGTAAACAGTGGTAAACTCAAAATAAAAATACAAATTCTTTAGAAGTTTGCAACTTCAAGTTCAACTTCAAGCTGTCAACGGCGGCAGTGAACCAGTGACCATACCAGTCCAGCGTGACCAAGTGGCTTATAAGTTGTATATACTATGGTATAAGGACAGTAGGGTACACCTGTCTGTATAATAGTGTATACATGTAGGATTGTAGGTTTACTGTGCTTCACCACTGTCAGGGATGATACCAGTTGTACTGCCTACTGGTGTTCCGGTAGCTTACATCACTACTACAAGTAACTCATATAAATAAATCTCCGGGGGGGGGGGGGGGGGTGGGGGGGGGGATGGTTGGAAATATTTGGAAATGAAATTGGAAAATCTCAAGAGAGCATTTGGTGTTCATATACGTAATTATACTGGTACCGGTACATTGACATATACTTATGTACCGGTATGGTAAATTGGTAGGCCCCTAATATTCTATAGTATGGGAGTCCATGTATTTTCTCTTTTATTAAATAATTGAACTTAAGCGCAATTGAATTGCACTTAAAAGACTTAAGACGAGTTAAGCAAAATTAATTGCATTCAAGGCTTAATTTTAAGTCAATTGATTGCTCTTAAGCGCGAATATTTGTACATAAATATCATTCAATAATGCTTAAGGGCAAATGAATTGTTAGTGGGCAGCAATTGCGCTTAAGCACAATTTAAAACTCTGTAATTTCAATTGCGCTTAACTTCCTTAAGCACAATTGCTTAACTTCCTTAAGCGCAATTGAATTGCACCCTTGAAAGCACAATTATTGAGAATGGTAAACAAAACTTCCTCAATTCTTATAGAATAGTTTCAGGTCATGCAGGGCGACTATCAGGAGACATTTTTTTTACCAAATGTTAAGCAACCAGACCACCCTGATTATGAACCTCGTTTGATCTTCGAGGGGTGAAAGCTTGTAACATTTGGCTATTGCGTTTAAGCGCAATTGGGTAGAGGTGTAAGCTATTGCACTTAAGCACAATTGAATTATGCTCAAGCATAATTGAATTGTGCTTAACTTTAAGAGCAATTGAATTAAGGACGATTTATATTAATAAAAAATTGTGAAAATGACCTCCCATAATAAAATGTGTTTCGATCCCAACTTGACACAAATTCACGTCCTACACTTTATTTTAATTCCTTGGGCACATTCTTATCTTTGATAAATAAATCCATACAATAGCCATATAAAATATTGCATCTATGAAATGAGCATGTTGGAGAAAGCCATTCCCTGGGAACATCCACTGAACATGCAATTAAATGTTTACTAGTATTGGATAAAATAACAACACTCTTTTGTTGGTATTTTTCACCATCATGGCCTTCTTCAGCTGGCCAGAGGATAACATGAACTGGTTATATTTCTATTGATTGATTCAGATATTAAATCAATCCGAGGAATTAAGGAATTGTTGGGAGCAATGCGGATTCAATGGGCTGCCAATGAGGGTTCAAATGTTTTTGGTACATCTGTTTCTTATTAAAATGTGGTAAATCATAGAAAAATGTGCACTACTTGACATTGGGCAGCTACATGTAAATTTATGCTTACATTTGGTCATTTGGCCAGTGGTGGAGACCCTTCTGACATATTTATAGGCCGTTGAATATGTGTAGATGGTGCAGGGTATGTAGAATCCTGTTTACAAGCCAGGTACCGGTACTGTCAATGAAAAAATCAGTGCACAGTAAAATGTAAAAGCATTGTCTAAGACATGCGTGTATATTCGACTTAGACATCTACTGTTCTAAGCATTGTAGGAAGATCTGGACATGCTGTCAAAGTGGTCTGATAAGTGGCTTCGATTCATCAATTCATCAGAATGTAAAGTACATTACTTGGGCAATAGTGAAATAAAGAAACAAATCCATTTTATACAGTATCAGAAAAAAACATCAAAAATAACTTATTAGTACTAGTACTCACATGAAGAGAAAGATCTGGGAGTGAAATTTGATAACAAAATGAACTATGACAAACATACACATGTACATGAGTATCAACAACTGTTCATGAGGTGAAGCAAAAGCTAGGACTACAGTACTAATAAGGCCAAATAAAATAGTAAATAGTACCTTCGTTTCCGGTAACGGAGGGCAAATAATTGGGGTAGGGAGGGGGATAAACCTGTTCTTTTTTTTCTTCTTTTTTTTCTTTTTTTTAAATTCCCATAACGCACAAGGTAATAACAGCCCTTAATGTATTGTAGATACAGATATACTATGAAATAATGTATATATATAGTCTATCTAGATATAATATTGAAATGAACTTGCAAGGCACTTTATTTTATATTCTTTTATTTAAGTTTTTATTGTAAATTTGATCATATGGCCTGCAATAACAGGAGTCAGACTGCTCTTTGTACAAATCTCGCATATAGGAGTGGCTGTCTTGAATCTTTTGTCTTAGGGAAGCTTTCACCACACCACTACCTTCCCCACATTGGACACAAAAATACTAAGTCAATACCTCTATAAAACTGATATAGACTTTATTCTAGTTAGTTGAAATTATTATTTACAAATTATAGTCAGAACTATTATATATGATTGATTTTTGGTATAATTTAGTACATGCATGTAGAATTTAGTAGTTATTCCATAATATTAACATGTTGCGTTAAAGCATGAGTTCCCTGTATGTGAACAATATTGACCTGCTAAAAAAAATCCCACCTCCCTGCACCTTCCCACAAATCATCAATGCTTCATCCAATTTTCATACTGGGGTTACATGCTTCAGTGCCTAACTTTCAGAAAATTTAACAACAGATTGTTGAGAATTTGTATGAAACAATCAATTGTCATATATGTCCAAAGCCATTTAATTTCTATTAATCAACACCCCCAAACATTTCAAATTGAGTTAATAAACATATTCCATACCCATCAGTCTAAAAGACTTTGGGTTGAAGTTGCCTATTTTTGAGATATCATGTTTTTGGATGTTTTTTAGCCCACTATCCCTGGTTTAATGTGTTTTGTGAGTGCGATTTTGCAAGTTAATTAGGCTAATGACTCATTGTATTGAAACCAGCAACTTAAACTAATAGAAACTGGAAGAATAAAGTCAAGTTGGGAGAATGAGATTGGTAATTTTCAAACTGTAAATTGGGAACTTTGGAATTTGTTTTAATTTTGCCAATAAAAAGTTTACGGGGGCCATCTGGCGAGCGGGGGAGGGTTACCGGAGACAAAGCTATATTTTTTTTATGCCTAAGAACAATCAGGAGTACCATAAATCTATTCTATTTAATAATGACCAGCCGACAAGCCAAACTTATTCTGCTTAAATTCTGAGCATTCTAAATGCTAGTATTGCAAATATATATTTAAGCTATCAAGATTGGCAAATACAAGCACAAATTTAAATAGGTCAGTACTCTGAAGATAAAATAATATCAGAGGTTTTATGTGGACTCAGTGTAAATTCAAAGCTAATTTTTTTTATTTAAAAAATGGTGGAACATCACTTATGTTGATAATATTATCACCTGGTGAATTTTGTTGATATTCTATATACAAATTTTACTGTGCATGAAACTGCTTTATATCCCAATCTTTCTTAGGTACTGGTACATGTAGCTAATCTGATTAAGTATGGAGTCAGCCCTGGGAATTAGCCTAGGCAATAGGCAATGCCTAGGTAAAAGCAGAGGCAAAATCAGTTTGCCTAGGCAATTATATTGCCTAGGTAAAACAAGTTCATTGGGTTACTAAAATTGATTTGTGTCTATCAGAAATAGAACCTCTTTAGCTAAAATGATTTCCTTAAATCACTCTTTACATATATTGTCCTAAAATTGTTTCCATGGCACTGGGCCATTAACTAGCTACCCATAAGGGCACTAGTTTTGGAGATGATTTGTGGAATGTATATATGATGAGTAGTGGCCTGGAAATGTTCTCCGAAAAAAAACTAAGCATTTCAGGTTATTATTGAATCATATTGATTTGAGATGGCAATATTGTTGCAAAATTGCCTAGGTAAAATCTGTTTTTGCCGAGGCCGATTTCTTTCACCTAGGCAAAAATATTGCCTAGGCAAATTTTCCTTAATTCCCAGGGCTGTGGAGTCATGACATGCTAATGTTTATATTTATAATTATCCTCCTAGTAATCTTACCAGTATTAATTTCTACTGTTCTCTTAAACACAAAGCTGTCATGGCTTGGCCTGTAATCACTTCTTTGTTTCTCAAATTTAAAGTCTGGCTGGGGCAGACCAATTATATCCAAATGTTTATTATATACGTATGTACCTGGTTTTCATAATTTGCACCCATTATCCATATATTGGTCTGCAATGTATTAAAATGCCCCAAAGCTCTTGCAATTGAAGCTACATGTATTATAAATCTATTATTAAATACCTCCTATGTCTTCTTATTATTTCAGATGTATATAAACCACTTTTATTTGGTAACCATAAAGTAAAATTTATGCTTGTCTTGCTGACACACTACTAGTACCCTTTTATATTATCCCTAGTTGAAAACAGGCTTCTTTTGTGTGTTACGGGCCTGCTGCCCCTGTGCTTCATGCACATTTATATCTTAGACAGAGCCTTTATACAGTGGCAGCCCCTGAATTTTGTTCCTTTAAAAAAAATATTTATATATCCGTTTTGATAAAAACACGTAAAAACCACATGGTTTTGAGGTTGGTGAGTACCATGCATACAAAATGGCCGAGGCTAGTGCAAACACACAAAAACATAATATATGAGGAATTGACACAAAACAGCATTTTGACTGTTACAAGCATATGCTAGTTTATTTTTGAAACAAGTTGATACCTTATGTGTTCGGAAATACTCGGTGGTTATCTAATTAATTCTGTCCAAAGTTCACCATAGTTATGGCCGTTTTTGTTGGAATTTGCATTAATTTTCATTTCCGGATGATAACTTTAGTACCGGTATGTCTAAATTGAATGGAATGAAATTTGTTATGTGAGTTTACTAGCTCAAAATACAGGGCAAGTTCGAATTTGGGTTCCGCCCACCAATTTTTACCTGAGTTATGGCCCATTGTTGAAATTACCATGGGCGTACATGTATTGTGCCATGTCCCAGCGGTTCTCTTGTTATTTGTTAATTAAATTTTTGTTTTAATTGAGATCCTTGCTCAATTTAAATTATTTTTTTATTTATTTAAATAAAAATTATGAAAAACTAACACTGTTACAACATCTGCCAGGTACCCCTAGTCATTTCACCAAATTTTGTTGAAATTCGTCCAGGGGTCTGGGGAAAATATCTGAATAGACAGACAGATCCTACTCTTTTATACCGGTACATGTATATAGAAACCGACTGTTATTTCTATTAAATTCTACTTGTACTAACACCAGTAACTGTTAAATATATCAATAAACCAAGTCTTCAATTATTGCTGATGAACACAGTGAGCTAATTTCCCCATACAAAATTGAACACTTCAGAAAAACTGCATACTTTGAAGCCATTACAATCATGCCAACCTTCATAATCCATGTCATGTGATACCATGTTCCTCTTTAGTATGAATACAATTTATAGAAGGGTTAATCAGCATGACATCCAAGCCTTGAAATAGGGTGTCTGTCATTTGCAGAATGAGGTCCCCAGAGGGTGAATTTAGTGATGCTACCCCGCATAGTGGGCTAGCATCACCAAATTCACCCTCTGGGGACCTCAATCTGCAAATGACAGACACCCTATTTCAAGGCTTGATGACATCACTGATAATTCTTCCTTGATATTATCACCAAACAAGTTTTTATGTCGTGGGATGAGACTGAGAGTGATTGAGCAGTTTTAGAGCAATTTTGAATTGTACAAACCGCAGTAGACTTCTAAGTCATATACACCTGTGGTGTCACCCCGGTAATACGGTAACCACCAACACCACATTAAGGTTACCGTTTCAAAACTGCGATGCACTTGGGATTTAAAGCAATTAAAAGCAAAATTTCAAACAGAAATGTCACAGATATGTTACTAAAGATCACTTTTTGTAAATGCGACATGATTTGTCTTCATTGTAATCTTCCACCTGAGTACCGGTACCCCACAATATAGCATGCCATGAACTTTACTCGACTTTAAAAAAAAGAAAAAAGAAGCTGCTTTGATTGGCATTACAGATGCAGACATGAATGTCAATTGCAGTCATTCTCCTTGTATCTATGCCCTGAATAATCGACTCCTTATCCACAGCAGAAATATGGGTAAATTTTCGGGATTTAGTCGGAAATATGGCTAGTTGCCATTCATCGGAAAGCTCTCAATGAGAGCTTTCCGATGAATGGCAACAAGCCATATTTCCGACTAAATCCTGAAGAGTTACCCATAATTCTGCTGTAGTTAAGGAGTCGATTATTTAGGGCATTACTGTACATGTAACTCAACGAGATCCTCATGGATGTATTCTTTATTAAACTTATGGTGTGACGACCCGCTAATAGACTGCAGTATCATAACTACATTGTACCCTAACTCCACCACAGTCATCGTCTCGTTACCGCTATGGATACCGTATAACCCAGTAACACCGTGGTCATTACCGGGATATCACCCTGTTTTTCAGGTCAATTACATTTAGGATAGTGGTATCTTCTCAGTCTCCAGAGTCTTGTGAGCGACTCAACAGTTATTGACTGTCCACATATAGGGCTGGACGATATTAACGAAAATAAAAACCGCTATTTTTGGAAATTAAAACCGCGGTTAACGATATAATCGCGTTTTAAAAAAAACAGATACATGTACAAGAAACTGAAAACAATTTCTCACTGTTCGCTAGAATCACATCATTGTCATTAATTTTGACAAGTTGACGTCGGGAATAACATACCCGGTACTCAACCAGTGACAACCTCATGCTCGATCAATATTCGGAATGAAAAGTAAATTCACTGGTTAAATTCCGCTATTCGGACAATTTCGTTCTGGTGACTTGACAAATTCTGGTATATACCGGTAATTAATAAAACCATTATCTCGTCTATGCCAAAACTAAAAGTGTTCTATACTATAGTATCCTTTTCTAACTCGATATGTTCAACTATGTTGAGTAAATATATATGCTATTCCCGATGACACTTGCGTCGCTTGACAACTGGAAATGTGGTTTACCGTCGAGACAAACTTGACAATCAGGTTCAGTCTTTTAGCGAAGTCCAAACACATGTAGTACATAACTTTTGGAATTCGGCCAAGCAAGGACACCATGTATTGTTGGGCGGGTTTGAAGCCCTAATTCTATACAATTGGTTTTAACCAATCGCAGTGGTATCTTCGCCCATTTATTATTTTGATTGACGGTGCATGTGCATCATTGTACTGAAGGAAGAGGCGTGGCATAACTGGCATTCATATCGATCTATCACCTGACCTGATTCAACATCGAATCGAATCTCGAATCGAATCAGGATAATGATTCGAAATCGAATCGAATCTCGAATCGAATCTTTTTCAAACACTTTAGTAGATTCGCGGTACCGATCGGTGGAAGGTACGAGCAAAAATGGGTGCCAATGTCAGATGATTTTATAACGTCAGTGAGATAACTCAGATTACGAAGAAGGTTCATTGAACTTAATTTCTATGACATGATATATATAAATACAATATTTAATCACAGTTTAAAACAGTTTAATATATGAGAATGGCACGACACCATTTCATATTTTGTGCCACTGCCAGTATGCGTGAAGTTCGCGAAAGATAGCAGTTTGGAACTTTGGAGTTAATGGAGTCTGATTCGAGTCATTGCAAACGGGAACTTTTCTGCGCATGTACGCTTCACCCTGTCGCGCACAGCAGGCACGCTCGATATCAAAATTGCGCATCGTGACTTAATTGGGAATAGCGCATACGCAAATGGGATTACAGAGAACTATATATAGTATCCCAACTTGGGCCTGTCTGTCGGAAAGCTGAATGGTTAACAAATTATATTCCACTTCCCGGATAAAGATGTTGGTCGGATTTGGAGATGGCATGATGGAGCCCAAAATGTTTATTTAATATATTTATATCGTTTTAATTTTGAGTTAAAAAAAATATGATATTATTTGATTGATCTGAGTAACGCAATATAGGCTTTTCTGGTAAGAATGTCAGATACCGACATACAAATATGTCCCACAAGAAATTCACTAACTTCAGTATCGCGACATTTCTGGTTTTATGTGGTGGAGGAAACCGTGTGCATTACGATTATGGTACAACCGCGATGAACACGCAAACCATCACAGACCTATACCTGCATGCTGCACGAGTTGCACCGACCTTCCACGAGTAACCAGCACTGGGACTGGTGGGGCAATATATAAGAGCAGTGAGCTTTTGGGCAACTTACCCTATACACATTGGACCATGGTGGTCACACATGGTCGCGGAAGGAGACTTGTGTTAAGTATTGGGATAATATGAATAATTTTTATAGATAATGCAGTCTATTCCCAGTGATAAAGAACTTGTATATAACGATTCGAAATATCCCGAATCACCCGACCGCTTTCGAATCGAATCGAATCGGAACGTAAGATTCGAAATCGAATCGAATCTCGAAGCTTCGTCGGACCCTAACCTGATCAGTCGTCGATTCATTTGGTGAATTCTCTTGTAATAAATATTTCTCAGGGAAGTCGGTGGGTTTGTGTAATATTGTGAGCGTAAGGGGGACGTATTCTGGGTTTTCATATTCCCCAAATTTCGTTAGTCGTTCTAAATGTTGTTTACTATGATGATTGAATATTGAAAAAATCAGGACACAGGATTTCCAGATTTAGTTGGAATTTAAAACTTAAATAACTCAATTTAGGCTTGAGTTAAACTATTTATTTGTATATACGCTTATGATTGGATGGCACCCACTGATTGCCAACGATATTACGATTATTTTAGATTAGACGATATTACTGACGATATTGAAATTTTAACCGGGTATTGTCGATTAATCAGGAAACCGCCCAGCACTATCCACATATATACATGTACTTGCCATTATTAAAGGGGTACTGTACACTAAATCCGGCCATATTTGGGACCATTTCCTTTTATACTCAGCAGAATACATTGTATATGCAACGAGTGAATGAATTTGAGCCATAGATGAGTGCAAAATACACTCATTTACTTAATGAACGATGTAAAACATGTAATTATAATTAAAATTTATTTATGACTGGAGTCATAAATTCATTTTCAATAGAATCGCCATATTGTTTGCATTGTTCATAGACCACATATGAGTGTATTTTGCACTAATCCATGGTTCAAATTCATTCATTTGTTGCATATATTCTGTTGAGTATAAAAGGATATGGTCCCATAAATAGCCGGATTTAGTGTACAGTACCCCTTTAAAAACAAAATATTAAATTGGAGATACCGGTAGAATGTGTTTTTGGGCTTCAACTGATAATTAATATAAATTTTGGGCAGTTTGACATTTGTCATAAATTCTATTCTAAGAATATGTACCTGCCATGCCATCAATAACCCTTTCTCCCATCCCATTTGACATCCCATCGTGATCCCGGGTCTTAAACTTGTTTGAAAGATCAATAGACCATTATGAGTCTCTTTTTAAATCATGAGATTTCTGAAGTGTGCATGCCTGCCAACTATTAGGTATTGTATATATTATGGATCAATGATTCCATAGGACCATAGTCCATATCTAATTCCATACCCTATATTTGAGTCTTCCTACTGGCACAACATGCAATCAATTTTTTGCTATCTGATACTGGTGTACCATACAGATATCACTGAGCAATTCTCAGCAGGTTTAGTGAATATGCAGACTACAGTAATGCCCTAATTAATCGACTCCTTTAACCACAGCAGAATTATGTATGGGTAACTTTTCAGGATTTAGTCGGAAATATGGCTTGTTGTCATTCATTGGAAAGCTCTCCCCGACCAGGGACCAGCCTAGAGAGCAACTTGGGAGACATCTTCTTCCTAAATTGTGCCCTTCTCCCTTGTTTTTGTCCCAAGGAGAAGTGAATTCTCTCTCATATACCAGTATGCATATATGTCCCAACATCATATTTAAAGTATATTTATTGATTATAATGATGTTCTTACTCACTATAATGGTTTTATTAATGGGCTCTTGTATTGCATAATACTTTTTGGCTCATAGAATGGTGATGTTGGGTTGTAAATTGAAATTCAGCCATTGTTACTGCCCTCTGATAATAGTCCACTTCTCCCTAATAACCAAATGGGGTGAAGTGACCTCCCAATTTTAAGTCTCTAGGCCAAACCTGCAAATAGCTTATTTGTCATTTGCAGAATGAGGTTCCCAGATGGTGAATTTAGTGATGCTATTCCACATGCAGGCTAGCATCACCAAATTCACCCTCTGGGAACCTCATACTGCTTAGGCCTCATCTGCTATGGGAGACCTAGGATCAGATTGAAGTTACCAAGTTGAAGTTGTTCACCCATAATCACCTCGATAATGCATTTTATCTTATGCCAATTAGGTGATTTAGAAAGTTCCCAGAAGAGAAAAAGTAACTAAAAACAATGTTAATTTGAGAATAATAGATACTTCCCAGACGATGAGGCCATAGCAGAATGAGGTCTCCAGAGGTGAATTTGGTGATGCTAGCCTGCCTTGCTGGATAGCGTCACTAAATTCTCCCTCTGGGGGCCTCATACTGCAAATGACCGACACACTATTTGCAGTCTTGCACTAGGCTGGTCCCTGTGACACCAGAACACCAGATCAGGATGAAAGCGGAGCAGCTGCTTTTCTTACGTTGGGGGGGGGGGGGGGGGGGGGGGGGGGGTGTGGTGATGGATGAGGTACATGTAGCACACAAAGCACTTTTATACTTCACAGTATGGTTAGAGCCGAACTAATAGTAAAACAGAATTATCATATTGTCCTTAGAGCAAATTAATTGTGTTGTTTGATTATCACAATTGTGTTATTTTTTTTAGCATTTGGATGCATTACCTGACTATAATGTATGCCGATTTTTTGATGATTTGCCCCCATTTTCATGCGTTACCCACGGCGCCCTTGCCAGCTACTTTTTTTAGGTTCATTCTGGCTTGATAAAGGAGCAATTGTTGCCACATCCATCAAAAAATCATTGTTTCTGGGGCAAATAATACACCAATTTACACAAGCAGACCAGCCAGTACTGTGCTGCGATAAAGTATTGAATCATCATTGAAGATATCTCTATCAATGTAATGTATGCTGCAGACTTGCAGGCAGCACTCATTCATCAAGTGACGAATGATTCATCAATCCTTATCCATCCTTACAGCTGTACATGTACGTACTTTCTGAGTGGAACGTTGGCTTATGAAGTTATTATATTATGATTATTTTAATATCTTTGTCACCCAATGAATATTTATTAAGAAATTGAATTCTGTAATAAGGGGCTCCATAATAACATTCAATGTAAATATATCAATGAATAAATCTGTTTGATGTGTTGCTCTAATATGCCTCCGAAATTGTATCTGTGACAATACGACTCTGGTACTGGTGTGTATATACAGTGTATCAGATTAATGGAGGCACGGACTCAGTATGAGTGTTCATTGCTTCAAATGTGCTTGCTTCAGTGAGCGTGAACAATTTCTTATTGAAATGGCCATGTATTTATCAGAATAGCACACTGAGATGTCCACAATACATGTATGTCTTAAATTTTTTTTATTTCCTCTATGATTTTGTGCAGCACCCTTATGTAGAGCTTCAACGATTCATCGTGATTTTGATGTATCACGATACGCTTTCACACAATATGCGTATTGTATCGTGTGAAGTGTATCACGATACACAAATATAAAAATTATAGGTCATCGATTGCGAAAATAACCCATATTTACTGTGTTTTTTTTTTAGCAATTTAGGGAGAAAATCCTTCCAAAACATGGTTTTTGCGTATCATGATACATATCGTATCATTGGTCATGTATCGTATCGTGACAAAGTGTATCCTTGCAGCCCTACCCCTATGTCTGTCCGTCCTTTCGCTTTTGGTTTCCAGATGATATTTTAGATAGTCTCAACTGAATGGAATGAAATTTAGTATATGGATTTACTAGCACAAGTTTGAAGTTGATGAAAATAATCCATTGAGAAAGAAATACATGATACATGTATAATCGACCCTGAACTTCTGCAAGTCCTGCATCATGCAAAGTTTGGCAAAATTGTTAGCTTAATATACCGGTACCATGCTTTTAGTCTGAATGTTTTTAGCTTATATCCATACCATGCTTTTTGTCCGTCCATCATCCGTTCGTCCGCTTTTGGTTTCCGGATGATAACCTTAGATTGAATCGTGTGAACTGAACCATATTTGGTATGTTAGTTTACCACATCAAAATACAGATCAAGTTCAAATATGGGTTTCGTCCGCATGATTTTAACTGAGTTATGCCCCTTTTTCGACTTATATTTTACCTGATTTGCGGTTTCCGGATGATAACTTTAGATTGAATCAAGTGAACTGAACCAAATTTTGTATATTAGTTTACCACCCCAAAATACAGATCAAGTGCGAATATGGGTTTCGTCCACATGACTTTGACTGAGTTATGTCCCTTTTTCGACTTAGATTTGACCTGATATGCGGTTTCCAGATTATTGTGTTTTAGTTTTGTTATTATTTCGTGAATTAAATGAATTAAACCTTGCCCTACTCTACTCCAGAAACGGGCGTATTATGCCACGTCCCGATGGCGTGCTCTTGTTAGCTTATATCCATACCATACTTTTAGTATGAATGTTATTTAATTTGAGTTATGACCCTATAATTAACACTTCTTTTTCTATAATATTTTGCGATTGGCCAAATAGAAAGAGCAGATGTATTTAACCCTTTACCCAACAAACCGGCCAAAACCGGCCAAATAAAGCTTCAACAGCCTAAAATATCTTGGGTCTGTCTCAATAAAACCATACAAATATGGATATCATTGGAACCGGCTCATTGACCACATTGTGATGGTTACAGTTATGCCCTGTGCCAATGCATTCTCTTATATATGCGAGTCGACCATAGGTCGCCTCGCATATATAAGAGAATGCATTGGCCTAAACAAAATATTTTTTTAACACTTTTTACCATTTTTTCTTACATTCTTTAACAATTTTATAATTTTTAATGTGTTAAGCCAATGCATTCTCTTATATATGCGAGGCGACCTATGGTCGACTCGCATATATAAGAGAATGCATTGGCACAGGGCCCTTATGTTGGGTAAAGGGTTAATAGGATAATTACATTAGGGGCAGATCACTTCGAAGTGACAGTTAAGTCAAGCATTTTTTTCATGACAACACACAACGTTGCAGTAACATCACAATAAAGTAATCACATTTTGAAACAGAGCTTATTACTTAAATAATAATTTCCTACCAGAACTGCACACCAAACCCGAAACTGATAACACTTCCTTCCACTTGTGTAAAAACAAATAGCATGAGGCCATTAGTTCTATTTTTCAATGAGTTTAGTATAACTTTAAGCGCTCCTTTGTGATGATAGCCTTCTCGATGATAGCCTTCTCAGTGATAGCTTATCGCCAGTTCAGTACAAAGCTGTCCTTGGTTTCTATTGCCAAACAAATAAATGTCAGGCCTGATGTTTATGATATTTTCGACATTTCCTTCACTTTGTTCGTTTGGTTTCATTGCTTTTCCAATAACCATCAGTTTTGCCAGAGCCTTTCTTGTTGTATACTGCTATTTTCTTGATATTTCCACTACTTTGTCGATGTTGCTTCATTGCATATCCAATAAACTTCATATCTCCCCAACCTTTCTTCTTTGAGCTCTGTAATAAACCACTTGTGTTGGTTAGACATTCTATACTATTATATTGTGGAAGCTGTGTCAGGAGTATTCTATAAGACCCGATATCGATACAGTAAATCATGTCTGTGTCTATGTATTATATGTGACCCGCCATATCAAATCCAGTCGTAAGTCGGGATTTTTTTTCCCTGTGCCAATGCATTCTCTTATATATGCGAGTCGACCATAGGTCGCCTCGCATATATAAGAGAATGCATTGGCCTAACAATTTGTTATCATTTTTTTAAAATAAATGTTTCTGACAATTTTTAGGACATAAAATAAAAAACATCCATTACCCTGCAGGGAGCCCCACGCATATATAGAAGAGTGTCGTCTGCTCATATTTGTCTGGGGCTCTGTATGGGTGAAATTATAAAATTGTTAAAGAATACAAGAAAAAATTATTAAAATTGTAAAAAATTGTTAGGCCAATGCATTCTCTTATATATGCGAGGCGACCTATGGTCGACTCGCATATATAAGAGAAAGCATTGGCACAGGGTAAAAAAATCCCGACTTACGACTGGATTTGATATGGCGGGTCACATTTATGGATGCGATCCTGTCTGTAGCTATGTATTATGTATGGATGAAACTTTATGTACCGGTATGGTGTATGGATCCATGTTTATCCACTACTCACTACCTATGTTGCCTATATAAATCCTGCCTAATAAATGTTACTCTCACCTGCCGAATAATGGTGCATGCATGATTATTTAATTTCAGTCAAAAATACACACTATTATTAGGCAATGAGACATATTGTGAAATTGTCTGCACTATTATTAATTTCAGTAAAAAATACAGCCCTGCATTATTATTCGGCAGGTGAGAGTGTGTTTATTATGTCAAGATAGCTTTATTAGGTCAATGTAGCTTTGTTAGGTTGGTACTCCTTTCATGATGTAATTTTATATGCAAGTTGCGTATGTACATCTGTATCTAGGGATGTCATCCATTGGAAATGACGTCATTGTGATTTTGGGAAAAGTTTTTCATCCATAGTTCACCGCAATTGATACAAAATTTTAAAACAGATATGTGTTTTCGCTCTAAAACATCTATAAACCAATAGAACAAGACCAGCTTAGAATAACTATAAGAAAACCATCAAACTATTTCGCTCTAAGCTGCACTTCCACGTCATGATACTAATAGTTTGCTTGATCTCATAACTGTAAGGGCGTCATTGAAGTAACAAATGTAAAACT
The DNA here is from genome assembly GCA_032622095.1 of Siphonodentalium dalli. Lineage (NCBI taxonomy): Eukaryota > Metazoa > Mollusca > Scaphopoda > Gadilida > Siphonodentaliidae > Siphonodentalium > Siphonodentalium dalli. The sequence continues at coordinate 197,853,452 of CP136065.1, read as the reverse complement.
TGGGAAATAGACAAATTTGCCCCACAAATTTTAAAGGCAAGTTTTGTGCTATTGATAAATAAAATATGTAGCTACGTTGCAATGTTGTCGCTTAAACGAGGGGGGATTTGGCGTCTATTGGTCTCTCTCTCTCTCTCTCTCTCTCTATCTACATATTCTATATATAAATATAGTCTCTGATAGAGTAGAGGAGTAACTATTTATTGGCCTTTTAACAACCCTTGATGTTATGTTTTTTAGCCCTTTCTACACTATATACTTATTGATGAGTAGGTCCCTTAGGAAATATTCCGATAATAAGTTCATCAAACAGCCATATAGTTTGTTCAACTTACTGGTATAATCTGAACATTTCTCACCAATATACAGGAATCCTATTGCAGTTGTATTATCTTTTCATCTGTCATTTTGTTCTGAACGTCCCCTCCAAATGAATAATAGACCATTCAAATATATACATATATACTTTTATAACCGAGTATGAGAATCCATTTATTAAAGTATGGGTTAAAGTGGTGTAGCAAAGTTACGGTCAAGGATACATGTGGGATCAGGGTCTACGTTATAGTACAGCACAATCGTTCTTCAACTGATACTAGTACATGTATGTAGAACTTTTATTTAGGTCCCTGTGGATCATGGGATTTCATTTTGTAAATATCAAATCAAATCTGTCAAAAGATTCAGAATCGAAACAAATCTCAAATCGAATCGTTGTCTCGAATGTATCAAGATTGAAGAGACGGAACAGTTCAGGAATGCTTAAGTTGGTGGCCAACTGGCCATAACGAATTGAAAACTGCTTTTTCATGAAATAGATCTTCTACATTTAATGAAGTGATGTCAGTATTTATAGCTAGAATATGCATGCAACTCATTTATGTCATAAATACTGATGGATGTGAATGCAATGAGTGATGGATGGAAGTAACTCTATATACACATGTACATGCACTGTACAATGTGAATCCAAACTTTCACAATCTGCAAACTTTCACATTCTTACAGAGATTGGGTGAAATTTTTATAGATAGTAACAGTGTTAGGCATATTTCCGATAAACATGGGCATCAGATACAGTAATGCACTAAATAATCGACTCCTTATCCACAGCAGAATTATGGGTAACTTTTTAGGATTTAGTCGGAAATATGGCTTGTTGCCATTCATCGGAAAGCTCTCACTGAGAGGGCATTACTGTAGCTCCAGATTCACTCTCAGTATATTAAATTTTCCTGCGGGAGTACCCCTGACCCCCGCTCCATGGGAAGGGGACACCTCCTCCCGAGACCCTCCACCAACTCATGCCTAATAAACCCTGGGACAGCCCCTGTATTGGTATACAGGTACTAGTAAGATTGTAAATTTCTATGTTTCCCAAAGAATACATTGTGTTTAGGTACTTCTGTACTGGATGGCATAGCTGACGTCCCACTGATTCTGTGCAATGATTATTCATTGCGTTTCCTGGCTTGTGCATGGGGGTGTGGCCCTACCTGCTCTCCAACCCTAATCCTCTGCTGCGAGACTATGTTATATCTTCCGCAGGGGACCCTTTTCATCAAATAGAGTGAAAAATATTATAAACTCAAGCTGTGATTAAGTTATTATGAAAATGGTCGGTTATTGATTTTCAATGAATTTCTACAACCACCCTCTTCTCCGAACTCATGATATTTTGGTCATTTGTACACATGCAGTATATATATTACCGGTAGATTTTTTTATATGCCCGTTTTTTTTAAATGGGACATATTATGTTATTGGTCTGTCCAACCAACTGTCTGTCCGTCATTTCATTTTTGGTTTCTGGATGATAGCTGTAGATAGTCTCAATTGAATGGAATGAAATTTGTTGTTGTAATGGTATGTGGGTTTACTGGCACAAAATACAGGTCAAGTTCGAACTCGGGTTCAGCCTGCCATTTTTCACTAGAATTATAACCCTTTTTGTTGGTATTTGCTCTAAATTTTCGTTTCTGGATGATAACTTTAGTCGGAAAAAATTTGCATGTAATTTTTTTTCCAAATATGTATTTTCAGACTCACAACTTCAATTTTCTCTCATTTTATAGAATATGGATTAACCTTAATATCCAAATCATATATACATGAGTAGTACAATCCACCTAAAACAATTTTGGATAACCACTGTCTTGGTTTACATGTGATATTGACCCCACTAACCCTCTTAATAATGCCGACTATGTCAGTGTCTACCAGTCAAATGCAGAATTCTACCCTGCGGTCGCTTATATGGCAAATTTTTGCTGCAGAACTATCCCATGTATTAAACAATTTCTCCTCCAATGGTATCAGAAAACAGTTATATGCTGGTATCTCACTCATCTCATTTGCATCTTTTTCAAAGTCGAGGTAATGACTAGTTGTCATTTTTTAAAGTGCATACAAAGCGTTGTGATCACCAATATACATGTTTGTACATGTCATGACATCACGAGGTACAAATATGCGTTCTACTGGTAGACAATGACCATTTTAGTCATAATAATCTAAACTAAGTTACCAAGCACCTTCTCGTGAATTGTATGCTCCGGTGTTTTTTTCGGTTTCCGGTCAAACCTGTGTCTGCATTTTTTTTTCCGCCCCCCCCCCCCCCCCCCCCTGTGCCGCAGTGAAGTTCTTGTTTTCACTTTCTCTGTCTCATTTTCAGATATTTGTGGAGACAACATTTGGTCCGAGTGTGACTACAGTTAGAGTAGGTAAGTCTTACCAGTACTTTATAATGGGCATTAATATTATGGAAAACATTTCTCATTCATCTACATCCAACTATTTTTCGATCTCTGGGCTTTAAATCTTGTTGCCAGGATGGACACTCATTCTCATATCTTACATAATACGCAGTTGACAGATGCTGCAAGTTTACAGCCAATCAGCCAATGGTGCCTGGTTTTATGCCTTGAAAATAGATTCCTAGATTGTCATTGGAATGTTAAATCTGGATGAAATGGATGTTTTAGTTTTTTAGCTCACCTGAGACGAAGTCTCCGGTGGAGCTATAGTCATCACTCCTCGTCCGTCGTCCGTCCTTCCGCCCGTCCATCCGTCTGTCGTTCCGTCCATCCGTCAACAATTCATTGAACATCTTCTTCTTTAGATCAATAGGGCCAATTGGGCTCATATTTGGTGTGGATGTTCCCTAGGTGACTGACATTCAGATTTGTTCAAATGAGGTCACCAAGTCAAATAGTTTTGATGTCAGGACCATAACTATTTTTTCCCATAGTAATTCTTAAAACGACATCGGGCCGAATGGGTTCATATTTGGTATGAGGGTACCTTGGGTGACTGGTTCAGATTTGTTCAAATGAGGTCACTGGGTCAAATGTGGGTGGGGCTATGGACATAAATCTGAAGATTTTTTTTTTTAGATTTAACTTATTGCTCAATTTAACCAAAAAAAAATTTAATATATTTTATTTTATTAAAATAAAATGTTTTTATTTAATAATTTTTTTTTTTTAAATAAAATAAAAAACAATTAATTAAAATTTTGAAGAACTTATGACATTACATCTTCAGGGGGGGGGGGGGGTAGGTACCTCTAGTCACCCCACTAAATTTGGTTGAAATCAAGGGTTTGGGAGAAAACACCAACAGACAGATGTACAGACATGTTCAGTAACTTCCTTTTAATATCCTTGCATTCCAACTACAAGCCATCCCTGAACCAAGGGGCTAAGAATTGATAGACATGTCACATGTTGTTTATAAACAGTGCCAGATAGATAGATAACACAACTGCTGTTGGCTATAGGCAGACTCCCCAGGGACTATATTCATGTCATTCATAATTTAAATGAGATTAATAGTGTTGAGCATTTGTTTTCTAAAGTTGTCAATGTAGCACCATCATTGTTTACAATACACTGCTCATTAATATCAGATTAAATTCCTTTTCTCCAAGCTTTAATTAAGTGTGTCTGGCATTTGTAGAATGAGGTTCCCAGAGGGTGAATTTAATTATGCTACCCCGCACAGCAGGCTAGCATCACCAAATACACCCTCTGAGGAGTGAGGACCTCATACTACTTAGGCCTCATCTTCTGGGAAGTATCTAGAGTGTCAAATTGACATTTTTAGCAGCTTTTTTTCCCTTCTGTTCAGATTCTAAAATGCATAATTGAGGTGTCAAATGGGTGCGCATACTGTCATACGTCACCAACTTCAGCTGGAGAACTTCTATCTGTCCTAGTCCAGTGCATTTATGGTTTTACCCAGAACTAATTGCAACAGAATTTTTTTTTGCTGGAATTGGTACATATACCCTCCGTAAACAACATACTAAAAATCGGCAAAAATCGGAAAAAGGGAAATTAGTGAATTTCGTGGAAAAAAAAATTGGGAAAATTTGGTCAAATCATCAATATATGGATTTTCATGAATGTATATACAAAATTCAAATTTACAAGTCCTACAAATATCATGCCTATTTTGTCGACCACATTTTCCTGAATCCAGAACTGGAAACCATTCCCAGATTCCTTAAGTATTTTTCGAGTTGTGTGCTTTCAAAAACGCGAGTTTACCTGATTTTGGAGCCTTAATTTCGCAGAATGAGCCAAATGCCGTATTATATGGTTAATTATTTTAAAAAATAGTGCCAAATTAATGACTTTTTCACTGTTTTAGTAATTTCCTCACTAGATTAAACACAAAATATGATTAATATGTGCATCTATGAATAAGGAGAATAAAATATTCTCAAACAAAATGTGTTTTCCATTGTATGGAATTTGCCTTGACACAGAACTTGTGTGATGAAATTCCATATTTGAGGTCATGTAAGTCAATAAATTAATATCCATATGCTCTGCTTTTCTCATAACATTTTGAGAATACTAGATTGAAGAAATTGTGAAGTAATATCCAAATACATTGGTGAAGAAAATAAAATTATGGTCCTATGAACTCTTAGTCTAGCCTCTTTTCCGAAAATGCTATTGTGGGGCGTTTTTGTCAATTTTAAAAGGATTTTAGGCATATTAAGAATAATTAACGAAAGTTTATTGTGTAAAATTATGTGATCTGTCCTCTTAAATCATTTTTTTGTTGAGAAAATAGCATTTCAATGGTTATACCAATGAATGTCACTGGATTTCACTCATCATTATGGAAACTAACTCCAAATTTGAACGGCAGAACAATGGGGTAGGGGAAAGCATATCAACAAAAACATCAAAATTATGCATCTTGAAGCATAAAACTTTATATTAACAGCTTCTGCTTACATTGTTCTTTCGTGCATAATTTCATATTTCCTTTGTTTATGTTTATTGACAGAGCTATAATATTTGTTGTCATAATTTGGCAGTGAAATGTCAAATTGGCATTTTGAGATTGTTTTTATACAACATAACCATAAAATTCTAAATCAACGTCCGATAACATATTAAGCAGTTTTATAATGCAACAGGAATGTACACAAACTGGAAGAAAACAACATTGTGTCTGAAATGGCTGTAATTTGGTGATAAGATTGCATTTTGTGATTTTTCCTACCCCTATACCAACGTTAAAATTTGGAGTCAGTTTCCTGAAAAATGAAAGAAATCTAGTGACATACTATGGCATAACCAATGTAAGGCTAATTTTTTATCACTTAAGTGTTGTGGGAGGAAAGTTCAAATAATTTTACACATTAAAACACCCATTGTTTTTTGTTTTTATGGCCCAAATCCTTTTAGAATGGAAAAAAATGCCTCAAACTGGCATCTTTGGAAACAAGCTAAGACTAAGTATTCAAAGGGCCATAACTTGATTTTCTTAAATAATGTCCTGTTGATACCTTTACAATTTGTTCAATCCAACATACTTAAAAGGTTATAAGAAACGCATGGCATATGGGTATTAAATTATTGAGTTACATGACCTCAAATATTGCATTTCATCACACACGTTCAGTGTCAGAGGCAAAATTGGCTAAGTCCATACAATGGAACACACATTTTGTTTGAGAATATAATCTTCTTCTTAATTATAGATGCACATATTAATCATATTTTGTGTTTAATCTAGTGAGGAAATTACTAAAACAGTGAAAAATCCCTTCAGTTTGCTCTAGTTTTATTTAATAATTAATCATAAATAAGGCATTTTGGTTCATTCTTCGAAAGTGAGGCCCCGAAAATGGGCCGAAATCAGGTAAACTTGCATTTTTGAAGGCACACAACTCGAAAAATACGTAATGAATCTGTGACTGGTTTTCAGTACTGGGTTCAGGAAACTGAGGACGACACAATACACATCCTATTTGTAGGATTTGTGAATTTGATTGTTTATAAACATCCATGAAAATCCATAAATTGATGATTTGACCAAATTTCCCCAAATTTATTTCACGAAATTCACCAATTTCCCTTTTTCCGATTTTTGCCGATTTTTAGTATGTTGTTTATGGAGGGTTTATGTACTTACTCCAGCAAAAAAAAATTCTGTTGCAATTAGTTCCGGTGTAACACGATATCTTCCCCCCCTGGGTATCTTCCCCCGCGGGGGAACATACCCCGGGTTTGGCATTTTTTCTCATAAATGCACTGGACTATCCCTAGGTCTCCCGTAGCAGTTGAGGACTAAGTAAAATTGGGTTCCCAGATGGTGAATTTGGTGATGCTAGCCCACCTTACAGAATAGCATCACTACATTCACCCTTTTGGGACCTCAGACACACTAAATTCACACTTGGCTGTTCCAATATTATTTTCTTAACCACTTATCTATGTGAACTCAGGGGGTGGCAGTAAGACAGTCTAGCCTGACTATGCCACCCCTCGAATATACAACATAATATTTGTCAAATGTATTATGCATTAATATGTGTATATTTAAATAAAATATCCTATCCTATCCTCATTATACATGATTATGGACAAAAAAGTGGGGGGTATATTGGATTACAACTGTTGGTCTGTCAGAGTGTCCTTCCATCCATTGTTCTGTCCATCCATCCATCAACAATTGTTTTCTTCTTGAGATATATATGAATTCCCTACCTGTATGTGACTCACATTCAGATTTGTTCAAATAAGTTCATCAGGTCAAATAGGAGGGATGCCAGGGCCATAATGTTTTCCCTCCATAGTAATTCTAACAACTATTACTTCTCAAGAACCATCAAGTCTATTTAGCTTATATTTGTGTATGCAGGGTCCTTGGGTGGCATGTTTAGATGTTTAACTTCAACTCTTAAAAGCGACTGTTTAAAATTATTATATGAATAGAGATCAGAGATGGGGATTCATGTTTGTTCAAATAGGGACAGAGTTAAGAGATTTAGCTCTGCCCCACCCACACTACCTGTAACTATGCTGTACACTACTGGTATAATAATATATATATTCCTCTTGGAAATTTAATTTCTAATACATTAGTTGTAGATTAGATTTTCACACCAAAAATAAGTTAGAATAGTTCTCATAGTTTGATTTTATTTTCCAACCAGTATGTTTTTAAACCAACAGTCCATATTTGCCTACTTCAGGTTAAACTGTTATACCAAAATGGGCCACAACTTTTAACTTTATGGAAGATGTCAGGTTGGAAATTCCCAAAAGTTTGAGAGATTGAAGCACCGGTTCCAGTTTGTAAAATTTCGACATAAGAGGGATGTACAAAAGGAATTTTGTGAACTTAGGCTGTGGTATGGATAAGATTATCTTGTTTAAAAAGGGGTTGAAGATTTTACAATAGTATGCACTTAGAGATTTCAAGGTGAAGAGACCGGCTCATCAGCGAATTCCTAGCTATGTCCCTGTTTAGAACTACTTGTCTTAAGTTATTATTGACAAGTACTGACTGTTTTAGTCTTCAAAGTCCCTTTCCTCTCAGTCTTTACAGTAGGTGAGCATCTCCACAGTCGTTGACTGTCTTGTTGTATACAGTGACCAAAAAAGTATTTTTCTTACAAAACAACTGTAACAACTTATTGACTTTACCCTTCCATGACTGGAGCTTCCTGAAACTTTGTGAAAATCCTGTGCCAATACATTCTCTTATTTTTGCGAGGGAGCCTCGCATATACAAGATAATATATTGGCCTAACAATATTTACCTTGACCTTGTAAGCTAGTGCATTCTATTATATGCGAGGCTCCTTATGGGCATATGATCTTTTAATGCTGCACCAGCATAGCTCCAGTCATGAAAGGGATAATGGATCAATGCAAAGATAGCATTAAATTTAATTTGTTTTCTTGAGCCAATGGCAATGGTCATTCCCATTACGCCAATGGTCATTCCCATTACGCCAATGGTCATTCCCATTACATTGTTGCTGAATATCACTTAGATACTGGGTAATTTTCCTGCTTTCAGTGAACACCATTCGGGACTCATTTAAGGGATATTTATCTATATTTGGGAATGTGTTCTATAGAAATTAACCAGGCAGGATTCCCACTCTTTTGAAAAGTACTTGAATATCAGACCCTTCCTTGAAAAGTGCTTAAATTCATTTTCTTCCTTGAATTGTACTTGATTTTTACCCATCATCCTTGAAAAGTGCTTGAATTTAATCAAATTAAGTATGGTATTTCTCTCAAATCCATATACAAATCTTATCTGATAATTTTCTTTGAGGGGTATTTTCATAGAACATACCCTTCACACAATTTCTTGCAATATTATAAGAAAACAAAACAATTTCATATGCAAGCCTTGAAATAGGGTGTCTGTCATTTGCAGAATGAGATCCCCAGAGGGTGAATTTAGTGATGCTACCCCACATAGCGGGCTAGTATCACCAAATTCACCCTCTGGGAACCTCATTCTGCTGAGGTGTAAGCAGAATGAGATCCCCAGAGGGTGAATTTGGTGATGCTAGCCCGCTATGCGGGGTAGCATCACTAAATTCACCCTCTGGGGACCTCATTCTGCAAATGACAGACACCCTATTTCAAGGCTTGTTCATATGGGAAGAATGTCTGCAGGCCATTTTAGGATAGAGCCAAAATAGAATGGTCAGCCATAATTAACCTTGAATTGTATCACTGCGGTCAATGAAAAGTGCTTGAATAGTGCTTAAATTTGGATAGCAGAAATGAGTGGGAACCATGCCAGGGGTCTAACAAGCGAAAGTGGAAGATAATGGTGAGGTTAAAATTTTCTAAAGCAGGCAACAAAATTTATGACATTTTTTGTTTCAAACAAACTTATATTTAGTCATCTCCATGATATGATGTGTCTAATTGTGTGGGTTTAAAGATTTCAAATATGTGGTGTTGTTTGAGTCAGGGATGGAGATGTTGATTGGAAAAAATTGATAAAAATATTTTTAATGCTGATTTCCACCAAATTGACACATCTTCTTCATGATATGCAGAATCTAATTGTTTTAAGGAGATTTTGGCTTTAATATTTCACAACCTCTCAAAAATGGTGATCGAATTAAGTCACTTGAATACATATCTTTTCAACTGTCATATTATATGGGGACGGGAATCACAGCATTCATAGTGAGCTAACAAAAAGGGATACATACAGTAATGCTCTAAAGTTTAATGGCCATGAAGACATAATTTGTTTGTGTTTAATAGCAGATAGCAGGAACAACTACAGTAATGCCCTAAATAATCAACTCCTTAACCACAGCTTAATTATGGGTAACTTTTCAGGATTTAGTCGGAAATATTGCTTGTTGCCATTCATGAATGGCAACAAGCCATATTTCCAACTAAATCCTGAAAAGTTACCCATAATTCTGCTGTGGTTAAGGAGTCGATTATTTAGAGCATTACTGTAGCTCATTTGCTATATTTTTTTTGTTGAGTTATTTATATAGATGAAGAAATCGGTGAGTTCTCACTTTGATGTGAGACATCTTGCGGCCACTTTTGAGCAATTTATGACTAAGTTCCCAGCTACATGTATGAGTTACGATGGCGATGGGGAACTAGGGACACCAAAATTTATAAAACCGTGTTGGTTACGAAATTTCCTCTAAAGTTATATTTATAGGCATTTACATGATATTAGGAATCTGCAGACTAGTGTGGTTTGATGATTCCAAAGTACAGCCTCTGAGTTTGGGTTGGCGTCACCAAAATTGATAAAAACAAAAATGCGAATAGAAAATTTAACCATATATAATGTTCGGTTACTTTTTGAAGGCATGTGTGTCAATTTAGTGAATCTGCACAACTTGATCAGTTTATCCAATCTGGAAGAATGTCGCAATCATCTACTGTTGCAGAGAATTCCAACCACGTCGATTGTACAATTAAAAAAAAAAAGATAACGTCTGAAGTACCCGCAGTTGTACATAAATACTTTACTCACAGAACAAATTAATCATGATAAATTATTCTGACAAGTTGAGACACAACTCACTACTTATAATCAACACATCGGAAATTGGGAATGACATTCTCTGAGGCCCATTTGGGTATAAAATTTATGAGAATAACACCTTGAGCAAGAGTGTTCTCTCTTCCCACCAACAAGCCTTGAAATAGTGTGTCTGTCATTTGAATAATGAAGTCCCCAGAGGGTGAATTTAGTGATGCTACCCTGCATAGCGGGTTAGCATCACCAAATTCACCCTCTGGGGACCTCATTCTGCTTACAACTCAGCAGAATGAGGTTCCCAGAGGGTGAATTTGGTGATGCTAACCCGCTATGCGGGATAGCATCACTAAATTCACCCTCTGGGCACCTCATTCTGCAAATGACAGGCACACTATTTCAAGGCTTGCCCACCAAATGTCCACAGCCAAGGGTTCTACATCACTATAAACACATACCAGTATAATTTGTTATGTATTTTATTATAAATAACAGTTGATATCGGGTAGATCATCGATCATAGCATTGTCATTTCTGTGACACCGTCTTCAATTGTGACACAAGGTGCATATACCTACCACTTTTCAATGTCTGAAAAATTTATGTGGGTCTAAACAAGGATAAGCCCCTTGAAATTTTTTTTTAATTGGGAGTGAGCCTAATAGCGGGTAAGAGTCAAAACTTGGCTCTCTATGGTATGAACATATTATTGTAGTACATGTACCTTACACTGCTAATGAATTGATGACTTTTATTGCCATTTGGTGCTTTTCACCCATTTTGAACCAGATACATTGAATTTTGGTTAATTGTAATTATACCCCCACTTTTTGAAGAAAAATGGGGAGATATACTGGATTGATTTGTCCATCTGTCTAGCTGTCTGTCCGTCTGAGCATTTATCTCAGCTGTGGTTTATCGGGTCTGAATGAAATTTGTTATGTAGGTTGACATACATTGTAATGTCTGCTTTCAAATGAGTGCCCAACGACGTTTTTTCTATTTACCATTCTAGAGTTATGTTTCTTTGTTTATTTTAAATTAGGGTTTCGTCCTGCCCATGTTTCAATTTGGCACTCGAGGTGCTACTTCTTTTTACATTTGGTTTTGCACTTTTCAGGTGATGAGATAGACAGTGCTGTGTTCTCTGGGGGAGAATCTATGCTGGATAGCCCTGATCTTCTCAATGTGAGTTTGCATGTCACACAATCTTATCTTATCCCTTTTGTGATGGGAGCTGCGATGGTGCAACATTAAAGACCCTGTGCCAGTGCATTCTCTTATATATTCTCTTAAATATGCGAGGCACCCTTTGGGCAACTTGCATATTTAAGATAATGCATTGGCACAGGGTTTTCGCAAAAATTCAGGAAGCACCAGTCATGAAAGAGTTAACCCCCTTATATCAGGGTTCTTATCTTGAAAGTACTTTGAATTTTATTTTTTATTTTTCAAGCCCTTGTAAGTCATTAATTTTCCCAAGGTACTTGAAAAATCTTTAATTTAGTAACCAAATGTGAGTCACTGAAACAATCTTGTCTAATGCAACAGCATAGACGGAATTCCTTGCAACCAAGCCTGAGTTTAGTGTGCCTGTCATTTGCAGAATGAAGTCCCCAGAGGGTGAATTTAGTGACGCTATCACGCATAGTGGGCTAGCATCACTAAATTCCCCCTTTGCGGACCTCATTCTGCTTAGGCCTCATCTTCTATGGAAATTTTCTTTATTATAAAACTTCTATAGAAACTTCTTCACATAGATTCTATTTCTTTTTAAGTTTAGTTTCTCTATATCCCCAAATTGTCAGACGACACATTACATAATCGAGGTTCCCAATGGATGTACATCACAATATTTACCATTTGGGAATTTCAATCTGAGTCTATGTCTTCCACAGCAGATGACGTCATGCAGAATGAGGTCCCCAGAGGGTGAATTTGGTTATGCTAGCCTTCTATGTGGGATAGCATCACTTAATAAACCCTCTGGGGACCTCATTGCAAATGACAGGCACACAAAACTCAGGCTTGCTTGCAACTGTGGAAACTGAATGATGCTAAATTGCACGAGCTCAAAAACAAATAAAAACTAACTAAAGAAAATGACTATTGTAATTATTATGTATATAAAATTAATCAAGTTTTAACAATCATAACAATATTTTCTTTTCACTTTTCAACGTTGTCTGAAAGTTCAGTAAATTAAAGTGTGAATGTCGGCTATCGGTGTTTGAAAATTTTTGGATCACTGCTTGAAAAGTCATTGAAAATAATTCTAAATTCATAGTGGGAACTCTGTGTAACAATAAGTACTATTAGCTCTTTCCATCAATGTATCACATTATTATAATCAATAAATTTGAAAAATGATCAAGGAAATATGGGTTGAAACAAAAATCAGACTTGGCACTGAAAGGGTTATAAAATACTCACTGATGAGTAGTTATCCCTTAGAAACTGTTCAGATAATAAGTTCGACAAACTTATTATCTGAACATTTCCCTCTGGCACATGAACAGGATTCCTTCTGCCCTTTCTATTAACTGTCGCCTGAATTTATTTCTTGAACATCCCTACAGATGAATAATAGACCTTCCAATGTATTCTTAATAGCAGACTGGGAGAATCCATTTAGTATACAAAGAGTTAAAATCATGCACTGTATTCAAGCTCCTAGTTATATTCTATTTGTTATAAAGTATATTTTTTTTTACCAAACCATGGACAGAAAAGTCTGAAATGTACAGTAATGCCCAAAGTATATGAACCTTTAACCACAGCAAAATTATGGGAAATTTTTCAGGATTTAGTCGGAAATATGGCTTGTTGCCATTTATCGGAAAGCCCTCACCGAGAGCTTTCCGATGAATAGCAACAAGCCATATTTCCGACTAAATCCTGAAACATTTCCCATAATTCTGCTGTGGTTTAGGGGTCGATTATTTAGGACATTAATGTATCGCAGTTGTCCGAATTAGTCCCATGTTTACTCCTTTTTCCAGCTGGAAATCATTGAACTCCAACAATAATTTCAGATCCTGGTAAATGTTTGCTTTAAAGGTCTAACAAACCATTTAATTAGTCGGTGTTGATTTGGGGATATGGGCTATTCATTTTAATTATCACAATCATTACTTTGTAGTTAACATAAGTCATATCTTTGAATAGACGAGAGGCTGATATGGCAGTAGTTTGTGTTATCTCAGCAAATATGATCTTTCCTATGTGTGGAAATGATCAGAAGGCAGTGAAACATTTGGCTGGAGGCTGCGGAATCATTTATCAGAAGCATAACATGGTCTGCTAGATGATGATTATTCTAAGCTGTATCATCCTCATATTGACAGATAATTTACACTGGAACATTTGTGTTCTCCAGGCAATAATTTATATGTTTGCGCTTCATGATAGGAAATATTACATAGAAAACCATGTTTTTTGTAAAGATAAATTCCAAAGAACATATATTCGATAGATTCTGTGAATGTTGAGACATTTGATTGCATATTAGTAGAAGGAATGTTTAAGAACTTTGATTAACAGCTTTGATTAAAAATTTATCAACTCCTCTGATGTTGTTCATTCAAAGAGGAATTCCTTCATGAAGCTGTTGATTAAACTTATGAGACATGTCTGATATAACGACTATTATTAATTTAAATATGGACGAAAAGCCTACCTCTGATATTTGCTTTGTACATCGGCACATGCACAAGGTGAGGGGTGAGGTACGGTAGGATAGGTGGTGATGGCAGCTACTTCCCTTGTACTCCATCAAGGGGCATAGGTGCAAGGGAGGCTTATTTGGTGATGGTGAAGTGGGCAGACAGTGCCATTGTATGTTTCTAAAAATTCTTAAAAATTTGAAATTTGAAAAAGATTGTACATGTATTCTGACAACTGAATATCAGCCTGATTCTTGAAAGGGCGGTAAGAATATCAATCATTCTGCTCTTATATTATCTGTTTTTCTGTCTATTGTCTGCTCTTATCACCTGAACAACCCTCCAAATGAATAATAGACAGTTCCAATGTATATTTTTATAACTGAATGGGAGAATCCATTTAGTATAGAAAGGTTTAACCCTTTGAGTGCCAGGGGCTGATGAGGGGCCGATTTCGTCGGCCCTAAACCTACAATATAAGTCTGTTAAAGAATATAAAAATAAATTATTAAAATTGTAAAAAAAAAAAAAAATAATTGTTAGACCAATGCATTCTCTTATATATGCGAGGCGACCTATGGTCGACTCGCATATAAAAGAGAATGCATTGGCACAGGGTATATGAGTTGATACAAAAATCGACCTGGCACTCAAAGGGTTAAAGGCCTTAATGGGCAGTCCTGGTTCGAAAGTCTGCATAGTGCGATGGGTCCAACAGAATGCTTATTTCAAGTAAATTCCATCTGACTAAGCCTACTGACCTTACCTCTGGTGTCGGCTCCACTTGAGTACACAGTGACTTCAAGACCAATCAGTCCCTCCCATGAGGAAAACACAGTCAGAGCACTTATTTGCTCTCGCAATTTAGAATACGGGTGTAATTGCACCCAATACGGGTGTAATTGCACCCGTAATATAATTGTAAGTTGGGTTTTTATCAAACAAAATGTCATTGTGAGATATATCTATGTCCAGTTACACTTTCACATGCCCATAATTTAACTGAGATGGAAAGGTTCTTAACCTCTTCGCTGCTATGACGTCCGTAACTATTACGGACGTAAAAGTGCACGCCGTGTGCAATATGGTCCGTAGGTACTACGGACCTACTTCAACACACTAGCAGTAGGCCATTATTCATAACTGGAACTCAGAGATTGGTGCATCGGAATAACTGTATCTCAAACAGTGTATGATGTTCCATGATTGTGAACGATAATAGCCTTTCAACTGAGTCAGTTTGATGGTTCTTTTTGTATTCCAGTTATATTTTCCCATTGGAAAATGGCAATAACGTCAACAGCCCAGCACACGACGTCATAACGTCATTTAGCAGTGAAGAGGTTAATATACCTTCAAATATTTCAATATTGAATCAAAGATTACATGCAGTGACCATATTATATTTTGACAAGAGGGACGAGCGCAAATTTTAGCACCCGTGAATTAAAAATTGTGAGTGCATAGGGTGCGAGAGCAATCGCTTCTGTTTCCTGGAAGGACTGACCAATACTGTAGAACTTCCAAGTCAGTTTTAAAAACTAAACAAAGAAAAACAACAGTAGTTAAGATTGTTTTGTTTTGATGGTTGTGAAGTCAGATGTTTCATTGAAAGACAGACTATTTTAATTTCCTGACATTGCTAATCAGTTTTCTTCTATTTACCAACTGTGCAGTCGCAATGATTAACTACATTTCAGTATGTCTGGATAGCTTTCCCAGGGGGCTACCTTCTTCATTGTTCAGTAATTGGGCTCATGTTATGTGACTGGAGTGTTTGCAACTCATCCATTGATTGCGACCCTCTGGGAGTTGTTTGATATATCCTGGCTTCTAATTGTATTCTGATCATCCATGTCCTTTGTTCTGTCAGTAGGTGACTGCGTAAAGAGCCACAACTCCATGAATATTGTTAAGACATAAGGTTCCCACCAGGGGCGGTGTAATCAACATAATAGTACATAACAGCACACATATGTCAATTTTAAAGCTAAACTTATTTGTTTGAACCCAAAGGTGATTAGTGCTTGCAATTTTATTATTCCCCACCCCGCAACGAAGTTGTGGAGGGTACACTGGAATCAGCTTGTCCGTCCATCCTTCTGTTGTTCATCCATCATCCGTGGACACAAATTTGTCCGGAGTTTTTCTCAGTCATTTTTTGATCATTTTCCGTGAAACTTGGCACATATATCAACCATCATGAGAACCTGTGCACCTGTGATTATGATGTCTCTCTTTTTCGACTTAGAAAATTTTCACAATATGCATAATTTTGTCCGAGCTTTTATTCCTACATTTTTCGGTCAATTGATTTAGGATTAGGATTAGGGTTAGGGGTTAGGGTTGTGCACCTGCAATAGGAATCTGTTATTTTATTATTTTAACGAAATGTTTACTGACAAGTGAGACATCTTAGTGTTTTAAAAAGATGGGGGGGGGGGGGTATCCTTAGTCCCATTGGGACAGTCACACCTCTAGTTAGAAGCTGGTCTCCCAAATTTGAGATCCCCTAGATTAATCCCCGGCACACCAATGCCATATACTATGAGAGGAGGAGGCAGTCTCAGGAGTACAATATTGGTGCAGTGAGAAGAGACTTTTCTACAATGCTACATGCTTATGTGTTTTTTTGGGAGACTCAAAGAGAATGCAAAATATATATTTTTATCACATAATTTGCCCCTAAACCTGGCCTCATATCTTTTTAGTAAGACACATGTGTATTATTGGCACATACAGTGATGCATGATACTGATGTCATTGCCGGAACTTTAATATTATGTTAATTGGAATATAATTAAATATTTGATTCGTGTTGGGTTATTTAGAGTTGACAGTGAGATAAACATGGGTGATAAGGGTGGTTGAAAATTTTTGTCAACATGAAAAGACACATTTAAAATGAAACTATATGTTTCTTGAAGATGTTTTTACTTCCTCTTTTGTTGTGATAAGGGAATCAATATAAATTTTGTTTAACCCCAGCTGTTTGGAGCATGTGATTATGTGATAAAATGGATCAAATTCATTGCAATTCTAAAGCTCGGCTCGAATCAAATTTAGTGCATGCGGTTAATAAATTTTGTATGGAATTGTGACATATTAGAGATGCCCTATATACAGTACCATAATTCTTTAAATTGTTAAAATAATTATCTTTTTGATTAACATACAATGAAAATCTCATTAAGGCCAGAAATACAAAATATTTCAACTTTATTATTTTTTTTGTCTTGCTTTCTTCACAAAAATACTGCTTCTGTTGCAAATTTCCCAAATTGGACTTGCCGTAATAACTGTTGGAGAGAGACTGAACTTTGAATGTCCCAAGGCTGGAAATATTTTCTGGTGTAAATGAGGAGGAATGAATGAGTGGAATACACGACTGAGACCCGAAATTTGAGTCATCAATGTTTCATCCCAAGGTGCACGAATGTCATATTTACTAACAGAGGATGTATCCAGTAGTTCAAGTAAATTCTGGAGTGCAATATGAGTACAGTTGTCCTCCTCAACAAAGTGTGGGCAACTTTTACACACATCAGTATTCCACAGAGCTACATGTGTTTTATGGGAAACTCAAAGAGAATGCAATATATTTATTACTGACACCCACTATCCTCCCAAGAGTGCTGAAAGTTTATTGAATAGTTATTGGCCCATTCTGGCTCATGTCCTGAAAATACAGGCAACACTTTCCTATTCCCCAGAGCTATATCTGACAGTTTCTGTTTCCAATCTAAATGATTGGCCCCACTGTTTTATATGTCATAATACCACCAGCTTCTATCATTCACACTAAATTGATGCAGTAGATGGGTAATCAAGCTGACAATTACATCACATGGGTTACATTATGATATCTATGAAATTAATGTACTATTATTAAGGTGGCACTAACATGATTAACTTTTCTGTCCTCATAGAAATCTCAGCTTCTTTATCCCTTTGTATACAAAACACTCATTGATTCCGATGCATCATGTTTTAAAGTTCACGATGCAATGCATCGTATTGGGAGGGTGCGATACGATGCAAAAACAATTCATGTACACAGAGTTATGCCAGTTTGCATCCCGATTCACATCGCATCATGATAGTAAAATTGCGATTCACATCGTATCGTGAAGGTCTGAATTGTTGCAGCTCTATTAATGAGTAGTTATCCCTCAGGTAATGTCATATGTCGTTTAACTTATTATCTGACCATTTCCCTCCAATAAATTGGACTACTTCTTGTCCTTTCCGTATGGAAAACAGCAAGAGCATTTATTTGCTCCCGCAATTCAGAAATATGGATGCAAATTGCTCCCATAATATAATCATTTGTTGCCATAGTTGGCTTTTCTCAGACAAAGTATCATCATAAACGATAATTGAAGAGTCCAAATTACACCCACACATACCCACATACCCATAACTAAATTACACTCACACATACCCACATACCCATAACTAAATTACACTCACACATACCCATAATTAAATTACACTCACACATACCCATAATTAAATTACACTCACACATACCCATAACTAAATTACACTCACACATACCCATAACTAAATTACCCACATGACTTACTATCACTAGAAACTTAGAAAGTGACACATGCCCCCTCCCCCGTATCCATCCATGCACCATGCCAGGTTTATTTTAAGTTTTTTCTATGCCTTCATTAACTGCTTCAGTGACAAAAAATACAGATATTCAAAATAGTGGTCTAAATATCAGTCATATAGAAACACACAATTCCATCCTACAGTAATGCCCTAAATAATCGACTCCTTAACCACAGCAGCACTGAGAGCTTTACGGTGAATGGCAACAAGCCATATTTCTGACTAAATCCTGAAAAATTACCCATAATTCTGCTGTGGTTAAGGAGTCGATTATTTAGGGCATTACTGTACTGAGCTGAGCAATCTGGCTCGCATACCCCGCACACTTGAGCAATCGGCCTCGCAAGTCGGCAAAATATCAAACATTCTTGATATGCGAGTCCGATTGCTCGTGATTCTGATTGCTCAGCAAAATAACCCCGTAGATTTGAGCAATCGGGCTCGCGTGCAATAGTGTTAAGCTCGATTGTTCAAGTGTGAGGGGGCCTTCACAGCCAAACTCTAAAACTACTCTCAAGATATACTTTTCTAGAAAATTAGCCCACAAATCTGTCAATTAAAAAATATATAATTTTTTTGGTTTATGAATGATTTTAGTTCTACAACTCTCATTGTAGATTTAATTGGGGTAGGCACCGCCTTAAGGGCTATCTTGTATAGATTACAACTCCCATTGTAGATTTAATTGGGGTAGGCACCACTTTAAGGGCTATCTTGTATAGATTACAACTCCCATTGTAGATTTAATTGGGGTAGGCACTGCCTTAAGGGCTATCTTGTATAGATTACAACTCTCATTGTAGATTTAATTGGGGTAGGCACCACCTTAAGGGCTATCTTGTATAGATTACAACTCTCATTGTAGATTTAATTGGGGTAGGCACTACCTTAAGGGCTATCTTGTATAGATTACAACTCTCATTGTAGATTTAATTGGGGTAGGCACCACCTTAAGGGCTATCTTGTATAGATTACAACTCCCATTGTAGATTTAATTGGGGTAGGCACCACTTTAAGCAGCCTTAAGGGCTATATGGTATAGATTACAACTCTCATTGTAGAGATAATGCAGGTACATGTAGGTGCCACCTTAAGGGCTATCTTGTATAGATCACAACTCTCATTGTAAAGATAATGCAGGTAGGTGCCACCTGAAGGGCTATATTGTATAGATTATGACTCTCATTGTAGGGATAGTGCAGTTAGGTGCCACCTTAAGGGCTATATTGTATAGATTATGACTCTCATTGTAGAGATAATGCAGGTAGGTGCCACCTTAAGAGCTATATGGTATAGATTACAACTCTCTTGTAGAGATAATGCAGGTAGGTGCCACCTTAAGGGCTATATGGTATAGATGTTTACTATGTGAGGTTCATTCTTATATATAATGGCTTCCTGCCTAATGTGCAGCTTTATGATAGAATCTGTCTGGGATCTATCACTGAAGTATCAATGAAGTCCTTGTCCGGTTTATGGTTTGGAAGCAGTAGACAGCATAAAATGAGCACGGCAAACAATTAGATGAATTGTGTATTGTAGTTCTTTTGAAAAACATTTAAGATCTTCCTCTTTTAACTTTTATCAGATCTGTGATTCATGGTTCCAAATACACTAAAATGCCTGATATTCAGGTTTTGGAATAACTCCGAGATTATTGCGGATGAGATAGGAGAAAAAGTGCTAAGTATAGCACACCTGATAATTGGGTGTTTGTCCTGTTTTAAGTGGTTCCACACTCTGTTCATTAGTTTAAGACATG
Organism: Siphonodentalium dalli; assembly: GCA_032622095.1. Lineage (NCBI taxonomy): Eukaryota > Metazoa > Mollusca > Scaphopoda > Gadilida > Siphonodentaliidae > Siphonodentalium > Siphonodentalium dalli. Next base: position 197,833,094 of record CP136065.1, on the reverse strand, counting down.
CACCAGTGGTTATAAAAATTTTTAAGTTTTTGATCATACCCATTTATGTACATTGGACTTGCTCAACAATGTTGTTATCAAGTCTGAAAAGCAGCGAAATATGACTATTTTGGGAGGAGTTACAGTGTCAAATTTTGAGAAATGTTCAGTTTGTTAGGTCAATAACTCAAACAATTGAGGTTTCTACATACATTGTGTATATTAACCCTTTCAGTGCCAGGGGCCGATCTCATCGGCCCTAATTTACGGTCTGTAAAATCGGCCATCAAAAAATTTCAAACATTTTTGTTTTGTTTTTTTTGGGTTGAATTTTTTTTGGGTAAGCTTAAGCATGGAATAGCAAAAACTGGATAAAACCTTAGGGGCATGTTATAACTCAAAACTATCACCAAATATTCATAGTAATAATTTTGATGCCCATGAAAAACGTAAGATTCCCTGGCACTAAACCTACAAAATAAGTCTGGCACTGAAAGAGTTAAAGAATAGAAGAAAAAATTATTAAAATTGTAAAAAATTGTAAAAAATAATAACAAATGATGAAAAATTGTTAGGCCAATGCATTCTCTTATATATGCGAGGCGACCTATGGTCGACTCGCATATATAAGAGAATGCATTGGCACAGGGTATATGGGTTGGTACAGAAATTGGACTTGGCACTGAAAGGGTTAAGTAGTAGTAGGAGCTTATGGTTGCTAGGAGACAAGGCATCTCAGAAATAATTTAATTTATAAGTAAACAAAGCCTTGTTTTCCAGAGAATTTTGATTTGTCACGCAATCAGAAAATGCATGTAAAGAATATATTAAACATTTGTATCATCACGTTAACTTTTTCTATCATGGTAAATGATATATCATTTTGAAGACAGATTAATCACGGACATGTCTGATGATTAATCACATTCAGGGGTTCACATGAATTACATGTGTAAATGTAGTACATCTTTTCAATGAAAATCTGTTATAGAAGAGTATCGGGTCCGGACAGCATCAACCAAACCGATATGACAAGCTGTTATGGACCCAGAAGACTTAGTCTAATCAAGTGCATTCATGAACCACCTTTATGCACTGATATTTACTGCACATGGTCCATGTGAATTAGATTGGCTGCTCATCAACAGACCTTTTCTAATTTAATATTATCTTTGAAAAAAAAATACCATGTTGGATAGGTGGCTCTTGATGGCAGACATTTATAATGATAATAAAGATATATATATATACCTGTAAATATAGGTGTCTTGATGATGTGTCTTTATGATGTCAGCAAGCCTTGAAATAGTGTGTCTGTCATTTGCAGAATGAGGTTCCCAGAGGGTGAATTTGGTGATGCTAGCCCGCTATGCGGGGTAGCATCACCAAATTCACCCTCTGGGAACCTCATTCTGCTGAGGTGTAAGCAGAATGAGGTCCCCAGAGGGTAAATTTGGTGATGCTACCCCGCATAGCGGGCTAGCATCACTAAATTCACCCTCTGGGGACCTCATTCTGCAAATGACGGACACACTATTTCAAGGCTTGGATGTCAGCTGAACGATCAGTGCAGTTGAGCAAAGAAAACCACTTTAGATTTATTTCCATTTGGCTCTAATCTGGTTACAAACTATTTATCTCTTTATTAACCCATCCATGACTGGAGCTTCCTGAAAAATGGTGAAAATCCTGTGTCAATGCATCCTCTTATATATGTGAGTCTCCCATAGGGAGCTTCGCATATATAAGAGAATACGTTGGCCTAACAATGTTTACCTTGACCTTGTAAGCCAATGCATTCTCTTATATATTTGAGGCTCCCTATAGGAGACTTGCAGTTATAAGAGAATGCTTATGGAGACTCACAGTCTCCCTAATATATAAGAGAATGCATTGGCACAGGGTTTTCGCAAAATTTCAGGAAGCTCCAGTCATGAAAGGGATATTAGAATCTTTGCTCAGGTACATGTAGCAGTAACTAATTTCTAGCAATTATGGCCAACCTGTGAGGGGATACTGCACTTCAATCAGTGTTGAGCCATTATCTCTAGCATATGTCCCATCAAGCATTTTTTATTTTCAATGGTGGGGGGGGGGGGGGGGGGGGGGGGTAAAAAAATGTCTGTAATTTGTCACTGAGTTATTCCTCCTTGGTTTGGCACAGGATCTTTAATGCTGCACCAGTGCAGCTCCCATCATGAAAGAGTTAATTAAGAAGCTTGATTTACATTTCTGTTGACTTGGAGTCTACCACCACTAAACTGTGACTATAATTTAATCACCAGTCTAAAATTTGGTACTGAAATCAACATCATTTTGTATATAGATAGCAGGGGCGCCGGAAGAGGGGGGCAGAGGGGGCAGCTGCCCCCCCCTGCCCTTGACCAAGGGGGGCGAGCGGGGGCAGGACTTGCCCTTTTTCTGGAGACAGAAAATGCTTTTTGTGTGTTTAATCTCGTGTTTTTATAGAAAAATGTGACTTTTTTGGTCCAAATACCACCAATTTCACAAGGAATATTAATTTTTGTCAATTTGATCACAAAACGGCCATAAAAGCCGACAAATACCATTAAAATAGGGATTTTTGCCACAATGAATTTATGGTTATTTTCCCGAGTTTGCAGAGAAAATGCCCTTTTTTGCGGAAAAGTGCCCTTTTTGTAGGCTCTGCCCCCCTGCCCTTGGATGCTTCCGGCGCCCCTGATAGATAGAATATAAACTTCACAAGGAAATATCTTCAAATAGGAAGTTGGATATGTATTGAAATGGATATGTATTGAAACTATGTAAAATTTATTATTCTGCTTGTTGTATGAGGTGACGGAATCTGAGATTGAATTCCTCATTAAACTTTTATCGCGATCTTTCGTGTTCGAGATCAGATATATCTTATGTGCTGTAAAACAAGATTCTTATTTCCTTTCTTTGAAAATAACTATTTAATGATTTAGATTCTGTAATTACTAAAAAAAAAAAATTGGTATACTTTGTTTTGTGATTCCGAGGGCTGTAGGGGGTCTGAAAAATAGGTAAATAAGTATCTTGTGGGGGGTGCATAACTACCAGTGTAGCCTGTGTTAAATATGATTACTGGTTTTGTTTTAATTATTTTACAAAACTGGGAAAGTTCACAAATTTTGTTTTAAATGTGGATGCGTACCATAATTTTCATATTCAGTGCAGGCTAACTTGGTGTGTTTGGTTATAGGAAAATAGCCCGATTTCTCTCCCCTGAATTCTGTCATCTGTGCCAGCAAGACAATTTTTTTTAAACTACTATAATAACTTTTGATCTATTTCAAATATATCTTAGCTCTAACATACATGTAGCTCTATCGGGTAGGGGAAGCTTGTTTACTGACATTCACTCTGTCATGGTCTGCTTTTGGGTTGAAAATGGTCAATTTTAGTAAAAGAAAATGGGTGAAATAAAGTGTTTATATGTGCAAACCAAGGGGCATAACTCAGTGACAAATTGTACGAAGAAGCCAAATTACAGACATTTGTTTACACCTACCATTGAAAATAATAAAAAAAATGATTGTATGCTAAAGATAATGCTCAGCATAGTTTTGAAGTACAGAACTGGATCCTCCCAGGTTGGCCAAAATTGCTAGAAATGATTTATTGTTGCCTGAGCAAAGATTCTAATATCCCTTCCATGACTGGAGCTTCCTGAAATTTTGTGAAAACCCTGTGCCAATGCATTCTCTTATATATTAGGGAGACTGTGAGTCTCCATAAGAGAATATACATTGGCCTAACAACAATATTTACATTGACCTTGTTTTATAAACCGGAGAATTCTCTAATATATGTGAGGATCCCTATGGGAGACCCGAATATATAAGAGAATACACTAGCCCAGGATATATAATGCTGCACCAGCGCAACTCCCGTCAAGAAGAGAATATTTCTGTTCATTGATTGACTAACCAGTGCATATGCTTTTTCTGCTAAATACAAAAAAATTATGACAGAGACTCAGAGTGGCTACAACTTAAGGTTCTGTTCCTTCTCCCTGGAGTGGCTCTGAACCTATTGATAGTTGTAGTTGTAGATATTTTGATTAAAATGATACAAAATACATGTTAATGTCAACTGTCTGATTGTTGAATCTGAGCAAGCCTGAGTTTAGTCTGTCTGTCATTTGCAGAATGAGTCCCCAGAGGGTGAATTTAGTGATGCTATCCCACACAGTGGACTAACATCACCAAATTTACCCTCTTGAGACCTCATTCTGCATGGCCTCATCTACTATGGAGACATAGACTCAGAATGAGGTTCCCAAATGGTGAATATTGTGATGTACACCCATTGGGAACCTCAATTATGCAATGTGTCGTCTGCAAATTTGGGATATAGAGAAGCTAAACTAATAAAGAAATAGAATCTATGTGAGGAAGTTTCTGTAGAAATTTGATAATAAAGAAACTTTCCAGAGAAGATGAGGCCTAAGCAGAATGATTTCCCCAGAGGGTATGATGCTTGTCGGCTATGTGGGATATTGTCACTAAATTCACCTTCTGGGGACCTCATTCTGCAAATGATAGGCACACTAAACAGCATGAATCTGAGACCCGGTTGAACACTAGGTATACTGGATTGACTTTGTCTGTCTGTCTGTCCGTCCGTATGTTTGGGCATCTATCTCACCCATGGGTAATCAGATCTGAAATTTGATATGGAGGTTCGCCATTGTGATGCCAAATGATGTTGTTTTCATTTTCCATTCTAGAGTTATCCTCCTTTGTTTATATTAAATTTGGGTTCCATCCTGTTCATGTTTTAATTTGGCACCGTGGGGGTATCCAATCTGCCGAGGTGTAACTTCTTGTAATGCTTCTGTGGCAGGAGCGGCTGTTTATGGATTATTATAACTCTTTTTGAAGAAATGTTTAAATTTGGCTATTGAACCAATCTCCAATGAAACACTTGCTCTTGATAAGGAATACTTTGATAATTAGTTTTCAAAATCAACCCCCTGCACTCTAATATTAAATTTGTAGGTTTCTTGTTATTGGCAGCCCGTAGTGTGGTATTGCCATTTGCACTTCTTTGGTTTCCTTTCCACCATGGTAACTAAATCTGTGACAGTGCATTTATTTTTTCATTAAATTGACAGGTTTTGTCAGTTTCAATGCACTGAGGGACCTAACATGGAACTAGATATATTGTTGAAACAGGGATGTGGTGGGGATGGGGTGGGTTTTTTGGTTCTGGGGTTTTGGTGGAGGTGGGGGGGGGGGTGTCTCACCACCCCCTCAACTTGGTCAGAATTTTCAACAGTTTGAAATTTCATGTCTGTCACAAATTACTTCGAATTTTTACACAATGTATATGCAGTAATGGCCTAAATAATCGACTCCTTAACCACAGCAGAATTACCCATAATTCTGCTGTGGTTATGGAGTCAATTATTTAGGGCATTACTGTATATTCAAATTATTCTCATTGTTTATGTTTTTCTACTTTTGGTCAACATTTTATTCTGATATGACCATAATTATTTGAATGTTAGGGCAGTGGTTAGGGGGGGGGGGGTTTCCAGCTGGAAAGCTTGAGACACAAGTTCCAACTCCATATGGGAGTGCAAATGAAATTTTGCGAACATGGGAGTTTGTACTGGGTCAAGGGGAGGGGGGTGCAATTGGAAATTTCAAGGTGGACACCCACAACAGAGAACCTCTATAGCCATGTCCCTTGTAGAAAACACTGCAATAAGAAAGTAGTGTATCGTGTATCAGACATATACATGTATTTCTGATGGGAAGTAAACCCTTTACCCAACAAACCGGCCAAAACCGGCCAAATAAAGCTTCAACAGCCTAAAATATCTTCGGTCTGTCTCAATAGAACCATACAAATATGGATATCATTGGAACCGGCTCCTTGACCACATTGTGATAGTTACAGTTATGCCCTGTGCCAATGCATTCTCTTATATATGCAAGTCGACCATAGGTCGCCTCGCATATATAAGAGAATGCATTGGCCTAAAAAAAAATCTTTTTTTAACACTTTTTACCATTTTTTCTTATATTCTTTAACAATTTTATAATTTTTAATGTATTAAGCCAATGCATTCTCTTATATATGCGAGGCGACCTATGGTCGACTCGCATATATAAGAGAATGCATTGGCACAGGGCCGTTCTGTTGGGTAAAGGGTTAACAAACAGCTCTCTGTCAGACTATCAGTTTCAAAATCCAGATCAACTCTTCAACTATTTATTGATATGACAGTCATATTTGAAATATTGAGATGTTGCCTTGTTACACTGTATTTGTGTTAGGTTAAAGTTGTCACTGTTTTTAGCAGATAATATATATTCATGATTTATATATGCTTTATCAGGTGGCTTAAATATTGGTACATTTTCATATTCTTATGTTTTCAAATTAATTCAAGACCATCCCACCATGAACCCAAATATTTACAGACAGTAGACATGAAATACACAGCATATTATAAAATACTATTCAAAACATTTCTGAAAACCATGGATAAATTTGTTTTCATTTCTATCGATCATATTGATGGTGCTTACTATTATTTATCATAAATGTCTCAGTAAGATACAGATATCAATTTAATGTAAGATTTTCTAATTTTTATCACTAACAAAGGTTGTCTATCGTCATGGTGATACTTTGAGTATTTTATATGGGGCTCTCACAACTCCAGACTTATTGAGCAATACATGTAGAATTACCATTAATTGCCTTGGAACATTGAATGATAGCTGGCATCTGACTTCTCACACATTTGTACCAAATATGTGTAGAGCATTAGTTGAGCCATTAACCCTTTCTATACTAAATACTCATTGACGAGTAGTTCTCCTGTAAGAAATGTTCAGATAATAAGTTCATTGTCGTTTGTTGAACTTATTATCTGAACATTTCTCTGCAATAATCAGGACTCCTTCTGTACTTTTTATATGCCCGTTAAAAAAAACGGACATATTATATTATTGGTCTGTCCGTCCATCTGTTCATTTGCCCAAGAGTGCACTTGTTAGGAAATTGGGGAAATCGGGCATAGAAAATGGATTTGTGAGTTGGTTTGCACCTATGAGTTAATTGCGCTCACAAATCATCACTTTGTAATGCGTTTATATTCTATTTGTGAGATACAGATGAATTTCTGTCTGTCACCCCACAAGGAAAATGGACTTCGCATGTCTTTTGTCCACATCAAACAGACGGTATTATCCAATCAAATCATTGCATTTTCTGCATCACACAGGTGTGTTTTCTACCTATCTATACCAAGTGACTCTGTTTGAACCAATCAGTGAACATCGACACATGGGGTGCACTGTATTTGGTACCGGTAACTTGATCCACTTCAGAACTTTGTATAATCACAGTTTTGACTCAGATGCTTATCGATCAACATTACTAGAACCGAACTGACAATAAAATTGGTGCTTATTAGACTGATACCATATCTCAACGAAGATCTCAATATTTATTGATTTATTGACTTTTAATATCTCGCACCCCACTCAATTGGTATGCTCCCCACTACTACATGGACAGTGGACAATTCAACCCACACATAATTGTCTGCAGCTCACTAGTAAGTGTTCATACAAGTAATCCCTCAGGTGTAGTACTGTCCGTCCAGTCATCCATCCATCCGCTTTTTTCGCCTGCCAATTTTCACCAGAGATATGGCCCTTTTGTTGGAATTTGCACTCAATTTTCATTTCCGGATGATAACTTTAGTAAGTCTGAACTGAATGGAATGAAATTTCATATTTTAGTTTACTAGTTCAAAATAGAGGTCTAATTTGATTTTGGGTTCCGCCAGCCACTTTTCACCACAGTTATGGCCCATTGTTGAATTAACCAATGATGATAATAGTTGAATGGTACATTCTTTTAGTGGGGGTCTTCTATCTGATTGCTGAGCTGTCATTTTTTCTTACATTCTTTAACAATTATAAAAAATAATATAAAATTTGTTGGGCCAATGCATTCTCTTATATATGCGAGGCGACCTATCTCGCATATATAAGAGAATGTATTGGCACATGGTTTTTGCAAAATTACAGGAAGCTCCCATCATGAAAGGGTTAATAATAACTAATCACATCCTTGGGATTATAAACTGTCTATCCACATGTGTTACTGCAAGTGTAAATTACAGGTGGAGAGGCATCTGGCTAAACAACTGTTACTGATTCTTTCACTTCTAACTCCTGTTCAGCTTTCATTTCCAGTCCATTTGTGTATGACACCCTAATAAATTGGTATGATAACCGTAATGGTGCAATTCATAAAGACTGTTCATTAACCCTTCCATGACTCAAGCTTCCTGAAATTTTGCGAAAACCCGGTGCCAATGCTTTCTCTTATATATATATGCGAGTCTCCCATAGGGAGCCTTCGCATATATTGCTGTAAGCAGAATACACTGGCCTAACAATATTTACCTTTAACTTGTAAACATTCCTGCATATGTAAGAGAATGCACTGGCACAGGATGTTTAATGCTGCACCAGCGCAGCTCTTGTCATGAAAGGGTTAATATTTGACATATCTAAAAAATATGTACTATTGAGGAGCAGATACATTTGTATCTCAGTCGGTTAGAAGTTAACCATTTTTTTACTGCATGGATTCTCCCATTCAGTTATAAAAGTATACATTCGAATGGTCTATTATTCATCTGGAGGGGTGTTCAAGAAATATGATCAGATGACAGACATACTGATTAAAAAAATTGACCAGCACAAACAAAATTAACAATCTCAATTTATACAAAAAATATAAGAAACAAAAGACATATATTCAGCACTATTCCGACAAATTTGTTCGGAAATCTTCCGCTTTATAGGTATGTTTTGAGATACCTCTTATAACATTATGTGTATATAATTTTGGGGTTTGAACTAGCCATGTCCCTAATACCAGAGTTATTATTCTGTCCAAATCACTTATTTAATCAACCGATAGAACATCGTTCACATGACCTTTTGAAGTGTCATGTCACATGACCGTTTGGAGGGTAGTCAGTTGGCTACCTTAAGGGAGCTCCTTCTGACATTTTAATGACTTCTCGTCTATGTTAGCTCAGAATGCAACAACATATCACCATGATCTGAGGGTATTAACCTATTACACCACGTTCTGAGTAATCTTATAATTAGTTATGATGAATCCAGTGCAAGAAACCAACATGTTTGGTTGGATTCAACCCTTAGTTAATCTCCCAATTCCACGGGTACAGTCAAATGTGTGTTGGATGCTGAAATTTATTACCTTTTGGCTGCTATACCTCTGTAGTGAGTACTTTGTACTGAGTACAGACGTAAAATGGAATGCTGTGTGCTTTACATCAGTACTGAGTACAGATGTAAAATGGCATGCTGTGTGCTATACGTCTGTACTGAGTAAGGACCAACTTCAGCTACGTGGCTCATTATTCATAACTGGAACTAAGAAATTAGTGCATCAGAACCATTGTATTTTGACATTTGAAACACTGTATGATGTTCCACGACTGTTAATGATAATAGCCTTTGTTCGGACTCAGTTTCATGCTTTTCGAGATATTCCCTTTATATTTTTCCACTGGAAAATGAACAGAACGTCAATGACCCAGCACTCAACATCGTGATTACATTCAGCAGCGAAGAGCTTAAAGGTCACAAATAACTGGGCAAACTGATCTAAGCCAGAGTTAAGCCCCCCCTCCCCTCCCCCCACACACTTGAGCAATCCAGCTTAGTTATTGCTTTGAACGAGATTTCTTATAATGTGCGAGTAATTTGGTAACATTGCCAGTGTGTCTGTTTGCTAAGCTTGGTTTGTTCTAGCTGGAGGGGGCTGTTAGTAAAGTCCTCTTTGTAGCTTGGTGAGTTATTGCTGGAGTTTGATGGCGGGATAAGATGATGCTTCATGTGATCAGCCAATATTTGGACGATCTGATTAAAGGAACCCGAGTCACTCACAGTGGGCCAATGTGCAAAAAATATAAAAGTCTTTAACCCTTTACCCAACAAACCGGCCAAAACCGGCCAAATAAAGCTTCAACAGCCTAAAATATCTTCGGTCTGTCTCAATAGAACCATACACATATGGATATCATTGGAACCGGCTCCTTGACCACATTGTGATAGTTACAGTTATGCCCTGTGCCAATGCATTCTCTTATATATGCGAGTCGACCATAGGTCGCCTCGCATATATAAGAGAATGCATTGGCCTAAAAAAAATCCTTTTTTTAACACTTTTTACCATTTTTCTTACATTCTTTAACAATTTTATAATTTTTAATGTGTTAAGCCAATGCATTCTCTTATATATGCGAGGCGACCTATGGTCGACTCGCATATATAAGAGAATGCATTGGCACAGGGCCGTTCTGTTGGGTAAAGTTAACGGTTAAAAACATAACCACCAAGAAGAATATGGATTTTTCAGTGTTTGACCTTTTCCAATGTTTACTGTCAAGTCCTGATTGACTTTGTTTTCTTATTGGATTAACTGAACTTTTATTGTTGATTCCACAGTAATATTTACATATAAACAATGGTTTTGACATGCACAATCTCATTATTGGAGAGTTATTAATACTAAATGAAAATAAGAACAAAGTAAATAATTTTTTTCATGAAGTTATTGATGATAGTTTTGTTATACAGACTATTTAGTTTATTTCGGATGAACCACTTTGAACCCCTTTAATCACTGAGCAGGGGTGAAACGCATTCGTGAATCTCCTCGCGATTCTGAAAATCTCTAACAGCTTTGTGATATTCTGTTTATTATAATTAAAATTCCGACACTGATGTTTGGTTTGTAAAGCGATTATTACTTTATTTTATTACTCGCTTGTTCCCAGAAGTAGAGTGTTATTGCTGTTCCATATTTACAAATACGTAAACGTAAAATGATGTAAAATGACGTACATGACATTCGTCTCAACCATGAAACCGGAACTATAAAATAAAAGCATCATCACACATGACAAAACACGCCCTCTATGTGCCTAAATAAACATTCTAAGTCTGTATTTTTAATGCACGGATTCTAGGATGCGAAGCGTGTAATAAACACAGAACGACACAATGTGTAAATGAGTTTGTCGATACGGCACTCGTGCTGTCACAGAAGGATAGAACTCATGCCTATCGACAAACCAATTTACACATCGTGTCATTCTGAGTATAACCCTTTCATGATGCACCATTAAATATCATGTGCCAGTGCTTTCTCGTATGTATGCAAGTCTCCCATAGAGAGCCTCGCATACTGGCTTACACGGTCAATGTAAATATTGTTAGGCTAATGGGAGACTTGCATATATAAGAGAATTCATTGGCACAGGGTTTTCACAAAATATTCAGGAAACTCCAGTCATGAAAGTGTTAAGATGAGATGGTTATCTGGGATAAGGAAGATCAGATGTGTTGAGATGTTTTCAAGCCTTGAAATAGTGTGTCTGTCATTTGCAGAATGAGGTTCCCAGAGGGTGAATTTAATGATGCTACCCCGCATAGCGGGCTACCATCACCAAATTCACCCTCTGGGAACCTCATTCTGCTGAGGTGTAAGCAGAATGAGGTCCCCAGAGGGTGAATTTGGTGATGCTAGCCCGCTATGCGGGGTAGCATCACTAAATTCACCCTCTGGGGACCTCATTCTGCAAATGACAGGCACACTATTTCAAGGCCTGGATGTTTTATATTCCATCCTTGTTCGCTACAGCAGAGGGAGACCTCTCTGGTCTGATTGTGACTGTCTGCTCTTACGAGGCTCAGTCCAATTTTAAAGATACTTTTCATTCAATTGAGACAAGAGAGAATAATACGTGTAACAGCATTATTGGAAACCTCCGGGATTAATGGTCTTGTTTAGATCTATTTGTCCAATGAGTTGTCTCGCGCTAGAATAAGGATTGCTTTAAGCCAGCTGCCCTCACACAATAGTGTATGAAAGGTGTACGCTTGTACATGTATCTATATAGTATGATGCAGGCTATTTGTCAGTCTCAGTAAACTTCAGACCACATACTAGTATACAATAATGGGTCAGATTACTTGTCGGTACAGAGTCTAGACTTTTTATTTTACGAACCGGTGGATTCCTAATCATTTAGAGCCAATCAGAACTCACCGTTAGTGGCTCTATTGATAAAGGCGTCCAATTGGAATGATTAACGCAACACAGTGTGACATAATTTGGGGGAAGCCCACACACTTCTGAGAAATGACTTATCAACGAGACTACGATAGATTCAGTATGTCAGTATGACTCTGAGTCAGGGACCAGCCTAGACCGGATTTTCAGGGTGAAGTGACTTCACCCTACCACAAAAATAAGGCGAAGCGGTCGATCTATGAGGCGAAGTGAGTGCTACAAAATTGAAATTGATCAGTAGACGCTATAGAACGACGATAGGAGAGATGTAATATGTCAACTAAACTTATGAAACATTGGTTGAAATATGTAGTCTTTATGTTCACTTCATGAATAATACCCAAACATAATTGTGAGAGAATAACAGCATTTTATTTATATCATAATTTTGGGAGAATGGCAGGATTTTATTTCATATTTTTTGTATCAGCTGTTTTTTCAAAATACCAACAATTTTAACCAAACCAAACCAAACCAAAACGAAACAAAATCCGTAAAACTTTTACTGTGCTCTACTATTAATACTGATGATATTTGACTGAAGATAATGCAAAAGTGGACGGCACTAGGGCGATTTAGTCGGTAATATGGCTTGTTGCCATTCATCGGAAAGCTCTCAATGTGAGCTTTCCGATGAATGGCATCAAGCCATACATGTATTTGCGACTAAATCCTGAAAAATTACCCATAATTCTGCTGTGGTTAAGGAGTCGAAACATGATATGACATGCGTTTAGCGTGGCATATAGTCAGCAAACTGCAACTGATGACGGTCTTATCAAAACATTCTGGCATCTTTTTAACTCATTGGGAGAATTTTTCAAAAACCTAGAAATTCTACCTTTGGCATTAAATGAATCTTATTTCGATGGGGTACGTTCAAAAACTTTTTTCAAAATTCTAATAAACCGCTCCAGGGTCCAGCTTCCACCTCAAAATTCATGTCATCAGAACGAGGAGCAAATTGTCTGCGGGAAATTGGGACCTTGGTCATCATCACATATAGCCTAGAATCTTCTTTAATATGCATACAGCAGACAACCTCCCCTTTCTTTTGACATCCATGCATTTGTGAACCACCTTCATTTTGTGGGGAAATTATACGCGCGATGCGATCTCGTTGGATTCAGATACCACCCGATAACAACAAGGGCATAGTTATAAACTAGACTTTTCCATCACTTATTAACTATAAATTCTATAAACTAGTCTACCTGTTACTACTTTGAGGAACTTTACTACCTGTTACTACTTTGAGGAACTTTACTACCTGTTATTATTTTTAACAAGCACACTGCCTATATGGCATTATTAATATATATAGACTTTAACACATTTATTAATATAATATACAAACAATTTATTATCTTATGTTAGTATCACATGATACACATCCTAGTGTTGAGTTTCGGGGTTGCTTTGGACTATATACAACCCCACTACATATATGTTAATTGATATTATAAATATATATATAATTACATTACTTGGTGGCTGACAAAACTTTGTGTCATAGATACACCACAAACTGATTTATGTTGGGTACCAGATAAGAATTTAAGGTTTATGGCCATGCGCCTTGCTGGTTGAAGCACCGGGGCCGCCTCCGTAGTAATATTGGATACCGAGGTCCCCTCCATAAGATTGTATACGACTTACTAATTATATCACCCGGGTCCTTCCATGAGAATACCATGCACCTTACCGGTTGAGGCACCGGGATCCAACCCGTAAGAGGGTCATACACGTTGATGACTGGGACATCGGGGTTTCCGCGTGGGAGTTCGTGCGCCTTGCTGACTGGGTCATCGAGGTCCCCTCCATTTAGTACCATGTGCCTTACTTACTGAGTCATCGGGACGGGAACTTAAAATATTGCCAAGCATAGTGTGTGTAGAGGAGACATTGCAACATAGCCTGTGTGTTTTGTGTCCAGCAGTATTGCGTGAACGATTCTTTTGACAAATATGTTTTAAGCCGTTTTTTGCTCTTATCCTCATTTGACTTTTCCAAAAGGCCTCTGGTCTACCTGCCGGCATCTCACTTTGACTTGTATTTGTCATTCTGGTGTGCCAGGTTTGGTGTTCACTACGTCTCGGACAACGTGTTACCTGGTCAGACACCCACTTAGCAAATATTGCTTACACATAAAAAAAAATTACCCATAATTCTGCTGTGGTTAAGGAGTCGATTATTTAGGGCATTACTGTATTTCTGTCTGTAAAGTACACTATAGCAGACACACAGTATGGAAGTTCATCTTAACCAGCATCTATTCATGTCACAGGCTGATGATGAAGGAAACTTGTTCTGGTTAATATTTGGAGATGATTTATCACATAAACTATATAAACTCTGCCATATCTGTTATCTATGTTGATGTTTAGTATTATACAATTTGTTTATGATCACCACTCTGATGATACTTTATGACAGACAAACTTACTAAGTAGAGAGTACTCACAGGTGCAAAACTCTACATTCAGGTCGTACTTCAGTAGTTTGAGTACCAATCTCCTCTGGTAAATGCTGCCATCAAATTATGCAAGCGCGTTGGAAAGCAAGCCAGGCACCAAAAATTTAATTATTTAGTTTACGAACCCACGGACAACTTTTTAAATTCCGAAAATGTCAACAAAAACAAAAACAAATTGGTTGAAGTACAATATATATTTTTTATAGCATACTCTCTTATGAAGCAAAACCTACAAAATAATTGGGTATTTATACCTGTATTCTGCAGGCTGCTATAAAATTATGTTTGATTTGTTTCAGAAGGATATTTTAAGCCAAGGTTTAACCCTTTCAGTGCCAAGTCCGATTTTTGTATCAATCCATATTTCCTTGATCATCTTAGAGCTCTTTCCATCAATGTATCACATTATTATAATCAATAAATTTGAAAAATGATCAAGGAAATATGGGTTGATGCAAAAATGAGACTTGGCACTGAAAGGGTTAAACTTATTCTTAGCTCCCCAGCCTCCCCATGTTTCTCTGGCTGGGTAAATAAAGACTTGCAAGTGAAGGATCATTACACCTATATATGGCAGCGGTATTTCATTTCCAGGCCATGTATGCTTTCGAGTTTGTCGTATTGGTATATTCATAATGAAGTCATACATTCTTGGCCTCACAATCTGCATGTATATATATAAAAGTGTAGGATCTGTCTGTCCGTCTAACCGACTGCATTTTCCTCCCAGACTGCTGGACCTATTTCAGCCAAATTTGGTGTGGTGACTCGGGGGACCCTGGCGGAGGTTATAATCGCATTAGTTTTTCAAAATTTTGATTTAAATAAATTTAATTAAATAAATAAAAAACACACAAATTGAAATAAGCTCAATATGGGCCTATTTCAGAATCAAATATTTCTCACCAAACCCTTCTGTCAGTCATGATAGCATGGGAAAATGAGAATAATAATTAATTAAAGTGTCGGTTTCAAGCCTTGAAATAGTGTGCCTGTCATTTATAGAATGAGGTCCCCAGAGGGTGAATTTAGTGATGCTACCCCCGCATAGCGGGCTAGCATCACCATATTCACCCTCTGGGAACCTCATTCTGCTTAGGTGTAAGCAGAATGAGGTCCCCAGAGGGTGAATTTGGTGATGCTAGCCCACTATGCGGGGGTAGCATCACTAAATTCACCCTCTGGGGACCTCATTCTGCAAATGACAGGCACACTATTTCAAGGCTTAGGTGTAAGCAGAATGAGGTCCCCAGAGGGTGAATTTGGTGATGCTAGCCCACTATGCGGGGTAGCATCACTAAATTCACCCTCTGGGGACCTCATTCTGCAAATGACAGGCACACTATTTCAAGGCTTGGTTGGTTTTAGTTATTTTTATTTGCAATATATAATTTCAAGTGTATATATGAGATTTGCATTCACGACACCAGTGTTCATGTGGAATAATCGCCTACCTCAGTTTTTTTCTCACCTCCACCATCAAGAGATTAATTCCCCTGATGTTCATAAACCAAACAAGCCTTGAAATAGTGTGTCTGTTATTTACAGAATGAGGTCCCCAGAGGGTGAATTCACCTCTGGAGACCTCATGCTGACCTAGGATCAGATTGAAGTTCTCGAATTAAAGTTAGTGATTTTCACCCATTATTCACCTCAATTATGCATTTATCTTCTGCGAATTAGGGGATATAGAAACTGAAAAGTCGAGAATATTTAACTAAAAACAATAATAATTTGAGAATATAGATACTTCCCAGAAGAAAAGGCCTACAAAGCAGAATGAGGCCCCCAGAGTGTGAATTTATTGATGCTAGCCCACTGTGTCATAGCATCACTAAATTCACCCTCTGGGGGACCTCATTCTACAAATGGCTGACATACTATTTCAAGGCTTGAAACCAAATGATAAAATTCCTGTGGCCTGAGTAGTGTAGAAAGTAATAGGTAGGAGCGAATAGGCAGGAGGAAATGTCTTACGCCATACACTAGTTACTAGATAATATATTGGGTATCTTCATCTTTACGCAAAAGTGGCTCCAATCAAACAATTTCCGAGTAATCATAAGCTATATCTAGACTAATTCCCACTCTCGATACAAAGGCCAGAGGGCCTAAATTTATACTAATTTCTCCCAATGGAACAGACAGTTTCAGGCAAAAAGACTAGAGAAAAAACCGAGGCTTTCGTCTACAGGACAACGGCAAATAAACTCATCATAGATTTGGTTGATTAGATAGCGTTGCTGTCTGGACACTATCTCCATTGCCAGAATAATATATGTTCCGTCAGTAATCCAGACACTCCATGGTGAAAAGTAATCATTTTTCCTCACTGGTCAGCTAATAGGTGTGCAATTTGTTCTGCTAACTGTGACTTAATAACTTAAACCAATTACAATCATTGGTTCCTGTCTGCGAGCATCCCCGCTGGAAATTGTGTATATAAATTAACTATTTTGCCATGATCAACAGCGAGAATTTGCTGTTTGACATACAGTTGGCAGCCTGGAAGATTGGTCATAAATATGGGTCATCCGTAAAGGTTTCAAGTGATATTTATTGCGAGCATCTCAGTGAAAAGGAGTGAGCAGTAAACAAGATTCGGTTAACCTTTACCCAACAGAAGGGCCATGTGCCAATGCATTCTCTTATATATGCGAGTCGACCATAGGTCGCCTCGCATATATAAGAGAATGCATTGGCTTAACACATTAAAAATTATAAAATTGTTAAAGAATGTAAGAAAAAATGGTAAAAAGTGTTAAAAAAAAGATTGTTTTTAGGCCAATGCATTCTCTTATATATGCGAGGCGACCTATGGTCGACTCGCATATATAAGAGAATGCATTGGCACAGGGCATAACTTTAACTATCACAATGTGGTCAAGGAGCCGGTTCCAATGATATCCATATTTGTATGGTTAAATTGAGACAGACCGAAGATATTTTAGGCTGTTGAAGCTTTATTTGGCCGGTTTTGGCCGTTTTGTTGGGTAAAGGGTTAAAGGAATATTCTGTGTTTATCTCAGTGATTTAAGCTGATGTTTCAATACAGGTGTAAATGTTTTCCATAGGCCTCAGTGCTAACATTTTAGCGTATACTGTTGGCAATATAAATTTTGGGTCCAAAATTTTCTTTAAATCTGAAAAATTGACATTTGGGGAATTTTTTTAAGCAAAAAAATCATGTCCATCTAACAGGGAATTCGCTTTTAAATCTTGTGTTTTCGTAACTAGTGTGATAACCGCACTATAAAATACTGTCATAATTTAGACCACACCAAAAAATTCAAACTTCACTACAAAGGGTTAATTCCTGTGTCAATGGCTATTTTAGCTATGGGAAATCATAGGGAAGAGGTGCGATGATTTTTTTATGCAAAAAGCACACAAGGCTATTGACCAATCAGGGCCCAGTGTATATTTTATTCTCTCCTATATATTCCTCCCGCATCCGCTAGATGTCACTCCGAACCCCATTTATACCAGTGTAAACTTATGCAGTGCGCCCACATGAAGAATATTAAATTTACAGTCAAACCCCTCTGCCCCCTGCTCTGGTGCCCCTTGATGCAAGCACCTGTGTCCCGCCTCTGCTGAATTCATGTTGATTTCATATTAGAGCAGAGAGACCATGTTAGTTTCCAGTTTGACATTATGTAACTTTCAGTGCCAACATCTGCAGACTATAGGTCTGTTATATAGATTTCAAATGTCATTTGAATCTGTGAAAGAGCTAACCCTTTATACACCTAGAAAGAAGTTGGGGGAATTAGTACAGATGTAAAATGTGACGCTGTGTGCTTTATGTCTGTACTGAGTACTGACCTACTTCAGCACAGTAGCGGCCATTTATATAACTGGAACTCAGATATATTGGTATCTATTGTATCTCAAAGTTTTTAACAGTGTACATATATGATGTTTCACGATTGTGAATGATAATAGCCTTTCAACAGATTCAGTTTTATCGTTTTCGTGATATTCCTGTTATGTTTTTCCCCTGGAAAAATGGCCGTTAACCCTTCCATTGACTGGAGTTTCTTGATATGTTACTAAAGCCCTGTGTCAATGTATTCTCTTATATATGTGAGTTTCCCATAAGGAGCCTCACATTTATAAGAGCATACATTGGCCAAACAATATTTGCCTTGACCTTGTTAGCTAGTGCATTCTCTTATATATGCGAGGCTCCATATGGGAGACTTGCATATACAAGAGAATGCACTGGCATAGGATCTTTAATGCTGCACCAACGCAGCTCCCTTCATGAAAGGGTTAAAAATCAATGGTCCAGCACACCATGTCATGATGTCATTCAGCAGTGAAGACGTTAATGATTAGAGCTTCCATGTAAAAATGTGACATACAGATGTAGGCTCATACAGTTTGACGTTTTTCAATACTGAGTCGATCAATTAAGTGCATGTAAACTAAGATTTAAGGATTTATG
Organism: Siphonodentalium dalli; assembly: GCA_032622095.1. Taxonomy (NCBI): domain Eukaryota; kingdom Metazoa; phylum Mollusca; class Scaphopoda; order Gadilida; family Siphonodentaliidae; genus Siphonodentalium; species Siphonodentalium dalli. Next base: position 197,814,027 of record CP136065.1, on the reverse strand, counting down.
CAAGCCTTGAAATAGTGTGTCTGTCATTTGCAGAAAATGAGGTCCCCAGAGGGTGAATTTAGTGATGCTACCCCGCATAGCGGGCTAGCATCACCAAATTCACCCTCTGGGGACCTCATTCTGCTTACACCTCAGCAGAATGAGGTTCCCAGAGGGTGAATTTGGTGATAGCAGGCTAGCATCACTAAATTCACCCTCTGTGGACCTCATTCTGCAAATGACAGACACACTATTTCAAGGCTTGTCAGTGAGCGATATCATAATGATCTCACACTAAACATATAACTGCAAGTTAGCTGTGAACAATCCTTGAAATAGTGTCTGCCAGTTGCAGAATGAGGTCCCCAGAGGGTGAATTTAATGACACTACTCCACACAGCGGGCTAGCATCACTAAAATAACTCATCAGGGGACCTCATTCTGCTATGGGAGACCTAGAAATTATCAATAATTATCAAATTAAAAAAAAAATTGTTACTTTTTCCCTTCTGTTCAGTTTATATACATGTATCCCATAATTAACAGAATATAAAATGCATTATTGAGGTGACTAATGGGTGAACATCACATACTTCAACTCGGGAACTTCAGTTTGATCCTAGGTCTCCCATATCAGTTGAGGACTAAGCAGAATGAGGTTCCAAGAAGGCGAATTTGGTGATGCTAGCCCTCTGGGAACCTCATGCTGCAAATGACAGACAGACTATTTGGAGGCTTGGCCGTGAACATGTGTCACTGCTGACCTGAAGCCAGCTCCCCCCAAGCCTTGAAATAGGGTGTCTGTCATTTGCAGAATGAGGTTCCCAGAGGGTGAATTTAGTGATGCTACCCCGCATAGCGGGCTAGCATCACCAAATTCACCCTCTGGGAACCTCATTCTGCTGAGTTGTAAGCAGAATGAGGTCCCCAGAGTGTGAATTTGGTGATGCTAGCCCGCTATGCGGGGTAGCATCACTAAATTCACCCTCTGGGGACCTCATTCTGCAAATGACAGACACCATATTTCAAGGCTTGGCTCCCCCATATGCCACATCTCATACAGATACTCTCCACGCTCATAGGAAGTTGATCCAGATCAAATCCCCTCATCTCCCTTAATCTACATAAATTTATATTCTGTCTGCAACAGCTTGTCTGGTAAAGCTATTGGTGAGGGGTGGGAATTCTCCTGTTTATGTCCATATTATGGCTCTGTTGAATAGAAGGCTCCATTATGTGATGGAATCATAAACGATGAGCGAGGTTAATGGTGAACGATGGCTTCCACATACAGTAATGCCCTAAATAATCGACTCTTTAACCACAGCAGAATTATGGGTAACTTTTCAGGATTTAGTCGGAAATATGGCTTGTTGCCATTCATCGGAAAGCTCTCAGTAATCCTGAAAAATTACCAATAATTCTGCTGTCGTTAAGGAGTCGATTATTTTGGGCATTACTGTACATGATGCTGCAATTATTAAGGTTGCGTCTGATCTTATCATTTTATGGAGACCATCCTTTGATTATTTTTTTTGCAGTTCTATACATGTACATCAAAATCACCATGAATATCCTAATTCCTAATTTTCCACTGATCTCTCACAAGTCACAGGAGTTTTGTTGTTTTGTTTTGGAGGTTCTTGTAGGCTTTGAATCCTTCCTCCAAGCACCTGAAGGTGACAATCGTAGATATACAGAGGGGGTGGTCTCATATGAGAGGGTAACTCATCTCCCAATTTACAACATCTCAACCGTACTACAGTAATGCCCTAAATAATCGACTCCTTAACCACAGCAGAGTTATGGGTAATTTTTCAGGATTTAGTCAAGAATCGATTATTTAGGTCATTACTATACTTTATACTCGTCAGTAAGCCCATCCTTGAGTGTAAGCCCAGTCTATGTTTTTGCTCTCAGAACTATCATGACGTGCTAGCATCACCACATTCAACCTCTGAGAACCTCATTCTGCGTTAGGCCTCAACTGCTATTGAAGACCTAGGATCAGATTGAAGTCACCTCAATTATGTATTTTATCTTCTGCAAATTAGGCGATTTAGAAATGAGCAAAAGGCAAAAAGTAACTAAAAACAATTGTTTATTTGAGACAGTAGATACTTCCCAGAAGATGAGGGCTAAGCAGAATGAGGTCCCAGAGGGTAAATTCTGCAAATGTCAGACATGCTATATCCAGGCTTCTTCATAAACCATGCTGTTATATTGCTGTGGCCTAATTTTGTATTTGGGATTTGTCTCTGCTTGAAATTCTTATGTGGGGAATTGCAGCTTATTAGTAAATTAATTTTGTTATTATTCTATCAGTTTGATTTATACTACTTTAAATTTACATAAAAATGGTGCTAACATCAGTTCAATTTATCATCAAGAAAACTATTCAGAGCTGAATGTAAAACGGTGTCAATACCGTGTATTGGATATACCGTACCATGGCTGCTCCTATCATCTCCTGACATAGAACCAGTGCAGCATATCTGCTGTTTATGTCTTTATTATTTTCTTCTGTGATGATTTTATGATCCGTCTTCTGTAGTACTCAGTTCTATCAGATTATTTCATGGAGTTTATTGACCCTATATAATGTGCCTATGGAGTGACTGAACCCATTTTGATTTTTTTCTGCTGATATCAAAGGTTATATTCCCGAGAATGGCTTCAGTTTCTTCAACTTGATTGCTTGGACAATCTTTACTCTCAGCTACATTAACCCTTTGAGTGCCAGGGGCCGATCTCATCGGCCCTAAACCTACAAAATAAGTCTGTTAAAGAATATAAGAATAAATTATTAAAATTGTAAAAAATTGTAAAAAAAACAAAACAAATTTGTAAGGCCAATGCATTCTCTTATATATGCGAGGCGACCTATGGTCGACTCGCATATATAAGAGAATGCATTGGCACAGGGTATATGGGTTGATACAAAAATCGACCTGGCACTCAAAGGGTTAATTCTTTTCTTCCTCATGATTATAACAAACAAGCCTGAATTTAGTGGGTCTGACATTTGCAGAATGAGGTCCCCAGAGGGTGAATTTTGTGATGCTATCACACATGGCAGGCTAGCATCACCAAACCCCCCCCCCCCCCCCCCTGCGGACCTCATACTGCTTAGGCCTCATATCTTCTGGGAAGTATATATAGTCTCAAATTAACATTGTTATTAGTTAGTTTTTCAATTCTGTTGAGTTTCTATATCCCCTAATTTAGGCCTCTGTGGATAGTGGGTTTTTGGTCGAATAAATTTTCAAAACGAATAGCTCTAAAAACATTTGAAAACGAATCGAATATCGAATCAAATATTTCATAAGTTATGTTTCCCGTTTTTGTCTGTATGTAAAAATTATCTAATTAATAAAACATGTTGTCATCTTTGTGAACAGTGGATCGACAATTGAAGATATAATTTCTTCGAAATATAACAAACAATTAGGAATATACAATTTCCGTGAGCGATAAATAAAAACTACCGACGTCAATGTAGTGGGGAATTCCACATCGATTAAAAACGTGGAATAGGAGATGGACTATTGCAGAATTACGCTATCATGATTTTCTCAATTATAAAATGGGGGGTTTATTAAAGGACTTTGATATGAACTTCCGCGAATGACATTACAACTGGGGACCTCATTCTGCAAATGTCAGACACACTAAATTCAGACTTGACAACAAATGCAATCAACCCCAAGCCTTGAAATAGTGTGCCTGTCATTTGTAGAATGAGGTCCCCAGAGGGTGAATTTAGTGATGCTACCCCGCATAGTGGGCTAGCATCACCAAATTCACCCTCTGGGACCTCATTCTGATCATACCTCAGCAGAATGAGGTCCCCAGAGGGTGAATTTGGTGATGCTAGCCCGCTACGCGGGTAGCATCACTAAATTCACCCTCTGAGGACCTCATTCTGCAAATGACAGACACACTATTTCAAGGCTTGGTCAACCCTTCGGTGTCTGTGATTAGTGATGGGTAGTGATTTCATTCATATTGATTTGTCTGTGGGTCTGTTCAGCTAATATGGGGAGCGGATAGCTTAGTTGATTATTTGGCCAACCTCGGAGCTACACCTGTGACACAGTCGAGGGTTCATATCCGACTAGGTATTACTAGGACTTTGTTTTCCCATCTGCGATCTCTGTGCCATAATCATTATGAATCGAACCATTGAAACGGCATCAATGCCATGATCATTGAACATTATTTCAGGACTTAATGAATCTAATACATCTAAAAACATAATGAGTAAATTTCTTACCTCCGCTCCGCTCCTCTCTTTGTGTGCTCTGCTCCTCTCTTTGTGTCTTGTTGACACTATTCTATGCAAACCATTGGATCAGAGATGACACCAGTGCTGCCCTGTATGCAGATCAAAGGTCCCTCCCGTGGAATAGTAGCCCCCCAAATTCAAATTGCCAGTCATGATTTTCAACAGTTCAACTCTAAATTCAATGTGTCTCCGTTAAAATTTATAGAATGCGGGGTACAAGTCTTATGCAACAATGCTATTATTCCGCAAATTGTAATTACAATAGACCTGTTCATCCTACAGTGAGGTCAAGGTTATAAAATAGTTTAATAACGTAAATATTTTTAAATGAGTTCACAACAGAAAAAATTATGTAAGTTAACTGAATTATAATGCCCATGTTAGGAACCTAGTACAGAATTATAATCCGAAAACGGGCATCCCCAATGAATAATTTTTACATGTATATAAATGTGTTTGTATGTCTGTTAGCAATAATGATGGAAGATGGATAATTCTACAATACTAGAGTATGCTGTAACGATGTACATGCGTTTGGCGACCATAACTGTTTTTCTGTGTGTAAGTTGTAACTGTCGAAATGATCAGGCTTAACTTAAATTAATCACTGATCCACTGTTGCTAAACGATATATTCACATACTAAGGAATGATCACCCACCTGTGGCGGATATGCTCCCCTAATAAGGTGGGGTCTAATGATCACCAACCTGTGGCGGATATCCTCCCCTAATTACAGTAATGCCATCAATAATCAACTTCTTAACCACAGCAGAATTATGGGTAACTTTTCAGGATTTAGTCAGAAATATGGCTTGTTGCATTCATCGGAAATCTCTCATATAAAAGAGAATGCACTGACTTTAATACAAGGTCAAGGTGAATATTGTTAGGACAATGTATTCTCTTATATATGTGAGGCTCCCTATGGGAGACTCGCATATATAAGAGAAGCATTTTGACACAGGGTTTGTCAGTGCATTCTCTTTTATATGCGATGCTCTCTATGGGAGACTCGCATTTATAAGAGAATGACATAGGAGTCAATTATTTAGGGCATTACTGTAGGTAGGTCTTATGGGGCCTCCCTCTGAATTTTGATATTATTGACCGAATCTTGGACCATTGACGTACAGCCTCAGGTCACCCACAAACACTCTCAGGGCTTAAATTTCCCGGGATATCCCCGGACCCCCCTATGGAAAGGGGGACACCCCCTCAGGCCTACTGCTTTTGGCATATCGTGTTGGGACTCCTGCGCCCCCTAATTATGTGTGACCCCCTATACTAGGTTGCTAGCTACGTGCCTGCCGTGGAAGAAGTCACAGGTTCGGCAAAATTCCTGGATATATATATTTATTCAAAATCTGTGTCTACTGGATGCCTTCAGACCAACCAACTGACTCACCAGGGTCCCTGCCCTCCATTTAAGACCAATTGGATCCACTCGATCCCTCTCCCTTATGCTCTGTAAATGAAGAATAGACCATTCAAATGTAAACTTATAGAACTCAATGGGAGAATCAACGGGTTAACCCTTCCAAGACTGGAGCTTCCTGAAATTGTATGAAAACCCTGTGCCAATGCATTCTCTTATATATATGAATCCCCCATAGGGAGCCTCATATATATAAGAATACATTGTCCTAACAATATTCACCTTGACCTTGTAAGTCAGTGCATTCTCTTTTATATGCGACGCTCTCTATGGGAGACTCGCATTTATAAGAGAATGCACTGGCACAGGATCTATAATTTCATGACTGGAGCTTCCTCAGCAGTCATTTTGCAGAAACCGTGTGCCAATGCATTCTCTTATATATGCAAGTCTCCCATAGGGAGCTTCGCATATATAAGAGAATACATTGGCCTATCAATGTTCACCTTGACCTTGAAAGCCAGGGCATGCTCTTATATATGCGACACTCCCTATAAGACTGGGATACTCGCATTTATATAAGAGAATGCACTGACACATGATCTTTAATGCCTGCACCAGCGCTGCTCCTGTCGCTGCTCCTGTCATGAAAGGGTTGAATTACTAAACAGGTCTTTGTCAAAAGGCATCATGCATTTTATAGCACAAATGTTAAAAATAAGCATTTTATTATTCAGCTAATTAATAAATTTACAGCGATTAATTTCAGCGGCACAAATTGATTACAATGTGAAATTTTACACTGATGAAAAAAATATTTAAAAAAATTAATTTGGAATCCTAAGTTATAGAGCAATCTCCTGGGAATGAAACCTCATACCATTCATCAGGTGGAGTGTTAGATTATTTAAGAGTGAAATTAGATTGAATCCCACTTCATAAAATTTACAGCAGTGCCCAGTTATAAACATCATCTTCTCTGCAACTATTCTGCTTCTTTTAATCAGCTCCCATTACCCCTGAGACTTTAGTTTCTACATAGGAAGAACTTGATCATTTTATTGGAATTTAGACACCACAAACTTAATGTAATAAAACCAATCCTCGGAACCGAATCCTCGATTGTGCTGTATAAGGAAAAAAATACCCCCTTTAAGCTGTGAAGTCATAAATTCCTCTTTAAAGTGACTCATAATGTTCAGACATCGAATTTAAACCTAGTAATTGCAGGCCTGCAAATTTTGAACAACCATCAGTTCACCTGGAGGTTACCTAAAATAAAAATGCAGCAAATGAAAAACAGGTTGTGCAAAAGTTTTATGCAGGTCTTATGATAGCCGATTCTCACCTTAATATTATTGCTCAATCAAGTCTCAAAATACGACATTAAAAATTATTAGTTCAATGAGTTGGCCATAATATTACCAGTTGTAGTGATTATAACGCTTTGTGTAACCTTTATGGTAATCTATGAGTTACAGGTGAGTAAGCACAAACAAGGTGAAATAAAAATTGGTTGTAAACTCATCATTTTGAGTGGAGAGTGGTTGGTCGCAAAGCACCCGGGATGGTTGAAAAGATTGAGTGATCTTCTCCTTCACCCCATGCATCATTTTGATGATGATGAAGTGATTTGGGGGGGGCTAACCCCGGGATCTTCGAAAGGGCCGAATGGCCCTTTCCTTAACCCATTTTGAACTGAAATTGTCTGCTTTTATAACATTCCCGGATAAACAAAAGTTGAATATTATATTAATGACTTTTTCGGTTTGTTTCCAGGGGGCTCGTAATCTCCAGATTCCCGACAGCGGTCGAACGAGAACCAGCACCAATGGCTCAAACAGATCTCTGCTGATGGATCAAGAAGAGGTGTGTTTATACTGTTAACCCTTCTATGGCTGGAGCTTCCTGAATTTTTGCGAAAACCCTGTGACAATGCATTCTCATAGGATACATTGGCCTAACCTTTATATTTACCTTGAACTTGTAAGTCTGTGCATTCTCTTATGTATTCCAGGCTCCCTATGGGATAATGGGAGACTGGCATATATAAGATAATGCACTGGCATAGGATCTTTAATGCTGCACCAGAGCAGCTCCCATCATGAAAGGGTGAATGCAAATAGTACATGGAAGATTTGCACTTTGTAGCCTATTAGCCAGTGTACCACTATTCATGTTCAAAGGAAATATAATTTTTAATTTGACTATCCATATCCCTTATCTGTGACTTTTTCAAATGTTGTTATCTAATCAATAACTACAGCACCTATTGGTAAATAAAATAAGTGCTCCTGTCACCCACTCTCAAGAATTTGATATTACATGTATAAACAAAGTACCAGTATTCATTTTTGAGATGGTGTGTGGCTTCTCTTAAAGTAATTGTCTGCAAGTCGGAGCAATGGATATTTTATACCCCCCCCCCCCCCCCCCCCACAAGAATATATATCAATCAGTGTGTCTGTCCACCTGTCGGGGCTCCTGTCAATTTGTCCATCCATCTGTGGACACAACTTTGTCCAAACATTTATTCTACATTTATCTATAAATGTTTCGAAAAATTGGCACAGATATTTAGTACCATGGGAACCTGCCCACATGTGATTATGAGGTCCCTCTGACTTTTTTGTGTGAAGTTATCCCACTTTTTCGACTTAGAAAGTTTTCTCCATAAACAAGAAATAGAATCTATGTGAAGAAGTTTCTATAGAAATTTAATAATAAAGAAACTTTCCAGAGACGATGAGGCCTAAGCAGAATGAGGTCCCCAGAGGCTGAATTTAGTGACGATAGCCTGCTATGTGGGATAGCGTCACTAAATTCCCCTCTGGGAACCTCATTCTACAAATGACAGGCACACTAAACTCAGGCTTCATATACCTGCTACATTTTATACACATAACCTGATGGTTTTCAAACAACTATGACAATTGTGATAACTTTTCTTGATGCAGTAGGCAGTTGCTTTGTTAAATTGAGAGCCTCCTAACACGGGGATATAGAGAAACTAAAAAACTAAAAAAGAAATAAAATCTTTGTGAAGAAGTTTCTATAGAAATTTTATAATAAAGAAACTTTTGAGAGAAGATGAGGTCTATTAAAGCAGAATGAGGTTCCCAGAGGGTGAATTTAGTGATGCTAGCCTGCTATGCGGAATAGCGTCACTAAATTCTGCAAATGACAGGCACACTATACTCAGGCTTGATATAGATTAGCACCCGGCTACATTTTATACACATAACCTGATGGTTTTCAACCAACCTTGACAATTGTGACAACGTTTCTTGATGCAGTAGGCAGATGCTTTGGCATGTTAAATTGAAAGCCTCCTAACTGCTCTCTAGAGACCTATGAATTGCATTATTCCTGTCAAATCTATTGACAATGATTACTCCAATATATTATTTATTTGGGATTTGCAGTGGATTCTGCTGTAAAAATAATAGCTTTAGGTTAACCGTTACTATACTAAATGGATACTTCCTTTCAGTTATTGGAATGGTCTTTTATTCATCTGAAGGGGTGTATCAGGAAAAATACCTGTAAGCAGATGACAGATAATAAAAGTGCAGAAGGAGTCCTATTTATTGAGGGAAATGTTTGTTGAACTTATTATCTGAACATTTCCTATGGGAACTAATCATCAATGAATATTTAGTATATAAAGAGTTAACCAATTCTATACTATTAAAATACTCATTGACAAGTAGTTCCCATAGGAATTGTTCAGATAAAAAGTTCAACAAACAGCCAATGGTACTATCTGAACTTGTATTATCTTTTTGTCTGTCTGTCATCTGCTAATATTTCCTGAACATCCCTCGAGATGAATAATAGACCATTCAAGGAAATAAAATTTTCCTAACTGGGCGGGGCAATCCATTTAGTAAAGAAAAGGCTGCATGGCCTCATCTGCAATTTAGCATCGTTTAGTGTCCACAGTTGCAAGCAAGCCTGAGTTTAGTTTGCCTGTCATTTGCAGAATGAGGTCCCCAGAGGGTGAATTTAGTGACGCTATCCCACATAGCGGGCTAGCACCACCAAATTCACCCTCTTGGGACCTCATTCTGCTTGGCCTCATCTGTTATGGGATACATAGACACAGACTGAAGTTCCCAAATGGTGAATATTGTGATGTACACCCATTGGGAACCTTGATTTATATATGCAATGTGTCGTCTGCCAATTTGGGGATATAGAGAAATTAAACTAAAAAAGAAATAGAATCTATGTGAATAAGTTTCTATAGAAATTTGATAATAAAGAAAAAAATAAGATGAGGCCTTTAAAGCAGAATGAAGTCCCCAAATTATGCACAATATATAATGCTCACTTCTATCATGTTATGTCCCGGTTTTGGGGATAAAAATAGGCCAATAAATATATGAAATTACAAGGCTTAAAATCTGACGAGAATCAGAATTATGATTCAAGTTTTTTCTCATTAAGCAGCTGATTCGCTGTAGAAATGCTATATTTTGATTCTCGCAAACTTTATGGATTTTAACACGTTCATGACTGGAGCTTCCTGATTTTTTGCGAAATCTCTGTGCAAAAGCATTCTCTTATATATCCGAGTCTCCCATATAAGTGAATGCATTGGCCTAAGAATATTTACCATGACCTTGTAAGCCAGTGTATTATCTTATATATGAGAGGCTCCCTATGGGAGACTTAAATATATAAGATAATGCAATGGCATGGTGTTTAATGTTGCACCAGCGCAGCTCCTGTCATTTAATGGGTTAAGGCATGAATACTCTTATACAGAGATTATAGGCCATGGACAGATTTAATGAAGTATGGCAATCTAGAAAAAATTGGGTCCGATTTTGTTCTACAGCAGAAAACAATTAACATAAATTAAATTGAAAAGAACTGTAAGCTGGCAGAAGAATCTGTAGAATAGCACACATAAATTAATCTAAATAGCAGTGATTAATAATTTCGTGAAAAGTTCTGTGAGGAAACAAAATAAGATGCAACACATTTTTATGATTATTTTGTTGTCCGGATGACAAATCAAGTTATGATTATCCAATAGCTTTAAAATTTATTATCTGGATTGAAATACATGTGAAGTTCAATTTTTCAGTTGGGTCTGACCAATTCTGATTTTTTTACTTAGAATTTGCTGATTATTCAACATGCATACAGTAATGCCCTAAATAATCGACTTCTTAACCACAGCAGAATTATGGCTAATTATTTAGTCAGAAATATGGCTTGTTGCCATTCATCGGAAAGCTCTCAGTGAGAGCTTTCCGATGAATGGCAACAAGCCATATTTCTGACTAAATCCTGAAAAATTACCCATAATTCTGCTGTGGTTAAGGAGTCGATTATTTAGGCCATTACTGTAGTTTTATCTCAGCTTGTATTCTTTGTTTTTTGTTCTTCGAAAAACAGATATATTAATATGGCTACCCTTAATATAGCCCAATTGCACTGCGGGGGTATCCTTTTACTCCCACTGGTACAGTGCCACCTCTAGTTTTCATCTACACATTCAAAGATGGGGTAGCATCTCAGTAGGGACCAGCCTAGAGGGTGACTTGGGAGATATCTTCTCCCTAAAATATGCCACTTCTCCCAATTTTTGTCCCAGGGAGAAGTGACTTCTCGCTCATATACCAGTATGCATATGTCCCAACAGCATATTTAAAGTATATTTACTGATTATAATGGTGTTGTTAATCACAATAATGGTTTTATAACTGGGCTCTTGTGTTGCATGATAGTTATTGGATCATAGAAATGTGATGTTGGGGTGTAAATTGAACTTCAGTCATTATTTTATCTCCCTGATTACAGTCCACTTCTCCCTAATAACCAAACAGGGAGAAGTGACTTCTGCCAATTTAAAACCTCTGGGCTGGTCCCTGCATCTCAGTACTAAGTCACTACATGTACTCTCAGGAGTACATTAGGTAATTAGTTGGGTAATTTTATGTTTGGTGTAAACCTAGATTTGTTTAACACATGCAAAGGTTACACCCAGTAATCTACATATATCTTCTGTCAATATATCTCTTACTACAACCTGTGCAGCAATTCCTAGCCTATTAGAAAAAAACATATGGTTTGTGGATTTGGTGGTTTTTTGGCATGGTTTGTAAATAGATATTTAATTGTTCTCGTTACAGCCTGTTGTTGTTTTTGTTGAACCACCGAATAAGATGCTGATATGTAAACTATGCAATAATGTTTTCAAAGATCCTGTGATAGTCTCTTGTGGGGTAAGTTGATACATTGTTTCCTTGTTAATTTGATACATGTTTTGATGTGTTCATTCACCTTGAATTGTAGTACAGTAATGCCTTAAGTAATCGACTCCTTAACCACAGCAGAATTATGGGTAACTTTTCAGGATTTAGTCGAAATATGGCTTGTTGCCATTCATCGGAAAGCTCTCATCCATATCTCCGACTAAACCCTGAAAAATTATCCATAATTCTGCTGTGGTTAAGGAGTCGATTATTTAGGGCATTACTGTAGGTGATTAAGCACTTGCAGAAGATATCCTGTGTTGTCATTTGGAGTTAATTTCTGGAAAATAATATATGTCAGTTGACCATTATTTGTTTTGTTTCATTGTTTTCCAGTTTTGTTTTGGTACTTTAGTAGGGTTCCTGGGGGTGAGGGGGATTCAGTTTGGAGGCTGGAATACCCTTGAATCTTATAAATGACCATTTAAGGCCAGGATAATGCTTAAGTTATTATAGGGGACTTTGAATAACCTTCATGTCAGTGATATATGCACCATTTACTGATTGTATGCTTCAAAATCAGTTGAGAAATCGCCTTGAAAGATTAATTGGTGATAAATATCCTTGAATATCATTAGTTCTGACCTTTAGGAATCGTGTTTATCTGAACTATATAGAGATTTAGCATGTGACGACATTTTAACAAATTGGCAGCAGAAACTTTATGCTGTAGGTGCAGGGGCACCTTTCACTCGCACTTGCTTCTAGAATATATATATATATATTTATCACATAATTTGGCCATAAAAGCAGTTTCATAATTATCGGTAATAGACACGTTTAATATCAGCGCGTGCGATGACATCACGGCGTTCTTCAAATAACTTGCGATCGCTGTAGTTTATGATTGTTGTTTTCGATGAATATTTCGCGTTGCTTCGGGTTTATTTGATCATGTGGTAAAAGGTATCTCACACTCATCCTATTTTATACGTAATTTATCAACCTCGTCCTCTAAATTCTATTTGAGCCTCGGTAAACCTCGGCTCAAATCGAATTTAGTGAACTCGGTTGATAAATTCCGTATATAATAGTAACTCATGTGAGATCCTCTATATATATAAACTATTAAAATACACCTTGTAGGAGAATCAGCACTTGGTGAAGAAATATTAAGTAATTGTCATTCTGAAGTATATACTCTCACCCGCCAAATAATAGTGAAGGACAGTTAATAGTGAAAGACAAATAATATTGAACTGGAGGTATTTTTTTGACTGAAAATTAACACTCTGGGTGCATCTCGTCACCCGACTTCATGATATTCACCACCGGCAACGAGATATCTCGTTGTCTGCTTTTAATTTTTCACTCTACTCCATTCACGCATTTTGTTCTATTCATTTCGAAACAATAATACCAATGACAGTGAAATAATTAGCTAATTGACTAAATTGAATTTGTTTTAGTGTTATTATATATTTTTTTTAAATGATTACATCATGGAAATGATCCAGATATGCAGTATCAATTATCACCATGTCCACAAGGGCAAATTGATGACAATTTTCAAATGGCCTCAGCATCAACTCATGAAAGCATAGAGCAAGTTTATTCTAACATAAACTTTGACAATCTTCTAGTAAATGTAACAATCATGGTTTGACAAAGGTGAAGATAATTAAAGCATTGAATCATATGCGAGTCTACGGCAGACCCAAAGTTTCCATCAATTTGGCTGAGATGTCAGTATTGAAATTTAATAGAAAGTCTGATATGGTACCCATGCAAATTCATAAGGTTGTGTATTGACATTTAGAAATACAGCGACCAAGTCACTTACTGTAACTACATGTACCATTTCATTGCATTTTTATCTATGAAACCAAAAGACCTGATGAACTTAGAATTCATAAGCAGTCATCCAGAAGATTGCCAAAAAAATGCTAGCCGAAGATGTTATTATAATAATATAACCCCATTAGATTAGATTAGATTAGATTGATGGTAATGATACAAATATCTATACAATTTAATACAAGGATGTCACATGTATACAAATTGAATGAGCAATGTAATAGGATTATGGATGGAACTGTGGTCGACATTAACAAATAGCTGTAAGTGAGTGATAAAAAGAGCTCGCTATTTAGATGTATAGTCAAAAAGTGATTTAACCAATAAAGTTTTAAAAGATTGGTTAGTCCGAGATATTTAATATTGATAAGTTTTATTATTAATACTGGTCAGCCTCTATAATTAAATATATCATTACCAGGGATAACACTGAAATAAGGACAAAAAAATCCCTCTTATTTCCATAGTGGTCCCAAATACTTATGATAGGTTTTATTACGAAGACTGTCTTAAAAAGATAGTCAGTTGGAGATAGATCAGAATCCATATTAGGTACATATATACATGTGTCTCATTGATACCTAAATGTGGTGTGGTGATCCAATTGTTAGCGCGCTTGACTCGTGATTGTCATATATGATGTCATGCCATGCGTGTTGTGATCCAATGGTCAGTGTGCTCGAATTATAGTGTCATGTGTGATTCTATGCCTTTGATCCTGCTTACTGACATTTTGACACCAATTATATCTTTGTCGAAATAACTATGATGTGGAAATTATGGGATTTATGGATCATATAGAGTAATGCTCTAAGTAATCGACTTCTTAACCACAGCAGAATTATGGGTAACTTTTCAGAATTTAGTCGGAAATATGGCTTGTTGCCATTCATCGGAAAGCTCTCGGGGAGAGCTTTCCGATGAATGGCAACAAGCCATATTTCCGACTAAATCCTGAAAAGTTACCCATAATTCTGCTGTGGTTAAGAAGTCGATTACTTAGGGCATTACTGTAGCATCTTAATGAGACAAATCCCTCATCAGGGAGATACATGATATACTATATCTGACTATGTGGACTTCTGTATGTCAGGTTTAATGGACGATATACTGGACATTCGTAAACTAGATGGTCGAGGGTGTAGCCTGAGACTATTTAGTTTACGAATGTCCAGTAGTGAGTCCATTAACATTACTTAAAACACAGTTTTATAATATACAGGGAGAAATTACATTGATGCAGATAAAGAATTCGATAAATGAGACTGTTACAAATGTTATTCTGGGGGAAAATAGTCCTTGGCAGACAACAAACCACGCCCCTTGACATGGCTTGTGTGATTGGAAAGTGCACATGGATTTTGTTGCGGTAACAATTATCCAGGCAGTACAGCGTTGTTCGAAATTAAACTTTGATATACGCAAACATATAATAAAATATTTGTTTTCACTGTAAAGATAACGTAGTATTTATCCCACAGGGTTAAAATAAAGACAAACAATGGAATGCGGTTTTAGCTACCTGTTTAGCAAAACATAATTACAGGAAGCCGATACATGAATAATAATAAAAACAATTAACAATTTTTGAGGCGCAATAACCGCCGCCATCAAAAACAAACCCCGAAGTTGGAAAGAAAGTTGACACCGACCGCGCCGCTCACCCCTACGTGTAAAAATATAGTTCTCCCCATTCCTGCTCAAGAGTTATCCCAATCGCTTCGTGGCCTAATTAACATTTTTCCCAAACTCTCGCGATTCATGATTATGTTGTCAATTTGTCCAAATACTTTGTCGCTTTATTTTATTTTGCTTACTTCTTTGGAATTCCATGCGGTATGGCGTATTGGTAGCGTAGTGATCTATCGGTGAAATATTTCGCTACCGAACATGTTTGCGTTTCTAAAAGTTTCTGGTTTGAATCTCCGCATCTGTTTAACCCTTTGGGATAAAATACGTCGCTCTTATACGACTATGTTATATACATGTACGTAATATTTAGTGCTGACGGAATTATCTGTATCTTGGGCACGAATGCATTTGTTTTGACTCACAAATTATCAAAGTAATATCGTTCAGTGCAGAAGAACATTAACTCTATTATGATGACGTGTTATGTTTGATTGCGCTAGATACAACTGGTATGCAAATTAACATGCTGCCTTTTCTGACAAGGAATTGTATTACATGGGGTTTTTAAGCACTATGCAGATATTTGTTATTGTGGGCGGGTGTTAGAAGTGATCTATTTCAGATCTTACACTTACATTCTCTTACATATTGAGGCTCCCTTTGGGAGACTCGCATATATACTGTACTGCCCTAAGTAAATGACTCATTGAACCAGGGTAGCACCTCAGTTAGACCGCACTTCAGTTAAACTTTAACAATGGTTAAAAATCACCAGAGGGTTGTGTGGTTAGAATACATGAAATCATCAACTGGTATGAAATGGTAACTTCCAGTACAATTGCGGTACCAACAAATATATATATAACTGTAAATTTTTTAATTTGTTTATTTATGTTAATGTTGTCAAGCGCCTTGAAACCTCGGTGATATGATATGATATATATGTCATAGTCAGCAGTTAGCTATGTATCGGCAGTCAAGGAATATAATCAGGGTTTCTTTCCACTTTTATCGGGGTGCCACAGCCATCACAATACCGTGGTGCAGTTATGGTTTGACCACAGTTATAAACTCGCAATAACCCCAGTTACTGGGTCAATTACTTATTAAAGGCAATACAGTAAGAGAATCTACTGGCACATGATTTTTAATGCTGCGCCAGCGCAGCTCCCGTAATGAAAGGGTTAAGATGCAAATATTGATTTTCACTTCTGACACTTTCTTCCAGCATACATTCTGTAAGCGATGTGTTACTGCAAGACTGGATGGTGAGTACTTATGCAAATGTTGAGTTAATTTGGTGTGTTCAACCTTGCCACTTGCCATTATCAATACTATGATTATAGTGTGTGACAAGATAACACTGCTGTTAGATTTAGATCTCATGAGAATAACTCTGTGTAACCAATGCCTGCTACATTAGACAAATACCAGGGTTCATTAACTTCACTTAGGTTAAGAAACATCTCAGGAAATAAAATAAGGCACTTTAATGGGGCCTGAGCTTAGTGTGCCTGTCATTTGCAGAATGAGGTCCCCAGAGGGTTAATTTAGTGATGCTATCCAGCACAGTGGGCTAGCATCACCAAATTCACCCTCTTGGGACCTCATTCTTCATGACCTTATCTGCTATTGGAGACATAGACTCAGATTGAAGTTCCCAAAATGGTGAATATTGTGTTGTAAACCCATTGGGAACGTCGATTGTGCAATGTTTCGTCTGCCAATTTTTTTATTTGGGGATATAAAGAAATTAACTAAAAATGAAATAGAATCTATGTGAAGAAGTTTCTATAGAAATTTGATAATAAAGAAACTTTCCAGAGAAGATGAGGCCTAAGCAGAATGAGGTCCCCAGAGGGTGAATTTAGTGATGCTAGCCCGCTATGCGGGATAGCGTCACTAAATTCACCCTCTGGGGACCTCATTCTGTAAATGACAGACACTAAACTCAGGCTTGACTTTAATGGATGTCCTTTCCTGTGTTCAATGGTGAGTTCACCTGGGATTATGTCACTGTTGGAGCGACAGTCACTGCTGTTCTTCCTCTCCTCTACATCTGTTCATCCATAAACATCTTCACCAGATCTCTTAAACCCTTTCGTGACGAGATATGCACTGGTGCAGCATTCAATATCCTGTGCCAGTGCATTCTCTTACATAGGGAGCATTGCAGATATAAGAGAATGCAACGGCTTACAAGGTCAAGGTAAATACATGTAGTCTTAGGCCAATGCATTTTCTTATATATGTGAGGAGCCCTATGTGCGAATCGCATATAAGAGAGAATGCAATGGCACAGGATTTTCGCTAGAAATTCAGGAAGCTCCATGTCAAGAAAGGGTTAACTGAATAGGGTTCTATTTGGTGTTCATGTCCTTTATCCTGAACTGGGATTTAGATTTCTTTCAAATGGGATCTGGCATTCAAACATGTGTTAGGTGCTGTGAAGCTCTTAAAAGTCTTTATTTTTGGAATAAAAATGCTGATGGCTTTTAAATTTGTACCCCGACTTATTCAAAGTTCCGGGGGGCCTCGGTGGCTCAATCGGTTAGGGGTACAACTCCAAGCCGTGTTTCGCCCTCCAGCGCTGGCGATTAGGGTTCAAATCCACATGTTTCCATCGTGGACTTTGTGACTCGAAATCGTTATCTGGTGGAGTTACCAGTTACTCGCCGATGGCCGGTGGTTTGCCGCACATGGTTGACGAGTTTATCAGCCATTGAAATCACTGTTAGATTAGTCGCAAGTGTGCGGATTTCCTCCACCACTAAAACTGGCAATGTCGTGATATGGCCTTAGTGGCTAAAGCGACAATAAACCCCAATCAATCAATCAATCAATATTCAAAGTTCCCATCCTTCCATCCGTCTGTCCATCAGACCATCTGGATTTGGGTACCTTAACTGTGAAATCAACTCCCCCTACAGATCGTAACCCATATTTACCTAAAACTTCAGGACATTGTTACTGACACTTTGAAGATGTGTAACAGTTATTGTGTTGATGGAAACTGTTTTTTTTTTATAGAGTTATTGACCCTTTCTTGACTTTTGAGTGAATATGCACTTGGGTACCATAACTGTGAAATCAACTTCTCCTACAATTTGTATCCTATGTACCTAAAACTTCAGGATATTGTTACTGACACATTGAAGATGTGCAACATATTTGGTTATATTCACTTTGTATCATATTGGTGTAATCACTCCTCCCTGCCCCTTTCATCAGAGGACATTGTGTCAGCGACCTTATTGTTGCCAAAATTGGTCATTGACTTTCTTTTTTGTTTCATCTTCTTGAAACTAATGGCTATATCAATTGGATTTCTTTGTATGTAGTCAGACCACTAAATATATTACTTCAACCCTTGTATGATGGGAGCTGCACTGGTGCAGCATTAAAGACAATGTGCCAGTGCATTCTCTTATATATGCAAGTCCCGCATAGGGAGCATTGCATATATAAGAGAATGCACTGGCTTACAAGTTCATTGTAAATATTGTTAGGCAAATGTATTCTCTGATATATGCGAGGCTCCCTGTGAGAGACTCACATATATGGGTCAAAATCTCAAAAGTGCACATTTTGGGGTTCCATTTTGTGAAATTTAGAACATTCATAGGGAGAGTGTTTATTCATTTAATATGGAAGGTGAGTCCACAGGGGACATCCTACGTGTCTCAGCAGAGCTGGATTCAAGATCCCGTTGCCATAGCAACGCATTGTTTCTCTTTGGTGCTTTTCTGCTTGTCATTCCTGTTACTAACAAAAATAGATCCAGTTAACTATCAAATACATACTATTGAAGCCCATATTATGACCACTGCATAAACAAAATTACCCAAACATAGTATAAAGCATACAATGGAATATCCCAACATATAAATAACTTTTACATCATTCTAATGCTCATTCCATGTAAAACCCCCAAAAATATTGCTTGCTTCCTCCTGTAGATTCTAAAAAAATGATACCTCATTTATTAATGATATGTTAGAATGTTTGCTGTGTCCAGACTAAACAACATGATCAGTATTGTTTTTGAACTATTTTTGTAGATATTTTTTGCAAAACTATATGTACATGTTAACAGGAATGACTTGCCGGTAACATGAATGACACAACAGTAACAGTAATGACACTCTAGATATCAGTATCTGTATGTTTAATATATTCTAAGCAGCTAGCATTACACTACAGCAAGAATAGCAGAATTAATTCCATTACACCATAAATAACAAATATGCTGATGAAGATTGATGGCGAAAATTTTGTTTCCAATGACAATATGCTACATGTAGTGGTGATAGGTGCAAGCAAGATTTTGTGTCCTATCCATTTAACCCAACCAATGCACCCACTTATTCGGTCCAAGTAATGTGCACAGCACCCAAACCGTTCCTTGAAAATATTTAACTTTGGCTATCCATCCAACCTTAGACAAATATACTACTAACTAGTAGCCCACTTGTCCAGCTAAATGTTCTGAAGTTATGGAAATTAATGTTGAATGAACTTGCATCAATATCATGAGGTCCGTTCGCAATGCCACCCTTCCCTACCCCATATTAACCCACCTGCAAGATATAATGTAGATACGAAAACTCGGGCAACACCCAATCCCAAGATTGCAACCGAACACAGATATCCTACCTGACAACGTAAATTGTGTACACACCACAACAGAAAATACAGGTTTGATAATGTTTGCTGTTCTTATTTTAGAAATCCTATCAACTGATATATGTTTGTCATTCCTGTTACTATTAGTCATATCTGTTACTTTTTATTGGTTCAAGTAACAGGGACGACAGCAACAGGAATGACATTTTTATTTTTGATGAGATTTTTCAGTTTGAAATAACCAGAGAGATAAATCCATTTTATTTTAGTTTTAAAGAACTTTTGTAAAGTAAACTAAAAAAATAAAGCGGATACTGATTTAATTATATTTTCTTGCTATATCGTGGTAACAGGAATGACACCGAATTAACATACTCCCTAAAAGTAACAACTTAATCGCTTCAGCATCGAAAAACAGCTTCTTAAATGCATACATGTTTACTTTCACATACATTGCCATCACATGTCCTATCACTTAGGCTCAAATAGCCATCTATGTCCGCATCCTCATAACTGCTAACTGCAGTTTTTGTTATATGGTAACAGGAATGACATAAAAATTGTTACACGCAGAAACAGCTGAAATTCAGAAACACCTTTTACATACTGGATATAATTACACGTTCAGAATAATTATCTAGTTTTATGTATACTTTTTAGAGAAAATTATATCAATTACATTTGGTAGTTTTTAAAGAAATTATACTCAAAGTTTGGAAATCCCATCTGTTACATGGCATTTTTACAGGTATTGCAAATTTGCAATGTTTGGAAGGCTGGAGCAAGAATAATATAATGATTATAATAAAACGTGTGCATTTTAAAATCTCAATGTAACCTCAGCTATCAATAAAAATAGAAATATAACCACAGCTAAGCACTGTTTTAATTTTCTACCAATGATTAGGGGTGTTACGTGAAAATTGTCACTTTTGAGATTTTGACCCATATATAAGAAAATGCAATGGCACAGGGTTTTCATAAAAAATGCAGAAGCTCCAGTCATGGAAGGGTTAAATAACTTGGAAAAACTCTCCTGAAGCTCAAAATAATCCCATAAACAAAAAAATTATAAACCACCAAGCATCCAAAATATTACAAGTCTTCCATGTATGTGCATGTTTATAAAGATTTATAATATGATACACTGAACTCAGATTTCATTTCCAGACGTGTTGTGTTAGTACCCTGAAAAACACATGAGGAACAACAGGTGTCAGTCACTGTGTCACACATTAATTGATTTAAAAGTGATTAATAAGAAATATTTTCATTCATAAACATTCAGAGATTAAAACTGAACAGTGTGCTGTTCTAAAAATACTAACAATTCCTGTCCAACTTTCTTAGCTGGTGTGTCAGTGTGGGAACAAATGAAATTTATATGACAGTTTAGAATAGAAGAGGGTGAAGAGGATCTAACAACAAGCGGGTCACCATTTAGCTTAAGATATCTCCTCAGAGAAGAAAAGCATGCATAATAGTATGTAAAAGGAGCATATATGGCAAGAGGCCCATTAAAGAGAACAGGTTGAGGGGAAATGAAAATGACAAGAAAACTTAACATTAAGAATAATATAATTATTATAAATCAGTTGAGGTATAAGAGAAGGAAAGAGTGAGACAGAGAGTGAGTTATCACTGCTGTGTGTTTACAAGAAATCTCAAACATATCTATCTTTATAAATCTGTTTTTCAAAATAATGGAATGATTGACATCTAACACAAATCTAATAGAAATCCAATGAATCAGGCAACTATGCTACTTTATTACTTAATTAATTAATACCTCTGAAATAATATAAAAAGTTTAGGGAAGAGGGACTACATCTCTAATACAAATTTTACTAATTCCCTCAGCTATGACCCTGTAGCATAAAATTTACATCATTCTTATTGATCAGATATTCTAAGCATTAGCTTTCCAGCTTGAGTCAGATTATGCAAATGTTCAATTGTGCTCACTGATTTATGTTCTACAGCTCAGGAACTTTGTATTAGACTCTGACAACAGCCACTGGCATGCTTTAAATCTATGTAGCTGAGGATAGGTTACCATCAATATGTGCCTCCAACAAGCCTGAGTTTAGTGTGCCTGTCATTTACAGAATGAGGTCCCCAGAGGGTGCATTTAGTGACGCTATCCCGTACAGTGGGCTAGCATCACCAAATTCACCCTCTGGGGACCTCATTCTGCATGGCCTCATCTGCTATGGGAGACATAGACTAAGATTAAAGTTCCCAAATGGTGAATATTGTGATGTACACACATCGGGAACCTCCATTATGCAATGTGTCGTCTGCCAAATTGGGGATATAGAAAAAAATAAACTAAACAAGAAATAGAATCTATGTGAAGAATTTTCTATAGAAATTTGATAATAAAGAAACTTTATAGAGAAGATGAGGCCTAATCAGAATGAGGTCCCCAGTGGGTGAATTTAGTGATGCTAGCCCACTATGAGGGATAGCGTCACTAAATTCACCCTCTGGGGACCTCATTCTGCAAATGACAGGCACATTATTCTCAGACCTGATCCAACTTGAGTTAGATTATGCAAATGTTGAAATTTGTTCACTGATTTATGTTCTACAGCTCAGGAACTTTGTATTAGATTCTGACAACAGCCACTGGCATGCTTGAAATCTAGTGTGTAGTTGAGGATAGGTTACCATCAAAATATATGTGCCTCCAGGTTCATAAATCAATTGTGCTGTAACTAAAACTGACTTATATAACTATACTTCCATAGAAGTTCACTGCATACTTCATTGATGTAGCACTTTTCAAACTAATTTCTTTAGACTTTATGTCAAAGAAGCACCTATTGAGTTTTCATGACCGTTTCCAATTAAATCCTCTTGCTTGATCAATAACTTGAAACAAACCTAGAACAACTGTTTAAGGAAGCCATATATATCTTCATGATATGGAAATAGCCTTAATTTAATGTCAAGCCCAATATACTAAACATCCTGAAGGCAGAAGACTTTTTCATCTCTATGAATATAAAGACAATATATTTAGTAGATTATACCATCCGCTGTAGATTCAAATGGATTTCTCATTGTATAAAATGTGGTAGGAACTGCATGCAACCATCTGAGTGGTAGGGAATATAACTTTCTGTGGAAACTATTCGTTCATTTCTTTGATAAATGGATAACCCACTGATGTGTACTTTTAGATCTGAGGTACTCTTCAAACTTAACCCTGACAAGATCAAATATGCTGTGTCATTTAAAGATAAGCATTATTAGAGATTTCATGACCTTTTCCTATTAACCCTTTACCCAACAAACCGGCCAAAACCGGCCAAATAAAGATTCAACAGCCTAAAATATCTTCGGTCTGTCTCAATAGAACCATACAAATATGGATATCATTGGAACCGGCTCCTTGACCACATTGTGATAGTTACAGTTATGCCCTGTGCCAAGAGGATTTAACCCTTTACCCAACAGAAGGGCCCTGTGCCAATGCATTCTCTTATATATGCGAGTCGACCATAGGTCACCTCGCATATATAAGAGAATGCATTGACCATAGGTCGACTCGCATATATAAGAGAATGCATTGGCACAGGGCCCTTCTGTTGGGTAAAGGGTTAAATCCTCTTGCTTAACCCCTCCTACGGGTATATTATACATTTGGAGGGGTGTCCAGGGAAAATAGCAGACGACAGTATGACAGAAAGGATAAAACAAGTCCTGAAGGATCCATATATTCTTTTGTGGGAAATGTCTAGATAATAAGTTCTACAAACGACCTACAATTATTGAACTTATTATCTGAACATTACCTAACGGAAATTCTTGTCAATGAGTATTTAGTAAAGAAACAGTTGATCAATAATTTGAAACAAACTTAGAACAGCTGCTACAGGATTAAAGACCCTGTGCCAATGCATTATCTTATATATGTGAGTGGACCATAGGTAGCCTCGCATATATAAGAGAATGTATTGGCCTAACAAATTTATATTATTTGTTATAATCGTTAAAGAATATAAGAACAAATTTAAAAAAATGATAAAAATTGTTAAAGAATGTAATCGTTAAGCCAATGCATTCTGTTATATATGCGAGGCGAACTATGGTCGACTCGCATGTATAAGAGAATGCATTGGCACAGGGTCTTCAATCTTTAATCTTCCTTCAAACTTAACCCCGGTAAGATCAAATCTGCTGTATCGTGGGATTATCGGATAGCAATATATGACAATGAAGCACCTAAATATAGTTTTTATGACCTGTTACTATTTAGCCTTCCCGCACAATCAATAATTAACTTCAAACAACTGCTTAATGAAACCATTTATATCCCCATGTATGACAATAGACTGAATTAAATTTCAAGCGCAAAATACTAAATTTCTGGATTCCAAAAGACAGAAGACCTTTTAATCTCTATGAATATAAAGACGATATATTTTGTGTAGTGTCAGATGTGGTGGGAACTGCATGCCACAGTATACAGTAATGCCCTAAATAATTGACTCCTTTACCACAGCAGAATTATGGGTCATTTTTCAGGATTTAGTAAGAAATATGGTTGTTGCCATTCATCGGAGTGAGAGCTTTCCAATGAACGACAACAAGCCATATTTCCGACTAAATCCTGAAATTTACCCATAATTCTGCTGTGGTTAAGGAGTCGATTATTTAGGGCTTCAGTGTAAGTAAATTTACTTTCGATGGAAAATATTTTCTGAACCTTGTGATAAGCAGATTCCGACTAACAGATAGTTACTTGATTCCCAGTCATTCACTCATTTGCAGGGATGTTCAACTCATAAGATTTACAGTCTTAACCCTTTCAGTGCCAGGGGGACGATTAGGCCGATCTAATCGGCCCTAATTTATGGTCCGTAAAATCGGCCCTAAAAAAAATAAAAAAAATTTAGATTTAAATTTTTTTATTAAAATTGTAAATAATTGTAAAAATTAATAACAAATGATGAAAAATTCTTAGGCCAATGCATTCTCTTATATATGCGAGGCGACCTATGGTCGACTCGCATATGTAAGAGAATGCATTGGCACAGGGTATATGGGTTGATACAAAAATCGGACCTGGCACTCAAAGGGTTAAGGGGGTTTGTTGAAAATCCATACAAATTGTAGATCATGCAATGAATCTCTACTGTGGCCAACGCTCGTAGAGATCATATTCCACCAGTACAAAACCTTGGAACTTTTTGAAGTTTTGACAGGGAACCTTCTAAAGACGAAAGAATAATGTGTGAAATATATTTCTTAGTTGTTAGCTGTGTGTCTTAATACGGTAATGTAATTCACCGTAGGTGAAGGTCCTAACTTCAACTTTCACGATTTAATTGACTTTGTTAGCAGGGGTGTATTATTACAGCCCTATTTGTTGAACTTATCATTTGAACATTTCCTAATGGTAACTACTCGTCAATGAGTATTTAGTAAAGAAAGGGTTAAACCTGAGTGGGAGTATCCATTCATGAGTTAATGGTTAATGGTTTCTTATCATGAAATTTAGCAAAAACCCTGTGCCAATCCATTCTTTTATATATGCAAGTCTCCCATAGGGAGCCTCGCATACAGTTAAATGCCCTATTTAATCGACTAATTAATTGCTATTCATTGGAAAGCTCCCCCCCTCCAGAGCTTTCTGATATATATAAGATAATACATTGGCCTAACATATGTTGTCATGTCATGATCTGTTGATTTCTCACTCATTTCTAATCTATTTCATTGTGCCAATCCCTTGAAGTATTCCAGAGTTTGAATCAAGTCTGAGTTTAGTGTGCCTGTCATTTGCAGATTGAGGTCCCTAGATGGTGAATTTAGTGGTGCTATCCCACATAGAGGGCTAGCACCACTAAATTCACCCTCTGGGAACCTCATTCTGCTTGGCCTCGTCTGCTATAGGAGACAAAGACTCAGATTGAAGTTCCCTAAATGGTGAATATTGTGATGTAAACCCATTGGGGAACTCGATTATGCAATGTGTCATCTGCCAATTTGGGGATATAGAGAAACTAAACTAAAAAAGAAATAGAATCTATGTGAAGAATTTCTATAGAAATTTTATAATAAAGAAACTTTCCAGAGAGGATGAGGCCAAAGCAGAATGTGGTCCCCAGAGGGTGAATTTAGTGATGCTAGCCCATTATGCAGGATAGCTTCAATAAATTTACTCTCTGGGGACCTCATTCTGCAAATGACAGGCACACTAAACTCAGACTTGGTTTGAATACCATCTGTCTTTATATTGGAGACAACAAATGGCCTTGGTAACTCTGAACTCCAAAGGGCAGGGACCAGCCATGAAAGTGACTTGGGAGACATATTCTCCCTAAAATGTGCCAGTTCTCCCTATTTTTGTCCCAGAGAGAAGTGACTTCTCTTTCATATGTCAGTACGCATATGTTCCAACAGCAAATTTAATGTACAGTAATGCCCTAAGTAATCGACTCTTTAACTACAGCAGAATTATGGGTAACTTTTCAGGATTTAGTCGGAAATATGGCTTGTTGCCATTCATCGGAAAGCTCTCCCCGAGAGCTTTCCAATGAATGGCAACAAGCCATATTTCCGACTAAATCCTGAAAAGTTACCCATAATTCTGCTTTAGTTAAAGAGTCGATTACTTAGGGCTTTACTTGTATATTCACTGATTATAATTCTCACTCACTATAAATTGTATAATGGGCTCTTGTATAGCATAATGCTTATTGAATCATAGAAAGGTGATTTTGGGGTGTAAATCGAACATTCCATTGTTACTTCTCCCACCTCTCCCTAATAACAAAACAGGGAGAAGTGACTTCTCCCATTTTTAAACATCTGGACTGGTCCCTGAGTGCCAAAGGGTTTCAAAGGATTGTTGATGCTCTTTTGGTTTTCCACATTTTAGAGTTATCCATCTTTATTCATCTTAAAATATTGACTTTTTGTCAGCCCAGATTGATAACTCGTTACTTTAATCAAGATGACCCATTTATAAAACAGTGTAAACAAGCAATCAGTGTGCAAGAGTACAATTATCTGCTCACCTTGCATTTCTGTAGTGTCAGTAAAATGATGGTCGTTCTTGTATGCTGTCGTTTATCTCCATGTTAATCAATACTGATTCGGACAAGATCTGACATCTTAAAAGCTCTTGATCATATAATGAATTTCTTAGCTTTCATAATCTTCTGCAAGATGAATTGCTTCACGCCTTTTGCTGATAACTTTGACAGGTTTGCGGAGAAGTCACCATATTGATGTTGGTGAATTATGTTGGAAATATTGATTTGAGGAGTTCAGGAAGGACTTTGGTAACTTGGAATCTATTACGTGAATGATGACTCTCAGATATGATATGAGCGTCGGGCTAGTCCCAATAGTTGTAATTTGCTACTGGTTTCCATAAGAATGATCAGCTTGAAGGAAATAAAATGACGAAAATTATTCATTGAGCTACAGTAACGCTCTAAATAATCGACTCCTTAACCACAGCTGAATTATGGGTAACTTTTCAGGATTATTTGGAAATATCATGCTTGTTGCCATGGCAACAAGCCATATTTCCGACTAAATCCTGAAAAGTTACCCATAATTCTGCGGTGGTTAAGGAGTGGATTATTTAGAGCATTACTGTAATTTTAGGACATTGTTGCTGCTGTAATCCTAGTATCGAGGCAATCATTCTTTTTGAGATTTCTGTGCAGCATCATGTTTGAATTTGTCAATATCCCAGAATATCCCATGGTTTTAAGTACTAGTGCACCCAGAATTCAAAAATTAAATTTGGATACCCAGTTTCTCAGATATTAGTATTAACCCTTTGAGTGCCAGGTCGATTTTTGTATCAACCCATATACCCTGTGCCAATGCATTCTCTTATATATGCGAGTCGACCATAGGTTGCCTCGCATATATAAGAGAATGTATTGGCCTAACAATTATTATTATTTTTTTTTTTTTTTTTTTTACAATTTTTTACAATTTTAATAATTTATTCTTATATTCTTTAACAGACTTATTTTGTAGGTTTAGGGCCGATGAGATCGGTCCCTGGCACTCAAAGGGTTAAGGTACTTGGACTGATGGCCAAGTCTGCATATGGTGTGTCTGACATTTGCAGAATGAGCCCCCCCAGAGGGTGAATTTATTGATGGTACCCCACTAGTCCAGTGCATTAGTGAGAAAGCAAAAGTGAAAAACCCAGAATTTTTCTTTGCAGGATTAAGACAAAAACCATGTACAAAACAAAATATTAAAAATCAACGAAAATCAAGAAAAGGGGAGATTAGTGAATTTTGTTATATAAATTGGGGATAATATCCAATTTATGACTTGTTTATAAAACATCAAGTTAACAAGTCCTTCCATTATTTGTGTAAATTGGTAAATTTGTTAGATTTTACCATCCTGACAATTGAACAGAAAACCTTTCCCAGATTCGTTAAGTGTTTTTCGAGTTATGTGCCTCTGAAATTGGGAGTTTATCTCCTAATTTTGGAGACTCAATTTCTCAGAATGAACTAAAATCCATCTTTTATTATCAAGTATGTTAAAAATTAGAGAATAATGAAGGGATTTTTCACTCTTCCTGTAATGTTCTCACTCGATTGTGCACACACATTTTTAATTTATGCATCCAAAATTAAGTAGGCATAAATTTATCCAAAACAAAATGTGTGTCCCTCTGTATGGTCTTAGGCAAACCCGCGTGATGAAATGCCATATTTGAGATAATGTAACTCTTTAAATTAATATCCATATGCCCATATATAACATTTGATATCATCAGAAAAACAAGACAAAATGGGTTTGAACAGTCAATCCACTCCATAATCACATCGTATAGCATCAATAAACATGGATGAAATGATATGATAGCATGACAAAAGAGGTATTGTAAATAACATAAGGGAATAATGACATAAACTGCAGATATGCTGCACTGGTTCTATGACAGATGACGAAAAGAGAATTTTCTTGTTCTTGTACTTGGACTGAGGACCAAGTCTGCATTTGGTGTGTCTGTCATTTGCAGAATGAGGTCCCCAGTGGTGAATTTAGTGACATTAACGGTACCCCACACAGTGGGCTAGCATCACCAAATTCACCCTCTGTTGACCACATTCTGCTTAGGCCTCATCTTCTAGGATGTATCTATAGTCTCAAATTAACATTGTTTTTTAGTTACTTTTTTCCTTCTGTTCAGTTATCCCCTAATTTGCTGAAGATAAAATCCATAATCGAGTGAATAATGGGTGAGCATCATCAACTTCAACTGGGGAACTTCAATCTGATCCTTTTTTCTGGTTCTATGACAGATGATGAAAGGAGAATTTTCTTGTTCTTGTTCTCCCGAAAGATATATAGTCCACGACATATTTTGTTTGTTTGTTTAATTACTTTATGATTGATGTATATAACCAGTTGTGATTGATCCCCTCCCACGGGGCCTGGCGCATGAAGATTACTATATATAGACAAGCATCATTTTTATCACGCAACAACCCAATTATTGAAAACTCCCCACCACTGTCATCATCTTGCGACTTCATCTGTCCCCCTCTGATCTTCTAGTTTCTCCTCCCCTTTCTCTCTCTCTCTGCTTCCTGCTGTCCCTAACACTATCTTCTCCATTTTCTTCCTTTCCTAACTCATATCTCCATTTCTCCTACAAGCATTATTTCCAACCCTTCCCTTCTAACTTATACCCCTCCCTCACTTATTGGGGACGGGGCATGTAGCCAAAGAAGAGAAAACTTCATATAAGCCCTCGTATCAATACATTAACTCTTCTAATTTGCATATATGTGTCATCTGAATATTATGTTATTTGCTTGGATTTGGAAATAAAAATATGTTTACACTGAAAGGAGAATTTAATCTATGGCTTATCCAATACTCCACCGCTAGTTTTACATTCAACTTTTAACAGTTTTCTTGATGAATTGAATTGACATGAGCACCAGTCTTCTGCTAATTTGAAGTAGTATGAAATTGAATTGCTGGAAGCTTAGTACAACAGGCAATTTACTGAAAAGTGACAAATCCAAAGCAGAATGAGATATTTTTAGAAACAAAAATTGAAATAAACATTACTCAAATCAGTTCCGAGTGAACCCAGACAATTGAAAGCTACATGTTCGATTGTCTGAAACAAATAGCAAGGAATCACATTACTTTCAAAAAATGTTATGTCTGTGTCAACCAACGACACATCGCGCCATGATGCCATTCAGACGAAATTTGCATGGAATTTTTTAATGCGAAATGGAATATAATTTGAACAAAAGTTAAAGCAACTACACAAGTTTTGGTCTAAAAAATACATTGGTTGGAATATTAAGATATCAGAACTGTCTCAATCTTAATTTTTTTTCTGTGGCATTTCATGAAATTCTATATTGGCTCATATGGCTCTTTCCCTACAGTATTGCCCTAAATAATCACCTCCTTAACCACAGCAGAATTATGGGTAACTTTTCAGGATTTAGGCGGAAATATGGCTTGTTGCCATTCATGGGAATGCTCTCAGTGAGAGCTTTCCTATAAATGGCAACAAGCCATATTTCCAACTAAATCCTGAAAAGTTACCCATAATTCTGCTATGGTTATTATATTAATAAAGGAGTCGATTATTTAGGGCATTACTATAGCTAATTTTGAGGGCTGAATATTAAGATATCAGAACTGTCTCAATCTAATTTTTCTTCTGTGGCAATTAATGAAATTCTATATTGGCTCATATGGCTTTTTCCATTTCATTGCATTTTACCATGTAGCTAATATTGAGGGCTGAATATTAACCCTTTGAGTGCCAGGTCCGATTTTTGTATCAACCCATATACCCTGTGCCAATGCATTCTCTTATATATGCGAGTCGACCATAGGTCCCCTCGCATATATAAGAGAATGCATTGGCCTAACAATTTTATTTTTTTAAATTTTTTTTACAATTTTAATAATTTATTCTTATATTCTTTAACAGACTTATTTTGTAGGTTTAGGGCCGATGAGATCGACCCCTGGCACTCAAAGGGTTAAGATATGAGAACTATCCAATCCCCCTGCCACAAACAATATTTCTGATTTAATAACCCTTTCGTCACTGCAGCTGTGCTGATGCAGCATGCCAGTGCATTCTCTTAGTCTGCATGGCCTCATCTGCTATGGGAGACATAAACTCAGATTGAGGTTCCAAAATAGTGAATATTGTGATGTATACCCATTGGGAACCTCAATTATGCAATCGTCTGTCAATTTGGGGATATAGGGAAACTAAACTAAAAAAGTAATATAATCTATGTGAAGAAGTGTCTATAGAAATTTTATTATAAAGAAACTTTCCAGAGAAGATGAGGCCTAATCTGAATGAGGTCAAATGACAGGCGCTCTAAACTCCGGCTAGGTCAATAGAGTCTTTTATATTTCGCATCTGAATGTTTTTTGATTTTCTATTTCACAGAGAACTGTCCAGTGGATAACATGAAGTTATCTATTGTGATAGCTAATATTGCCGTATCAGATCAGATTGGTGATATGTTGATACACTGTAAATATGGGTGCAATCTTGATGATGATGGAGAAACATATGTAGCTGAGACATCGGGATGTCCTGCAACGTTTAAGCTCTCTAACAGAAGGTATCTATAATATACATGTATTAGCCATATCGATACATGGCCATTTCGCTGAAGCAAGCACATTTGTAGCAGTGAACACTCATACTGAGTCCGTGCCTCTATAACTCTGATATAAAACGCCAGTACCATTTCGAGGAAGTGCACTGTGCTTGTTCCAATATAATGGTAGATTCGTTCTGTGTCAATATTCTAACACATTGTCATATTGATACGCTTCCCAGCTCTTTATAAATCTGATATATAATTCATAGGAAGTGCATTCTGCAATAGAACGGTTGATCTGTTCTATTTCAACCTTCACATAGCTGAGGTGGTTACCCTCATCAGAGTCTGGTAAACAGTAATGCCCTAAATAATCGACTTCTTAACCACAGCAGAATTATGGGTAATTTTTCAGGATTTAGTCGGAAATATGGCTTGTTGCCATTCATCGGAAAGCTCTCAGTGATAGCTTTCCGATGAATGGCAACAAGCCATATTTCCGAACTAAAAATTACCCATAATTCTGCTGTGGTTAAGGAGTCGATTATTTAGGGCATTATTGTTGGCGTAGGTTCGAAACCTGACATGATCAAAAGCTAGATCTGAGTTGAGGGACATCTCAATGTGCCACTCCAATCGATACATGGCCATTGCGATAAGAAATGAACATTTGTTCAAGCTCACTGAAGCAAGCACATTATAGCTAAAACTTCAAGACTGTTCTCATGACTTCATTCTAGATTGAAAAATACAAACTATTAATTGAATTATAGAGTTAATGGGACCACATATCTGCTCAAAGAACAGATTTGCATAAGAGTGCAATTAGTTAACATTTTAAACTTCTATTAATTATTCTGCTTAATGTGCTATGGGAGATAATGTGTATCAATTGATTTGAGTTGTGACTACTCCCATTAGTCAATATTGCTTCCTAACCTTTCTCTCTGTCATATAATTGACAAATCTTGAGAGAAATATTCTTTCCTTAAACCATG
The DNA here is from genome assembly GCA_032622095.1 of Siphonodentalium dalli. Lineage (NCBI taxonomy): Eukaryota > Metazoa > Mollusca > Scaphopoda > Gadilida > Siphonodentaliidae > Siphonodentalium > Siphonodentalium dalli. The sequence continues at coordinate 197,781,446 of CP136065.1, read as the reverse complement.
AAACCAATTTCTCATTGCATAATTTCCTAGTCTGATAGATGGCGCTTGAGGAAAACACTCATTATTCCTTTCATTTCTGCCAATATCCTCGGGCAAGGTGAACTCAGTTGTATGTTCCACACATCCCTTAATCTTCAAGATTACTTAACCGATTAAACCAGTTTACAGTAATGCCCTAAATAATCGACTTCTTAACCAAAGCAGAATTGAGGGTAACTTTTCAGGATTTAGTCGAAATATGGCTTGTTGCCATTCATCGGAAAGCTCTCACAGAGCTTTCTGATGAATGGTAACAAGCCATATTTCACTGAGAGCTTTCCGATGAATGGCAACCAGCCATATTTCTCACTAAATCCCGAAAAGTTACCCATAATTATTTTGTGGTTAAGGAGTTGATTATTTAGAGCATTACTATACTTCTTGGACACCTTACCCTGTAACTTTAACCCTTTCATGAGGTTCATTACGGGAGCTGCGCTGGTGCAGCATAAAAGATCATGCGACAGTCTTATATACTAGTATGCGAGTCTCCCATAGGGAGCCTCGCATTAAATTCTTATTTCTTGGAAAATTTCAATAATTTTATTTGTTTGGGACATTCAGATATCCACCAAGATGAAACAAGTATGAAATTAGGCCCTGATTTTCACTCATGTTATGATTTAAAATATCCTTAAAATATTAACTCTTTGGACAGGTCAACGCACAAACGTTCATCATGTAAAAAGGGATTGTGGCATGTTAACTCTTTCATGACTGGAGCTTCTGAAATTTTGCGAAAACCCTGTGCAAATACATTCTCTTAAATATGCCAGTCTCTCATATGTAAGAGAATACTTTGGCCTAACAATATATACCTTGCATGTAAGCCAGTTCTTTCTCTTATATATGCGAGGCTCCATATGGGAGACTCTCATATATAAGAGAATGTACTGGCACAGGATCTTTAATGCTGCACCAGTGCAGCTTTCATCATGAAAGGTTAAAAAAGTTGTATTTTACAAATAGTAAGAAGTGATTAAAACAGTCTGAATGTTTTAGCTATAATGTGTTGGCTGTGAATAACTGTTGGTGGGCATGACACAGCAAGCTCAACCACTGGACATAGATAGTAAGACTCGTTTATACAATAAATCTTAAATGTTTTATAATTCAGTGCATCCTAATTGATATATGAAATGAATTATATTTGTTTGATTCTGTTATAACAGGTCTGGTAATTCCCAAATATAGCTACAATAGCTATATGTAGATATTGTAGCTACATTTGACTAACGTAAAACACTATTTTACCAATTTGCAATGCAAGAAAGCATTGCCGCGAGCTGTTGCAACTAAGGGTAATGGGTATTATGTTGTTACAATATGAAACCACTGCCGATGACATTTCGGTTGCACCAGCTTGCGGAATATCCGAGAATCATAGTTAACCCTTTGAGTGCCAGGTCAATTTTTGTATCAACCCATATACCCTGTGCCAATGCATTCTCTTATATATGTGAGTCGACCATAGGTCGCCTCGCATATATAAGAGAATGCATTGGCCTTTTTTTTTTTTTTTTTTTCTTCTTTTTTTTTACAATTTTAATAATTTATTCTTATATTCTTTAACAGACTTATTTTGTAGGTTTAGGGCCGATAAGATCGGCCCCTGGCACTCAAAGGGTTAAGCATATGTATCTGTTTATAAATGTGTTATGCTACGCGACATGAGACTCGGATCCATTCATATGTGATATATACTTCCTCTAATAGGAACAGTTGTCAGGAAAAAGTAACAATGTTGGAATATTTTGTTAATTATACATGCAAATGGCAAACAATATTAATTTACTAAGAGTATAATCAAACCATGTTCTTGTATATTTATATGATTGTTTCTTGGATTGGGTTATCTCTCTTCAACCAGATTCATCCATCATCAATAGCCATATGTATCTATAATAGCTACATATGGCTATTGTAGCTATATATTTGGGAATTGCCAGACCTGTATAAGGTCAATATAAAAAACATTATAGATTTGCATCCCCTCCGACCTTGTATTTACTCTCTTCAGTCTTTTTTTATTTGGATATATTTTATGTAAACTTTTTTCTCATGCCTTATAACCATCAAATTATATTTAAATGACCCTTTAACACTTTCATGACTGGAACTTCCTGAAATTTTGCAAAAATTTGGCGCCTCGCATATATAAGAGAATGCATTGGCCTAACAATATTTACCTTGAGCTTCTAAGGCAGTGCATTCTCTTATATATGTGAGGCTCCCTATGGCAGACTTGCATATATAAGAGGGTCTTTAATGCTGCACCAGCACAGCTCCCATCATGAAAGGGTTAATGAGACTATTTTAATCAAATTGGACGATCTAAATCACCTTGTATTATATAAGATATAATAGGATACTGTTTCAATATTAAGAACTTTCCATGACCATTTATGTTAGGAAGAATAAAATATAAATAATAAAATTGCCCTCCTGTCCCATTTTTCTGAAAAAGTTGGAATTTATGTATCTTGGCCTAAAGTGGTTTTGATATCATTTGAATCATCCCGATTGTGTCCTACAACCCAGGGAATGGGGCATTTTACATATATATTCAAGGGCTTAAAGGGTTAAATGTAAATTCAATTGTAAATTTATTATCAAAACAATTTTCTATTATTTTCTAGTGATCATGAGCGGGAATGTGATTACATGCCAGTTGAATGTCCAAACAACTCAGGATGTCCTCCTCTATTGAAAAAAGTAAGTTCGTTATTTATATATATTTACATGCAACTAGTACCGCTTCTCCTTTTCCTAAAAAGCACTCAGGGACCAGCCTAGAGGTTTTAAATTGGGAGAAGTCACTTCTCCCTGTTTGGTTATTAGGGAGATTTGGACTGTTAATCCTTTTGTGATGGGAGCTGTGCTTGCACAACATTAAAGACACTGTGCCAATGCATTCTCTTATATATGCAAGTCGATCATAGGTCGCCTCGCATATATAAGAGAATACATTGGCCTAACAATTTTTTTTCAATTTTTTTTACATTCTTTATCTATTTTTTATAATTTTTTCTTACATTCTTTAACAATTTTTTCATTTATTATCATTATTTCTTATGAAAATTTCCCTTGAGCTTATAAAGATGGTCTATCTCTTACTGCTAAACAAGTTTTATATAGATTCCGGGGTATAAAATAATTATTATTATGATTTTTGTCGGGTATAATACATACAACTTTTCAGGACAGTTTTTCGGGCTATTTCTAAAACAGAAACTTCAGGCGCATTTGGAGTTTAGCAAGAGAGAGAACTCTATCTTGTTAGCACTCTCCATCAAGGCAGATATTATGCAGGAATAAACCACTTTATTATAGACAAATAATATACCCAATCTTCAGTTTTTTCTGTGTTTTATTCAATAAAAGGGTATTTGTAGTCTTGAAATTGGGTTTTATAAAAATTATGTTGTTGTAATTGTGGGCCGGGAGAGATACATGTATATGTATACCATCTATAAAAAAAAGTTATGACATGCTGTATATTCATCACTGACATCAGCTGGAGGTTGGTGTAGATTTTGGTTAAAATTGTCTATTATTTCAAGTTTAATGAAATACTTACTACTCAAGTCGGAGTTTAGTGTGTCTGTCATTTGCAGAATGAGGTCCGCAGAGGGTGAATTTAGTGACACTATCCCACATAGTCGGCTAGTGTCACCAAATTCACCATCTGGGGACCTCATTCTGCTTAGGCCTCATCTTCTAGGAAATATCTATATTCTCAACATTTTAGATACTTTTTCCCTTCTGGGAAGTTTCTACATCCCCTAATTTGTAGAGGATAAATTGCATAATCGAGGTGACTAAAGGATGAACATCACCAACTTCAACTGGGGAACTTCAATCTGATCCTAGGTCTCCCATAGCAGTTTAGGCCTAAGCAGAATGAGGTCCCCATAGGGTGAATTTGGTGATGCTAGCCTGCTATGCGGGATAGCGTCACTAAATTCACCCTCTGGGACCTCATTCTTCAAATGTCATACGCACTAAACTCTGGCTTGTTACTACTTGAAATTCTAATAAGCTTGCAAGCCTTGAAAGAGTGTGTCTGTCATTTGCAGAATGAGGTCCCCAGAGGGTGAATTTAGTGATGCTACCCCGCATAGCGGGCTAGCATCAACAAATTCACCCTCTGGGAACCTCATTCTGCTGAAGTGTAAGCAGAATGAGGTCCCCAGAGGGTGAATTTGGTGATGCTAGGCAACTATGCGGGGTAGCATCACTAAATTCACCCTCTGGGGACCTCATTCTGCAAATGACAGACACACTATTTCAAGGCTAATAAGCTTGCTAATTTTGCACAGATTCCTTAAAGAACCTACATCTTTAACAGTGAAGTTTTCTTCGTGATTTTGTCTGTATGGCAGACAGTATGCTGTACACATAGCCTTGAGTGAATTCTATAATCACCTGTCACACCAATGCTATATATACTCCCAGGGATAATATCATGTCTGAACGATTTCCTCTGTTCATTCATGATAGGGCTCCCTAAGGACAGACTATTGGTGACACTACCAGTATATCAAGAGTATTTCCTGGTGGAAACTGTCAACCCGATTGTTTTCCAAATAGGATTGTACTATTTCTTACGTAGATAGACAAATTAAATTTGTCTCCTGGATTGCTTCCGCTAATGATAGGAGATTCCAATAAATGACCTAACTAAAATCTTTGACCTTTGAAATTCTGATATCTTGTCGAAAAAGTGAAAATTTTACATTCTTATATTTTTATCGTTATTATACCCCCACTTTCAAAGAAAGTATACTGGATTGACTGCATATGTCAGTCCGTCACACTTTCTGTCCGTCCGTCACACTTTCTCCCTCCGTGTGTCAGTCTGTCCGTCCGTCCGACCTCATAACTCGAACAACTATGAACCGATTTCAATCATTTTTTGTATGCAATCTCCTTAGGACCGCCTCTCCGCTCCGACTGTCTTTTTTTAAGTTACGCCTTACTTTTCGACTTATTTTGACTTAGAAAATTCTGTCCGACTTAATAACGTTAACAAATATGAACCGATTTCAATAATTTTTGGTATACATGCTTCTCACAACCCCCTCTCTACATGATGCGGCTCAGTGTTGGCTCGGACTGTTTTTCCTAACATTACACTTCATTTTCGACTTATTTTGACTTAGAAAATTTTGGGATTTTATATTATTAATCCAAATTTTTCTTTAAAGTTAAAAATCTTTTTTGTTGGGTTTATGGATAATGCGGGTTGAATTTGCCATGGTGGGGGTATGCTAGCACATGAGTGCACACCTCTTGTTTGAATTTTGCCAGTGTATTTTGCGTTAAATTTTAGTTAAAACATTTTAAATGTTCTATAAAGCTATTTGGCTGAAGTAAATAGCTTATAGTAATGCTCTAAGTAATCGACTTCTTAACCACAGCAGAATTATGGGTAACTTTTCAGGATTTAGTCGGAAATATGGCTTGTTGCCATTCATCGGAAAGCTCTCAGGGAGAGCTTTCCGATGAATGGCAACAAGCCATATTTCCGACTAAATCCTGAAAAGTTACCCATAATTCTGCTGTGGTTAAGAAGTCGATTACTTAGGGCATTACTCTATTCTAATAGTTTTAATTAAACCAGAGACTTCTCAGTGCCTAAGATTTGATCTGAGACGGGCGTATTAATCTTCACTGGTCCGTCAGATGACAGTCTCCATTTCAAAAGAATTGATCAAAACTGTTGTCTTTTTCCAAATTCTTACATAAGTATTATTTGGGCTCCACCTTACACATGCAGGCTTGATTTTTATTGTCTTAGATGTCTTGAAGTTAGCATATGACATCAATTAAAAAATTTATTCAATATAGATTCCATAACACCAAGTCTCCAGACCATAAAGTGACGGGTTGAATGATGAAATGATATTTTACTATATCATAAATTGAATTCTGTGGGCTTAGAATTATCGTAAATAAATTGAATTCTGTGGGCTTGGAATCACTGTAAATAAATTGAATTCTGTCGCCTTGGAATCATCGTAAAAATTAAAAAAGTCTGGAAATAGTGTGCCTGGCATTTGCAACTGAGGTCCCCAGAGAGTGAATTTAGTGATGCTACCCTGCACAGCTGACATCACCAAATTCACCTTCTGGGAAGTATAGTCTCAAAATAATATTGTTTTCAGTTACTTTTTCTCTTCTGTTTAGTTTGTATGCATATCCCCTAATTTGCAGAAGATAAATTGCATAATCAAGGTGACTAATTATATAATGGGTGAACATCACTGACTTCAACTGGTGAACTTCAATCTGATCCTAGGTATCCCATAGCAGTCGAGGCCTAAGCAGAATGAGGTTCACAGAGGGTGAATTTGGTTATGCTAGCCCACTGTGGGGGGGGGGGGTAGCATCACTAAATTCACCTTCTGGGGACCTCATTCTGGAAATGTCAGACACACTATTTCCAGACTTGGTAATATAGATTGTTGGGTTATCAGGTAAACATATAAAACAATAGGTTATTTAAGAAATAACTCTTGTTTCGATTAAGGTTATGATGTAATGTTATAACTGAAAAGTTTGAAGACATTCTATGATGTGCATAGTAATTTGTCTTCAAACTTTTCAGTTGTAACTCATAACCTTTATCAAACCAAGAGCTATTTTTTATAATTTAATCCATCATTTCATCATTCAGGAGAACCACAATAAGTAGAAGGTAAAAGTAACACTAGTGAAACACTCTTGAGACATAAAGTTGAAACAGCCATGCTGTCACACATACAGTAATGCCCTACATAATCGACTCCTTAACCCTTTACCCAACAAACCGGCCAAAACCGGCCAAATAAAGCTTCAACAGCCTAAAATATCTTCGGTCTGTCTCAATAGAACCATACACATATGGATATCATTGGAACCGGCTCCTTGACCACATTGTGATAGTTACAGTTATGCCCTGTGCCAATGCATTCTCTTATATATGCGAGTCGACCATAGGTCGCCTCGCATATATAAGAGAATGCATTGGCCTAACAAAAATCTTTTTTTAACACTTTTACCATTTTTTCTAACATTCTTTAACAATTTTATAATTTTTAATGTGTTAAGCCAATGCATTCTCTTATATATGCGAGGCGACCTATGGTCGACTCGCATATATAAGAGAATGCATTGGCACAGGGCCCTTCTGTTGGGTAAAGGGTTAACCATAGCAGAATTATGGGTAACTTTTCAGGATTTAGTCGGAAATATGGCTTGTTGCCATTCATTGGAAAGCTCTCACTGAGAGCTTTCCGATGAATGGCAATAAGCCATATTTCCGAGTTACTCATAATTCTTCTGTGGTTAAGGAGTCGATTATTTAGGGCATTACTGTACCTCCAATTATTGATTGATCAAGTCACGTCACCAATTCTGATTGGCTAGCAGCAAGTGATTCATCGTTTCTGATTGGCTAGTGGTAAGTGATTTATCGTTTCTGATTGGCTTAGTACAATGTAGTGGTAAGTGAATCATCATTTCTTATTGGCTACTGGCAAGTGATTCATCATTTCTGATTGGCTAGCAGCAAGTGATTCATCGTTTCTGATTGGCTAGTGGCAAGTGATTCATCATTTCTGATTAGCTAGCGACAAGTGTATCATTGTTTCTGATTGGCTAGTGGCAAGCGATTCATCGTTTCTGATTGGCTAGTGGCAAGTGATTCATCATTTCTGATTGGCTAGTGGCAAGTGATCATGCAATGATGAGTGTGCTTCATGTTTTCTTGATATATTTCGGCTGTAACAGATGCTAGTTTCAATTTCATTTCTTTGCAAATGTTAGCATGAGTCTTGTTGATCTCTAGTTATTCTGCACTGAGAGTTAGCAGTATGGTTATTGGCAGGGCAGTCATACTTAAAGAGATTCTGATAATTCGCTTTTAAATCATAGGAAGCATCAAATAGTTTACATATACATTTTTAGGCAAGGTGTTTATATCACTTGATACTGCTGTTATTTCTGCAGTGGAAAGTAATCGAAAAAATAACCTAAATGTGTGGCAACCAATTGTTTTATAGTATTCTGAGGATTGACAGCTTGTGATTAAATTATTCACCATTGATCCTGGTTAGAGAATAGATACGCCCATCTGTCTGTCCGTCAGTTCGCTGTTTTGTTTCCGAAATATTGACTTCTGTAAGTAAGACTGAACTGAATGGAGTTAATTTGGTATGTGGGTTTACTATAACAAAATACAGGTCAAGTAGGGTTCCATCCGACATTTTTGCCAGAGTTACGGCAATTAATTTTCGTTTCTGGATGATAACTTCAGTAAGTTTGAATTGAATTCAAAAATCGATATCTGATCACTCTGAGCTTTGATGGGTGGGTTCCTTGACTCGAATCAAATATATTTTTACCCCCGAAGCCAAAGTGAGCGTTAATTTGGATTATGCATCATTAATACACGGATTCTAGGACAGGTGATATGTAATCAACACAAAATGACACGTGTGTTAATGGGTTTGTTGATACTGCACTTCCGCGCTGACACTCGTGCTGCATCAACAAACCCATTAACACACTCGTGTCTTTCTGTGTGTAAACCAAACTCTTGACATTCAAATTTGATTTGCCGTATCCAACCCTATCTGTTTAAAACCATTGACACTGCATATAGTGACTATGATATTGCTAATATTGGAGATTATGCGACCGTGATAGTGATTTGGATATGTTTGTTTCTGGGGGGTGTCTCAATACAGAGGGTGCTAAAATAGAAATAAATATTAGATATCTATCATCAGATGCTTCTCTCAGGGGGATTCCCCACATTATTGCTGTTTTTATTCTGACATGGTGAAAATGTCAGACTTGGTCATAAATCTTTTGTCCTCATAATGATTAACAGTTTTATCACTATAGCGGCATTAGGCAAATTAAACTACCCATCAGTTAGTATACAGTCGTTAAAGGGTAGATAGATATATTGTCAACTAGGGACCGGGACAAATCATCATGTTTATTATTTTTCACATGTTGATGCCTCACTGCTATCGTAGTTAGCACTGTTTTGCTGAAGGCATTCCTTTCAGTGACCGATATACAGTGAAAAAATATAAAGCAATTTGTGTTATTTTCTTAATACACTATATGGTGAAAATAGAGAGCGTTTGCTTTTCCATAAATTCACCTAAATCATAATGTGGTGCTTCAGAACCCAAAAATATAAGTTAGAAATGTGATCATTTCTATGAGATCTTTCCTTTCCTTAACTTGGTCGGGTCCCGTCATCAGACCATCCCTCTGAATGAAGAATAGACAATTATAATGTGTACTATAATAACTGAATTGCAGAATCGAATGAGTAAACAAATAGTTTAGCTTGTCACATCTGCCTTATTAGGTTAAGTTTGCCAATTTTAGCCTGGATATTTGCTGGATATAATCTTGAGTATTTATACTCCCTTTTGAAAAAAGGTCGTATTATGTAATCAGTCTGTCCATCCGTCTGTCTGTCTAGCCATCCGTCCATCCATCCAGGGACCAGCCTAGGCCTGATTTTCAGAGCGAAGTGACTTCTCCCTGTCACAAAAATAGGGCGAAGTAAGCGTTCTCAAGGGCGAAATGAGTTCGTAAAATTGAAATCGGCCCGCACTGTAGTCGCCTATACAAAGAAAATAGGAGAAATATTTAAATTAAAATGATGAAACAATGGTTCAAACGTGGTAACTTTATGTTCAAATCATCAATCTAATAACTATGAATAATGTCCAAACATAATTGTGAGAGAATGGTAGCATTTTATATAATTTTGGAAGAACGTCATTTTACAACTGCTTATGAATACAAAAAGAAATAAAAATTACAAAATGCTTATGAATACGAAAAAAATGCTAAAAAAAAACGAAACGAATTCTTGAACATTCTCACTCATTAAAGGTCCCTAACATGGGTACAGATATTACTATGTTGCAAAAATGATTTTGTTTTCAAAGTTATTCTGGCGTTTACATAATTTAACGAGGGGGGGGTGATCTTATGTAAGGTGTAGAGTTGTAATCTTCAGGTGTGATAATCTCAAAATCACAAGTCTCTGGACACCTGACGATGTATTCACAGCTGTCTGCAATCATCACTCAGGTGTGAATGTGCTCCCAAGTCGGATTAATACAGATGTTAATAGTAACTATGGTGTTATTTACGACAGTGTCAATGGATTACTGGGTTCAATCACTGTTGGCAGTAAATTAGGGTGGATATTTTGCCGATTTTCGTTGGTCAACTACGGAAATTTCAGGGCGACTTAAACTTCGCCCGGCTGCAAAATTAGGGCGAAGTGAGCAAGAATAGGGAGACTTTTTCGCCCATGTCGCCCTCTCGGCTGGTCCCTGCATCCATCCATCCGTCCATTAACATTTTTGGTTTCCGAACGATAACTCCAGTTTGGATTATTTTATCTGAACCAAAGTTGGTATGTGTATTTCCCAACTAAAGATACAGGCCAAGTTCGATATGGGTTAGTCCAATTATTTTTTACATGAGTTACGGCCCTTTTTCGACATAGAATTTGACCAATTTCATAACATTTCGTTTCCGACCGATAACTCCAGTTTTGATTATATGATCTGAACGAAAGCTGGTATGTGTATTTCCCGGCTAAAACTACAGGCCAAGTTTGAATATAGGTTCTGTCTAATTATTTTCACAGCCATTTTCGACTTAGAATTTGACTGCATTTTGGCATTGAAATTAGGGGTATATCAGATATTCTCCAAATGTAAGCCCAAAGTATTATTTAATTTTGCGGTAGTACAATTCGAAATAGCTAAAAGGCTTATTTTGCCACGCCCTAGTGATGCTCTTGTTGAAATACATATTCCTACTGAACAAATGTCCTGGTATAAAACTTAAACATAGATTCTGATCCAAGCTAATTGATCCACACAAGTATACGAGTAGTTACTTGATTTTCATTGATTCATTTGTTGGAATGTTCATGTAATTCTGGAGTTCTGGAAATGTGTTTTCCTCCCGAACATATATACCAGTATCATGAGTATGAAACCTGTACTTCGATTCTGATCCAAGCTAATTATTGAAGCTTTGGGTTGATGTCAAGTCGTGATTATATAACATTATGCTTAGGCCTCATCTTCTCTGGAAAGTTTCTTTATCATCAAATTTCTATAGAAACTTCTTCACATAGATTCTATTTCTTTTTTAGTTTAGTTTCTCTATATCCCCAAATTTGCAGATGACACATTGCATAATCAAGGTTCCAAATGGGTTCACATCACAATATTCACCTTTTCAATCTAAGTCTATGTCTCCCATAGCAGATGAGGCCATACAGAAAGAGGTCCTAAGAGGGTGAAATTTAGTGTAAACATATTTTTATTTCCAAATCCAACATAACATAATATACAGATGATACAAAATTAATATGCAAAATAGAAGAGATAATGTATGGAAATGAGGATCAGACAACAAGCCCGAGGGCTTATATGAAGTCTTCTCCTCTTTGGCGAAATGCCCCTTCCCAAATAAGTGAGGGAGGGGTATCGATCAGATGGGAAAGGATTAAAATAATGTTTTTTGGAGAAATGGAGATATATGGCTAAGTTTGAGTTAGGGATAAAAACAGGGAGAAGATAGTGTTAGGGATAGTAAGAAACACAGGGTGAGAGAGAGCGAGAGAGAGAGAGGTGAGAAAGTAAAAGACACGAGGGGGACAGATGAATCGTGGGGGTTTCAATAATTGTTGCGTGATAAAAAATAATGCTCGTCTAGTAATATGCATGCGTCAGGCTCCATGGGAGGGGGTCAATCGCAATGGCCAATTCTTATTCAATGGTTTTCACTATGAATATCGCAGCATCCTTAATGTGTATTCATTTTACGTGTATACAAAATTGTGACGAGTAATTAACATACAAAATAATCGTTATCGGAAGACATTTAGAACTACATATATAATGGAGAATGTCGTGCTGCCGCATAACGCGGCCGGAATCCAAAGCAATTTGTTACCCGTGCAAATCATGGAAATCTTTTTGTTCTCATGATATATGTCTGTACTGCATTAAATATTTGTTTGTTTTCGCGATGGCTAAGCTCCCTTGATCCCTGCATTAGAGTATTCTCAGATAGGGCAATGCGGGATAGCATAACTAAATTCACCCTCTGGGGACCTCATTCAGCAAATGACAGGCACTTTATTCTCAGGTCTGAAGACAACATCAACCCAACGCTTCATTTATTAAAACTCAGGCTTGGATCAAGCTACAGTAATGCCCTAAGTTATCGACTCCTTAACCACAGCAGAATTATGGGTAACTTTTCAGGATTTAGTCGGAAATATGGCTTGTTGCCATTCATCGGAAAGCTCTCCCTGAGAGCTTTCAGATGAATGGCAACAAGCCATATTTCCGACTAAATCCTGAAAAGTTACCCATAATTTTGCTGTGGTTAAGGAGTGGATTACTTAGGGCATTACTGTAATTAATGAAGCGTTGGGTTGATGTTGTCTGAGATAGGTGCTATAATAGATCTGAAGCGATCAATCAGCAACAAATTCTTCCAAAGGTTTGATTACGGCATCAATAGAGAAGGGAGGCAGACTCCACACGGAGGTCTATTCTCATTTACACTGAGCCAATATCCACACAAGTATATCAGGCTTGACTGCCAGAACTCATTGCCTCTTGACAATTACTTTCAATTATTCACGTTACTCTGTCATTGTGCCCTAAGTACAATTCTGCATCCCAGCAAGGGACCCGACAAACACAGTGTTTGAAGTCCGAAGCCCCCAAATTAAATATCAATAAATAGGCAGCTCCATTGTTATCACAGCATGCAAATTGTGTTTATATCTCTCTTGGAATTTATTAGTTAACAAATCAAGTGTGAACGAATGGAAATGACTTGTCTGGATCGGTGCTGTGCTATTCAAGTCTGCAAATAACGTGTCTGTCATTTGCAGAATGAGGTCCCAAGAGGGTGAATTTAGTGATGCTACCCGCACAGCAGGCTAGCATCACCAAATTCACACTCTGGGCACCTCATTCTGCTTTGGCCCATTCTGCTATGGAAGACCTAGGATCAGATTGAAGTTCCCCAGTTGAAGTTGAGCACCTTGATTATGCTTTTTATCTTCTGCAAATGAGGGGATATAGAAACTTTCCAGAAGAGAAAACGTAACTAAAACAATGTTAATTTGAGACAGTGAGTATTGATTATCCGAGAAGATGAGGCCTAAGCAGAATGATGTCTCCAGAGGGTGAATTTGGTGATGCTAGCCCGCTGTGCGGGATAGCATCACTAAGTTCACCCTCTGGTGACCTCATTCTGCAAATGACAGACACGCTATTTGCAGACTTGGTGCTATTAGGTGAAGCTATCATACTGGATACTACTATCAATCACTAAAACCACGTAGACACTGTCTTTTCATGTTAAGGGTACATACAGTAATGCCCTAATTAATCGACTCCATAACCACAGCAGAATTATGGGTAACTTTTCAGGATTTAGTCAGAAATATGGCTTGTTGCCATTCATTGGAAAGCTCTCGGGGAGAGCTTTCCGATGAATGGCAACAAACCCGAGAGCTTTCCGATGAATGGCAACAAGCCATATTTCTGACTTAATCCTGAAAAGTTACCCATAATTCTGCTGTGGTTATGGAGTCGATTAATTAGGGCATTACTGTATTAAAGGCACTCAAAGGTGGTAAATGTGAAAAATAATAAAAGTTTGCACGACCATCATCAATATCAATATCCCATGGTTTTAGGTACTAGTGCACCCAGAATTCAAAATACAATTTGGAAACCCAGTTTCTCAGATATTAGTATTATGGTACTTGGACTGAGGACCAAGTCTGCATTTGGTGTGTCTGTCATTTGCAGAATGAGGTCCCCAGTGGGTGAATTTAGTGACTGTCACACACAGCAGGATAGCATCACCAAATTCACCCTCTGGGAACCTCATTCTGCTTAGGCCTCATCTTCTGGAAAGTATCTATAGTCTCAAATTAACATTGTTTTAGTTACTTTGTCACTTCTCTTCAGTTTCTATATCCCCTAATTTGCAGAAGATAAAATGCATAATCGAGGTAACTAATGGATGGACATCAACTTCAACTGGGGAACTTCAATCTGATCCTAGTTCTCCCATAGCAGTTGAGGCCTAAGCAAAATGAGGCCCTAGAGTGTGAATTTGGTGATGCTAGCCTGCTGTGTGGGATAGTGTCACTAAATTTACCCTCACGGGACCTCATTCTGCAAATGACAGACACACTATTTGCTGGCTTGCTAATAACATGGAAACATAGATAGAGTTTGTTCATATTTATGTTATTGATGAGACATCCTCGTTACTATATTCAGTAATCTTCTATTTCTTGTTGAAATAAAAAAATAGAAAGAAATAGCAAATTTTACCAAATAATTAGCAAATATTGATGAATGATGATTGTTTATAACTGTGTCTAGGACAACGGATTTTAATATCACAGGCTGCAATCGATACAATCCAGTTCTTTCTGATGTCCGGTTCTAAGTGCGGAGTCAGTTTTCTGTTGATTACTTGTTAAGTGTTGGGATCTATATCATAGTATGTATCTAATCTTAGTTGTGTTAATTATGCATAATGTGTGAAATTCCAGTTGTTATAAAATGAGGCGAAGAACATGCTTAAAAGTGCACAAAATGTGCACATCACTTCTCCATGTAAATAAATATATGAAAACAAATGCATTGTCTAAGCCTTTTTGGTGCATACTACAGACAAAGTAAACATATCATATAAATAATTGATCTCAACATGTCACTATACAACATTCATTTCATTTAAAGGTGTTCCATGGGCTTCATTTTGTGTTTTGCATTTGTTGTAATTTGCGAGTCGCTTGTACACTAAAAAATACAATGCCCCCCCCCCCCCCCCCCTGCACATGGTACACAATCAGATTAGTTGTAAATGATTTTTTCTGGGATTTAGGTAGCAATACACAATTTCCAGCAATGTTGGCGAACTTGGTACTTCAAATATATGGTGAGCCATTATCTTTGCATACATGTAGGTCCCATCAAGCATGTTTTAATTTCGACAGAATTTTTTTTTGTAGGTGTAATCATATGTCTGTACCTTAGATTCTTTGTCAAAATTGTCACTGAGTTATGCCCCTTTGTTTGCACACACAAAATGCATGATTTTGGAATCAAATTGACCATTTTCAACCCAAAAACAGACCATGACAGAGCAAATAAGCTTCTTCCACCTGATAGAGCAATGTTAGAGCTGAGAAATATCTGAAATAGAACAAAAGTTATCAAAGCACTTCTAAAAAAATGTCTTGCAAGCGCAAATGACAGAATTCTGAGGAGAGAAATCAGGCTATTTTCCTGTAACCAATAACACCGAGTTGGCCTTCACTGAATCCTGTTACGTATAAAAAAATCACCTTTGTGTGAACTTTCCCCAAGTTTTGTAAAATAATTAAACCTTCAAAACAGTAATGACGCATTTAACACCGGCTACACTGGCTGTTATGCCCCCCAGATACATATTTTTTTCTATTTTTCAGACCCCTACATCCCTCTAAATCGTGTACTGCTACCTTTTACTAATGACACGAATGATTAAATAACATATTTAATATGAGCCAACTTTTTTTTGCAACTTTTTAATCAACATATCCTGGATTTCTGATGCATCCAGTGAAATTGTGAAGCTTTAAATACCATTGCTATATTGTCTGGAGATCTGATTATTATTGTTGTGTTCTTTTAACTAAAACCCATTCTAACTGATGTGCTAAAAATCTGATTTACTAACTTGTCCATTCTTGAGAAAGAGAACACATCGTTGATGGAACCGGATTGTATCAATCGCAGCCTGCGAAGATGACCTCATGATACAAAAGAATGAAAGTCAGTGAATCTGGTAATAATAGAGTTTATTATATTACAGGATTTGGAAGATCATCTGAGGTCATGTAACAATGTGAGGTGTCCTCATCATAAATATACGTAAGTCCCAAAGTATGTTCTTCCAAATTTATGTTTTAATAACATTAGTTATGTTACTTCTCCATTTAAATTGTATTTACATTCAATGTCATACTAGTTTACCCTCTCTTTCCAAAATAGAGATTAATTGCACCACTACATTGACCAATAAGGAATTACACATTGAGATACAAGATCGAGGTTTGACTAATCAGCATGCTGATACTATTTTCATATTGCTCAACTAGCTGAAACAGGCTTCCTTCTGGAGCCTTTATTCTGCATCGGAGGGGCCTGCAACAGTTTGATCTTAGGCAGAGCTCTTATTCAGCAGCACCCCCTATGTGTGCTTTGCGCACATTTGATCGTTGAAATCATTTTGATTTAAAAAAAAAAAATATTTATATTTTTTTTATAATTCTTATTTTTTAGCTCAACTTTACTTTGTAAAGTTTGAGCTATTGCCATGGCTTTGTCGTCCGTCGTCCGTGTGTGCGTGTGTGCGTGATGCGTCAACAATTTCATTTAGCACGGGCTACAGGTCGTACCTTTGGTTGGATCATTATGATCATTATGTAGATGGGAACGAGTCATTTTGGGTTCATTCGGGAAAAAAACATGGCCGCCAGTGGCCATCTTGGATTTCAATATTCAATCCATTAGCACGGGCTACAGGTCGTACTGTTTGTCTGATCATCATGAAATTTGTCATGAATGTTAATATTGACATGTAGATGGGAACGAGTAATTTTGGGGTTGTTCGGCACCGGCACCGGCAGCCATCTTAGATTTTACTCTTTGCATGACTAAATTCTTTGGCACAGCCTACAGGTTGTACCTTTGGTCGGATCATCATAAATTTTTTCATGGATGTTAATAATGACATGTAGATGGGAACGAGTCATTTTGGGGTCATTCGGCAAAAAAACATGGCCGCCAGCAGCCATTTTGGATTTTACTCTTTGTATGACTAAATCCTTTAGCACGGGCTACATGTCGTACCTTTAGTCTGATCATCATGAAATTTGTCATGGCTGTTGAAATTAGAATGTAGATGGGAACGAGTCATTTTGGGGTCATTCGGACAAACAACATGGCCACCTACGGCCATCTTGGATTTCAAAATTCAATCCATTAGCACGTGCTACAGGTCGTACCTTTGGTCTGATCATCATGAAATTTGTCATGAATGTTAACATTGACATGTAGATGGGAACGAGTAATTTTGGGGTCATTCGGACAAAAAAACATGGCCGCCGGCAGCCATCTTAGATTTACTCTTTGCATGACTAAATTCTTTGGCACGGCCTACAGGTCGTACCTTTGGTCGGATCATCATAAAATGTGTCATGGATGTTAACAATGACATGTAGATGGGAACGAGTAATTTTGGGGTCATTCGGCAAAAAAACATGGCCGCCAGCAGCCATTTTGGATTTTACTCTTTGTATGACTAAATCCTTTAGCATGGGCTACAGGTCGTACCTTTAGTCTGATCATCATGAAATTTGTCATGGCTGTTGAAATTGGAATGTAGATGGGAACGAGTCATTTTCGGGTCATTCGGACAAACAACATGGCTGCCAGTGGCTATCTTGGATTTCAAAATTCAATCCATTAGCACGGGCTACAGGTCGTACCTTTGGTCTGATCATCATGAAATTTGTCATGAATGTTAACATTGACATGTAGATGGGAACGACTAATTTTGGGGTCATTCGGCCAAAAAAAACATGGCTGCCGGCAGCCATCTTAGATTTACTCTTTCCATGACTAAATTCTTTGGTACGGCCTACAGGTCGTACCCTTGGTCGGATCATCATAATTTTTTTTTTATAATTCTTATTTTTTAGCTCAACTTTACTTTGTAAAGTTTGAGCTATTGCCATGGCTTTGTCGTCCGTCGTCTGTGTGTGCGTGTGATGCGTCAACAATTTCCTTTAGCACGGGCTACAGGTCGTACCTTTGGTCGGATCATTATGAAATTTGTCATAGCTGTTGACATTGAAATGTAGATGGGAACGAGTCATTTTGGGTTCATTCGGGAAAAAAACATGGCTGCCAGTGGCCATCTTTGATTTCAATATTCAATCCATTAGCACGGGCTACAGGTCGTACTGATCATCATGAAATTTGTCATGGATATTAATATTGACATGTAGATGGGAATGAGTAATTTTGGGGTTGTTCGACCGAAAAACATGGCCACTGGCAGCCATCTTAGATTTTACTCTTTGCATGACTAAATTCTTTGGCACGGCCTACAGATCATCATAAATATTTTTTCATGGATGTTAACAATGACATGTAGATGGGAACGAGTCATTTTGGGGTCATTCGGCAAAAAAACATGGCCGCCAGCAGCCATTTTGGATTTTACTCTTTGTATGACTAAATCCTTTAGCACGGGCTACAGGTCGTACCTTTAGTCTGATACCATCATGAAATTTGTCATGGCTGTTGAAATTGGAATGTAGATGGGAACGAGTCATTTTGGGGTCATTCGGACAAACAACATGGCCGCCAGCGGCCATCTTGGTTTTCAAAATTCAATCCATTAGCACGGGCTACAGGTCGTACCTTTGGTCCGATCTTTATGAAATTTGTCATGAATGTTGACATTGTCATGTAGATGGGAACGAGTTATTTTGGGGTTATTCGGCAAAAAACATGGCCACCAGCGGCCATTTTGGATTTCAAAATTCAATCCATTGGCGCGGGCTACAGGTCATTCTGCTCGTCTGATCATCATGAAATTTGTCATGGATGTTAATATTGACATGTAGATGGGAACGAGTCATTTTGGGGTCATTCGACCAAAATAAATGGCCACCAGAAGCCATCTTGGATTATATCTTTGCATGACTAAATCCTTTGGCGCGGCCTACAGGTCGTAGCTTTGGTCAGATCTTCATGAAATTTGTTACGGATGTTAACAATGACATGTAGATGGGAATTATTCATTTTGGAGTCATTTGGCCAAAAAACATGGCTGCCAGCAGCCATCTTGGATTTTACTCTTTGCATGACTAAATCCTTTGACACAGGCTACAGGTCGTATCATTTGTCAGATCATCATTAAATTTGTACTGGATGTTAATAATGACATGTAAATGGGAACGAGTCTTTTTGGGGTCATTTGGCAAAAAAACATGGCTGCCCGCGGCCATCTTAGATTTTACTCTTTGCATAACTAGGCCTTTCAACTTTCCACATTCCTAATCACTCCATTGACTTTAACACATGAAATTATTCCCTTTCCATGTTGAGCTACAGTGTCATTGACACTTTCATTTTTAGATGGAACAAAAAAAAGAAAGATTTGTTTTGTTTTTAAATTAAATATATTTTTTTAAAAGTAAAATTAAAAAAATTAATAGCGCTATAACATCCGCCAGTGTACACCAAGTTACCACACCAAATTTGGTTGAAATCGGTCCAGGGGTCTGGGAGAATAATCGCGAACAGATACATGTAGACCCTACCCTTTTACATATATATAGATACTAGAAGGTGACCCGACTTCGTCCGGGCTTTGACCTTGAATTATCCATTTTGAAGGTCAAGGTCAAGTGGGGTCACGATTTGACCAGTCCAAAACACTGCCCTGACAAAAGTACCCGACAAACGTGCCCGTCGATATCCATCCGGTTTTACCCGATTTGACCTTGAATTGATCATTTAGAAGGTCAAGGTCAGGTCGGGGTCACGATTTGACCCCAAAACCCGTCCAAAACACTCAGTGGACAAAAGTAACCCCAAGTATCAAATTTCGTCGAAATCCCATCAAAATTGGCGATTGAACTTATTCAACAATGATCGTTGAACTTATTATCTGAACATTTCCTGAGGGATTTAGTATAGAAAGGGTCAATATACTCATGCAGCAGCATGGGGAATGCAATGTCCACATATAACAGCTATATTCAATTTGAGATAAGATTTGTTAATCTCACTCCGATTCGAGATAAGATTTGATTGTAAACCCCCGGTTCGCATGGCCCTATATTGAACCTTTTCTATACTAAATACTCATTGCCGAGTTGTTCCCTTTTGGAAATGTTCAGATAATAAGTTCAACAAACAGCCTCTCTGAACAGTTCCCACAAATGAATAAGAATCCTTCTGAACTTGTAGTATATTTTTGCCTGCCTATTGTCTGCTCATTTTTCCCAAACACCTTTCCAAATGAATAATAGACCATTCCAATATATACTTATATAACTTATTGGAAGAATCCATTTAATAAAGATAGGGTTAATAACAGCACAAATAATTTAGTTATAATCATGTTATAATGGGAAAATAGATTTTCACTCCATTAGCAACCCGACATTGATGGGTGATTTAGATTTCAGTCATTATTTTAATGGGACTGAAATCATTCTGCTGGAAGCTATTTGGATACCTTACATTACAACTATGTAATTATTGACAAGGTTGCGTATAGTTTATCTGCATTAAAGCCACACAAACTGCTTGTTTTCATGGGATTAGGTAATGTGTGGTTCTCACTCTTGACTACAGTACAATAATCCGAAGCCAGCAGAATGGAAATAATAGCGTGATTGTCCTTGGTTACAGATTACAAAAACAAGTTCATTATTCCTTCTAGTGTCAATATCCATGTATTTACCAGCAGCAGCAGCTCTACAATGGTGTATGTGTATATAACACACCAGAACTGGTTCCTATGACGTACCACTACAGAACCAGAAACAGAGAGATTCTTCTTGTTAATGAAAAAACCCAAAAATAACCCTGTTTCAAAAACTCGCCAGTGCTTTCTGCAATTAATTATAATGTATTTACATTGTTACTAATTTTTTCAATAAAATACGCAGGTAATGTATAGCCAGTCATTCCAAATTTCCAATCAATGATGGTTCAGCAAAATAATCTGAACTTGTTGAAGTCCTAATTTGGTATGCATTTCTCTCAGTAGTTTCCCTTGTCATATAATTTGGAATCTCTATTGCCATCTTATGATGCTTTGTTTTGTGGGACATGAGCAGTCTTTGTATCTGTCATATTCTCTGTAGAGGTGTTAGCTCCAGCTCAGTTTGAAGCGTTGTCACTGTCTCACTGTAAATTCCATCCATTCATTTGTAGGATGCTCAGCATCTTAAGTTCAACACAGTTGTTGTAGCAACACTTTTCAAGGAAAAAACTGTGCATGTCTGTCGATCTGTACATCTAGCTGTCTGTCCTGGCATATATCCCAGTCATGGGTTATTGGATCTGACTGAATTTTGTTATGGATTTTCGAAATCGGAAGTTACTTCAAAAGAGGGACAGCGACATTTACGTTTTCTGTTCTAGAGTTATCCTTCTTGTTTATCTGAAAATAGTGTTTTTCTGTCCGTACAGGCATATGTCTAGAACTACAGTATTGGGCTATATTTGATATGAAAAAATAAATAAACAAATGCTGACTATTTCTTTGACACAATAAGGAAATTCAAGCTGTAAATTGTGTAATATCAAATAAATACAAAATTAGGTCAATTTAGCAATGTATGGTGAGATCATCAACAATTGCATAAACCTTTTGAACAAATATTCTGACAAGATATAAAAGATATGTTTATTCAAAACATCGTTTCTTTCTTATTCTTGACTTCAATCAGTGATTTACTCTGTTGCAGCTGTGATTTTATTGGTACACAAGAAGAGTTAGAAGAACATATAAAAGTATGTAAATACGAGGGAATGAAAGAGTTTCTAGTCACTACCGAAGAAAAGATCCGAGATCTGCAGTTCTTAGCCAATCAAAAGGACGAGAACATAGCGTGGCTCAGATCCATGCTGGGAAAGCTCTCGGAAAGGGTGGAAAATATGGACAAATCAACAGAGATGAAAATGGGTAAGACTCCAGTATTATATATTATACTATTATCGCATTGTTTCGAGGTTGACACGAGGAATTGTCAATTCAAGGAAGTCAATATTCACCAAGGTCATAGATATTTTGGGCATTACTGTATATAAACTGTTGAGAACCATCATTGCATCTTGCCCTCTGAACACCTATCTATAACCCTATATCTCTGTAATAAGTTAACACGTTCACTGCCGACTATGAGTTATCTCATACTTTTTGCATGTAATTGAATGGTCATCTGCAGTGAACGTGTTATTTTCACTATTAGTAGTTTCATTATCAACTAGGTGAGCACAACTTTCAAAAATTTCTATTTGTTACAGAATTGATGGAACATAATCTGAATAAAATGATGACGGAGATCATTGACACCAGGAGAGATTATGCTGTCATCGCTGTACGTATTAAAATGATTACATAACTCATAAATAGGGCTCTGCGAATCGGGTTTACATGTCGATTCAAATATTAAAATCAACTGTAGGCCCCCAAATCGAGTTTTGAATTGATTCAGGCTTGAGATTCACGAAATCAATTTGATTCTCGAATCAAATATATACATGTGCTAGTTCAAGTCTGAGTTTAGTGTGTCTGTCATTTGCAGAATGAGGTCCCCAGAGGGTGAATTTAGTGACACTATCCCGTATAGCAGGCTAACATCACCAAATACACCCTATGGGGACCTCATTCTGCTTAGGCCTCATTTTCTCTGGAAATTTCATTATTATCAAATTTATATAGAAACTTGTGCATAGATTCTATTTCTTTTTTAGTTTAGTTTCTCTATATCCCCAAATTGGCAGATGACACATTGCATAATTGAGGTTCCCAATGGGTGTACATCACAATATTCACCATTTGGTAACTTCAATCTATGTCTCCCATAGCAGATGAGGCCATGCAGAATGAGGTCCCCAGAGGGTGAATTTGATGATGCTGGCCCGCTGTGCAGATAGCATCACTAAATTCACCCTCTGGGGACCTCATTCTGCAAATGGCTTTCGAAAATCATGAACATTATAAGTCTGCTGGTACATTTCAAGAATGCCCATACGAACATTTTGATACCCAGGTTTGGCTTACCTCTGATTCGATTCGAGATTCAATACAAATGTCATCCTCCGATTCGGAGGCCTTGCCTCACTGTATCTACCTACATCATGTTAATTAGGTACCAGTCAACTTGTGATGCTGATCAGTATCAGAACATGTTATGATATAACCAGGCCATTGCATGTACAAAGATTGTATAGTGTAATGATTAATCCTTCCATGACTGGAGCTTTTGCGAAAACCCTGTGCCAATGTATTCTCTTATATTTGTGAGTCTCCCTCAGGTAGCCTCGCATATATAAGAGAAAACATTGGCCTAAAAATATTTACCTTCAACTTTCAAGCCAGGCATTTTTTGTGTATATGCGAGTCCCTATGGGAGACTCACATCTATAAGAGAATGCATTGGCACAGGATCTTTAATGCTGCACCAGCGCAGCTCCCGTCATGAAACAGTTAACATTATATCAGAGCAAGTAAATGGTCACTTGCTATATAAAACCAAACATTGATAAATCTGTTACACATCTTTTGTAGGATGAGCTGGCTTTAATAAACAACAGATTAAACTATGGTGCTGCTCCTACTGGTAAGTACTACCAAGCCTTTTTGTAGATTTGTAGTCGTGGGATTGCCGTGATTTGCGATATGCTTTTAACGATCGCCGCTTGCGCCAGATAGCCTCGATTGTTTCTCTATTTGTCCAGTATTTCTTTTTGTGCAAATGACCATCAGTCATGCTTTAGTGTAGAAAGGGTTAAATGGTATTATTACTCACTATCTGATAGCATTTTATATGCTTGTTTTTAGTCATATATATTTTTTTAAACTTGACTTATGATTTGGCGAGGAATGATAACTTTAGTTCTACTGAACTAAATTGAATAAAATTTGGTATGTAGCTTCATTGCCACAAAATACACAATTTACAGGTCATGTTCAATTTGGGGGTTTCGTTCGCTCTTTCGTTTCCGAATGATGACTTTAGTTAGTGATAACTGAATGGAATGAAATTTGGTATACAGATCTACAATCATAAAATACAATTTGATTTTGGTTTCTGTTTGCCCATTTTGATTGTAAGTTGAAGATTAACTATTTTATACTGGTTTGTTATCAACTATGTTTCTGTTATGATTTGCCATTTGTGTCACACATATATGATTTTTCAATTTCACAATTTTTCAGCCTATGATCCTCAGCCAATGTTCAAATGCAAAGGAACCTTTGTCGGCCACCAGGTTAGTTTCTGACTTGAATATTCTAATGCCTGATTGAAACAGAAATCAGTCTGTTAAAACATGGACTCAATTTTGATATCCTGTACAGTCTGAATCAGTCCTTCGATTTTTATAAACATAGGCGCACAATATATCGAGGTGCACTATTTTTCTTTGTTGCATCTATGGGAAATAACACCCATGTACAGGTTACATTGGGCATCGGGTCACACAGTCAGCTATACCCTCAATTGTTCTTATTTCACTTCGGCAATTCTATAACCAATTAGCGAACCAACATTCAATATAAGGAATGGTATGTATTTAATTGCACCAATATTTTTTTTCTTCAAATAAACACACCGACACTTAACTTTTGATGGATCATTGGGTCATCGTTAACACTGAATTCTATGTTGTGTTTTCTTTGTCAAGTATTGTCTCATCGCCACAAAGACAACTTTTGGTGCCCTGATTTTCAATTCCAGGCATGCCAGCGCTGTTGTGTGCCTCAAAATCAAAGAACTGCTGAATAAATATCATCAATTAATTTTGAAACTTTTATTTTCAAATCAAACATATATACTTTGACAGACCATAGCAGGTCACTTTAAGATGTATGGGAATGACTATTTTCTGTAAAGTGCTCATTGAACATGGAGCACTTACATAGATGGTGCGAGAATACTTAAATTATGGGCAAAATATTGTCAAAGAAATGTTGCACACTGTCTGGAATTTAAAAATTCTTTTCTGGTAAAAAATAGGTCTGTAATGTTCAACTGGAACAGAATCACCTTATCATTTTGAAATATATTTACAATTTTATCTTTCAGGGGCCAGTCTGGTGTCTGAGTGTTTTTGGAGATTATCTATTCTCCGGATCTTCAGACAAAAATATAAAGGTATAACTTTATTCACTTCAGGTCACATATCCATGGAGACATGAATATCACACAGTATTGATGATTACCCTTCTATGTTATCTTTCTACTCCAGGAAATTTAATCACTTGTTCGTATTATGTTTAACCTTTGATGATGGGGCTGCACTGGTGCAGAAGATCGTGTGCCAGTGCTTTCTCTTACATATGCGAGTCTCCCATAGGGAGCCTCGCATATATAAGAGAATGCACTGACTTACAATGTCAAGTTAATAGTGTTAGGCCAATGTATTCTCTTATATGTATGAAGCTACCTATGGCAGACTCACATATATAAGAGAATACATTGGCAAAGGCAAAATTTCAGGAAGCTCCAGTCATGAAAGGGTTAACTTACTTGAGCGTTTCATGTTTATCTCTTGTTTGAAGGAAGAAATTTTAATTGAAGAATGCATAAAAATCAAATTCCTGACATCATTCTGGAGGCTGTCCTCATATCATTGTAAATTATTGATGCCTTTCTATCTGATTTTGATAGAAAATAAACAAGATGTCATTTCATTGAAAACTTTTGTTTCATATTCAGGTTTGGGATACAGCCTCAAATTATAAGTGCCTGAAAACTCTGGACGGACATACTGGTATTGTCCTGGCAATGTGTACATATGGCAATAAACTGTATAGCGGCTCACAAGATTGTAAAATCATGGTATGTTGAATACTTCCATTTATAGAGAGCACAATCTCTTGAAATGGCTACGTGGCATAAACACAATATTTCTGAATTATAAACATATCATGAAGCATTGAATTATTATCAAGATTATTCAGTAAAATTACATCTCATGTGCTGAAAGATACCAATCTGGGAAATATGCTATTGGCATTGGAGTAATCAGTTTGAAGATTAGTTGTAACATTGCTGCAACATCACATGTTGCCGTGCTGAGATTCCTACATGCAGAATTCACTTCCACGTTGATGTAATTACCCTGTTTAAACACATTAGTATAAACATACAGTCAAACTTCGTTAAGTCGAAAGTCGGTAACTCGAATACTCCACTTAAGTCGAAGCCATTGCCTGGTCCCGGCTGAGCTTGTGTGCAAAGCCAATAGAATAATCATGGTTAAGTTGAAGGTGGATAAATCCCACCAGCCAGCTTATAACACTAATTACTATGGTTAAGTCGAAGTGCCGTCGGCGACGCATCGCAATGTGATTTTAACTCAGTGTGCTTCCATTCAATTGCATAAAAAGCTGTGAAGTTTCTTAGAATCTTTGTTTGTCCTAATGCATTATTTATTCAGCATATTAACGAGGTGCGTGGGTCAATTTCCACCGTGTGAGGATTAGTATAGTGTTGACAGACGAAATGAAAAATCATATTTAAACTGCTTGATATAGAGAATAATTTCATAAAGTCTTGTCTACCCAAAACGAAAACGATGTTCCAAACGTAGAAATGCGCCATCCATCTGATGACGGAAAGAAAAAGTTGATGTTAAAAGCATCGAAGAACAGCTTTTTGTAGCGATTGGTGGCAAAGGAATGCAAGATGACGCAATACATGGCTGTGACCTTGTAGTGCAATATATGATCACGCAAACAAACGCGGCCGATGACCTAATGAAAATGCTGGAAATCAGCGATAAACTGAAGAAAGATTCAACGACTAAATATATGCAGAAACCACTGTCCTTGATCACCAGTCATTTCCAGTCCTGAATCCTAATTTTTGTAAATACTATTCATGGTAACCACCATGGGTCAAATGAAATGTACTTTTGTTATCTCTACCGCGAATTTGTTGATATTTTTGCTGTCATATTCTGTGCTTTATTACATTATTCAATAAATAATCAGAACAAATATCATCCCGTCCATTGTATATGATCAGCATAGTCGCTGACTATTGATCTAGCGCGAGTATATAGCATGCACATGTTGAAAACAATTATTTTCGGGTCCACTAGTTGGAATTTTGGGTCACCAACTGGTCGAAATAGTTAAGTCGAACACATGGATAACTCGAAGTAATCAAACGGTCCCTTGCGATTCGACTTAACGGAGTTTAACTGTATGCTCAAATTCTGCATGCAGCAATTATACAATGGCTAGTGTATTTTAAAGAGAACATGTGAAGCTTTATCTACAGGTACTGTTAGTTTCTTCTACTTTTGTTACCCCAATTATCTTCTTTTTTTAATTTTCACTCATTTTCTGTTCTATTGTAGGTGTGGAATATTGATGATTTTGAGAGAATTAAGATCATTGATGCCCATGACAATCCTGTGTGTACATTGGTGTCTGTCAAAAATATGTTGTTCAGCGGCTCACTCAAAATGATAAAGGTATGATGCCAGTTATGGATCAGGCAAAAAAGGTTTATGTTTTGTTACACAGACATTTTTTTTTCAAATCTGAGCAGGCGGTCATGTTTTATTAATATTTTTATTTACCAATAGTGCATTTTGGCAAAATTGATTTATCTGAAATTGTTTTATTTTAGACTATTTCAAGGCAACTTCCCTGTTAATCCATCCAAAATTGAGTAGTCATATACATGAAGCCTGACTGTTGTCTCAAAGTTCTATTTTTTATTTAACTTGCATTGATGCATGATTATATATTTATTCTGTAATTGGATGTCCAGCTGTTTGGCATTTCATGTTGCCAATCAATCAAAATATAAACTTGGAACTGGAACATTTCTTTTAATGTAAAATCAGTCGATCCTAATTTAAATGTTGCTAAAAATTACTCTTGAAACTTGCATGCTTCAAATACAATGGATTCAAAGGGACCTTGGTTCATGTATTTGGATCTATCTAAATCGTCCTGTTCTCTAGCATGTGTTCGCAGATATAGGTCCCTATTAGGATTCTGACCTTTTAATTTACTGATTTATTTCTAACCAAATAACCAGGTAAAATAAAACTAATTTTTGGCAACGAACAAGACTAATTTATGGTCTAGCCATGACCGAAGTGCAGTTCACTAAATAAGCAAACATATATGGAAAAAAAACACTAAATTACATGTAAACAAGATGTTCCAGTTTAGGTATTTTGTTGCCCATTTTCGTTATACTATTTGTTTATAACGTGTGTTTGGTTATTTATTATTTTGCGACTTAAATAAAAACGTTCAATGCGCGGGTTGAAATTCAATGCGCCGGGGTCTGTGAAACAAAACATAAATTATTTTTGGCCTTATATATACATTATAATTTACAATACTACTTCCGGTAGAATAAATTGATAAACAATATGAAAATTGACACGTAACAATACTCTTGTAACTATATAATAATTACCCTGGATATATCTTTCATTGCCTCACGCAATGTAGAACAGATATAAGTGGATATCATGTGATCACACCACCCCTTTCTCCCATCATTGGGAAACTTACTTATCTGATAATACAGCAAATAAACTCACAAAATTGAAAAGTGCAATATAAACTATTACACTGCCTTTTTTTTCTAGGTTTGGGATGTACATACCTATGAATTAAAACAAGAATTATCTGGTCTCAACCACTGGGTGCGGGCACTAGTGGCAACACAAAGTTTCTTGTATGGTGGCTCATACCAAACAATAAAAGTGAGTACATGTACTGAGAACAAGCCTGAGTTTAGTGTGCCTGTCATTTGCAGAATGAGGTCCCCAGAGGGTGAATTTAGTGATGCTATCACGCATAGCGGGCTATCGTCACCAAATTCACCCTCTGAGGACCTCATTCTGCATGGCCTGATCTGTTATGGGAGACTTAGACTCAGATTGAAGTTCACAAATGGTGAATATTGTGATGTACACCCATTGGGAACATCGATTATGCAATGTGTCGTCTGCCAATTTGGGGATATAGAGAAACTAAACTAAAAAAGAAATATAATCTGTGTGAAGAAGTTTCTATAGATATTTGATGATAAAGAAACTTTCCAGAGAAAATGAGGCCTAAGCAGAATGAGGTCCTCAGAGGGTGAATTTAGTGATGCTAGCCCACTGCGGCTATGCGGGATAGCGTCACTAAATTCACCCTCTGGGGACCTCATTCTGTAAATGACAGGCACACTAAACTCAGACTTGAATGAGAAACCTATCAGATTGAACGAGATTTTGAGGAATTAACCCTTTCATTATGGGAGCTGTGCTGGTGCAGCATTAATGATCATGTGCCAGTGCATTCTCTTATATATGCGAGTCTCCCATAAGGATCATCGCATATATAAGAGAATGCACTGGCTGACAAGGTTAACGTAAATATTGTTAGCCCAATGTATTCTCTTATATATGCGAGGCTCCCTGTGGGAGACTCACATATATAAGAGAATGCACTGGCACAGGGTTTTTGCAAAATTTCAGGAAGCTCCAGTCATGGAAGGGTTAATTACCTCACAAATCTAGCTTATAAGGATTTGTTAACAGAAAAGATGAACATTGAGCGTGTACACTTAGGAGATAAACATATCCTGTTGAGTTGTACATTCTGGGATTCGAGCATGAAAACAGTTTGTGAACGAGCCGGCTTGCCGGCGAGTTCACAAACTGTTTTCATGCTCGAATCCCAGAATGTACAACGAAACAGGGTACGTTTATCTCCATTGTAATTCAATCTAGCAAGGAATTTGAAGAAAAAAATGTATAAAAAGTATCATTTAGTCATTTTCATGACACGAATCGAGACTTTCATTTTGCCGTTGTCACCGTGGACAAATTGTTGGGTTTGTTCATTGCGTTACTCGGAACACTGCTCCGTAACCATTTCCTGTGGGGCGGGTTGGCTCGTTTCGCTATTCCGTTCTGCGCCGATGAAATTGTACCGTGCCACATTCAGGTTTGATGCACGCTGAAGCAGCCGGTGAACGGTATCTATAGACAACAACGCGCGGGTGTGCTCGTTTCGCTACTCGTTCTGCGCCGATGACATTTGACCGTGCTACATTCAGATTTGATGCACGCTGAAGCGGCCGATGTCGGTGAATCGAAAACTAAAGTTAGCCGCTCTCGGCCAATCAGAATGCTTGTTTTTAGTGACAAATACTCAATTGAATTACAATATTATATTATGCATACTATGTCCCTATGCATACTATACCCATAACTCAGCTATAAGTTTCGGATCAGGGTGAAATATGGTGAAGAAATCACTTATGAGAATGGGTTTCAAAATTAATACTTTAATGGTTCTTTTGCCAGACCAGAGTTATCTCATCTTCAACTAAAACGTTTATCTTTTGTCGATACACCTGACAACTTATCCATAAGTTATCCAGAGTTATTGGATTTTCATGATTTGTTGTGGACAGCTTTCAGCATGAAGTTTATTTGTCAATAAATTAACAAGTTTGACTTAGTCAGGAGAGTGCCACACCAAGCAGTAAGTCATGGAGTGGCACCGTGGAGGTATATACCCAGGAAATAGATTTTTTGGAGCAAGTGGTTATCAAATTACTTGTGGGGTGACTATGGTAAAAGGCAGACATGTTATTTTTTATTTTTCAGATATGGGATTTAGAGACATTGGAATGTATAAGGAATCTGGATACCTCAGGTGGCAGTGTGTATAGTATAGCTCTAACACCTCACCACATCCTGTGTGGAACATACGAGAACTGTATACATGTGAGTTGTACTATGTTTCATATATGTGTATAGTACAGTATAGTGCTTACACCTCACCACATACTCTTTAGAACATACGAGAACTGTATACATGTGAGTTGTACTATGTTTCATATATGTGTATAGTATAGTGCTTACACCTCACCACATACTCTTTAGAACATACGAGAACTGTATACATGTGAGTTGTACTATGTTTCATATATGTGTATAGTATAGTATAGTGCTTACACCTCACCACATACTCTTTAGAACATACGAGAACTGTATACATGTGAGTTGTACTATGTTTCATATATGTGTATAGTACAGTATAGTGCTTACACCTCACCACATACTCTTTAGAACATACGAGAACTGTATACATGTGAGTTGTACTATGTTTCATATCCGTGTATAGTATAGTATAGTGCTTACACCTCACCACATACTCTTTAGAACATACGAGAACTGTATACATGTGAGTTGTACTATGTTTCATATATGTGTATAGTACAGTATAGTGCTTACACCTCACCACATACTCTTTAGAACATACGAGAACTGTATACATGTGAGTTGTACTATGTTTCATATACGTGTATAGTATAGTATAGTGCTTACACCTCACCACATACTCTTTAGAACATACGAGAACTGTATACATGTGAGTAGTACTATGTTTCATATCCGTGTATAGTATAGTATAGTGCTTACACCTCAGCACATACTCTTTAGAACATACATGAACTGCATACATGTGAGTCACATAATATTTCAAATTTTAAAGTGATGTGAAACACTGTTGGCATATTTAGATGATCAAACCAAACACTCTTACTCAATATATTTATTGTCACAAATTTTATATACGTATTTGAAACATACATCATTTGTCTTCTTTAGATTATTTACAGTGCCTCTTGTTATGGTAATGTTTTTTGGGAATTAGTTTTGTCTAATTGATAGGTTAGATACTTACACTTTTCCTAGTTTTGAAATGAGCACATAATATATATAGCTTTAACTTTCTATTTATTTTACTTTGGTGTAAATAGTCACTATACCAATGAAAATGTAGAAAGTCCCGTGTTTGGAATTTTGGATGAAGTTGAAACTTCCGGCTTATTGTGGGTTAATCCCAATTCTAATTCACTCATTCAGCCTCCTAACAGGTAAATTCAATTTTGGCGGCACTGGTTGGTCAGTTGAACAGGTGTAGCTGGCTTAAAGTGATGTAAAAACACTCTGGTAGGGTGATCAAATAGAAATGATAAATAATCTTACTCTAAGTAGTTATCATGAGAACACACACTGCCTTTGTTATATATTAATTAAATGCAGTGACTATCGGTGAAGAAATGATTTGTGTTAGTTTATCACCGATAGTTGCATCCTGAATCGAGAAGTAAATATTTACAATTGAGTGCAGTTGTTTTCTATGTAGTCGATTTGTTTGAAATTTTCGGCGATGTTAGTAGAATGCTACATTTCTCAAGTTGGCATAGCACCTGAGTACTAACTTATCAGTGTCACGCACTCAAACAAGTACTTTGACATGCATAATATGACTTTAAAAATATCAGATGATTTTATGTTAGGAGGCCTGTTCATTGATGAAAGAATCTTAATCATTATGCGGTTCCCTCTGGAAGTATCTTCGTTCCTAGGGACAACTATGTAAACAGCATGAAATTAAAATATGATTGAATTGTACATCGGCTTGATTCGATTTCAGCAAAATGATTCAGGCAACCCGTTTTAATTAAACATGTCTCTTTTGAAAGTACGAATGGAAATGATGATGTATTGATGGCAGACATGATGTTTCAAATAGCTATTTTTTTCGCTATACTTTAAACATCGATGTGCTACCTTGACCACTGATGCAATGCAATGCCAACCTGTCTGTAATACCTTGGCACAACTTGGCAATGAAACTTGCATTTATAATTTTTGCATATCCAATATCAAATGTGCATGATATGGAATTCAAATCGATAAATTTCAGATTCCTTTGGATGACTCTGTTTATTTCTATTCGAAATATGGATCTAATTTTCATTGAGCGGAGTACAATTTTTAGGAGGAAGTGACTTGGATTGTTTGTGAACTGTTAACCATGCCCACTCTTTGGCAGATTCTAGTGGCTATTGCATGACTTCTGGTGTGAATTGAGGAAGTTTATCGGTGGGTTTTTTATGATGAAAAATGCAGTTTTACCAGCTCCTCGCATCGCTGGTAAAACTGCAGTTTTCAACTTAAAACCCACTGATAAATGTCCCAAAAGCACACCAGACAGCTTGTTTAACCCTTTACCCAACAGAAAGGCCCTGTGCCAATGCATTCTCTTATATATGCGAGTCGACCATAGGTCGCCTCGCATATATAAGAGAATGCATTGGCTTAACACATTAAAAATTATAATATTGTTAAAGAATTTAAGAAAAAATGGTAAAAAGTGTTAAAAAAAGATTTTTTTTAGGCCAATGCATTCTCTTATATATGCGAGGCGACCTATGGTCGACTCGCATATATAAGAGAATGC
The DNA here is from genome assembly GCA_032622095.1 of Siphonodentalium dalli. Taxonomy (NCBI): domain Eukaryota; kingdom Metazoa; phylum Mollusca; class Scaphopoda; order Gadilida; family Siphonodentaliidae; genus Siphonodentalium; species Siphonodentalium dalli. The sequence goes on along the minus strand of CP136065.1, from coordinate 197,748,218 downwards.
ATTGGCACAGGGCATAACTGTAACTATCACAATGTGGTCAAGGAGCCGGTTCCAATGATATCCATATTTGTATGGTTCTATTGAGACAGACCGAAGATATTTTAGGCTGTTGAAGCTTTATTTGGCCGGTTTTGGCCGGTTTGTTGGGTAAAGGGTTAAACCCCCAATTTCCATTGATTTCATTCATTCTATAAATTTGTTTTTAATATCTAGGTTTTTGTTTTATGGTGCCCATATTCAGAATGAGCAATGGGTTTACACTAAGCTGAATGTAAAGTGATCAAATTTTAATACTTTATGCACAAAATTTCGGGAAATTCTTTTCAGGTATGGGAGCTAGATTCATTCATTCAGGTGAAGACTCTATCTGGCCACTCAGGAACAGTGTACGCACTGGCAATGCTTCAAACGCCGGCTGGTGCTAAAGTTTTCAGTGCCTCCTATGACCGTTCATTGAGGGTAAGTTTGAACTGATCGTTCACTGATTAAGTTTGAAGTTATGTGATTTATTTTTGTGTCCCCTGAAAAATAAGTATGTCCGCCCCACATGGTTTCTGGGTGATAACTTTAGTTTTAGTTATCAGTTTGTTTTCAAATTTCGTATGTGGATTACCCACATGCAAATACAGGTCAGGTTCTAATTTGGATTCAATCCTCCCATTTTTACCAGAGTTATGGTCCTTGTCTATATTATCTCCCTTGAATAACACTGTATAATTTGGCAAGTATTCAATAACATTGAGATCACGTAATTTGACAAACAGCCGATCACTTTTTGCCTGATTTTAATATTTATTATTGTAAACATCACCGTAATTCCTGCTGATGTATGACAGAATGCCTGCAGTCGTCTGGAACATGTATGCAAGTTATGTTCAGATGGAAGTTTCTTTGGAAATTGTCCCCACCACCTAACGAACCAGTGGCTACATGATAAAAATTGTAATTAAATTCCTTGTATCTATATATTAATTTGGGAAATCTTAAAGGTATACCTCCATTCTTTGACTGAATATTGGTCATGTCACCTTTGGATGGTCATGTGACATGAGGAAGCCACTGTAGATAGTATTAAATGTAGGTTGTGTGATCGATATTAAGTCTAAGTCCAAGTTAGTTGAACAAAATATACCAGGTATATACAATAATTTATTACATGATCCTACCCTTATTCCATTCAATAAACCCATTCTATAAATTGTGATATTAAACGTTCATTTAATAACAGGAAATAGTGCCAGGTGACCTTTGACTTCCGGTTTGTCGTCTGTTTACATTCCGTACGATACGTCTAAAAATACTATAAATAATATTTTTCCAATAAACTATAATGAATGAAGAGTTTGAAAAGTTATATAATTAAATATACGCCATTAAATACACCGAAGAGCCTTTATTTATCTGGGACTATTTCTTTAGGTGGGCATAGTTAAGTGAAATGTCATTGCATGCCTTATAGAAGCCGATATTAGTTTTGGGTCCCATTTGTTGATTTAAGTATGTTTTGTCGAAGTTTTGGATCATGTAATAAACAGAATCTATAATGAGTCCCCAGTGTATAGCAGAATTTACAAAATTTGTCCAGTAAATTAGGTCTGGACCAAGCCTTTGCCGAGGTCTAGATCTAATTTACTGGACTCGTTTTGTAAATTCCGCTATAAACTGGGGACTCATTGTAGATCCTCTGTACATTATGTTCTGAGTAACAAAATGCAATAAAAGATTATCATGAATCGTGAGCGAGGAAACAACATTTTAAGTTTTACTGTCAATCAAAATCAGTCAATATTACATGGGTGTAATCGGAATCCCTAATACTGTCTTAAATAATACAATGGAAAAGAGCATGTGAACATATTAGTAGGAATGCTCTTTAATATTCACCTCTATTGGGCAATGAAAGCATAACACTCTTTATGATAGATGATATTTTTAATTAAAGATACATAATCCAAATTAATGCTCCTAAATTACTATTTCTTTGGCTTCGGGGAAAAAAATATTTGATTCGGTCGAGGATTCAAGATCAGAGTTATCAGATATAAAAAAATTTAATGTGTTATTTTTCACCACCTGGGATATTTGGTGGCCTAACAAATATTCGACGAGCCGACCGACATATACTCTCAATACCAAATTGCATTGAAGAAAACATTTTGGAAAATTTTATACTAGAGTTGACATGGTTATCATTATTTTTTGGTAATTAAAACATTTTGATAACTAAAGAAATGTTGTTGTTGTTGTTGTTGGCATCTGATGACCATTAACTCAGATTGTGTACATTTAAGGGTTGCAGTCAAAACGTGGTAAAACTGCCTCTTGAAGTTTGATATATCTGATAGTGTATACCTCCCATGAATTGGTTCCTAGGTTCAAACTCATTATATTTTGCCATAGAAATATTACAAAACATTGGTGTCAAATTTGATGGGTAATTTTAAATTGGTATTACTTGATTGCAGGTGTGGAGTATGGACAATATGATATGTACTCAGACACTTGTCCGACACCAGGGAAGTGTGGCATGTCTAGCTGTATCCAGAGGCAGGATATTCTCAGGAGCTGTCGACAGTACCGTCAAGGTTTGTACAGGCTGATAATAAAATATTGCTGGTACAATTAGGGCTTCTATTTCCCAACCAGCCCTATCTTAACCCTTTACCCAACAGAAGGGCCCTGTGCCAATGCATTCTCTTATATATGCGAGTCGACCATAGGTCGCCTCGCATATATAAGAGAATGCATTGGCTTAACACATTAAAAATTATAAAATTGTTAAAGAATGTAAGAAAAAATGGTAAAAAGTGTTAAAAAAAGATTTTTTTTAGGCCAATGCATTCTCTTATATATGCGAGGCGACCTATGGTCGACTCGCATATATAAGAGAATGCATTGGCACAGGGCATAACTGTAACTATCACAATGTGGTCAAGGAGCCGGTTCCAATGATATCCATATTTGTATGGTTCTATTGAGACAGACCGAAGATATTTTAGGCTGTTGAAGCTTTATTTGGCCGGTTTTGGCCGGTTTGTTGGGTAAAGGGTTAAACTAAGACTTTATTATAACAAGGAGAAACTTTCAAATTTTGCTATCAAATTATTTTATCAAATAACGATTGGAGTTGAAACAAAGAACACTTTATCACTCCATCCTGTCTTGTCTTCAATGTGTTAGAACAATGTTAGTTAAAGTGCACATTTGTCCAGCTTCTCCTTCCATCTCCAACACTCTTTTTCTGATATAGACAATATATGAACAGAACTGATACTGTCTGCCTCACCCTATTTGTAGCCATTTTATTTCCTGATGTTGTAACTTTTTTACCAAGAAAAAGATTTTTTTAAATCCACATGGCTTGTTTTCCTATCCTCACTTTAAATTTCCATCTGCTTATAATTATGTACATATATATGATGTATATTTTGTCTATGTCATGTCCTGTTGTGTTCAAGATAACATTTTGTTTAAAATAATGAACACATCTCAATATCTCAGAATTGGTTGATTTCTTAATCCAAGCACTGGACTAAAATAAAAGGGTGATACGGTACATATAATCACAGCCCATGGCAGCTCAATTATTAGACCAAAAAAAGACAATTGTTAACAAACATTTCATTTTTGCTGTCATATTCCTTCATTTTGACCTGGTTATCAAATGACTCATTTGTAGGTAGCCTCCCGCATTCAAGAAATAATTTACTCGAGAATAAAACAATGTTATTGCCTAACCATCCTATTATATATTAAATCTATACCATATTATTGCAGAAAGGGTCCGGTTACTATGAATCGGGTGGGTGGTTTGGTTGAGGCAAGGACCATTCAAATGCGTGAAATTTGGCAACAACTGTCTTAGGCCAAAAAAAAAAAGGGTTTTGATTCTCGGGCATAGCCGCGTCTGGAAAAAAGGCGTAATAAAATGGTTCAACGCGGGAACTATTTTATTACGATTTTCAATTTGATAACACGAAAATAGGAAACTAGAAAAGAGAAATTAGTTATGTTTCAAACATCGAATATGATAGACATACAATGGTGTATGTGTTGGTATTCAAAAACAGACACTAGGCAACGATAACTACCAGGTATATTGTCACCACAAGCTGCCCAACACCCAAGTTTATTAAGTCAAATGTGTTACCGTGCGGAAAACAATTATGAGATTTCCAATTTTGGGAACGCAAACCGGAAAGAAATATGGTGCATATTGGCGATGTGTATGCTGGTTTAATATAGTATTTGAAGTTTTTATGGCTAGCATGTATAGTTACTATAGTATAGATGGATAAATATTAAAGTATATAGATAGATATAAAATTTATAATCCTGATTTAAACTTTGTTTGTTTTAGTTCCGTTTCCGTCTTTGTGGTATTCCGTGTTTTATATACGCAGTAACCGTGAGACCGCAAATCGAACAGACTTCAATCAATTCTGTCCATGCGTATTCTCTTTAAATTCACCGATGTTACTGAATATATTTGGCGACACAATTATCCGAGAGCACCATTTTATAGTGTGCAAATATATTTTTAATCGTGTATTTTGGCTTGATGGAAATAAAGCGTGATCCAACCGAAAAATCGTAATTTTATTCCCAATGATTCAGTGAATTTAGAAATTAGAGACTCTCGGTAATCGGTCGGTGTCAAGGCCGTTAATTGTGCATAGATCATAGCTGTCCTAAACTGTGAAACTACTGAAAGGGTGTGCCTATGAATGCAGAAAATCAAGAAATAGGTAACTGAGGTGTGGCAGATGCAAACCAAATGCAACAAACAGTCTATGACAGTTAAATAAAAAATATGAAGTGTTTTCCATGTTACTGACATTGAAAAAAATCTCCCTATTTTTAACTAAATTTTCCTATTTCTGAGGACAAATCTCCCTATTTCCAATTATGAAAGTAAACAGGTCTGATATAAATAGATATATACTATAAAAAGGTACATACATATATCAAATATATCAACAATGGTTCAGAAATTGAAATATACATTGTACTAGTGTATATATATATCATTCTGGTATATCCCTATATGATGTAGGGATAGTACAATTTCATATATTTATGTCATTCTTTATTTAAGATTTGATGTACGGGTAGTATAATGTGATAATTTGTCATCGTTATAGTGGAATACATTAGTTTATATCAAAACAATGTTCTCCTTAGATTTTCTTAACCTGGGAAGGTATAATAACCCATGGCAATGCTAACTATGGGCATTATCCCCATAATAAAAAATAAAAATAAAACCCTCGCTCCCTCATCGATTCTCAAAAAAAATTGCCCGAGAATCAAAACACTTTTTTTTTTGGCCTTAAGTTTCTACTTTATCGAAGTAAAAGTACATTTTAATAACAGATTTTCGCCTCAAAGTTGATATAATTAGTGTTGGCTATGGGCTGAGCCGAGGCAAATGCCTATGCGAAAAGAAATTTTGTCAGCTATTTTAGCCGAGGCAAATTCAGAGTCTGCTGATGTTTGGTGCAAAATTGAAACAATTGCTGGAGACATTGCCGTAATGTTGCTTAGTAAATTAAAATTGCTACCTAGATGTCATCTGTCATTGGTTCTGTTGTCTCTGGTCCAAAACAGCAAAAATCTGAAAACATAGTAACCTGACCCCTCGAGCCATACTATTGATGTGACATAATTTTTCAGGTTTGGCAGTGAGGATTTTACTGAAATCTCCTTGAAGAATACCCTTTGTGAAGTAGCAGGTGTGGTGGAGAGTATGCTTCTAGCAGATAAGAGACCTGGTTAGAGTATCACACCAGCTACCGTTCCAGTAATGGCAATGTCTGAGACAGAGAGTACAGTAATGCCATAAATAATCGACTCCTTGACCACAGCAGAATTATGGGTAACTTTTCAGCATTGAGTCGGAAATATCTCATAATTCTGCTGTGGTTAAGGAGTCGATTATTTACGGCATTACTGTACATCATCATCAAACGATAGGCCATGTTCTTGGTTAGAGTATTCCACTGCCACCGTTCCATTGAATGTCTGATTAAGAGTGCACATCGCTGTCATGGTCTTGGTTAGCGTATTTCACCAGCCGCCAACCCTCTGATGGCATCGATTGTGATGGAGAGTTCATCACCATCAGATGACAAACCATGTTCATTGTTAGGGAATCCCACCGACCCCATTCCCATGGATACTACAGTCTGTAGTGAAGATAACAGCAGCGCCATATGACAGACCATGTTCATGATTAGAGAATCCAACCAGCCCTGTTCCCATGGAAACTACAGTCTGTTGTGAAGAGTATATCAGCACCAGATGACAGACCATGTTTTTGGTTAGAGTATTCAACTAACTGCTCTTTCATTGATGCTAGTGTCTAAGAGGGACAGTGCCAGGGGCTCGATTGAGTCACTTTATGGACAGCACAAATATGTGATGGACAGCATATTTTCACAATCAACCATGACCAAAAACATGTGTTGGAGATACAATGTCGGCACAATTCTATACCACCTTGGAAGTGGGTACAGAACTACGTCACGTCATCGGCTGATTCCCAATATGACAGCGCCCATTAAAATCATGTTTCAATAACCAATTGGGAATATCTTTTCCATGATATGAAATTTTTTTTTTTTCTCATTTTACATTTTAGTTTGTCAAAAATTTATAAGGGGCGTCTGAAACAAATAAAATTGAATTCCCTCCATGAATATTATGACTTTTATATAAATAAAGGGAAGAAATATATCTAAAATTTAAAACAAAAAGTTGAAGAAATAACACCTCAGGGAAAATTCACCCTAATTATGTGGCCATTTTGAGACATAATTCAACCACATCTTTATTCATTTGTATTCAATTTCACTGTCAATATTATGAACGATATAATGCATTCAATATGTCAATAAATTGTTTGCATAGATTTAATTTGGTAAAATCCACATGCAAAACCAGGAAGTTGATTTTGTCAGTGAAGTGGGTGGTATTTTTGGACAAGCGAGCATGTTACCTGTTCCACTAAAACTGTGCAGTTTTGGTTGATTCATCAGGACAGTACAAGCACAGAATTGTGGTGCCCAGAAAGTTAATCAAGGGGGCTTCCTGAAGACGAACCATGTTTTTGTTTGGTTAGAGTATTCATCCATTGATGCTATGCTCTGTGCTTTAATACTTCTTCTTTAAATGACAGACCATGTAATTCGTTATTGTACCACACCTCTTCCTGTGCAATGATAGCAGTGTCTGCTCGTAAATTGAAACCATGTCTTTCAAGTTTGATAATATTGGTAACTCAGGCGTGTGCAGAGCTCTGTACAACACTGGTTTGTTTTTGAAAATTAGACATTTTTCCCCCAACATATCTGTTGATGGATCAGGAAAATTTGGTATATTTGTGTTAAAATATTTCTGTCTAAGAATTACTTTTATAGGATTGTCCATACCAAACATGGCAGAAAATTCAGGTAAATTTAAGTATATTCATTCAACTAACACAGACCCACCTAATATATTTTAAATATAGTTGAATCCCCTGCAGGGTTCAAAATACATATAATTTTGCGAGAATCAAATGCTGAATCAAGTTAGTCATAAAGCACTGAAAATTGAAACGTTTCTCGAGAATCATTACGAGAATAGATTCGGTGATTCTCGTCGAATCCCCTAGGTTGTCCCTGAGCAGAAACACATGGTTATGTAAAGCTGAAATGGTCACTGTCACCCCCTTTCGTACCCAGATTTTTAAAAGTTTCAGTTGGGAACGTATACCCAGCTTTTATAACATTTACATTTGGGTACCCAGGTTTATGAAATCTCGCTATGTCCTATGCCTACAATTCTTCTCCGTTATTATTTTCAAGCATTGTGACAAATAAGTATCATATAAACAAGTATTCACAAATTTAACAGGTTCATTTTGAAAACAACTGATGTGACAATCACTAATTAAATCACGTTCTGTGTGAGATTTTATAAAGCTGGGTAACCAAATGTAAATTTTTTAAAAGCTGGGTACCCAACTGAAAATAAAAAAAAGCTGGGTACCCAACTGAAAATAAAAAAAAGCTGGGTGCCCAACTGAAAATAAAACAAAAACTGGGTGCCCATCTGAACGAAAGGGGGTGACAGTGACCATTTCAGCTTAAGTAACCCTGGTTTAAAAAAGTTAATATATAGGGCCAACTTTCATATAATATATCACCATTTTACTATTCCCGATATATCCACTGTGGATGAACGGAAGTCATTATTGTACACGTTTTCATAGGACTAATTCAATGCGGAGAAAGAGAAAATAAGTCGAAACAGCAAGTAGAATGATGTTATTTTCTCGCAAATATCTGAAAATAACCGCCGAATGTTGCTTTCCTCCCAAGCCTGAGTTTAGTGTGCCTGTCATTTGCAAAATTATGTCCCCAGAGGGTGAATTTAGTGACGATATCCCGCATACTGGACTAGCATCACTTAATTCACCTTCTGGGGACCTCATTCTGCTTAGGCCTCATCTTCTCTGAAAAGTTCTTTATTATAAAATCTCTCTAGAAACTTCTTCACATAGATTCTATTTCTTTTTTAGTTCAGTTTCTCTATATCACCAAATTGGCAGATGACACATTGCATAATCGAGGTTCCCAACATCACAATATTCACCATTTGGTAACTGCAATCTGAGACTTTGTCTCCCAAAGCACATGAGGCCATGCAGAATGAGCTCCCAAGAGGCTGAATTTGGTGATGCTAGCCCGCTGTGCAGGATAGCGTCACTAAAATCCCCAGGGACCTCATTCTGCAAATGACAGGCACACTAAACTCAGACTTGTTTCCTCCTATTGTTGATACGATCAGCTCTATTTCTATTTCATATTTGACATGAAAACTGATACAAACTTTGAAGTGTCTACTGTACCAATAATATACAACTTCAGTTTGAATTACAGTACTACAAAACGGTGTACAAATAATTACTTCTGTTCATAGACTGTACTATTGCAGTCTGATTAAAACCAGGCACGAACCAGCTTCGCAGTACAGAGTCTGGCAAATTTAGCTCTGTGTCACATTATGGTCGCTATAAATAACTTCTACATGCGATTCATGTGCAGTATGATGTCACAGTGTACAAATAGATTTATGAATGACCTTTATATCTGCCAGTTCAAACTGATGTTAACTGTCGATATTCTTGGAAATATCTACTTCTATTTGCCTGGCTAGCTATTTTGGTCAATTATGGACTCATCACATACACCTTTACTGTTTAATTAGTCGTAATCTCTAATGTTGTTTGAAATTATCAATGTGATAGAAAATTTATTCACCTATTTTTATCTGTGGCGAATCCACCGCTGTGTAGGAATTCGGACAATTGCCTGAATGTCTGCATCACTTTGCTGATGAGATGTTGTGATTGGCTGACACTGACATAATGCTTGCTGGTGGGAATGAGAAAACCTACCCATTTTCTTCAGACTTTACTGCGAAGCTGGTTCGGGTCTAGTTTTAATCAGACTGATACTATTGCTGAGTTTATGTACTGTTGGTCGTGTCATGGGGAGTTATTCTAAAACTGTGTATAGAATTAGATTTTATGCAAGAAAGTTTTGTTCTATGATATTGTTCATGTCTTTGTTCAAGGTCATTGAATGACCTACCATTTACAAATTTTAACTTGTGTTCACATTTTCATATATTTTTACACCAGAGAAAATGCATGAATGTTGTTCGTGTTCTGTTCACGTTTTTGTTTGATTACATATGGCTGCTCAAATTTAACCCTTTACCCAACAGAACGGCCCTGTGCCAATGCATTCTCTTATATATGCGAGTCGACCATAGGTCGCCTCGCATATATAAGAGAATGCATTGGCTTAACACATTAAAAATTATAAAATTGTTAAAGAATGTAAGAAAAAATGGTAAAAAGTGTTAAAAAAAGATTTTTTTTAGGGCAATGCATTCTCTTATATATGCAAGGCGACCTATGGTTGACTCGCATATATAAGAGAATGCATTGGCACAGGGCATATCTGTAACTATCACAATGTGGTCAAAGAGCCGGTTCCAATGATATCCATATTTCGGAGACAGACCGAATATATTTTAGGCTGTTGAAGCTTTATTTGGCCGGTTTTGGCCTTTTTGTTGGGTAAAGGGTTAATCAGTTGATTCTCTGGCTCTGCAGTATTTGGGTTTTTTCCGGTCAGTCTAATTGTTTTGCTGAGACACATCATACACTCTACTGAAATTGAAACAATTAAGTGGACGGCTGGTCCAAAAATTACTTTTACCAAATTAAAATAATTTTAGCCAAGTGATATCGCAGCGAAGGAGGGTTTATTTAAGTTGAATCATATTGGTTGATAGTGGTTATTTTATCATATCAATTGCAATTTTTCTTATTCTAATTATTTTGCATTATTTCATTGAAATGATGCTGGAAATAACATTAAAGCTCTTGTATTTAATTCTAGGCTCTTGTAGCTAGATAGAACTCAACAATCACATTCTACAGTAATGCTCTAAATAATCGACTCCTTAACCACAGCAGAATTATGGGTAACTTTTCAGAATTTAGTCAGAAATATGGATTGTTGCCATTGTCGGGGAGAGCTTTCCGATGAATGGCAACAAGCCATATTTCCGACTAAATCATGAAAAGTTAGCCATAATTCTGCTTATTTAGATTATTTAGAGCATTACTGTAATTGTGGATACTAGTAGTAAAAGTTGATTCTAAAGCTGATATCTTGTACATGCGCTGACCTGAGAAACATATCCTGAGAGCCAAATTATTAAATGTGGGAAGCCTAAACTACACTTACTGCTGAGAATAGTAAGGCCACAACAAATCTATCATGTCTCAGGCAAATATACTCCAAATTCCACAACCTCATTTAGGTGATATTCCTCTCTGCTGATACAATATGCCCAAACATATAATAAACCATGTGTATCATTTATAACGGATGTAACTGAAATGATAAAACTATATCTGCTTATTATAAAAGGCATACTTAATTTTCGAATGCCCAGATAATATTATACACAACATATTCCATATTATATACCATTTGGAAGCGGAACCCAAAATATATATATTCCAGCTGTGGCCTAGGAGTGTCTGCCAAGTGCTAGAGATTCTCAGATTAATTCCATGACTTCCCCCGTTGTCAACCCAGAATGCATCAGAATTCAAACTAAGAGATAAACTTATTCCCCTTCCATTGAGAATAATAGACTTTATAGTACAGTCCGGATCAAAATTAAGCACAGAATATGACACGTTCCCAGTTTATACGACCGGATCAGCTGATAATACAATGTTTTGGATCTTCCTCTTTCAAATGGTATATAATATGGAATATCTTGTATATAATGTGATCTGGTGACTCGAAAATTAAGTGGGCGTTTAATTGATAGGTTTGTGTTTAAGACGTAATGACCAAATTGGCACTGAAAGATGGTTTTGATGGTTTAACCCATCCATTACTGAATGGATTTCCCCATTCAGTTATAAACTTATACATTACAATTGACTATTATTCATGTGGAGAGGTGTTATGGTAATACAAGTGCAGAAGAAATAAGATTCCTTTTGTCATTCAGAGAGAATGTCCAGATAACAAGTTAAAAAAAATGGTCTTACATGTATGTCATTTATTGAACATACATTGTATCTCAACATTCCTTAAAGCGGACTTTTTATACCTTATCTAATCATTCCCCAAGTGGACGATTCATCCGATAGTATTAGTTCTTAAATCGTTAATAAATGAATAGAGAGAAAGTGACCTATTTTATTTTGTAATTGTTTGGCTTTTCCTCATGTCACATCAATAAGATATTTTATGTTACTTTTAGTTCACTTCAACTTAAGTCGGTCTCACAGTTTGGCTCTTTATGGAAGATCAACCACATTCTGTTTGATATTGATACCACTTAATTTTCGAATGCCCAGATGACATTATACACAACAAATTCCATATTACATACCATTTGGAAGAACCAAAAATATGTATATTCCACCAGAACATAGGAGTGTCCACCAAGTGATAGAGATTCTCTAGATTCATTCCAAGACTTCCCACGTTGTCAACCCAGAATGCATCAGAATTCAATCTAAGAGATAGAGTTATTCCTCTTCCATTGAGAAAAATACACTTTACAGCACAGTCTGGATCAAAATTAAGCAAAAAACATACATCGGTACCTCGACAAAAACAACATGTTCCCATTAAAAATTAAATCCAGACTTGAAAGGTTACCTCATCTAATTTGTCTGATTAACTGAATACATTTAAAAAAAAAATTATTCAACATTATAAACCATCAAAGGCAATTGGCCATTAAAAATGGAACTTCAGCCCCTTTTACCAAAAAATCACAAGCAACACTGAATTTCTTGTTGAAAAGTACCGATATCAAGCAGAGTGGTTGCATCTTCCCTATATAGGCCAATTGTGAGACCGACTAATGGTCATATGTCTCAAAAAACTCTCTGCTGATGCTACTGGACCACCTCAGATCAGGGATAAGTGATCGATTCATGTTCTGAAGTGATCACTGCCACTTAAAAGTGTTTGCCAATTTGAACAGGGAAATGGTGTGAAAGTTCAAGATGCAATTTTAAGTATTGTCCAAAATTCAAATGTGTACCCCTATCGCCACAACAAGTGTCCTTTGTCACCGCAGTGTAATGGCCTTTTGTAACTGCAGTTCAGCACCGAGGCCAAATGGCAAGTACACCAGGGCTGAAACGGTAATTGTAAAAGTGCTAACTGCTTTAACCCTTTACCCAACAAACTGGCCAAATAAAGTTTCAACAGGCTAAAATATCTTCGGTCTGTCTCAATAGAACCATACAAATATGAATATCATTGGAACCGACTCCTTGACCACATTGTGATAGTTACAGTTAGCCCTGTGCCAATGCATTCTCTTATATATGCGAGTCGACCATAGGTCGCCTCGCATATATAAGAGAATGCATTGGCCTAAAAAAAATATTTTTTTAACACTTTTTACCATTTTTTCTTACATTCTTTAACAATTTTATAATTTTTAATGTGTTAAGCCAATGCATTCTCTTATATATGCGAGGCGACCTATGGTCGACTCGCATATATAAGAGAATGCATTGGCACAGGGCCGTTCTGTTGGGTAAAGGGTTAACAATTACCGATTGAAGACATCATGCCTCAACAGTGAATATGATCTGTTGTGGAGATGATTCTACACTTTGTTGCTGCCAGTTAAATTTTTTAACGTGGCAGTAGGGACTACCATCTTGTTCTATTTAGCATTGAGGTTGTCAACATAATTGATATTCAGGTACAGTAACTGTTGTTCAAGATATGAAGTGATTTATGCATATTCCCTCCTGTCCGTCTGTGTCACATGTTTTTGTCCCCCAAAACTATTTGTTTGGGACTGGCCCAGTCCAGGCTTTACAGGCCAACTGGATCGAGGTTGGTCCAGTCTACATCACCTGATAAATGACTCAATGATTTTATTGCCACACACAATAATTAAGTTTAAAAGCATTTAAATGTTGAAGGATCTGTTAAAATATGATATTTGTCTTATTTATAATTATGGTCAGAGCACATGTTTTCATTCATATCATATTTACACCATTAAAATATATGCATAATTTTCTCAAGTTGTTTGCTTCATATTCAATCCTCTCTCTCACAAACCCTTTTGCTAAAACCATAAAAAAAACTTCCAGATGGCATGCATTGGTCTTTTTCTTGAATCTAGACTAATTTTGACCTGTTGATTGCCTTAGGGTGAAATGGTATGCTTGCTGTTCAAAGACCACCGCCTTGAGGGAAAATTGTTTTTGCAATTCAACCCCATGCAAGGCAGTCAATAAGTATTTTATTATATATGACACGATTCTCGACTCGTGCCAGCCATGACATCATGAGGGTGATAGTTTGAAGACTTTAGCATGGGTGATAGTTTACGCCAAACTACATGTCAGTTGGCAGGTAATAGTTCGAAGACTAGAGGCCAGGCAATAGTTCGCTTGCTGGGCAATGATCAAAACTACTGTCTGACACGTTATCACTATTCATCCAATCAAAAGACAATATGACCCTATGTGAACTCTTGGTATATAACCCTTCCATGACAGGAGCTTCCTGAAATTTTGCAAAAACCCTGTGCCAAAACTACCACATATCCCATAATGTGATGACTTGCTGCCAAGTTGAAAACGAACAAGATTTTCTACGAGGATATTTTGACGCAGAAATCGCATAGCCGTCAGTATGGGCCTATAATCATATGCCCAACCACCAATTGACATAGATAGATTCTCCCACCACATATGCATATATCTCAATTTCCAGTGATTCTAATTCCAGTTTTGAGCAGTCTTCAACATTCAAACTGGGCCTATCTCATTAATAATAGAATTCTATTAGTTTCTAATATCCCTTCTCATAATCAGCTTAATGGTCCATCCCATATATGTCATGGGATTGCAGGGACGTTGTATAAATAGATAATCAGCAGATACAATGTAGCTCAATTTAGAAACTTTCGGCCTCTTGGCTTCTTCAGCATTTAAAGACATATTATGTACTTGTTCGGGTGCGTGAAACTGATAAGTTAGTATTCAGGCGCTATGACAACTGGAGGAATGTAACATTCTACTAACATCGCCGAAAATTTTAAGCAAATCGACCGTACCGCTCTATAGAAACATCGTCGGAACTACGCTCAATTGTAAATATTTACTACTCGATTCGGGACGCATATATCGGCGATAAACTATCGAAAAAGATTTCGCCATCACGAGGCACTGCATTTAATTCATACATAAGAATGACAGTGTGTGTTGTCAATTTGGATCTACTATTTCTAAAACTTATTACTTTGAACAAGATTATTCTCCATTCATATTTCATCACCATATCGGAGTGTTTCACATCAATTTAATATAAGGGAGAAAAAACACAGGAAATCAGAGCAACATCGCACATCACCATGTCTCCAACCTTAACATTATTGATCAAACTGAATTGATGTATTGTCATTATGTAATATTGTTTACTTCAAAGATGTAGCTGTCTCCCTTATATTAAATGCTGAAGAAGGACAAGAGGCCGTAAGCTTCTAAATTGAGCTATATGCTGATTATCAATAAATAGTTAGTTTTACTGTTTTGTCAGTTCTGTGGTGTTTTGACCATTGAAGTTTCTTTCCTCACTCTTTGCGCTGCAAAAGTTTCGCACCACAGAAACGAGAAAACAGTGTGCATATTTATTGTTATCCCACCTATTGCAGGAAAAGTCCAGTGACTGTTCCATTCCATCACAATGACAATCCAAACTGTAGCTTAGAAATATTACAGGGAAGAGAAACTTTCAGTGTATCATTTATTGGAGTGATAATATAATAATAATGCAATAAATATCACAGACATGATTGTTCTACATTAAAACATAGACTCAGAAAATAGAGAATTTTCAGTCACAACAACAATTACAAACTTGTTTCATTCCCCATTATTCTCCAGCCATCAAAAACTTGTTCAATCGTGAGCAAGGCATGCGACTACTTCCATAAAGTTTGAAATTGACAAAGTTTGCCTCTTGATGCTCACCAGCATTCGATTTTCCTAATTGCACTTTTGAAAAATATTAAAGATACATAATCCGAATTAACAATCCTAAGTTACTATTTATTTGGCTTTGGGTAAAAAAAACAAGGGGTACGCATCTAAGATACTTTTGTCGAGTTTTTTGGCAGTCGAACCAAACTTCTGCCAATAAGGTGCACAACCCCCGGGAAAACAAGTTGGACGGTGGTATATTATTGCAATAGACCTATATACCAAATATCAATTGAATCCGTTAATATTACATTGAGTTATCGCACTAACGGTGATCAAGTTGTGATTAAAATAGACAAACTTTTTTTTTTTTATAATATTTTTATTGAATAACATTTGAACATACGTATACATAGCTAATACAAGTTACATCTAAAGAATGCATTAATATGCAGACACACGCCTATCGCTCTGTCTTGCGCTCTCTACAGACATACCGGCTTTCATACGTGACTTACATACAATCCCAACTGAGGCCACGTTCACGAACCGGGATACCTTGTCAGGGGAATACGTAGCATTTGACTTACATGTCAAAGATTTGCTAAATATGGAGTATAAACTACGAGTATTATTTTCAGTCATTGCCGTCTATTATATATTGGACAGTTTCAAAGCCTGGAAATATATATGCGCTCATGGAATTTTAGAGATTTCAGACATACAATATAAAACTATTTTTAAGGGTCAACTGTGTAATCGGTATTTGTGTTTAGTATCTAAAATCATATGTTATAATGCTAAAATAATATACATTAAGAATTCAAGATATATCATTCATATGTGCAGGAATTGGCTTTAATTTGACGAATCGTGTGGAAATTTGGCGTGCAATTTGTCGAGGTGTGTGAACGTAATATAAACGTAAAATAGACAAACTAAGACCCATAACTCCGGGAAAAAAATTCGGACAAACCAGGTTTTCGAACTCGTCCAAGATATTGTTGCAATAGACTCATATACCAAATATTGTTTAAATAGGTTAATATTTCATCGAGTTAAAGCGCTAACAGTGATCAAATTGCTAAAAAATAGACAAACTAAGACCCATAACTCCGCGAATTTTTTTTGGACAAACCTGGTTTTCGAACTCGTCCGAGATATTGTTGCAGGACACTCATACACCAAATATTGTTGAGATCGGTTAATATTTCATCGAGTTATCGCGCTAACGGTGATAACATTGCTAAAAATAGACAAACTAAGACCCATAACTCTGCGAAACACCTCGGACAAACCTGGTTTTCGAACTCGTCCGAGATATTGTTGCAGGAGACTCATATAACAAATATTGTTGAAATCAGTTAATATTTCATCGAGTTATCGCGCTAACGGTGATAAAATTGTTAAAATAGACAAACTAAGACCCATAACTCCGCGAAAAAAATTCGGACAAACCTGGTTTTCGAACTCGTCCGAGATATTGTTGCAGGAGACTCATATACCAAATATTGTTGAAATCGGTTAATATTTCATCGAGTTTTCACACTAACAGTGATAAAATTGCTAAAAATAGACGAACTAAGACCCATAACTCCGCGAAAAAATTTTGGACAAACCTGGTTTTCGAATTCGTCCGAGATATTGTTGCAGGAGACTCATATACCAAATATTGTTGAAATCGGTTAATATTTCATCGAGTTATCGCGCTAACGGTGATAAAATTGCTAAAAATAGACAAACTAAGACCCATAACTCCGGAATTTTTTTTCGGACAAACCTGGTTTTCGAACTCGTCCGAGATATTGTTGCAAGAGTCTCATATACCCAATATTGTTGAAATTGGTTAATATTTGCGTGAGTTATCGCGCTATCAGTGAAAAACTTAACTAAAAACCATCTAAGATGGATAACTCTTGTAAAAAAGTTCGGACGTGACCCATTTTCTACAGGCAGTAAATAGTCATTGGGAACAACTGCCATACCAAATTTTTTTTGAATCCGTTCACAAATGTCAAAGTTATAAGGCATTCTTTAGGTCTGCCCACCCGCCCGCCGCCAACCGTCCCTCGCCAAACCATAAGTCGAGTTTTTGAAAAACTCGACTAAAAATTTGATTCGAGTCGAGGAACCCACCCATCAAAGCTCATGCAGTGACCAGATATAGAATTTTGAAATCTGTTATTTTTCACCACCTGGAATATTTGGCGGCCTAGCAAATATTTGACGAGCCGACTGACATACCAAATTGCTTTGAACAAAATGTTTGATATATAACACATTTTGAAAAATTCTATATTAGAGTTGACAGTGGTTAATTAGCATTATTTTTTTGTAATTAATCAATTCTTATAACTATAAAGCATCTTTTGAAGAAATGTTGTTGTTGTTGGAATCTGATGATACATGTAAGGGGACCTTCAAATCGGATTTCGTACCTTCAAGAAAATCAAATGCTTCATCAACCATTGAGAGGCAAACTTTTTTCAGATATCATGGGATTGGTTGCATATCTGAGGCCCCCCCCCCCTTTTTGTACGCCGTATTCCATGCCCTGTTATGAGGTACGCCGTATTCCGGCCCCTCTGTTAGGAGGTATTCGGTATTCCAAAAATACCAGTATTCGTACGCCGACCTTCGACACCTTCCAAAAAATGATCATAAATAATAATATGAATGCGATTTTTGTCACAATAAATTCACGGTTTGACATAGATCGTCGATCATCGTCATTTTAGAGAAATGCGGGATCACCGGCGTTCGTTACGTACGGCAATAGAAAATTTATCCGGAAAATTCCATATGGCGGTTAACTGGTATTCCGTATTCCACCCTCTGTGTTAAGTGGTATTCCGTATTCCAGGGGGGGTGGGGATGGGGGCCTCATATCTTCCTCGTGATTGAACAAGTTTTTTATGTATGGCGGCTGGTGGAGCCCAACAGGTTTGTAACTGTTGATTTTAATTCTGATTTTGTGAAACCAGTCTTGTACCAAGTTTCAGTTACATAATTATACATTTGACATGTGTTGCAACGATATTTCTATTGAGTTTTGTCTGGCATGAAAAGGCACATTAATAGGTGGACAGATACCTACAGTCAATGTGTAGGGTGACTGTGAAGTAATACATGTAAGGCCCGTTTTATACGTCGCGCCAAACATGGGTCGCGCTATCTTCCCCTGGCTAGACATTGGCGCGTCTCTGGCTCGTGTTACGTTTGTTTTATTTATACGTCGAGCCAGCTATATTTCGAACAATTTTAGCATTTCTGATACAAAATTCCATCTGCTATAATCATTTCCGCGATAGTGTCCTCTGACAATGCACTATAAACTGGCCCTCTATACAGTGCATGAATCTCATAATTTTCGTTTTCGTTGGTTTCAAAATCGGGATCTTGTCATTCATTTCCCTCGAATATATATCTCTGCAATATATTTATTCCCAACTGTCGCGAAGGGGTCCTAAATGGGGAACGGTTTTCCCTGAATCATCTTAGTGCGACCCGTGTTTAGCACGTCGTATAAAACAGCGTCGAGCCCCAGACGTGTAGCACGTCGGTACCAGATGTGTAGAACGTTGGGTCGTGCCAGAGAAATTCTGACACGCCAGTTGGTTTTATACGTCGTACTCCAGTCGCGCTATCTTGGACTTTGTCATTTTCGCACTAATTAGGCTGGCGCGACCCGTGTCTGGCTCGACATATAAAACGGGCCTAAGATAATGGTCATTGTGTGACCAACTATTGACATAAGTATTCAAAGCCTTTCAGTGTCTCACACAAACAAATTGTTTTGTCTTATTGGCCCGATATTTTTATTGCTTGTGTGAAAGGCAGACAGTTGTACAGCATTCATGATTTAGTTGGAAATAAGACATATTTATGTCATGTACAACCGAAGTTGACATGAAAATTATGTCATTGTCTTCTAAAGGGATACCAAATATGAAAGTGTGTCTATTTACTTTTTAATTTGGTTTGAGTTACCGGGTACTTATACTTCAATTATTTAATCATTACCCTTTTCTGTTTTCGCTGTGGTGTGGCAAATAACGGAAGTGTAGTCGTAAAGATCACCTAACCCATGTGACTTTTGTTGCAAAAAAAAACACATTTTACATCATCTGCATTAATGGCTGATAAAATAAAATCCAAATCCATGTAATAATGCTGACATTAACTAAAAGTTCCAAAGTTAGCGTGTGTTCGGTGCATCGACAAGAGTTTTTTATACGATGTGTTAGCTAACATGTGTCATAATCCAACATTTCTAACAATTTTATCATTTTTGATACAAAATGCCGTCTGCTAAAAGCAATTTCCATGGGAAGTTCATGAAAATACGCCGTAATAGTGTTCTCTGACAATGTCTATGGTGGATATCGGAATTTAACGCTTCCGTTGGTTTAAAAATTCGGATCTTGTCATTTATCTCCCTTGATATCCTTGAACCCGGTCCTCATAAAAGCCAAACACAACCGAACACAACTGAACATAACCGAACACAAGTTCAAATAATTGGAAATGTAACAAATAAAGTTCATAGGCATATATGTATTACTATTACTATACGAAGTTTGGTGGAGTTTTTGCCAATAATAAGTGTTTTATTTGATGTTTTGTTAAACGCGTTTTGTGTTCGGCACAGAAAAGCCGAACACAAGCTTCTGTTCAGCACTCAGTCACCGGTAATTAATTAACACATAGATATGGCGTTATCTGGCGTTTGATATATATAAATCTATAGTCTACTAAATATATGACCACCTCGTAATGTTCATAGTCATATGTATTCATGTTCAAACTATTACTATACGAAGTTTGGTGGAGTTTGGGTCAATAATGAGTGTTTTATTAGATGTATTGTATAACGCGTTTGTGTTCGGCATAGAAAAGCCGCACACAAACTTCTGTCGTGGATTAGTTTATCCGCTGATAGGTGATAATTAATATCTGCCAGATGTGATTTGGCAGGCTTTATTGTTGATAGCTATTCCTCACCTATGTTTTGACAGTTAGTTGCAATCAGTGTTATAAACCGTAAACGAAACTAAACCGGGCAATTTTTTTTTTTTGTAAATAGGTTTATTGCAAATAAATAGACCATGGGATGAAAATCCTTGGACGCAATTGAAAAAAGTTTGTCTGCAACTTTTAGGATACTGCAAGAACTTTATATTTTCATAGCAAGATTGTAACAGTATGTAAAATGTTCTTGTTTCGGGAGTTGTACATTCGCAAGAAAAACATGTTTTGTTAGCCGTTTTCGTCTGCATTCTCACTAAAATATTATTTTTTCCCCGTTATTATTACAAGTCCATTAAGAAAATATGGTGATCAAGACCTTGGAATTTCCGAACTGGCATCTCACAGCCTTGATTTTAGTTTATTTAATGCATGAATATCAGTCTTTGACTACGGGGGGGGGGGGGGGGGAATTCAGACACAGGAGGTGGTCGTATATTTAGTAAACTGTATATAGACTAAAATATCTCAAACGCCAGATACATAACGGCTTTGTGGAACAGGTCATGCAGGTTATATGGGTTTGCGATGGGATTAATATAATTTTTGAGTTGTATGACCTCAAATATGGTATTTCATCACACAAGTTCTGTGTCACAAGGCAAATGGGGCGAAGACCATACAATGGAACACACATTTTGTTTCAGAATATGTTTGTCTTCTTAGATGCATAAAGTAATATTTTTGTGTGCACAATATAGTGAGGAAACTAATAAAACAGCAAGATATCCCCTCATTTTGCTTGAGGTTAATTAAAACAAGAGCAAGCCGTCGGGGCGTGCATAATACTTTTGTTTCTGGAGTAGAGTGGGGCAAGGTTTAATTCATTTGTTTAAAACCTTTGACTTAAGACGATATAAGATCAAAAATAAAACACAAATAACTTCAAGTGTGGCATTTTTGACTGAAAAACCAAAATAAAAAAATTTATTTTCAGACAAAAAAGTCCTATAACTCTGGCAAAAATGGTCGGATCGGACTCAAATTCGAACTTGACCTGCAAAATCATCTAGACAGAACCCATATTTGAACTTGATCTGTATACCAAATTAGGTTCAGTTCACTCGATTCAATCTAAAGTTATCATCTGGAAGCTGCATATCAGGTAAAATCTAAGTAAAAAAAGGGGCATAACTCAGTCAAAATCATGTGGACGAAACCCATATTCGAACTTGATCTGTATTTTGGGATGGTAAACTAATATACCAAATTTGGTTTAGTTCACTTGATTCAATCTAAAGTTAACATCCGGAAACTGCAAATCAGGTAAAATCTAAGTCGAAAAGGGACATAACTCAGTCAAAATCATGCGGACGAAACCCATATTCTAACTTGATCTGTATTTTGGTGTGGTAAACTAACATACCAAATTTGGTTCAGTTCACTCGATGCAATCTAAAGTTATCATCTGGAAACCAAAGGGGCGTATAAAAATTAAACCAGCCATGTCCAGATGACATGCCGGTCCAAAGCCGGGATACATTGGTGATGGAAATTGTTAAACACAAAACACATGCCTTTCATAAAAAATAGGCCCAATGTTAATCGCTACTTGGTCTATGTGTTAATTAATTACTGGTGCCGAACACAAAACGCATTTAAAAAACATCAAATAAAACACTTATTATTAGCCCAAACTCCACCAAACTTCGTATAGTAATAGTGTGAACATGAATACATATGCCTATGAACTTTATTTGTTATATTTCCCATTATTTGGACTAGTGTTCGGTTATGTTCGGCTTTTATGAGGAGCCCCCTTAAACCTTCGTATATATCTCTCTGCAATATATGTATTCCCAAATTTCGTGAAACTTCCTTTATCATTCAATACATGCACCATAGTACCATATATATTATAGCCTTCAATGTATATTGACAACGACCAACGATGTGCCAGACACGGTTCACGTTAGGATGATCCAGGGTTGATGCAATATTGTTAAAAACTTCAAATTGCGCTATCTCTCCACCAAAGAGGTCCGAAGTGGGTGATGACTTTCGATGTCGCGGTGCGTGTTTAGCGCGGCATGGTTTTATGCGACAAGCCACACATGTACCATGCCTGCTAGCTCATCATAACACGTCTGGACCAGACGTGCCAGACATTAGCTCATGCCAGGGAAAACTAAACGAGCCAGATGGTTTTATATATAAACGCTTTCCTGGACTTTTTTTACACCGAAATGCCTGGCACGGCTCGTGTTTAGCTTGACGTATAAAACAGGCCTATGTTTGATTGAAATGCAGGCAATTTTCCTAATATTTAATTGATACCATAACAACTTCCATTTTAATTAATTTGCTAACTACAATGTACATGTAGTTCTACTATGGGTATAAATGTATCGACCCATTCCGATCAAAGGAATGACAATATAAACAAAAAATTAATAGTCTTAACGATATAAGGAAAATAACAGTATATGATGATATACATGTGTAGATAAATAAATAAATGGACGGATATAATACATGTGATCTTGATAATGATTGTGTGGAGAATATAATGCGGCAATGTTTGAGATTAGATACATGTAGAACAGGTGATATTTTGGGCTGGTTTTCATTCCTATAGTTTTTGCCTCCTATAACAGATATTTCTAAAATGGGAAATATTAAAGAAAAGATTTAATGGAAATTCGAAAAACAAACTTTGGGTGATGTGGTATCTGATTCCATACATTGCCTATGATACAGCTTATATGATGAATCCAATACAGTATATTTTTAATTTAGGAAACAAAAGTTAAAGCACTATATAAGCAACATATACATGTAATTATGCATGACGCCATATCACAAATGTCAGTACCTAAAACTAAATTACTCATGTGTACCACATTTGTTACAGATATTGGATCTCTTTCGTGTAAATTTAAGATAGAGTTTTTGGTACAAACTAATAGATATGAATGGACGACACCTGTCAGGAAAAGCCTCTATCAATTAATATCAATTTAATTTAGAATTCACTGCGAATTAAGCTTGGCTGCATCAGAAATAAAACAATTATTATGGCTTTGATGATAAATAGTATGGCTACACAATCCCAGTCGACGTAAACATCTCCGTAATAATTATAATATCAGATGAATTTATATGATATACTGAGTTGAAATTTATGTCGACTGACACAATCCTTAGTTTTATCTGTATATTATTTGCCAAAAAGATATTTGTTTTCTTGAAAATGGGATTTAAAAAAATTATGTTGTTGTAATTATGGCCCAGAAGAGATACACTATCTTTAATTAAAGAACCACACTCATGTTTGTTAGATCATACTCCCGTGTTCAAAATAAATGTACATGCATGTGTTTATTAATTTTTTCGATAATATCAACGTTCACAATGCTTGTTTGGGTTTACATTTTTATTTTATTGGCACACACCTTCATAAGTAAGAAGTTTATTTGACTGGGAATCACTTGGAAAATATGTTTAAAGGTATAAGTATACATTGCCATACAATACCCACAATACTACAGGTACCGGTATGTCTAGTAAACAAAATAAAGAAGGTGAAAGCAATCTTTTAAGTTATATTTACCAAGAAGTGATAACTCTACAAAATTCTACAAGGAATATGAGTGGTTTAGCTATTTCCGGTAGATAACAATCAATAATGCATTTAAAGGGACACAAGGCCTTCGTGATGCACACATATGAAAAGGCATGATCATCTGTAAAACAACTATCATGAACAAGTAGACTGCACATGTAAAAATAAATCAACTTTGTTATTAATTATTATTCTTTAATAAAGAGATTTTGCATATCAGAATCATTGTTACAGGTATGTACATGTAAATGTAACTGTTACAGCTACATTATCATTTAAATTCCAATTAGACCAATAAAATATCCAACAAACAGGTTAAATTCCATTGAAAATTGTCAAAGCATTAACAAATTTCTGAAAAGCAGATATAGACTTGAATAATCTTGTATTGAATTACCTGGATAATGTTATTGACAAATCGCTGTTCAGTGATGTTTACATAACAATGGTTTCAACATTTATAGTCAATATGAGAACAAAGTCTGTCTATTTTCCCACATTCTTTTCGGTGATGATCAATGTACTGACTCTTATTATTTCTCACATCTATCTGCATCTACACCCCTTTATAAACTTTTGATGCATTCATGATGAATGTAAAGGCCATTGCAGACGATATCACGAAATGGCATATCATCTGCATGCGACATTGAATTAAAACAAATTAAAATCATTGAGGCTGTCTCTCGATAATATTATTCAAAGTACATGTAAATGACATCATGAAAAGCAGCCCGGCAATGAGACCATGGAGCGGCTGTCTTGGTTTCCTTTATATTGATGACTTGAGACAAAAACATAAGATATATTGCGTGGCTCTGTGACCATTCAAAGACACTACACATGTACTTCTTACTGTGTGCAGAACAATTTACAATTTAATTTAGACTAACTGCTTCTGGCCTACAGGATTTAGCCTACTGTGGTTAAGGAGTCAATTATTTAGGGCATTATTGTAACTTTGTCAAAAATATGTTGAAGTCGGTCTTAAAAAATTAAATAGGGTGAGTGCAGCTGGTGAGTGGGGATGAAAATATAGCATTTTTTATTTTGGTCATGTCACCAATTGGTAAATCTGTCACGTCCATTGGGCTTAAATCGGAATAGAGACAATAGCACTAAGGTGTAGATGGCTGTGATGTGTTGTAATCACAATAATGCCTACATTCTATTTTCAACACAATGCAAGCCATCAATGAATGCCAATGACTATGTACATGTGCAACTCAAATTTCCCTCACTTTGCACACAGCCGCCATCTTTTATCGATTGACCATGTTATCGGCCATATATCATTTTTTTCAATCGATAAAAGATGGCGGCTGTGTGCGAAGTGAGGTAAATTTGAGTTGTACATGTATTTATGTCAATACAGATTTAGTCGTTGGCATTTGACAGGATTGACATTATTATAAAATTCATTTATAACAGATAGATCGATTTGCAATATTGTATTTATTCCAATATTGAACAATCAGCTGCAATTAGAAGCTGCAGCTGCATTATAAGGCATTCTATTTTTTATTACTTGGTTTACAGATTTCCCTACCCTGTCTGTCAAATTTTTTTTTTTAGTTTTCGTTTTTTTTTTCACCAATGGAAATATTAATCCAGACATATAAAACAATGTTAAAAAAGTATGCATAAAATATACAACATCGTTTGAACAGTGAAGCCTCTTGACGATCATTATGGTATTGAATGCCAATGACAACATGACAGACTTTGACATTGGCGACATTTTTTCATCTATCAGTACCAAATAAATTTGTGTTATGCAAGTGGACAAAAGCAAAGCATAGTTATAGGTGAAATATGGATTGTTTTAGATGAGGAGATTATTATACTGCAAGTATTTTATTTCTCCCGACCCTATTTTTTTATTTAAATTTTTGTTTAAGTTACATGTATGCAGATTTTATTTATATTTTTTTTCCTCCCACCTCCCCTACCTTTTAGCCAAAACAATCCGTAAACCAAGTAATAACACATAAAATGCCTAACGCAACACACCCGTCTGAACTCTACTTAATGCATCCGGTTATTGTAATCTACATTTATTTTGACCAACAATGGTTTACAAGTAAGTGGGTTTCATGATCCAGAAATTAATCATATAATAAAACACAATGAAAAACACAAAATCAAATACAAGGATAAATGTATACCAGACTGAGTTGGTAATGATGAAGAAAGCTATGATAAAAACAAATGACAGTAAGGAGAAACCAAGTGAGTACTGGAATGAATCGGCTGAGTAGCTAGCAGTTAGCGGATAGAAAAGCTCTTCCCAACACATATCCTCATTGCATATTGTTGGATCATAGCCTTTCCAGTATTTAATTGGATCGCGAACCTTCTTAGCTGGGACCTTTATATAGTTCACAGATGCAGTCAGAAGAAAAGGTTTATTGGTCAACGTTATGCCATCACATCCAACGCTGGAGCTACTGTCGCACATGTACTGCCAGTTGCCAAGGGTGTAACTTATTTGAGCACCAACAACCTCGTTAATAGGAATATCATTAGCTTTACCAGATTCTGCATACATAACTGCCAAATTGATTCCAGCAGGAATGTTATGACAGATCCCTTCGGTTGTGTACGTTTGATTAGGTAAAGTAATATTAGATTCTGTCATAAAGAAATCAGTTTCATTCATTGGGAGAAAGGCAAATGAAATGTCTTCTCGGTTGACTCCAATCCATTGAGTTTCATTGTTAATGTCATTGTATCCAAGCTTTCCAATGAAGTTAGCAGTCATTAGCTGAACACTGAGTTTATTGTAAACAAGCTTCCGTAGATAGTCGCAGTCAGAGAAATTTTGCATAACCAAATACATATTACAACTTGACAACATGTC
This sequence comes from Siphonodentalium dalli, assembly GCA_032622095.1. Taxonomy (NCBI): domain Eukaryota; kingdom Metazoa; phylum Mollusca; class Scaphopoda; order Gadilida; family Siphonodentaliidae; genus Siphonodentalium; species Siphonodentalium dalli. The sequence continues at coordinate 197,721,206 of CP136065.1, read as the reverse complement.
TTCTCCAAAATTTAGATGCCGTTTCATTAAAGTTCCACTTGCACAATTTCCTGTAACATCTGTGTCAAAGACTGCCAGCTGGTATGATTCACTTTTATCAACAGCAAATGTTCCTCCAGTCTGGTTGTTATAGTAACCACTCCACAGAGGTTTCCCAACATTGTAACCTGGATTTCCAGACCGTGTTTGTATCACAGATCCATCGGTCTCATTAGAACTCACAAATTTTACTTCAAACTTTTGAGTGATGTTAGTTTGATACCTTATTCCAGAGATTTTTGTGGTGAAGGGGATTTGAAGATCTTTTGTAAATCCGTTTTCATCAGTAAATTTGTATGCCATTATAATGTTGGCATCTAATCGGGTTATTTCATTTGCTGTATAAGTGAAAGTATATCGAACTTCAAGAACCATGCGTGTACATTGCCCATATTCTGGTGGATACATATATGTGAAATACGGGCTGGCTGGTGAAGAATAGCCTGTGTCCCATTCACATCTTGGTGGCAGTTGATTTGTCACAATCTTAATACCAACTTGTGGTTTATCGATGCATGTATTGCTGCCATAGACATCAGAGCATGATGAAGTGGGTTGTGTATAATCTGCAGGCTGTATTGTACTAAATGATATGGATGTAGAGCTTGAACCTTGTTTATAGCTTTTGATGGAAGAATCATCAAGACAGTAGTAGTTAACATACGTCGGGACTACAGTGCTTGATTGTGATTGACCACTTAAAACATTGAATGATTTCGGACAAGCTTTTTCAGCAATCAGCGTTGCTTGAGCATAGAATTTTGCACTAACAACAGAATCTTCGGAACAGATGCTTTTTGTCATTGGAACAACACATGATGATGAATATTCTTTTAGAAAGCCTATCGGAGAAGTTTGAATGCATTGACCTGACAAGGTCCTAATTGGTAGAGTCATAATTCCAAACAATGAATCGATTGTTCCAGATGATCCACTTCCTTTTGTTCTCAAACGTGCTCCATATGTATAACCAGCAGGCCTATCAACAAGGACATCCTCTGGTGCCTCAACATCACTGTAGGTGAATCCAGCTTCAGATGCATCAACCTTAGAATCAAATTCCCTTGATGAGCGGGCTGGTTGCTGGTTAAAGTAATACATTCCCAAAAATGGATTGGACTCTGTCTCAACACACATTGCTGGAAACCAGTCATCTTTAGGGTAGTGCTGGGAGTAACAATTATATTCCTCAATAGGGGCCGGTAATCCACCCTGCAATCCAGGAATACATTCTTTGAATGTGGACTTCTCACTCTCAGAACATACTGAATCACAGCAACAATCAACGTCACATTTATTTTTTACCCAATCGCATGGACATGGAGCATATTCCTGGTAGCCTGGATTTTGAATTGTTCTTTCTGTTGTAGCTTCAGACTCTAAGGGAGCTGCAGTTCTGTTCACTGTTACATTAGGCTGGATATTTATAAAAACTGATAAGAATGCCTGTTTGTCTTTATATTCAATATTGGCATTGTTTTGAATTTGGGGCACACAGCAAGAAATTCCAACATACTCTGTTGTAGTGACAGTTACAGAACTCCTGGATACAGTTAGGACGTGATAAATATCATTCTGTTTCATGTTAAAACTATCAGTAGCAATTGCCCATGAATACAGAATGTCTGTAGGTACAACAGATCCAGTAGAAGTACTTGCCAGAGCTACAGTAGATGTTGGTGTTGTACTTGTAGATACAGCTGGAAGAGGTGGATTGCACGCTTGGTTTTGCTGCAGATTCTGTACTCCATCATAGTCTTTAAATGTATTTACTGAGCAATAAAAATCTAACCCAGTTGATTCAGAGACAGGTGAACTTAAGCTTAACAATACATCAAATGATGTTGATTTGATTTCTGAAGACAACGGTCGTAGGAACACAAACTTGCTGGACTGTATGAAGGAGCCAGATCTTGTCGAAGTGTTTGAAATATACTGAAGGCCTGTTTTAGATTCTGCAGAACAATCAAAAGAACTCTGGTTTCCTAATGCAGTAACTTCATATGGAATATTTGCTGATATACTTCCAACTGGTATTGTGACAGGAGACGTGATAGAAACATTCAATTCCATAGCACCCGGAATATAATCACAAATGACATCAACTTCACTTGCTATAACAACCTCAGTAAGTGACACCTTAAAAGTTCCTTTGGTACCAACAACAGGTAAAACTTCGATGACACTGTCGCATACAGAAACAACTGTTTCACATGTCATCACTGCAGTAATTACATCACTGTAGGACGTTTCTTTTACAAATTCTGGAAGATTGCCTTGAGTCTTTTGAGAAACGCCAAAACATCGAACACCTGTCTCTCTGCCTTCACCTCTCAACACAAATTTAACAATGCCGTTGTTTGATCCACCAGCTGTCAAATACAAGAAGGAAAAACTAAGTGTTGTATATCCCACTAATGACGTATGGGTCGTTTCGCAAGATATATTTAAATCATCTTGAAAATTTGCATCAACATAAACTGGAAGTTCCTGATTTGGAGTTCCAACCATTTCATTGTATGTGAATGAGAGATCTGGATATGGTGTTGCTTGTCCGGGAGTTCCAATATATATTTTGCCAATAACTGCTGAACAATGCACAATAACAGCAAAGAGAACGGCCGACAAGAGGATACTTCTCATGTTGAATGTCACGCGATTGGCAACTTGGTTTTGAAAGTCTTCTTAACTAGATCATTTATTTTTGTTGAAAATTTGTTCAGACTTGTCTTTACCGTCCGCCATATATAAACAATCTCCACGGCGCAATCTATTCATTGCCCCGGGTCAGCTTTATTGATTTTCTCGCATATTTGCCGAATTTCGTGATTTTAATATTAAAGATTGAACACTGAAGTGTGGTCACGGTTATATTGTACCACTGAACCATCGATGAAATATTGCGGACACTTTTATACAACGCCATTCTCGTCGAAAAATTAGAGCACCTGGCCTACTCTCTTTACACCATGTTGCAATTGGAGTCCGACTTGTAAGATCACGTGATTTTCTTAGACAGTCATGTGATCACGTCTGGATCGTTTATATTTGGGTGTTTTTGCGATTTTTACATCAAAATGTCGACATTATCTGTGATATATTTTCTCATTTGTGTTATCATTCCTATACATTCCAATGACCGCTACCAGCCAAACTGGGAGTCACTTGATTCGCGACCACTTCCTGGTTGGTTTGATGAAGCAAAAATTGGTATCTTTTTGCACTGGGGAGTTTTCTCAGTGCCAGCTTATACTGCTTGGTTTTGGTACTATTGGAAACAAGGAAATCCGGAAATAGTGAAATATATGAAAGACAATTATAAACCTGACTTCACGTATGCAGATTTTGCAAGAGATTTTACTGCTAAGTTTTATGATCCCGAAGACTGGGCCAAAACAATTAAAGCATCAGGTGCAAAGTGAGAATTATAATTCTTCTTAACGATATATAGCCTATTATTACCACTTTAAAGGTTAAGTACAAACATAATCTCCATTGTCATCAAAAGACCGGTCCCAAATCAAAGGCAATTAACATGCCGTCCAATTAACACCCATGCTACCTAATTATCCGAATTGAATAGGGGCTGGAAAAGTCTTCTTCTTCTTCTGGTTACAGCCGTCGGTCATTTGCTGACCATTATTAGCCGTTGAGTGGAATTTTTTTGTGGGTATTTTTATACTATTAATAAAAGGGTAGTTTTCGTATTAAAAACAGTTAAAACTATGTACAATCTCAGTTGCTTACTTGTTGGTGTGGTCTAGGAGGATAAGAGGCTTCAAGACATCGTGCGATAGCGTCGACTTGAAGCCCCCTACATCCTCAGAAGATACAGAGTCTTGTGTTAAATTATTCCATTGAGTGACAGTTCGGGGGTAAAAAGAGTATTTGTAATTGTCTGATGTTGTGCCTATCTGGATGAAATTTGCTTTGTTAACAGAGGATCGTGTGGTTTTGGATTTTGGGATGAGTACATTATTTGAATCAGAAAAGACAAGATTGTTATTAATTTTGTAAAGCATTATGAGTCTGGATTTAAGTCGTCTCTCTTGTAGGCTTTGCCAGTGAAGGTTGTCAAGCATCTCGGTGACTGAACTGATGTTATGAAATCTGTTTGAGACATATCTGGCTGAGCGGCGTTGTACTTTTTCTAATTTGTCTATTTGTCCTTTGTGATGTGGGTCCCATATTGTAGCGCTATATTCAAGTTTGGGCCTAACGAGTGCTTGATATGCTCTATTCTTGATATCTATAGATGCTACCTTAAGGTTTCTCTTTAAAAATCCAAGTGCTCTATTGCCATTTGATGTTATCTGATCAATATGCTGATCCCAATGTAAGTTATTTTGGATAGTAAGTCCGAGGTATTTTACAGATTTGACTGCTTTAAGTGTGTGGCCTTTGAGAGAGTATGTAGCAGTTATAGGAGATTTTTGCCTAGAGATGCTGAGGAGATTACACTTATCTGGGTGAAAGGACATGAGCCAGTCTTTCTCCCATTGACTAGCTGCATTTAAGTCATTTTGTAGTTTAGCTGCATCATTGTGATTTTTGATAGAACGGTATATGATGCTGTCATCCGCAAATAGTCTTATTAGAGTACTGTGTTTCATATAATCGTGAAAGTCATTTATGTATAGCAAGAATAATATGGGCCCCAGGAAAGAGCCTTGAGGTACGCCAGATTTAACAGAGATTGAATCAGAACTTTGGCCTTCAAGAACTACTGTCTGTGTACGGTTTGAGAGAAAGTTAGAAACCCATGAGGAAGTTTGCAGATCAATGCCATAGTAACTCAATTTGTGTATAAGTCTGGAGTGAGGTACCTTATCGAATGCTTTTGCGAAGTCCATGACAATAATATCTGTTTGTAATCCCTTGTTGAAGTTGTGATATAGCTCTTGGGTGAAATCAATTAGTTGAGTCTCACATGATCTCTTGGAGCGAAAGCCGTGTTGTTTGCTGTACAGGATATCCTGATTTTCCAAATGACGCATGATGTTACTTGCTATGACATGTTCGAGGATCTTACAAATGATGCATGTCAGAGAGACTGGGCGGTAGTTGATTGGGTCAGATTTGTCCCCCTTTTTGAATATTGGTGTAACAATTGCAGTTCTCCAATCAAGGGGTACTGTCCCAGTCTCCAGAGAGAGATTAAACATTGATGTTAATATTGGAGCAATGGTGTGCCTTTAGAGTCTTTAGGATCTGCCCGTGAATCTTGTCAGGCCCCATAGCCTTGTGTGGATCTATCTTAAACAGGAGGTTTTCAATGCCTTTTTCACTGACTGTAATTGAAGCCATGGTTTGGTATGGTGAGGGACCTTTATTTGGTGCAGGTGCACTTTTATTGTCTTCCTCAGAAAAGGCTTTCTGAAACTGTAGGTTTAGGGCGTTTGCTTTGCTAACTGGATCTGTTATGGTTATGCCATTTCTTCGAATACAAGAAATCCCATTGCTGTCAGACTTCTGAGCCTTAATATAAGAGAATAGGTTTTTGGGTGTTTTCTTACGATGACTGGTGTCAGTTTTCTCGTCATCGATGTGTAAGCTGAGAATAAGATTGTTAATGTATTCCCAGTAGGATTTGCGAATGTCGCGCTGTAGCTCAGCTTGTAATTTCTTAAATTTGTCGGTATGTTTAGCTTTCTTCTGTAATTTATTCACCCTCCTTATTGTTTTCTTTAGGGGGTGGTTAATCCAGGGCAGTTTATCTTTGGATTTGAGGTGTTTAGATGGTATGTTCTTATCTACCGATTTCAGAAGACATGATTTGAAATTTTCCCAGATGATGTTTACATCTTCAGTGAGGGCATGCATACCTGCATGGAACATCCTTAGGTCTAGATCTAGAGCAGACCAGTCAGCTTTCTTGAATTGATCAATTTTCCTACGAGATGGTTTAATTCTTTCATTCCTCAGATCAAACTCACTGTAGATAATATCATGGTCTGCATTGCCTATTGGGGGAAGAGCCCTCTGTACATCCTATTAGCGGCCCTCAACTGCGTCTCTGGACTCTTAATAGGCCCTCGGGCTGTTAATCATTCCTATCGGGCTATTAATAAACCATAACGCCCTGAAAAATCATGTTATTGGTATATTATAGCAGAAAGGGTCAGGTTAAAACGTTTTTAACTTTTCGTTGGACATATATGGGAGGCCAAATTCACATTTATTAATAATTGCGCTGAAGCGCAATTCAATTGCGCTGAAGCGCAATCCAATTGCGCTGAAGCGCAATCCAATTGCGCTGAAGCGCAATCCAATTGCGCTGAAGCGCAATTCAATTGCGCTGAAGCGCAATCCAGCTTGATTCATATCAATTGCGCTGAAGCGCAATTCAATTGCGCTGAAGCGCAATTATTGTTACAAGCTTACACCCCTGGATAGATAGGTTATTCCATTATCATCAATTCATATGGGATATCCACCAATTGCGCTTCAGCGCAATTCAATTGCGCTTCAGCGCAATTATTATTATTAAAGTTGGGTTGAATAGGTGCAGGGAGAAAATTAACTGGTATCGCATCGCAATTTGCTACCCAAATTTGGATAATAGCTATGCAATTTGGTATGAATTTTATATGATTTCAGAACAATGCTATCTAATTATGTCATTATGAGGTTATTTGCTAATCAAAATTTCAAAAGTAATTTGCTCCCTGAATAGGTGGGTTATTCCATTATCATAAATTCATATGCGATACCAACCAATTGCGCTTCAGACTGCTTCCTTGCCTCTTATCATGAGTATTATGAGTTAACTAAAGACAGTAAACAATCATGAGAGCACCCCTACCTTTTACATTAAGGGCTGAGAGGATAATATCAAATGATTTATGGGCTGAGTCATTTTATATTCGTTTAAAACCACATCAAGTCTTCAGTCACATACAGAAGGAATAGAGGCAAGGAGACTAAGTTTCCACTGCCGCACCACATAATAGCATTCCCTTCAGGGCGACTCACAAAACATTTCCTTCTGTTTTAGTCGGTGTGACTCTCGATAGCATGACCTTATGTATTAGTCGGGGTAACTTGCGACGCCGGTACCTTCTGTTTTAGTCGGGGCAACTCATGATAGCATTATAATCTGTATGAATCGGGCCGACTCGTGATAGCATGCCTTCTGTATTAATCAGGGGTACTCACAATAGCATATTTCCTTCTGTTTTAGTCGGTGCTACTCATGATAGCATTACATTCTCCATTAATCGTGAAGACTCGAAAAAGAATTAGCTTCTGTTTTAGTCGGGGCTACTCGTAATAGCATTATCTTCTGTTTTAGTTGGGCCGACTCGTGATAGCATTATCTTCTGTATTAGTCGGGGTGATTCACTTTTGGATTATCTTCTTTATTTGTTTGGGCTACTCTCGATAGGATTGATTAGTCAGTGTCATGGCGACTTGCAATAGCATTATGTTGTTTTAATCAGGGCGACTCGTGATCGCATTACCTTCTGTATTAGTCGGGGTAACTTGCGATACCGGTATATACTTTCTGTTTTAGTCAGGGTGACTCATGATACCATTAACATCTGTATGAATCGGGGCGGCTCCTGATGCCAGTGATGGCATTGCCTTATGTATTAGTGATCAGGGCAATTCACGATAGCATTTCCTTCTGTTTTATTCTTTATGTTCTCTATAAATCGTGGAGACTCGCAATAGCATTACCTTCTGTATTAGTCTGGGTAACTTGCAATACCTGTACCTTCTGTTTTGTCCGGTACGAAAATTGCATTGGCTAAGCACTGTACATAATATTGGCATTATTATTTCGCGACGCAAATCTGAATACGCTGGTCGTGATGCTCGTCTGTTATATTTGAAGTTTCTATATGTGGTTGTTTGGGTAGCCTTTATTGTCGCGTTGGGCGACTTCTTTTTGCAAGAATACCGGCACAAATCGAAATTATTTTTCTGTGTGGGCGCTGGGTTTCCCCGGCGATAAAAATAATATCTGGAAAAAACAGTTGTTCTAAAAACTAGCACCGGAATATGGCGGAAGGTAATAGATATTTTTCGATCGGGGTTAATGTCGTGGCATTGTCTGAAAATCTTATCAAATGAATTTTGTTGCGTAAAACTTGTGTTTATCAGCCAATAGGTGTAGTATTTTTCTCCATTCCTCACAGTGGATCGTGAGACTATAACAGGCAGCGTCATACTTCTGCATTTCGGTTTCTGTTGTACGATGTAGGTTTTGGAAATTCCGGTAATGTTCGAAATAATTGACAGATTTCTTCAGTTCTGTTCACACAAAAATTACAGAAGGTAGCACTGATAATACAGACGTACCAGCAAACAAGATTTTTTCCATGTAAATCGGATGATAGACTATTACTAGTAAGTTTGGGCAATAGCATACAGAGAAATAATATGTCAGGTGCCATTTTCAATTAAATGTCAGGCCCCACTCATCTGGTACCTGACATTTTGTCCTGCACTCAAATAAAAATTGGATAGCATTATATTCTGTATACTTCAGGGTGACTAGCGACTTCTGTTTTAGTCAGATAGACTCACAATATAATTATCTTCTGTTTCAGTCAGGGTGACTTGCAATAGCATTAGCTTCTGTATTAGTTGGGGCGACTCGCAATACCAGTACCTTCTGTTTTAGTTGGGAAAATAATTGCGCTGAAGCGCAATTGAATTGCGCTGAAGCGCAATTATTTTTTTATTGGATTTATTCATACCGTTACCTTCTGTTTTAGTTGGGAAAATAATTGCGCTGAAGCGCAATTGAATTGCGCTGAAGCGCAATTATTTTTCTATTGGATTTATTCATACCGGTACCTTCTGTTTTAGTTGGGAAAATAATTGCGCTGAAGCGCAATTGAATTGCGCTGAAGCGCAATTGAATTGCGCTGAAGCGCAATTATTTTTCTATTGGATTTATTCATTAATTAACTGGGGGTTTAGCCATATATGAAAAATTAATTGCGCTTCAGCGCAATTGAATTGCGCTTCAGCGCAATTGAGTTGCGCTTCAGCGCAATTGAGTTGCGCTTCAGCGCAATTGAATTGCGCTTCAGCGCAATTGATTGCGCTTCAGCGCAATTAATTGCGCTTCAGCGCAATTCAATTGCGCTTCAGCTCAATTATTAATAAATGTGAATTTGGCCTCCCATAGACATAGACAAGGACCATGCAGTCTATCGTGCAAAATTCAACAACAGTTGTTTACTAGTAAACTTCTAGTTCATGGAAGTAAAAGTACATTTTAATGAATGATTTTCATCTCAAAGTTGATATAACTGCTTCTAGATCCTTATATTAATAATATAGTGAATGAAAATTGCTATCTAGATGTCGTCTGTCATTGTTTTTGCAACTCTCATGTCTGTTTATTTGCGCACACTAAATCTCTCTTGTTGAATAGGCTGGTTTCTTGCCAACAGCTGCAAAAATCTGAAAACGTAGTAATCTGACCCAGGTCTCCAGCCCTACATGAATTATAGGGTATATATAAGTACACATGTATATGGTAAAATCATATTTATTTCAATGAAAAATATGCATGGAAAAACAACAACAACAGATAGTAACAGTACATGTATATAATTAATACATGTAACAATTAAATCACTTAAATCTAATCGAATGACCAACGATGTTGAGAAAGTCCACCATGCTCTTCTTTCTGCTATCGAAGTCCACACACGTCTTCAAATGCATATGTTGTTGGTGTGGTCTCTATTGTTGACTGTCGCATCATGAACATTCCTAATAACAACTGTGGCTTTGTCCATCTCATCACAACCTTTCACTGTTCTCTCTAGCCTATTTAATATGTCATCTTAGTTGAAATTGCTAATGTTAATGAGGAGATAATTATACAAGGACTCATATATAAATACATCTGGCCTGCACGCACAGAATCTCGTGCAAGCCTGTCCCAGACTTTCACAGGTCTTACCGTCTTACATTATTTTGCCTGAACACCTGAAGGGCCCTCGTTGATGCATGTGTAGTCTAATGTTTGTTGTATCATTGTCAGAACTTTCTCTTTGCTGAGTTGATATAGCTTGAGTGCATGGCTTCACTGACCCGTCAAAATATACTTTGATGCCAGTGATAAAGGGATGTGGGTTCCAATCCCAACTTCTTGCATATAGCATCTTATGAGCGAGGTGTGGAAATATTTGGGTGGGTAAACTTCCGGGTGGGGAAATGTCTGCTATTGAAAGTGGGGAAATGTCCAGATACCGAATTGTCCCCCATTTTGTGTGAGATGTCATTTCGGTGGCGGTCATTTCAGTGATAATATTACTGATGTCACCGAAATGACATTTTCCCATTTTGTGTGTTTTGGTACACAAAGAATACAGGATTTTTAATTTGCAATGTTTCTTTGGCCGTCCTAATATTATTTATCCACTCATCAATTGTCTGCTGCACATAAAGTTCTGAGAAATTATTGTTTTGGAGATATCACTGGTGTAATTTTATCCCCCCCCCCCGCCCTGATCATCTTACTCCCTGCCTGAATTGTTCTTACCTTAAAGGTACTCAATCCGATCAGAATGTCACCATACCATCAAGTTACAACAACAACATTTCTTCAAAAGGCGCTTTAGTTTTCAGAAACGATTAATTACGACCCAATAATACTAACCATGCACTGTCATCTATTGTATAACATTTCATAAAATGTGTTATTTATCAACATGTTGTTCAACAAGATATGGCCAATTTATTATCACTTGAGTATCACGAAATTTGGCCATATTACTACTTGATTTTAGAGTTATCCATCTTCTTCATCCGCAATTTTGTCCCAGACCGTCAGTCTGATGACTTTTTTCTGGGCCACACAAATAAGTACACATATCTAGAAATAACAAATTTCAAAAATCGATATCTGATCTCTCTGAGCTTTCATGGATGGGCTTGACTCGAATCAAATAATTTTTACCCCCAAAGCCAAAGAAATAGTAATTTGGGAGCGTTAATTTGGATTATGCATCTTTAACATGTAGTGGCCAGTTAGTCTCATTTTATCATTCAAAATGACTACATGTATGTGACTCAGAAAAACTATCATTGGTGACAAGGAAGATTGTTTTTTCTTCGGCAGAGGCATTACAGTTCAGAATTATTTTGTTGAAAATTACCCTTTATCTTCTCACCAGTCTGATTTTTTTTTACATCAACATATAATAGCCATGCAGTTATTCTCATTTTATCATTCAATATGACTATGCGAAAAAGAAATAAATGGACCTACATGTATAAATTGACCTATGTATAAAAATACCAGTTGGCTCCCAATGGAGCAAATTAATTTATATAATTTATATATTATACATTATGTGCGGTAATGTGTTTGATTGTGTATTTATGTGTACAGATGTTATCAAAATAAAACAAAATCAAATCAAATCATTGGTGACAATGAAGCATGTATTTTCTGTGAAAGAGGCAATTATTAAAGTTTGGAGAATTTTCAATGCAAATTACCTAGTTTATCTTTGTCATACATTTTATACTTTGATCCTGAAATGACCAGAACATTTTTTTTTTTAGATTTTTTTTTTTCAAGTGTTCAGGCCTGGATATCTCCCCCCACCCAGCACCTACATGGACGGAGCCTCTTATTGTGTTATTGCTTATTTTGCTTTATATAATCTTGAAATGGTGAGAAATAACTTCTTTCAAGAAAAACTTGTTTCAGTCAGTGTTTGGGTTGGGAAGGGGGGGGGGGGGTGGGTAGGGGAGATGTCCAGGCCATTGGTTTATTTTTTGCGAAATACATAAGATTTCAAAACAATCAATAACAAAATTTGTCTTGTCCTTGAACAACAAAAATCAATTACGTTAAGAACGTCAACTTTAACAGAAAATATCTTGACTAAATTATGAGGTAAAGTTTACATAAATCTCATGTTTGTTCAATTAAATAAAACAATATCAATCTAACTTTTAGTATATTACAAGCTACAGTAATGCCCTAAATAATCGACTCCTTAACCACAGCAGAATTATGGGTAACTTTTCAGGATATAGTCGGAAATATGGCTTGTTGCAATTCATCGGAAAGCTCTCACTGAGAGCTTTCCAATGAATGGCAACAAACAGGAATTCAAAGTGCGCGAATTCAAAACTGAGTGAAAAATTATACTTCGTGAATTCAAATACGAGTAAGGTACTGGTATGCATATAATAAAGACTAGAGAAATGCTATAAATCTGAGAGCATGCGAGCCTTAGCCTAGATCATTGTGCGAGCTTGGAGAAAGGTTTTTAGAATGATGAGCCAGTATTTTGAAAAGAATGTTCTAAAATAGGTTATATATAGTAGAATGTTTTATGTATGCATGTTTATCTCAAACTAGCTGGTGACACACACTGATGTTGTTATAATATTATATCTTTGCTAAAATGATGGAATCATTTGGAAAAAAAGAGGGGAAAACTTTATTTGTATTTTGTTGATGTCAGAATTATCAAATATATCAACAAACGAAATTGTTGTTACTACGATTTGGAAGCTGAGCTTCTAAAACATTCTATGAGTGAAAACTGTCCTTTCGATGAATATCACAGGAGAAATTTTTTACTTACATGTTTCACCTGAATATAGACAAAAGCATGCAACATTATTTTATTAAGAAATTATATGTAGTGACTCTCGTTGCCTGAGAATCATTGCTGTATGTTTGGTATCTGGAGAATTCAGCCCCGAGCAAAGATCGCCCCATACGAAGATGGCCCCGCGCAGACGGCCCCAGAGAAGTCGTCCCCATTAATTAGATGGGAGTTGGATGAAGCCTTATTAAAATCGTCTTAAATTGATTGAGATAGTGTTTGTGTGGGCTAATTGTGAAGTCCGCAATCATGTTACAGTAATGCTCTAAGTAATCGACTTCTTAACCACAGCAGAATTATGGGTAACTTTTCAGGATTTAGTCGGAAATATGGCTTTTTGCCATTCATCGGAAAGCTCTCGGGGAGAGCTTTCCGATGAATGGCAACAAGCCATACTTAGATTACTTAGAGCATTACTGTATCTTACTCTTAGTTATGACAACACAATGAACTTCACTTATGGGCAGTCACTGATGCTGAAGGGGTCATTGTCGCCACATTTTGGTGTGTTCGGTAGGCATTATTTACGACAACATATATCACATACAACTGCAAGCTCGGTACTCAGTTGGGTATCCTGTTTTTATAAGAGTTACATTTGGTTACCCAGCTCTATGAAAGCAGTCTGCAGGGCATATGTGACCCGCCATATCAAATCCAGTCCAGATTTTTTTACCCTGTGCCAATGCATTCTCTTATATATGCGAGTCGACCATAGGTCGCCTCGCATATATAAGAGAATGCATTGGCCTAACAATTTTTTATCATTTTTTTAAAATAAATGTTTCTTACAATTTTTAGGACATAAAATAAAAAACTTCCATTACCATCCAGGGAGCCCCGCACATATATAGAAGTATATAGAAGAGTGTCGTCTGCTCATGTTTGTCTGGGGCTCTGTATGGGTGAAATTATAAAATTGTTAAAGAATACAAGAAAATAATTCATCCCAAATTACAGAGTAATTATTTACCTTTGTGCATAGTTCCGAAGTTGTGTTCTCTGAAATGGTACAATCAGTGTGGTTGCAATTTATGACAATCTAGATAATTGCTACATTCTTCCAGTTGGGATTTGGGATATACATGTAGTCTGGGTAGTAACTTGATTCACTGAAATAAGCCCACAATATGTCTTTGAACTTATGGTATATGGGCTAATGACCTGTTTGCCTTGTAGGTATGTAGTACTGGTCACCAAGCACCATGAAGGCTTCACTAACTGGCCATCAAATCACTCCTGGAATTGGAATGCTAAGGATGTTGGACCCAACAGGGATCTTGTTGGTAAGAAATTAAAAAAATCAATATGAGGGTAGAAAACTCATTTAAAGAATCACGTGAAGAACAACTTAGTTCTGCATATAACGGTTATTACCCCATGTCATGACAATAATTGGAGCAGCTATCACATGGCACGCCTATATTTGGAGGCATTATGCCCTCCAAGTCTGAGTTTAGTGTGCCTGTCATTTGCAGAATGAGGTCCCCAGAGGGTTAATTTAGTGACGCTATCCCGCATAGCGGGATTAGCATCACTAAATTCACCCTCGGAAGACCTCATTCTGCTGAGGCCTCATCTTCTCTGGAAAGTTTCTTTATTATCAAATTTCTGTAGAAATTTTTCACATACACTGTAGATTCTATTTCTATTTAAGGGTTATCTTTATCCCCAAATTGGCAGACGACACACTGCATAATCGAGGTTCCCAATGGGTGTATATCACAATAATCACCATTTGGGAATTTCAATCTGAATCTATGTCTCACATAGCAGATGAGGCCATGCAGAATGAGGTTCCCAGAGGGTGAATTTAGTGATGTTAGCCTGCTATGCGGGATAGCATCACTAAATTCACCCTGTGGGGACTTCATTCTGCAAATGACAGAATACCAATTCCTCTTGCAGTAGATCAGAAGAAGGACCAGCTTAGAGAATTCAAATTGGGAGAAGTAGTTTCTCCTTATTAGATTATCAGGGAGAAATGGACTGGCTGTTATCAGAGAGAAGTCATGAATGCTGAAGTTTGATTTACTCTATAACATCACCTTTGTGTGATCCAAGTATTATACAATTATAGAGCCCATTTATAATATTGTAATGAGTAAGTAAATACAATTCAAATACAGTAATCCCTAAATAATTGACTCCTTAACCACAGCAGAATTATGGGTAATTTTTCAGGATATAGTCGGAAATATGGTTTGTTGTCATTCATTGGAAAGCTCTCAGTGAGAGCTTTCCGATGAATGGCAACAAGCCATATTTCCGCCTAAATCCTGAAAGGTTACCCATAATTCTGCTGTGGTTAAGGAGTCGATTATTTAGGGCATTACTGTATGTTGTTTTGAAATATGCATACTGGTATATGACTATGAGAGAGAAGTCACTTCTCCCTAGGACAATAAGAGGGAGAAGTGGCACATTTTAGGGAGAAGTTGTCACCAAGTCACCCTCTAGGATGGTCCCTGTATTAGGAATGTCATATTGTTTAGTGTCACTATCCTTTCTTTGTAGACTACTCCCTCCCTTTGATGCAGTAGCTGCCAAGTCACCTGTTGTCAACTGAGAATTATGATATTTGAATATGCGGAAATTTCCATCTTATAGTGAACAGTGATTTTTGGAAAGTTGACTCCTCCAATTCTATTCAATAGAATCTATTGGTGTTCATTTGAGCATGTAGCCACTTGCAATATCATTAGTTATAATTTATGTTGCTCGCATGTAAGAGAATATTATCCCAAATTGCATTCTGTGTACCATATCTGAAGACATCCTTGAAAATATCAGGGGGAAACTTACTTTTTTGAGGTATTTAGCTCAACAAATTTACAAAATACTCTTATACAGACTTTGAGAAGCAAAAAGTTTGATTTATCAACGCTTTCAACTTTCTGCACATAATTGATACAAATGCTCGTTATTTTTACAATATCAGCAAAAGACTAATCCTGAATTAGGCTCTCTAATGTTCCATGCCAAATAAAACAATGCGGTGATTTGTTATTATCTGTTCATTAATAAGTGTACTTCACTGTAGGTAAATATCCCAATTCAAAATTGCATGCTTTTCAGTGGTATTTGTGAGCTGATATCGCAATAAACAACGAATTAATTAACCAGGAGAAATTTCATAATTGTAAGCGATGCAAAGCAAAATCGCTCACAAATTTATTTTAATCATGAATGTTCGAGTTGGGACATTATTAAGGAACACATAATAACTAAGAAATATATTCCCCGCGTTATTTTTTCGACTTGATAAGGTTCCCTGTCAAAACTTCAAAAAGTTCAAAGGTTTTGTACTGGTGGAATATGATCTCTACAGAGGTTAGCCATAGTACAGATTCATGGCATGATCTATCAGATGGTGTGTGATATTGATATGGTCAATGTTATGACTTCAATCGGTCTTTCCCATACATAGTACATAGTTTCGCAATAAACATTGAATTGATTACCTGGGGTAAATTTCATGTTTACAAGCGACACAGAGTGAGTTTGGCTCACAAAAGTTGCCTAAATCATGCATTATCTATCTGCGATCTTCACATATTGTGAAATACATTATTAAAGAACAGGTATTTATAACTAAGAAATTTATTACCTGTGAATTTTTTTCAATGTTATAAAGTTCCATGTCAGAACATCAAAAAGTTCCCAGATTTTGAATCGGTGAACATGATTTTAAGTAAAACCTGTTTGGAGTTGCATGGCATGATCTACATATCGTTGCCCATGTGAGCATGATGGCACATGTTTATAGTCTATGCATATGGACTTAATTCGGACATGTTCCAGCATTGAGTATGATTAGGACCATGGTAATCATGGCCTAAGTTTCCTACAAGAGGGATTGGTAATAAATGAACGCTGTAATCTGAATTTAGGTCTCCTCTTGTGTCACCAAATGAACATACAGTAGTGCCCTAAATAATCGACTCCTTAACTACAGCAGAATTATGGGTAACTTTTCAGGATTTAGTCGGAAATATGGCTTGTTGCCATTCATCGGAAAGCTCTCAGTGACTTTTGACTGAGAGCTTTCCGATGAATGGCAACAAGCCATATTTCCAACTAAATCATGAAAAGTTACCCATAATTCTGCTGTGGTTAAGGAGATGATTATTTAGGGCATTACTGTAGCTGTTGAAAGTGACAATAAAACCCAATTAACTGACTTCTTATATCTATATTACACAGGAGAACTTGCTGATGCTATCAGAAAAAACACTGATATCCGCTTCGGAGTCTACCATTCGCTGTTTGAATGGTACAATCCTCTCTATGAACGAGATGCAGCCAACAAGTACAAAACACAAGACTTTGTTAGGGTAATTCTTAGTTCTAGTGGTGTGGTAATTTTCAAGATGATAAGATCAACACATATACATGTAACTAGGCCTGAATGCAATTATGTCCGTGTAATTTTCTATAGTATTTTGCCTTTAAGCTCCAAAATTCTAATTTGTTTAAATATGATAATTATATTCATGGAGAATCATGTGCAATTGTCAATATTTTCCTACTTAAATTCAGCAAATATGGAGCAGACAATACACCAAATTGAAACATGGAAGCTTACTCTCACAATGCATTGATCATTTCGTCACTTTATGGAGCTATTTTTCATCCAAACCAATTCAATACAAAAATAGTTGTTTTGTGCAGGTCCGGTTGTGTATTTGATTTCAGATCACCGGTCACCAATACCACAAACCACAACAGATCATAGGAAAGTGGCCATCTGAATTTTACTGTTGACTATTTAAATTTCTTTCAAAACAAATTCCAAGAGTCATTCCTTAAAATGAAGGAAACGATAAATGCAAAAATATCAGGGGTCAGGGTACAATGACAAATACAAACTTAACTTTAATCCATATCGAAAGTATGATTTTGGTGAGAAAGACCATGTGGCCTACAGGTTGCGGGAAAACCTATAAAGCATATTGTGCACAGACAAGGTTGAACATGAATTTGAGATATTTTTGGGCTATCGTTGGGTATGTACTGTGCATGTACAATAAATCATTCATCTGGATAATCCATCCATATAATATGACCATACGCAAGCATAATTAACGAACCAAAGCTAAAACAATCACATAGGGGTTTCTGCATGTAGCGTTTAAAACAATTCTTGTCAAAATCACTTTATAGATTCCCACCAAATAAGATTCACATGCATAAGGCTTATGTTTGATGGGGTAATTATAAATAGTTATATATGTTGTCGAGAGTGCATGGAACTGAAACTAACCATTATATTACTTGGCGTGCTGGGGGAGCTCTCCGCTTCAGATACTCAGGATGTTCATTTCGTTCATAACATGTCATCATGTCGATTTCAATGATAGTCGACAAACAACGTCATCGTGTAACTTTCACCATTGACCGAATTCGCGTGGAACTGAATGTATCTTCTGCTTTGTTCATAAGTATGTGTTTTCATTCTATTCAAGAAAATAGGATATATATGGATTGTCAGATGCGTGTAAGTATGCAGACTTATGATAACAATCAAATCCATATTAAATATTATCTTATTTCCTTTCCCACGGTATAGTCTCTACAGAACCATGCAGTATTGATCAACTGCTGTGCATCAGTTGGAAAATAAAGCTTTGAGATACACGTAGATCATGTTGAGTTGTGGTGATTTTAGTTTATTTAAAAAAAATTAAAACTTCCTAGGGTCCGATGATTTGATCCAGTAGAGTGCCGGAGTAGACCCGTTAGAAATTCTTTATGGACATACGTTCCCTTATAAATAAAAACAAATAAATGATTTTATGACGTTTATATAAATAGGAGAATGTTGCACGTCGACTGATTTGGGTTGGCCTCTTGACAGCCGATTACGACATTAATGCTTTAAGCCCACCGATCTACTGTGCGACATTCGCGCTCGCGAAATTCAAAACAACAGCATCGTATTAGATCATAATTGGTGACGTCACAAAATCGGATATAGTCTATATACGACCCAAAGTGTCCGGCTTTGGTTCGTTATTATGACTTCTCCCTGATAACAGTGCACTTCTCCCTAATAACCAAATGGGGAGAAGTGACTTCTCACAAATTTGAAACCTCTACGCTGGTCCCTATGTTTTCCGAAATGTTATAATAATGTTTTTTTGTTTCGCAGCTATGGCATTATTTCATAGTAGTTGAATGATACATTCTACAGCCTGAGTTCTCACTCATCATTTTGATTCACTGAAATTATCACTGAAGGGGTCATTGTCTCCACATTTTGGTGTGTCGGGTACAAGCCTTAAAATAGGGTGTCTGTCATTTGCAGAATGAGGTCCCCAGAGGGTGAATTTAGTGATGCTACCCCGCATAGCGGGCTAGCATCACCAAATTCACCCTCTGGGAACCTCATTCTGCTTACACCCAGTGTTCGCCCTGCCGTTAGCCATTTTAGCAAATTGCGAAAAAAAAATACAAAGTGGCTAAAATAATTATGCTGGTGGCTAAAAATATGGCTACAGGCATTTTTCGTGTCGACCGCGGACTGAACGACAATTTATTATAAACAAACGAAATTAACCGGCTTAGCGCAAGACGACTTAATAACGTTATTCGCGAGAGCTGACAAGATTACGGATGAGTTCGATTAGTTATATTATCGGGCGTCGGTTTCACGCCATGGGCAATTAGTTAATGATTGTTTAGAGGTGGATTCTTTAGATGCTCTCACATATGAGTAAACATAGATTTTTATGAAATGGCTTCTTGTGTAACAAAAGTGCTTTATTTTATGGTGTTATAAACTGATTGCAAAAGCGTGAAGTCATATATACGCTCAATTCAATAGCTTCTCACTTTTCATTGACGTTAATGCAGTGGACAGTGTTGAATGGGACAATGAGACTCGCGGGCATGACATTAAAGATGGACCTAAATTTAGGCAAGATGCAGTGTTAGCCTGCAGGAAGTTTGCGTCTGTTCTGGTTGATAATTTGAAAAGTAGATTCACTGATGATGAGGACTCTGAGATCCTCTCTAGTTTGACCAACTTACTGTTTGAGCCGGTATACAGTGATAAGCAAGTTATCATAAAGCATTCCAAGCGATTTGTGGATTATTTGAAACGATGCGCGATGATGACATTAATGAGGAAGAAAAAGTGGAGCGATATGAAATCGCGTAGGATTTTCAACAATGTTTGAATTTTGAATGTTATTGTTAATTTTTTTATGTTGTGTATTGTTATGACTTATAAGCGCTGTCAACTTTGAGTAAATAAATGTTTATAACATATTACATCTTGTGCTAATTTATCCCACAGTATGTGGCTAAACTTTTTCAAATATGGCTAACAAATTTACACAAGTGGCTAAACAAATGGCTACAAAGAATTTCGGGCCAGGGCGAACACTGCTTACACCTCAGCTATGCGGGGTAGCATCACTAAATTCACCCTCTGGGGACCTCATTCTGCAAATGAGAGACACCCTATTTCAAGGCTTGGTCGGGTACCCAGCTTGACAAAAAGGTGTATTTCCGCCAAAGGAAGCCCTCACACTGAACTATATGGATAGATGTCCTGCGTTTGTAAACCATAGCAGAAAAGGGGTTAACTTTTTGTGGTCGCCTACGGTCACTCACGGTCTGTACTCTTCAGTGGCTTGCCTCGGAATCAGTCACGCATGCGCAGTCCCAATATAATTCACTGTACATATTGAATTAGCCAGTTTATTTTTCTGCTACCAACCTAACGGATCTAAGGGAGTATTTTTCCGAATTTGTCGTTTAACAATAGCGACAAATTCAATTTATCGATACAATAATTACTGGTCGCCTACGCGTTCGTTTTTATAATTATCGTTTCGAATTCACGGACCGTTTCATTTCAAACATATAATTGTTCGTGTTTTTCGAACAGGCGGCTAACTTAAAAACAATTTATCGAATATGAAAATCAGCATTTCGCCATAATTAGCCGCCATTTCAAGGCCTTACGAGGCGCACAGATTATTGTGAGAAATACATCTATGGAATTATTATAGCACCTATAAGGTATGATAGAATTTGTCAGATATCAAAAATGCCACGTGATTCTCCGCCGGAAGTATCCTAATTTCGTGGGAATTATTTTGACGTTTTAATGCGTGGAAATTTATTTAGCAATAATTCCATCGCTACTGACGCTATCTCTCGTCATGTTATGAACAACGTGCTTTCACATAATACTATGTTTCAATACAAATGATGCAGATGTGTTAATCACGTTTGACCTTGAAGTTGATTACAATCTACACAAGAATACTGACAGTTGATTAGATCTTGGTTTATCAATGTCACATGCATAACAATAACTTCATATGACAGTAGTACCGTAGTGCTACGAATAAATCTCAGCCATGTCATAGATGTATGTCGATTAATAGCTACCTTGTATATACCGCTATTCTCAAAGTGATTGACCAGAAAAACGGGGTGATACCCCGGTCATGACCGCGGTGATACCGGTAATAAACGGTAGCGGTATCGAGACGGTCATGGCGTGAAGTTACGGTATTGGGCGATGATACCGTGGTCTTTTAGCGGGCACCGCATTAATTTTGTTGAATACCACGGTAGTTTTCGTGGGGCTCTTTTAGGGGAGGTATTTATTCGCACATACTTGTTCGCGTTAACAAGCGGTATCAGTACCGCGGTATTGGAGGATACCGCGGTATAGTACCGCCATATTAACTGGGTGACACCACGTTATTGGTGGTTAATTACTTTAAGTATGGCGGTAGGTCTAATGAACAATAGCTGCGATTATACACCAGCCGGTTCAGCAAGCCGGTCTGAACCGGTGGGCTTGTAAATTTCTGAGAAGGATCCAGGGATGTTTTTCTACCTGTTACAGGTTTGGGCGCTCAAACTCTGGAGACCCTGGGGATAGTAATTATTCAAGTGGTTCTCCATTATTTCAACGAATTTTTCTATAATTCAACAACTAAACATGAAAATCGGATGAGATAGTCTACTAGTATGATATAGAGCCTTTATTTGCACCATCTCTGGATCCTTCCCAGGTAGTATTTCTCGGTCGGATCTCTTCTCGGGCAGGAACAGTTCACGCTCCCCCGATTATGCCGCGGCATTAAATCAATTAGTGGGGAGGCGACCGGTGGCGATGCAGGGGTACTTGGGACCCCCAGGACATTTGGTCCCACACCGGCGCAAGCGGTTCTGTGTGCTGAAGTTGCCAAATCGCGTGCGAACGTAACGACACCGGCTGGGCGGCCTACGGCGACTTCGGCATAGGGCAGTGGCCCTACCCATTCGGTAGCAAGCCCGGTCCCCTTGGTCAAGATCTATATAAAGACACGGCCTTGCCTGCCTCTCAGCCGTCTTGGGGTTTCTGCTGCAATGGCCTCTACCCATCGTTCTGCTTGGACAGGACATTCAGCTTGGTCGGGACCACCTGCATTTGGGGGGGGGCTCACCCCGGTCCAATGGCTCCACCTCCTTCCGGTTATCAGAAGAAACCAGTTTTGGCTATGGGATTCTTCATTTCGACACTGGACTCCAAAATTGGAACTCAGTTTATCAGCCTTTTGCTCAAACAGTTGGCCGTAGCTTAAAATTCCATGGGAGGTATTTACACCTCGATTGAGCCATCGCCGGAATGGGCCTCCTTCTAGTGTTTTGTCGTCCATTATTGCAGGTCGTTCCGACGCTAGGGCAGAGAGCGACATGCTATCCTTACACCCCAAGGCATCTGAGGCTTTCGATGACGACCCGTCTGCGCACAATACGTCAGACTGTGGGTCTTTTCGGTCGTCACAGTCTGGCATCGGTAAGGCAGAAGCTGTGGATCGTGATTTCCTATCCACGGATTATCTCATCTATAGGCTTCTTCCTACTGAACTATGAACTCTCAAGCCCTCCTGGCACGCCCTGCGCAATCGTACCACCGTCTTCAAAATGCATCGAGAACTCGATCTATCTTACCTGTGATATACATTTCATAGGTAAGGTACACGACCCGCGACTGACACACTGGTCAATAGACTTCACACATGAATGAAGCACATTTACATGGAAAGCATTTTTCTTGTCACGTGCCACAACGACCCTGCCAATGGCCTGGCCGACAGAGTACATCTCATGGCTTTTCATACTCCTATTACCAATATCAATTTGATTATCTGGCACATGGTAATAAAATTAACAGGGCACTGCACGCCTATAGACAATAGACAATAACGCGGGCAAAGACGTTTGCACTATCCATCTCAGCTTTCTAGGAAGCTCATTGACTAGCGTTATAGACCTTTCCTTGCAGGCAGGGGACCACCCAGTCCGAGTGGATCCCAACCCCATGGCACCCGATCATAAGGGCCTGAAACCATGCTGCCAACTATGCGCGCTTCGGTATATGCCGGATTTGTCCTATCAACATTCGACAATAAAACAGGCAAAGACGTTTGCGCTGTCCAGCTCAGCTTTCGAGGAAGCTCATTGACTAGCCATCAAAACTTTCCTTGCAGGCAGGGACCAACCCATATGAGGGGATCCCAACCACATGGCACCAGCCGCCCAATCATAAGGGCCTGAAACCATGCTGACAACTCGGCTCGCTTCGGTCTATGCTGGATTTGTCCTATTTTCCTTAAACATGCCTTCAACAGGACCACTTAGGTCGGGGGAGCTCCTCTCTATCATGGCTCTTAAAATTCAATAAGTAACAACATTATAAAGGGATGTGTGTCCTTTACTAGGAGGATGAAAATTTCATTTGTTTCCTTAATCAGCGAGCCATTTTGGAGGGGGTCTTCCCCTAGTTTGCTGCATGCCTCACACTAACATACCTATCACACACCTAGGTCGTTCTGCTGCATGTTTGGGGGGGAAAGTGACATGATGTTCTGGGCAGAGGCTCAGAACTGAATATTCCGTATGGTGACAATTTACCCGTGGTTATCATCTGATTACATTGTACATCATTTGAACTGATTTCAGTTGTAAAGGGCCTTCTGCAATGATCTCATTGCTGACTTATAGATCACCTTGATATATCATTTTTATATCATTTTTTATATATTTATAATAATATACTCGGTAAGATTTGTATCACAGGATTTCTGTCGGATATCTTGTGATGCATAGGTACCTCAGAGACATGTGATCAGTAGAAGAAAAACAAGGAAGCTGTTCTAAGAACGACAGGGGGCATGACCACCTTGCAAGATGCGGTGGTGGGGGCTCCCTCTGTTCAGATGGCTTGACTCCATTATCGTTGTACAACCTGTTTGGCCTAATGGGTTCTCAACTCAATCCCTGTGCCACAAATTTGGCATCAGGTTCTCTGGCTTTTTCTTTGGCGAATAGCAGTTAGTTAACTTTGGTTGTCTCGCCATCGTCGGAGTGGGCCTCCGTCTGTGCAGGTCGTTCTGTCGCTAAGGCGGAGAGTGAGTTAGTCTCCTTCCTTCATGATCCTGCATCATGGGACCTTGACGGGTGGGACCTTAGAACAGACAGCTGAAGAAGACGACAAGGTTTCTTCTAACGTTATACTTGCTCGGTTCGCTCGCAACTATGCATTGGATGGCACCTCATGGGATGTTTGTTTCAAAACAAGGGGGGCGGTACACATTTGAGCAATATAGCACTCTAACTATATGAGTTATTTCACGTAAATAATCCTAACAGATTCATAAAAGTGTTCATATATGGTACAATCTGTTTTAGAAGAGTACTTTTACTCAAAATTTGGCTATTAACTTTATTGCTCGTGCCTCCTCCTGGGCTTGCATTCTAATCCATATAGTTCAGTGTGAGGGCTTCCTTTGGCGGAAATATGATATTTTTAAAAATATAATATATATTTCCTTAAAGAAAGCCTGAACACTGAACTATCATAGGGCCCTCCCATGGCGGTGCCATTCCCAACCCCGCGACTCGCCAATCTTCTGATTGAGTTGAAAATAAACTGGCTAATTCAATATGTACAGTGAATTATATT
Source organism: Siphonodentalium dalli (assembly GCA_032622095.1). Taxonomy (NCBI): domain Eukaryota; kingdom Metazoa; phylum Mollusca; class Scaphopoda; order Gadilida; family Siphonodentaliidae; genus Siphonodentalium; species Siphonodentalium dalli. Next base: position 197,696,585 of record CP136065.1, on the reverse strand, counting down.
GGGACTGCGCATGCGTGACTGATTCCGAGGCAAGCCACTGAAGAGTACAGACCGTGAGTGACCGTAGGCGACCACAAAAAGTTAACCCCTTTTCTGCTATGGTTTACAAACGCAGGACATCTGTCCATATAGTTCAGTGTTCAGGCTTTCTTTAAGGAAATATATATTATATTTTTAAAAATATCATTTTGGGTCCCCAGCTTGATCTTTGCTGTTTTTTTAGCACACAGTTGATTCCAAAATATTGCATCCGATCATGTGGCACATGGGTAGTCTCCTTTTAAACTGTTATCCATGCCTCATAACGCTAAGAAATGTGGTCATTGCTATAACATAGACCCACAAAGGTCAAGCTGGGTACTCAAAAGACCGATTCCAAAGCTGGGTACCCAACACACAAATATTCATGCGATAATAACTTATTCAGCCATAACATGCCTTTAACTCAATTTCAATGTTTTTCAGTATAAAACTATGCCTGAATTGCATGAGTTGGTAAATAATTACCACCCAGATATCATATGGTCTGATGGCGACTGGATGGTTGATGATTTCTACTGGAATTCTACAGAGTTTCTGGCTTGGCTCTATAATGACAGGTTGGTGCGGGTACCATTGACTTTGTTGGTATTAAACATACATGGCTTTTTATAATGTAAGATAAGACATAATCAGGATGAGAAAACTTCAAAGCATATACCTGTGGTCAATATTCCTGATGAAAGACACAACCGTTGTGTCTGGTGTCAGAGTAAAGCTGTGATAGCCGCCATGCATCTTTAACCCTTTCATGATGGGAGCTGCGCTGGTGCAGCATTAAAGTTCATGTGCAAGTGCATTCTCTCATATATGCAAGGCTCCCTATGGGAGACTTGCACAGCCCTGGGAATTAGCCTAGGCAATAGGCAATGCCTAGGTAAAAGCAGAGGCAAAATCGGTTTGCATAGGCAATAATATTTCCTAGGTAAAACAAGTTCATTGGGTTACTAAAATTGATTTGTGTATATCAGAAATAGAACCTCTTTAGCCAAAATGATTTCCTTAAATAACTCATTACATATATTGTCCTACAATTGTTTCCATGGCACTGGGCCACTAACTAGCTACCCGTTATAAGGACACTTATTTTGGAGATTATTTGTGGAATTGTACATATATGTTGAGTAATGGCCTGGAAATAATGTTCCGCAAAATAACTAGGCAATTCTGGGCAATTCATGTTATTATTGAATCATATTGATTTGAGATGGCAATATTGTTGCAAAATTGCTTAGGTAAAATCTGTTTTTGCCTAGGCCGATTTCTTTCACCTAGGCAAATATATTGCCTAGGCAAATTTTCCTTAATTCCCAGGGCTGCAAGTTGCATATATGAGAGAATGCATTGGCATAGGGTTTTCAAAAAATTTCAGGAAGCTCCAGTCATGGAAGGGTTAAATTGCAATGGCCAGTTGCGATGTCTGCATTTTGCCGCTCACAGAAGTATGATGCATTATAATGTAAAGGTTGACATGGACATGTTGAAAATTGGAATCTATGCAATACAGCAAAGTTTCCCAGAAAGTATTGTATAGATTCCGGGTATACAATAATAGATATGAATCGAGGACCAAGCCTTGAAATAGTGTGTCTGTCATTTGCAGAATGAGGTCCCCAGAGGGTGAATTTAGTTATGCTACCCCGCTATGCGGGTAGCATCACCAAATTCACCCTCTGTGGACCTCATTCTGCTTACACCTCAGCAGAATGAGGTTCCCAGAGGGTGAATTTGGTGATGCTAGCCCGCTATGCGGGGTAGCATCACTAAATTCACCCTCTGGGGACCTCATTCTGCAAACGACAGACACACTATTTCAAGGCTTGTCGAGGACACCTGTCCAGAAAAGTTTCTATCAATCCAAATGGCAGTGGCCCCCAATTTGAACCACTCTGGATGGTGGCCATCTTGGATCCGGTGGGGTGTATATTTAGGGTGTCTTGGGGACCACCCTTCAACGCCCTTTTTTGAATGGAAGTTGCCTTCTTGAATATCTGCACAGTGTGGTGGAATATCAGATTTAATTTTGGGAATTATGTGGGCATCTATTATGTGAGCCTTTTGGTGAGCCTTCTTGTACCCACATACAAGAAAAAATCTGATATTCCAGCACACTATGTGGATTATAATATCCACCAAACACATGTTTATATCTGAGAACAACGTTTACATGTATATCAGAAAATCTACCTAAATTTTCAATCAATCTGCTTTATTCTGTATGCTTGTTATCTGTATACCGGGTAGCAAAAATAATTCATTATATTTAGCAAGTTTTGTCTTCTCATGAATGCATCGTGAAATAGTCTGAGTGTCATTTATAAATTATGTCAGTAAATTCCCTAGCATGTTGCAATTTGTGTTAACATTATTACGAATAACTCAAATTTAAAATTGAAGTGTTAAGCACTGAGATCGGTAGTGCAGCCATTTCATTTCAACTGGTTAATATATATTGTCCCCACATCCGATTGTAACTAGCAATTTGATTGGCTACAACGCCATGTTTAAATCACCATGTCCCCCGTCACCCTTGACAGCGGGGTATAAGAGAATGTGCGCCAAACATCGGGGGTATTTGAGCACATGAAACATTGGGGTAATATGAATGACCCTTGAACTGGCAGTTTCCATCAATTGTGATGTTGCTCTCGCACGCCAAATTTGATGTCACCTGACGCTGGATCCTTAGGTCAGCTACTGAATTATTCTTATTGGTGTAAATTAATCGGATAACCTATGAAAAACACACTTAAATTAAGGAGACTTGGTTATTGTTGTGGAGACAAAATCGTTATCTCCAGCAATATCGAAGGGTACATGGAGATTTAATACTTGGATGTCTCTTTTTTAACCCATCGGCTCCGCCTCGGGGTTCAAAATCGACATCCAGGTATTAAATTTCCATGTACCCCCGATGTTGCCAAAGATAACTAATAATATCGGTATTATACTTCATGGTAATAAACTGCAAACTGATAAATAAAAGTTATAGAATCAATCCACTTTCGTAACTAAAAATATGTATGAAAATACATTGTGAATGTTGACTTTTCTAAGAGTAAGGATGCTGTTGCAAGCAACATACGCCAACAAAGCATGCTCTGTGACATTGCTACCAACCAGTGATATCATTTACGAATGGTATGAGAGGTCAACTTCTCCAAGTTATTTTAACCTTTCTCGCTTGCATCCTATTAAAGGTACGGGAGGCCTTGGCGGTGGGTATGCTGTGAAAATATTTCCACCGGTCAAAAACCGCCACAAACAGAAAGAATATTAAAATGTAGACAGACTTTGTCCGTATACAAATAAGAAATATCGCATAAACAGTATGTTATTGTCATATGTTTGACCATTGTTATGTAAACAAAAGTATAAAAAGTTACTGTTCTGGTGTTTGTTTATATTATGATGGTAAACATAAAGAGCGTTCTTTGTTGCTGAATTCCTGATATGGAACTAATAAAGAGCGTTTATATCATTTGTGTGTGATTAGCCAGTAACACTGTGCTGTCTTCTGTAACACAATCAGGCTCTTGCTTAGGTAAAATATAGTAGGTCTTTATGATAGCATGCTGTTTACACGATGGTCATGGTATATATGAACGAAACTATATGCGTTTTAATGTTTAATGTTTACGATGATTGGAACAAATATGAATATTTTCGACAACTAAGGCCTCCCGTGCCTTTAAGTTTATCCATGTAGAAGAGGATTCTTTAAAAATTATGAAATCTTTGTTTAGTGTAAAATGAAATATATTGTTTGCATTGTAGTTGCGCCATTAGGTCATTATGCAATTGAAAACTGGAAAGTGGAGCATTCAGTTTTGAAATGTTTAACACCCTGATTAGAATCTTGGTGACCTATATAAACATAAAATACAGAGTTTGTTCTATTATTTGAAAACTTTAGATCAAGTTTTATCATTGTGCCATCTGCCTAAGTACAGGAATCTTATTTATTAACCTACCCAAGCATTTTCAGCTCAACTTTGACAAAGTCAAGTTTGAGCAATTGCCATGGGTTGGCATCTGTCATCCATGAATCCGCCCAACAATTTTTCATATGGATCTTCTGGATGATCTCCAGTTTGGACCCATTGATTATTTCCGAAATTCGTTAAAAACATGGCCACCACCAGCCATCTTGGATTTCACTTCTGAATTCATCTGCACACCTGGCAGCCCACATTTGAACATATTGAATTTGAATGATTTTCAATGAAAACATATAAAAACAAGTAATATCACTAAGGGTTCTTATTATTGATATCACAGTACCTTCTTAAATACCAGTTTTGTTGCTTTTAGCAACATAATTCTGCATTTTAGCTGGGAGAATCTAACTCACTTTAGAGTGATGCTTCTATAACTTACATGTATTACACAGACCGGAACCAATGCATCATGGGTGTGTAATAGCGTAATATCTTGTTTCCTCAGCCCAGTGCGTGACACAGTGGTTGTGAACGATAGATGGGGCAAGAATACTCGCTGCAAGCACGGAGGATATTTTAACTGCCACGACCAGTACAACCCAGGTGAGGAGAATGACTAGAGCAAACATGTGACCTGCCATATCAAAACCAGTCGTAAGCTGGGATTTCTAAACCTGAGTAAATACATAAAATATAATAAAAATGCCAAAATTCCAAAAAAATCAGATTTTGGGTTTTTGACACATTTGTATATATTAGTTCTACTCTCAAATAAAGTGGCATAAGTGAAATTGTGTCTATTTTCATGCTTTTGTAATCTGGACATATATTGATTAATATTTATTCGGAATTTAGTTAATTTGATTGTCTTTGAATGCGGTTATCTCCGATACAGCCATAAACAGATTGCTTTGATGATTTTTATTACATGCCTGTTCCTGGAAACACACATCATCGTTTTAGGCCATATCATCTTTTTCAAGCAATTCCACATGTGAGCATGAAACCGGAACAATAAAACAAAAGCATGTTCACACATGTCAAGACAAGCCCTGTCTGTTTCTGTAAAAACTCTAAAAAGTCTTTTTTTTAAATTAATGGATTCTATGATGGGTGGTGTGTAATAAACACAGAACAACACAGGTGTGAATGAGTTGGTCGACACAGTACTTGTGCTATCTCGGAAGGATAGAACATGAGGCTGTTCCACTTTGTCTATCCTTCCGCAATGGCACTCATTCCATATTGACAAACCTATTCACCACTCATGTCATTCGGTGTATATTCAGTTCATAGGACAGACATCTATTGAGCTATTTAATATCCTCCATTTTCCAGCAGATGCACCTTCTATTTCTTATTTCCCCCATGTGGACTGTCTGGGACATTGAGATTATTTACAGTAATGCCCTAAGTAATCGACTCTTTAACCACAGCAGAATTATGGGTAACTTTTCAGGATTTAGTCGGAAATATGGCTTGTTGCCATTCATCGGAAAGCTCACGGGGAGAGCTTTCCAATGAATGGCAACAAGCCATATTTCCGACTAAATGTTGAAAAGTTACCCATAATTCTGCTGTGGCTAAAGAGTCGATTACTTAGAACATTACTGTAGCTTCAAGGCCCACAATGACACAAAGGCTCTTACTAGTTCCTTATTATCAGGCCTGAGAATAAGGTGTCTGTCATTTGTAGAGTGAGGCCCCCAGAGGGTGAATTTAGTGGTGCTAGCCCACTATGCAGGGTAACGTCACTAAATTCACCCTCTGGGAACCTCATTCTGCAAGTGACAGGCACACTAAACTCAGACTTGCTTGTTATACCCCCTGTGGTCCCTTGAGTCTGATGACAAAAATTTGTCCAGGTCATTTTGCCATGGGACAGCCATTACCAACGGCTCCTGATTCAACAGTGCACATAACACAGGGTCATCCCCGGACATAACACTATGAGAGGAGTTGAGGTACAAAATTATCCAGTACCTTTTTCGATGTGTCTGAGATTCTATTGCTACTGAAAAGCATTGATCATGGCATTGATGGTCAGTTCATGATGCTCATGATACTGGAAATGCAGATGGCGATACAAAGTCTGGCCGATACCTTGTGAGATTTGAACAAAAGGTATATATCAGAGGTCAACCCACTAAGCAACTGAGCTCAAAAGAGGACTTGGTGGTCGTGGAGTTCAAGATCAGTGTTCATCATCTACAGTAATGCCCTAAATAATCGACTCCTTAACCACAGCAGAATTATGGGTAATTATTCAGGATTTAGTCGGAAATATGGCTTGTTGTCATTCATCGGAAAGCTCTCAGTGAGAACTTTCCGATGAATGGCAACAAGCCATATTTCCAACTAAATCCTGAAAAATTACCCATAATTCTGCTGTGGTTAAGGAGTCGATTATTTAGTGCATTACTGTATCAATGTTATTAATTTAATATCATTGACACTTTTGAAACAGGTGTACTACAGAAGCACAAATGGGAGAATGCTATGACATTGGACAGAACAGGACATTGGTGCTACAGGGCACGTGCACGGGCAGAAGATTTTTATACAATGGATGAACTGCTGAGAAAATTAGCTAAAACTGTCAGGTTAGCCTCATTATCAGATGTTATTTCATTATGTACCGATCATGTATCACTGGTATGCTGTTTGGAATAACTTTATGTTAAGTGCTTGTTTCTGAAGAATATTCTGATTATGATTTTGCAGTTGTTCATACCGGTACAACATGTTCCTGGTTGTAAGATGTTAAAAGTACCTGTCGAAATAGTGTTGATTTAAGTTATACAATGGAAATAATAATAGTAAGCAACATGAGGCCTACAGTATAATGCCCTAAATAATCGACTCCTTAACCACAGCAGAATTGTGGGTAATTTTTCAGGATTTAGTCGGAAATATGGCTTGTTGCCATTCAATCAGAAAGCTCTCAGTTATATTAAAGAATGCACTTTTAGTGATCTATAATTGAAGTTCCATTATTTCAGTTGTGGTGGTAATCTCTTGCTCAATGTTGGACCGACAGCTGATGGAACACTCATACCCATATATCAAGAAAGGCTTCGCCAACTTGGTGAATGGTTAGGAGTGAATGGAGAGGCTATATACTCATCAAAGCCATGGAAATATCAGAACGACACTGTCACCTCAAACATATGGTATGTTACATGTTCATGTAAGACATTATTTAAGTTGTAGACCAGTCCGTGTTTTAGCTCAACATAACTTTGAACTATTGCCATGGGTTGGTTGTCGTCCATCTGTGCATCTAGCCGTCTGTCCATCCGTCCATCAACAGTTTCTGTTAGCACACCCTACAGGTCACATCTTCCATTTGATCATCACCAAACCTTATACATGTATTGATCTTCGGGGTACCTTTAGATAGGAGCCATAGTTTTTTTTTTTCTCCCAAAAATAAAATAAAAAACATGGCTGCCATCTTGGATTTCAAATTTGAATCAATTGACACACCCTGCAGCCCACATTTTTTGGAGAATTGTTTTTATAATTTACAGGCATGTTTGGGATCAATTCTAGATGGGAGCTGTCGAATTTGAACAATTTTCAATGAAAAACATGTCTGTTGCCTGCCATCTCAGATTTTACTCCTTGCATTGCTAAATCCTTTGACAATCCTACAGACCACATCCAAACTTCATTTGAATATTTTGGGTGAACACTAGATGCGGGCCATCAAATTTTTCCATATTTTGTTGAAAAACATGGCTGCAAGCGGCCATCATGGATTTTACTCTTTGTATGACTAAATCCTTCGGCACACCCTACAGGCCACCTCTCTCATCCGATTATCACCAAACTTCATAGGGATCTTCGGGGTGACCTCTAGATGGGAGTCATTGATTTTTTCCGAAAATTGTTAATGAGCATGGCCACCAGCAGCCGTCTTTGATTTCAAATTTGAATCCATCAGCACACCCTGCAGCCCACATTTATTGGAGAATTGTTTTTGAAAATTCACAGACATGTTTAGGATCACCTCTGGATAGGAGCTATAAAATTTGAAAACAAATTTATTAAAAACTTGGCCACCGCCAGCCATTTTGGATTTCACTCTTTGCATCACTAAATCCTTTGGCACACTTTACAGACCACACCCCTCATCCGATCATCACCAAACTTCATATCGATAGTCTGAGCGACCACTAGATGGTAGCCATAATTTTTTTCCGAATTTCGTAAAACATGGCCACCAGCATACATCTCGGATTCTACTCTTTACATAATCAAATCCTTCGGCACACCCTACAGGCTACATCCTTCGTCCGATCTTCGGGGTAACCTCCAGATGGGACCCATCAATTTTTTCGAAATTTGTGGTGCAGCATTAAAGAACCTGTACCAGTGCATTCTCTTATATATGCACTGGCTTACATAGTTAATTTAAATATGGTTAGGCCAATGTATTCTCTTATATATGCAAGACTTCCTATGTCGACTCCCATATATAAGAGAATGCATTGGCACAGGGTTTTCGCAAAATTTCAGGAAGATCCAGTCATGGAAAGGTTAAAGGCTGGTACATGTACTTGAAAAGCAATATCACAGGCAGCAAAACTGTGGTGTTATTACACTATCAATTGCCCCCACAGGGTTAATGTTCACTCTTGGCCGAAAAATGTTTTGGCCAATTTTTTGGCCAGTTCTGACTTGTTTTGCCAAATTTCAATCCGCATTTTCTAGTCTCACAATTAATGAATATTTTTGTTTTATTTAACCTTTAAAATTCTAATAATTATGTCCATACCTTCAAATATCATGTCTGGACGTTTTTAAACCCACCATTGTTACTTGTCAATATACCACTACCCACCATCTACCATTCAGCCCTATGACTGTCAAAGGATTCATTAGTGTTAATACTCATTACTGTTTTATTGCATTTGGTGGCCCATTGTTTGATTGTGCACTGCCATGTGTGCCTTTTGTTACCCATTATGCTGCATCACCTAATCAATCATACTATAAATTTTATTCATGTCACTCCAGTTACAAAATCAATTTGGGTTTTTTAATTAGATTTCAGATTTTCAAAACTGTGGCCAAAAGTTTTGTTAAATGAAATTTTGTTTTGGCCATCTTCCAATGACCAATTTGGCCTATGACAGCGTGAACCCTGCCCAGGGGCAAGCCTTGAAATAGTGTGTCTGTCATTTGCAGAATGAGGTTCCCAGAGGGTGAATTTAGTGATGCTACCCCGCATTGCGGGCTAGCATCACCAAATTCACCTTCTGGGAACCTCATTCTGCTGAGGTGTAAGCAGAATGAGGTCCCCAGAGGGTGAATTTGGTGATGCTAGCCTGCTATGTGGGGTAGCATCACTAATTTCACCCTCTGGGGACCTCATTCTGCAAATGACAAAAATCAGCTTAATAGGGTAAATACATTTTTTTTTATGTTACATATTTTCAGGTTCCAACCAGTTGTCCAGTTGTTGTTTACACAACCCACACCAAAATTGATTTTATGAAATAAAGTGGTCATAAACAAGAAAATAGGCAGAAGTCTAGTAGACCTGCTGAAGTTTTGCGGTCTGAAGCCCAAATACATGTCAGAATCTAGTTTCGGTTAAATAGCCTTGATAATAATTAAGTTAAAGATACCTAAACCTGAGAGAAATATCTCTGGAATGCTGACTGAGAATTCTGACCTAAATGATCAATGAAACTTTTGTTGTAATTAAAATCAATCAACTCATGATTCTCCTGCAGGTATACATCCAAGACATCAGAGAATCGAGTTCGTGTATACGCTATTCTAACAAACTTGCCTACTGGAGAAGGATTAGTCCTGGGTGCACCCCAACCATCAGAGGCGACAACAGTTTCCATGCTGGGATATAAGGGCAACTTTGATTGGCTCCCTGTGCCTTCTGGAGGAATAGAAGTACAAATCCCATTGATGCCGCTGAAATTGATACCTTGTCAGTGGGCCTGGGTACTCGAATTCAAGAATCTCAGTAACTAATGCTAATTGTTTATGAATTGGTGCTATTGCTATTCTTAACCCTTCCATGACTGGAGCTTCCTGAAATTATGCGAAAACCCTGTGCCAATGCATTCTCTTATATATGCAAGTCTCCCATAGGGAGCCTCGCATATATAAGAGAATGCATTGGCCTAACAGTATTTACCTTCTCCTTGTAAGCCAGTGCATTCTCTGATATATGCGAGGCTCCCTATGGGAGACTTGCATATATAAGAGAATGCACTGGCACATTATCTTTAATGATGCACCAGCACAGCTCCCGTCATGAAAGGGTTAAGATTTCTTCTCAAATAATTGTGCAATAAGAACTGACTGAAGGAAAAAAAGAAATTGGGCTGACGTTATTATTGTGACACATTGAAATGATAATTTTTTCATTTACAGGTGTAAAGTCATAAATACCTTCAGTAATTTTGAAATGTTCAAGTTCAAATAGTTCCATCATTTGGGTGCTCACTCCAAAACATTGACTATAGTGAACTGAGGATCCCCCTAACTAAAAAACAACTCCAGTCTCCATCATAGTAATTAACGTTTCACAGGAGTTAAATTGGGCCTTTTTATAGTTCTCTAACATTTAGACCAAATACTGAAAATTACGTGATTCCCACTTGACATTGACACAATCAAAAAGATAAGCTAAATGTTCACATATGTCCTCAAGCTGACACTCAATGATGTCCAGAACAATAAATATCGAATATTTCATAAATATATATAAACTAGCTGATGTGCCTGACTTCATCCGGGCTATTTAGGGATTCCTTTGTGAGCGAAGAACGTTGAAAAGTATTAGGAGAAAGAACAAAACTATTGTTCGATTGGTCCAGAAATATGAGCATATATGAGCGAGGTCAAGGTCAAGGACATGGTCGCACGTGAAATTGGACCCACCCATATTGTTCCCGGTATCAAAGTAGGCCCACATACCATTTTTGAGTCAGATTTTTCGAGTCTATAACATACATACATATATACACATAGACTGAAGTTCCAAAATATATGATAGATAAAACAGCCGACATGTTGACGGAAGTAAATATGGATTCAATCAACTCACATGCGTCAATAAGCCAAACGAGATCACAGTTTGGCTAAATCACACTTCACTTTATTATTTTGTTGTTGTTTGGTGATCGGGTCACACACGACTTGTCATTGGAAATTGGGGCAATCCTCAGGTTATTCGGGCTTATAAAGGATTTTCAGAAACAAGTGCACATGTTAGGATATAAATGTACTTTTTGTAGACATGGGTACATGTTGGTCTACCAACCGACAGCATTTGACAATTTTAATTCTGTAAATGCTTGTCACTTATAAAAGCTGGGTAACCTCATTGCTGAATTCCATGTGAACTTGACCAATTCACCTTTTCGGGTGGTACAGTAATGCTCTAAATAATCGACTCCTTAACCACAGCAGAATTATGGGTAACTTTTCAGGATTTAGTTGGAAATATGGCTTGTAGCCATTCATCGGAAAGCTCTCACTGAGAGCTTTCCGATGAATGGCAACAAGCCATATTTCCGACTAAATCCTGAAAAGTTACCCATAATTCTGCTGTGTTAAGGAGTCGATTATTTAGAGCATTACTGTATGTTCATGTAATATTTAACAATGTTCCATTGCTCGTTGTTAAGTAAATCATGTCATGAATCTCTACTCTGGCTATGTCATGAAGATCATGTTCCACCACTTCGAAACCTCGGAACTTTTTTGATGTTCGACATGGAAATTTATAACAAATAAAAATAATGCAGGTAACATACTTCTTAGTTAACGCCTGTTCCTTATTTTTTATGTATTTCGCAGTAGGTGAAAGTCCCAACTCAATATTGCATGATTTTGCATGATCGATTCAATTTTTATTGCAAAATTTTCTCACACAAGTCGGCTAATTCTCGAGCTGGGACCTTCATCTACTGTGAGATACATTCTTACGGAATATGTATTTCAATGTTATAAAGTTCCCCATCAGAAGTTAAAAATGTTCCCAGGTTTTGAACTGGTGTAATATGTTATGTATGGATGTAGCCAGTGTAGAGATTCATGACATGATCTAGTTGTTTAGGAATTCCAAATCTCATCAGTTTTGTGGATAAAAATCCATAATTCTCCAAACTTTTTTCATATTTTCTTTTAAAACATGTTTCCACATTGTTATAGACATGTACACCTGAACTTGTATGTAAACCTGTAGACATTGTTTTTTTATTTCATAAAAATATTAATTTTCATCTGAACACTATGACATATAATTCATTTTTATAACTCTTCTACATCGTTAAACTCAAAATGAATAACTAATGATTAATTACCATTTATGATTAATAACTAATTATTAATAACCATTGATCATTAATGACTAACGATTAATAACAATTGATGATTAATAACTAATTATTAATAATCATTGATTATTATCAACTAATGATAAATAATCATTGATAATTAATAACTATTGATTGATAACCATTGATGGTTAATAACTATTGATTGATGATTAATAACTAATGATTAATATCCGGTATTAGTCATAACTGCTCTTCTATTTAGTATTAGTGTTAGCATGGGAAGTATAATAGATATGGTTACCACCAGCATCAGTTGGCTGAGTTATACACCCTCTAGTTTATGTTACATTTTGTTAGCTCTATCTGGTTTTTAAACGATCTGTTATTTAAAGCCGATAATTTGCAGATACTGATTTTGATTATCTGTGTGTCTGTTTTGTGAATGTTATGTTGTTTCTTGTATGTATATATGAAATTATGTTCTGATAGATTAGAATGCATGGTGAGAGTTGGACTTCTGGGATAAGGTGATATCCAGGTGCTATCTATTATTAACATGTTACAGAGCATTGCCTGGTGTATTAACAGAGTTTAACTGGTACATAGAGAATACATACAGTTTATGTTTGAAATGAAATATCTATCTCATGAGTGTCTGAAAAGAAATATAAAATTTTCACAAATGGCTGCAAACCACAAGTGAAAATTTGATATTTCTTTCCAGACATGATTGAGATGTTTCAGGTATTCAAACAAAAAACTGTTGGTATTCATTTTATTATATGCACCTTATTAAAGCTCCAAATTTCTAAGCTATGCGGAATTTTTACTTTTAATAGTACAGCCATTTGAACAACACTTTGGAAGAATACTTCCAACAAATCATAGGTGCACAATTACCTAGATAGCAACAAGACTCGTGCAAAGAAATGAAGCACGGAATCGAAACTAAGAAGTCTCTGTTTCACTGCAGTCAAAATATATAAATTCCACATACCAGCTATAGCCAATCAAAAATGCTGATTTTGCTGATATGATGACACTTGAATGTCAAGAGTGTCTATTTCAACTTAAAGTGCATGTGATTTTCTTCGGGAAGTTTTTTGCTTGTTTTACTTCTGCGTTCTACTTATGGTGGTTCTCCTGTGAAATGGCGGATTAAATTATAAGAAATAACTTATGTTTTGAATAAGGTTATAGGTAATAACCGATAAGTTTGCAGACAATTTACTATAATGCACGATTATAGAATTTGTCTTCAAATTTTTTGCTCGTGTAAACCACCGGCAGGCTACAGTGAAATATAACAACATCTACATTGAAATAACGAAATCGTATTTCACTGTGGCTTCTAACAGATACATTCGAAGATATACCTTTTGGTTATTTCCCGCTATTTTATAGGCAAGCATAAAATGAAATTCCAAATGCCTTGGATTGTCAGGGAGGTAATGAATTTTCTGTTTCTTTCTTCAGTCTACAGTAATGCTCTATAATTAATCGACTCCTTAACCACAGCAGAATTATGGATAATTTTTCAGGATTTAGTCTGAAATATGGCTTGTTGCCATTCATTGGAAAGCTCTCGGTGAGAGCTTCCGATGAATGGCAACAAGCCATATTTCAGACTAAATCCTGAAAAGTTACCCATAATTCTGCTGTGGATAAGGAGTCGATTATTTAGGGCATTACTGTATATGACTAAATGTGTATGAGCAAAAAAATGAAATCACCATGACGTTCGCAGATTATTCTCACCTTAATATTATAGACGAATCTACCTAAGGCCAAAGAAAAAAGATGCTATGTTTCCGCACATCGACTGACCCTATAAATAACCCGCGGACCCTAAACTTTTTATTGATATTTTGAGAAAAAGTCAATTTTTTTTACTGTTTTTACCACCAATGCTCATACATATTGATGATCATTTAAATAGGGTGCAAAACACATGGTTTCTAACACATCCCTGTGAAAAGTGACCATGAAGTGACAGCTGTCTCAAAATCCCCAGGTGTGTGATGGGTTGTGGATTGATGGGCATACATTTTGCAATTTTAATTTCCTGAGAGTGGATCTCATGCCTGCTTTATGTCTTGTTTGGGACTTATGGAACACTATCAACAGACATTGTGGTGTGTATCTGTATATATACATGTATAGAGGTTACCACCACATATGTTAGGAGTAGAGCTTCTGTTTCCAAAAACCAGGCATGCTCAGTTGGGTGTACTGGCTACCCCCAGACCCAGACAATGGGATGTAGTCTTCATAATACAAGTACGGTATAATAGCGGTATTATTGGTCAAATTCTTATAAAAATTTATAGCCAAATTTATGAAAATGTGGTATGTGAATAATAAAAAACATACTTAAGCATGAAGTAAGTTTGATCTTTTATTAATCTTAATGTATATTTCCACTGTGTTGATCAAGTAATACTTTCCCCACAACACGGGTTGGCATTTTATCTCACTTCGGTCAAGGTAGTTCAATATTTCTGCAGCTGGATAAAAAATATCAAAATTAAATTAAAAAAAATAAAATCCCTACCTACCTACGCTAATTTTTTTGCTCCGTTAGCGGAAACATACAATTTTTTTTTTTGGCCTAAGCAGAATGAGGTTCCCTGCTATGCCACTAATATCTTCGCATGCTAATCATTTGTATAACACACGCGCTGTTGAAATCGGACCAGCAGTCGGGGAGAAAAATGCAGACAGACGGATGGACAGACAGATCATACTCTTTTATATATATAGATTTTTTTAGAAGTGAAAATGAGTGAGTCATCAAATTAGTTTGACATTTTCAGCGAGTTAAATTAGTTTATTTCAATCAGGGTGTGAAGGAAATACCCATCTATATAACCTATCAGATACACTAACAAAAATAGACATACAACATTTTAGAATTAAAGGTCAATCCACACCGGGCGCGAGCACGTGTTTTTTACGGCCGTTTTCTGTGACAATGTGACTTCACAAGCTTGGAATGGATTGGGACCAAACATTAACCAGACGATCCTGTTATTACATGTACCTCGAGCCAGGCATTTTGTCTTCTCATTTATCCTTGCACTTCAGTTATCAGGATGTCGCTAAAGTCCTCCACCACTTTGTTATCGCGACGACGAATGAATGTGTCACATTCAAATAGGAGGAATACGCGCATATAAATATCCTATTTGACAGCAGCCCAATTATCCCACTGGTTTGCCTCAAAGCGAGAAATCAGCATAAAATCGCCTCATGATAAGCGATTCAGTCGCTTGCGGTGTGAGTATAACAATTGCGTGCTTTGAACTGCTAAGGACAACAGAAAATGGCCGTTATAATCGTGCGCTCGCGTCTGATGTGGATTGACCTTAAGAATCACATTTTGGTTCTAAGCAACATTTCACAACACACTTTTCCAGAAAAATGGCATTGATATTTGAAAAATAGAATTGTAGCTTGATTATCGTACCCATAGATTCGTCTCAAAATGGCACAAATTGACCCTCCGATGATATGCATTTGTTTGTTACACTCTACTTTTTATCGTAACTGGTGTGGCATTACTCCGGGATGAGCATTCTATGCAATACTTTACTTTTCATTTGTGTTGAGATGTCAATTGTATACAGATACCTATTAATTCTTGCATTTTTATACTAAAGTATATTTTAAATATTTATATGATAATTATTATCTGATTACTGCATGTACTTGAGTAACATATTTTTTTGTACATGTTGACCACAATACCGACTGAAATTTAATTAAATTGAGAAACAGTCACCCTAAGTTTGCCTTACCAAAGTTACTTGTGCTGAAGGGGTCACTCTCACCAAAAAAAGTGTTGAAATGTGCTGAAGGGCACACAGGGTTTGTGATCGCCACTAACATCGTTACTTAAAGTGTGTTTCTGAAAGTCTGGTGCCCATTAGCAGTTTGTTTTCAGTTCATTTTAATGTTCATTGGAACGTAAACAATTATTCTCTAACAGAAATCATGGCAGATACGAAAACTAAACGTCATTTAGAACGACATTTCAAACCCTGTGTACCCTTCAGCGCATTTTCAAATCCTGTGTACCCTTCAACCCTTTTTTTGGTGAGAGTGACCCCTTCAGCGTTTTTACTTGTACATGTTAACCCTTTACCCAACAAACCGGCCAAAACCGGCCAAATAAAGCTTCAACAGCCTAAAATATCTTCGGTCTGTCTCAATAGAACCATACAAATATGGATATCATTGGAACCGGCTCCTTGACCACATTGTAATAGTCACAGTTATGCCCTGTGCCAATGCATTCTCTTATATATGCGAGTCGACCATAGGTCGCCTCGCATATATAAGAGAATGCATTGGCCTAAAAAGAATCTTTTTTTAACACTTTTTACCATTTTTTCTTACATTCTTTAACAATTTTATAATTTTTAATGTGTTAAGCCAATGCATTCTCTTATATATGCGAGGCGATCGACCTATGGTCGACTCGCATTTATAAGAGAATGCATTGGCACAGGGCCGTTCTGATGGGTAAAGGGTTAATGTGTGTATGTTCATTTGCCTGATGAAGGCTGTATAGCATAAAACTTGTATTATATAAAATAAACAATGGTGGACAATGGTGTTACTCATACTCCATCGAATATATGTTTGCCATAATATACATCGGCGTTTACAGTGCTCATCTGAGCTGTTAAATCACTTGTTCATGTAACTGCTAACTGACATATCTCACTATATAATGATTATTATAGGCTTATTCATGATTGAAAATGTTGATATTTTTGTGATATTCCTACTGTTATTCTCAATTTTCTCAATAAACTGGATTTTTTTAAATTATTTTTGTTGGGTCATATATAGTTATGGGGAAAGATTATTTTGCCCCACTTTTTGAAGAAATACATGTATGGGGTGTGTACTGGATTGACTGCATCCCATCCGCTGTCCGACGAGCTGTCCGTCATTTGGTATTGAGGTTTGCCATCATAACTGCTTTCAAAAGAGGGGCAAATGTCAGTTAATGACTGTTTCCCGTTCTAGAGTTATCCTTTATCTGAAAAATGTGGGGTTTTTGTCCGACCGTGCGGATATCTCAGCCAAGGGTTATTGGATCTGACTGAAATTTGTAATAGAGGTTCATCATCATGACAGCTTTCAAAAGAGGGCCAAATGACGTTGATCAAATTTTCCATTCTACAGTTAACTGTTGTTTATCTGGAAATCTGTGTTTTTCGTCCATCTGTGCAGATATCTCAGCCATGGGTTATCGGATCTGAATTAAATTTTATATGGAGGTTTGCCATCACGACTGCTTGCAAAAGAGTTTCCTATGATGTTGTTTGCATTTTTTTTTTAAACTGAGTTATGGCCCTTAATTTGCCAATTGTTCACAATTGTGTCCGTCTGGCTACTTCTTTCCGCCATCATTATTTTTATTTTGTGCAGTCTTGATACCTCGAGATCTTGGTGCTTGGCAATTGAAGCATCAAATTGTACTTGTATTGTTAGCCATATATATATAGTTACATACCATTCTGGTTTCCATGGATCAAAATAAATCGGATAAATATGCAAAATACTTTTTACGAACTTTTCATGCTGTAGAAAGACTTCTTCAAGACAGCGTCTGGAAAAATAGTACTCGTTTTTAGCTCACCTGAGATGATCTCTCTAGTGGAGCTATAGTCATCACTCCCATGCGTCGTCTGTCCATCAGTCCGTCCATCCGTCAACAGTTCTTTAGTCATCTTCTCAGCACTGCAAGACCGAATGAGTTCATATTTTGTATGCCACTACTATGGACAATTCACCCCACACATAATTGTCCCCGGCTCACAAGTGTCTGCATCAGTATAGTACTATATGTCCGTAGACACTTCAAGCATGCTGTGATAACTCAAACATTTTCTATCCAATTGGAACCAGATATAATTTATGATTGCTGCGATAACTCAAAACATTTTTATCTGATCAGAACCATATTTGGTATGTGAGTTCCTCCGACCAAAATGCAGATCGAGTTCGAACGTGGGCTTGATCCGATTTATACCAGAGTTATGGCCCCTTTTCGACTTAGAAATATCCAGATTTGTGGATACCCGATGATAACAGGCTTGCCACAATGAGAGATGTAAGACAATTTTATCCCATTTAGACTAACCTGATTTATTGAATTTAAGCTATTTTTAGCTTTCATGTATTATAATGTGTAAAGGACTTCCTTGTTAATACATGGTAGGGAGAATTGCTATAAGACCTATTTTTAAATTGTTCATAGGGTCATGGAGTGAATTTTAGGGGCCCCCGAGGGATTAATATATGTAGAGCTATGGGTTTTCATGAATTTCATATCGAGAACAGAAATCAATGCTTTTCTATGTATGGAAAAAAATATATTGGTTACTATAAGAGCATTTAGGGCTGTTATCAGTTTATCATTTCATGGACTTCAGGGGTTCCTAGACAGGAGGCAATAAATTGATAAGATAACATTAAATCAAACAAGTACTTCAAAAATCTTTTTCTCCAATCCAAGATGGTAAATGTTGTTAATAATTGGTGTGGATTATTGCCAGGAACCACAGTTTACAATTTGTTCATATTGTCATGGTTGATTGAATTATAGGGACCACAGAGCACTTAGAAGATTAACATTGAAGGTTATGGCACAGGGGCCTGTAACGCGCTCCGCTGTCCGCCCCCCTTTTGCGCTGCCCATATACGCCGCTGCTATATACGCGCCTGCTTCACGCTAATGGTATAATAATAACACAAGGGTAACTGTAGAAATTCACCTTTTTACCATCACTCGCCGATCGATCAAATATAGCTCATTCACACCAGTAATGCCACAGATGTAACCACGGATGTATCGGCGAAGAATTCATCTTTCAATCAATACCACAAACTCCCATCAAAACCATTCATATACATAGCATTTGATAATTTTTTAACCACCGAATATTGTCTCCGAAGACCTGCGAAGACCGTAAATTTTCATTTTGATCCGGCTCAATACAAAATGTCGGAAATCTTCTTATAACTTCACCCCCGCGCGGCTTACTATAATTAAAAATCGGCCAAACGATCAACTAAACGTTTGGCGCTCAGTGATTTCTTGTCGGCTAATAATTTATTTACTCATACAAATCAACAGATCGTCAGTAAACAATTTCTATAGAGGAGAAATCTGTCGATAATTCCAACTTTAAAACAAAACTTTGTCAAGTCACAAAGTTCCTAATTTTAATATTCATGACTGACATGGTAGAAACAGCCAATCACCGCTCAGTGTTAGAATCGAGGTCCTCATTTTAATATTCATTATGACCTGACCTCGATTCTAACACTGAGCGGTGATTGGCTGTTTCTACTTGTGACTTGAGAAATTTTTGTTTTAAAGTTGGAATTATCGACAGATTTCTCCTTTATAGAAATTGTTTGAAGTTATAAGAAGATTTCCGACATTTTGTATTGAGCCGGATCAAAATGAAAATTTACGGTCTTCGGAGACAATATTCGGTGGTTAAAAAATTTATCAAATGCTATGTATATGAATGGTTTTGATGGGAGTTTGTGGTATTGATTGAAAGATGAATTCTTCGCCGATACATCCGTGGTTATATCTGTGGCATTACTGGTGTGAATGAGCTATATTTGATCGATCGGCGAGTGATGGTAAAAAGGTGAATTTCTACAGTTACCCTTGTGTTATTATTATACCATTAGCGTGAAGCAGGCGCGTATATAGAAGCGGCGTATATGGGCAGCGCAAAAGGGGGGCGGACAGCGGAGCGCGTTACAGGCCCCTGTGAATTTACGACATTATTATGTATTATCCCCTCGTCAAGTTTCGAGCTACAGTGTCATTGACACTTTCATTTCTAGAGTGAAAGAAAATACATGATGTAACTTTGAAGTTCTGTAGATATCACACCAAGTCTTTGTAAACATACACTCAGATTCATACTGACACTATGTTTTATATGTGGGTATGTACATGTAGTTTACTCCAGACTGTATCACACCATGCATGTTCATTAGTTTGGCTTCATATTTTCCATTCCTCAAACAAGTAAAATTGTTAAACATCATACAATACAAATTTAACCTTTAACCCTTTCATGACGGGAGCTGTGCTGGTGCAGAATTAAATATCCTGTGCCAGTGCATTCTTTTATAAGAGAATGCACTGGCTTACAATGTCGACAAGGTAAATATTGATAGTCCAATGTATTTTCTTGTATATGCGAGGCTCCCTAAGGGAGAATATATAAGAGAATGCATTGGCACAGAGTTTTCGCAAAATTTCAGGAAGCTCCAGTCATGGACCTAATGTCCTTGGATATTCTCATTATCCTTACCAAACATCTTACCTGCCACATCCATAAGTTTTCCTCATTATACCCCCCACAACAAAGTTGTTGGGGGGGGTATACTGGAATCAGCTCGTCCGTCCGTCAGTCGTCCATGGACACAAATTTGTCAGGAGTTTTTCTCAGTCGCTTTTTAATCATTTTCCGTGAAACTTGGCACAGACATCAACCACCATGGAACCTGTGCACCTGCGATTATGACGTCTGTCCGACTTTTTTGGTGGAGTTATCCCCCTTTATCGACTTAGAACATTTTCGCAACATGAATAATTTTGTCTGAGCTTTTAATTCCTACATGTTTAGGTCAATAGGTTTAGGATTAGGGTTATGGGTTAGGGTTGTGCACCTGCAAAGGGAATCTATTATTTTATTATGTTAACTAAATATTTACTGACATGTGAAACATCTTAGTGTTTTAAAAGCATCCCATTGGGATAGTCACACTTCTAGTTAGACTTGTGTTGCTGTATAAAATAAACAAAGAATAAAAACAAAAATAACTAGAACAGAAGAGGCAAACAAATTTATACACACTTTTAAAGGCACTTCCGATAATGAACCTCAGTACCATATTTCAATGAGGTCTGATAAACCATGGCTGAGATATCAGAGCAGATCGACAGAATACCATTTTATTACAAACTTGTTCCTGAAAAACACCCGTTCCATCGTCTTGGGCCGTGTCATCAATTATTCTGTTTCAAATGATTCCGCTTGGTTGACTTTGATATCACACAATGTAAGACGTTTGCCTCGACGGTGAAACGGTGTCAGACCGGTTTTCCGAAGACCTATTACTACGAAGGCCCACAACTCCGAAGACCCGATTCTCCGACGGCCCACAACTCCGAAGACCCGATTCTCCGACGGCCCATAACTCCGAAGATCCGATTCTCCGAAAGCCCATAACTCCGAAGGGCCGATTCTCCGAAGACCTATAACTCCGAAGGCCCGATTCTCCGACGGCCCATAACTCCGAAGGTCCGATTCTCCGAAGGTCCGATTCTCCGAAGATTTAGTTTTATCGGGGTATTATCGGTTACTAAATAGTGTACAATCCAGTGGCGAAGCCAAGGGGTCCCAAAATTCCCACTGCCCCCATTAAACCTCTACTTGCTATTTCAGACAATATGGGCCCCTACCAAAACATGTCCAATGTCATGTAAACGCCCGGAAATCGTTCATGGGGCATCAAAATATTCAAACTTTTCCTACTGCCCCAACCTAAATGGGAATCCTGGCCCGCCACTGACTATACACCAGATACTATAACGTTATGTTGGCCCATGAGATGCCAGAGTAAAATGTACAGGGGTGAACGGGGAAGAACTTGTCGCCCCTGTGCATGTTAGGCTACTCTGACATTCTTGCAGCGTTTCGTTATAATATACCCGGTGCACACCAGTGGCAGAGCCAGGGTTCCCATTTAGGTGCACATTAATTAGCATATGTGGGGGATATATCATGCATATATATGATATGCCGAAAGCATATCACGAAGGCCTGATTTGGGGTGCGCATACATGGGAGGGGTCGCACCCAATCGTTGGTCCGGGGGCTCCCCTGGGCAGGAACACAGTGAATATTTGAATGCCTAGGAGGGATTTCCTGACGTTTACATAACATTTGACATGTTTTTTTGGGGCGGTCTTCCCTAGGGCCCCATTAACCCCACCACTGGACTGTACACTATTTAATAAGCGATAAAACATGATCTTCGGAGAATCGGACCTTCGGAGAATCGGCCCTTCGGAGTTATAGACCTTCGATGTTATGGGCGTTCGGAGTTATAGGCCTTCGGAGTTATGGGCTTTCGGAGTTATGGGATTTCGGAGAATCGGGACTTCGGAGTTATGGGCTTTCGGAGAATCGGGGCGTCGGAGAATCTGACCTTCGGAGAATCGGACCTTCGGAGTTATGGGTCTTCGGAAAAACGCTACGTAACCGGTGAAACTGAAACAATAAAATAAAAGCATCATCACAAATGACGATGCAAGCGCTGTCTGTTTTTGAATAAACCTTGTAAGTCTTTTTTTTCTATTAACCCTTTACCCAACAGGAGGGCCCTGTGCCAATGCATTCTCTTATATATGCGAGTCGACCATAGGTCGCCTCGCATATATAAGAGAATGCATTGGCTTAACACATTAAAAATTATAAAATTGTTAAAGAATGTAAGAATTTTTTTTTTTTAGGCCAATGCATTCTCTTATATATGCGAGGCGACCTATGGTCGACTCGCATATATAAGAGAATGCATTGGCACAGGGCATAACTGTAACCATCACAATGTGGTCAATGAGCCGGTTCCAATGATATCCATATTTGTATGGTTTTATTGAGACAGACCGAAGATATTTTAGGCTGTTGAAGCTTTATTTGGCCGGTTTTGGCCGGTTTGTTGGGTAAAGGGTTAATGGATTCTAGAAGGACACTAAACCTGAATATAGTGTGTCTGTCATTTGCAGAATGAGGTCCTCAGAGGGTAAAATTTGTTATGCTACCCCGTACAGTGGGCTGGCATCACCAAATTCACTCTCCGGGGACCATATTCTGCTTAAGCGCATCTTCTGTGAAGTATCTATAGTCTCAAATTAATATTGTTTTTAGTTACTTTTTATACCCCCCCCCCACCCCCGCAACGAGTTGTGGTGGGGTATACTGGAATCAGCTTGTCCTTTCGCCTGTCTAGCCATCTGTCCGTCCGTCCATGGACACAATTTTGTCCGAGCTTATTCCTACATTTTCTTGTCAATATTTTTAAACTTGGCATATATATTTAGTACCTAGGGAACCTGTGCACCTGCGATTATGAGGTCTGTCCGATTTTTTTTGGTGGAGTTAGCCCCCATTTTCAACTTACAAAATCTTCTCAAAATGCATAATTTTGTCCGAGCTTTTATTCCTACATTTTCTGGTCAATTGTTTTGAAACTTGGCACAGATAATTAGTACCATGGCAACCTGTGCACCTGCAATAATGAGGTCTGTCCGAATTTTTTTTCTGGAGTTAGCCCCAGTTTTCAACTTAGAAAATGTTCTCAAAATGCATGATTTTTTTCCGAGCTTTTATTCCTACATTTTTCAGTCAATAGGTTTTAGGATTAAGGGTTAAGAGGTTCAAGATTAGTGTTAGGGCTTAGGGGATTTAGGGTTACATGTTCACATAATTTCAGTGTCCAATATACAGTAATGGCTACTACATTCAAATAACATGTTGAATACGGGGGTATACCTCAGTCCCATCTGGGACAGGCCCATCTCTTGTTTCTTACTGTCAGTTTCTATATCCCCTAATTTGCAGAATATAAAATGCATAATTGAGGTGGTTAATGGGTGAACATCACCAACATCAACTGGAGGACTTCAATCTAATTCTATGTCTCCATAGCAGTTGAGGCCTAAGCAGAATGAGGTTGCCAGAGGGTGAATTTGGTGATGCTAACCCGCTATGTGGGATAGCGTTACTAAATTCACCCTCTGGGTTTGGCTCTATTTATAACATAGGATAGGATAGGATAATTTATTTCCAATATACACATATAAATACATAAACATAGAAAGAACAAGATAAACAATAACAAATGTATGTGGTATATTGAGAGGGGACGGCTTAGTCCAATATAAACTGTCTTCCTGCCACCCCTGTTTGATGGGTGTAATTAATAGTTGATGGCTATAGGATAAGCCGTGTACGGACCAGGTACATGTATATATAGATGGGCATTGTGTAACATATCCCAATCAGAAATATAATTGTTAATTATATTAAGAACTTTTTTTATTAAACTCATTGTTTTGCAACAATTTTGGCATCACTAAAATAAGAAATTCTCGTTACGTTGCCTGTAGCAACATCATGACACAAACAAGAACGTCAGGATCACTCCAGGGCTTTCTGTCAAGCCTTGAAATAGTTTGTCTGTCATTTGCAGAATGAGGTCCCCAGAGGATGAATTTAGTGATGCTACCCCGCATAGCAGGCTAGCATCACCAAATTCACCATCTGGGAACCTCATTCTGCTTACATCTGAGCAGAATGAGGTTCCCAGAGGGTGAATTTGGTGATGCTAGCCCACTATGCAGGGTAGCATCACTAAATCCACCCTCTGGGGACCTCATTCTGCAAATGACAGACACACTATTTCAAGGCTTGCTTTCTGTCGAAAATTACCACACAGTTGAAAGCCATTGCTGTTAGTGAGAATACAACAATGGGTACGTCATAAATGAGAATCACATAACTAACCACCAGCATGCATCAAGTTAGAGTAATGCTCTAATTAATAGATTCCTTAACCGCAGCTGGTGCAGCATTAAAGTTCATGTGCCAGTGCATTTTCTTATATTTGCGAGTATCCAATAGGGAGGCTCGCATATATAAGAGAATGCACTGGCTAACATAGTCAAGGTAAATATTGTTAGGCCAATATATTCTCTTACCGGTATATATGTGAGGCTCCCTATGGGAGACTCACATATATAAGAGAATGCATTGGCACAGGGTTTTCGCAAAATGGCAGGAACCTCCAGTCATGGAAGGGATAAGTACCCAATTGCTAAATAGATTCTACTTTCATTCTTATAATTTTTTGTCAAATATGAATTATTTTTGTAATTAGCAAATTTGGCAAGCTGCAGCGCGAACCCTGGATGATGATACAATATACTTATTTCCTTCAATTTTATTTGATATTTTCTACTAGTATTTCCGTGGCCAGTATGTGACACAGTGGTTGTGTAATTTACATCTTGTTTCAGAGCTCCATGCAGACACTGGTTGTGTAATAACATCTTGATTTTTACAGCCCATTGCGAGACACTGTGGTTGTGTAATAACATCTTGATTTTTACAGCCCATTGCGAGACACCGTGGTTGTGTAATAACATCTTGATTTTTACAGCCCATTGCGAGACACTGTGGTTGTGTAATAACATCTTGATTTTTACAGCCCATTGCGAGACACTGTGGTTGTGTAATAACATCTTGATTTTTACAGCCCATTGCGAGACACTG
The DNA here is from genome assembly GCA_032622095.1 of Siphonodentalium dalli. Taxonomy (NCBI): domain Eukaryota; kingdom Metazoa; phylum Mollusca; class Scaphopoda; order Gadilida; family Siphonodentaliidae; genus Siphonodentalium; species Siphonodentalium dalli. Next base: position 197,670,893 of record CP136065.1, on the reverse strand, counting down.
TGGTTGTGTAATAACATCTTGATTTGTACAGCCCATTGCGAGACAATGTGGTTGTGTTGTAATAAGATCTTGTTTTTACAGCCCATTGCGAGACACTGTGGTTGTATTGTAATAACATCTTGTTTTTTACAGCCCAGTACGTGACACAGTGGTTTCTAACGACAGATGGGGCAAGAATATTCGCTGCAAGCATGGAGGATTTTTCAACTGTAACGATTTTTTAAACCCAGGTTAGTGTGTTAATAACTATAGAGAAAATAAATACGATTTACAAATTTAGACACCTGCCAATTTTGAATGGGCGGTAGATGAAAGCCTAACTCTTTCAGTGGCAGGGCTGACAAATAAAATGCGAGATATGTACTCACAATGACAGTGTCATAGACTGAAAACCAATCAACATTATTCTCATCGAAAACTGCCTGCTGGCTATACCCAACACAAATATAACTTACATATCTTCTCAGTTAGCCAGTTTTTAGATATAAATCTATATACCGGTATCACTTTTACCTTTCATGCAGAGCTAATCTCATTTAATCACCTCTTATCATCTCTCAACAATTATTTAAAATATCTTCTCAAGAAATGCAAAATTGTTTTGGCTCATGTTTGATGCAGACGTCCTCCGGTGACTGTAATTATGATTTGCTTAAATTGAACAGAGCCAGGGCACTTAAACGGACATGGCTCATTCGAACCCCATAATTATGTATACCGGAACATAATTTTGTAAGAGCTATCTTAAAACATACCTAAATGGAAGATTTCCAAACAAATTTATCGATATAGCTTTGAAAATACGTATATTTTTTTCTTATGTTTTTTCGATCAATTTGAGATTGGTTCGTTAGTAGTAATGGGGGCACTATGGCCCAGTACCCCCAGACATGGGCACTATGGCCCAGTACCCCCCAGACATGGGCACTATGGCCCAGTACCCCCCAGACATGGGCACTATGGCCCAGTACCCCCCAGACATGGGCACTATGGCCCAGTACCCCCCCAGACATGGGCACTATGGCCCAGTAGCCCCCCAGACATGGGCACTATGGCCCGCTGGGCCATAGTGCCCATGTCTGGGGGGGCTACTGGGCCATAGTGCCCATGTCTGGGGGGTACTGGGCCATAGTTTCCCCCCTGAGGATAGATGTTCCTGTCATTGATGTGACATTTCTGATCGAAAAAATGAAAATGGACTTAGACATTTTTTCATTACTAATTTAAAGTTTGTATAATTCTGACCAGAAATGTCACATCGACACGAACAGAATCAATTGGTGGGGATCCTACAGTGAAAACGATTTTGTTGAAATTTATCATTTATTTTTCAAAAACAAGAACAAGAACAATGAACAATAATATATTATTATACATCAATAATATTAACAAAGAACAATAATTTATGTACAAAACAAGGTCTCAGATTTGAAGAAACTTAATTGAACATCCTACAACATCCTATGCTGAATCAATAACAAAAGAGTCTATTTTGTGGAGTTGTTGACACATTCGTTGTTATCTGATCGTCGTCTTCTTTGCGTTGTATGTATATCAGCCGTCGATGTCCTGGTGAAGTTTAATTCAACAGCAAATTTGCTTTTCTGTATAATCGACCATAGTGCTTTCCAAACCATCGAACTACTGTTCTGTCATTCTTGAAGAAATCCCGAGAATTGAATAATCTTTTCATCCTCTTTCCTTTCATCATGTGGTTGAGTGCGAATATACAATATAATCCACACACATTTGTCGCACGATGTTGATATCGTGTTGTATTCATAGTCCATGCTGATGAGTTCCTTTTTATGAATGGTAACATATATCGTCTCGGTGGTGGTAGTCCAAATGAGTCGAAGTATACAGCTGATCTTCCATTGAATAACATCAATGTCCAGTGTTCTCCTGGCTGATCCGATGAGTGCGTGTTCACAATATATGCTTGAATATGCTGTGGTTTCTTCTCTGGTAACAGATCTCTAGCACAAACATGTGTGTTAAGTTTACACAACCAGGAATTGTCCAGAATATATTGAAGTTCAGCTGTCTGCATCGTTGTAATTCTCTTTGACTCGCTGTGACCACATCAGAGTCCACTCTGCGTCGAATTATTTGCGGTTGAGCTCCAAACTGTTTCTCAGATGATCCCACATGACGTATGCTTCGAACTTCTCCTTGCAGTGTGGGTTTAACTCCATCAACTTCGGGAACCATCTTTCCATAACATTGTATATGTCAAGTTTAATCAGCGCTAAGTCGATAAACTGGTTTGTCCAATCATCAGTTGTAGAGAACAAACACAGAACATGTTCACGTTGACTAGGATGTTCTATTTTACATCCTTCACAGTTTGCTGACACTTCCTTGCGAATAAGTTCTTGTAGTTCTTCAATCATAGCGTTGTTGAGTGTGTCCAAGATCAGGTTCCATCTCGGAGCAAAGTTTTGTGAACATTGGTATTCTTCATAGTAGTTCCATAGCTGTGATGTGAACTCCATCCTAATAGTCAGTAAGTACTTCTCTCAAAGCTGTGATCTCTATTTCACTGTCAAATTCAGCATACACCAAAACGTTGACGGCTGTAGTGAGAGCTGTCAAGAACTGAAGCTCCAAACGCAGGTTCCCTGTCTTTATAGGATGTAGATGTCCCTCATCGCTTCCTTGGTCCGGTGTCAAGTCGAAACCCCACAAACAATAACCATTCATATATTCTTTTAAATTAATGCCAATTGATTTGTTAACACCAAACATTCCTAAAGATTGATACAAAGATAAATATGATCTGAGACATTGTTTTGTTGCGAAGTTTGGTTCAAATGGACGGTTATGTATTGTATGACCGTCTTGACTAACTTCCAATTTATTCAAACTGAAATGTTTGAAGTGGAATGGATTGGTACCCAAATCTCCATTCATATCTTTATTTTCGACCAACGCAATAAAAAGTCTCTTTGGTAATTGTCCTTGAAATAAGTGGTCTTCAATTTTTTATCTAAGTCCAGTACTAATTGTGAAAGTTTTTATTTCTACTCGTCTGATAGGTATTTTCATTTTTGACTGGACAATTTCTTGATTTAATTTATTTGAGACCGCTGGAAAGAGACTAACTGTTCTGACATGGAACACTGCTGATTCGAAAACAATTTGTCCATCCTCGGCGCCAATGAGGCAAAATTTTGATGGTGATCTGTTTAATCTGATACGAATTTCAATTCCATTTGGTAAATATTTTTCTTGAAGAAACAGATCAGTGTGTAAGCGTCCACATAGTTCAACAATTTTACTACCACCGATCAAACTTTCTCTAGAAGTTAATCCAGCATTGCCACCGCCTTTGGTATTCTCTTCAAATTGTTCTGCTGTATCGCCATACCACATTTCTAAATTTGCTAATTGATTATCTTTATATTCTGGAGAGTATCCCAACAGATTTTCGAAATATGCTCGGTATGGGTCAGTGTCAGAATTCGAAGTTATCAATTTGTTGTTCAAGTAAACATCGATACTGCTGAACATGCTATGAAAGAAATTGTTAACAGGTGCTAATTCCGTACCAGCTACCAAATTAGTTCCATCTTTTTTTGTAATTTTGAATTTCACATAAAGATAAGATTCATTAATATCTGTCCACTTTTCGGTTTGAGATGGTATGACAAACTCTATCGGAGCAGAATTATTCAGCGGTGCAATCGGATGATTTTCGATCCACTGCGATTCTGACATTGTAGCCACCGTTGGTGGAACATGTGTTATATCAAGTTCCGATTTATTGCATTCGCATGATCCATTTACCATTTGTGCCATGATTAATCAAAAATATCAAGAGCTCGACTGCTAGGATGTTTTTTCGACTGACTTTTTCGGCGTTTGACAGCTGAATGATTCATTTTTGAATTCGCTACTCTTTTTCTAGGTTTTTGTCTCGAGTTCAAAATTTGATTTTTAGCTTGTGTGCCAAAAGATTTTAAAGCTTTTTACCTTCAGACATCAACGCTTCTTTCGGACTTTTACCTTGATTAATAATTTCATCTGCAACACCAAAAGTGTGTTTTTTCGCAAGTTGTAAAGCTGTCCGACCAATCGGTTTTAGAAATGGTACAGCAGATCTCATAACTGATTTGAAAATTGAACCAATACCGTTACCATATTGCCGTGGTACACCTCTATACACGGGGAACATTGTTTTTAGAACTCCTCTCGTTTTCTGAAATGCAGCTTCGCCAAAGACTTACCACCAATAAACTGAATTGATTTTCCTGTGTCGCCACTTATATTTACACTAATTTTGTCAAAGTATGACTTTGAAACTGGAACATAATGTAAATTTAAAAATTCATGTTTTACATGTAATCCGTCGATATCTCTTTTAATTCTGAAAGAAACAACTCGTAAAATTTGTACTTCAACATTTCCAACAATTGTGAAATCGGCAATATCAGAATAAACAAACATTTGATCATGACCAACAAACAAATCTACACCAAACGGAAATCTATTATTTGAATAAAAATCTTCAGAAGCGTTTTCAGTTTTGTAACCCAACTTGTGCAAAAGACATTGTGGTAATTCAATTCCTAGTTTTGGGATACTTACACTCTTGCGAATAATTTTCACACGTTTTGTAACTTTTGAGTACTTGATGTGAAATCCGTATTCGTTTTGCATTGCTTCTCCAAGTGTTTCATCAATTACATCTTGCATTGTATCAAGTAAATCTGCCGCAGAGGTATACGAACCTTCTCGTATCTGTATTTCAATTGCACGAACGCCATCAGGTCTCGTAAATATCTTTTCTTCAAAACGATTTTGAAGAACAGACAGTATTATTGCATCAGTTGTAATCAAATTGAATTTACACGAATCCCCTGTAACATTGTATGTTTCTGAAGGTGTTATCAGTTCGACTAATGCAACTTCCCATTTTTCTTTATCAATTTGAATTGGTTTTGGTAATTGTACAGTAAAACAACATTGAGAATTGTTTGGATACATTACCATTGAACTGTCGCTCGGAATTGTAATGTAGAAAGAATTCATACTTTCAAAATTTCTGCCGACTGATTTTTCAAATATTTCAAACGCGGTGTTGGTAAAATGTATCCCAAAGAACTACTGAGTAAAATTAACCACAGTTCGTTATTTTCACTTTGTAAACTTAAATGAACAATTGCTGTAGCGATTATACCAACAATTATAATAATTTGTGTAAAATATGTTACTTGATTTTTTGCAATTTTTTCTCCACAGATTTGAAATTGTGATGGAGCATCCAGACCAACTGAACCATTTTGAGACATGTTAAAAGTTTTATACCAAATTTGTGACAGGAATCCAACTGTCAAATTTTTTAGGATAACCAGCCCAATGAACTTTAATTTCTCTAACTGATTTACCAGCAACTTTTCTTGAACGTTTACCAACAACTGATTCAATTTCGTAAACTTTATTATCTTTTATATGTTGAATTTCTTTACCATAAAATGATCCTGCGATGTTTTCACCATCTAAATCTACTAATTTGTAAGTTAATGGTGTACTTTTACAAACTCTACTAATTTTGAAAATTTCTTTTGTCCAATTTGGAAGATATCCTTTATCAAAAGTTCTCTTTGTTTTATTTATTCTAACAAAATCTCCAACTTTCAAGATCTTATCTTTTTTCGTTTTTAACTTTCCATAAAGATTTCTGGAAACTTCAATTTCATTTTCTCGAGTTACTAAAACTGGTCCAATCTTAATACTTCTATGAAAACTTTTGTTGTAAGAATTCACAAAATCGTGCAAAACATCATTGTATTTCAAAGTTTGATTATGTGTAAAATATTTCCACATCTTTGTTTTCAATGTCCGTTGAAAACGTTCAACTATACTTGCTTTTGTCTCTGGATTCTCTGTTGTGAAAAAATGAATTTTCTTAGATTTCAAAAATTGTAAAAATAATTTATTTTTGAATTCTGAACCTTTGTCAGATTGAAATGAAACAGGTTTTCGTTTTGATGATTTGAGAATTTTCTGAAATGTTTTAACTAAAGTTTTACCAGTTTTGTCTTTAATTTTTTCTACCCATGCAAATTTTGAGAACACATCAATAACACAAAGTAAATATCCGTAATTGTCATTGTGCTTTTGCAAAGTTTGCAAATCTGCCAAATCAGCTTGCCACTGAATATCAATTCCTGCAACAATAGTTTTACGTCTGCGAAATTTCCGAACAATTGGTTTGTGCAAAGTGTATGTTTTTTGCCATTGTAACCATTTTTTAACATCTGAAAGTTTAATTTTGTTATTTGTTTCTTTCGCATTTTTAAAAAGTTGATTTGCTCCACTGAAACCACCGACTTCTTTTGGATTGTAGTAAATTTCAGTTAGAAGTTTGTCCAATTTTATGTAAGTGGGGACCATCCTTTCAAAATAGATTTTCTGGTTTTAGGAAAACTTTGAGGTGTGAAAATATCAACTGAACGTTTTCTTGACTTGCCACTGCTAGGAGTTGCATGAGGTGTATGAAACTCATCACCAGTGTGACCTTCTTTTAAATGTCTTTGTATCCACAGCCATCGATTCCTGTTACCTACATAATCTTGTGGTACATTAAGTTCCCCCAATCCGCGTAGGAATGTTTCATAACCAACTGGGTCAAAACCTTTTCGGTGACGAACAACATCGTTTATCAAATCAATTATATTTGATCCAGTAACTGTTTCTGTTCCATAAATTAATTGTCCACGATCATCCCATCTAAGTTTAGGATTAGTTGACAACAATGTTAAAATTTGTTGTGCTTTACCACGAAGTTTAGATGGCACACTTTCCAATATATGTTCACTCATTTTCCCAAAGTTTTCAGATAACTTTTGTTCAGGTAAACTGAATTTTGAATTTAAAGATTTTTGTGAAGTTTTCAATTTGTACAAATTTTCTCCAAATAACTGTGACTTTTCTGATTCAGAAATATTTTTATCATTAACTGATTTCAATTCTTTGTAAGAATCTGAAACATTTGAAATTGCAGGATCCGGAGGTAATTGAGGTTTATTCATTTCTGACATTTTCCATTGTTTGAAATCTTCCAACATTCTGAATGGTACAAATAACCATTTTCTTCATATTTATTTGAGATTTAGTTTTTCAAAATATTGTTAACAACTGCACCTAATGTTTTGCTAATCAATGGAGCAAGAAATAATAATGGTAAAAAGCCACCTTTTTTATTCAAAATTTTCTTCTTTTGTTGCAAACGTTTGTTCTTGTCTGCAAGATATCTGATATGTTTACGCTTCGAATGTAACTTACGGTTCTGAGCTTCATTCAGTTTTACATTACCTTTTAAAGATTTTGACAACATTCTGAAATACAATCCATCACTTGTTTCGGAGCATCGTTAATCATTTTCTTTTTATATGCAGATGGAACTTTACTCATTGCAACAATCAACTCACCATATTTTTTTATCAGCGGTGCTTTCCTGCTCTTAGTTTTTGAAGGCATCTTCACAGTCTAAGTAGTTGTCTCAAAATGAGCAGAAAAATTATATGTTTCATCTTGTATCTTTTCTGATTGAACCATTCTAAAGCTTCGAATGCAGATTTCGATGCATCAGACAACGGCATAAATTTTGAAAATTCAAGATCAATAACTGGGTTTTTTTGTAATGGTTGATGTTGAGGGTTCTGCTGAGAAGGTATAGGTGTAAATTTAGAATGTTGATTTTGTTGAGTTTGCATCGGTGTAAACTTTGAATGATTTAGAGAAAGCTTTGTTTTACATTTAGATTCTTTTTGACTACCCCTTTGTTGTGTTTGCATCAGTGTAATCTTTGAATGTTTTGGAGAAACCTTTGATTTACTTTTAGATTGTCTACCAGTTTGTTCAAATGAATTTTTCAAAAGACTTCTAATTAAAACTCCTCCAAGGAACCCACTACCACCTCGTTGTAAAATTAATTTGCGTTTTGTTTCCATATCAGTTGATCGATCAGAGATTTTTTTAAGAACATTTTTATTTCTCTGAAAAAACTTTTTTGTCTGTGATGGTAATTTCCAATCATTTTCAAGAAATAACTCAGCTGCAAAAGTGAAGAAATTTATAATTTGTGACAGTTCATCATGACTAAACATCTCGGTGGACGACATGGTTCTAAAATGAGAAAAGTAACAACAACTGAATTTATACTTTTGAATAAATGACAGGACCTCGGTCATTAGCTGTCAACCATTTATGGAAAATATCAGTTCTAATTCGCAAATAATTTTCTGTTCTAGGATGAAAATCTACTAAAATATATCCATGATTTATTGAAGTTGCATCTTCGTATGCTTGTTTCAAATGATTGATTTGCATTTGATGAGCCAAAACTTTTATTTGATTTTTATCTCGAACGCTTTGAAATAAAACCATGTAGTGTGCATTCAAACTTATAGTTCTGCTACTTTTTGATTTTTGGAACATGTTTTGAGTAATGTAAATTATTGAAGCATTTCGATGGTGACCTTTTCTAGTAAACCAAAGCATTATTTTGTCTTCATCTTGTTCCCCCATCATGTCATCGAAAACAACAAGATGAGGAAATGATTTATCTGATACAATTTCCTCATCATCGTCTGGAATACCATCGATAAACTCAACGTTATCAATTTCTTTTATACGATTGTATGTGTCTTGCCATTCTTTGTAACACCAAACTATTTTCTTTGGTGGTGTTTGGAATAAATCGTGTTTAAATTCAATAACTTTTTTAACAAATTCTGTTTTACCTGATCCACTAGGTCCGCTGATAAAGAAATTACACGGATGTTGGAAAAGTAAAGATTCTTCCATGTTGTCACTTTGATCAGAGAGTGAACTTAACGACGTGTGAATTTAGTTTTTAAACAGAAATCTCCATAGCTGTAAATATTTCCAAACATTTCAATAATCCAAGTATTATAGTCTTCTATTGTTCTGTTTGTTCTTTAAACAAAAAAATCATTTCCTATAATGTTTTTAATTTTTGCATATGTTGACATTTTTTTTGTTAACAAATACCCATAGATCCTAGGAACTGATTTAAAGGTTCCCCTAGCAAGAGGATAATTATCTTCATACTTTGTATAATGAATATAGTCATGTTCATCAAAAGTTTCTAAATCTAAATGGTGTTCATCACCACCAAATATCCAAAAATCAGATATTCTTTCAATGAGAAAAAATGTTTTGAATTTAATAAATGATTTAATATATTTTTGAGAGAAATGAGAAAATATACTTGTCTCAAGATAGTCCAATCTCTGTAAACATTCGTCGACATCACAGCATCGTAGTATTGCTTCCTTTTCTCTTTCAAACCAGACTTCTTGTAATTCCTTCTTTATCTCTGGAATAAGTGTTGACTGTGCCACCAAATATCCATAAATCTTCTCAGCAATTTCTGGAGGTACTACTCCTGTCAACATCTTGACATGAAATGACTCAACATCTCCATCCGTATGGATATGTGTGAATACCATTGACGAGTTTTCGTTTTGTGTACACCGATCTGAAAGTTTTGGTTTGACACTCACTAATCAGTTGATGGTACTTTTGTCTTTTAATTCTGGAAGGATACTCAACAACAGTTTTGAAATTTTCACGATCATTAACACATTGTACCATTGTTTCAAAATTAACCTTTTGACTTGCACTGTAATCAAGAGTGATACCTTTTACCTTACATTTGGTGTATCTTCTCCCATCTTTGATGTATTCATATCCGTAGTTCTTTGGCCCAAGTCCAACAAATTTGACAATCTTTGCATCTGGATGTTCGTCGCTCCATTTCCCCAATCTTCCTTCGATAGTTTTGATGTTCTTCTTTGATGGATCACTGACATACATACAGCTGTCTGTATCAAAATACAGCACTCTATCTCTAAGTTTTTTTAAAACTTTATACAATTGTAATCTTGCATACGCTGTAACAAAAGAAGCAACAACAACATTTGCTGAATGATAAGGCAGGGATTCCGCTATACCGGCAGGGGGTCCCTTTGACGGCCCCGTTCCCCTAGCCAAGTTTTCCCCTAGCAAAGTTTTTCTCTGATTTTCCCCTGACGCATTCCCCTCCCAGGGCCCTTGAACCCTTTGTTTTAATGCAAATTCCTTGAAAACCCTGGAATTTCGTGTAACCGTAAAACCTTCAGTATATCGATTCGTAATATATAGCCGGAAACGATATATTTTGTGTACGATGCGAATGCGATATTTGTGACGTAACTCTACCAATGAAGCGTCATAGCTTCGTTGGTTACCAAGTACAAATCTTTATATAGCAATTATCTCGAGTCAATATCAATTGTGTGACCCCCCTCTCCCGCCCAATGAAGCATCATAGCCAACACTTTCCTGCCGATAGCAGCAATTCTCTCGAGGTAATTTCAATTGTGTGACCCCAAATGATTGAATGCAACAACAAAATAGTTCCGAGCTTTTTAAACCAGTGTTCGTAGATCGAATGAATTTTTAAAAGACGAGTGAATGTTACTGTTGGTTATGAACTTCCCTTGATGACTTGGCGAGGCACCTCCTCAAGAGTATAGTTGACTTTTAACTGGTACGAAATATCATAGTACATTTAATTATTCTACCCACCGGAAATAAAAAATAAATCTAAATTTAGTCTCAGTTAAAAGTTTGTTTTTATTTCACTCAGTTCAACCACAATAATGTGGTTAATCAACTTAATTGACTGACTGTTGTATCACATAAATTGTTACATTTCTTGTTTTAATTTTGAGAATGTATACATACCAGAATTATAATCGTAATTCGCGTTCTGCTGGACAATGCATTTCTAGTGTTGCACTTTTCTAAATTTTCGAAGCAGGTGTTCGTGTTTTCCCCTATCTACAAACCGGCCCCACTCCCCTACCCCCTAGCGGAAACACTGGATGAGGTTCAATATTATCTAAAATATCAACATAATTTACCAGAATGAATTTGTCACCATCAAGAAGTGTAACATTTTGAACAATTATATTGTTACTAGTAAGCAATTCAAAATAACGTGATGGCTTATCCACATACTCTGTTTTTGACATAAGATTTCTTTGTGCATTCTTACCCCATATACAATTAATCATAATTTTAGATATATGGCGTTTTCCTGGATTCTTCTCGATGTTCTCCAATTTTATACCCTCAGCTGCATAATAATCCTGTACAAACTTTTGCTTCTGTTCTTCTGTCTCAACACCAAATGGATAACCACTACATTCCTGTTTGATCTTTAGATGTTTGTCGATATAGGATTTGTATATTTCATCTGTCCAATCTGTCCAATGCCAAATTTGGTACACATCAAGTATTTTGTAGCCAACATCCATTGCTTTGAATAATTCTAGCGTGGTCCACACTCCGGTTATAGCTCGATCTTCTTCTGAATGTTTACATGTCTCGTTCTCATTGATGGCGCAAGTGTTGCACAAAGTAAAAACCATTTTGTTGTTAAAATGAATCGGTAGAACTGGAATATACAATTTCGATGGTGGTAAAATTGTACATTTAACAAGCCCCGCATAGTCTCTAATGTGTTCTTGATCGATCTGCTCTTGGCTCAAAATTTCTGGATGTCCAACAGGGTAGAATTTATATTTGTTGCAATATGGATACAACGAACACACATCGATGAACTTGATTTCTTTTGTGAAATCTTGATCAATTTCCTCGTACAATTTGATGGCATTTGTACGTCCACCAAACAATGCTTCTCTTGGCAAAATGGGGTCTCGATGTTTGTAGAAAGATTCCATTTGTTGTTTGAATTTCACATCCGATTTCATTCTTTCGTCGATCTGATGTCCCCAAAGTGATTCAACTCTGTAACCAAGACTTTCCAGTTCATCTTTCTTCTGTTGAGTTCTTGTATATAATTCTTCCATGGTGAGCATCGTATAGGGATTCTTGTATTGTCTGTTGTTGTAACATTTTGGACAGTCATGAAACAGACATCCATTCATCTCAAAAACTGTTCTTGTGGCTTCCTCATATCCATCGACGTAGTGTCCACCAATCTTGATTTCTCCTCCATTCAAAGCATGCTTAATTGTTATCATACGTGACAATGATAGATGTTGAAGCCAACGTATCGCTTTCATGGAATAGTTTTTAGCACATGGGTATCCACCATCTGGAATGATTCCAATTGTTTTCTCTGGCATTGAATTCTTCCTCCATGCCAAATTGCAAACTTGCGCCAATGTTATTGACTCGATGAACGGGTCAATCTGTTCTGTTTCCAATATGTATTTCCTGAAACTTCCACATCCACGGCGAAGAATATCCACGTCTGATTTGCAGTACTTCTCCATCTCTTCTTGGAAGTTGAATATCACGTAATTTTCTATTTTCTCATTGTACCATTCAAAGAATTTCTCTCGATTTTCCACGCTCATCATGTCTGGTTTGTAGTAATCAGAAGCCAAGTAAGGTCCAATGTAATTTTGAAACTTTGGTGAATTCGCCAAATGTGGAAAGTGTCCTTTCGTCATCTCATTCAGCTGAAAATTTGTGGAAACTTTGAAAGCGGCATCATCAGAAAACTCAGAGAATCAATAACTTTCATGCTGTTGCATTTTAAACTGAGAATTTTGTTTCCATTCATGATCAGTTCTGGTTTATGAATTCCACTTTGTATGAGTGCTTGAAGTAGAAACTGTGCATCGTATCCCTGAGCATTATGTGCTATTGCAACACATCCTTTGTGATCTTGGTGGAATAACCAGTTTGTGAAGTCTGTTAAAACGTTGTCACCCTTGAATACAAATTCTATGGAATCCGGTCCGCATGTTTCACATTTTTCTTCGATTGGTTTACACATGCAATCTCCACAAGCGGTATGTGCAACACAGAAGTTTGGAATATGAACACCTGTGTCTTGTCTGCATTCAAAGTCAAAGAATACATATGGAATCTTTGCAGGTTTCTTTTACGGTGATTCATATTTTGAAATGTAGCACCTGTGATCTGCTTCAACGATTTCTTTGCAATGTTTGCATTTCTTCAACCCCGCACATATATGTCTGCTTGATTTATTGGTGAGAATTTCTTCATCACAATTGTTGCATAGTTGAACCAAATCACATATTTTTCTTTACTGTTTTCCTTCCGTCTTCAAATGGTTGTCGAAACAAGATTTACTTCTGAATGATCGTCGACACGTTCTACACTTCACCCAATTTGTGAAATTACACTGTGTCAATGACCAGCATGCACAAACAAATCTGCATCGATGATCGCCACGACTTTTGAATCCAATGTCACATAATTCGCAGTAGTAGCTGGTGCCTAGAAATCCCTTGATTGATGTTATGGTTTCGAAGTGATTGTTGTTGTAGTAGATGTGTACACATTTGCTCTCCGAACACATTTATGCAGGTTCAAATAGAAATCCAGCGCCAGCAAATTCATTGTGAATTTTCACAACATATTCTGGATACAATATTTCTTGAATCTTGTGGAACTCATTGATACTGCAAACTGTATCGTGCGGAATGCCAGCACGGTTGAGTAGATTTTTTGCGGCATCTGTTTGTGCTGTGTATATTGATTGTCTTATTCTTTTCCATTTCTTTGACCAGCACGCAGATCCATCACTATCTGCCTTACACATTCCGACGACAATAGATCTTGCCATACACATAACATCATCAGCATTTTCAATCCGGACAATACTTCTTTTTACTTTTGTCAGCTTGTTCTTGTCTGCAAATGGTCCATAATGTAGTGAGTGTCGTGTACCACCTTCCGGAATATCTGTAACGAAGATTTCGAAATTGAGTGCACCGTCATGAATTGTAAAGTCTGCATTTGATTGAACTACATTTTGAATATTATCCATGAGTGTCCCACCATTCAATTCACTGGCTTTTGTGAATGGAATGAAAATGCTCATTTCAAGTCCTGGATGATTTATCGTAACTCTGATTCTTGTCTTCTCATTTGCTGAACATTTCTGTTTCAATTCTTCTGTCAACTTCTCAAATATCTCTGGAATGTTCTCAATTGGATCTGTAAATTTCTCGAATTTCACACCAAATTGTCGTGCTGCTGATTTAAATTTTCTGGAAAATTTCTCCGAGTTCAGCTCCAATTTGAAATATTTTGTTGGATTGAACACAACACGCTCTCTATCCAGACTTCTCTTTCTCTTCCCACCTATTTCTCTATTCTGTCTTCGACCGCGTCCAATCTGCCCATCACTAGAACTTTCTCCACTTTCTGCCCCATCAGTTTCCATATCACTCTCTTCAATAACTGCAGGCCTTGGTCTTTTTCTAACAATATCTTCTTTGCTGGTGGCGTCGTCTGAAACAGGTCTTTTAATTCTCTTAAACATTTTTGTCTTGAGTTTTGTCAGCAAAAAATATTGCGACTGGCTTCTTCGGAGTTGAAGTGTAAAGTGTAGAATTACACCTGCTTTTATAGCATTCGATGCATTCGATGCTATAAAAGCAGGTGTAATTCTACACTTTACACTTCAACTCCGAAGAAGCCAGTCGCAATATTTTTTGCTGACAAAACTCAAGACAAAAATGTTTAAGAGAATTAAAAGACCTGTTTCAAACGACGCCACCAGCGAAGAAGATATTGTTAGAAAAAGACCAAGGCCTGCAGTTATTGAAGAGAGCGATATTGAGCTACATAAAGAAGATTAAAAAAATCTACACAACCACAGACTAGAAAAATTCATGATAATCTTGTCGAATTGAGACAGATCTCTACCGATTTGTTTAAACTTTGTAACAAAATGCAATGGCAAGAGAAACAAGAGAAAAACAAAGCTGATAAAAATTGGAAACCACCATATGGTTACTGTCACAAATGCGGACAAGACACCCATTGGTCCTTCCATTGTAAAGTAGATTTCGGCGACAAAAAAAATGTGAAAACTATACAAAAGTCTACAAGCAGTAACAATACAATAACAAATGCAGATATCAAAACTGAAGAGATGTCTACAACATCAGATTTTTCCAAACAAGACCGACCTGTTGATCCTACGAATGATTCACAGAACAAATCTGAAGATAAACATCCAGAAATTGAAAATTCCAAGAAAATTTCCAAGAAAAAGAAGCTGAGACCATTCTACATTCCAAAAACAGATAAACGAATCGACACAAACAATTGAAAATTATGTTGTGTGAATAAATTATGAATTGAACAATCGTGTTTTGTTTTTTCAGCTATGAAAGAGTAAGCTTTTGGGAAATGTGGGTGCCCTGAAAAGGGCCGTTTTCTCTTTTCCAGGATTCATAAGAATTCTGACAAATCAGGATATATCCCGTTGGGATTAATTGTCACAGACCAAATAGGATTTGATCTGTGCGCCGCACCAGCCTGAGCAAAGCTGTCAATCGCTGCATTGCACAGATCTTTCTTCTTGATCTGTGACAAGATCTCCACGAGATCAAGATTGCTTGATTCTTGAACATCACATACTTTAGGCAATGGTCGTCGGCGAGCCAAAAAATCTCTTATCATCTGCTTCTGAACCATACTTTGTTTAGGAGAATCCTGCCATTTCCTATATCTTCTTATTTCCGTCTCCTCTGACGAATCTCTCTTCCTCCACAACTTCTTGAGAAATTTCTTTAAAGACGGCATAATGAATGAAGTTCACTGAAAAAGTGAAAATATTTGTATACATTTGACACGGGCGACAATGAAATCACATGTCGCATTGGCGTTAAAATTGACAAATATTTCCTGACGTTGTGTTTTTTCAGAGACGGATCACCATGCATATTTTTCTTGATCATTATTGCATAGCGATCAAACAAATGTTTTTAATTTCGTTAGATCATTATCTATTATTTGGTACACATGATTGATATATTTATTACCTCGTTAGGCAAATATGGAATGTTTTTCTAGTTTTTGTTTTTGGAATTGTACATATTTTATACATAAAAACTGAACACAAGAAACATACTGAACATTTTTCTTGATCATTGCATTTGATAACTTTACTTGGTCATCGTTTATGAACGAAGATGAATTCATATGTTAAAACATCTTAATTAATTGTATATACTATCATGAATTTAATCTATAACATATCGAAATGGTGAAACTAACAGATAATGCACTGAAAAGAAACACAACGTCAGGAAACATTTGTCATTTTTAACGTCAAAGTATTATGTGCTTTCTCTACCGCCCGCGCAATCGTGATACAAGTTCAAGACGGATCTTCAGACTTATTCTGCATTCAAAGATGACTGCAATACCCGAACCCTTGATGGCGATACTGAGAGGAACTATGGGATAACACCGCAGATAATGTGGGGCAGGTACGCAAGAGAAGTGACCGACCGTTCAAAGCTGATAATGCAAAAAAGAACAGCAACCATACCAACAGAGTCTAGCTGTCCTATTTTATCTGAGGCGGGGCAACAAAAGCAAAATTCTCACTCTGAGAAAATTGGGGAGTGAATTTTGATGTCGTACAAAACGGCCCTTTTCAGGGCCAAAACAAAAACGGTTCTTTTCAGGACCAACCAATTTTTTCAAAAAGGAAAACTTTTAGCATTGCTTAAGAACTAATAATGTTCATTGTACCCTATGTTTCGTTTTGAAAAAATCACGCCACGAATAATTTAAAACAAAATATACTTGCAAATATTTGTTTTTGAATAAATTATGAAATGAACAATCGTGTTTTGTTTTTTTCAGCTATGAAAGAGTAACCTTTTGGGAAATGTGTGTGGCCCTGAAAAGGGCCGTTTTAAATTTATCATCTGACTTTAACACCGTTTTGTGTTTTTCTTATATCTTGACATATCTTTTCCCATGAGAACCGAGAGCTTTTGCGAATTCATCACAATTCTCTGTATCTCTAGATTCTTTACAAGGAAGATGAAATCTGACTTTTGTCTCAGTAGAAGCCTTCATGACACTCTTAGGTTGTTTTTCTTTCGTCGCCGATGATTTTGCTTTTTTGATCTGTTTCTGCTCTTTCGATCTCTCAACATCATGAACCCTGATTGGGATATCTATCTGTTCTGCAACGAAACGAAGATTCACTTTCACTTCTTGATGCGTTACTTGCGTTTTCACGTCAATATCCCTGCGAAGACATCTCAGTTCATCTAAAATCGCTTTTAAAATGAGTGTATCACCACCTATAGTCATTGTCGTATTAGCTTGGACTGTTGACTGTGGCGCAGCATATGTATTCTGTGCAACAGGGCTACTGTATATCTCACTCTGAAGAAATTCTGTTAACGGATCCATCTCTTGATAGCAATGCAATGTAAGGTTGATCAAATTCGAAAATATTTGTATACATTTGACACGGGCGACAATGAAATCACATGTCGCATTGGCGTTAAAATTGACAAATATTTCCTGACGTTGTGTTTTTTCAGAGACGGATCACCATGCATATTTTTCTTGATCATTATTGCATAGCGATCAAACAAATGTTTTTAATTTCGTTAGATCATTATCTATTATTTGGTTCACATAATTGATATATTTATTACCTCGTTAGGCAAATATGGAATGTTTTTCTAGTTTTTGTTTTTGGAATTGTACATATTTTATACATAAAAACTGAACACAAGAATCATACTGAACATTTTTCTTGATCAATGCATTTGATAACTTTACTTGGTCATCGTTTATGAACGAAGATGAATTCATATGTTAAAACATCTTAATTAATTGTATATACTATCATGAATTTAAACTATAACATATCGAAATGGTGAAACTAACAGATAATGCACTGAAAAGAAACACAACGTCAGGAAACATTTGTCATTTTTAACGTCAAAGTATTATGTGCTTTCTCTACCGCCCGCGCAATCGTGATATATGTTCAAGCACGGCAGCGAACAATTTATTCTGCATTCAAAGATGACTGCTGTAAACATAACCGATCTTGACGAGATAATGGTCCGTGGGGTATACTGTAAAGCAGTGTACGGCGAAGAAATATCTCTATTTTGGAAGGCACTCAGCATTGGGATTTACGGGACGACCGATGGATGGATGGTTCTGAGAGATGCGGCCGTTGACCTGTACTACACAGAGAGGGACGAACTTGGTGCGTCGGCACAAGACTTACGACACTCACCACTTTTGGCCGAATCAAGATTGATGGTTGAATTAGCGGCGACTGTTATAGAGCGACCTATCGTCATGTTTGATGCTACCAAAGGCGGCTACAAATCAACACCAAGATTCAAGTCATCAATACCTCTAGTGTGGATCCCCCACGTTTGCCACGAGCATTATTGTGAATGCGAAATATGGATGAGGAGAGGAGACAAATCAATTGAAGTTTTGGCGAACAAAGAAGTTCAATGTGGCGGATTCTAAACTATAACAAAAATAAAACGGCCCTTTTCAGGGCCACTAACTGATCGAAAAGATACTCTTGATAGCTAATTGATATTTTCCAAAGTGAGATTTTCCTTTTGAAAAAAATAATTCTAAGTCCATTTTCATTTTTTCGATCAGAAATGTCACATCAATGACAGGAACATCTATCCTCAGGGGGAAAACTATGGCCCAGTACCCCCCCCCCCCAGACATGGGCACTATGGCCCAGTACCCCCAGACATGGGCACTATGGCCCAGTACCCCCAGACATGGGCACTATGGCCCAGTACCCCACAGACATGGGCACGATGGCCCAGTACCCCCAGACATGGGCACTATGGCCCAGTATCCCCCCAGACATGGGCACTATGGCCCAGTGGGCCATAGTGCCCATGTCTGGGGGGTACTGGGCCATAGTGCCCATGTCTGGGGGTACTGGGCCATAGTGCCCCCCATTACTACTACTTTCGTTTTAGTGCTGGATCAATATTATGTCAGCAGTAACTGTTGTGTACAAATTGCAACTGTAAAATGAAAATCTAGAGTTGCATCTCTCTGGAACCGGCTCATAATTTCGATGATTCAAATGAAAAGAAATGAGTGTGTGAAGTTTTTAAATAGTTTTGTGTATAGATAACACAATATACCTTTCTGGACAATATTGATAAATACAATTGGCTGTTTTTTTTTTATTGGGATTCCAATCAACATGTTCAAATTTGTATTGTTATTACTTCATTGCGTCTTTCTGGAACATTTAATGCTTGTTAAAGGGTAGTTCAAATATTTATTGACTTACTTCGATACCGGGAAAGTGAATATTATTAGGTGTATTTTCGAGTGCAAACATCAATGTGGCTTTAAATCAAAGTATGCATTGAATCGCCTTTCTGAACTGCCTGCATGCTTATAATTAGTATGGATTTTCTTTGGATTACTGGAATTTGGCCTGAACTGAATTACATATTAAAGAATGAGATCCATTAATTAATTTTAATGCATTTTTTTCTAATTTTAACAGGAATTTTACAGAAACACAAGTGGGAAAATTCCATGACCATGGATAAAAAAGGCTGGGCATACAGAACACAGATAAACATCGGAGATGTTCTCAATATGGAGGAACTGTTGCTGATTCTAGCTAAAACTGTCAGGTTAGCATCTTGTCCCCAATTGCTGCTACATATGTATGTGTTTCATTCGGGAACCAGCCTAGATAATTCAAATTGGGAGAAGTAACTTTTCCCTGTTTGGTTATTACAGAGAAAGTTGACTGTTATCAGGGAGAAGTAACAATGGCTGAAGTTCAATTTACACCCCAACATCACCCATCTAAATATAAAGTATTATGCAACAAAAGAGCCCATTTATAAAACCACTATAATGAGCAAGAACACCATTATAATCAGTAAATATACTCTAAATAGGCTGTTTGGACATATATATAATAATTTAATTGTATATGAGAGAGAAGTCACTTCTCCCTGGAACAAAAATATGGAGAAGTGGCACATTTTAGGGAGATGATATCTCCCAAGTCTTCTCTAAGCTGGTCCCTGGCAATTATTTATCCATCTGATCAAGAGCTATAGTAATGCTCTAAGTAATCAACTTCTTAACCACAGCAGAATTATGGGTAACTTTTCAGGATTTAGTCGGAAATATGGCTTGTTGCCATTCATCGGAAAGCTCTCGGGGAATGGCAAATATTTCATATTATATTTAGGAGATAAAGTTACTCTGTTGAGTACATGTAGGATATTCAGGGAATCGAGCATGAAAACAGTTTGAACCAGCTAGCTTGTCGGCGAGTACACAAACTATTTACATGCTTGAAAGCCCCAAACATCCCAATGAAACAGGGTTAGTTTATCTCCATTGTAATTCAATTCACCAACAAGATTTAAAAGAAACTAGACAAAATCAATTTATTATCAGCTTTATACATGGGTCATCAAATCCTTGGGTATGTTCCATGTGTAACTTGGAGCAGTACTGGATAACATCTTGTATCTATAGTAAACAACTTGCAGCTGCACTTGGTCAAGCTGTATACATGACGTTATCAACCCTTTCATTATGGAAGCTGTGCTGGTGCAGCATTAAAGATCCTGTGCCAGTGCATTCTCTTATATGTGAGTCTCCCATGAGCCTATATAAGAGAATGAACTGGCTTACAAGGTCAAGGTAAATATTGTTAGGCCATTGCATTCTGTTATATATGTGAGGCTCCCTATGGGAGACTTGCATATAAGAGGATGCACTGGCACAGTGTTTTCGCAAATTTTCAAGAAGCTCCCATCATGGAAGGGTTAATGCGCATTGGTAATTGCTACATTCTCCATTCAAATTTGTTCACTCAGCAGTGGATGGTGCTAGTTGGTAGTTCTCGACCAATCAGTATGCATGTTTTAAAGACAGATATACAACTTGAATTCAAGCCTGAGTTTAGTGTGCCTGTCATTTTCAGAATCACATCCCCAGAGGGTGAATTTAGTGATGCTATCCCACACGGTGGGTTAGCATCACCAAATTCACCCTCTGGGGACCTCATTATACATGGCCTCATCTGATATGGGAGACATGGACTCAGATTGAAGTTCCCAAATGGTGAATATTGTGATGTACACCCATTGGGAACTTCAATTATGCAATGTGTCATCTGCCAATTTGGGGATATAGAGAAACTAAACTAAAAAAGAAATAGAATCTTTGTGAAGAAGTTTCTAAGGAAATTTGTTAATAAAAAAACTTTCCAGAGAAGATGAGGCCTAAGCAGAATGAGGTCATCAGAGGGTGAATTTAGTGATGCTAGCCTGCTATCAGGGCCCAAGCTAGGGGTTGAAAACAGGGATATTTTAGGGAGATTTCAGCCCAAAATAGGGAGAAGTAGGGGAGACTTAAGAAAAACATAAGAACCACTTATTAATTTTCAAATATCGCTTTATTTATAACATCAATAAAAAAAATAAAATTAGAAATAAAACTAAAAAATTTTGACTTTATCTGAAATTAGCCTAATTAATTATAAATTTAAAATTTTTGGAAATATTTTGTGTAAATATCATTTAAGCAAGACAATTAGCAAGTTACACACAGTAGAAGTTAATTTTTTAACTTAAATGGAAGTAGTATTGTAATACAATTTTGAAGTATTATTTCCTAGACTGTAACTTGGAAGATGCGTGTGTACAGTCTGAATCATGATGCATGTAACTTTGTAAGTTTAATTTGGTCACGGCTGTAATGTGGGTGTCCGCTAAAATAAATGAAAGTGTCAATGACACTGTAGCTCAACTTGGAAAGGGAATAATTTAATGTGTTACTGTCGATGGAGTGATTAGGAATGTGGAAAGATGAATGTCTAATACTAGTTTATCAACATGAAGAGATATATATATACATGTATATAAAAGTAAAATCTAAGATGGTTGCTGGCGGCTATGTTTTCCAATAATTCAAAAACATTTTATAGCTTTAGTCATGCAAAGAGTAGAATCCAAGATGGCCGCTGGCAGCCATGTTTTAATGCCGAATAACCCCAAAATGAATTTTATGATGATCAGACTAAAGGTACGACCTGTAGCCCGTGCTAAAGGATTTAGTAATACAAAGAGTAAAATCTAAGATGGCCGCCGGCAGCCATGTTTTTTGGCCGAATGACCCAAAAATTACTCGTTCCCATCTACAAGTCAATATTAACACCCACGACAAATGTCATGATGAACAGATGAACAGTACGACCTGTAGCCCGTGCTAATGGATTGAATTTTGAAATCCAAGATGGCCGCTGGTGGCCATGTTTTTTTCCTAATGACCCCAAAATGACTCGTTCCCATCTACATTCCAATTTCAACAGCCATTACAAATTGTATGATGATCAGACTAAAGGTACGACCTGTAGCCCGTGTTAAAGGATTTAGTCATACAAAGAGTAAACTCCAAGATGGCTGCTGTTGGCCATGTTTTTCTGCAGAATGAACCCAAAATGACTCGTTTCCCATCTACATGTCATTGTTAACATACATGACAAATTTTATGATGATCAGACTAAAGGTACGACCTGTAGCCCGTGCTAAAGGATTTAGTCATACAAAGAGTATAATCCAAGATGGCTGCTGCGGCCATGTTTTTTGGCCGAATGACCCCAAAATCAATCGTTCCCATCTACATGTCAATATTAACAGTACGACCTGTAGCCCGTGCTAATGGATTGAATTTTGAAATCAAAGATGGCCACTGGTGGCCATGTTTTTCGTCCGAATGACCCCAAAATGACTCGTTCCCATCTACATTCCAATTTGAACAGCCATGAAAAATTTCATGATGATCAGACTCAAGGTACGACCTGTAGTCCGTGCTAAAGGATTTAGTCATACAAAGAGTAAAATCCAAGATGGCTGCTGGTAGCAGTGTTGTTTGGCCGAATAACCCCAAAATGACTCGTTCCCATCTACATGTCATTATTAACTTTCATGACAAATTTTATGATGATCAGACTAAAGGTACGACCTGTAGACCGTGCTAAAGGATTTAGTCATACAAAGAGTAAAATCCAAGATGGCTGCTGGCAGCCATGTTTTTCGGCCGAATTACCCCAAAATGACTCGTTCCCATCTACATGTCATTGTTAACATCCATGACAAATTTTATGATGATCAGACCAAAGGTACGACCTGTAACCCGTGCTAAAGTATTTAGTCATACAAAGAGTAAAATCCAAGATGGCTGCTGGCAGCCATCTTTTTCGGCCGAATGACCCCAAAATTACTTGTTCCCATCTACATGTCAAAATTAACATCCATGACAAATTTCATGATGATCAGATGAAGAGTACGACATGTGGCCCGTGCTAATGGATTAAATTTTGAAATCCAAGATGGCTGCTGGCGGTCATGTTTTTTGGCCGAATGGCCCAAAAATGACTCGTTCCCATCTACATGTCATTGTTAACATCCATGAAATTTTTTATGATGATCTGACCAAAGGTACGACCTGTAGCCCGTGTCAAAGGATTTAGTCATGCAAAGAGTAAAATCTAAGATGGCTGCCGGCGGCCATGTTTTTTGGCCGAATGACCCCAAAATTACTCGTTCCCATCTACATGTCAATATTAACATCCATGACAAATTTCATGACAATAAGACGAACAGTACGGCCTGTAGCCCGTGCTAATGGGTTGAATTTTGAAATCCAATATGGCCACTGGCGGCCATGTTTTTTTCCCGAATGCCTCCAAAATCACTCGTTCCCATCTACATGTCAATGTTTACATCCATGACAACTTTCGTAATAATCGGACCAAAGGTACGAACTGTAGCCCGTGATAAAGGAAATTGTTGACGAATCACGCACACACATACACACATACACACGCTCACACGCACGACGGATACCAAGCCATGGCAATAGCTCAAACTTTACAAAGTAAAGTTGAGCTAACAATAAGGACTAACTAACAAAGGAGTTGCAAAAGCTTTTAGTTTTATTAGCTCAACTAGACTTTGTAAAGTTTGAGCTATTGCCATGGCTTGGTATCCATCGTCCGTGTGTGCGTGATTTACTTTAGCACGGGCTACAGGTCGTACCTTTGGCAGATCATTATGAAATTTGTCATGGCTGTTGACATTGACATGTAGATGGGAACGAGTCATTTTGGGGTCATTTGGCAAAAAAACATGGCCGCCAGTGGCCATCTTGGATTTCAAAATTCAATCCATTAGCACGGGCTACAGATTGTACTGTTCGTCTGATCATCATGGGATACGAGTCATTTTGGGGTCGTTCGGCCAAAAAACATGGCTGCCAGCAGCCATCTTGGATTTTACTCTTTGCATGACTAAATCCTTTGGCACAGGCTACAGGTCGTAGCTTTGGTCGGATCATCATAAAATTTGTCATGGAAGTTAACAATGACATGTAGATGGGAACGAGTTATTTTGGGGTCATTCGGCCAAAAAACATGCCGCCAGCAGCCATCTTGGATTTTACTCTTTGCATGACTAAATCCTTTAGCACGGGCTACAGGTCGTACCTTTGGTCGGATCATTATGAGATTTGTCATGGATGTTGACATTGACATGTAGATAGGAACGAGTCATTTTGGGGTCAGTCGGCAAAAAATAATGGCTGCCAGTGGCCATCTTGGATTTCAAAATTCAATCCATTAGCACGGGCTACAGGTCGTACTGTTCGTCTGATCATCATGAAATTTGTCATGGATGTTAACAGTGACATGTAGATGGGAATGAGTCATTTTGGGGTCATTCGACCAAAAAATATGGCCGCCAGCAGCCATCTTGGATTTTACTCTTTACATGACTAAATCCTTTGACACAGGCTACAGGTTGTATCTTTTGTCGGATCATCATGAAATTTGTGATGTATGTTAACAATGACATGTAAATGGGAACGAGTCTTTTTGTGGTCATTCAGCAAAAAAACATGGCTGCCAGTGGCCATCTAGGATTTTACTCTTTGCATAACTAGGCCTTTCAACTTTCCTTCATTCCTAATCACTCCATTGACTGTAACACATGAAATTATTCCCTTTCCAAGTTGAGCTACAGTGTCATTGACACTTTCATTTCTAAAGCTTTTATTAATACATGGCCTCCCTTAATTAATGCCAAAAGTGCGACGCATTACCGGAACGAACTTCCGAACCGCCTGGTACATACTCTGATAATGTAATTATTTTGAACTTCGCTCAAGTCGCCCCCTAGCTTGGGGCCTGCCTGCTATGCGGGATAGCATCACTAAATTCACCTCTGGGGACCTCATTCTGCAAATGACAGGCACACTAAACTCAGACTTGCTTGAATTACAATGTTACCTATAATACTGCTGAATGGTGGCCCATACATCTAACATTCCTTGGTATAAATAGCATTTCCTTGATGGTGATAAAGTTTTCTGTGAATGGAACTAGGGTGTTCGAGTTATAAAGGTTGTCCATACAAATCCAGTAAACCCATTATACTGTAACTTGTATCTGGTAGCATTGATGTATATGGAAATTTGATACTTAGATGTTGATGTTGAACCCTGCGATGGAGTCATCCAGGTAACAAATCTCCATGTACCCCACAATGTTATCCAGAGACCAGCTTAGATTTGGAGACATCTTGAGCATATATCGCTTTAGCCAATCCGATTGTATGTTAGAACCTGATGTGGGGTTAAAGTCATTTGTTTACACGAATGGAGGGGGTAGGAACTTTATGTATATAAGAAGGCATTACTTGATATATAATAGCTTACGCATACAAGTATTTGTTTTTGTTTTCATTCATTCATGAAGTTTTTTCTTACCATTGGTATAAATAATGTAGTCAGTATGCTATGTAAATAGATGTTTGGTGCTGAATTTTTTTTTATACTGCCACATTTCGAAGAAAATTTAGCAGTGTACTGGATTGAATTTGTCCGTCCATCCATCATGTTCGGCATTGTGGGTACTTTCAGAAGAGGGCCCAATGACATTGTTTGCATTTTCCATTCTAGAGTTATCCTTCTTTGTTTATCTGGGAATAGTGGTTTGCTTTCGTCCGTGCATATGGGCAGATATCTCAGCCATGGGTTTTCGGATCTAAATGAAATGTGGTATGGAGGTTCGCCATCATGACTGCTCTCAAAAGAATTACATATGTCAGGCATATATCTCAGCCATATAGGTTATTGGATTTGAATTAAAATAGGTATTGAGCTTCGACATCGTCAAGTGCTTTCAAACGGCACCTCGAAACAGTGCGCGGAACTGCGCAGAACTGCGCGGAAGTACGGGTACAAATAAAACAGTTATTATGCACAGAGGCAGGTGGGGGAGTGGATTTAAAACATGAACTATAGCAGTAGCAAGTCTTCAGTTGCGAATTTGTAAGGTTATTTTAACGTTTTAACTTGTTTTGGAGAGAGAGAGAGTAAGTGGTATAATCTACCGCGCACTGTTTCGAGAAAAGCTTACTGCGCTATATCTGCCGCGCATTGTTTCGAGAATACCTAACACATTGCAAGTTCAAATATAAGGCGTATAAGGGAAATATATAAAATAAAGTTTATAATGATGTGTGTGTATATGTAAGTTAGTGAAGTTTGATGCAATTTAGCCGATTAAAAGTTATTTGTAGGTTTATGTACAATATTAGCTGTCGGCATGTATAAACCAGAGTTCGGCGAAATGGTGGCTAACTATATATGAATACCGAACACAAGTATAAAAGGGAAATATATCAAATAACGTTTATAATGATGTGTATCATGTAGATGTAAGTTAGTGGTATGTGAAGTCGGCACGCGAGCGAGAGTTCGGCGACGATTTCTATGAATATCGAACATAAGTCGAAATAATTAAGGGATGATTAAGACATCAGCGATAAGTGATAATTAATTTCCCCTAACATGTGGCACTGCGCAGTATAGATCCTTTGTTGCTGACTAATCCGCGATCGCACATCGTGGATTACTCTGGCTTACCGAAACGATTTCAGGGATGTTTTGACAGTGATATTAAAGCAAGGTTTCACAGGTTTCATAGAAACCAAAATGGTTGAATAAACAATATTTGGTGATGATTAAATGAGTTGATGGTGTCATATCATATTCGTATAAGTACGAAATGGACTCTGAAAATTTCATTCGATCTTCGATCTGAAACAATGACTTCATCAAAGTCTTCAACCGTGTTGTATCCGTGTGGCATTTGTGATTCATCATGTCACGAGATTCGCAGTATAGGCTGTGGTCTCTGTGACAGGTGGTATCACCTCAACTGTGAGTTTCTTAAGTGATTTTAAATTTTTTGAGAAGTCTGGTCTCGATTATTTCTGCAGTAAGTGTCTTTATTCTGCTGCTGCATTCGACTGGGATCATTCCCACTTGCGTCTGATGGCGTCAGTCAACGAAGGGTCGACTATCGAGGCCACAAAAAGGGAACAGATCTTTTTGAGACGTCCATCAATATCATCCGATGTGGTCTTATGTCAGAGACAGTCAGGCTTCGAGGCTTCTTGGTTCTCAGTGGAATGGTTCCATTCCTATTGCTGTTCGTGATGATGGAAATTGCCTTTTCAATGCGATCTCTGTTGCTCTGTGTGGTGTCGAAGCTCAGTCCACTCAACTTCGAGTGCGGACTTGTTTGGAATTGGTCTCCAATAAATCGTTTTACGAAAAGGCTCACAGTGATAGTCAAATACCGGCTGTGAGTCCATCACTCGATGATGACATTGTTGCATGTGCCCAGGATGGAGGAGGCCGAAATTCATGGTCATCCGCCTGGACTATGCATGCAGTGTCTTCGGTGATTGGGCGACCAGTGAAATCGGTTTATCCGACTAAGAATGGGCCTGGGGATGCGAACATACCGATATTGAATACTGTGTTCCGTCCCCGCGTCGTGCATCCAGATGATTGTGGTGTTTGGGGTAAAACCAATAATCGAGGTCACAATTTTCTCCTTTGTCAAGGTTCATTGAGTTACATTGAAAAGAAAGATGGTTTGTACGGAAAAATTGTTAAAGGCAAATTTAATGCATTTGATCCACAACCTGATTCTAGTGACGTTGTAGTCATCACTCGTAGGAATTCGTCCTTGAAGAGAGATATTGCTTACAAAAAACGAGTGACGTGGATAGAATCCATCCCAGGTAAGTGTATTGTAGAATATATAGGACCATATCCAAAAATATCAAGTGTTCATGGCAATGCAAATGACAGTAATACACCGCACATACGATTGACTACAGAACAGACTGACATAATTGACAATTGACAATGGACTTGAAAACGGTTTGAAGCCCCGTCAAAGTAAACGCAAATTGGCCCCAGACAGCAATGTTGACGTAAGAAAAATTCACGATCGTGCTTATAATCGGAACAAAAATATGCGCCCGGACAACGAATATAGAAAAAATACAGCCGACGATATAATAGCAATGTTAAATAAATCTGTCAATAGTCCGTTTATCCGGGAAGTAATATCAACTGACCCAACAAAACCATCAAGTGTTATTTTACACACTGACGAAGAAATTACCCTTCTGAAAACTGCAATAAAAAATGGTTCTATAATTGGCATCGATAGGACTTTTAACCTTGCTGCCTGCTACGTCACTGCAATAGTATTTAAAAATCCAAACCTCTACAATAAAGGCACAAATAGTTCTCCCATAATGTACGGACCACTTTTTCTACATTGGGACGGCAGCACTCATACTTACCATAGATATCTTTCTTACCTTAGTAGTAAATTAATTGAAGTACAACACATACCAAAAGTCTTTGGATCAGACGACGAAGGATGTGAATTTTTGTCCAGCTGTGGCGGTAATCTGTTGCTCAATGTTGGACCCACTGCTGATGGAACACTCATACCAATATTCCAAGAGAGACTCCTCCAACTAGGTGAATGGCTCGGGGTGAACGGAGAAGCTATATATGCCTCGAAACCATGGCAAAAATTTCAGAACGATACAGTTACCAAAAACGTATGGTATGTGTATAACTATGATCATTATATTTCCCCAAATAACCTTGGAAATACAAAATGGTAGTGTTATCAAAAGTTGTCTAAAGTTTTATATTGCTCATATCATTAAGTTTTATATTGTTCATATCATTAAGTTTTATATTTCTCATATCATTAAGTTTTATATTGCTCATATCATTAAGTTTTATATTGCTCATATCATTATGTTTTATATTGCTCATATCATTAAGTTTTATATTGCTCATATCATTATGTTTTATATTGCTCATATCATTATGTTTTATATTGCTCATATCATTATGTTTTATATTGCTCATATCATTATGTTTTATATTGCTCATATCATTATGTTTTATATTGCTCATATCATTATGTTTTATATTGCTCATATCATTATGTTTTATATTGCTCATATCATTATGACACATTTTTATATTGCTCATATCATTATGACACAGTTTTATATTGCTCATATCATTATGACACAGTTTTATATTGCTCATATCATTATGACACAGTTTTATATTGCTCATATCATTATGACACAGTTTTATATTGCTCATATCATTATGACACAGTTTTATATTGCTCATATCATTATGACACAGTTTTATATTGCTCATATCATTATGTTTTATATTGCTCATATCATTATGACACAGTTTTATATTGCTCATATCATTATGACAGAGTTTTATATTGCTCATATCATTATGTTTTATATTGCTCATATCATTATGACACAGTTTTATATTGCTCATATCATTATGTTTTATATTGCTCATATCATTATGTTTTATATTGCTCATATCATTAAGTTTTATATTGCTCATATCATTAAGTTTTATATTGCTCATATCATTATGTTTTATATTGCTCATATCATTAAGTTTTATATTGCTCATATCATTATGTTTTATATTGCTCATATCATTATGTTTTATATTGCTCATATCATTAAGTTTTATATTGCTCATATCATTATGTTTTATATTGCTCATATCATTATGTTTTATATTGCTCATATCATTATGTTTTATATTGCTCATATCATTATGACACATTTTTATATTGCTCATATCATTATGACAGTTTTATATTGCTCATATCATTATGACACAGTTTTATATTGCTCATATCATTATGACACAGTTTTATATTGCTCATATCATTATGACACAGTTTTATATTGCTCATATCATTATGACACAGTTTTATATTGCTCATATCATTATGACACAGTTTTATATTGCTCATATCATTATGACACAGTTTTATATTGCTCATATCATTATGTTTTATATTGCTCATATCATTATGTTTTATATTGCTCATATCATTAAGTTTTATATTGCTCATATCATTATGTTTTATATTGCTCATATCATTAAGTTTTATATTGCTCATATCATTAAGTTTTATATTGCTCATATCATTAAGTTTTATATTGCTCATATCATTAAGTTTTATATTGCTCATATCATTATGTTTTATATTGCTCATATCATTATGTTTTATATTGCTCATATCATTATGTTTTATATTGCTCATATCATTATGACACAGTTTTATATTGCTCATATCATTATGACAGTTTTATATTGCTCATATCATTATGTTTTATATTGCTCATATCATTATGTTTTATATTGCTCATATCATTAAGTTTTATATTGCTCATATCATTATGTTTTATATTGCTCATATCATTATGTTTTATATTGCTCATATCATTAAGTTTTATATTGCTCATATCATTATGTTTTATATTGCTCATATCATTATGTTTTATATTGCTCATATCATTATGTTTTATATTGCTCATATCATTATGACACATTTTTATATTGCTCATATCATTATGACACAGTTTTATATTGCTCATATCATTATGACACAGTTTTATATTGCTCATATCATTATGACACAGTTTTATATTGCTCATATCATTATGACACAGTTTTATATTGCTCATATCATTATGACACAGTTTTATATTGCTCATATCATTATGTTTTATATTGCTCATATCATTATGACACAGTTTTATATTGCTCATATCATTATGACACAGTTTTATATTGCTCATATCATTATGTTTTATATTGCTCATATCATTATGTTTTATATTGCTCATATCATTAAGTTTTATATTGCTCATATCATTATGTTTTATATTGCTCATATCATTATGTTTTATATTGCTCATATCATTAAGTTTTATATTGCTCATATCATTATGTTTTATAGTGCTCATATCATTATGTTTTATATTGCTCATATCATTATGTTTTATATTGCTCATATCATTATGTTTTATATTGCTCATATCATTATGACACATTTTTATATTGCTCATATCATTATGACACAGTTTTATATTGCTCATATCATTATGACACAGTTTTATATTGCTCATATCATTATGACACAGTTTTATATTGCTCATATCATTATGACAGTTTTATATTGCTCATATCATTATGACACAGTTTTATATTGCTCATATCATTATGACACAGTTTTATATTGCTCATATCATTATGACACAGTTTTATATTGCTCATATCATTATGACAGTTTTATATTGCTCATATCATTATGACACAGTTTTATATTGCTCATATCATTATGACAGTTTTATATTGCTCATATCATTATGTTTTATATTGCTCATATCATTATGACACAGTTTTATATTGCTCATATCATTATGACAGTTTTATATTGCTCATATCATTATGACACAGTTTTATATTGCTCATATCATTATGACACAGTTTTATATTGCTCATATCATTATGACACAGTTTTATATTGCTCATATCATTATGACACAGTTTTATATTGCTCATA
Source organism: Siphonodentalium dalli (assembly GCA_032622095.1). Classification (NCBI taxonomy): domain Eukaryota; kingdom Metazoa; phylum Mollusca; class Scaphopoda; order Gadilida; family Siphonodentaliidae; genus Siphonodentalium; species Siphonodentalium dalli. Next base: position 197,639,203 of record CP136065.1, on the reverse strand, counting down.
TCATTATGACAGTTTTATATTGCTCATATCATTATGACACAGTTTTATATTGCTCATATCATTATGACACAGTTTTATATTGCTCATATCATTATGACACAGTTTTATATTGCTCATATCATTATGACAGTTTTATATTGCTCATATCATTATGACAGTTTTATATTGCTCATATCATTATGACACAGTTTTATATTGCTCATATCATTATGACAGTTTTATATTGCTCATATCATTATGTTTTATATTGCTCATATCATTATGACACAGTTTTATATTGCTCATATCATTATGTTTTATATTGCTCATATCATTATGATTTATATTGCTCATATCATTATGACACAGTTACCACAGATATATGATAGGTATTGTAATACTGTTTTGTCAAAACAATGAAGATTTCACAATCACAAAGTCACCAACAGCATAGTATTTGTTAACCTACATGTTCCTCAAGACACATGGTTTCTGTAAAGCTATTGATATATATTCCTCAATACAATGGAAATATCAGATAATACAATATATATCCATGAGAACAATCTGTGAAAATCAGAATGGTACTGTTACCAATCATATGGTATGTGTTTATTACGACATTCTTAGGATTCATCATTAGACTGAATGTTACATTCAATAGCAGTACAGTACAAATTCTGCAGAGATAAAAATATTTCTATATTTGTAGGTACACATCTAATATATCAAAGAATGAAGTTAGTGTGTATGCTATTCTGCCAAAATTGCTTACTGGAGAAGAATTGGTTTTAGGTGTACCACAACCATCGGCATCAACTGTAGTTTCCATGCTTGGATATGACGGCAACTTTGATTGGTTCCCTGCACCCTCAGGAGGAATTTCAGTACAAATTCCACTGATTCCACTTCAAAGGATCCCTTGCCGATGGTCCTGGGTGCTCAAATTTGAAAATCTCGCCAACTGAGGACATTACATTCCACTGGTCAGTTGATATTTGGTTTATGAGACTTGCACAACAACAAAGTCTTGATTAAGGTACAAATAATCTTGTCCAGTCTGACTATTATCAACAGAATTAACCTTTCATGACTGGAGCTTCATGAATTTTTGCGGAAAAAAACCCTGTGCCAATGCATTCTGATAGGCCAATGCATTCTCTTATATATGCGAGGCGACCTATATCGCATATATAAGAGAATGCATTGGCACAGGGTCTTTAATGTTGCGCCAGCACAGCTCCCATCATGAAAAGGTTAATTGCTCTTCAGCTTATTATTACGATACAAACGGATTCATTTTTAGATCATTCCAACTTATGTTAAATGCCCATAATTAGCTCATTTTTGAAATTTTTTAGTCAGTGAAATAACTGAAACAAATAATAATAAGTACAGAGCGTCTTGGAGCAAGTAGGTGGATTAAAGGGGGTCTATAGCTGTGCATTAAATCTGGCCATTTATGGGACCATCTCCTTTTATACTCAACAGAATATATGCAACAAATGAAAGAATTTTAGCCATGGATTGGTGCAAAATACACTCATGTGCTCTATGAATGATGCAAACAACATGGTAATTATAATAAAAATGAATTTATGACCCCAGGAGATGGTCCCATAAATGTCCGGATTTAGTTTACAATACCCATTTAAGTGCTATATAATACTGATAATTAATCATTATAGCTAATATCAACTGTTCCAGTTTTGAGATCATTCCAATTCCATTTAAATGAGTTATTGCTGTTTTCAACTTATAGTTCAACTTAGGAAACTTATTTTATAAATTGCTTGTCAGTATTTTACTTGAGTTTACACTAATATCACAAATAATCTAATATTGTACAACTTATTTTATAGTCAGCCAGATAAACAAAATAGTTAAAGTTACTCAATCAGATCAGATGCTCATAAATAATATTTCTTTGGCTTCGGGGGTAAAATATATTTGATTCGAGCTGAGGAACTCACCCATTAAAGCTCAGAGTGATCAGATATCGATTTTTGAAGTTTGTTATTTCTCGAGATGTGTAATAATATGTGGCCCAGAAACACGTGGTCTCGGACAAAATTGCGGATGAAGATGGATAACTCTAAAATCAAGTGGTAATACGGTCAATTTTTTTTTATACTTTAGTGATAATACGGCCATATTTTGTTGAACAAAATGATGATAAATAACAAGTTTTGGGAAATTTGATACCATAGTTGATAGTGGTTAGCATTATTTTGTTGCAATAAATTGATTCTGATAACTAAAGCGTATTTTGAAGAAATTTTGTTGTTGTTGTTGTATCTTGATGGTATGGGGACTGTCAGATCGGATTGAGTACCTTTAATTTCTCATGGAAAATGTCACCCCTTTAAGAACCTGTGCCTCTTAGATATTTATGACCTGCAATAAATAAATAGATATATAAATACTACTCCATTACCAATACATCTCACAGAAGTCTTCATGACACAGTTGACAACACTCAAGATGCACCAATGCCTTATTATTAGAAACCCATCTTCACAGCTATAATCAATAACCTGACAGTGGCATCAGTAAATCGTTTATTTGGGGGGGGGGTGTTATATTAATCCACTATGAACTGCGCTGTAACTCATCTTCACAGTCATAATCAATATCCTTACACTGGAAGCATGTAGAAATATAGAATACTAGCTGGTGGACCCGACTTCGTCCGGGCTGTTTCCCCTCTGCTTTTTGGCGAATTGTGCGATTTGACCTTGAATTGACCATTTTGAAGGTCAAGGTCAGGTTGGGGGTCACGATTTGACCCGCCCAAAACACTCCTCGGACAAAAGTAACCCTAGGTATCAAATTTCGTCGAAATCCCGTCAAAATTCGCGATTTGACCTTGAATTGACAATTTTGAAGGTCAATGTCAGGTCGGGGTCACGATTTGAACCGTCCAAAACACTCCCCGGACAAAAGCACACCTAGATATCAAATTTCGTCGAAATCCGTCCTTTTTACCCGATTTGACCTTGAATTGACCTTTTTGAAGGTCAAGGTCGGGTCGGGGTAACGATTTGACCCGTCCAAAAGACTCCCCGGACAAAATTACATCTAGGTATACAATTTCGTCGAAATCCGTCCCGATTTGACCTTGAATTGACCTTTTTGAAGGTCAAGGTCAGGTCGGGGTCACGATTGGACCCATCCAAAACACTCGCTGGACAAAATTACCCCATGGTATCAAATTTCGTCAAAATCAGTCTGGCAGTTTTCCCGGCCATAGCTAACACACACACAGACAGACACAAGTCCCAAAATATATATTAGACTAGCTGGGTACCCGTCTTGACGGGGTAGAGTCGTTGTGTTGTTTTTACACCAACACCCCGAAAATGGTGTAAATCGGCCCAGTGGATACCGAGATACAGGTTCAAGGTCATTGTAAAGGTCAAGGTCACGCCGCTACCCGTTGAAAATGTTTGGCTACCCGAACCATCCCTACCTACGAAATTTCATCCCGATCGTCCCATCGGATCCTGAGATAGAGAGTCAAGGTCACTCGAATGTCAAGGTCACGCCGCACGGGCATCCTGTGTGACGAAATTGCTCAACGCCTCACACTACCCGTTTCCACCAAATTCGGTGGAAATCGGCTCGGCGGATCACGAGATATCAGTTCAAGGTCACTCGAAGGTCAATGTCACGCCGCACGGACAGACGGACATGCCCGCGTTACTCCCGTGGTCAACCTACACCGACACCCCAAAAATGGGGGAAATCAGCCCAGCGGATCCCGAGATACGGGTTGAAGGTCATTTGAAAGGTCACGCCGCACGGGCATCCGGGCGCGACGAAATGGCTCGGCGCCTCACACTGCCCCCACATACCAAATTCGGTCCAAATCGGCCCAGCAGGAGCCGAGATACGGGTTGAAGGTCACCGGTTTGAAGGCCAAGGTCACGCCGCACGAACAAACGGATAGGCCTATGTTGGTTCCCGGGTGATATTACGTGCCCGTACCAAGTTTCGTCGAAATAGGTCGTGCCGTTTCGGAGTCCATCGCGGCCACACACGCACACACACACAGACTTTCCTCAAATATATAATAGACTAGCCGATGAGCCCGACGTTGTCCGGGCTATTCAAAAACCAAATTTCATAGCTCCACCCGTTTCCGAGATCTGGTCTGCGCATGCGCGAAGCTGGCGTCGCACGGGCTCGGCGACCCGATAAAATTCGTATCCGGGGCAAGATACATTCACATAGCAAATTTCAAGTCAATAGCTCCATCCGTTTCCGATATCTCGTCTGTGCATGCGCGAAGCGGGCGCCGCACGGGCTCGCCAATACGACAACGTCCACCGCCTGGTCAAACTACAAACACGTACCAAGTTTCGTCCCGATCGGTCGAGAATCGTAGATTTGTATAAATGACAAACAAACAGACAGACACACAGACAGAGGTCTTCAAAAATATATATGAGACTAGCTGGGTACCCGTCCTGACGGGGGAAAGTCGTTGTGTTGTATTTTTTACACCAACACCCCGAAAATGGTGGAAATCGGCCCAGCGGATACCGAGATACAGGTTCAAGGTCATTTGAAAGATCAAGGTCACGCCGCTACCCGTTGAAAATGTTTGGCTACCCGAACCATCCCTACCTACGAAATTTCATCCCGATCGTCCCATCGGATCCTGAGATAGAGTCAAGGTCACTCGAATGTCAAGGTCACGCCGCACGGGCATCCGGGTGTGACGAAATTGCCCATCGCCTCATACTACCCGTTTCCACCAAATTCGGTGGAAATCGGCTCAGCGGATCGCGAGATATGAGTTCAAGGTTACTCGAAGGTCAAGGTCACGGACAGACGTGCAATTATTTGGCTACCCGAGGTCCCATCTACACCAACACCCCAAAAATGGTAGAAATCGGACCAGCGGATACCGAGATACAGGTTCAAGGTCATTTGAAAGGTCAATGTCACGCCACACGGGCATCCGCGCCTCAAACTACCCGTTTCCGCCAAATTTGGTACTCCCGCCGTTTACCCGGTACTCCCGCCGTTTACCCGGTACCCTCGCCGTTTCATCGATGACGTTTTGGTACTTCCGCCGTTTACCCGCGGATCCCGAGATATGACTTCAAGGTCATTCGAAGGTCAAGGTCACGCCACACGGACAAATGGTTGGGCCTATGTTGGTTCCCTGGTGATACTACGTGCCCGTACCAAGTTTCGTCGAAATCGGTCGAGCCGTTTCGGAGCCCATCGCGGCCACACAGACAGACCAGGGATGTTGCTAGAGGGGGGTGTTTGGGGTGTCTCACCCCCCTCCCCCAGCAGAGAGCTATATTTTCAATAGTTGGAAATTCCTAATTTCAGGTAAAAACAATTTATTGGGGGGAATTTATTGTTTTTCGACCAATATTTGCATATGTTCCTATTTTTGGTAAAAAAAAATTGACAGAAATGATCATCAGTTGGAATTTTCCAACCTTAGGGGGGGTGGTAGTCCAAGTCTTCTTGTACTAAAACCAGCTAAGATATTGGGATGGCGATGCTGGTGTTAAACACCAGCATCGCCATCCCAATATCTTAGCTGGTTTTAGTACAAGAAGACTTGGACTAGGGGGGTGACAGGTTGGAAATTTCCAACACTTGGAAAGCTTTTGTCCTGGTCCCTCCCCCGTGGCCAGTCAAAAACTTCTAGTTAATTTAAGAAAACAATATTGTCATACAATTGGTCAACATTGTCATTGGAATTGTCATCAGTTGGAAATTTTCCAACCTAAGTGGGGGTGTAGGGTTTGAAATTTCCAACAGTAGGAAGGCTTGAGGCTAGTCTAGATGTTAGGATTTTGCGATTTTCTTGTTCAGATTTCAAAATTTTCGCACAGACCATGGTTCGGCCCGGTGTGTCATTGCCCCATCCACATGGCCAATACAAAACTGCTAATTAGTTTAGCAAAACAATATTTTACTACATTTGGTCAAACTTGTAGACATAAATGGTCATCAGTTGAAGAATTTTCCAACCTGAGGGGGAGCATGAGGTTTGAAATTTCCAACACCAGGAAAGCTTCAGTTGAGGCCAGTCTAGATGCTAGGATTTGCGATTTTCTTGTATAGTTTTCAAAATTTTCTCACACCGGGCCGAACAACCATGGTCGGCCCGGTGTTTCCTGGTCTGTTGTCGGTAGCTGTGTGCATTTGTCTGGAATTAGACCACTAGTTGTTTTTTTGGGGGCAATTTTCAGGTTAAAATATCTTAATGTTCTCATACTGGGAACATAGAAGCATGGCTTATGAATATATAGGAAATTAGGCCTGAGCATGAGGTACAAGGGGGTACAAATGGAATTATGCAAAAAGTTGTGTTGGTGTGATTCCGACTCAAGGGGGGCGGGGGGGGTGCAGTTGGAATTTCCCAAGGTGGACACCCCCCCCCCCCCAACGGAGACCCTCTAGCTACATCCCTGAGACAGACTCACACCCACACACACACACACACAGACACCCTAACTTTCCTCAAATATATATTAGATGTAGCTAGTGTCATCGCTTTTAAAAACTGTTTGTGTCCGTGGGGAGATTTGAGTATCTATTGGGCGAGGCTCTGCCGAGTCCAATAAATGCCAAATCCCCCGAGCTGACATAAACAGTTTAAGCGACGACATTAGCTACATATTTTATTTATCCATGGCACAAAACTTGCCTTTTGTGAGGTGAATCTGTCATTTTCCTCAGTTTTACATTCGTTACCTCGATGACGCCATTACATTTATTAGGTCGAGCAAACCAATTAGCATTCATGACGTGGGAAAACCGGAGTGCAGCTTAGAGCGAAATAGTTCGTTGACATTCATTTTTACAATGTAAAATCTCAGCCCATGGGTTATCGAATCTGAATTAAATTTTGTATGGATCTGAATTAAATTTTGTATGGAGGTTTGCCATCACGACAGGGGGGGGGGGGGGGGGTTCCGGGCACGTATGCCGGGGTGGGTGGGTGGTCGATGGGACTAACAAACAATTTTTTCCGCAACTCAAATTTTTTAACCAATTAAGCTTAAGTGTAAAGGCATTAAATGTAAATTTGGCCTCCCATAGTACAGATATATATAGTTCCTGTGTGTGACTGCGATCCCGATTTGTTAAAACATGTCACCAACACATCAAGATATGTACATATAATGCCTTCATTTGGTGTAAGTTTCTATCTACTCACACCTTCCATCTGTTTCAAGTAACCACTCCGTATCGGGTTCTACCATAAATGAGGGCCCCTTCCCCCTCCCCCCTTGAGTTTTAAAATGACGCTGGAATCCGGTATCCAGCTTCAAATTGACCCTGGAATTCGGAATCCAGTTTAAGAAACAAATACCGATTTCACGTCCAGTTTACATGATATTATAGATTAGTTTTGTGATACCCATAATATATGAGCAGGTCCCGCACATAAAGGCACCCCCGTCTTGAACCCCGGTAGTGGAAACTTCACCAATGAGGTCCAGAGCAGTCTACCTTGCGACAGTGTACACAATGTTAGGATAAGAGTAACAAAGGTATAGAATATGCGTCTAGACTTCCTTGGATTAACCGATCTTTATCACATTCCCGTGTAAAAACTAATAAATTAAACGCTCTTTATATGGGCGTGATATATTGACCCAGAATTAATACCCCGATGTGATAACACATGTAAAACCCTCGGGTGGACTCCAAACTCAAACCCAACCTGCACCGGATCAGTAATCCCAGTAAAACCAGTTTGGACTTACCAATGCACATGGAAGGAAATCCCGACAAAAAAGGGGGATCCTATTCTATAGCGGAAATTGGCCGGCGGTCACCGAACACGTGGTCTCGGCCTGCACTCTGTGTTAGAAAACCCAAATACTAAATTAAGTTTAGAAAGTTGATACGTATCTTAAGCCACCACACATAAACCAATACCGAATGATGGATGGACAGACGGTCGGACAGATCAATAACATAATGCGCACGCTCCACTAGAAAATTGGGGATTAAAGGTACTCAACCCGATAAAACTCCTCTCAATTACTATTTCAATGGCTTCGGGGGTAAAAAATATTTGATTCGAGTCGAGGAAGTCACCCATCAAAGCTCAGATTTGTTAGATATCGATTTTAGAAATCTATTATTTTTCATTATCGGGAATTCTTTCTGGCCCAGAAGATAGTAAAAAATTCGTTATTATTACTCACTTGATTATAGAGTTATCCATCCTTGTCTGTTTGAATAGAATTTTGGCGTAAAATCTCGAGCATGTTACCAAATTGACGGCAGTTATAAGTACTCATCTCGAGAACATAAGAATTTTCAAAAATCAATATCTAATGACTCTGAGCTTTGTTTGATGGGTTCCTCGACTCGAATCAAATATTTTTTACCCCCAAAGCCAAAGAAATAGTAATATAGGACCCTCTGATCGGATTGTTGTTGTTGGAATCTGTTGAGATGGGGACCCTCTTTACGGGTTGAGTACCTTTAATCGATGATTACATATTGATTTTGATATATACATATATGCATGTAGCACACTAGCACGGGAGTTGGAGCTCCCGATAATATGTATATATCCACTGGTAGTCAAACAATACACATCCATGTATTTGCATGCGTGTATATGGCCGCTTGGGTCACAGTGGGTCCCAGATAATAATATTAACAATCATGCTTAACACATCGCATGTAAACCGCCAAACAAACGCCATTTGAATTAATGTGTTTGATGATATAGCTAAGTGTCGGAGAGTAAACAGTTTTACATATAGCATGGTTGAAATCCACACACTATCCTGGCAAGGTTATATTGTTTTAACTAGCCACCGGAGGTACGTTGTTTATATGTTGATGGTAGCCCAATATAACATACATATTTTTGAATTTTTTATGCCCACAGCGCATTTTCACGGAAATATAATTGGCAGTCCATCATCCAAATTGTTTTGCTATGCACATGTCTTTGGGACAATTTTTGAGATATGTTGCCGCAAATAATGACCGGAAAGATAAAGAGCACCGTATACAAACGAATATATACGGACTAAGTCCTATAAGAGTGTTCATCAGATTGGATCCTATAAAATTCATGATATTATGATCTATTATGACCAAATGAGGAACCAAATCGCAATATTTCACCCGAAATGGAATCCGTTTATATAAATACATGAATCCGGAATCCAGCTTAATTTGTGTCTTGAATCCGGCGTACGGGTCCAAAATGGGTCGAATCCGGCGTACGAACAGGGGCGGAAGGGGCCCTCATAAATTGACTGTCGGCCTTCTCACCATCTCCGCCAAGAACGACGAAGTGTGTAGTCTTGATTGACAGCCGTCTTGTTCAAGTGTATGCTTGGCGTCAGGTAAGCCCTGGTTACGAAGTGTGGCGATTGGTGTGCAACCTGTTTGATCACGTGTTTTACTCCAGCTGCAGTCATGCGATCAAGGTGAAGGTCACAGCCTACCTTCCGAGTTCAGTCCCCTATTTTGCATCTTTTCATGTGATAAGAAACAACACCAAGGATCACAAATAACTGATTTTTGTGCGTCGATCAAATCAATACAATATAGAAATAAAAATGGCTTCGGTACTCACGATCATTTGCATCCTTTTTATGTTTATTGTCACACGTACAGATGCTCGCTACCAGCCAAACTGGGAGTCTCTTGATTCGCGACCACTTCCGAGTTGGTTTGATGAATCGAAAATTGGTATCTTTATGCATTGGGGAGTTTTCTCTGTGCCAGCTTTCAAAGGTGCATGGTTTTGGAATTCATGGAAAACTGGAGATCCGGGCACAGTGGCGTATATGAAAAAGAATTATAAACCCGACTTCACCTATGCAGATTTTGCAAAAGATTTTACTGCCAAGTTCTATAATCCGGAAGATTGGGCAAATATATTCAAAGCATCAGGTGCAAAGTATGTATAAATATCATAAATTAAAAATTGTTCGCAAAATCCTGCTCAATGTTGTCATAGTTAGATCAACATCCATAATTATTTAGAAATGATATTTGCATTGTAATACTTATAGATGATGTACACCCAGCTGCCCCAAGTTCAAATGAAAAAAGGAGGGGAAAATGGTTCCTAATGAAAAATGATAACTTAATTGGTTTAGACCTTCCTAAAAATCTTATGGGGGGTGATAGCCTGAATGTGAAAACTGTCTTTCATAGCCTTCGGAGTAGGACATGGTTGCACGATGAACTGTTCCCATTCATTTTTATTTGGCAAAGCATCACTGGAAGTCCTCCCCTTATGATCACATGGTAGGTAGCAAGGCTTGAGCCATTGATATGAAGGGGGTTTTTCTAAAAAGGAAGATCTATTTGCGCTTAAGCGCAAATGATTTGCGCTTAAGCGCAAATAGTTTCCCTAAAAGATTCTTGATATTTATTTGCGTTTAAGCGCAAATGAATTGCGCTTAAGCGCAAATGATTTGCGCTTAAGCGCAAATGATTTCTATTATTTGCGCTTAAGCGCAAATAACTGGATTTATTTGCGCTTAAGCGCAAATAACAATAATTATTTGCGCTTAAGTGCATACGAAACCCCTTGGCTACGGGCTTGTCCTTGGTTAATGTAAACTGTCCGAATCCAAATAAACTACGTTGCAATTCCTTGTACTCTCCGTCAACTATAGTAAACAGTGCCTGCACTAACTCCGTTAGAGGTTTTGATTTCCAGTCCACTGTCTGTTTAAGAATATGGTTCAGATATTCACAATTGTTGTTGGTCCAATTCGATAAGTCCATCGCCAATCCCGGTAGTTGTACTGTCGCGAAATTTTCAGTGAAGAGTCGTCGTCGTCGGTGCCGATAATAGGTTGTGAAGGGCAGTCGGAAATGGAAGCTGCTATTTCAAAAAAGAATGTTGCGTAAGTAGTCCAGTCGGAATTACCATGTAGAAGCACTGGTCCTGGAAAAATTGGATGATTGGTCGTCCCTCGTCTGGTTATGGCTAAATGTTTAAAACACCCTATAGTAACGTGCACTTGTCCGAAATTTGCGAGATGACCTACATTCGGACCAACTTCCTTTCTCTTTTGCTTGTATTTGGCATTCTGTACTTGCTTCAGGTTTTTTGGAGCGGCGAATATGTCTTCTGCAGAATTAACAAGCTCTCTATAGGTCTTCAGTTGTTGTTGGGTTTTCAACTTCTAGACTAACAAATAAACGCTAATTATTAACATGGTTAATGCTTTCATATTATATTTTCTCACATCAGTGAAATACACGCTCTTTATTAAAATCATATCAGGAATAGACTAACAAATAAACGCTAATTACTATATACAACATAGTTAATTATTTAATAATAATGATGTCAAATATTATTAGGTGTAAAATGTTCTCACATTACTGATGTAAACGCTCTTTAATTATACCATAGACTAAATAGCAAATAATACTAACCTATTTAATGCTTTTGACACATCATATTCACCGTTGCTGTCGAAAGAACACGATTTGCAGTAAAACGTGATGTAACTCAAGTCTGCTGACCACATGTTGAACACTTGTTTCGTCATCGGAACACATTGGTAATGTGTCCATTTTTTACAAAACTATTTTATTTTATATATAAAAATCTACAAATACACATCTTAAATAATTATAAAGGGATAAAGATTTCCAATCAATTCTAATCAACTGCCACATATCATAAATCAAATGGATAATAAAACACTGATTAAACTCATCAACAACTCCACTAATCCACCCTAGGTGTGATCGAGGGACTTGCTGCATTTACCAGGGACTTGCTGCGTTTACCGGGGACTTGCTGCATATCCAGGGACTTGCTGCATATAGTAGGACCCTATAGGCCTACTGTTGCTGAAGAAGGAAGGGGTCACTCTCACCAACAAATATATATGCTGAAGGCTTAATTTAAGGCCGCCGCACACGATGCGATATATATCGTACGACAAATATAGGTCACCGTTTATGGGTCAATGACTCAAATCGTAGCGTGTGCGGTGGAAAATCGCAGGACATCTCGTCGTACGATCGGCCCCGCAAGGAATCAAATAATTTTTATTTTCTTCGATCGAGTCGTATGATTTATTCGAAGTAGCCAATCAGATTCAACTATTAATATGATCACGCGTCGATCACATGTTTTATTTCATAAACAACATGGCGTCCATGCAATGTCCTTCAAAGTCAGAGTAGCGGGATATTTTGGACGGCGGAATACATTCATGCCTCTACAATACAACTACAATTGAAACAGGTGGACTGGACACCAGCAAAATAATATTTGATTGTGAATTTGTGTGGAGAATTAAATCAGTTATATGGCCTACTAGTGACACTAGTCTAGACTATAGAACAAACCCATTGCATTCACGAGAAAGTAAACAACCAGATCGTACGATCCGATCACAGATGCGCACACAGATCTTACGTCGCAAGGGTCTGCGACAAATATCATGCAACAAATATCGCATTGTGTGCGGCGCGCTTTACACAGGTTTTGAAAATGTGCAGAAGGGTACACAGGGTTTGTAATCAGCACTAACGTAGTTACTTCAACTGCATGTGTTCCTGAAGTCTGTATGGCCCCCATTTGCAGTTTGTTTTCAATTAATTTAATTTTCATTGGAACATAATGTCATAAACAATTATTCTCTAAAAGTAACAGAAACCATGGCAGAAACGAAACTAAACATCATTTAAAATAAGATTTCAAATCCTGTGTACCCTTCAGTACTTTTTTTTATGGGAGTGACCCCTTTACAGTGTTTCTGTTAGTGCCACCGCACACGCTGCGATTAAAATCGTAAGTGGGGAAAATCGCAGGAGGAAGCATCCAATGCGCATGCCCACGACAATATCGTAGCCAAATCGTAGCAATCAAGCACTGTTTGATTTTACCAGGAAAATCGTGGCGTGACTTTGGCAACGCGCGCGATCGTAGATGTCACATGACCACTGTCGCACTGGTCATGTTGTAAATACCACGAAAATCGTAGCTGCAAAGATCGCAGCACCGTAGCGTCTGCGGGCAAGCTACGATTTTCCCCACTTACGATTTTAATCGTAGCGTCTGCGGTGGCACTTAGTGAACGTTCAGATGACCACGATTCAATCGTAAGTGGAGGAATCGGGCCCGACAAAATCGTGGATTATTTGTTCACACGATTGCGATGTCGTCGTACATGATGATGTCGTATAGGTTGTTTGTAAGCATGTGATTGACTATCCTGCGATCTTTCCAGCCTAACTACTGGTTACTTCCAATGACAGAAATCCTTCCACTTATAATTGAATCGTGGTCGTCTGAACGTTAACTTAGTGTTACTATTATTTATAGCAGTCTGATTAAAACCAGCTTCACAGTATAGAGTCTGAATAAAATGAGGAGGTTTGCCATTACCACCAGCAAGCATTATGTCAGTCCGCCAATCACAATATCTGTCACCAAAGTGATGCAGCTATTCGGGCAATTGTTGAAATTCCTACACAGCGGTGGATTTGCCACATATATGCTGACATAGATAAAAAATAGCACAAATAATTTTCTGTCACATCAATTGATAATTTGACACATTAGCGATTACGACAACAAATTAAACAGTAATTGCATACGTGATGAGTATGGGATGCCAAATTGACATTTAATAAATAATTGAGCTTAAGCACAATAAGGAATCCCTTATTGCGCTTAAGCGCAATAAGGAAATTCCTTATTGAGCTTAAGCGCAATAAGAGCTAATTGCGCTTAAGCGCAATAAGGAATATTACATAAACTCCCTATATAAATTCAAATGGTGTAGTCCATGGTGCAATGGGTGGAGTTTATTGGTCACATGGTGTCTGTCCACGTGTAGGCCTATTCAGATTCCATAAATTAAAAATCTTAATGGCTGAGAATTGAAATGGATCAAGCTGATGTTGATCGTGTACTGACACAATTTCGAATATGCAGAACGATTTTTACATTTATATGATGATGGAGATAACAGTGAAGAGCGAGATCAGGAATGCCATTCTGTTTTGTCGGAACTTGGACAGGCTGTACAGAATTTAGAACGAATAAAATCATATTATTTATTGATTAATTTTAACTTTTTCGGCATATACTATTTTAGTATTTGGGATATCCCCTCTATTTCCATGATGAATGACGTCATTGGAATCTCCGATTCATGTCGATTATGAAATTGAAAATTAGTTTTTAGCAAAATGCTTAAAATGATATAAAGTTGCATTTTACCCCGTTTATCTACCCATTTATTAACTAACCCGTGTGGACATTGTGGTCATTACTAAAATGGAGTCTTCGCGTCACAATCGTAATGTGGCATTTAATTTTAAATCAGTTTGTTTTATTTTTATTATTATCAGATTATTGTTTTCCACAACATAGGCCTCGTTCCACTACCAATACCAGTGGGCCTACCAGCCACCGTACTTTGCTGTCTTCTTAACTCGTCTTCTGAAGAGTCTTCTAACTCGAGAGCCGACTCACTTGTCTACTTAGTTGGTGGACCCAACCATTCAAACAGAGCTGAAGACCTGAATATGGAGCTGCATATAGCTGTGCCTGAGGACAACAATGCATCTACATTTTACTGCAAGAAGTTTTAACCTGTATATACAACATTGCCAAATTGACATTTAATAAATAATTGCGCAATAAGGAATCCCTTATTGAGCTTAGGCGCAATAAGACATTCCTTATTGCGCTTAAGCGCAATTAATATCTCCCTCATGTAATCACCCCTCTGCAAATAGTAGAATTATCCTATATTTGCCTGTTAACAGGGATAGATATTGATTGGTTAGCTGTTAATGAGCTGACCTTTGAACTCGAGAGCTGCATCTTGATTATTGTTTCAAAATGGCTTCTGATCCAGAAGTTGTGGTGGCGTGGCCCAAATTGAATGTGCCAGACAGGAGGTGGCTACCAACTCTGAAACAGAGTTTCAGTCGACAAGTGAGCTCGGCTCTCGAGCTAGAAGACGTGTTAGAAGACAGCAAAGTACGGTGGCTGGTAGGCCCACTGGTACTGGTAGTGGAACGAGGCCTATGTTGTGGAAAATAATAATCTGATAATAATAAAAATAAAACAAACTGTTTAAAATTAAATGCCACATTACGACTGTGACGCGAAGACTCTATTTTAGTAGTCACCACAATGTCCACATGGGTTAATAAATGGTAGATAAATGGGGCAAAATTAAACAAGCAAAATGCAACTTTATATCATTTTAAGCATTTTGGGAAAAAAAAATTCGATTTCATAAGCGACATGAATAGGAGATTCCAATGACGTAATTCATCACGGAAATGAGGGGATATCCCAAATACTGAAATAGAATATGCCGAAAAAGTTAAATTAATCAATAAATAACATGATTTTATTCGTTCTAAATTCCGTACAGCCTGTCCAAGTTCCGATAAAACAGAATGTCGGTCCCGATCTCGCTCTTCACTCTTCATCTCCATCATCATAATGTAAAAATCGTTCTGCATTTCGAATAATATTCGAAATTGATGTCAGTACACTATCAACATCAGCTTGATCCATTTCAATTCTCAGCCATTAACATTTTTAGCTCAACTTTACTTTGTAAAGTTTGAGCTATTGCCATGGCTTTGTCGTCCGTCGCCCGTGTGTGCGTGTGTACGGGCGGCGTCAACAATAGAGGCTACAGGTCGTACCTTTGGTCGGATCATTATGAAATTTGTCATAGCTGTTGACATCAACATTTGTACCGGAATGATTCATTTTGGGGTCATACGGAAAAAAAACATGGCCGCCAGTGGCCATCTTAGATTTCAAAATTCAATCCATTAGCACGGGCTACAGGCCGTACTGTTCATCTGATCGTCATGAAATTTGTCATGGATGTTAATATTGACATGTAGATGGGAACGAGTAATTTTGAGGTCATTCGACCAAAAAACATGGCCGCCAGCATCCATCTTCGATTTTACTCTTTGCATGACTAAATCCTTTAGCACGGGCTACAGGTCGTACCTTTAGTCAGATCGTCATAAAATTTGTCATGGATGTAAACAATGACATGTAGATGGGAACGAGTCATTTTTGGGTTATTCGGGCAAAAAACATGGCCGCCAGCAGCCATCTTGGATTTTACTCTTTGTATGACTAAATCCTTTAGCACGGGCTACAGGTCGTACCTTTAGTCTGATAATCATGAAATTTATCAGGGCTGTTGAAATTGGAATGTAGATGGGAACGAGTCATTTTGGGGTCATTCGGACAAAAAACATGGCCGCCAGTGGCCATCTTTGTTTTCAAAATTCAATCCATTAGCACGGGCCACAGGTCGCACTGTTCGTCTGATCATCATGAAATTTGTCATGGATGTTAATATTGACATGTAGATGGGAACGAGTAATTTTGGGGTCATTCGGCCCAAAAACATGGCCGCCAGCAGCCATCTTGGATTTTACTCTTTGTATGACTAAATTCTTTAGCACGGGCTACAGGTCGTACCTTTAGTCTGATCATCATAAAATTTGTCATGGATGTTAACAATGACATGTAGATTGGAACGAGTCATTTTGGGGTCAATCGGCCAAAAAACATGGCCGCCAGCAGCCGTCTTGGATTTTACTCTTTGCATGACTAAATCCTTTAGCACGGGCTACAGGTCCTACTTTTAGTCTGATCATCATAAAATTTGTCAAGAATGTTAATAATCACATGTAGATGGGAACGAGTCATTTTGGGGTCATTCGGCCAAAAAACATGGCCGTCAGCAGCCATCTTGGATTTTACTCTTTGTATGACTAAATCCTTTAGCACGGGCTACAGGTCGTACCTTTAGTCTGATCATTATAAAATGTGTCATGGCTGTTGATATTGGAATGTAGATGGGAACGAGTCATTTTGGGGTCATTCGGACAAAAAACATGGCCGCCAGCGGCCATCTTGGATTTCAAAATTTAATCCATTAGCACGGGCCACAGGTCGTACTGATTGTCTGATCATCATGAAATTTGTCATGGATGATAATATTTACATGTAGATGGGAACGAGTAATTTTGGGATCATTCGGCCAAAAAATATGGCCACCAGCAGCCATCTTAGATTTTACTCTTTGTATGACTAAATTCTTTAGCACGGGCTACAGGTTGTATCTTTAGTCTGATCATCATAAAATTTTTCATGAATGTTAATAATGACATGTAGATGGGAACGAGTCATTTTGGGGTCATTCGGCCAAAAAAGATGGCCGCCAGCAGCCATCTTGGATTTTACTCTTTGTATGACTAAATCCTTTAGCACGGGCTACAGGTCGTACCTTTAGTCTGATCATCATAAAAATTTTCATGGCTGTTGAAATTGGAATGTAAATGGGAACGAGTCATTTTGGGGTCATTCGGACAAAAAACATGGCCGCCAGCGGCCATCTTGGATTTCAAAATTTAATCCATTAGCACGGGCCACAGGTCGTACTATTCGTCTGATCATCATAAAATTTGTCATGGATGTTAACAATGACATGTAGATTGGAACGAGTCATTTTGGGGTCAATCGGCCAAAAAACATGGCCGCCAGCAGCCATCTTGGATTTTACTCTTTGTATGACTAAATTCTTTAGCATGGGCTACAGGTCGTACCTTTAGTCTGATCGTCATAAAATTTGTCATTGATGTTAACGATGACATGTAGATGGGAACGACTCATTTTGGGGTCATTCGGCCGAAAACATGGCCGCCAGCAGCCATCTTGGATTTTACTTTTCTCTTCATGTCTATAAACTAGTATTAGACATTCAACTTTCCACATTCCTAATCGCTCCATTGACTGTAATATATTAAATTATTCCATTTCCAAGTTGAGCTACAGTGTCATTGACACTTTCATTAATTTATGGAATCTGAATAGGCCTACACGTGGACAGTCACCATGTGACCAATAAACTCCATCCATTGCACCATGGACTACACCATTTGAATTATAGGGAGTTTATGTAATATTCCTTATTGCGCTTAAGCGCAATTAGCTCTTATTGCCCTTAAGCGCAATAGGGAATATTCTTATTGTGCTTAAGCTTAAGCGCAATAAGAATATTTCTTATTGTGCTTAAGCGCAATAAGAGATTCCTTATTGCCCTTAAGCGCAATTAGATTTTCCCTTATTGCGCTTAAGCGCAATAAGGGATTCCTTATTGCGCTTAAGCTCAATTATTTATTAAATGTCAATTTGGCATCCCATACATGCTTGACCAATAATAACTAGCGAGTAGAATAGAAGTACCGGTAGGCCTACGTACCAGGAATGTCAACAGTTAACACTAGTTTGAAGCGGTGGATATAAAGGTAATTCGTAAATCTGTTTGTCCGCTGTGGCGTCATATTGCATGGATCGCATGCAGAAGGATACAGGTATTTATAGGGATGGTAATGTGACACATCTGGAGATAAATTCGCCAGGCTCTGTACTCTGGTTCGAGTCTAGTATTAATCAGACTGCTGTTATAGCTGCATATGTAAACTCAACTCTATATGAGCACATTTCACAATTACTATATTCCAATGTACTTTACACCGATTATTAGCTCAACTTTACTTTGTAAAGTTTGAGCTATTGCCATGGCTTTGTCGTCCGTCGTCTGTGTGTGCGTGTGTACGTAAGGCGTCAACAATGCAGTCTACAGGTCGTACCTTTGGTCGGATCATTATGAAATTTGTCATAGCTGTTGACATCAACATTTAGACCAGAATGGTTAATTTTGGGGTCATTCGGTAAAAAAACATGGCCGCCAGTGGCCATCTTGCATTTCAAAATTCAATCCATTAGCACGGGCTACAGGGCGTACTGTTTGTCTGATCGTCATGAAATTTGTCATGGATGTTAATATTGACATGTAGATGGGAACGAGTAATTTTGGGGTCATTTGGCCCAAAAACATGGCCGCCAGCAGTCATCTTGGATTTTACTCTTTGTATGACTAAATTCTTTAGCACGGGCTACAGGTCGTACTTTTAATCTGACCATCATAAAATTTGTCAAGAATGTTAATAATGACATGTAGATGGGAACGAGTCATTTTGGGGTCATTCGGCCAAAAAACATGGCCGCCAGCAGGCATCTTTGATTTCACTCTTTGTATGACTAAATCCTTTAGTACGGGCTACAGGTTGTATCTTTAGTCCGATCATCATAAAATTTGTCATGGCTGTTGAAATTGGAATGTAGATGGGAACGAGTCATTTTGGGGTCATTCGGACAAAAAACATGGCCGCCAGCAGCCATCTTGGATTTCAAAATTCAATCCATTAGCACGGGCCACAGGTCGTACTGTTCGTCTGATCATCATGAAATTTGTCATGGATGTTAATATTGACATGTAGATGGGAACGAGTAATTTTGGGGTCATTCGGCCAAAAAACATGGCGGCCAGCAGCCATCTTGGATTTTACTCTTTGTATGACTAAATTCTTTAGCACGGGCTACAGGTCGTACCTTTAGTCTGATCATCATCAAATTTGTCATCGATGTTAATATTGACATGTAGATGGGAACGAGTAATTTTGGGGCCATTTGGCCCAAAAACATGGCCACCAGCAGCCATCTTGGATGTTACTCTTTGTATGACTAAATCCTTTAGCACGGGCTGCAGGTCGTACCTTTAGTCTGATCATCATAAAATTTGTCATGAATGTTAATAATGACATGTAGATGGGAACGAGTCATTTTGGGGTCATTCGGCCAAAAAACATGGCCGCCAGCAGGCATCTTTGATTTTACTCTTTGTATGACTAAATCCTTTAGCACGGGCTACAGGTCGTACCTTTAGTCTGATCATCATAAAATTTGTCATGGCTGTTGAAATTGGAATGTAGATGGGAACGAGTCATTTTGGGGTCATTCGGACAAAAAACATGGCCACCAGCGGCCATCTTGGATTTCAAAATTCAATACATTAGCACGGGCCACAGGTCGTACTGTTTGTCTGATCATCATGAAATTTGTCATGGATGATAATATTGACATGTAGATGGGAACGAGTAATTATGGGGTCATTCGGCCAAAAATCATGGCCGCCAGCAGCCATCTGGGATTTTACTCTTTGTATGACTAAATTCTTTAGCACGGGCTGCAGGTCGTACCTTTAGTCTGATCATCATAAAATTTGTCATGGATGTAAACAATGACATGTAGATGGGAACGAGTCATTTTGGGGTCATTCGGCCAAAAAACATGGCCGCCAGCAGCCATCTTGGATTTTACTCTTTGTATGACTAAATTCTTTAGCACGGGCTACAGGTCGTACTTTTAGTCTGATCATCATAAAATTTGTCAAGAATGTTAATAATGACATGTAGATGGGAACAAGTCATTTTGGGGTCATTCGACCTAAAAACATGGTCGCCAGCAGCCATCTTGGATTTTACTCTTTGTATGACTAAATCCTTTAGCACGGGCTACATGTCGTACCTTTAGTCTGAACATCATAAAATTTGTCATGGTTGTTGAAATTGGAATGTAGATGGGAAACGAGTCATTTTGGGTTCATTCGGACAAAAAACATGGATTTCAAAATTTAATCCATTAGCACGGGCCACAGGTCGTACTGTTCGTCTGATCATCATGAAATTTGTCATGGATGATAATATTGACATGTAGATGGGAACGAGTAATTTTGGGGTCATTCGGCCAAAAAACATGGTCGCCAGCAGCCATCTTGGATTTTACTCGTTGTATGACTAAATCCTTTAGCACGGGCTACAGGTTGTATCTTTAGTCTGATCATCATTAAATTTGTCATGAATGTTAATAATGACATGTAGATGGGAACGAGTCATTTTGGGGTCATTCGGCCAAAAAACATGGCCACCAGCAGCCATCTTTGATTTTACTCTTTGTATGACTAAATCCTTTAGCACGGGCTACAGGTCGTACCTTTAGTCTGATCATCATAAAATTTGTCATGGCTGTTGAAATTGGAATGTAGATGGAAACAAGTCATTTTTGGGTCATTCGGACAAAAAACATGGCCGCCAGCGGCCATCTTGGATTAAAAAATTTAATCCATTAGCATGGGCCACAGGTCATACTGTTAGTCTGATCATCATGAAATTTGTCATGGCGGTTGAAATTGGAATGTAGATGGGAACGAGTAATTTGGGGTCATTTGGCCAAAACACATGGCCGCCAGCAGCCATCTTGGATTTTACTCTTTGTATGACTAAATTTTTTAGCACGGGCTACAGGTCGTACCTTTAGTCTGAACGTCATAAAATTTGTCATGGATGTTAATGATGACATGTTGATGGGAACGACTCATTTTGGGGTCATTCAGCCGAAAACATGGCCGCCAGCAGCCATCTTGGATTTTACTTTTCTCTTCATGTCTATAAACTAGTATTAGACATTCAACTTTCCATATTCCTAATCCTAATCGCTCCATTGACCGTAATACATTAAATTATTCCCTTTCCAAGTTGAGCTACAGTGTCATTGACACTTTCATTACCCTGGCCATATACAATGTAGGGAATGACACTGTTGCCATATTCCCATCTCCAACGAGGTCTGAATCGAAGAATGCAACTATGAGCTGCAAAGAAATCGTGCGCATATCAGTATTTATATAGTAACACTATCCACCAATTCCCAGCCAGTACTTCCTTATAACACATGTGTAGTGCAAAGTAGTCACGTTCACATTTCGGCTGATCTTGCTCAAGAGTCACAACTACATTGTATATTTGAGCAGCTTTCAACTGTTAGGAACTCGCAGATCGCTTTGATAGATTGATATCGACGTGGAACCATTGGGCTACCTTAACCCTTTCACGACGGAAGCTGTGCTGGTGCAGCATTAAAGACCCTGTGCCAGTGCATTCTCTTATATATGCGAGTCTCCCATATGGAGCCTCACATATATACGAGAATGCCCTGGCTTACAGTGTCATGATAAATATTGTTAGGCCAATCATCACGGCATTCTCTTATATATGCGAGGCTCCCTAAGGGAGACTTGCATATATAAGAGAATGCATTGGCACAGGGTTTTCGAAAAATTCAGGAAGCTCCAGTCATTAAAGGGTTAAAGCTACTCATAATCATCAAATCTCAAATTTAACCTGTATGATTAATCTCCTGCTTTTGCCATGTTTTAGGGATCTAATGTAGTGCCGATGAATGTCTGAAAAACACAGAAGTTTAATACAATAGCCATTATTGCACTGTTTCAAGGTTTACATGAGGCTTCTTCAACCCAAGGAAGTGCAGCCTCGGTGAATAGCATCTTCCAAGGGTTGATAAGATCGGAATATTAATGCAGTAATTATTGTATTATATGTCAGTTCAGGTCATGTCAGATCTCAATGTGGCAAATTTACTACCGGTAAGTAGGATGTCGCAATTTTCAAATATCTAGTTAATTTTTGTTTGCATCCATGTCATAGTTGAGGAAGCTGTGGTCATCTAGAACATGAGAGGCCCCTTATACATACAGTGTTTCTAGCAGGAACAATCGTTATATCAAAATTATCGCATTAAATTTATGATATCATGCACTGTGTAAGTTTGTCACACATGCCGTCACTAAAATTCCCGATTTGACCTTGAATTGACCTTTTTGGAAGTCAAGGTCGGGTCGGGGTAACGATTTGACCCGTCCAAAAGACTCCCCGGACAAAATTACCTCTAGGTATACAATTTCGTCGAAATCCGTCCCGTTTTACCCGATTTGACCTTGAATTGACCTTTTTGAAGGTCAAGGTCAGGTCAGGGTCACGATTGGACCCATCCAAAACACTCGCTGGACAAAATTATCCCTAGGTATCAAATTTCGTCAAAATCAGTCTGGCAGTTTTCCCGGCCATAGCTAACACACACACAGACATACAGACACAAGTCTCAAAATATATATTAGACTAGCTGGGTACCCGTCCTGACGGGGTAGAGTCGTTGTGTTTTGTTTTTTTACACCAACACCCCGAAAATGGTGGAAATCGGCCCAGCGGATACCGAGATACAGGTTCAAGGTCATTTTAAAGGTCAAGGTCACGCCGCTACCCGTTGAAAATGTTTGGCTACCCGAACCATCCCTACCTACGAAATTTCATCCCGATCGTCCCATCGGATCCTGAGATAGAGAGTCAAGGTCACTCGAAGGTCAAGGTCACGCCGCACGGGCATCCGGTGTGACGAAATTGCTCAACGCCTCACACTACCCGTTTCCACCAAATTCGGTGGAAATCGGCTCGGCGGATCCCGAGATATCAGTTCAAGGTCACTCGAAGGTCAATGTCACGCCGCACGGACAGACGGACATGCCCGCGTTACTCCCGGTGTCAACCTACACCGACACCCCAAAAATGGGGGAAATCAGCCCAGCGGATCCCGAGATACGGGTTGAATGTCATTTGAAAGGTCACGCCGCACGGGCATCCGGGCGCGACGAAATGGCTCGGCGCCTCACACTGCCCCCACATACCAAATTCGGTCCAAATCGGCCCAGCAGGAGCCGAGATACGGGTTGAAGGTCACCGGTTTGAAGGCCAAGGTCACGCCGCACGAACAAACGGATAGGCCTATGTTGGTTCCCGGGTGATATTACGTGCCCGTACCAAGTTTCGTCGAAATAGGTCGTGCCGTTTCGGAGTCCATCGCGGCCACACACACACACACACACACTCACACACACAGACTTTCCTCAAATATATAATAGACTAGCCGATGAGCCCGACGTTGTCCGGGCTATTCAAAAACCAAATTTCATAGCTCCACCCGTTTCCGAGGTCTGGTCTGCGCATGCGCGAAGCTGGCGTCGCACGGGCTCGGCGACCCGATAAAATTCGTATCCGGAGCAATTTTCAAGTCGATAGCTCCACCCGTTTCCGAGATCTCGTCTGCGCATGCGCGAAGCGGGCGCCGTACGGGCTCGCCAATACGACAACGACGACCGCCTGGTCAAACTACACACACGTACCAAGTTTCGTCCCGATCGGTCGAGAATCGTAGATTTGTATAAATGACATACAGACAGACATACAGACAGACAGAGGTCTTCAAAATATATAAGAGACTAGCCGATGAGCCCGACGTTGTCCGGGCTATTCAAAAACCAAATTTCAAGTCGATAGCTCTACCCAGCCCGATGTTGTCCGGGCTCTTCAAAAACCAAATTTCAAGTCGATAGCTCCACCCGTTTGCGAGATCTCGTCTGGGCATGCGCGAAGCTGGTGTCGCACGGGCTCGGCGACCCGATAAAATTCGTATCCGGGCAAGATACATTCACATAGCAAATTTCAAGTCGATAGCTCCACCCGTTTCCGATATCTCGTCTGCGCATGCGCGAAACGGGCGCCGCACGGGCTCGCCAATACGACAACGACGACCGCCTGGTCAAACTACACACACGTACCAAGTTTCGTCCCGATCGGTCGAGAATCGTAGATTTGTATAAATGACATACAGACAAACATACAGACAGAGGTCTTCAAAATATATATGAGACTAGCCGATGGGCCCGACGTTGTTCGGGCTATTCAAAAACCAAATTTCAAGTCGATAGCTCTACCCAGCCCGACGTTGTCCTATTCAAAAAACAAATTTCAAGTCGATAGCTCTACCCGTTTCCGAGATCTGGTCTGCGCATGCGCGAAGCTGGCGTCGCACGGGCTCGGCGACCCGATAAAATTCGTATCCGGGGCAAGATACATTCACATAGCAAATTTCAAGTCGATAGCTCCACCCGTTTCCGATATCTCGTTTGCGCATGCGCGAAGCGGGCGCCGCACGGGCTCGCCAATACGACAACGGCCACCGCCTGGTCAAACTACACACACGTACCAAGTTTCGTCCCGATCGGTCGAGAATCGTAGATTTGTATAAATGACAAACAAACAAACAGACAGAGGTCTTCAAAAATATATATGAGACTAGCTGGATACCCGTCCTGACGGGGGAAAGTCGTTGTGTTTTTTTTTTTACACCAACACCCCGAAAATGGTGGAAATCGGCCCAGCGGATACCGAGATACAGGTTCAAGGTCATTTGAAAGATCAAGGTCACGCCGCTACCCGTTGAAAATGTTTGGCTACCCGAACCATCCCTACCTACGAAATTTCGTCCCATCGGATCCTGAGATAGAGTCAAGGTCACTCGAATGTCAAGGTCACGCCGCACGGGCATCCGGGTGTGACGAAATTGCCCAGCGCCTCATACTACCCGTTTCCACCAAATTCGGTGGAAATCGGCTCAGCGGATCCCGAGATACAGGTTCAAGGTCATTTGAAAGATCAAGGTCACGCCGCTACCCGTTGAAAATGTTTGGCTACCCGAACCATCCCTACCTACGAAATTTCGTCCCATCGGATCCTGAGATAGAGTCAAGGTCACTCGAAGGTCAAGGTCACGCCGCACGGGCATCCGGGTGTGACCAAATTGCCCAGCGCCTCATACTACCCGTTTCCACCAAATTCGGTGGAAATCGGCTCAGCGGATCCCGAGATATGAGTTCAAGGTTACTCGAAGGTCAAGGTCACGCCACACGGACAGACGGGCAATTATTTGGCTACCCGAGGTCCCATCTACACCAACACCCCAAAAATGGTAGAAATCGGACCAGCGGATACCGAGATACAGGTTCAAGGTCATTTGAAAGGTCAATGTCACGCCACACGGGCATCCGCGCCTCAAACTACCCGTTTCCGCCAAATTTGGTACTCCCGCCGTTTACCCGGTACTCCCGCCGTTTACCCGGTACCCTCGCCGTTTCATCGATGACGTTTTGGTACTTCCGCCGTTTACCCGCGGATCCCGAGATATGACTTCAAGGTCATTCGAAGGTCAAGGTCACGCCGCACGAACAAACGGATAGGCCTATGTTGGTTCCCGGGTGATATTACGTGCCCGTACCAAGTTTCGTCGAAATAGGTCGTGCCGTTTCGGAGTCCATCGCGGCCACACACACACACACACGCACACACACAGACTTTCCTCAAATATATAATAGACTAGCCGATGAGCCCGACGTTGTCCGGGCTATTCAAAAACCAAATTTCATAGCTCCACCCGTTTCCGAGGTCTGGTCTGCGCATGCGCGAAGCTGGCGTCGCACGGGCTCGGCGACCCGATAAAATTCGTATCCGGAGCAATTTTCAAGTCGATAGCTCCACCCGTTTCCGAGATCTCGTCTGCGCATGCGCGAAGCGGGCGCCGTACGGGCTCGCCAATACGACAACGACGACCGCCTGGTCAAACTACACACACGTACCAAGTTTCGTCCCGATCGGTCGAGAATCGTAGATTTGTATAAATGACATACAGACAGACATACAGACAGACAGAGGTCTTCAAAATATATAAGAGACTAGCCGCTGAGCCCGACGTTGTCCGGGCTATTCAAAAACCAAATTTCAAGTCGATAGCTCTACCCAGCCCGATGTTGTCCGGGCTATTCAAAAACCAAATTTCAAGTCGATAGCTCCACCCGTTTCCGAGATCTCGTCTGGGCATGCGCGAAGCTGGTGTCGCACGGGCTCGGCGACCCGATAAAATTCGTATCCGGGCAAGATACATTCACATAGCAAATTTCAAGTCGATAGCTCCATCCGTTTCCGATATCTCGTCTGCGCATGCGCGAAACGGGCGCCCCACGGGCTCGCCAATACGACAACGACGACCGCCTGGTCAAACTACACACACGTACCAAGTTTCGTCCCGATCGGTCGAGAATCGTAGATTTGTATAAATGACATACAGACAAACATACAGACAGAGGTCTTCAAAATATATATGAGACTAGCCGATGGGCCCGACGTTGTCCGGGCTATTCAAAAACCAAATTTCAAGTCGATAGCTCTACCCAGCCCGACGTTGTCCTATTCAAAAACCAAATTTCAAGTCGATAGCTCTACCCGTTTCCGAGATCTGGTCTGCGCATGCGCGAAGCTGGCGTCGCACGGGCTCGGCGACCCGATAAAATTCGTATCCGGGGCAAGATACATTCACATAACAAATTTCAAGTCGATAGCTCCACCCGTTTCCGATATCTCGTCTGCGCATGCGCGAAGCGGGCGCCGCACGGGCTCGCCAATACGACAACGGCCACCGCCTGGTCAAACTACACACACGTACCAAGTTTCGTCCCGATCGGTCGAGAATCGTAGATTTGTATAAATGACAAACAAACAAACAGACAGAGGTCTTCAAAAATATATATGAGACTAGCTGGATACCCGTCCTGGCGGGGGAAAGTCGTTGTGTTTTTTTTTTTACACCAACACCCCGAAAATGGTGGAAATCGGCCCAGCGGATACCGAGATACAGGTTCAAGGTCATTTGAAAGATCAAGGTCACGCCGCTGCCCGTTGAAAATGTTTGGCTACCCGAACCATCCCTACCTACGAAATTTCGTCCCATCGGATCCTGAGATAGAGTCAAGGTCACTCGAAGGTCAAGGTCACGCCGCACGGGCATCCGGGTGTGACCAAATTGCCCAGCGCCTCATACTACCCGTTTCCACCAAATTCGGTGGAAATCGGCTCAGCGGATCCCGAGATATGAGTTCAAGGTTACTCGAAGGTCAAGGTCACGCCACACGGACAGACGGGCAATTATTTGGCTACCCGAGGTCCCATCTACACCAACACCCCAAAAATGGTAGAAATCGGACCAGCGGATACCGAGATACAGGTTCAAGGTCATTTGAAAGGTCAATGTCACGCCACACGGGCATCCGCGCCTCAAACTACCCGTTTCCGCCAAATTTGGTACTCCCGCCGTTTACCCGGTACTCCCGCCGTTTACCCGGTACCCTCGCCGTTTCATCGATGACGTTTTGGTACTTCCGCCGTTTACCCGCGGATCCCGAGATATGACTTCAAGGTCATTCGAAGGTCAAGGTCACGCCGCACGGACAAATGGATGGGCCTATGTTGGTTCCCTGGTGATACTACGTGCCCGTACCAAGTTTCGTCGAAATCGGTCGAGCCGTTTCGGAGTCCATCGCGGCCACACAGACAGACCAGGGATGTTGCTAGAGGGGTGTTTGGTGTCTCACCCCCCCCCCCCCCCCAGCAGAGAGCTATATTTTCAATAGTTGGAAATTCCTAATTTCAGGTAAAAACAATTTATTGGGGGGAATTTATTGTTTTTCGACCAATATTTGCATATGTTCCTATTTTTGGTCAAAATTTTTGACAGAAATGGTCATCAGTTGGAAATTTTCCAACCTTAGGGGGGGTGACAGGTTGGAAATTTCCAACACTTGGAAAGGTTTTGTCCTGGTCCCTCCCCCGTGGCCAGTCAAAAACTTCTAGTTAATTTAAGAAAACAATATTGTCATACAATTGGTCAACATTGTCATTGGAATTGTCATCAGTTGGAAATATTCCAACCTAAGTGGGGGTGTAGGGTTTGAAATTTCCAACAGTAGGAAGGCTTGAGGCTAGTCTAGATGTTAGGATTTTGCGATTTTCTTGTTCATATTTCAAAACCATGGTCGGCCCGGTGTGTCATTGCTCCATCCACATGGCCAATACAAAACTGCCAATTAGTTTAGCAAAACAATATTTTACTACATTTGGTCAAACTTGTAGACATAAATGGTCATCAGTTGAAGAATTTTCCAACCTGAGGGGGAGCATGAGGTTTGAAATTTCCAACACCAGGAAAGCTTCAGTTGAGGCCAGTCTAGATGCTAGGATTTGCGATTTTCAAAATGTTCTCACACCGGGCCGAACAACCATGGTCGGCCCGGTGTTTCCTGGTCTGTTGTCGGTAGCTGTACACGTGCATTTGTCTGGAATTAGACCACTAGTTGGTTTTTTTTGGGCAATTTTCAGGTTAAAATATCTTAATGTTCTCATACTGGGAACATAGAAGCATGGCTTATGAATATATAGGAAATTAGGCCTGAGCATGAGGTACAAGGGGGTGCAAATGGAATTATGCAAAAAGTTGTGTTGGTGTGATTCCGACTCAAGGGGTGGGGGGGGGGTGTGCAGTTGGAATTTCCCAAGGTGGACACCCCCCCCCCCCCCCAACGGAGACCCTCTAGCCACATCCCTGAGACAGACTCACACCCATACACACACACACACACAGACACCCTAACTTTCCTCAAATATATATTAGATGTAGCTAGTGTCATCGCTTTTAAAAACTGTTTGTGTCCGTGAGGGGGATTTGAGCATCTATTGGGCGAGGCTCTGCCGAGTCCAATAAATGCCAAATCCCCCGAGCGGACATAAACAGTTTAAGCGACGACATTAGCTACATATTTTATTTATCCATGGCACAAAACTTGCCTTTTGTGAGGTGAATCTGTCATTTTCCTCAGTTTTACATTCGTTACCTCGATGACGCCATTACATTTATTAGGTCGAGCAAACCAATTAGCATTCATGACGTGGGAAAACCGGAGTGCAGCTTAGAGCGAAATAGTTCGTTGACATTAATTTTTACAATGTAAAATCTCAGCCAAGGGTTATCGAATCTGAATTAAATTTTGTATGGATGTGAATTAAATTTTGTATGGAGGTTTGCCATCACGACAGGGGGGGGGGGGGGTTCCGGGCACGTATGCCGGGGTACGTGTGTGGGTGGTCGATTGGGACCAACAAACAATTTTTTCCGCAACTCAAATTTTTTAACCAATTAAGCTTAAGTGTAAAGGCATTAAATGTGAATTTGGCCTCCCATAGTACAGATAGTTCCTGTGTGTGACTGCGATCCCGATTTGTTAAAACCTGTCACCAACACATCAAGATATGTACATATAATGCCTTCATTTGGTGTAAGTTTCTATCTACTCACACCTTCCATCTGTTTCAAGTAACCACTCCGTATCGGGTTCTACCATAAATGTCATAAATTGACTGTCGGTCTTTGAACAGCTCATACAATCGACAGAGTTGCGACGCTGTGAAAGCCTTCTCGCCATCTCCGCCAAGAACGACGAAGTGTGGCGATTGGTGTGCAACCTGTTTGATCACGTGTTTTACTCCAGCTGCAGTCATGTGATCAAGGTGAAGGTCACAGCCTACCTTCCGAGTTCAGTCCCCTATTTTGCATCTTTTCATGTGATAAGAAACAACACCAAGGATCACAAATAACTGATTTTTGTGCGTCGATCAAATCAATACAATAGAAATAAAAATGGCTTCGGTACTCACGATCATTTGCATCCTTTTTATGTTTATTGTCACACGTACAGATGCTCGCTACCAGCCAAACTGGGAGTCTCTAGACTCGCGACCACTTCCGAGTTGGTTTGATGAATCGAAAATTGGTATCTTTATGCATTGGGGAGTTTTCTCTGTGCCAGCTTTCAAAGGTGCATGGTTTTGGAATTCATGGAAAACTGGAGATCCGGGCACAGTGGCGTATATGAAAAAGAATTATAAACCCGACTTCACCTATGCAGATTTTGCAAAAGATTTTACTGCCAAGTTCTATAATCCGGAAGATTGGGCAAATATATTCAAAGCATCAGGTGCAAAGTATGTATAGGCCTACTGTTGCTGAAGAAGGAAGGGGTCACTCTCACCAACAAATGTGCTGAAGGCTTAATTTAAGGCCGCCGCACACGATGCGATATATATCGTACGACAAATATCGGTCACCGTTTACGGGTCAAATCGTAGCGTGTGCTGTGGAAAATCGCAGGACATTTTGTCGTACGATCGGCCCCGCAAGGAATCAAATAATTTTTATTTTCTTCGATCGAGTCGTACGATTTATTCGAAGTAGCCAATCAGATTCAACTATTAATATGATCACGCGTCGATCACATGTTTTATTTCATAAACAACATGGCGTCCATGCAGTGTCCTTCAAAGTCAGAGTAGCGGGATATTTTGGACGGCGGAATACATTCATGCCTCTACAATACAACTACAATTGAAACAGGTGGACTGGACACCAGCAAAATAATATTTGATTGTGAATTTGTGTGGAGAATTAAATCAGTTATATGGCCTACTAGTGACACTAGTCTATAGAACAAACCCATTGCATTCAAGAGAAAGTAAACAACCAGATCGTACGATCCGATCACATCGTGTGCGGCGGTCTATCGTAAGTGATAAAAACAGAAGTCGCACGACTAAAATCGTACAGTGTGCGCACACAGATCTTACGTCGCAAGGGTCTGCGACAAATATCATGCAACAAATATCGCATTGTGTGCGGCGCGCTTTACACAGGTTTTGAAAATGTGCAGAAGGGTACACAGGGTTTGTAATCAGCACTAACGTAGTTACTTCAACTGCATGTGTTCCTGAAGTCTGTATGGCCCCCATTTGCAGTTTGTTTTCAATTAATTTAATTTTCATTGGAACATAATGTCATAAACAATTATTCTCTAAAAGTAACAGAAACCATGGCAGAAACGAAACTAAACATCATTTAAAATAAGATTTCAAATCCTGTGTACCCTTCGGTACTTTTTTTTATGGGAGTGACCCCTTTACAGTGTTTCTGTTAGTGAACGTTCAGATGACCACGATTCAATCGTAAGTGGAGGAATCGGGCCCGACAAAATCGTGGATTATTTGTTCACACGATTGCGATGTCGTCGTACATGATGATGTCGTATAGGTTGTTTGTAAGCATGTGATTGACTATCCTGCGATCTTTCCAGCCTAACTACTGGTTACTTCCAATGACAGAAATCCTTCCACTTATAATTGAATCGTGGTCGTCTGAACGTTAACTTAGTGTTACTATTATTTATAGCAGTCTGATTAAAACCAGCTTCACAGTATAGAGTCTGAATAAAATGAGGAGGTTTCCCATTACCACCAGCAAGCATTATGTCAGTCCGCCAATCACAACATCTGTCACCAAAGTGATGCAGCTATTCGGGCAATTGTTGGAATTCCTACACAGCGGTGGATTTGCCACATATATACTGACATAGATAAAAAATAGCACAAATAATTTTCTGTCACATCAATTGATAATTTGACACATTAGCGATTACGACAACTAATTAAACAGTAATTGCATACGTGATGAGTATGGGATGCCAAATTGACATTTAATAAATAATTGAGCTTAAGCACAATAAGGAATCCCTTATTGCGCTTAAGCGCAATAAGGAAATTCCTTATTGAGCTTAAGCGCAATAAGAGATTTCTTATTGCGCTTAAGCGCAATAAGGAACATTCTTATTGCGCTTAAGCTCAATTAATTTCCTTATTGAGCTTAAGCGCAATAAGAGCTAATTGCGCAATAAGGAATATTACATAAACTCCCTATAATTCAAATGGTGTAGTCCATGGTCCAATGGGTGGAGTTTATTCGTTCTAAATTCCGTACAGCCTGTCCAAGTTCCGATAAAACAGAATGTCGGTCCCGATCTCGCTCTTCACTCTTCATCTCCATCATCATAATGTAAAAATCATTCTGCATTTCGAATAATATTCAAAATTGATGTCAGTACACGATCAACATCAGCTTGATCCATTTCAATTCTCAGCCATTAACATTTTTAATTTATGGAATCTGAATAGGCCTACACGTGGACAGTCACCATGTGACCAATAAACTCCACCCATTGCACCATAGACCACACCATTTGAATTATAGGGAGTTTATGTAATATTCCTTATTGCGCTTAAGCGCAATTAGCTCTTATTGCGCTTAAGCGCAATAGGGAATATTCTTATTGTGCTTAAGCTTAAGCGCAATAAGAATATTTCTTATTGTGCTTAAGCGCAATAAGAGATTCCTTATTGCGCTTAAGCGCAATTAGATTTTCCCTTATTGTGCTTAAGCGCAATAAGGGAATCCTTTTTGCACCAATTATTTATTAAATGTCAATTTGGCATCCCATACATGCTTGACCAAAAATAACTAGCGAGTAGAATAGAAGTACCGGTAGGCCTACGTACCAGGAATCTCAACAGTTAACACTAGTTTGAAGCGGTGGATATAAAGGTAATTCGTAAATCTGTTTGTCTGCTGTGGCGTCATATAGCATGGATCGCATGCAGAAGGATACAGGTATTTATAGGGACGGTAATGTGACACATCTGGAGATAAATTCGCCAGGCTCTGTACTCTGGTTCGAGTCTAGTTTTAATCAGACTGCTGTTATAGCTGCATATGTAAACTCAACTCTATATGAGCACATTTCACAATTAC
Organism: Siphonodentalium dalli; assembly: GCA_032622095.1. Lineage (NCBI taxonomy): Eukaryota > Metazoa > Mollusca > Scaphopoda > Gadilida > Siphonodentaliidae > Siphonodentalium > Siphonodentalium dalli. The sequence goes on along the minus strand of CP136065.1, from coordinate 197,606,112 downwards.
TATATTGCAATGTACTTTACACCGATTATTACCCTGGCCATATGCAATGTAGGGCATGACACTGTTGCCATATTCCCATCTCCAACGAGGTCTGAATCGAAGAATATAACTATGAGCTGCAAAGAAATCGTGCGCATATCAGTATTTATATAGTAACACTATCCACCAATTCCCAGCCAGTACTTCCTTATAACACATGGGTAGTGCAAAGTAGTCACGTTCACATTTCGGCTGATCTTGCTCAAGAGTCACAACTACATTGTATATTTGAACAGCTTTCAACTCTTCAGTCACACTCCAATTAACTTGAAACCTAGCACTGTTAGGAACTCACAGATCGCTTTGATAGATTGATAGCGACGTGGAACCATTGGGCTACCTTAACCCTTTCATGACGGAAGCTGTGCTGGTGCAGCATTAAAGACCCTGGCCAGTGCATTCTCTTATATATGCGAGTCTCCCATAGGGAGCCTCACATATATACGAGAATGCCCTGGCTTACAGTGTCATGATAAATATTGTTAGGCCAATCATCACGGCATTCTCTTATATATGCGAGGCTCCCTAAGGGAGACTTGCATATATAAGAGAATGCATTGGCACAGGGTTTTCGAAAAATTCAGGAAGCTCCAGTCATTAAAGGGTTAAAGCTACTCATAATCATCAAATCTCAAATTTAGCCTGTATGAGTAATCTCCTGCTTTTGCCATGTTTTAGGGATCTAATGTAGTGCCGATGAATGTCTGAAAAACACAGAAGTTTAATACAATAGCCATTATACAATTATTGCACTGTTTCAAGGTTTACATGAGGCTTCTTCAACCCAAGGAAGTGCAGCCTCGGTGAATAGCATCTTCCAAGGGTTGATAAGATCGGAATATTAATACAGTAATTATTGTATTATATGTCAGTTCAGGTCATGTCAGATCTCAATGTGGCAAATTTACTACCGGTAAGTAGGATGTCGCAATTTTCAAATATCTAGTTAATTTTTGTTTGCATCCATGTCATAGTTGAGGAAGCTGTGGTCATCTAGAACATGAGAGGCCCCTTACATACAGTGTTTCTAGCAGGAACCATCGTTATATCAAAATTATCGCATTAATTTTATGATATCATGCACTGTGTAATTTTGTCACACGTGCCATCACTAAAATGCCATACATGAGGCATCACCGAAATGACATACATCTAGCATCCACGAAATGGCACCAGTGATCTCTTCAATACAATATTTGCTCAGAACTCTTATGTGCAACAGAGCATTGATGAGTGAATAAATAATTTTAAAATGGCCTTATAATCATTGCAAATGAAAATTCTTGTATTTTTTGTACCAAAACACAAAAATGGAAAAATGTGATTAGTACGGTAACATCGTCATTGAAATGACATCTCATGAAATGGGGTGATAATTCTATTGAATTTTTTTGTCTTGCAATCAAGATAAATACACAAGGTACGATGTGGGGATACTATAATGAATATACTAAGAAAATCATTTATGGCAGACTTGAGCACATTTGAATTATGAATAAAAGAACAAGAGGCCTATCCATTTACACTTCATCACAATTCAATTCAATTTCAATTGTGCTTTGCTGAATTGCACTTAGTTGCTGCTTTAGCCTTTTAGTGCTAACTTTTGCCAGATTATGCTTAGTTTAGTTACAACGCCAGCGATAGGAGTATTGGTTTTTTCAGAGCAACGATCCTAATTGGAAAGCTTTAATGAATCAGACCATGACCGAGAGAATACGACCCTTGGTGCATTGTATCCCTAGCATCTACGTAATAAAGGGGCCGAGTGATGTGAAGGCTACTTGCCATGCCTTACTGTCCCATTGTCACAGACGTATGTGCAATGGCTCAATAAAAGGTGAAGGTTCATCTAGAAACTATTTTTGTCATGGCTGGTATATATTTTTTAATGTTTTAGAAAATTTATTTATTTCTGTTGAGTAAATTCATAAAATGGCAACTGGATCTGGTCATGCTAAGAATGGCTGCCATGGGGGAGAACACAAATTAATATATGTAACCTGTTACAGTAGGTAAACAAGCTCGGTCTTCAGATTGTTAGTTGCTTTGCTTGATTAATTAAAGACCTGTTTGTCTTGTAGGTATGTAGTACTAGTCACCAAGCATCATGAAGGCTTCACTAACTGGCCATCAAATCACTCCTGGAATTGGAATGCCAAGGATGTTGGACCCAACAGGGATCTTGTTGGTAAGTAAATTACTGATATACCGGCGACACATGCTAACCACGTTTTTGATAATTATACCTACACTGTTCGAGAAAAAAATAGGCCTATGAATTGGTTCCTTTGTCTGTCTGTCTGTCTAGGATTTTATTCAAAGAAGTTTACAAATGACAATACATGTACTGTTAGCATTTTCATTCTGGAGTTATCGTTCTTCATTAAAATCTGACAATTCATTCTCTGTCCATGCACACAAATATGTCAATAGTCAGTTATACAACATATTGTCAGTATGTGTGTGTTACACTAAATCCTGCCAACATCACATCATGGACCTACATGTATCGGTAGGTGACTAAAGGCAGCAGTAAAATACAAAAGATGTAACTGGGTGTGTTTTTTTAAAAGTATGCAGCCATAGACTAACCAATTGGTAACTCACAGGTAGAATATTGGGCTAATTTACAGTATCCAAACTGCAGACAGATTAAAAAAAAAATTCAGTTGAGTTTATGGAAACTAAAAGGAAAAACCTATATAAATATAAGAAATGAATGTAGTTTTGAGTGTGTTCTATTGAGGGGTACATGTATGTCGATGTGGCTGTTAGAGCACATTTAGTGTGAACCTGTGAACAATGTGCCTGACAGCCACAGCACTATACCCTCAATAAAACGCCACTCTAAGTACATTCATTTCTTAAATAAACTCAGCTGATTTTCTTTCTGAAATCTGTCTGCAGTTTGGATATTATATCATGCCGCCCTGCATATATATTAGTCCAATATTCTACCTATGTTAATCAATCAATTAGTCTATGGCTGAACACTTAAAACATGCACATTCTGTCGGCGAGTTATAGTCATCTAGGTCAACAAGGTGTGCTTTATTGTCCCCCGAAATTTTCGGAGGACTATTGTAATCAGCCGCGTCCATCTGTCCGGAGTTATTTCAGAGTGCTATCGCCAGTGTAATTCTAGAGGAGAAATTATCTGAAGTAAAATACGCTGACACCTACAGTTTGATTTTAGATGAGAGTATAGACAGAATAAACCAGAAACGTCTGCTCATATATCTCCAATATTTTAACAACAGTTTAGTTAAGACATGCTTGTTAGAGAACGTGGAACTTACTGGTGGTACAGCAACAGCTGACATAGTTGTTGCGGCAATTCTCAATAGTATAAAACGCCACAACCTGGACAAAAATAAACTAATTGGCTTAGGGACAGACAGAGCTAGTGTGATGACTGGTCGCGTGAAAGGTGTCGTCCTCCAACTTCGACAGCGGACAAACCAGGCATTAGTTGGCGTCCACTGTGCTGCACATAGGTGTAGTCTGGCCTCATCACAAGCTGCAAAACTTGTGCCAGACCTTGTTAAATACAACCGGACAATTGCAAGCATTTTCTATTTCTTTAGTAGTTCAGCATTACAGAGTAATACGTTGAGGGAGTTCCAGACACTACTGAATATGCCGCACCTCAAATTTGCTAAACTACACGCTGTGCGGTGGCTTAGTTTAGGTAGGGCAGTGGAGATATTGTACCGCTGCTACCCATCTCTAGTGTCTGTTCTTCAAAATGATTCTTCACCCATTGGCAAGGGATTGTTGAAGGAAATTATACAATATAAATTCATTGCATACACTCATATGCTGATGGACGTTTTACCTTTGCTGACAAAGTTAAGCAAAGTGTTTCAAACTGATGCCATCGACTTCAGTAGGATTCAACCCTCTGCTCAAAGTACATGTGATGCACTCACTGATCTTTTAGTAGTGGATGGGTCTTATGCAGATAAGTTGGACTTTTTCGTGACACACAGCGAAACAAGTGGGACAATATGCCAACGGCCAAACAATGAATGTGATAAACAAACTGTTAGTGAGGATGTCAGTTTGAATGTGGATGGTTTTGATGGCTTCCTAGTCAAAGGTGATTCAGAAACAACCACAGCAAAGGACTCCGAAACAGATTCACCAGCCATAGAAATAACATTTTACAAACAGCAACAAGATCATGTCAAAGTTGTGACCAGTGACTATATAAAAAATATTGTGAGCAACCTGAAAGATCGATTACAGGAAGGAGACCTTATTGATAGTATGCATGTCCTGACACCAGTTAGTGTGCTGGCAGCTTATTCAGATGATGACTTATTATTTCCCAAGTTTGGATTAGTAGAAGTGTATTCTCTGTGTGAACATTTTTGTTTAGAGAGCAAGTTGTGCAAATCACAGTATCTTCAATATAAGAGACTTATTGTTGGTAGCTAATCATCCAAGAAACATTTCAATGAGATTGTTGGTTTAATTGATAGTAAACATTATGATATTTGTCCAGATTTGTTAAAACTGCTAAAAATTGTAGTTAGCATTCCTGTGTCAAGTGTTACATGTGAGAGAGGCTTCTCTACTCAAAACAGGATTAAATCCAAGCATAGAACTTCCATAAATAATAGCACATTGAATGATTTAATGAGAATTAGCGAGGATGGATGTGAGGCTTCGAAATTTGATTTTGACAGAGCATTGATTCTTTGGAATTCTGAGAAAACAAGGAAAGTGTTTCACATGTGAATTATAAATTTCAGACATATATTTCACATGAAATTTATGAGGTACATGTGCATCATTATCTGAGTCTTCTACTCACCTGGAATAAATGCTGGATATGGGGTGGAGTGGGGTGGGGTGTTAAATATATTTTTATTAATATCAATCAACATCAATGATGAATACATACATTATAAATAGTGAACAAGTTCACTCAAATAAATCAATCAATATCAAATTTAAAGCCACACCTTCACTGATCTAGTCTCTATAGTTATGTTTGTATATTAATTTTTATTCATTTGTTTTACCTTTTCATATTAAATAAAGAGATTATCAGATGAAATTATTCTCCAGTCTCTCACTTCTCCCTATTTTGCTCTCACTTCTCCCTATTTCTGCCAGAGGGAGAAGTCACTTCTCCCTATTCTCAACCTGCAAGCTGAGGCCTGGTTATAACTCCAGTAATGATCATCCGATTCGTTTGAAACTTAGTATGTAGGTGTCTCAACCAAGAACACAGGTGCTCTGCAATTCTGGGTTTGATCCGATATTCTTTTATGGAGTTATTTCTCTTTTTTTTTACTTAGAAAATTTCTCACTTTTTCGGTTTCCGGATGATATGTCAAGTTTGGATCCTTTAATTGCAAATTTATGTGGATCAGTCATATCAAGATACAGGTTGAGTTCAAATTTGAGCTTGATCTGATGATTTTTCCTAGAGTTATGGACTTTTTTTCGACTTAGAAAATTCAATTTTCCTTGTTTTTTCTTTGGTTTCGGATGATAACTCAAAGTTTGGATTGTTTAATTGGAAATTCAGTTTTTTTTTAGTTTGATCCAATGATTTTTCCAGAGTTATGGCCTTTCGACTTTGAAAAACATATTTTATAATTTTCTGTATGAGGGTACCTTCATGGTGTAATCAACTCCTCCTACAGTTTTGATCGTAGATATTTGAAACTTCAGAGTATTGTTACCCACATATTGGAGATGTGCAACAGTATATAGATGACGGAAAAATTATTTTTTTATGGAACTATTAACCCTTTCAACTTTCAACATTTGTTTTAATTTCTTTAACAAAGCGGCGTCGACTTGCCACGTTTTCGGGGGACACTGTTGTCGGCTCACCTTTTATTGGTCTATGAAATGCATGACCCAATTGGCAGTTGACAATTGCCAAACAGGATTTAGTGTAAGACGCACAGGTTATGTAAATAGTTTATAACCTGTATGATACTATGATGTACATACTTTTTTTCACTGATATTTTTGTTGTACAGGAGAACTTGTTTTATGGTTTATGCCATATTCTGTATACTACTTCACTGATATTTTTGTTGTACAGGAGAAATAGTTTTATGGTCTATGCCATATTCTGTAGTCTATTTCACTGATATTTTTGTTGTACAGGAGAACTTGTTTTATGGTTTATGCCATAGTCTGTATACCACTTCACTGATATTTTTGTTGTACAGGAGAAATAGTTTTATGGTCTATGCCATATTCTGTATTCTATTTCACTGATATTTTTGCTGTACAGGAGAACTTGTTTTATGGTCTATGCCATATTCTGTATACTATTTCACTGATATTTTGTTGTACATGTACAGGAGAACTTGCAACTGCCATCAGAAAATATACGGACATCCACTTTGGAGTTTACCACTCTTTGTTTGAATGGTACAACAGACTATATGAACGAGATATGGAAAACAAGTACCAAACACAAGACTTTGTGAAGGTAATAACATATTGTAAAGGTGCAAGTAATTAAATATTTATAATGGTATGCATGTTTATGTGCTAATCATATTACGTATCTGTCCATCTATACTTTTAATACAGCGGGATAGGTTTATAGGATGCCCATATGGACTAGCATCAGGGAGATGACGACAGGGTAAGAGCCAAACATTTTTTCATCAGTTGGAATTTGGAAATCTGATGACTAACACAACATTGGTTGGAAATATGAGACAAAAAATAAGGTTGAAATTGCTTTGATTGTGAGGGGGGAGGGATTTTTTTTCCAGGCACGTATGCTGGGGTGGGTGGGTTTTTTGGTCGATGGGACCAGCAAACAAATTTTCCGCAAATTTGTTTTTCCCTGCAAGTCTTTTTTGACTGTTTTTGTAATGAGTTTGGCCGAATGACCCCAAAATGACTCGTTCCTATTTACATGTCAATGTTAACATCCATGACAAATAGCTAGTATGCACAGAAATTCATATACAGCTGCTTACAGTGAATTTCCCCCTGAAAATCTCTGGATGCTGGGGTGGGTGGGTCCCAACAAGGGTCGAAAGGAAAAAATCAGCATACGTGCCTGAATTTATTTTTCAACACATGGACAGACGGTCAAAGTCAATCTGTTAGACTCCCTATAATTCCTCGAAAAGTGGGAGTATAATTATACTTGGATAAATAGATAGAGCCACACAGTTTTGTGACGGGGAAGTGATTATCGCACGAGAGTGTTTCGCTGAAGGATAGCCCAAGAGCAGAAGGTGTATCCTTCCGCGAAACACTCGAGTGTGATAACTTAACCATCCCAAAACTGTGCAACTCTATACACATTTATTTATCACATACCCTAATCAGAAATAAAATTGTTAATTATAAGAAGTTTTTTTGATGAAATTCATTGTTTTGCGACAATTTTGGCATCACAAAAGTAAGAAATTCTTGTTATGTTGCCTGTAGCAATATCATGGCGTATTTCTCCACACAAAAAATGTCGGGATCGCTATAGGTCTTTCTGTCAAAAATTACCACAGTTGAAAGCCATTGCTGTTAGTGAGAATACAACAATGGGTACGTCATAAATGAGAATCACATAGCTAACCACCAGCATGCATCAAGTTAGACTAATGCTCTAATTAATAGATTCCTTAACCACAGCAGAATTATGGGTAACTTTTCAGGATTTAGTCGGAAATATGGCTTGTTGCCATTCATCGGAAAGATCTCACTGAGAGCTTTCCGATGAATGGCTGCAAGCCATATTTCCAACTAAATCCTGAAAAATTACCCATAATTCTGCTGTGGTTAAGGAGTCGATTATTTATGGCATTACTGTATAAAAAGGTTAACACCTTTCTTCATAGTCTTTAAATGTGTTCTTATTTTACAACCAATTGTCTTTCAGTTTAAAACGATGCCTGAATTGTATGAGTTGGTAAATACTTACCACCCAGATATCATCTGGTCCGATGGTGACTGGATGGTTGATGATTTATACTGGAATTCTACAAATTTTCTCGCTTGGCTTTACAATGACAGGTAGGTGGGAATAGCATACACTTTGGTAGTATTTTTAGCTCACCTTTCAGTATTTCCTTGTATATCAGATTAACTTCCCCTAACCTGCATAAGCCTCTACTAGTAAACTGGTTTGGTGCGTTCATGACATAGATGGTTTAACCCTTTAATGACGGGAGCTGCGCTGGTGCATCATTAAAGCTCATGTGCCAGTGCATTCTCTTATATATGCGAGTCTCCAATTGGGAGCCTCGGCGAGCCTGGCATATATAAGAGAATCCACTGGCTTTCAAGGTCATGGTAATTATGGATAGGCCAATGTATTGTCTTATATATGTGAGGCTCCTATGGGAGACTCTCATATATAAGACAATGTATTGGTATTCGCAAAATTTCAGGAAGCTCCAGTCATGGAAGTGTTAAATAACCAATTGCTAAATAGATTCTACTTTCATTCTTATAATTTTTTGCCAAATATGAATTATTTTTGGAATTTGGTAAGCTGCAGCGCGACCCCTGGATTATGAAACAATATTTTTATTTCCTTCAATTTTATTTGAGATTGTCTACTAGTATTTCCGTGGCCAGTATGTGACACAGTGGTTGTGTAATTTACATCTTGTTTCAGAGCCCAATGCAGACACTGGTTGTGTAATAACATCTTGTTTTTTAAAGCCCATTGCAAGACACTGTGGTTGTGTTGTAATAAGATCTTGTTTTTACAGCCCAGTACGTGACACAGTGGTTACTAACGACAGATGGGGCAAGAATACTCACTGCAAGCATGGAGGATTTTTCAACTGTAATGATAGGTTTAACCCAGGTTAGTGTGTAGAGAAAATAAATACGATTTAGACACCTGTCAATTTTGAATGGGCAGTAGATGAAAGCCTAACTCTTTCACTGACAGGGCCGACAGATCAAATGCGAGATATGTACTCACAATGTCATAGAGTGCAAACCAATCAACATTATTCTCATCTAAAACTGCCTACTGTCTATACCCAACACAAATTTAACTTACATTATATATCTTCTCAGTTAGCCAGGTTTTAGATACAAATCTATATATCACTTTTAACTTTCATGTAGAGCTAATCTTATTTAATCACCTCTTATCATCTCTCAACAATTATTTAAAATATCTTCTCAAGAAATGCAATATTGTTTTGGCTCATGTTTGGTGTAGATGGTCCTCGGATGACTGTAGTTATGATTCGCTACTAAAAGACTTGAGATCTGCTAACTGGAATTTATTTGATGTCCCTTTCACGAGAATTGATTCCATATCAGACCGTGCGTTCAGCTATGCCGGACCAACACTGTGGAATGCACTGCCGGTGGAACGAAGGGGAGAAGTGTTTGTCAATGACTTCAAGTGGCAACTAAACACATATTTATTTGTTGAACATGTTGGTGCAGAAATCGCAAAGAAAGACCTGTTACTCGTTCAAACTCCTTTTAATCTTCAGTCTGCAATATTGTTTTTTGTTTCTTTTATTATTATTTTTTATATTTAGTTTTTTTAATCGGTGCAAATTTAGACCCTATATTATATGTTGTTAATATGCAGACAGTAATGTTTTATCACATGATCTTACTCTTTTTAATTGGCATTTTTAAATTTAGCTTGTGCTGTTTGTATATATTTATTGTTTTACCATACTTCATGTTGTATCATAATTGAAAGCGTTTTAGAGCATGTCAATGTATTTACACTATATAAAATAAATTATTATTATTATTATTATTCGCTTAAATTGAACAGAGCCAGAGTACTTAAACGTACATGGCTCATTCGAACCCCAAAATTATGTATACCAGAACATAATTTGGTAAGAGCTATCTTAAAACATACCTCTGTGGAAGATTTCCAAACAAATTTGTTGATATAGGGCTGAAAATACGTATTTTGTTTCTTATGTTTTTCGATAAATTTGAGATTGTTTCGTTTTAGTGCTGGTTCAATTTTTTGTCAGCAGTCGCGTACAAATTGCAACTGTAAAAAGATCTAGAGTTGCAACTCTCTGAAACGTTAATGGTACTACCGGTGAGAAATCAGTGCATGAAGTTTTTAAATAGTTTTGTACGTGTAAAGATAACACAATATACCTTTTCTGGACATTCTGTTTCAGATTCCAGAATTCTGATAAATACAAATGGATGTTTTCATTGTGTTCAAAGTTGTATTTTTTATTACTTCAATGCGTCTTTCTGGAACATTTAATGCTCATAATAAGGTGGTTCAAGTATTTTTTTTTAGCTATTTCGATACCGGGAAAGTAAATATAGTTAGGTGTATTTTGGAGCGCAAACCGCAATGTGGCTTAAATCAAAGTATGCATTGAATCTCCTTAAACATTTTGTTTCTGAACTACCTGCATGCTTATATTTAGTATTAATTTTCTGTGGATTACTGGAATTTGGCCTGAACTGAATTACATGTGACAGAATGAGATCCAGCAATTAATTTTAATGCACTTTTTCCTAATTTTAACAGGAGTTTTACAGAAACACAAGTGGGAAAATGCCATGACCCTGGATAGAGAAGCCTGGACATACAGAATAAAGATAAACATCGGAGATGTTCTGAGTATGGAGGAACTGCTGCTAACTCTAGCTAAAACTGTCAGGTTAGCATCTTGTTCCCAATTTATTGCTGCTAGAGTAATGCCCTAAATAATCGACTCCTTAACCACAGCAGAATTATGGGTAATTTTTCAGGATTTAGTCAGAAATATGGCTTGTTGCCATTCATCGGAAAGCTCTCAGTGAGAGCTTTCCGATGAATGGCAACAAGCCATATTAGAAGTGAACTGGATTGCATTTGCCCATCTATCCATCATGTTCGGCATTGTGGGTACTTTCAAAAGAGGGCCCAATGACAGTGTTTGCATTTTCCATTCTAGAGTTATCCTTCTTTGTTTATCTGGAAATAGTGGTTTGCTTTCGTCCGTGCATATGGGCAGATATCTCAGCCATGGGTTTTCGGATCTAAATGAAATGTGGTATGGAGGTTCGCCATCATGACTGCTCTCAAAAGAATTACATATGTCAGGCATATATCTCAGCCATAGGTTATTGTATTTGAATTAAATTAGGTATGGAGCTTCGACATCGTCAGTGCTTTCAAAAGAGTGCACAATGACCTTCTTTGTTTTTATCTGAATGACAGTTAGTATGGATAATTACTATCACAAGGGATCAATAAAGTGTTGGTGATGTTAGAATTTTCCCTTTTAGAGTTATTAATCAATTGTTTATTTAAATGTTTTGAATTTATATAAAACATGCACCTTTAGTGATTAATTATAGTTGAATTTTTGTCCAGCTGTGGCGGTAATCTGTTGCTCAATGTTGGACCCACTGCTGATGGAACACTCATACCAATATTCCAAGAAAGACTCCTCCAACTAGGTGAATGGCTCGGTGTGAACGGAGAAGCTATATATGCCTCGAAACCATGGAAATTTCAGAATGATACAGTTGCCAAAAATGTATGGTATGTGTGTAACTATGATCCTTATATTTCACTAAATAACCTTTGAAATATCCAAATGGTAGTGTTATCAAAACATGGTGTGTCTAAAGTTTTATATTGCTCATATCATTATGATACATTTACCACAGATATACAATATGTATGGTAATATATTTTTTCAAAACTGAAGATTTCACAATCACAAAGTCACCAACAGCATAATAGCAACCACCAGCATTCCGCAGGCACCCGTGGTTGTTTATACCTTAGGCGCAGGCAAATGATGTCATATATTTTGTTCTATATCCATCAGTGATTTTTCAAAGTATGGATTTTGAGAAATTGTCACGTGACTTCGGGTTAGCAACTGTGTGGAGATTGCTAAAACACGGAATCGGGAATGGACCATTGCGATGAAGATGAAATTAGCTACTTCACACCTTACAAAGAATTCCCATGTGATTTAGGCCTATTAGTTTCATTTAGACCAATTTCGTTGGTTAGCTTAATAAAAAACCAACAAAGACATCATGACACGGTTCATGATGTCATTTGCTTCATTTTGGCTATGCAGCCAGACTCCAGATAAGATTGCACAACCCAATACAAGTGTTGTCATGTTGTCTCCACCCGGGCCACTGTGCATGATGTTACATAAATTATTCTTAGCGCTGTCGTCTATAAAAAAAAAAGCAAATTCGGGGCACAGCGCATGTGTGGTTGCTTCACATGCGTGTCACGTACAATTCATATTATTTGTTAACCTACATGTTCAAGATGCATGGTTTCTGTAAAGCTATTGATTTTATTATATTCCTCAATACAATGGAAATATCAGATGATACAATTACCAAAACATGGTATACTATGTCAGTGATATATATCCCTGAGAACAATCTGTGAAAATCAGAATGGTACTGTTACCAATCTTATGGTATGTGTTTATTATGACATTCTTATGATTCATCATTAGATTGAATATTACATTAATTAACAGCTGTACAGTACAAATTCTGCAGAGATAAAAATATTTCTATATTTGTAGGTACACATCTAAGACATCAAAGAATGAAGTTAGTGTGTATGCTATTCTGCCAAAATTGCTTGCTGGAGAAGAATTGGTTTTAGGTGTACCACAACCATCGGCATTAACTGTAGTTTCCATGCTTGGATATAATGTCAACTTTGATTGGTTCCCTGTACCCTCAGGAGGAATTTCAGTACAAATTCCACTGATTCCACTTCAAAAGATCCCTTGCCAATGGTCCTGGGTGCTCAAATTTGAAAATCTCGCCAACTGAGGACATTACATTCCACTGGTCAGTTGATATTTGGTTTATGCCACTTGCACAACAACAAAGTCTTGATTAAGGTAATAATAATCTTGTCCAGTCTGACTATTATCAACAGAATTAACCTTTCATGACTGGAGCTTCATGAATTTTTGCGAAAAAAAACCCTGTGCCAATGCATTCTCATAGGCCAATGCATTCTCTTATATATGCGAGGCGACCTATATTGCATATATAAGAGAATGCATTGGCACAGGGTCTTTAATGTTGCGCCAGCGCAGCTCCCATCATGAAAAGGTTAATTGCTCTTCAGATTATTATTACGATACAAACTGATAATATGTAGATTGTATCTTTAGAATTACTACCGGTAAGTAGTTATGCTCGAGTTGGACTGCTTACCCCTTTCTTTAATAACTGGTTTCTCCCACCCATTTAAAAAAGTAGACATTGGAATGGTCTATTATTCATTTTGAGGGATATTCAGAAAATTTAAGGAGACGACAAACAATAAACAAATAATGGGAGTGCCGTTTTATTGAACTTATTATCTGAATATTTCCTAAGGGAGCTAATCATCAATGAGAATTTAGTAGAGAAAAGGTTAAAATGCACGTTATTACCCCATTGATTTGTTAGGTATCACTGATAATGATAATGATTCCGGATATGTGTGACATGTTTGTTCTGATTTATCATTCCAATAGAAATCAAGCAATTTATTTTTAAATACAATTTTTTTTATATTAAATGATAACTATATTTACTTACACAATTTAATGTACTTATATTTACTAATTGTTTACTATATTTTTCCATATATTTGATGGGAGTGCTTTAAATTTATTATTCTGTTGAATAATGTTTGCATAATAATAAAATATTAGAATTTTTATGTTATGAAAATTTAGTTATGATATGAAAATTTTTTGATGCTGAGGCATAAAACATTGTTTGAATATGTAAAATTGATCTTATTTTAGTTTTTCCAATCCATTGTTCCATTTTACCAGTATCAGAATGCATCATCAATCATGATTTTGTATCATTCACATACTAAAACTTGAACATACATTACACACAAGTCTTAGTTTAGACAGTAGAATCTCATGGAAGCAAAATTTATTTTACACAATAATACTGATCAGATAGACTCCGAAGCCACGACAAATAGTTTTCGTGGCTGGCTCAACAGATTTCTTGGCTGGTTAGCTAGCTAAGCCGGCTCAGTCGCGACGTTCGTGGCTGACGAAATATGGCGGCTCAGCCGGCTGAGACGTTATCATTCAGCGTATTTTCGTTTCAGAAATGTTCCTAATCTCCAGTTATAGACCCCGTTTGTTTTAGCGTTTGTGATGAACCCGTAGAATTCCAGACCACATGTAATCTTTTGATGTTGGGCTTTTCCATTATGGGGAAAATACACGAAGGACTGGCATGGATATACTATGTAGTTTCCCATCCAATCGGTATATGTTACATTGGGACTTCTGTCGACTTCAGACTGCTATCATCACTGGCATCTTGCGATATATGCATGCATCATTGAATGATGAATCTGATAGTAATGATATATAATATTTTCTATTCTCTTCTACAGGTTATGTGCATATATTGACAAATGCCAGCGATGTCTGAGACTGGGTCATGTCGATATAAACAATTTATACTTTAACCCTTTTAATACCGAATGGATGTGCCCATTCAGTTATATGAAAGCATGCATTGTGATAGTCTATTCCACATTAAATGGCCCGGTGTTCTGATAATATAACAACCATGCCGTGTCCGTGCGAGTATGCCAATATTTATGGCAAGCCGTTTTCACATTTTCGATTGATTTAGACTTAAGTCCAATTATTTGGACTTAAGTCCAAATATTTGGACTTAAGTCCAAATAATTGGACTTAAGTCCAAATAGCGAATTGGACTTAAGTCAAAATACCACATAATTGTGAATTCGGCGAGGAATTGGACTTAAGTCCAATTGATTTGGACTTAAGTCCAAATACCGATATTTTCATCTATTTGGACTTAAGTCCAATTCCTCGCCGAATTCACAATTATGTGGTATTTGGACTTAAGTGCAATTCATTTGGACTTAAGTCCAATTCATCTGTATAAGAAACACCCCCCTCAGATATTAAGCAGGTCTGGTTTTGCTCATAGGGCGGAGTTGTGGGAAAATGGCCGTTTACATTTGGGTCTAATTCTTGTTGATCTTGTTAATTGTTACCTTTCTCAACATATATAATGAATCGAGCAAATTATACAAATAAGACACTTATTAAATGCAATAAACGAAACTGCGTGTAGCCTACACTACATGCTGTCAAATAACAATTGAATCAAGTCGTGAATTAATTTTACTTCATTCATGCATGCAGTTAGCATTTATTAAGATGCCAATTCGGATTCGAAACATTTTCAATCTCGGCATGCCGAAAACAAGCCACGTGGCAAAGGGGACGTACGGAGTTAGTCTTGGAGTCAGGAATGCCCTGGTTAGTACGGAGTTTGACTGTCAATCAAAACTTGCAGGAATATACCATTACAAAGAAGGGGACTATCGTTTCAAACCAGATGAATTGGACTTAAGTCCAAATGAATTGGACTTAAGTCCAAATCAATTCGCTAATTTGGACTTAAGTCCAAATAATTGGACTTAAGTCTAAATCAATCAAAAATGTGAAAACGGCTTGCCATAAATATTAGGCAATGCGGTTTAGTTCTTTGCGATTCACAGTACAGTTGTGCTGCTTGACATGTAAGCCCATGCACACTGCTCAGCCATTTTACAATTCCGGTGGCAGAGACTATTTCATGTGGCTGCCTTTGGAGATAATATGGCTGGCGGCGGCTTGTGGCCAATATGGCTGGCGGCGGCGGTGTGCGATGGCGGCTTCGGGCTCTATGTATGGCAAGCCGTTTTCACATTTTTGATTGATTTAGACTTAAGTCCAATTAATTGGACTTAAGTCCAAATAATTGGACTTAAGTCCAATTAGCGAATTGATTTGGACTTAAGTCCAAATCAATTGGACTTAAGTCCAATTATGGACTTAAGTCCAATTATGGACTTAAGTCCAAATAATTGGACTTAAGTCCAAATAATTGGACTTAAGTCCAATAATTGGACTTAAGTCCAATTATTTGGACTTAAGTCCAATTATTTGGACTCAAGTCCAATTAGTGAATTGATTTGGACTTAAGTCCAATTCATTTGGACTTCAGTCCAATTCATCTGGTTTGAAACGATAGTCCCCTTCTTTGTAATGGTATATTCCTGCAAGTTTTGATTGACAGTCAAACTCCGTACTAACCAGGGCATTCCTGACTCCAAGAACTTCTTACACTTTGCGGTATACCGGCTAACATGCGTTCAGGTGCAGCTACTACGGCATGCGCAGCCCGTCTTGAAGACCACCTCATTAAAACTCTCCTATGGACCTACCCGTTAATTAAGGAATATCACCTTATATTCCAATGTTATTAATTAGCCTTCAAAGCTTCCTACATTCATAATGCACTCCAATAATTTTGTATTGCATATTTATATATAGGTTCATACTAGTATATAACCAATATCGAATTTATTTCAATTTTATTTAAGTTATTCAGGGTAGTAATATAAATGTGTGCTCCTGGTGGTGGGTGACCCCTTCTTTGGGGCTCTCCGCTGGTACCCAGCTCCGATTGGGTATTCTCGCTTTGCGAGATGGCCCCAAATTCAGGATCTCATTTAGGGCTCAATTAGAAATCATAATGCCTCAATGCTTCTTTGGGGCTTCCTTATATCAATCTTTCTTGTTCTGTCTCCAGTTTGCGACTCATTTCCATCATCATATGTTAAAAATCGTTCCGAACTTCTTACAACACGGGCTATTGTTGATAGGATCTGGTCCACATCGAGCTGATTCATTATATATGTTGAGAAAGGTAACAATTAACAAGATCAACAAGAATTAGACCCAAATGTAAACGGCCATTTTCCCACAACTCCGCCCTATATGAGCAAAACCAGACCTGCTTAATATCTGATGGGGGTGTTTCTTATACAGATGAATTGGACTTAAGTCCAAATGAATTGCACTTAAGTCCAAATACCACATAATTGTGAATTCGGCGAGGAATTGGACTTAAGTCCAAATAGATGAAAATATCGGTATTTGGACTTAAGTCCAAATCAATTGGACTTAAGTCCAATTCCTCGCCGAATTCACAATTATGTGGTATTTGGACTTAAGTCCAATTCGCTATTTGTCCAAATAATTGGACTTAAGTCTAAATCAATCGAAAATGTGAAAACGGCTTGCCATATCTATGATCATATATTGTTATCATTTCTCCTATAAATCGTCATTCAACAACCCTCATGTTGATATCATTTTTGGCTAGTGACTTTTGGCAAATATTTGGAAGTTCATGTCAATGCATCTTTGAGATAAATTTCGCCACAAAGTCATTGTATCTTTTATAACCAATTCTACAATAGTATCGAATGTGATTATTTCATGTATTGTATACGAGTGTACCATGTCTCCTCCTGGTTATCCCCCCTTCACATTGGATATGTCCATATTATCGTTTTTTTTATTTATGTAGTCAAGAAGCTGATAGAAATGCACTTTTAATGAGAAAAAGTTGTTGGATTCAGGGTTGGGGTGGTGAGAAAATACCCAGACTTGGATATCTACTCCCTCCCCACCCAGCAACCTACATATTATGACCAATAAATAATCTTATGATTTTATCACTTATTTTGATTTATGTAGTCATAAAACATCAATAAAAAAAATATTTCATAGAAAACATTTTTTGAGTCAGAATTGGGGTGGGGGATATATCGTAGGAGGTGAAGATATCCTGTTACACTGGTAATTGATTTTCTTAAAGGTACTCAATCCAATCAGACGGTCCTAAATTACTATTACTTTGGCTTCGAGGAACCCACCCATCAAAGCTCAAGAGTGATCATATATCAATTTTTATACGCTCTTTTGAAAAAAGGTTTTATTATGTTATCAGTCTGTCCGTCCGTCTGTCTGTCTGTCTGTCGTGCCGTCCGTCCGTCTGTCTGTTAACATATTTGGTTTTCTATCTATAACTCCAGTTTGGATTATTTGATCTGAACCAAAGTTGGTATGTGTATTTCCCAGCTAAAGATACAGGCCATGTTCGAATATGGGTTCCGTCCAATTATTTTTACATGAGTTACGACCCTTTTTCGACTTAGAATTTGACCATCCGTTAAAATTTTTGGTTTCCGACCGATAACTCCAGTTTGGATTATTTGATCTGAACCAAAGTTGGTATGTGTATTTTCCAGCTAATGATACAGGCCAAGTTGGAATATGGGTTCCGTCCAATTATTTTTACATGAGTTACGGCCCTTTTTTTACTTAGAATTTGACCAATTTCATAACATTTTGGTTTCCGACCGATAACTCCAGTTTTGATTATTTGATCTGAACCAAAGTTGCTATGTGTATTTCCCAGCTAAACAGTACAGTCCAAGTTCGAATATAGGTTCTGTCTAATTATTTTTACATGAGTTATGGCCATTTTTCGACTTAGAATTTGACCGCATTTTGGCATTGAAATTAGGGGTATATCAGATTGTCTTCAAATGTAAGCTCAAAGTATTATTGTATTTTGCGGTAGTACAATTCTAAATGGCTAAAAGGCGTATTTTGCCATGCCCTAGCGATGCTCTTGGTGAAGTATGTTATTTCTCGAGATTGTCAATAATTTGTGGCCTAGAAACACGTGGTCAAACGGGCGGTCTTGGACAAACTACAAATGAAGATGGATAACTCTAAAATCAAGTGGTAATACTGCCAAATTTTGTGATATTTAAGTGATAATACGGATATATTTTGTTGAACAAAATGTTGATAATTAACAAGTTTTTGGGAAATTTGATACCATAGTTTACAGTGGTTGGCATTATTTTGTTGCAGTAAATCAATACTGGTAACTAAAGTGTATTTTGAAGAAATGTTGTTGTTATTGTATCTTGATGATATGGGGACCGTCTGATCAGATGTTGAGTACCTTAACAGATCTGAATTTGGCCATCAAGATGATATTTATGATTAAGAACCTGTAGCAAGTCTTGAAATAATTAGTGTATCATGATCGCTGACAGGTTGATCGAACCTGAAAATCACATCATGTTTGGCTGAAATTATTTTAGTCCACTGCAGCTGCAATTGTGACAAAACCTAATTTTAAAGTTGAGCATCTGTCACAGAATTGCCAAAAGGTTAATTTAGAGATGTGAAATAAGTAGAAAGCAGGAGTTGTTTATGCTTATGTCAATTGAATCAATCCCAGTCTTTACACGAAACACATACAGTAATGCCCTAAATAATCGACTCCTTTACCACAGCAGAATTATGGGTAATTTTTCAGGATTTAGTCAGTAATATGGCTTGTTGCCATTCATTGGAAAGCTCTCATTGAGATTATATACAAATGTAGTCCACTGCAGCTGCAATTGTGACAAAACCTAATTTTCATTGAAAGCTTTCATATGATTGGCAACAAGCCATATTTCCAACTAAATCCGGAAAAATTACCCATAATTATGCTGTGGTTAAAGGTACTCAACTCCTCTCAATTACTATTTCAATGGCTTCGGGGGTCAAAAATATTTGATTCGAGTCGAGGAAGTCACCCATCAAAGCTCAGATTTGTTAGATATCAATTTTAGAAATCTATTATTTTTCATTATCGGGAATACTATCTGGCCCAGAACTCAGTCAAAATTGCGTTAAAATTACCACTTGATTTTAGAGTTATCCATCCTTGTCTGTTTGAATAGATTTGGAGTACACATCCAGAGCAGATTACGACAGTTATTAGTACTCATCTCGAGTTAATAACAATTTTCTAAAATCAATATCTAATAACTCTGAGCTTTGTTTGATGGGTTCCTCGACTCGAATCAAATATTTTTTACCCCCAAAGCCAAAGAAATAGTAATATAGGACCCTCTGATCGGATTGTTGTTGTTGGAATCTGTTGAGATGGGGACCCTCTTTACGGATTGAGTACCTTTAAGGAGTCGATTATTTGGGGCATTACTGGATATATGTACTTATTTCACTACTTCTGACTGATATTTTACCATTCAGCCACAACACCCACTTCAAGATTATAAAATTAAATTACAGCTGAAAATGTCAACAACATTGGTTGTACCATTTTGGAAAACATGACATATATAGTACTCAAAATTTTTAAATATTTGGACCATACATTATACCAGATTGAGTTTACTGGTTATATGTTACTTCAAGGTAATTGTGGGTGATTTATTAATACTAGTATGTGCTTATTTCACCAATATTTTACCATTCAGCCACAACACCCACTTCAAGATTGTACAACTAAATTATAGCTGAACATTTCAACAACATTGGTTGTACCAGTTTCAAGCACATTTTGGAAAACATGACATCTATACTACGCAAAATTGTAAATATTTGGACCATAAATTATACCAGATTGAGATAACTGGTCATATGTTACTTCAAGGTAATTGTGAGTGATTTATTAATAGTTGTGTCCGAGTTTTAAGTTATTTGCTATAGTTTGTCTTGACTGAGGTCAATAATTTGAAATGGCAGAATGACAATGTGGCTTAACCCTTCGGCGAGTAGAACGACAATATGTCGCCGTATGGTTCGCGAGTGGAACAAAATATATATCGTTTCAGGAAGTGTCATTTTTATGTGGACATAACTTCAATTAATCATCTGATTTATAAATGAACTGTCTAGGAGATATTTTGGTTAATATAATGTCCCAATGTATAAGTGCAATAGATTATGATAGCACACGTGAACAGAAAATACACATCAATTATGAATTATTTGACCCTTTTGACCAGAATTTGTTTAATAATTATTGGTATGACGTTGGCGTTAAACTCATGCATGACATCATGCATATGACGTTATAAATACTGAATGTTGATTTTTCTGATAATGATGACATTATGCGCCAGTATCGTTCTATCTGCACACGTTCAAATATACTCATAAGAAGGTTTTACAGATGTTCACTTGATGTTGAGAAATATTTATTCCAAATGTATGTATCGCCATTATATTGTGCTCATCTTTGGATTAACTATACCAGCAAATGTTTTTAAAAACTCACTGTTTGTTTCAACAATGCTTAAAGTTTATTGGGTATGAAAGGTCATGTAGTGCGAGTGGGATGTTTGTAAGAGATAGAATGTTTTCCTTAGCAATGTTGATACGAAAGGGTGTGTATGCATTTCGAGAGAGAGTTTTTACATCTGTTAACGAGTTGTTAAATGCTATATGTCAATCAGATATTATTCACAAGTCTGATTTATTCCTTCATTGGAACCAAATTCTATATATGTAATTGTATG
Source organism: Siphonodentalium dalli (assembly GCA_032622095.1). Taxonomy (NCBI): domain Eukaryota; kingdom Metazoa; phylum Mollusca; class Scaphopoda; order Gadilida; family Siphonodentaliidae; genus Siphonodentalium; species Siphonodentalium dalli. The sequence continues at coordinate 197,584,895 of CP136065.1, read as the reverse complement.
TTGGATTTCCATATATGGGCATACCTTGCCTGAAATAAACAATAATAATAATAATAATATTAAATACTCTCCATTGGACTTTGTTTATTGTTTTTGTTGAATTTACCAAATAACAAATAGACAACGTCCCACGGTCCCAGGGCTCATTTCCACAAATCTCAACGGATTTCAAAGATATTTGGTATATGAGTTCACCTGACCATTACCTAGAAGGAGTTCGCAACCCAGGTCTGGCCGGATATTTTTACCGGAGTTATTGGACTTTGTTTATTATTTTTGTCAAATTTACCAAATAGCAAATAGACGACTAGTCGGATTCCTTATGTCATTTTGCATTTTTGGTTTGTTAAAAGCGATCTGAAAACGGATTATGTATGCCTAGTAGGTGTGTTTTCAGGATTGACTATTTTCCATTCTTGAATTTTGGCGGGTCGGCCTAAATCGGGGTCAACATCATTTAGAGAGCGTTTCGTGTTTACAGAAAACGATAGATGGTGCCATCTGGCGTATGGTGATATGTGCGATTTGAAACTTCTCCAAACTACTAGATATGACCATTACATGTATTTTAGAAAATTATGATGTGATCGGTTCATTCTTGTTGGCTACAGTTGTGATCAAAATTTAATACTGAGCCCTATGGAGATTCTAGTACTTTGGATAAATGGCGCCATTTTGCGTATGGTGATATGCACGTTCTGATATTCCTAAAAAATACTAAGTATGAAATACAGACGTAGTTTTAAAAAGAATGGATGTGATCAGCTGATTCTTGCTGGCTACAAAATTTAACACTTAACCCTTAACCCTATGGAGAATTTCATGTTATGCTCAAACATTGATTGTAATATCACTTATTGGCAATCGTGCACAATTATATATGAAGTTTAACACTCGTGCTTTACCCACTGTAACTATCCGTGATTTAATAGTTGCAACATATGATATAGTTATGCCTCAAGATACAGTAATTGGCAAAAGTAAGTGTCGAATGGTTTTGTAGTTTCGATAATATGCAGCCTGTTGAATCAGAATCAAATAAAAATATTCATAACAAGACTGTTCACGATGTGATTACATATTATACCATTGTTTTATTTAATACTTGTATGTCTTGTTGTCCACTGACTAGTTTTGAAACCACATCGTTGATCATAACGGGATGTAGTGTCACAAATACACAGGTATAGATGGTAGTTGTTCGTTGTCATTATAACTCAAACGTTGTCATCGGAGTCTATCCCACATGCACTGAGATAATCTGTGTTTTCGCGGGATTTGTGCTACTGATAAATGGACATTTCGGTGCAGCTGAGATCTTTAGTATAGCGGCATAGGCTTTGCTTTCACGCTTCCCACGCAAGTTACATTTGACCAACTTCAGTGCAGCGACTGAAACCCAACATTCACCATCAATATTCTGACCACAGTTAATCTCCACGCTATAGCTGTGCAAATCAAGTAAATTCGAATTTCTACTAAAGTAGAACTTAATGAGTAAAATAGGTATCAACCATAGGTGCATTTTCCTGCATTCCGAGTTGGTGCTTAGTAACCGTTAATAATGAGCTATGGGGATCGGTGGCAAAGTCTCCCGATCTTATAATGATCAGTGGCCTATGCACAACATGGCTGCACATATATAGGCCTATAGTTTTAGACATGCGTGTGCCCAACTTTGAACAAAACCAGCACCATGTGATTAGACACCGACTAAATTAAGGCAATACCAATGAATGATTAGTACACAATTGTGGTATTTGATTAGCAACCGTTGCTAACCTTAAATAAGACATCTTGTTCATTTTGACGACCAGGTATATCACAAATTTCACATTTGGGTATTAACTGTATCGGAAACGCAAACGTTGAATTACGACCATATAAGCTATAATTGAAATTTCCAGTGAATTCCTGGTATTCTCCTAGACTAAGTTTCTCGATCTTATAATGATAAATGGCCCATGGGGAACAAACATGCACATTTTCATATCTGTGTCACCATTTGAACATAACCAATACCATCTGACTATAGACACTATCTAATTTACGGGAAAATACCATGGCCCATAGTATTGATCGGTTCAAAGCCAAGTATATTATTGGGGGAGAACGACACATTAAGCCTCAGTCGATGGTTTGTTCACAACAGATGGAGCCATGATACACTATGAAGGACGATGGAAGGTTCCCCTTAACTATGTTCTTCGACACAGTATTGTCCCCGCACTGTGTCACTTGTATCTTACTGTGTTGTACTATATATAAGACCAAGCACACCATGCGCATATATATCTTCTTATAAATAAATTATCTCTTAGAAAGTGTCCAGAGATGTCGTGCCTATTTATACTGACAATTTATTTTTGTGGCAAAGTATTTGAGGGAGAGATTTGTTATGTTGACTAAGGTGTTAATTTAGTATGTAAAACATGTATCCCGGTGGAGGTATCGAGTGGACGGATAAAATGTTTTCTTTATCATCAGATGAACATAATTTAAACTCCCAATTTGGATAAACCCGACCAGGAATTATAGAACAGCCATCTATATAAGCCCAGTAATATTTAGCAATACACATGGATGTGATATCATTGTTTAACATTTTTAAACAATACCACCCTATCCACATATATATGGCTAAACATATCATTGGCATAGATGAGTTGTAGTAGTTGTTACATTTATGCTGGTCGGGTTTCTCCAAATTTAATACTAAAACAGAATGATCCATAAGCTACGGTGGCTGGTTTAGGACATGAAAATAATGTTTTTTATTTCATGGCCACGAAATACTAATAACTAATTTGGTGGCCACAAAATACTAATTCGTGGCCAAGAAATAACTAATTCGTGGTCACGAAATACTAATTCGTGGCCACGAAATGACCGATTGACCTTTGCATATAGCCAGATACCTTTACGGTATGGTTACACTAACTTGATGGTGTTTTAGAATCAATGCGTACGATCGCAGAGAAGCTACTATAAACACCTTATGGCATGGGACCCGGGCTCTATAGGGATATGGACGTCCTATATATAAACTAGCCTCGAGAGAAGGGGGAAACACGGGTCAGGTGGCTCCAAGACACACTGGATATTCATTAGTTGTTACCACAAGGGATCGAATGGGAATGCCATGCATTCATCTCGGCATATTGACCGATTTAAGTCAAATAAGGGGTTTTGTAGGGTGGGCCCAAAACAAGCTTATAAATATTCACCCCTTTCAACCATACCAGATCCAAAATGGTCGTTGCTCAGAAGGGGTCAAATGGGGTACACATTATTTCTCGGTCACTTGGCCGATATAGATCAAATAAAGGGTGTTGTACCTTGGCTATACAAAGCAAGCTAAATTTTCACACCTTCAGCCCACTCGAGCGAAAATGATAACTGACCAGAGGGGTCCATATATGATAACATGCACCCCCCCCTTTTTAGGTCGAATACAGTGTGTTGTAGGGTGACCCCTGAGACAAACTAAATGTTCACCCGCTGTCACCATCCCCGACCCAAAATGGCCAACCCATATGGGTTCAAATATGACACCTGTACAATTTCTCGACCCCTTAACTGTTTGATGTGGTATAATTGGTGATGTAGGGTGGCCCCAAGATATACTGAATGTCGTGGGTGCCTCTGTAACCCACCCAGGACGGCGGCAACTTTGGATCGGGTTGGTGAAAGGGGTGATTACTTAATTTGTTTTACGGGCCACCCTACAACACCCTTTATCTCAAATCGCCGTGGCTCATTCCAAGATGGCGGGCAGCTACAACCAGATCATCTCTGTTCGCTTCCATTACACAAATGGGGCTGACGATCGTATATCACAATTAGTTATTTCGTGGCCACGAATGATTTATTTCGTGACCACGAATTAGTTATTTCGTGGCCACGAAATAAAAAAAATATTCCCATGTCCTAAAAGTTTTGACTGACACTTGCATGAATATGACTCCCAGATTACTTAGCAAACAACTCCGTTTTATGCGGTACTTCATCCTGGCAATACACATTCAATTTGTCAATTGATGAAAAAATACCATCAATCAATTTTACAATGACATCCTGAAACTTTGTCTTGATAAACATTGCATTTGTATAATAGCTGGACATTATCACTGAATCACGTGATTGTGATGTATATGATTGATGTGAACCACATTTTTATCAACTACTGTATCTGGTGGCCTGACTATATTGCATGTTAATTTTGTAAAATCACATGTAGTTACGATAGATCACATGTAAGAGCCATGCATGATGCATATATGATAGCCATTAAGTTCCACCACTGAATATTTGAGTAAATTGTCAAACTCTCTATAGGATTAATATCCAACGATAGTTTTGTTCGCAACTGCCATATATAGTGTAGTACTGTACCAGCGGAGACTTGTCTGACGACACCATTCTCAAAAATACATTTCAGAGTCATACTTGACATATGTGCACAATTTCAACTTACACAATTCATGAAAAGTATAAATGGTGTTAGTTACTATTTGTATAATCAGGAAACGCTCTTTAAATTTTTTAAAACCGTCCAAACAATTTGTTTCCACTAAAATGTCAGGCTGGAAACAAATAGACTCTGAAAGTGGACCGCCATATTTGATACTTTTGTTAATTTCAACTCGCAGACTCCACCAGAAGGTCAGTTATGAGGATTAATATGTGTATAATAAGCAAACGCTCTTTAAATTCTTAAAACAGTCCAAAAGCTCTTGTTTTCCAATAAAATTTCAACTGGACACAGGTAAACTCTGAAAGTAGACATGCTATTGATAAATAAACCGTTCGCATGTCGTCTTAGATAATCCGAAATGGCGCGACCGTTGTTTTCGACCAAAGGAATCTGACTTGTGAAATCAGCGAGGGTGGGGTAGGGTTAGCTTTTCTGCGATATCTTCACCAAAAATCGATGTATCGAAGTTTTGTTTGTGGCATATGATCAAGATATCCTTGTAGATTGTTCATGTTCGTCTATATGTGATATAGCTGAATCTACGAATATACAATACCTTAATATTTGGGAAAGAAAATTGAAAATGCAGTCATAAATGCAATTCGTCTGATGAATTTTGATAAAATTCCACATTAAGATATGTAATTAAGTAATTTTTGGCAAGATCTCCCCATGTTTTTCGATATCCAAGAACAAAGAAAGCCACTTACCGAACTTGCTATGCGTAATAGCATGTTTTTATTACCAGGTGGACGGGGAAAAAATAGAGGGATACACAAACAAAAGCCTCACACAAACCTGTTTCCACTAAAATATCAAGCTGGAAACAGGTAGATTCTGAAAATAGACACATTGGTGCTATAGAAACTGTTCTCATATCGCTTTTAACATTCCGAAAACGCGCGACCATTTTTTTCGACATAAGGAATCCGACTATATGAACCCAGAGCGTTATCCCGCCTCAAACTCACCAACAACTCCACTAATCCACCCCCAATTAGAAGGACTTGCTGCATATCTAGGGGACTTGAGCAAGGGATTTGCTGCATTTCCAGGGACTTGCTGCAATTAGGTAAACACTTTCAAAAGAGGGGCAAATGAGTTAATGACTGTTTTCCGTTCTAGAGTTATCATCCTTGAAAAAATGTGGGGGTTTTGTCCATCTGTGCAGATATCTCAGCCAAGGGTTATCGGATCTGAATGAAAGTTGGTATAGAGATTAACCAACATGACTGCTTTCATAATAGGGCCAAATGACGTTGATCACATTTTCCATTCTAGAATTAACTGTTGTTTATCTGGAAATCTGGGTTTTTCGTCCATCCACGCAGATATCTCAGCCATGGGTTATCCGATCTTAATTAAATTTTGTATGGATCTGAATTCAATTTTGTATGGAGGTTTGCCATCACGACAGGGGGTGGATTTTTTCCGCGCACGTATGCCGGGGTGGGTGGGTGGTCTTTAGACCATGTACCTTTATTTTACACCTGGATTAACGTACTTGATGGGACCAACAATTTTTTTTTTCCGCAACTCAAACTTTTTAACCAATCACGCTTAAGTGTAAATGCATTAAATGTGAATTTGGCCTCCCATTGTACAGATAGTTCCTGTGTGACTGCGATCCCGATTTGTTAAAACCTGTCACCAACGCATCAAGATATGTACATATAATGCCTTCATTTGGTGTAAGTTTCTATCTACTCACACCTTTCATCTGTTTCAAATAACCACTCCGTATCGGGTTCTACCATCATAAATTGACTGGCGGTTTTTGAACAGCTCATACAATGGACAGAGTTGCGACGCTGGGAAAGCCTTCTCGTCCATCTCCGCCAAGAACGACGAAGTGTGGCGATTGGTGTGCATCCTGTTTGAAGATTATGCTCGAGTTGGCGAAGAAACTGAAGGAGGGGAAGAAAGGGCGAATAAAAGCACTCAATCACACATTAGCAGTACCTTAACCTACCTGTACACATTTTGTATTCAGACATCGACACTGTATATACATGTATGTCATACCGGTACGCGACAATTATGGGGATGATGGTTACACTCCGAATGGAGGTTGCTCATAAGTGAGTGCAAAGAAGAAGAAGTGTAAGTGATCACGTGTTTTACTCCAGCTGCAGTCATGTGATCAAGCTCCGCGACAAATAACAGATTTTTGTGTGTCGATCAAATCTATACAATTGAAATAAAAATGGCTTCGATACTCACGGTCATTTGCTTCCTTTTTATGTTTATTGTCACACGTACAGATGCTCGCTACCAGCCAAACTGGGAGTCTCTAGATTCGCGACCACTTCCGAGTTGGTTTGATGAATCGAAAATTGGTATCTTTATGCATTGGGGAGTTTTCTCTGTGCCAGCTTTCAAAGGTGCATGGTTTTGGCATTCATGGAAAACTGGAGATCCGGGCACAGTGGCGTATATGAAAAAGAATTATAAACCCGACTTCACCTATGCAGATTTTGCAAAAGATTTTACTGCCAAGTTCTATAATCCTGAAGATTGGGCAAACATATTCAAAGCATCAGGTGCAAAGTATGTATAGCCTATAGGCCTACTGTTGCTGAAGAAGGAAGGGGTCACTCTCACCAACAAATGTACTGAAGGCTAAACACAGGTTTTGAAAATGTGCAGAAGGGTACACATTGTTTGCAGTCATTTCCAGGAGACGGGAGTGATTGCTCGCGCACCCGTTCACACTCGCAATTTTCAATTCACGGGTGCTAAAATGTGCACTCGTCCCTCTTGTCAAAATGATTATGATGACTGTAATCTTGAACTATTTGAAGGTTTATTTTGATCCTTTTCTGTTTCAATTCAATTTGGGGCATGTGAAAGTGTGACTACATGTAGACAGACATGTAGGTGTACATGTATGTCACATTATGACATTTTGTTTGAGAAACACCCCACTTATGATTATATTACAGGGTGCAATTACACCCGTCTTATGAATTGCGGGAGCAAATAAGTGCTCTTGTTATGTTTTCCTCCTGGGAAGGACTGTGTTTGTAATCAGCACTAACGCATGCAATTACTTCAACTGCATGTGTTCCTGAAGTCTGCATGCCCCCCCCCCCCCCCCCCCATTAATAATTTTGCAGTTTGTTTTCAATTATATAATTTTAATTTTCATTGGAACATAAACAATAATATTCTCTAAAAGTAAGAGAAACCATGGCAGACACAAAACTAAACATCATTTAAAATAAGATTTCAAATCCTGTGTACCCTTCAGCACTTTTTTTTATGGGAGTGACCCCTTCAGTGTTTCTGTTAGTGAACGTTCAGACGACCACGATTCAATCGTAAGTGGAGGAATCGGGCCCGACAAAATCTTGGATTAGGCCAAAAAAAAAAGATAGTATGTTTCCGATAACGGAGTGAAAAAATTAGGGTAGGTAGGTAGGGAATTTTTTTTTTTAATTTAATTTTGATATTTTTTATCCAGCTGCAGAAATATTGAATTACCTCGACCGAAGTGACATAAAATTCCCCAAGAATTTCCCAAGAATATAATAAATGTGCATGCATGTTTATTTGGAATCCATGAGTATGTTCCATAAGTCCCAAACAAGGCATACAGGTAAAGCAGGCATGAGATCCACTCTCATGAAATTAAAATTGCAAAATTCATGCCCATCAATCCAAAACCCATCACACACCTGGGGCTTTTGAGACAACAGTCACTTCATGGTCACTTTTCACAGGCATATGTTAGAAACCATGTGTTTTGCACACTAATGATCATCAATATTTATGAGCATTTATTAGTAAAAACAGTAAAAAAAAGAAAAAAAAAAGACTTTTTCTCAAAATATCAATAAAATGATTAGGGTCGGCAGGTTATTTTTAGGGTCGGTCGATGTACGGAAACATAGCATCTTTTTTTTTGGCCTTATTAGTTCACACAATTGCGATGTCGTCGTACATGATGATCTCGTTTAGGTTGTTTGTAAGCATGTGATTGACTATCCTGCGATCTTTCCAGCCACGATTTTCAGTACACACGACTGTTACGCCGCAAGTGGGTGTATCCAAGGATACGCCACGATTTTGAATCTAAAATCAAACAGTGCTTGATATTATTTTTTTACTTGCGATATTGACGTGAGCATGCGCAGTCTAACTACTTGTTACTTCCTATGACAGAAATCCTTCCACTTAATATAATTGAATTGTGGTCGTCTGAACGTTAACTTAGTGTTACTATTATTTATAGCAGTCTGATTAAAACCAGCTTCACAGTATAGAGTCTGAATAAAATGAGGCGGTTTCCCATTACCACCAGCAAGCATTATGTCAGTCCGCCAATCACAACATCTGTCACCAAAGTGATGCAGTCATTCGGGCAATTGTTGGAATTCCTACACAGCAGTGGATTCGCCACATATATACTGACATAGATAAAAATAGCACAAATAATTTTCTGTCACATTGATAATTTGACACAACATTTGCAATTACAACAACTAATTAAACAGTAATTGTATACGTGATGAGACCATGCTTGACCAATAATAACAACGAGTAGAATAGAAGTACCGGTAGGCCTACGTACTTCCAGGAATCTCAACAGTTAACACCAGTTTGAAGCGGTGGATATAAAGGTAATTCGTAAATCTATTTGTCCGCTGTGGCGTCATATTGCATGGATCGCATGCAGAAGGTTACAGGTATTTATAGGGATGGTAATGTGACACATCTGGAGATAAAATCGCCAGACTTTGTACTCTGGTTCAAGTCTAGTTTTAATCAGACTGCTGTTATAGCTGCATATGTAAACTCAACTCTATATGAGCACATTTCACAATTACTATATTGCAATGTACCGGTACTTTACACCGATTATTACCCTGGCCATATACAATGTAGGGCATGACACTGTTGCCATAATCCCATCTTCCAACGAGGTCTGAAACTCTGAATCGAAGAATGCAACGAAATCATCGTGCGCATATCAGTATTTATATAGTAACACTATCCACCAATTCCCAGCCAGTACTTCCTTATAACACATGGGTAGTGCAACATTCACTGTTAGGAACTCATAGATCGCTTTGATCGATTGATAGCGATGTGGAACCATTGGGCTACCTTAACCCTTTCTTGACGGAAGCTGTGCTGGTGCAGCATTAAAGACCCTGTGCCAGTGCACTCTCTTATATATGCGAGTCTCCGATAGGGAGCCTCAGTCACATATATACGAGAATGCACTGGCTAACACTGTCATGATAAATATTGTTAGGCCAATCATCGCGGCATTCTCTTATATATGTGAGGCTCCCTAAGGGATACTTGCATATATAAGAGAATGCATTGGCACAGGGTTTTCGAAAAATTCAGGAAGCTCCAATCATTAAAGGGTTAAAGCTACTCATAATCATCAAATCTCAAATTTAACCTGTATGAGTAATCTCTTGCTTTTGCCATGTTTTAGGGATCTAATGTAGTGCCGATGAATGTCTGAAAAACACAGAAGTTTAGTACAATCGCCATTATACAATTATTGCACTTTTCAAGGTTTACATGAGGCTTCTTTAACCCAAGGAAGTGCAGCCTCGGTGAATAGCATCTTCCAAGGATTGATAAGATCGGAATATTAATGCAGTAACTATTGTATTATATATGTATGTCCTCAATGTGGCAAATTTACTACCGGTAAGTAGGATGTCGCAATTTTCAAATATCTAGTTTTAATTTTTGTTTGCATCCATGTCATATTTGAGGAAGCTGTGGTCATCTAGAACATGAGAGGATATCCCTTACATACAGTGTCTCTAGCAGGAACCATCGTTATATCAAAATTATCGCATTAATTTTATGATATCATGCACTGTGTAATTTTGTCACTAAAATGCCATACATGAGGCATCACCGAAATGACATACATCTAGCATCCTCAAAATGGCACCAGTGATCTCTCCAATACAATATTTGCTCAGCACTCTATATGCAACAGAGCATTGATGAGTGAATAAATAATTTTAAAATGGCCTTATAAACATTGCAAATGAAAATTCTTGTATTTTTTGTACCAAAACACAAAAATGGAAAAATGTGATTGGTAACATCGTCAATGAAATGACATCTCATGAAATGGGGTGATAATTCTATTGAATTTTTTTGTCTTGCAATCAAGATAAATACACAAGGTACGATGTGGGGATACCATAATGAATATACTATTTATTTATGGCAGACTTGAGCACATTTGAATTATGAATAAAAGAACAAGAGGCCTATCCATTTACACTTCATCACAATTCAATTTCAATTGTGCTTTGCTGAATTGCACTTAGTTGCCGCTTTAGCCTTTTAGTGCTAACTAAGCATCACCAAAATGACATACATGCCAGATTATGCTTACATGTAGTTTAGTTACAACGCCAGCGATAGGAGTATTGTTTTTTTCAGAGCAACGAAATCGGAAAGCTTTAATGAATCAGACCATGACTGAGAGAATACGACCCTTGGTGCACTGTATCCCTGGCATCTACGTAATAAAGGGCAGAGTGATGTGAAGGCTACTTGCCATGCCTTACTGTCCCATTGTCACAGACGTATGTGCAATGGCTTAATAAAAGTGAAGGTTCATCTAGAAACTATTTTTGTCATGGCTGGTATAATTTTTAATGTTTTAGAAAATTTATTTATTTCTGTTGAGTAAATTCATAAAATGGCAACTGGATCTGGTCATGCTAAGAATGGCTGCAATGGGGTAGAACACAAATTATTATACAGTAATGCTCTAAGTAATGACTTCTAAACCACAGCAGAATTATGGGTAACTTTTCAGGATTTAGTCGTAAATATGTCTTGTTGCCATTCATCGGAAAGCTCTCACGGAGAGCTTTCCGATGAATGGCAACAAGCCATATTTACGACTAAATCCTGAAAAGTTACCCATAATTCTGCTGTGGTTAAGAAGTCGATTACTTAGAGCATTACTGTATGTAGTCTGTAACAGTAGGTAAACCAGCTCGGCCTTCAGATTGTTTGTTGCTTGATTAATTAAAGACCTGTTTGTCTTGTAGGTATGTAGTACTCGTCACCAAGCATCATGAAGGCTTCACTAACTGGCCATCAAATCACTCCTGGAATTGGAATGCCAAGGATGTTGGACCCAACAGGGATCTTGTTGGTAAGTAAATTACTGATATTCCGGCGACACATGCTAACCACGTTTTTGATAATTATACCTACACTGTTCGAGAAAAAAATAGGCCTATATTGGATTGAATTGGTTCCTTTGTCTGTCTGTCTGTCTAGGATTTTATTCAAACAAGTTTACAAATGACAACACATGTACTTTTAGCATTTTCATTCTAGAGTTATCATTCTTCATTAAAATCTGACAATTCATTCTCTGTCCATGCACACAAATATGTCAATAATCGGTTATACAACATTTGTCAGTATGTGTGTGTTACACTAAATCCTGCCAACATCACACCATGGACCTATCGGTAGGTGACTAAAGGCAGCAGTAAAATACAAAAGATGTAACTGGGTGTGTTTTTTAAAAGTATGCAGCCATAGACTAACCAATTGGTCAATTCAATTCATTTATTTCTCACTCCCTTAATAAAGGTAGAATATTGGGCTAATTTACAGTATCCAAACTGCAGACAGATTAAAAAAAAAATTCAGTTGAGATTATGGAAACTAAAAGGAAAAATCTATATAAATATAAGAAATGAATGTAGTTTTGAATGTGTTCTATTGAGGGGTGCATGTACATGTATGTCGATGTGGCTGTTAGAGCACATTTAGTGTGAACCGTGAACAATGTGCCTGACAGCTACAGCAATATACCCTCAATAAAACACACTCTAAGTACATTCATTACTTAAATAAACTCAGCTGATTTTCTTTCTGAAATCTGTCTGCAGTTTGGATATTATATCATGCCACACTGCATATATATTAGTCCAATATTCTACCTATGTTAATCAATCAATTAGTCTATGGCTGAACACTTAAAACATGCCCATTCTGTCCGCGAGTTTTAGTCATCTAGGTCAACAAGGTGTGCTTTATTGTCCCCCGAAATTTTCGGAGGACTATTGTAATCAGCCGCGTCTGTCCGTCCGTCCGGAGTTATAGCTCCAGTAATCATCATCCGATTTGATTGCAACTTGGTATGTAGGTGTCTCAACCAAGAACACAGGTGCTCTGCAATTCTGGGTTTGATCCAATGTTCTTTTATGGAGTTATTTCCCTTTTTTCAACTTTTATTTTACTTAGAAAATTTCTCACTTTTTCGTTTTCCAGATGATATCTCAAGTTTGGATCCTTTAATTGCAAATACCGTTTTTATGTGGATCAGTCATATCAAGATACAGGTTGAGTTCTAATTTGAGCTTGATCCGATGAATTTTCCTAAAGTTATGGACTTTTTCGACTTAGAAAATTCAATTTTTCTTGTTTTTTCTTTGGTTTCCGGATGATAACTCAAGTTTGGATTGTTTAACCCTTTGGCGAGTAGAACGACACATATGTCGCCGTACGGTTCGCGAGTAGAACGACATATATGTCGTTTCAGGATGTGTCATTTTTATGTAGACATAACTTCAATTGATCATCTGATTTATAAATGATTTGTATAGGAGATATTTTGATTAATATAATGTCCCAATGTATAAGTTCAATGGATTATGATAGCATACCGTACATAAACAGAAAATACGCATAAATTAAAACGAATTTTGGACCATTTGACCCGAATTTGTTAATAATTATCGCGATGACGTTGACGTTAAACTCACGCATGACGTCATGTATATGATGTTATAGATACTCTCCAAATGGTTAATTGGAAATTCTGCTTTTATGTGGGTCATTCAAAATACAGGTCAAGTTCGAATTTGAGTTTGATCCGATGATTTTTCCCAGAGTTATGAGCCTTTCGACTTTGAAAAACTTTTTTTATATTTTTCTGTATGAGGGTACCTTCATGGTGTATTCCAACTCCTCCTACAGTTTTTATCGTAGATATTTGAAACTTCAGAGTATTGTTACCCACATATTAAAATGAATTTTGGACCATTTGACTCGAATTTGTTAATAATTATCGCGATGACGTTGACGTTAAACTCACGCATGACGTCATGTATATGACGTTATAGATACTCTCCAAAGGGTTAATTGGAAATTCTGCTTTTTTGTGGGTCATTCAAAATACAGGTCAAGTTCGAATTTGAGTTTGATCCGATGATTTTTCCCAGAGTTATGAGCCTTTCAACTTTGAAAAACTTTTTTTATATTTTTCTGTATGAGGGTACCTTCATGGTGTATTCCAACTCCTCCTACAGTTTTGAACGTATATATTTGAAACTTCAGAGTATTGTTACCCACATATTGCAGATGTGCAACATGTATATAGATGATGGAAAAATTATTTTTTACGGAACTATTAACCCTTTCGACTTTCAACATTTTAAAGATTTTCTTTAACAAAGCGGCGCCGACTTGCCACGTTTTCGGGGGACACTGTGGTCGGCTGACAATTTTATTGGAATATGAAATGCATGACCCAATTGGCAGTAGTTGACCAATTGCCGAACAGGATTTAGTGTAACACGCACAGGTTATGTAAATATTTTATAACCCATATGAACTATGATATTTTTGTTGTACAGGAGAACTTGTTTTATGGTTTATGCCATATTCTGTATACTACTTCACTGATATTTTTGTTGTACAGGAGAACTTGTTTTATGGTTTATGCTATATTATGTATACTATTTCACTGATATTTTTGTTGTACAGGAGAACTTGCAACTGCCATCAGAAAATATACGGACATCCACTTTGGAGTTTACCACTCTTTGTTTGAATGGTACAACAGACTATATGAACGAGATATGGAAAATAAATACCAAACACAAGACTTTGTGAAGGTAATAACATATTGTAAAGTGCAAGTAATTAAATATTTATAATGGTATGCATGTTTATGTGCTAATCATATTATGTGTCTGTCCATCTATACTTTTAATACAGCGGGATAGGTTTATAGGATGCCCATATGGACTAGCATCAGGGAGATGACGACAGGGGTAAGAGCCAAACATTTTTTCATCAGTTGGAATTTGGAAATCTGATGACTAACACAACATTGGTTGGAAATATGAGACAAAAAATAAGGTTGAAATTGCTTTGATAGTCAGGGGGGGGGATTTTTTTCTGGGCATGTATGCTGCGGTGGGTGGGTTTTTTGGTCGATGGAACCAACAAACAAATTTTTTCATGCAAGTCTTTTTTGACTGTTTTTGTAATGATTTGGTTAAAACACCTTAGAATGTCAATTTTAACATAAATGAAAATTTCATGATGATCAGACAATCAGTAAAGCCTGTAGCCCATGCTAATGGATTGAATTTTGAAATCCAAGATGATGTTTTTTTGGCCGAATGACCCCCAAAATGACTCGTTCCTATTTACATGTCAATGTTAACATCCATGACAAATAGTATGCACAGAAATTCATATACAGCTGTTTACAGTGAATTTCCCCCTGCAAATCTCTGTTTCAGTGTTAAAAGGGGGGTGGGTGTCCAAAAATGGTCGGAAAAAAACTGCTGAAAACGGAAAAAAATTTGGACGGTGGTCGCTGGGGTGTGTGGGTCCCAACAAGGGTCGAAAGGAAAAAATCAGCATACGTGCCTGAATTTTTTTTTCGACAGATGGATACATGGACAGACGGTCAAAGTCAATCTGTTAGACTCCCTATTATTCCTCGAAAAGTGGGAGTATAATTATACTTGGATAAATAGATAGAGCCACACAGTTTTGTGACGGGGAAGTGATTATCGCACGAGAGTGTTTCGCGAAAGGATAGCCCAAGAGCAGAAGGTGTATCCTTCGGCGAAATGCTCGAGTGTGATAACTTAACCATCCCAAAACTGTGCAGCTCTATACACATTTATTCATTACATATCCTAATCAGAAATGAAATTGTTAATTATAAGAAGTTTTTTTTTATGAAATTCATTGTTTTGCAACAATTTTGGCATCACAAAAGTAAGAAATTCTAGTTATGTTGCCTGTAGCAATATCATGGCGTTGTTCTCCACACAAAAAATGTCAGGATCGCTATAGGTCTTTCTGTCAAAAATTACCACACAGTTGAAAGCCATTGCTGTTAGAGAGAATACAACAATGGGTACGTCATAAATGAGAATCACATAACTAACCACCAGCATGCATCAAGTTAGAGTAATGCTCTAATTAATAGATTCCTTAACCACAGCAGAATTATGGGTAACTTTTAAGGATTTAGTCGGAAATATGGCTTGTTGCCATTCGTCGGAAAGCTCTCACTGTGAGCTTTCCGATAAATGGCCGCAAGCCATATTTCCAACTAAATCCTGAAAAATTACCCATAATTCTGCTGTGGTTAAGGAGTCGATTATTTATGGCATTACTGTATAAAAGGGTTAACACCTTTCTTCATAGTCTTTAACCCTTTGAACCCCAGCGGCCGGAATACCGGCCGCTGCGTGAACCTCCATATACCCTAGCGGCCGGTATACCGGCCGCTGAACCGGCCATTATAACGACCGCCACGTGTTTATAGTTTATAGCTATGCGATTCAATAACAAATCGACATCTAAACTCTAGTTATATATATCAAATATAAAAAGCCTGTTCAAATTATATTTATATGGTGAAGGGTCTCGATCGCATATCAAGTTGATTTCTTGGCGCATGCGCAGAGCAGCGAAATGCGAAATAAATGGTTTATAGCGTACTTATGCACGACATACCCACTAATATATGTTTAAATGGCCCCATAGACATCGGCGGTGGTCAGGGTGTGTATATGGAATGTCTACCCGCTATAGTATCGGGTAGGAATATATGCGCATGCGCAGAACATAGGTTGTAAATGACAAAAACATGCGTTTTAAGCGAAATGTGGTGTTATATATAGGACATATAGCTGCATCATAATTGCAGTTTCTTACTAATGCCGGGTAGTTGTCTGGTAACCGTTACTAAGGACAGATTGGGTGGCAAAGTGTCCTTATATTTTAATGATCATAGAATGGTCCATGCATAACATACATATGTATGCACAGTTTCAAACAGGTGCCACCATTGAACATATACAGCATTATGCGACTAGATATTGTATAAATTAAGGGAACACTACCACTTAATGGTTAGTGCAGTGGTGTCATCCGTTCATTTGTGGTACTTGATTAGCAACCGTTGCTACCTTAAATAACTAATTCATTCGATCTCTCTTAAATTCTTGTCGGATATATCTCAAATTTCACATTAGGGTATTATCGTCATCAAAAACACAATCACTGGCATTGAGTTATGACATACCATGCTATAATTGCATTTTCCAGTCAATTCGGGGCAGTTGCCTAGCAACCATTACCAAGACGCTGCCGCGTGGCAAAGTCTTCCGATTTTATAATGATCAGTGATCAATGGGGGGACCTGTAAAGTTTCATACCTGTGTCACAAATTAAACATAACCAACATCATCCAACAAGACACTATAAAATTTAAAGGAAAATCCCACGAGGAGCCCAGGGTCAGGGTGTCGGTCGTGGTAGGGCGTCAGGGTTCAAAGGGTTAAATGTGTTCTTATTTTACAACTAATTGTCTTGCAGTTTAAAACGATGCCTGAATTGCATGAGTTGGTAAATACTTACCACCCAGATATCATCTGGTCCGATGGTGACTGGATGGTTGATGATTTCTACTGGAATGCTACAAGTTTTCTTGCTTGGCTTTACAATGACAGGTAGGTGGGAATAGCATACACTTTGGTAGTATTTTAAGCTTACCTTTCAGTATTGCCTTGTATGTCAGATTAACTTCCATTAACCTGCATAAGCCTCTACTAGAAAACTGGTTTGGTGCGTTCATGAAATAGATGGTTTAACCCTTTAATGACGGAAGCTGCACTGGTGCAGCATTAAAGCTCATGTGCAAGTGCATTCTCTTATATATGCGAGTCTCCAATTGGGAGCCTCAGCGAGCCTTGCATATATAAGAGAATGCACTGGCTTACAAGGTCATGGTAATTATTGATAGGCCAATGTATTGTCTTATATATGTGAGGCGCCTATGGGAGACTCTCATATTTAAGAGAATGCATTGGCACATGGTATTTGCAAAATTTCAGGAAGCTCCAGTCATGGAAGTGTTAAATAACCAATACTAAATAGATTCTACTTTCATTCTTATAATTTTTGCCAAATATGAATTATTTTTGTAATTAGCTAACTTGGTAAGCTGCAGCGCGACCCCTGGATTATGAAACAATATTTTTATTTCCTTCAATTTTATTTGAGATTGTCTACTAGTAATTTCCACAGCCCAGTATGTGACACAGTGGTTGAGTAATTTACATCTTGTTTCAGAGCCCAAGGCAGACACTGGTTGTGTAATAACATCTTGTTTTGTAAAGCCCAGTGCAAGACATAGTCGTTGTGTAATAACATTTTGTTTTTACAGCCCAGTACGTGACACAGTGGTTACTAACGACAGATGGGGCAAGAATATTCGCTGCAAGCATGGAGGATTTTTCAACTGTAATGATAAGTTTAACCCAGGTTAGTGTGTTAATATCTATAGAGAAAATAAATACAATTTAGACACCTGTCAATTTTGAATGGACAGTAGATGAAAGCCTAACTCTTTCACTGACAGGGCCGACAGATCAAATGCGAGATATGTACTCACAATGACAGTTTCATAGAGTGCAAACCAATCAACATTATTCTCATCTAAAACTGCCTACTGTCTATACTCAACACAAATGTAACTTACATTATATATCTTCTCAGTTAGCCAGGTTTTAGATACAAATCTATATATCACTTTTAACTTTCATGTAGAGCTAATCTTGTTTAGTCACCTCTTATCATCTCTCAACAATTATCTTCTCAAGAAATGCAATATTGTTTTGGCTCATGTTTGATGTAGATGGTCCTCGGGTGACTGTAGTTATGATTTGCTACTAAAAGACAGTATTTAAAGACTTGAGATCTGCTAACTGGAATTTATTTGATGTCCCTTTCACGAGAATCGCGTCCATATCAGACCGTGCGTTCAGCTATGCTGGACCAACACTGTGGAATGCACTGCCGGTGGAACTGAGGGGAGAAGTGTTTGTCAATGACTTCAAGTGGCAACTAAAAACATATTTATTTGTTGAACATTTTGGTGCAGAAATCGCAAAGAAAGACCTGAAATAATTACTTGTTTATCGCACTTGTTACTCGTTCAAACTCCTTTTAATCTTCAGTCTGCAATATTGTTTTTTGTTTCTTTTATTATTATTTTTATTTAGTTTTTTTAATCGGTGCAAATTTAGACCCTATATTATATGTTGTTAATATGCAGACAGTAATGTTTTATCACATGATCTTACTCTTTTTAATTGGCATTTTTAAATTTAGCTTGTGCTGCTTGTATATATTTATTGTTTTACCATACTTCATGTTGTATCATAATTGAAAGCGTTTTAGAGCATGTCAATGTATTTACTCTATATAAAATAAATTAATTTTATTATTATTATTCGCTTAAATTGAACAGAGCCAGAGTACTTAAACGTACATGGCTCATTCGAACCCCAAAATTATGTATACCAGAACATAATTTGGTAAGAGCTATCTTAAAACATACCTATGTGGAAGATTTTCAAACAAATTTGTCGATATAGGGCTCAAAATATGTATTTTGTTTCTTATGTTTTTCGATAAATTTGAGATTGTTTCGTATTAGTGCTGGTTCAATTTTTTGTCAGCAGTTGCGTACAAATTGCAATTGTAAAAAGATCTAGAGTTGCAACTCTCTGAAACGTTTATGGTACTACCGGTGAGAAATCAGTGCATGAAGTTTTTTAATAGTTTTGTGTAAAGATAACACAATATACCTTTTCTGGACATTCCGTTTCAGATTCCAGAATTCTGATAAATAGTATTAAATACAAATGGCTGTTTTCATTGTGTTCAAAGTTGTATTTTTTTATTACTTCAATGCGTCTTTCTGGAACATTTAATGCTCATAATAAGGTGGTTCCAAGTATTTTTTTTAGCTACTTCGATACCGGGAAAGTGAATATAGTTAGGTGTATTTTGGATCGCAAACCGCAATGTGGCTTAAATCAAAGTATGCATTGAATCTCCTTAAACATTTTGTTTCTGAACTACCTGCATGCTTATATTTAGTATTAATTTTCTGTTGATTACTGGAATTTGGCCTGAACTGAATTACATGTGACAGAATGAGATCCAGCAATTAATTTTAATGCATTTTTTCCTAATTTTAACAGGAGTTTTACAGAAACACAAGTGGGAAAATGCCATGACCCTGGATAAAAGAGCCTGGACATACAGAATAAAGATAAACATCGGAGATGTTCTGAGTATGGAGGAACTGCTGCTAACTCTAGCTAAAACTGTCAGGTTAGCATCTTGTTCCCAATTTATTGTTGCTAGAGTAATGCCCTAAAAAATCGACTCCTTAACCACAGCAGAATTATGGTTAATTTTTCAGGATTTAGTCAGAAATATCATGGCTTGTTGCCATTCATCGGGGAAAGATCTCAGTGAGAGCTTTCCGATGAATGGCAACAAGCCATATTAGCAGTATACTGGATTGAATTTGTCCATCATGTTCGGCATTGTGGGTACTTTCAAAAGAGGGCCCAATGACAGTGTTTGCATTTTCCATTCTAGAGTTATCCTTCTTTGTTTATCTGGAAATAGTGGTTTGCTTTCGTCCGTGCATATGGGCAGATATCTCAGCCATGGGTTTTCGGATCTAAATGAAATGTGGTATGGAGGTTCGCCATCATGACTGCTCTCAAAAGAATTACATATGTCAGGCATATATCTCAGCCATAGGTTATTGGATTGGAATTAAATTAGGTCTGGAGCTTCGACATCGTCAGTGCTTTCAAAAGAGTGCACAATGACCTTCTTTGTTTTTATCTGAATGACAGTTAGTATGGATAATTACTATCACAAGGGATCAATAAAGTGTTGGTGATGTTAGAATTTTCCCTTTTAGAGTTATTAATCAATTGTTTATTTAAATGTTTTGAATTTATATAAAACATGCACCTTTAGTGATTAATTATAGTTGAATTTTTGTCCAGCTGTGGCGGTAATCTGTTGCTCAATGTTGGACCCACTGCTGATGGAACACTCATACCAATATTCCAAGAGAGACTACTCCAACTAGGTGAATGGCTCGGTGTGAACGGAGAAGCTATATATGCCTCGAAACCATGGAAATTTCAGAATGATACAGTTTCCAAAAATGTATGGTATGTGTGTAACTATGATCATTATATTTCACTAAATAACCTTGGAAATATCAAAATGATAGTGTTATCAAAACATGGTATGTCTAAAGTTTTATATTGCTCATATCATTATGATACATTTACCACAGATATACAATATGTATGGTAACATATTTTTTCAAAACTGAAGATTTCACAATCACAATGTCACCAACAGCATAATAGCAACCCCCAGCGTTCCGCAGGCACATGTGGTTGTTTATACCTTAGGCGCAGGCAAATGATGTCATATATTTTTTTCTATATCCATCAGTGATTTTTCAAAGATCGCGGGTATGGATTTTGAGAAATTGTCACGTGACTTTGGGTTAGCAACTGTGTGGAGATTGCTAAAACACGGAATCGGGAATGGACCATTGCGATGAAGATGAAATTAGCTCCTTCACACCTTACAAAGAATTCCCACGTGATTTAGGCCTATTAGTTTCATTTAGACCAATTTCGTTGGTTAGCTTAATAAAAAAACCAGCAAAGACGTCATGATGTCATTTGCTTCATTTTGGCTATGCAGCCAGAATCGAGATAAGATTGCAAAACCCAATACAAGTGTTGTCATGTTGTCTCCACCCGGGCCACTGTGCATGATGTTATATAAATTATTCTTAGCGCTGTCGCCTATAAAAAAAAAGCAAATTCGGGGCACAACGCATGTGTGGTTGCTTCACTGCGTGTCACATACAATTAATATTATTTGTTAACCTACATGTTCAACGCATGGTTTCTGTAAAGCTATTGATTTTATTATATTCCTCAATACAATGGAAATATCAGATGATACAATTACAAAAACATGGTATACTATGTGCAGTGATATACTGTAATGCTCTAAATAAGCGACTCCTTAACCACAGCAGAATTATGGGTAACTTTTCAGGATTTAGTCGGAAATATGGCTTGTTGCCATTCATCGGAAAGCTCTCGGGGCTTAAGGTTAAGGAGTCGCTTATTTAGAGCATTACTGTATATCCCTGAGAACAATCAGTGAAAATCAGAATGGTACTGTTACCAATCATATGGTATGTGTTTATTAGGACATTCTTTTGATTCATCATTAGACTGAATGTTACAATATTCAACAGCTGTACAGTAGAAATTCTGCAGAGATAAAAATATTTCTATATTTGTAGGTACACATCTAAGACGTCAAAGAATGGAGTTAGTGTGTATGCTATTCTGCCAAAATTGCTTACTGGAGAAGAATTGGTTTTAGGTGTACCACAACCATCGGCATCAACTGTAGTTTCCATGCTTGGATATAATGTCAACTTTGATTGGTTCCCTGTACCCTCAGGAGGAATTTCAGTACAAATTCCACTGATTCCACTTCAAAAAATCCCTTGCCGATGGTCCTGGGTGCTCAAATTTGAAAATCTCGCCAACTGAGGACATTACATTCCACTGGTCAGTTGATATTTGGTTTATGAGACTTGCACAACAATGTCTTGATCAAGGTAAAAACAAAATTGTCCAGTCTAACTGTTATCAACAGAATTAAGCTTATTAGTATGATACAAACTTATTAATTTTTAGATCATTCCAACTTACGTTAAAGGCCCATATTTAGCTCATTTTATAGTTAGTGAAAAAACTGAAACAAATAATAATAAGTTCAGAGCGTCTTAGAGCAAGTAGGTGGATTAAAGGGGGTCTGTGTGTTAAATCTGGCCATTTATGGGACCATCTCCTTTTATACTCAACAGAATATATGCAACAAATGAATGAATTTGAGTCATGGATTTTTGCAAAATACACTCATGTGATCCATGAACGATGCAAACAACATGGTAATTATAATGAAAATCATATGGTCCCAAAATAGCCGGATTTAGCGCAGAGTACCCATTTAAGCTCTATATTATACTGTTGATTAATTATTATAGCTAATATTAACTGTTCCGGTTTTGAGATCATTCCAATTCCATTTAAATGGGCTATTATTGTTTTTAACTTATACTTCAACTTAGGAAACTTATTTTATACAAAATCCTAATAAAGTATTTTACTTGAGTTTACACTAATACCAACAATAATCTAATATTGTACAACTTAAATAATAGTCAGCCAGATAAACAAAAAAATTCTCTATATAAACGCGAGAGCACAAGACCTCGTCCCACTTATTCAGATAAAATTATCGATTGCTGATCGTGACAAACACCTGAAGAGCTTAACCCAAGCGAAATCAGTAAACCCACTAAACTATAAACATAGTGAAGTATACCAAATACTTATTACCTAAGTTATCATACTTAACAAGCAATTTACTTACGAGAACTCAACTCGACAAATGCTATACTAAGACAGTTAGGCTTCCCTTGCTAAACTTTAATCAGATAAACAAAATAGTTCATTTCTCATGGAAAATGTCATCCCTTTAAGAACCTGTGCCTCTTAGATATTTATTACCTGCGATAAATAAATACATATATAAATACTACTCCATTAATACCAATACATCTCACAGAAGTCTTCACGACAAATGTTTACAACACAGAAGATGAACCAATGCCTTATTTCTATCAATATAGATCACCATTTTACAAGTCATTATTTTTATAAAATCATTCTAGTTTAATACTTGTATAGTCTTTCTCATTGGGATATAGCTTGTCAAATTGTTCAAAAGACACACATGTAAATAGACTGCTTGTGTAAATCAACATCCAGCATGGACTAAAAAACATGTTAATAAAAATGCAAAAGCGAATGTGAACTAAAATAGACAGGTAAACACGATAGCCTTTCCCATTGGTAAGTTGGACAGAAAAAAATCGAAAATTCATAATTGGCTCTAGTTATATATACCCCACATTTATTATCATATTTGATAATATGTAGCTTGTATCTTTCAAATTAATAAGTAGTTATTCTCGAGTTGGACTGCTTAATCCTTTTTTTAATAAATGGTTTCTCCCACGGTCCCACAGTCCCTCCCAGTTAAAAAAGTAGAATTTTGAATGGTCTATTATTCATTTTGGGATGTTCAGAAAATTTAAGCAGACGACAGACAGTCAAAAAAATTAGAAGTGCAGAAGGGGTCATATTGATTGGTGGGAAATGTTTAGATATATGGCCATTTAGTTGAACATATTATCTGAACATTTCCTAAGGGAGCTAATCGTCAATGAGAATTTAGTAGAGAAAAGGCTAAAATGCACATTATTACCCCATTGATTTGTTGGGTATCACTGATAATGATAATGATTCGGGATATGTGTGACATGTTTGTTCTGATTTATCATTCCAATAGAAATCAAGCAATTTATTTTTAAATACAATTTTTTTTATATATATTAAAAGATAGCAATATTTACTTTCTCTATTATACTTATATGTACTTATATTTCACTAATTGTTTACTTTATTTTTCCATATATTTGACATGAGTGCCTTCAATTTATTATTCTGTTGAATAATTTTTGCATAATAATAAAATATTTTAATTTCTATGTTATGAAAATTTAGTTATGATATGAAATGAGTTATGAAATGTTTTTGATGCTCAGGCATAAGACATTGCATGAATATGTAAAATTGATCTTATTTTAGTTTTTCCAATCCATTGTTCCATTTTACCATTTATCATTCACATACTAAAATTTGAATTTACATTACACCCCAAGTTTTTTATTTAGACAGTAGAATCTCATAGAAGCAAATTAGAGTTTACACAATAATACTGATCAGATATAGTAAACATTTCTCTTATAAATTGTCATTCAACAATCCTCATGTTGATATAATTTTTGGCTAGGAACTTTTGGCAAATATTTGAAAGTTCATGTCAATGCATCTTTGAGATAAATTTCGCCACAAAGTCATTGTATCTTTTATAACCAATTCTACAATAGTATCCAATGTGATTATTTCATGTATTGTATACGAGTGTACCATGTCTCCTCCTGGTTATCCCCTCTTCACCTTGGATATGTCATATTATTGTATTTTTTGGTTTATGTGGTCAAGAAGCTGATAGAAATTAACTTTTAACCAGAAAAAGTTGTTGGATTCATGGTTGGGAAAATACTCAGGCTTGGATTTCTATCCCCTTCCAGCAACCTACATATTATGACCAAAAATCAACTTATGATTTTAACAATTACATGTAATTTGATTTATGTAGTCATAAAACATCAATGAAAAAAAAATTCACAGGAAAAAGTTGCTTGAGTCAGAATTGGGGTGGGGGAGACATCGTAGGAGGTGAAGATATCCTGTTACACTGGTAATTTATTTTCTTAACAGTTCTGAATTTGGCCATCAAGATGATAATTATGATTATGAACCTATAGCATGTCTTGAAATAATTAGTATATCATGATCGCTGACAGGTTGATCGAACCTGAAAATCACATCATGTTTGGCTGAAATTATTTAGTCAGCTGCAATTGTGACAAAACCTAATTTTATAGTTGAGCATCTTTCACAGAATTGCCAACAGGTTAATTTAGAGATGTGAAATCAGTAGAAAGCAGGAGTTGTTTATGCTTATGTCAATTGAATCAATCCCAGGCTTTACACGAAACACATACAGGAATGCTCTAAATAATCGACTCCATAACCACAGCCGAATTATGGGTAATTTTTAAGGATTTAGTCAGTAATATGGCTTGTTGTCATTCATTGGAGAGCTGTCATTGAGATTTAGTCCACTGCAGCTGCAATTGTGACAAAACCTAATTTTCATTGAAAGCATTATTTGGGGCATTACTGGATATATGTACTTATTTCACAACTTCTGACTGATATTTTACCATTGAGCCACATCACCCACTTCATTATTGTAAAATTAAATTACAGCTGAAAATGTCAACAACATTGTGTACTATTTTGGAAAACATGACATCTATAGTACTCAATTTTGTAAATATTTGGACCATACATTATACCAGATTGAGTTTACTGGTCATGTTACTTCAAGGTAATGAATGGTCCGTGATTTATTAATATGTGCTTATTTCACCAATATTTTACCATTCAGACAAAACACACTCTTCAAAATTGTTAAATTAAATAATAGCTGAAAATTTCAACAACATTGGTTGTACCATTTTCAAGCGCATTTTGGAAAACATGACATCTATACTACGCTAAAATTGTAAATATTTGGACCATAAATTATACCAGATTGAGATTACTTCAAGGTAATTGTGGGTGATTTATTAATAGTTGTGTCCAAGTTATAAGTTATTTGCTATAGTTTGTCTTGACTGGGGTCAATGATTTGAAATGGCAGAATGTGCTTTAAAGGGACGGGCGGCCTTCGTTGCAGGTTATAATTTAGAAATAACATTATCAAATTATGATAATTTCCTCAAGAATATACTAATAGTATAGCATAATGATGATATGAATGAGATATTATTCACAAAACACATTTTGTGTCCGAGAAAATACAGGTCGACCTTTGTTTAGTTTCTCGCATAAAGCGCAGTGGATTGTTTATAAGATGAGTCATGATATTGCACCATTTCCTTATTTAGGTTCGCGTGCTTTACGTCGGTTGTAAAACCCCTAATTTGGTGCGCTTACAACTTACAATACGATTCATTGTAATAATCCTTATTTGGTAAGTATGACCATATATAGGTTAGGAGAAAATACTAACTGGATTGAAAAATATTCATCTCTTTGCGAGAACAATTATGTTATGTACGTTTTCTGACTGATCATTTCCCAATCATGAAGTAACGTGGATTAGCTTGATTTTGAACTGACAGCGGGTAGAATTGGTCGATTAAAATACAATTTGGTGTGATTTGAATGCGATTGATAATTGCGCCAATAATTTTATCTACGCATTCCACAGCGCAACAGAACATTTTCATTGGCCGATACGGTATTTCCGAGAGTTTGTCTATAAACAATCGTAATGTAACTTTTTTTTATGTTTGTTTACATAACCAATGGTACAAATGTGACAATAACATGCAATCTATGCTGATCTATGCGTTATTTATAATTGATATAAGAACAACATCTGTCTATTATATAATATTCTTTCTATTTATGGCTGTTTTAGTGGATGTCACTATTTTAACAGTTATACCCACAGGGAAAGCCGCCCTTATCTTTAAGTCTCAATTTTAACACATTGGCATAAATGACTACATGTACTGCTTATAATATATCTTGCTCACTATCTTTCTACTTTATCTGACTTTATTGTTAGTATGTAGTAAATTAGTACATGTACTTGTATTCATTTTATTTTTGTGGAATTAGAATAAAATAACTAATATTTCAACATTGTTTGTTACTGTTTCTTTGGGGGGGGGGGGGGGGGGGGGGTGTTATATTAATCAGCTATTAATCTTCACAATTATAATCAATAACCTGACAGTGGCATCAGTAAATCGTTTATTTTGGGGGCGGGGGTGTTATGTTAATCTGCTATGAATTGCGCTGTAACTCATCTTCACAGTCATAATCAATATCCTGACACATGTTCCTGTTTTCTTCAAAGAAAGTGAATGTAGGGATGGAGGAACCCCAACTTCCAAGCTCTGAAATAGTATGTCATTTGCAGAATGAGGTCCCTAGAGGGTTAATTTAGTGACGCTACCCAGCACAGTGAGCTAGCATCACTAAATTCACCCTCTGTGGACCTAATTCTGCTTAGGCCTCATCTTATGGGAAGTATCTATAGTCTCAAATTAATATTTTTTTAGTGACTTTTTCCCTTCTGTTCAGTTTCTATATCCCCAGTTTGCAGAAGATAAAATGCATAATTGGAAGTGACTAATGGGTGAACTTCAAATATGATTCTAGGTTTCCCATAGCTGTTGGGGCTTCAGCAGAATGAGGCTCCCAGAGGGAGAATATGGTGATGCTAGCCCAATGTGCGGGATAGCGTCTCTAAATTCGCCCTCTGGGGACGTATTCTGCAAATGACAGGCACACTATTTCAAGGCTTGATTAGCCCATAACCTTTGGTATATTTATTTCTCGGGCTATGCTGTTACAACTTTGGAACAAAAGGCACAATATAAAGCACAGATTCAATAAAGCGAGGGCTGCCATAAAATCATTAGATATGACCACATGCATCTGACAGTAACTGTTATTTTATTTGTTGATTTGAGTAACAAGCAAAAATTAAAAAAAAATAATTCAAACCCAATTGTTCCCCGAGGGACTTGTCCCGTATCTAGTGGAGAATGGTAGATTGGCCGTGTAACGGGTACAAAATCAGGAGTCCATAAGTTTTGATAACTTTATATTTTTTATAAGTCTCTGCTGATAATCACAATATATATGTGGATGAGCAGAGGTGTTGGTGGTAGCAAGGTTCCCGGATAAGTGAAATCCCCGCTACAGAGAACGGGTAGTTATTTCCTAGTGTCGGTGGCATCACATGTCCATTAAGGTCTGACGTGTATCGTACTATAGTTTACTATATAATGATACTGGTCTGATTCTCCCTCACTCCTACAATGGTAGCTACCAGTCATAACCAATTAAGAATATGATCTTGTTAATTATGCTTGTGTGCTCTTACACTATATAATTTACATCTCCCATGTATTGTGATTATCTATACAATTAATTAACCCTGGCAGTTACAATCACTGGGGAAAGGAAGTTTATCCTAGATCCGGGAACACATATAACAATAAATATACTATCTTATGTACTATCGGACAGGACTCCTTATAAAATAGGAGCCACACGAAATCCACTCAGTTCAAAATATGTATCTGCTATAATTATCTATTAATAAATTTGTGACATTTGAGACCATTTTATGGTCCACACCATTTGGCAGGTATCTGAACCAGATATTATTTTCATCATTTACTTATAAAAGATTAGAAATCTTGCAGGAATAATGTTCTCCTTCTTTCTCTCCAGTTTTGCCAACCACTCCCGATATGCCTTTTACTATTTGATATGAGTATCATGCAATTTCTAAATGGGACAGGCAGATGAATAAAGATGTATAAATTAGAGTACAAGGGACGTTTTTGGATCCTGAGCTGGTGTACAGTAATGCTCTAATTAATCGACTTCTTAACCACAGCAGAATTATGGGTAACTTTTCAGGATTTAGTCGGAAATATGGCTTGTTGCCATTCATCGGAAAGCTCTCGTCGAGAGCTTTCTGATGAATGGCAACAAGCCATATTTCCTAGCATTACTGTAGGTGATCACCACATGTGCAACATTGTGATAAGGGGGGCACTCACCACCACCAATCTCTACCAGAGCGCACCAGTCATACTTCCTTACTGACTCTGTCATCGACAGAATGGAATATCAGAGCGATAGTTTTGTTGATTCATTTTCGCAAGCTACTCGTCAAAATTGCAGCAAATTAGATCTCTTGTATTTTGACAATGTCGTACACATGCGTTTCGACTTTTGTGTTGATAAAATAATCTGAGAACCAAATCACACCGTATCGAAATTAAGTTCTTTGGTTTTCGTGAGACTTTTCAAACTTAATGTTCAAAATTTATACAAATTTTGTTCGATATTTTGTGTGCTTAACAAGGGCAGCATGTTGCTCTGTTCGCTTATTATATTTCTAATATCGCAGAAGTCCACCAAATGTGGGTGAAAATTCGCCGGTAGCAGCGGTATTACCGAGTCATCAAGGGAGGTAAACCCTGCATGGAGTTTGCACTGCCACATCAATATGGTGCCACTGAAACTAGTCGGGACCCACATGTGTAATCTTTGTCCCCCAGACACACTTGTATCATTAAATCTATTCTGACTGCATTAATCCATTCTATACCAAATGGATTCTCCCAGTCAGTTAAAAAAACAAGACAGTCAATGACTGTGGGGGCGCTCACCAGACTGCAAAGACTGATAAGACTGGGACTCTGGAGACCAAAACAGTCGGCACTTTTCATAATCACTTTAAAAGAAGTAGATTTAAACAGGATATGTGGCTAGAGAGACTAAGTATGTAGACCTTGAAATTGCCAACTTTACACTACTAAATAGTCCAAACTCTCTTGAGAAGACATTTTAAGAATTACTATAGAGACATATAGTTATGTTCCTGGTCCCACCCTATTTAACCTGGTGACCCCATCTGAATAAATTAGAATCCCAGACACCAAAGAACCCTTCATACATATCAGTAAAATAGACCTGATTGTCCTTGTGAAGGAAGCATATTAAGAGGGAAACTGTCCTTCGCTTGGCCCCTATTTGACCAGGTGACCCCATTTAAAAAAAATCTGAATTGCAGTCAAGGAAGAACATTCCATTCTAAATAAGCCAAATAGTTCTTGCAAACATATTTTAAGAATTACTATGCAGTGAAATAGTTAAGTCTCTGGCTCTGCCCTTATATGACTTTGTGATCCCATTTTCACAAATCTGATAAGGATAAGATTTAAGTTTCCCAGTTGAAGTTGGTGATATTCACCCATTGTGCACCTCATTTATGAATTTTATCTTCTGCAAATTAGGGGATATAGAAACTTCCTAGAAGGGAAATTTAACTAACAACAATGTAAATTTGATACTATAGATACTTCCCAGAAGATGAGGCCTAAGCAGAATGAGGTCTCCAGAGGGTGAATTTGGTGATGCTATCCCGCACAGCGTGTCTGTTCCTACATTGTGCATGCCTGGCCTCAAGCAACACAATGTATTATACAATCAAGCCTTGAAATAGTGTGAAAATGTGTCTAGCGGGCTAGCATCACTAAATTCACCCTCTGGGGACCTCATTCTGCTAGGGCCCCCAACTGCTATGGCAGACCTAGGATAAGATTGAAGTTCCCCAGTTGAAGTTGGTGATGTTCACCCATTGTACACCTCAATTATGAATTTATCTTCTGCAAATTAGGGGATATAGAAACTTCCTAGAAGGGAAATGTAACTAACAATGTTAATTTGATACTATAGATACTTCCCAGAAGATGAGGCCTAAGCAGAATGAGGTCTCCAGAGGGTGAATTTGGTGATGCTAGGCCGCTGTGTGGGATAGCATCACTAAATTCACCCTCTGGGGACCTCATTCTCAAAATGACATTAGTCCTGATATGAACAATACATGAGAGATTGGGAATTAATGACTTCTAGCAGATCTGCAGGAATGTTTATAAGCATATCAAGATTGACATGATTGTGTCGGCATACCCAGCATATATACAGTTACAGCCAAAGTAAATGCTTATTAATGATTCTGTCAAGAATTTGAGTAATTTTTTGAGACCAGGCCAGGGTGGCAGAAGCAGTGCACTTGAGTGAAGGGCCAGGGGCCACAACCAACAGAAATGTAATGGCATTAGTTTTTCAATTTTCAAAAAATGTTAAACAATATATATATATAATTGACCATGGAGTTAAATACAATTTTTTTTATTTTTCTAAAAAAAATTTAATAAAAGAAAAACAATTCCACAGTTTTTTTTAAATATTCTTATATTTTTTAATATATCATTTCTTTTCTTTTTTGGTTAAAGAGTTTAATCTGAATTTTTTTTTTCTGAGTTATGTCCCTGGCCCCACCCACATTTGACCCAGTGACCTCATTTGAACAAATCTGAACTCCAGTCAACCAATGATCCTTCATACCAAATATGAACCCATTTGGCCTGATGGTATTTGAGAAGAAGATGTTTAAAAGAATTACTATGGAGGGAAAGAGTTATGGCCCTGGTTTCTCAACTAATCAACCTGGTGACCTCATTTGAACAAATCTGAATGTGAGTCACCTAGGGAACATCCACACCAAATATGAACCCATTAGGCCTTATGGTTCTGGAAAAGAAGTCGTTCTAAGAATTACTATCAAGGAATAGAGTTGTGGCCCTGCTTTCGCAACTATCTGACCCAGTGACCTCATTTGAACAAATCTGAATGAGAGTCACCTAGGAAACATCCACACCAAATATGAACCAATTCGGTCCAATGGAACTTCAGAAGATGTTCAAAGAATTGTGGACGGACGGACGGACGAAGAGTGATGACTATAGCTACACCGGAGACTTCGTCTCAGGTGAGCTAAAAAGTGGACATCGGAATGGTCTATTATTGATTTGGAGGGATGGTAAGGTGATAAAAGCATACGACAGATAAATACAAGTGCAAAAGGTGCCCGATATATTGAGGGAAATGTTTAGATAATAAGTTCAACAAACAACTTATTTTGTTGTGCTATGTCAAAAGACTTTATGTCAGTTTGCAGTTAAGAAAAGATAAGAAATGATATGTTTGTGTGGTGCCATCTCAATGCATAAAGACAGGTTAAAACAAAATTGGCACCGAGATTAAAAGTTCTGTCATCTCCGATACGCAGTTTGACCATTTTCATTTACTATCTGAACTACATTTTCTTTACCACCAGGCGGACTAAATTTTGTTTCTATGAAACCTTGCTTAATTTTATATCGCTGCCAAAAAATCCCTGAAATCTTCTCTGTAAGCCTGAGTAATCCTCGATGGCATCATGGCACATCGGTAATTAATCAACAAAGGCTAAATTTATTGATTTTGAGGGATGTTGAGGTCATAAAAGCAGACGACAGATAAATACAAGTGCAGTAGGAGCCCTATTTATTGAGGGAATGTTTAGATAATAATTAATTCAACAAACAACCTATTTTGTTGGGATGTGTCGAAATACCAACAGCAGTACCGGTAAATGATGAAATACCGAGCTGAAGTTTTTACGATCGCAGCATTTTTCTAGTTTTACGCTCGCTATGTAATCAAATCATGTCATGTTGCATTATTGTTTTATTTCTTCAATATACACCACAAAACATGCATCAAGTGTCATTTTCCTTATTTTTCCTCAGCTTGGTATATTGACGTTCCGATTTGTTGAACATATTATCTGAACATTTCCTATGGGATAACTACTCAACAATGATGCTTTAGTATAAAATGGTTAAGCACACTTACATGTAATTTCAATCCAGCCTGTGCCCTTTGCATTGCTGTCGCCTTTTTGTGACTGCTATTGCATATATATGTGTTGAGATATATTTGACTCAATTTTACTGAATTTGGGAGAAACTGTTTCCAGATCAGAAGTGCAGGAGAAGGTACTGGATTTCGAGAGACTCCTGCTTAAATTGGGAAAGTAAACAAGTCTGGTTCCATTGCCTCTCATGAGACGGCTTTTCTTCATGACATCATTTATATTGAACAATGTAATGAGAGACCGATAGGAGATTTCAACATTTTTGTGCTGTCAATTTGCTTTGAACGATTGTCGGCAGAACATATCGGTTAATGTGGTTCATGGTGTGACATTGATGGATTGTCAGCAGAACATATCGGTTAATGTGGTTCATGGTGTGACATTGATGGATTGTCGGCAGAACATATCGGTTAATGTGGTTCATGGTGTGACATTGATAGATTGTCGGCAGAACATATCGGTTATTGTGCGACATTGATGGATTGCAGTTTATGTTCAACCGATTACCGGAAACAATAACTTATGTTTTGAAGGGAAAAAAGGAGGTAGTAATTGTTGAAATTATCCCACAGTTTAATAATAGTATTAAAATACCAAAAAAAGTGTATTTTAACAAAGAAACAAATAGCATGTAACAGTCTGTAATAAATTATACCAAGCCCTAAATTAGGCCATAATAATATGCGTGATTGAATATATATTAATGTAATGGATTTTGTAAGCCTGACTGCAACACTTGTATGTATACCTCAATGAAATTATCAACATGTCTCAGGAACAATACTTCAGTTCAAAACTCATGGAGACCAAAATCACTGATAAACAAAAACTTCAAAACTCATGAGGCACAAAAACTAAGTCAACTGAATGTAGGGCATAATGATACTGAAGGGGCCATTGTCACAACATTGGGATGGTTTGGGTAACAAGGTTTAGGTATTGGGTGTTTTTGTACCTGGCATAACTTTTGCAGTGTTTTTAGCACACATTTTTCTCAAATCTGATCCCATGACACATGGATAATAATCGTTAAAAATGATATCTCTGGCTAATATCTTCTCTTGGAAGCTAACTTTTAAGTTACATTAAAATTTATGTAGCATAAAACCACAGAGGTTAAAATGGGTATGCAAACAACAAAATGTGACGAAAATAACCCCTTCAATCATAGTGAAACAGTCAGAATCTCAATAATTTTAACATTTAGAAACCATATGTAACATTTAACTTTGCAACAAATTTGCTTGAACAATTTATTATGAAACAAAGAAATTGACATTCAGTGACATATTATTGAAGACAATCAAATTTGAATGCACCAAATTTCTGCGTACAAAGGTAAAAAATATTTACTTCAGTCATCGTTTTAGATGAATAATTAATTATGTAAGTTGCGAATCTCAAAAATACTTTAAATTTCTTTTGGATTTCATACAGACACTACAAAATGTAAGAAATGTGCATCAAGAAAGTTTTAATCCATGTTAATTCAAGGAGTTAAAAATATTATTTAATTGACTTCAAACTGTGCTATGATGCTAGTTATCTATTCATGGGGGCAATTAAATCAAAGAATTTCAAGCACAAATTTAAAATTTTGGAAAGTTAGAGGCATGGTCACAAGTCACGCATGTCCACGTATTCAACGTGTGGTACACATAATCATGTATTTAACCCTTTCATGACTGGACCTTCCTGAAATTTTGCGAAAACCCTCTTCTAATACATTCTCTTATATATGTGAGTCTCCCAAAGGGAGCCTCGCATATATAAGGGATAAGAGAAGGCACTGACACAGGATCTTTAAGGCTGCACCAGCGCAGCTCCAGTCATGACAGGGTTAATGGCTGCGATTCCATTCGCACATGCGATTCACACCAATGGGTGCGGAATAAAAATGTGTAGATTAAGTACGATTTAACCATTTCTTTACTAAATACTCACTGACAAGTAGTTACAGTAATGCCCTCAGTAATAGACTCCTTAACCACAGCAGAATTATGGTTACCTTTTCAGGATTTAGTCGGAAATATGGCTTGTTGCCATTTATTGGAAAGCTCTCACTGACAGCTTTCCGTTGAATGGCAACAAGCCATATTTCCGACTAAATACTGAAAAGTTACCCATAATTCTGCTGTGGTTAAGGAGTCGATTACTTTTAGGGCATTACTGTACTTCAGGACATTTCCCACCATGAATAAGAATTGCACACTTGCTTTATCTGTCATCTGCTTATATATGGTAAACATCCCTCCAGATGAATAACCCTTTAATGACCAGAGCTGCGCTGGTGCAACTTTAAATATCTTGAAAGGTCTCGCATATATAAGAGAATGCATTGGCTTACACAGTCAAGGTAAATAAATATATTGTTAGGCCAATGCATTCTCTTATATATATGAGGCTCCCTATGGGAGACTCGCATATACAAGAGAATGGATTGGCACAGGGTTTTCTAAAAATTTCAAGAAGCTCCAGTCATGGAACGGTTAACAGACCATTCCAATGTATACTTTTATAATAGAGATTAAATTTAGCAAAGAAGGGTTAATAAATAGACCTCATCTGAATTCACGCACCTATGTCATAACTCAGGCAATCTGACAGAGTTGCAATAGGAAAATAATATACAAACATTTCTCAACTTTATAATTATTTAGAATATATTACTGATTTATGTAACAACAAATTTAGGTTTTATAGCAACATTGTTTAAAACAAATGTATCTCAAAAAGAATCTGAACTTTTCTTTGATTATTGCGTTTGATATCACTGTATGAAATGAGGCTAATTGTCAAAGATATCTCAATAAGTTTTTGTCCTCTGAGGTACCATTGACACGCTTCTCCACTAGGAAGGAAAAAACTTTCTTTGAAAGATGGACACTTTTAAATTCTCTATTCACAACAAGTCACACTGTTAGGGTGGTTAGTCGTAGTAGAGACTCGATACCTGCTTAGATGCTTCCCTTAGACTAAATCAAATTGATATGAAGTTCTCATTTCTATTTTTTCTATTATTGAAATGTGGACAGAAAAATAATAATTGAAACTGAATATCTAATTGTAATTCTCTTCAATTTCTGCAATTTTTGCCAAATGTTTGTAATTTTGTATGACAAGTCTGATTGAGTATGTATTTTTGATCTCAATAAAAATTATAAAAAAAAAAATAAAAAATTTTATCCTCATTTGACCAGAGCTCGAAATGTGACAAATGCTAACATTTTCTATTCAATAGAATTCATTTGCACATCTTCAGCTCAAGGTGTCAGCATCATGTGACTACACCATTTTCAACCAATCGAAATATTCAACATCATGGTTAGAGTCTTAAAACGACTAACACCATCCAGTATCTCTGGACAAGTATTCTCAAGCCTTGAAATAGTGTGTCTGTCATTTGCAGAATGAGGTCCCCATAGGGTGAATTTAGTGATGCTACCCCGCATAGTGGGCTAGCATCACCAAATTCACCCTCTGGGGACCTCATTCTGCAAATGACAGGCACACTATTTCAAGGCTTGAGTATTCTCTTTGGATTGTTTAAGTAATCAACATATCAAATTTAACAGTAAGCAGTCTTTAAGTTACTGGATGATTAATAAAAGCATAATTTGTTTTTATACTCTCAAGAGTTCAAATTTACCATATTAGACATACTTCATTGATGCCTGATATGGTACATTATATCACTTGTAAAAGATATTAATTATCTACGTCTGGTTCCACCGATGTTCACCTGGTGGAGAGATTAACAAGGACTGCATAATTATGTTCTGCTGTTATGAATTTGATCCTTTTATCAGAAATTCAATGGTGTTAAATACTACAAATTTCGCAATGATCAAAGAAAAATAGAGCACAGTACAAACCAAAACTAAATGTGGGACTTGCCCAATGGGACTTAGGATACCCCCGCAGTGAAATTCGTCTACTTTGAGGGTAGCCATATTAACATATTTGTTTTTCGAAAAGAAAAAAAACACAAGAAATACAAGCTCTGACAAAATAATACATGTTGTGAACAAAAAGTAAAAAAGGGGGATAACTCCACTAAAATGGTTGGTTCAAGCTCATCATCGCAGGTTGCATAGTGGTAAATATCTGTACCAAATTTCAAAAACATTGACCGGAAAATATAGGAATACATGCTGGATAAAAAATAAAAAAGTCCAAAAAGGTGGATAACTCCACTAACAGACGGACCACTTAATCGCAGGTGCACAGGTTCCCATGGTACTAAATATCTATGCCAATTTTTTTTTTTAATTTACTGAAAAATGTAGGAATACAAGCTTGGACAAAGTTGTGTCCATGGATAGACAGATGGACTAACCAATTCCTATATACCCCCCATAACTTTGTTAGAGGGGGTGGGGGTATAATTAGTTCTAATCAGCACCTCTCAACAATAGTACTTGTTGCAAACTTCCCATGGCACATACATATAGTGTTACTTTAACTAACTAAACAGTTGGATAATATATTATGTATCTGGAATGTATAAAGTTCTATATTAATCAATTGGAAGATATCTGAAAGTCCTATTAACTGAGCAATCAAGCACAACTGAAAGACAGACTATTAAATGTAGTGTATCTCTTCCTGGCATGTATTATAGATTCCTAGGGATAAAATAACAGATATCAATCGAGGAGTCCAAGCCTTGAAATAGGGTGTCTGTCATTTGCAGAATGAGGTCCCCAGAGGGTGAATTTTTAGTGATGCTACCCCGCATAGTGGGCTAGCATCACCAAATTAACCCTCTGGGAACCTCATTCTGCTATGCGGGGTAGCATCACTAAATTCACCCTCTGGGGACCTCATTCTGCAAATGACAGACACCCTATTTCAATGCTTGTCGAGGACACCTGTCCAGAAAAGCTTCTATTATTATCAATTTTATTTAGAATTTCTTACCACATCTCGGGAAAAGTGGCTATTCTCAGAACAGAAATCTCACACGAAAATGTTTGGAGTGTAACAAGCGGGAGAAATCTATCTTGTAGGCACTCACACAAATTTTATTGGA
This sequence comes from Siphonodentalium dalli, assembly GCA_032622095.1. Lineage (NCBI taxonomy): Eukaryota > Metazoa > Mollusca > Scaphopoda > Gadilida > Siphonodentaliidae > Siphonodentalium > Siphonodentalium dalli. Next base: position 197,547,117 of record CP136065.1, on the reverse strand, counting down.
ACTAAGAGATTTCATCATCAATTATGCTTGGCTTCATCAGAAATAAACTGCTTTATTATGCCTTTATATGCAAATAATATACCAAATATGTATTTTATTTACAAAAAAGCTATTTTTAGTCATGAAATCAGGTTTTTATAAAGATTAATTTGCTGCTGTAATTGTGGCCTGGAAGAGATACAGTATAATTAAATAAATAATATGCGGCGATCAACTGATAAAAGTTAAAGTTCATTTTCGAGTCACCGATTATTTTTATTTATAGTTCCTTGATATAAGATTTTAATAACAATCTATGATATAAAATATGATTATATGATTATAATACTTTATTTCATCACCATTTGGAACATCTGTCTCAGATTGGTGCCCATTAGTAATAGAAAATAGCTGAAATCATAAAATCATTTCCCACGTTATGGCTCCCAGAATGCAACGACTTCAAATTATAGTTTATTTTCAATGGAAGGGGAATAACTCAATATCTAAATATATAAGGTAATTCCCCTTCCATTGAAAATAATATACTTTGTGTAGAAACTTCAGCACAGAACAGACTTCAGTTTCTCAACAAAAACAACATGTTCAGAGTTTATTATATCAAATAAGTTGAAAATACAATGTTTTGCAGCTTCCTCTTTCAAATGGTATATAATATGGTACATATTTAAAATAATGTATCTGGGGGTTTGAAAATTAAGTGGGCACTTAACAAACAAATCTCATTTGATTTATAATCTGCCATTTTATGGTAGGCCAAGATGCAGAATAAGTAGCATCCACCTTGTTATTCAGTTTATATGCAGAGTTTGAGATAATAATCATAATTTATGTTTATGTCAACAGAGGAAAATTTGAGACACACAAGACTTGAGAAAATCAATATAGTGATTTTGGTTGCACAAACTATTGAGAAAATGCTATGCAGCGTGTGATTAGCTATGAAATTCAAGAAGAGATATGTAAAACCGATACATGTACAATGAAAGGATAATGGTGGGAAATCATTACCAAGTACATACAGTAATGCCCAAAGTATATGACCCTTTAACCACTGCAGAATTTATGGGAAATTTTTCAGGATTTAATCGGAAATATGGCTTGTTGCCATTCATCGGAAAGCTATATTTCCGACTACCGGTAAATCCTGAAAAATTCTGCAGTGGTTAAAGGGTCATATACTTCGGGCATTACTGTATATCATTTGCTCGCTTCACCTCGAAAATTTGTCAAAAAATAAATGGAGTATCTATTACTCCTTGCAACATAAGATATACTACTTTTATTTTTCATTTGCATTTGCCAAATGTAGCATATTAAAGTGATGTGGAGTACTCCACTGTGTGATTGAATGGGATTACAGAATGAATAGGTTTTTTTTTATATAAATTTAAATAAATAATGACAGCAAGTAACTTCATATATATATAGTTATATGCAGCGACTCTCATAGAGGAACCATTGCTGTTTGTTAAACGGTGATAATTCATCCTGAATTGAGGAGTAAATGTTTACATTTGTGCATAGTTTAACCATGTGCTTTCTTAAATTATATGATCAGCATGGCTGGAAGTTCGGTAATATTAATTGAATGCTACATTATTTCACAGGGTAATCACTTATCAGTTTGATTCACACACATAATATATCTTTTAACAATATTCATAACTCCATTGATGCATCTTTGAGCACCTTCTCCACACAGGAGTTATTATTATTTTGGGAATGGGGCCAGTGCTCCAACAATTTGGGATAAAATCGCCCAATAAAGGATTCAATTAGGAATATTTTAGGCCACTTTCTCAACAAAATTGCCTTATACTCCTGTGTGAGATTGAGATTTTAGGATGTAGAGTTAACTCCCTTGCAAATGCTATCCCATAATAGCAACAGCCCGAGTACCATGTTCTAATTTAATATTATAGCTACTGAATAATAACCTTCTTTCTACAAATGCTTGTTTTTTGCAACATTTAAAAAATTCCCAGTTCTGAAATTCAATTGAGTATATTCATACTGGTTACCATCTGTGACTTTCTTATCAGACAAACTGAACTACACATGGTGGTCAGATTGTTGAAAATTCAATGGAACAACCACTAGTCACATGTGCCCAAACTCATTTAGTTTATATTTATCCATACCCCTAATTAGTCTAATGACTCATTAATAAACCAACAACTGACACCACGTGACCAGCTGATGCGATTGGGAATTTTTGGGCTAAATTTAGGGAAAATAAGGTAAATTTTGCATTTGGGTAGGGGCTGATATTTGGCCTCTGGTGTGACCTATAATAATCCCTACCATATGAAGAGTGTTCAAGCAGCTTACATCAGTGAATAATTGTAAATATGGCCACACGCTATGCATATGATAAAGTCAAAACATGGTTAATTAAATGAATGTGAGAATGAAAATATTAAATTGCAGTTAAGTGATCGCCATGCATTGATACAGCATACTATTTAAACCTTTCCATACTAAATTAGGGCTCTGCGAATCGATACGATTCGATGCGATTCGGAATCTTTCATCTGATTCGATTTGATTCTAAATCGGCTGTCCCGATTCAAATTGTATCGGATCATTGGCACCAGTTGCATTCTCATTACTTCAATGGACCACAATGCTCGTTTGTGAAGATATATTATGATATCAACACATATAAATAACATTGCCATCAAATGAGGAGCTGTACTATAGACCACCGAATCATTGTAAGACTCATGAAACTGATTTAGAAAAATTTCATATAAATGTCAAACTTGTGAACGCGCTTGACTTCTGGCTTCAATATTCCTTCTGATACTGATTCATTATTGTATAACCGACGGCCACAAAGAATATGCACTTAATTGGTTAGACATGCATTTGATTCATTTATAGATAATATTTTACATTGTATACTGATGATCATTTATCTTCGTTACGAAGTGAGCAACTTGATATTGGTATGGCGTCTGAGTCATGTATTATCTTCATCTTCCCTAATATTATACCTGATGCAATGATTCGATTCAAGATTTGATGCGATTCGGAATCATTTGGCTGATTCGATTCGAAATGAAAATGTCCAATTAGCAGGGCCCTATACTGAATACTCATTCCCTTAGGAAATGTCCAGATAATACATTAAACAATCAAATGACCAGTTTAACTTATTATCTGAACATTTCCCACCAATAAATAGGATTCCTTCTGTGCTTGTATTACCTATCATCTTATTTTTTCTGAACACCACTCCAGAATAATAAAAGACCATTCCAATGTATAATTTTATATTTGATGGGAGAATCCATTTAGTATAGAAAGGGTTAACACAATCTCATATAACAATCATCCATACAAATGTTCCATCCATCCATACAAACATGAGCATCAGTCAGACCATACATCGTTATTCATCTGGAAATCAGCAGTAAAGCGTCAAATGGAATGAATGGTTGTCCGTAGATCTACACCAACCAACAGAGATTCACGTCTGAAATAAATAACAAGAAGCATTATATTTCAACAAGCATGAGTTTAGTGTGTGTGTCATTTGCAGAATGAGGTCCCCAGAGAGTGAATTTAGTGACGCTATCCCGCATAGCGGTCTCATCTTCTCTGGAAAGTTTCTTTGTAATAAAATTTCTATAGAAACTTCTTCACATTTCTTTTTTAGCTTAGTTTCTCTATATCCCCAAATTGGCAAATGACACATTGCATAATCAAGGTTCCCTATACATCACAATATTCACAATGTGGGAACATCAATCTGAGTCTATGTCTCCATAGCATATGAGGCCATGCAGAATGAGGTCCCCAGAGGGTGAATTTGGTGATGCTGGCCCACTATGCGGGATAGCGTCACTAAATTCCTCCCCGGGGGACCTCATTCTGCAAATGGCAGGCACAATAAACTTAGGCTTGTATTTCATATTTCATCTCTAATAATGAAATTTGACATTTAGAAAATGAACAGTTCATTCAATGTGGTCATGGGATTTTGACCATGAGAAAAACTCAACAATTTTTCATAGGTTCATGCTAAATTTGCTGAAAGTTTTTCATGGTTAAAACACACGACCGGTGTTCATTATTTACATCTGTATGCTACTTAATCCTTGTGTCAATGCATTCTCTTATATATGTGAGTCTCCCATATTGGCTGTTATTGATTATTGACTTTTATTATTTTTGCACATCTACGCACGGAAGATGCCTTTAGTCCCTTTAATATATATACCACGGGAATGAGATTGACAGCTCTGGATAACATTACTTAGAATCCTTTAATATATACCAAGGGACTGATATTGACAGCTCTAGATAATATTACTTACAATCCTTTAATATATACCAAGGGACTGAGATTGACAGCTCGGGATATTTTACTTAATACAATTCTTTAATATATACCATGGGACTGATATTGGCCGCTCTAGATAATATTACTTACAATCCTTTTCAGTATCAGCTGGCAGCAGCATCCTTTGCTATCTCGATTCCTTCCTGAGCCTTCGGTGATTGGCTGTCAATTGGCCTTGGCGACTCCTGACCTTCACATTTAATGTCCTTATCATCTGCCTGGAATGCTATAGCAGCCTTCACAGCACCCGCAGTTCGAGTATGCGACTCATCATTCATTGGGCTGGTTTTGAGTATAGACTTTGTTTTTGTGGGATCTTGGTTAGGTGAGGAAGCTTCAGTAGGTTTGGCTTGTGTTGGAGATTTGGGCTTCATTGGTGTTGAGTGAGGGTGAGCTTTCATTTCCGATTCCAGGAGCTGGACGTGGTATTTATAGGTGGTTTCTGTACTCTCTATTTTACCTAAAATGGAAATAGTACACACTTTTCACTAAACGTGTTGTAGAAAAAGAAAAAAGGAGAAACAGTTATTATGTCAGCAAATTTCTCTAAATGACTGAATAGAAATCCTATATATTCAGCACCTTCATTCTGCTGAGGCCTCAACTGCTATGGGAGACCTAGATCAGATTGAAGTTCGATCCCCAGTTGAATAGAGCTGAAACGGTTGACCCATTCTTCTAACCGGTTAACCATCAGGGTTAACTGGATTTCAACCGGTTAACCGCTAAATTTCTTGTGGACTTCTCTCACACTAATTATGTCGACATTATGCCATGCTCCAGGGACAAATCTAGGTGAGAAGTAGTAGCTGAAATAAAGACCTTATTCACGGCATTTAACGATATTCAAAAACACGCATTCGCTGTTCTTTTGCTGGCTCTCGTGATGGGGAATGAGCAAGTGAAATTTGTGAATGGCAGGAGAGATCGCTTATTTGCCGTGATCAGCATATGTTTGGGCATTTGTAAAACGAGTAAAATAGTATGGGTATTGGTAAAACGAGTAACAAAACTATATATTAAAGATCTGTAATATATCATTATCATCATTGGTATATCCTCCAATGCATTATATATAAAGACAAGAAAGTAATAACTAGAGAACAAAAAGGAAGGTCAGTTAGGTCAGACTCGCAGTCCTATTCAGTATTCGAGCTATTCGTCGGTATCATGATAGCGGACACTAGTGTTGGGAGGTTATATAATTTACGTTTCGGTTTTAGTATGCAATCACTTAACATATAGCAATTACTGCCAAATTGAGTGTTAATTAGTCCCACAGGCACAACCAGTTACAGAGTAGCATGGAGCATCAATTTCCTTGATAAAAGGGAAGATTATTGAAGAAGTTTTGGGTTGCTTCAACTACAATGTCTGTTTGGTCACTCAATTGAATTGATCATATTAAATCACAACAGGGAGGAATAACGGGAAGAGTGAAGACATTGTGCAGCTGATCTCAATCTTCAAACTTTGTCGACTTACATAGTTTTTATAAACCCCACTGTAAAACAGTTTTATATATAGTATGTCGTGGTGTGTTTCCAATTTGAATCCATGTTGCTTCGTGCAGTATTAACTATTAAGTTACGAAAGCACGCATTGCCACACAACGCCACTTTTACGTTGTCACTTCCTTGTGTGCATTCAGACTTGATACACAGTGACTGCACACATGCTTTTGTCGGAAGAAAACTTCAAAGGGTCGGAATTGATTGAAGGTCGCCGACACTTCCAGACAGTTCGAGAATTGCTACTAAGTATCTGATACTACCGTGTGTACCAATTAATGCTTGCATTGCACTCTACTATCGGTGACACGGGATTTAGTATTAGTTTTGCATCATTTAACCTAATATTTTGAGGATTATTCACATTCACATTCAACTCACAACGGGATGCGGTTACGTCCGGTTCATTTTTTTCTAACCGGTTACGTCGCTAACCGGATGCTAACCGGTTAACCGTCTAACCGTTTCAGCTCTACAGTTGAAGTTGGTGATGTTCACCTATTAGTCACCTCAATTATGCATTTTATCTTCTGCAAAAAAGGGGATATAGAAACTGAAAAGGGAAAAAGTAACTTATAATAATGTTAATTTGAGAAAATACATACTTCCCAGAAAATGAGGCCTAAGCAGAATGAGGTCCACAGAGGGTGAAATTATTGATGATAGCCTGCTGTGTGGGGTAGCATCACTAAATTCACCCTCTGCGCACCCCATTCTGCAAATGACAGACACACTATTTCAAGGGTTAAGTCCGTGTATATGATTACTGCAATCAAACAATTATCTGTTGGGAGAATCTGCGGTCTGTTTTTGGAATGCATGGAATGTTACAATAACTGTGTACAGTTTATAGACTGGATCCTGGTCCAGTTTATAGACTGGGTCCTGGCCAAAAACTGCAACAGTACCAGTATAGTAGTAAGCCTTATTAAATGGGTTTTTTATAATCTTTATATTAATCTCTATTCTAGTGAAATATCAACTAATATGGACTCTTATGATTCGACATAGTGTTGAATAGCCACCTTTTATAATTTTTGAAAATTAACATGCGAGTCAATTGCACAAAATTCTTTCCAAATCATAATTTTGTGTCAAATTAATAATCTATAAACCATTCTTTAAATCCTTTTTGAACTTGTATTATCTTTTTGTCTGTCTGACTATCTTTTCTGAACATCCCTTCAGATGAATAATAGACTATTCCAATATATACTTTTATAACTGAATGGGAGAATCCATTTAGTAAAGATATATAGCTAAAAGTACATGAATTCAAAAGAGGTTCAGTCGTAGGTGCATATGACTATAATTATAGAAGTCTTCACATAAATAAACAAAAAGAAGTGGATAAAGTGGATATGAGAGAATCAAGACTCAAGTTGTCTGACCACCCGACCAAGTCAAAAGTTCACACACGTGCCCTCAGCTAATTATCTGATTGGTTAACCCTTTCATGACTGCTGTGCTGGTGCAGCATTAAAGATCGTGTGTCAGTGCATTCTCTTATATATGCGAGTCTCCCATAGGGAGCCTCGCATTTATAAGAGAATGCACTGGCTTACAAGGTCAAGGTTTATATTTTTAGGCCAATGTATTCTCTAATATATGCGAGGCTCCTTATGGAAGACTAGCATATATAACAGAACGCATTGGCACATGGTTATCACAAAATTTAAAGAAGCTCCAGTCATGGGAGGGTTAAGAACTTTAAGGCCATAATTTCGATGATATAATTTGTTGTCCTGTCTGCGAGCATCAACTGGTTGCTGAGAAGGCTGCAACCATCACACTAGCATAAACAAGAACCACATGGAAGATGTTCCGATACTTCAGATACATTCTGATCATACAGCTGGTTTCTTGTTCATTATTTAGCATTTTTGCACATCTTGTAGATATCACCTACACAATGGACATGACTTAGTAGGTACTAGTACCTATTTGATTGATAAGAAAGGAGAGGTAGGTGGCAACATCACTAGTACCTATTTGATTGATAAGAAATGAGAGGTAGCTCACCAGACTGTAGGTTAAAGGACCTCCCCTTCATAACGTCCTTAGATGGTGGTGAAAGCCAGTTTATCAGAGAGTTCACCAACGGAACCTGTCGCAAAGCACCCTGAAATTAACAATGAAAGTGCTCAACTTGGAGAGGGAATAATGTCATACATTGCAGTCAATGGAGTGATAAGGAATGCAGAAAGTTTAAATGTTTAAGTAATACCGAAGTCAACCTGAAGAGCCATATGAAGTTTGGGATCAATTGGATGAAAAATGTTGGAAGTAGGGCATGCCAAAGTATTTAGTGATGCAAAAAGTTAAATCCAAGATGGCCCCTGGCGACCATGTTTTTCAATAAAATTCGGAAAAAAATGATTGCTCCCATCTGGTGGTCACCCAGAATTAGTTTGGTGACGATCGGATGAGGGATGTGGTCTGTAGGATGTGCCAAAGGATTTTGTCATGCAAAGAATAAAAATCCAAGAAGGCAGCCATGTTTTTAATCAATAATCTTTAAAATTCGATAGCTCCCATTTAAAGGTTATCATAATCATGCCTTAATTTTTGCAGGGCCCTATATTTAAAGTCTGTTATACTAATTTATTTGAGTATAAGAAAAACATACTTCAGCTATTAATTTGTCACTGTTTTCTTTTTTCAGCTCATCTTGCGCTTCATCTATTCCCTTCCTGATCATCTCCGACATAGACTCAAGGAACTAGAAGAACAAAATATTTCATTAATCTCCAAAAAATAACTTACTAAATTACTATGTGTAATAATTTACTAAGTGCAAAATATCTGACTTTAAGTTGCTCAACGCTTTCTTTAGTAAATACTCATTGACGAGAGGTTCGCTTCTGAAACGCTCAGATAGGACGATGTTGAACATATCATCTAAACATTTCCCACCAATAAATATGAATTATTCCGCACTTGTATTATCATTTCGTCTGCTCATATATCCTTAAAGTGATGTGAAGCACTCCGGTAGGTGATCAAATAGAAATTGAGAATAATCTTACTCAAAGTAGTTATTTTTTTACAATTAGTTCATCCAAATTGACAAAAAACACCATCATTCTTATGTATTAATTATATGCAATGACTATCGATGGCAAAATAATTTGTGTTAGTTTATCGCCAATTGTTGCGTCCTGAATCGAGATGTAAATATTTACAATTGAGCGTAGTTAAGGCGATGTTTACTATGGAGTGGTATGGCATATTTCTTTGAAATTTTGGGCAATGTTAGTAGAATTCTACATTCCCCAGGTTGGCATAGTGAGTACAAATTTATCAATTTCTTGCACCCAAACAAGTCCATACTATGTCTTTAACATCCTTCCAAATGAGTAATAGACCATTCCAATGTATACTTTTATAACTGAGTGGGAGAATCCATTTGGTAACGAAAGGGTTAAGTAACAACATACACCTCAAATCACGATTCCAATAAGATGCGCATGTTTGCAAGTATATCCAGTATATAAATCGGAAAAAAGAACAGTGTTTGTTTCTTAGCTAATCCTTTCTTTACTAAATGGATTCTCCCATTGAGTTATGAAATTATACATTGAAATAGTCTATTATTCATCTGGAAGGGTGTTCAGGAATTGTAAGCAGACGCCGGACAGAAAAGCACAGAAAACAGATAATACAAATGAAGAAAGATTTATATATTAAATTGGATGGTCGTTTGTTGAATATTTTGTAATGAAGTTCGCCTTTCACATACTTATTTATCGCTCGCTTCGGCGGGAATTCCAAATTGCTAGTGTTATTCGTCATAATTATCTTTTATTCTCTTCACAAAATATATAACAATTATTACCATTACGTAATATCGATTACACCACACATTGTTTATTAACAATTCCATATTAGGAATCAAGGTGAATACTCACATCGACTGACCTAATTAGTGGTCATACACCGATTCCAGGTGGAGACTAGTTCATTTAGATGCATTTGGAGCATTTTTATCAGACATTTTAACTGGATTTACACTGTTTGGTGTAAATCGTCGGAACTTGATCTGGTCTTGCATCAGAATTCAGATGACTTTGATGAAGCTATTAACTTTCATCGCCTAAATTGCTCATAACATAAACGATATTTAGTATCATTGCTATCAAATTAACTTGGTGCAGAGTTGATATTGATAGGAATTCGGACTTGGACTTTGGTTCGACATGAAACGTGTTTAATAAATTGATCAATCATTAGTTACCATTTAATTATAGTTATACAAATAAATTGTACATATTTGTGAATCATCTCACAATTTATTAAGGATATACAAATCCTTTATCTGATGTGAATGTGAGGAAGCTGGGAATACTTAGGCCATCTACCACAACTACTAAGGGATTTACCAACCAGCCTTCCCCCATTTAACTTCAATTTCCTAATGGAATTATTCATCAATGAGTATTTAGTAAACGAGGGTTAATTGCAAATCTGAATGTATCCTGAAAGAAAATTTTGTATAGCACACTAAATAATACTGAAGAGGAGACCATAGCTCGAGTCAACCTCAGTGTTTAGCTCTGCATTTGATTCAGAATGATTTCCTGTGTAATTTTATTCTACCACTATGATTTGAAGAAAAGTGTAAATAATTATGCTTCATACCTTGGAAGATTCCTCGATTTCCTTGCCGACAGATTGCACTTGTTCAATGAGTTCATCTATATCTGTCTCCGGTGTGATGAGACCAAACCTCACACAAGCTGTATCACTCTCTGTGTGTCCTGAAACAAATAGGCAGACAATGGAAACAAACAGGCAGACATTGAAAACAAGAGGTTGAACAACAGTGATGGCACATGCCCACGGAGATGGCACACAATGCTCAGTCTTAAGAGTGGGCAATACTAAATATTTGTATGGCACTTAAAAGTAATGATGCTAAATGTGAAGCAAAGACAGAGAATCTTGCTATTTCCAACAAGGGCAATAACGCTGACAAAAAGACATTGACAAAACATGTCAGTATCCTTCAATCAGTCCTGGTCTATTAGCATTCCAAATAACATTCAAGTCTGACCATTGCCACTGGAGTTACAATGCAAAATGTCTGTGCATACAGAGTGAGAATTCAATATAATTCTAAGTCCAACAAGGTACTGTGACACTGGTAACATATCTTTTCTCCATAAACTAAGTCAAAAGGAAAGAAGGATATAGACAGAACTCAACGCGCAGCTTAATCAAGAATCTTTATCAAATGAGTTGTGGAAGACGCAAGAATTTATTTCACGAAAGTGTAGATTGAGTGAAATGTGTCTGTGCCGTCCGAAACGAGTTTGATGAAAGATTCCATATTATAATGCAAGTTTTGTTCTGTATTTTTTCCAACAACCTTTTAACGGATAAGTTTAATACATGACTGCGACTACCGCAATACTATAAGTACCCTTATTGTTATTTAAGTCTGACAAAGAAAAGTTAAGTATCTGTGCATCACCCAAAGCGGAACGCTGACATTATGTATGTCATCAGACTTTGGACACAACGTCAACTTGCAAATGCTCGAATATATTAACATAAAATCGAATTTAATTTTAGAGTTTTATTTGATTTAATTACTAATAATGAAAGTGAAATGAATTTCTATGAAGTAACTCATCATAAAGAAATAATGGGGACTGAGCAGTTAACCCATTCATGACGGGAGCTGTGCTGGAGCAGCTTTAAAGATAAGGAGCCTTTCATATATAACAGAATGCACTGGCTTACAAGGTCATGGTAAATAGTGTTAGGCCAATGCATTCTCTTATATATGCAAGGCTCCCATGGCAGACTCACATATATAAGAGAATGCATTGGCACAGGTTTTAAAAAAAATTCAGGAAGCTCAAGTCATGGAAGGGTTAAACGGCTAAGCTTTAAAGGTTTCAAATTAGTGCTCGATTTTCCTATGTAAAGATAACCACTACAAAGATCGGTATCTATTACTTACCTAATGAGAAAGCTTTATCATTGGATTTAAGTTTATGGACCAGTTCAATATTAATAGTGTCTATTTCCTTCTTCGCCGTGTCTGTGAGACTCTCATTATGGTGTAAGTATGGTTCTGGAATGTACCTAAATTGGGAAGATAATGTTAGCAATACATCGTTGATAAAACATATTTGAAGTCTACTTGTTAGGCATCGATAAATGTACACACGCAAATTCAACAAATGGTCTAAGATTGCTTGTTGAATTTATTATCCAAAAATTCCCTACAAATTAATGAATGGGAATCCTATGCTTCTGTAACTGTATTAACAAGCGTTCCTCTCAACTGAATAATCTACTAGAGATAATCCTCCCAATAAAGGCGTGTAAGAGGCATGCTTCTGGACAGAATAAACATTCACATATTGGTGCCATTACCATTTGAACAGGTAGTTAGCCCTTTCTTTACTAAATGGAATCTCCCATTCTGTTATAAAAGTATATATTGGAATGGTCTAATTAATCTGGAGGGGTGTCAAGAAAATATGAGCAGACGACAGATTATACAAGTGCAGAAGGATTCCAATCCTGGCACCATATTATTTTGGTAAATAAATATGTTTAAACCAGTTTAAACCGGAAGAATTCCTATTCATTGCTGGAAAATGTTCAGATGATAAGTTCAATAAATGGTTGGTGAACTTACTATCACTTCCAAATCGAGGTTGCATAATCGCATAAGAAATGGTTAAACTAAGATATGCTCAAACAGCACCCAACAATACTTACTGAACAGCTCCTAAGCCAGCCCAATTTGATATGTAAAACAATACTTACTGAACAGCTCCTAAGCCAGCCCAATTTGATATGTAAAACAATACTTACTGAACAGCTCCTAAGCCAGCCCAATTTGATATGTAAAACAATACTTACTGAACAGCTCCTAAGCCAGCCCAATTTGATATGTCAACAAGTTGCAGATTGTACTGGTTCTCTATTGTTACTCGGAATCTCTCCCGCTTTAATACTGTAGCATCTAATACACCCTATAGCAAACAGATTAGAATATTACATTTGATATTATACATCATCATTACCACTGAGTGACATGGTTTATTCTGACGATTGCGAAATGAAAAAATAATCCCCATTGGCAAAATAATTGATTTCTCAAAATCTACAATAAAGTATAAACTTTTTTTTTATTCACTGAATTTCCGTCCCGACAACTTTATAAAATGAAAGTGTCAATGACACTTTAGGTCAACTTGGGAGAGGGGATAATGTCATACATTACAGTCAACAGAGCGATAGGGAATGCGGAAAGTTGAAATGTTTAAAAGTAATAGAGATCAACCCAAGTGCTCTGAATTTTCTACTGATCCTGACACAACTAGCAATTTTCTACATACAGAAATACACTATTTTTAGTGGATAACATTGATATACCTCTAATTTGGAGTTGCCTCTTTAAATTGGGGCATAATATGTGTCTACAATTATATCATAAGTTTCAATGTTGGAATTTTTACACTTAATATCAATAAGAACTTCTACGAAAATACAAGTTGCGTAGAAGATGGAAAATAAACTTTACTTTCTATAATTCAATAAACCTTCTTCAAAAATTATACTTTGAAAATCGTGAAATTAATCAAAAGGTTACAGATTACTCCAGTTTTAATGAGATATTACATCATACATTAATGCAGGTGACAATATGTGACCCGCCATATCAAATCCAGTCGGAAGTCGGGATTTTTTTACCCTGTGCCAATGCAATCTCTTATATAATGCGAGTTGACCATAGGTCGCCTCGCATATATAAGAGAATGCATTGGCCTAACAATTTTTTTAAATTTTAATAATTTGTTCTTGTATTATTTAACAATTTTATAATTTCACCCATACAGAGCCCCAGACAAACATGAGCAGACGACACTCTTATAGGTGCTTCTATATATGTGTGGGGATCCCTGCAGGGTAATGGATGTTTTTTTATTTTATGTCCTAAAAATTGTAAGAAACATTTTATATAAAAAACATGAAAAAAAATTGTTAGGCCAATGCATTCTCTTATATATGCGAGGCGACCTATGGTCGACTCGAATATATAAGAGAATGCATTGGCACAGGGTAACAAAATCCCAACTTCCGACTGGATTTGATATGGCGGGTCACATATTATATCCGCCACAATAGTTAAGAAAGGTGAAGAGTAGTAAACTGACTTACTAAGTGCATTCTCAATCCCTGCACGAAAATCAAGATATCCTCAGACGTTGTTCCTAAAACTGAAGAAAGAATTAAAATTTATTACATTTAACCTTAACTGACTTGGGAGACTAATAAGTCATGGCAATAATAAGATAATCTTTAATCTTTTCTTTCATACATCACACCAATCTTTAGTGATCATTCTAAGAACACAACAAACTCATTTGATATTTCAACAAATTAACCCTTTTACCGCTATGATAAATATATTTCCATGTGCCTGGCCGCTGAATATATTTTCATGTTTATACATTTACTTCTATGCTGTCGTCTTGTATGCTGTCGTCTTGGGCATGATTGTATCTGTTTTATGCAGAATAATTAGGATAATTTAATATGCATTGGTCTTGGACTCTAAGATGACATACATGCATACTCAGCCTGGCCCACAATGGGTTCCAGGCTAATTACAGGTGAGGTAAGTTGTTAGTTCACACTCAAAAAAAAAAAAAGTACACACCGAACATGCATCATCATTAATTCTAGGCATTTTTCAAATATAATCAACTCCACCAATGCCTATCATAATATTGTTTTAGTAGTCCACAAATATGGGGCTCAGGTCATAGATTTAAAAAGTGTATATATACAGGTGGCAATATATGGCTACGTAGGTGTAGTTCCATGAGTATTTATGGAAGTAATGCTGCAGTATTTATGATGGTATATATATATTTAGAGCACCCGACTTAGAAGTCATGTCTTTCAGTTACATTGTTCTTTAGGAGGTATAACAACGGTGTTGTTATATACTATGTTCATACCTGAAAGCCGATATATTTGCTTGCCAAAGTCTACCGGGAAGTTGATTTATCGGTTTTCTGCACTCAGAGGTGTTAAGAGATCGGAAATATGACTAAAATAATGATATAACTCACCAGGTACGCTATCCAATGCACTGAATCTCACACAAATTCCCTCTCGGCCAACATCAACAGCATCCACTGCTACCTTAGGATGCTCTAACTTCAGAGTCTCAGCCAACTGCAGAAATAGATATCAAGTTGTCATACACAATGGGCCACATGGTGATTCTGAATTAACAGGTTTTATATCAGGTCTCTCAGATGAGCCATAAAATCTAGTCTAGAGCTAGAAACAGTGTTTTCGCTAGAGGGGACAGTTCATCCCTTTCACCAATCGGAAACCACACACCCTACCCCGCCACCAAACACATACCCTTGTCTGATTAATGGATAATGCCTGCATATGCACCCCACTAATTAAATCCAAAAGGGGGTAATTACTAAGTCAATTTTACTCAATTACTGGCAAAATAATACTCTTCAAGAATACACAAAAAAAATCTTATTGCGAACAATTTAGAAGTCATCATAGTTAAAAGCCATGCCTTTGATTCTGTCTGGTTACAATGTCAAATAAAACATGCCCCTATGTACAAAATATCTTGATGGTGAAGACACAATGTTAGCCAGTCCAAATTATCAGGAATATTTCAGGGCATACAGGCATTTTTCTACCCTTTTTGTTTGTGAAAGAGTCCTGGGCCCTTTGTATTGGCTTGCATTGAGAAAATTTACACCATAGAGGTTCATAATTAGGAATTTTTATGAGCAACAGAGAATATTATAACAAGCATTATCATTGTGAACATGAGTGTAATTTCTTTAGATAATAGATTGTTTATACAAATTTTATACAAGTGGAGCAAAAGGACTTGGAAAATATCTTTACATCATCAAGAGGAAATCCTATATTTGTAACAAACTTAGAATTATTAGTGTCAGAAATCAGTAGAAATTGGGGAAAAAACTGACTATTTCTAGGTATTTTCTTGGGAAAGAGACCAATTTCGGGCCCCTGTGTCCAAAAAATATCACTGGCATAACAATGTTTGACTGAATTTAGTGAAATATGGAACATACCCATGAATTGAGCGCATCGTAGTAAATTTTCATGCTTTCTCTGTGGTTCTCTTCTTCTGTCCTAATATCGTTATGACCCGGAGAGTATGGAGCGATAACAGTGCCTGGTAAAAGGATATCAACAATAGTGAACAAAGAATATAATAAATGGAAAATAAAACATTCTTCTTGAAACATAATTTTTTTTTGTAATTTGGTGTTCTTGTGGCTGTATCTTCTTGCCAGTTTAATTAATGAAGTTCAAATAAAATTTCATAGATAGAACTGGCAATTATATGAACATTGGTTTTTGTTTTGTGTGAGAAGACACTAACACCAAAAAAAAAAACAAGTCTCTCTGGAAAATGCGAGCCTGGATGATTCACTTTTGGCACAGCACACTTCTGTGGTTGCTTCAAAATTAGAGTTAATTTTCTCAAGGTATAAGTTCTTTGACTTGTATTTCTATTTTTTAAATATTTGGTATTAGTTTGTGTCATTTCAGTTTTTTAATGCACAAGCATACCATAACTATGCAGAAGAATTTTCTATATTTACTTAATTGATGTGGATTGTGGAAAAACAGAAGCGTTTTTAAATACTCTCATTTCAAGATGCAAACATTTCTTACAGTTTGCTGACAATAAAAGTCTTCAAACATGGATTATTTGCATTGTTTTAATACAAACCTGGAGCATCCTTATCAGTTCGATATTTGAACACCACCGTCGGAGAGCTCATTTCAATTATCACCTGGAAAAAGATGTTTAAACCTATATGGTTTTGCATATATAAAAAAAACTATTGAACTTTCATTGACAATGTAAAGTATTGCTCTACTAAGTACAATATAGTGAACTGAATTGTGCAAAAAGAAAGAAAGATTTTAGGATACCGCGTTTTCTACTGAATATGAAATAAGGCGGAAATGATAAAAATAAATGTCTTTCTCGTTGGACTTATTACTGAAGATTTCCTGTAGATGAATAAACGGGAATAAAGTTTTATTATATGCTTGCCTATAAAATAGCGGAAAATTACCGAAATGTAAATCGTTGTATGTATCTCTTAGAAGCTACAGTGAAGTACGATTTTGCTATCTCATTGTAGCTTTGTTAATTCACTGTAACTTGCCGAATGACGGCATCACTTGAAATTTGGGTCAATAAGGCGCTGCTTTCCGTTTATTGTTTAATTTATTGTGCTATTAAAAGTGAATATGCTGAATAATTTAGCAACTTAAAGCATTAACAAGTGCACCGCTGGGCGGTGGTAACGCCCCCCCCCCCCCCCCCCCCCCCCCCCCCCGACTGTACAATCAGAGAGGATTTTCTTATTTTTGTGCAAATACTTAATAAATGGCACTTTGTAAAGTTATGTTATTCATGAGTAAACAATCCAAAATCAATTTATCATCTGGAAACCAAAAAAAGTAGCAGAAAACCTGAATTTTCTAAGTCCAAAAAGGGGCGTAACTCTGGAAAAAATGGGCGGACGCAGTTATGGGGAAATATTGTCCCCCCGGCTGGTCTATTAGCATACCAAAGATCAACTGAATTGAGTTAGCGAAACCAAAGTTATGAGTTGAAACGTTCGTACGGACGGACGGACGGAAGGACGGACGGACAGACGGAGAGCTCCACTATATACCCCCAAATCTCCATCGGAGATCGGGGGCATAATAAGGTACATATAATAAAAAGAACACCTGCAGTTTTGTTTGAATACCTGAACATTCGTATATGGAAATAAATATCAAATTTTTACACGTGGCTCATGAAAATTTGTTATTTGTTTCCAGACACTCGTGAGATATAATTCGGTATTCAAACAAAAATTGTAGGTATTCTCTATTTCTGCACATATATTATCAAAATAAATCTCTTGATTCCAAAGTGTACTATTATAGCTGAATAGGAGATTCAACACAGAAAGGTCATGGTAAGAGATAATATCACTGGCACCACAACAACCTATTTGGTCAGTGCAATGAAAAACTCAACATTATTAAAACAAGAGGATGTACCTCGGTTGCTAGCATATGTGACCCGCCATATCAAATCAAGTCGGGATTTTTTTACCCTGTGCCAATGCATTCTCTTATATATGCGAGTTGACCATAGGTCGCCTCGCATATATAAGAGAATGCATTGTCCTAACAATTTTTTTAAATTTTAATAATTTGTTCTTGTATTCTTTAACAATTTTATAATTTCACCCATAGAGCCCCAGACAAACATGAGCAGACGACACTCTTCTATATGTTTCTATATATGTGTGGGGCTCCCTGCAGGGTAATGGATGTTTTTTATTTTATGTCCTAAAAATTGTAAGAAACATTTATTTAAAAAACATGATAAAAAATTGTTAGGCCATGCATTCTCTTATATATGCGAGGCGACCTATGGTCGACTCGCATATATAAGAGAATGCATTGGCACAGGGTAAAAAAATCCCGACTTACGACTGGATTTGATATGGCGGGTCACATATCGCTGTGCTACCAAATTAAAACATGGGCAGGACAGGATACAAATTTAAAATATACAAAGAAGGATAACTATAGAATGGAAAACGCAAACAGCAATATTGGGCACTCTTTGAAAGCAGCCACAACAGCAAACCTCCATACCAAATTTAACCCATGGCTGAGATATCTGTGTGGACAGAGAAAAAAAACCCACGATTTCCATATAAACAAAGGATAACTCTAAAATGAAAACAGCAAACGAGGTCAATTGCCCCTCTATTGAATTCTGTAAAATATCCATAACAATTTTTTTTTTAGATCTGATAACCCATATCTGAGATATATGCCCAGATGCATGGACGGATGGACAGGCAGACAGTCACTCCAGTATATCCCCATGAGGGTATAATAAGAACTGTAAAACATACACATTTAAAATGTTATATAATATTGATAAGAACAGAGAATATTAGGTCACCAAGCCTAGATATAGTGTGTGTGTCATTTGCAGAATGAGGTCCCCAGTGGATAATTTAATAATGCTATCCTGCGTAGAGTCTATCATCCCCACATTCACCCTCTGTAGACCTCATTCTGCTTAGGCCTCAACTGCTATTGGAGACCTTGGATTAAGTTTGTTCTCATTTCCCGTATGGTGAATTTGGTGATGCTAGTCCACTGTGCAGGACAGCATCACTAAATTAACCATCTGGGGGACCTCATTCTGCAAATGTCAGACACACTATATACAGACTTGTAGGTCACATACCAATGCACTGATTGCTTGTGAGATGAGATCAGCAATTGACCGTATTTCTCCTTTCTTTTGCTTCACCTCATTCTGTAAAAGAATACCGGTAGCTTGTGGTAAAAATATCATCAACAGAAACAATTTTCATGCCAATTTTTTTATATGTCTGAGACACAATTGCTTGATATTTAGATATGAAATATTCCATGCAGTTTCAATACATATTAACAAGATTGAGGGTCTGTGCTTGTTGTACAAGACATTATAGGATATAAATCTTCTACCAGTGCATGTGCCAATAATTTATGGAGGCAGGTAGGACTAAACAGATTCTGCCAAGTCTATCAGTCCTTCAATTTTGAAAAATGCAGGTGAGCAGTTTATTGTGGGCCTGATTTTGGATCCAGGCACACAATTTTCATTATAGTGAATTGGTAATCCATACCGTTTACTCTTTTCTGTTTCGTATGGACTGGTGATACTGAAGTCTGTTTCATTATGACTCGGAATCTATATCACCACATGCTTACTTTAGTCAAACTTCATTTAGTCAAAGTAACTCAAATACTCCACATAAGTCAAAGCCATTGCCTAGTCCCGGCTCAGCTTATGTGCAAAGCCAATAAAAGTTAATATAGGCTGTATTTACTTACCATCAGTGTTAAAGTTGATATAGGCTGTATTTACTTACCATTAGTGTTAAAGTTGATATAGGCTGTATTTTGTCCATCAACTCTTTGGCCTGAAACAACAATTGGGAGGAGATGCAATGCTTGTCAAAACTGAAATGTTTGATGATATAATCTATAGTTTAATCTACGATATACTTGATCTGCCATAATCAATTGAATTTCCTAATTAATTATTCATGTTAGATGTAAATTATGAATACATAATTTTGTAGGAGGCATACCAAACAGTTATATGGAGAATTGTAGACTGAACTTGTCGATATAGTGCAATAACGACTAAGAGGAAAAAAGGTCCCATTTATTTCCATTTTGCATATAAGAATTTCATGTGTTTATGGGGCTATTTCGATCCCTGAACAGGGCAAGAACGTGACAAAAGCGAAAAAGTACTAGGTATAACTATGGTCCCAAGTTCCCACTGATCTTTAATTTAAATATATATTAAAGGTACTCAAATCTGATTTGATGGTCCCCATATAATCAGATTCCAACAAAATTTTAGAAACATTTTTAGAAATGCAGCTTCAGTTATCAGAATCGATTAATTGCCCAAAAATAAAAATAAAGCTAACCACTGTCAACTGTAGTATAAAATTTCCCCAAACGTGTAATTTATCAACATATTGTTCGACGTAATTTGGCCTTATTATCAACACAAAGCCTCTTGATTTTAGAGTTATCCATCTTCATCCGCAATTTGGTTCGAGACGTCTGTTTGTCGACTTTTTTTTACTGGGCCACTAATAAGTCTCGATGGTGAAAAATAATAGATTTCAAAAATTTATATCTAATAACTGTGAGCGTTGATAGGTGGATTCCTCGACTCGAATAAAATATTTTTGACCCCCGAATCCAAATAAATAGTAATTGAGGGGCACTTAATCGGATTATGCATCTTTACACATGCCAAAAACGATTTCATCTCACTTACCAACTTGACAGCATTCTTAATCCGATCTAGGAGTCCTTCATGTCCCAGAGATTGGAGGCAGACCCAGAGTGGAAGGCAATCAAGCTTAGTGTTTGCCTCATAGGTCGTCATGCCAGCAGCAACAGCTGCCTGAGGGTCGAGGGGCTTATATAAAGTCTACAAGGTGTCAAGGAAGCCAATAAAAAAAACAAGTGCCAACACAATCTGACTCGGTCAAGTCTAATTGAAAATAGCAAACCATTTGTGCCGAGGAATTCTTATAAAAAACATCAGATATTTCAAAATAAGAAACAATGTTTCACTGAGATATCCAATTATTTTGATACTGGTGAACTCTTATGAAAGAATTAAAATAAAAATTGGTGCCAAAATGGACAGGCTATGCCTTGTTTAGAACAAATTTTCATTTGAACAGCATTTATAGATAACTCTGTGTCACATTATAATATTTTAGAAGGCATAAGATATTGGTACCCAAAAAATATCAATTGTTTTGTTAAGACCATGAAAACAATTCATATATAGTTAGTTGTCCTTTATTGCTACAGTGTACCAATAATTTATTACTTTTAGCTATAATCTGTTTTTGGTCGATAAATTTGAGAACAGAAAATAAATGCAGTTTCATATAAGCTACAAAATAGATATATGTAAAGGATACAGCATTCGGCAATCCAGGGATTCCTAACCAGGATCCAAGAGTGAGAGTGACGCTGTCTCCAGATTTGGCGGGAATAAGGCTGTGCGGAACGGCATACATGGTCATACAGGCAAGATTGTTCCTGGAAAATACAAGTGCAACTGCCAATCTGAAGATATGAAAGTCCAAATTTGTCTTACATGATGAAGATCGGACAGAGCACCAATGTGACGTGGCATTTACAAATTGCATTAGTAGTACCTTCTTCACAATTTCTATACTAAATGGATTCTTCCACTCAGTTATAAAAGTATACATTGGAATGGTCCATTATTCATTTGAAGGGATGTTCAGGTAATAAAAGCAGACGAAAGACAGACAAAAAGATAACACAACTACAGAAGAATTACTATGGTTTGGTGGGACATGTTTAGGTAATAAGTTCAACAAATGTTTGTTGAACTTATTATTTGATAATTTCCTTTGTGAACTACTCATCAAGGAGTGTTTGTAAAGAAAGGGTTAAAGTTAAAGAATTATCAAACAAACCAAACAACATCATTGTCAGTGAGATAATACTGAGATTCAAGGACATTGTAAAGTAATATTTCCACTTTTACAGGTGACCAAAACTTAAATATAGTCAATAGGGCTGATCATGCATGCCACTAAGTGCTTCATTTAATATTATCATCTTTCCCTAAAGATGACCCGACAATTTTAAAATACAATTTCTTGATAGACAATTTTTCGCAAAACAAATTCCTAGAAAATTTTACCCAAAAAGTATATTTTTATGTCAACATCAATATCGGCAACAACACAAGGTTAAATGGAAAATCCAACACCTCTAAAAGACACTCCCTTCTAGCTAATCAGAACAAGCCCTGCTACCCAGTGCTAATTAGGTAGGAAGCTTGTGTGTTCAAAGGTTTGTGGTTTGTGGTTTTATTAAAAAATAACTGAGGATAAATTTGTTAGTTACAAAAATGAAGCTGAGTCCAAAAAAAAGGGGTTTGATTCTCAGGCATCGCCGCATCGAAAAAAATGGCCCACATTGGACCATTTTATTACAATTTTGGATTTCACCGTAGGAGCTAAATACAATGGTGTATGTGTGGGTATTCAATAAAAGACTGTAGGCAACGATAACTATCAGGTATATTGTCACCGCAGGCTGTCCAACTCCCCCCCCCCAAGTTTAGTGGTCAAATATGTTGAAATATTTTGATAAAAGCAGGAAGTTGGATATTGAATGAGTCGTCTGCCAACCTGATCTTTGCACAGTAAGTAAGTAAGCTTGCAAGATAAGAATATTTCCCCTTGCTGCGCTATTGCAATCGAAGGGATGAAAACTGGAGTGCTATTTACTGTTTGACAAGCGGAGTATATTGGCCATGTTTATGATAGTTATTTGAAGTTTTACATATAGTCTCTAACTAGTCAGTGGAATAAGTGATCGAGATAGTTTGGAAGATCACTTTATCTTTTCCTTTCGATTGTATTTTACGTTCCGTATCTTTATATGAATCAGATATGTAGTTCTGCATGTTGTTAGAATTATTGTGCAGATATTAAAATCATATCAATATATATATATATATAATTCTAGGTAATCCCTATATGATGTGCAGGTAGTACAATGTCATAATTTTTCATTCTTTATATCAGATTAAATAATATATATCCATTACAAAGTTTTCCCTACATTTTCTGGACCTGGGAAGGTATAATAACCCATGCTTACTATTGGCGGAAAAAATAAAAACATACATTTCCGGGAATTTGTTTCTATATAAATTTTATATAAGGCCAAACAAAATTAATGAATTGATTCTCAGGCAATTTTTTTTTCAAATGAATGAGGGAGGGCGGTTTTTATTTTAATTTTTTTATTTCCAGCGGCCAGTTCAGACATACATCTGGGATCCCCGAAATCAAGACCAGAAGGCTCAATTAATTGTGGAATCATTATAATTGAAACTGCGAACCAATAAACAAAACAAAACAACAGACTAGTAGTGAAATAAAACTGGAAAAGTGTATAAAATAAAATATATGCATTGAAGTATCTTACTTCTAAAATAACATCGAGGTTGTTCCTCTTAAACTTTAAAGCTAAGCAAATGAAAGGACTGAAAATGGAATGATTATATTAAATATAGTGAGGTATTAAACTGATGTTTGCCATTCACACTGTTTAAATGCGTCTTGGGAAATTGCAGACATGCTCATTTTGCCTTGTTTCGTTTAGCTTTCAACTTCTCCTGTTTCTCACAGAGAAGTTGCGCTTACGAGATAGCACTGTCTGAAATTTTTCAAGACGCGTCTTACACTGTGGATGGCAACCATCAACCTTGTCCAAATCTTCCATTCCACCACATTTTATGCAGATGTCTGGGAAGGAGATGGACATATGTACGTATGGTTTCTTTTTTCTGACTTCTTCATGATCATTTTGGCTACTGTCACCGTCACTGGCGTCAGTGTCAATGTCATTTTCACAAATATAGGGGTTTATATTTGTCGGTATCGACTCGGCCGATTCATCCTCATCAATGAATATTTTTTCGGCCATTTGCCCAATTGTTTTATCGCATTCTATGGACAATACAGCCCATTTTCTGACAATTTTGTCACGAAATATAATTCGGTGTCAACAACATCGTGTTTTTTCAAATCACGGAATTTGCCAGTGTAGAAACTGCAGGACTCGTTTGTTTGTGAACTTATAAATAACTGTAAATAATGCAACCTGCTTTAATGAATAACATTAGTTCGCTTTATTTAATCATGTTTTTTGCGTAAATACCGAGGCCTATCATCTCCCCAGCAGCGCACTGCCATAACTCGCCGTAGTTCGTTTCGAAGTGGTATTCCTGTCGTAATTATTACATTACCACATGCTAAAAGCGTAAACCGGAAATAGCGAATTCCGGCACTTCCGCAAACGGAGAACTCGCCACTTGAACGTGAATCGGCTGCGTTGGTTGTTTGGATTTCAAATAAAAAGAGTTAGGCGGCCCCTATTTTATGAGAGCGGCGGTGCCTGAGAATCAATTAATTAATTTTTTTTGGCCTAAGTTGCTTCAATAAAGTTTACTCTAAAATGTAATTTTTCTAATTTGTGACACTCACCCTTCAATATGGAACCAAATGGCATACTTTCTACAGAGGTCTTGTAGGTGTGTCAACCTATCAACATGACCAACAGCAGGTGTGCCTAGAGATTCAGTAGAGAAAGAAACATCTTAGTCTCATGCATACATTCGTTTCCATTTTAACTATGTACAAATAGACACATGGCAAATGTTGATATACAGTAATGCCATAAATAATCGACTCCTTAATCCGATGAATGGCAACAAGCCATATTTCCGACTAAATCCTTAAAAATTACCCATAATTCTGCTTTGGTTAACCCTTTGAGTGCCAGGGGCCGATCTCATCGGCCCTAAACCTACAAAATAAGTCTGTTAAAGAATATAAGAATAAATTATTAAAATTGTAAAAAAAAAAAATTGTTAGGCCAATGCATTCTCTTATATATGCGAGGCGACCTATGGGTTGATACAAAAATCGGACCTGGCACTGAAAGGGTTAAGGAGTCTATTAATTAGGGCATTACTATAGAGACAAGAAAAGCTGCAGTATCGAAACAAGGCAGTTTGATATATGAACATGATTGTAATTAATAAATCCTCTTATGCAGCATGATAAAATCCAATTAACTATAAGAAATCTGGATCCTTCCTATTATCTCTAATTTATAAATATATTCAGAGAGGTAATACAAATACAGTGGATAAACATTTAGTTAAAACATTATAATAGCCAATTATTTTTTCATTTGAAAAATCAGGCATTTACACCATGATCGCATACATCATTTTTGAATCCGGATATTCCACTTGAAAAGAGTTTTCGACAAAATGAAATTTGGTAAATGAACATGAAATATCTCTAAATGACAACCTACCAGCATATCCCAAAAGCAAGACAGGTGTCTTAGCTGCAGCAATATCATCCTCTATCAGTTTCTCTAACAGAGCTACATCCTATAAACGATAGTAATAGATAAATTAGCTATAATGAGGAAAAGTATTAACTGTCTGAATTCTTCATTTGCCAGTGATTAATACTATTGTCTAGAAGTGAAAGTGAAAACAGTAACAAATAATGCTCTTTATATTTACCATATCCGGATCTAAACAAAAGACAGGTTCTGTAACGTTTTTTGCGTCTGTTAACATAATGAAAGTGTCAATGACACTGTAGCTCAACTTTGTAAAGAAGGTAATTTTTTTGTGATGAGCAATGAATAGAGAGATTAAAAAGGAGTGTAAAAATGAGCAGTAAAGGATTTAGTCACATACAGAGTAAAATCCAAGATGGCTGCTGGTGGCCATGTTTTTTAGCCGAATGACCCCAAAATGACTCGTTCCCATCTACATGTTATTGTTAACATCCATCACAAATTTTATGATGATCAGACTAGAGGTACGACCTGTAGCCTGTGCTAAAGGATTTAGTCATACAAAGAGTAAAATCCAAGATGGCCACTGGTGGCCATGTTTTTTGGCCGATTGACCCCAAAATTAATTGTTGCCATCTACATGTCAATATTAACATCCATGACCAATTTCATGATGATCAGACTAAAGGTACGACCTGTAGCCCGTGCTAAAGGATTTAGTCATACAAAGAGTAAAATCCAAGTTGGCTGCTGGCGGCCATGTTTTTTGGCACAACATGCGTAAAGTGTCTACAGACAGACAGACGCACGCATGCACGACTAGTGGTCAATCCGGACATCGACACTATGTTTACCATACTTGGTATGGGTAAACATAAAAACATATTACGCACTTATTCCAATACTTCAAACTGATATTCAATGAATTAGCCACTACACCCAATTGAAGAATGCATAATTAAATGTATTAATGTCAAAATATTCAACCGGATGTGCCCTTTTGCAAAACATGACATGACAATGTAAAGAAACAGTCATCCATTCAAACAGAACAAAACACAGATATACGAGGATGATTTCGCAAAAGAGAGTCACTTTTAATATATAATTTATATGAAAGAATGACATTGTGTTCTGGCAATATTGATAAAAAAATTATTGAAATACCTGTGATGAGCGAATTTATTCGCTGTGAGCCACAGTGGGAGTGTTTCAAATCACTATAAGACAATTCGCACAATGTTATACACAATTAATTTCAACTCAAGATTGCTTGAATTCAAGTTTTGAATTTCGCCATCAAAATAATTCAATCTTGAATTCTAAAATTTAGCAAGCGCAGAGGAAAATAATGGAAAGAGATATCACAAGGTTTGGTATATACATTTCATGCTTTAAAATACTGTTCATATCTCACCATTTGCGTGCAGCTTCCATAGGCAGCATTGCAAGGAACGCAACTAATGCATGACAGTGGTAGCCCAAGCTGAAAAAATCAAAGAGAACTTAATATAAATTCAAGCCAAAATGTTTAACATCTATGGTAATATTGACAAAGTCATAGAATCGTAACTGTGTGCCTATTTTTGGAAAACTGAGAGGTCAGTTTATGTGAGTATATTTTGATAGCCAGCACTATAAATAGAATAAATATCCTAGAAACAGCTAAAAATCGACTGTGCCAAGTTGAGCTGCAAATTTTGTTCCCTTTTCATGAACCTGCCAGTCGACATAAATTTCGACTCAGCATATCATATAAATTCATCTGAGTCGAACAGGACTGGCCGGAAAGCTATTTCCAGACTTGGGGATAAACCAGGAAATTCCTTGTTTTGATTGGAAGCGGTACCAGAAACCGCTAACCCCGATTGGCTAACCGATAACAGCTGCGCGTGTCCCGTAAAAATAGCTCAGGTGTCATCAAAAACACGTGTGTATATTGAGTGTATATTGATCTAAAAGAAAGACATTTATTCATCGGTAAAACTCGTTTTCGACGCTTTTAATAATCTCATCACAATAGGAAAATGAGTGTTACAGTGGACAAAGACCGAAACGATGTGTTATTGAAGTGTGTTTCGTCTATCTTGAAAGAGACAGTTATTTCAGAGTTGAAATCTGAACAATAAATCTGCGCATAAATTATTCCTTATTTGGAATGTCTGCGACATCAGTATGACGTCACGATATTGGGGGAAGCCCATTGTTCTGGAAATGGGTTTTTACATGAATTCGTGTCGACGTAATATTATAATTATTACGGAGATGTTTACGTCGACTGTGAACCTGCATGAGTTTTTGTCTAGATATTAACAATGTGAGAAGAACTATAATTTACTTATAAATTGAAATCTATGAAATTACATGAAAAGTCAAGATGAGTGTCATGCATAAGCATCACTTAGTTGTAATATACCAAATTCAGAAACGCACTTATCTGAGACATCTCATACTGTTGCCATGCTTACCTGGGTACATATATGGCGGCCGAGAGCAGGACTAGCAGCACTGCTAAGGTAGATCACAGGTGGTCGAGAATACAGGGCTTCAAAGCCTTCATCTGCATACTTTGGATACTTATGATGTAGCGCAAGACGACACATCTTCACAATACCATCATGAACCTCATTGTGGTAGACAACCTCGGAATCATCAAATCTGAATGATTAAACTATCTCAAGTGAATAAGGGTATAAATGGTTAACCCTTTCTAAACTAAATGGATTCTCCCATTCAGTTATAAAAGTGTACATTGGAATGGTCTATTATTCATTTGGAGGGATGTTGAGATAAAATGAGCAGATGACAGCATGACGAAATGATAATACTATTACAAGTGCAGAAGGATTCATATTCTTTGAAACGAATTTGTCATCAATTATTTAGTATAGAAAGGGTTTAATGAACAATTTATTTACTGCAAGTTTACATATGATCACTTTCTGATTTTTTAACAGTAGCATGTAACAGTTATAAAGGTTAATATGTTCAGCTATTTTTTAAATGTTGGAGAGATGTAATTGAAACATATAGTTCATATCAGAGGGTACGAAAGAAATCCAGAGGGGTAACCCTCATTCAAAACCACCAGTCACATTCCCAAGTCTGAATTAACGCTCAAGTGTAGAAATATATTCATTCAACTCATTTGGCGATCATGCAAGTTGGCTGAATTTTTCTTGAGGTAACAAGATGGCGTATAAAATTCCGCATGACCAATCGAAACCGCCATTCATTTCTTAAAGATGTAGTCAAGGTTTCAGGCACTTTGAATGCCTTTCTGATATTTAAAACAAAATATATTTCGAGTTGAGGATTTATGATGAAAGCTCTGTCTATCATAAGAAATCAATTTTTTCACATATTTATTGTAATAAAATAGGAGGAATTTATAATACTATTCAGCATCCTGTTTGCAAAGAAATTACACGTTCACATAATTCGCAACCAGGATATCGAACAACCAGGAAGATTTGCATTGCCAGCAACAAATACAAACTGTCTCAGATTGAATTCCAAGCGGACAATCATCATTTTGTCGATTATAATGGGGAATGGGGATGTGAGAGTTACACAAGGTTTCTGTCCTATTTTCTTTGATGAATGAGGCATTTGTTGCACTAAGTTGATTTTTGTTGTTGTTGTCATGAATCCTAATGCATGGAACCCAGAATACATATATTTTTTCCTACCTGAACAATCTAGACAGCCAAAGCTGGCAGTCAGTCTTGAATTTTTCTGCGATGATTTCTGCCTGGTCTTCCCTGAACGAGGACACATAAGCTGCCAAACTGTGAGCCATCATAGTTCCGTGGGTATGTTCATCTATCTTCCTCAGCTCAAATTCCCTGAAAGGATTGTAGGAAAGAATAAAATTTACAAATGTATAGATTACTCAGAGATACCTTCTTCTTCACTCATTTGACTTATAAACCCGTATCCAAGGACAAAATTACATGACTTTTCCAGGATTTACAGAAAATTTCCAAGATCTCAAGCTAATGAAATTCCATAACTTTTCCATGTCACTAGGCAGGATTTCAGTTCAATGTATGACAGAACTTAACCCTTTCATGACGGGAGCTGTGTTGGTGCAGCATTAAAGACCCTGTGCCAGTGAATTCTCTGCAATGGCTTGCAAGGTCAAGGTAAATATTGTTAGGTTGATGCATTCTATTATATATGCGAGGTGCCCTATGGGAAACTTGCATATATAAGAGAATGCATTGGCACAGGGTTTTCGCAAAATTTCAAGGTTTAGATAGATAATATATGTTCACATCTTGGTTTCAGTATCAATTAAATTTGTCTTATCTTCCTACGAAAAAAATGCAATCAATGAACATAAGCATATTGGATATACTCTTTGAAAGTCCTCATCTAAGACTGCCTTTCATCGCGAGAGATAACACCAAGGTTTAAATTACCTGAATTGTGCAAACATTTGGGTATTAACCATTATGAAAAGAATGCGCTAACGCACAAAGCTCACTGTTTAAACAAATTTATGCAATTGTCCAATTTTATAAGATAGTGTTGAACATTTCACTATTTAATATTTACATAGCCTGTGTGTTACAATATATCCTGTTTGTTAATGAGGTCATGTGTTTCGTATCCCAATAAAACACACCACAACATAAACCGATGTCACATATTGTAGACCTAGATGACTAAAAGCGATAGATAGAATATCATGGTGTGTTTTTAAGTGCGCGGCAATCGACTAATCATTCGATAATTCACCGGATAAAATATTGGGCTAACTTACAGTGCGGCATGCTATAATATCCAAACTGCAGATCGATTTCAGGAAAATCAGCTGAGTTTATAGAAATTAATAAGGAAAAGCTATATAAATTTATATAAGAAATGAATGAAGTTTTGAGTGTGCTTTATTGAGGGGTATGTCGGAGTGGTTATTGGTGCACAATTAGTGTGAACTGCTTACATTGTGCCCAATGGCCACGGCGCTATACCTTTCAAATAATAAGAATTTCATGACCCACAAATAAAGTTGGGGAAGGGACTTCACTAATATTCTTATATCAAGTAACTATCCATCCAATATACTCACTCATCCTCTGAGCCTTCTTTTCTGTTCATAAAGGTTGTTTCCATAGCTTTGAAAATTTCTTCTATATCCTGGCCTCTGGAAATATAGATATTGAGATATATAATGTGTTGTTTTAAATTTTTTATTGGAAAAGACTATCACAATAAATAAAATCATAAGCAGAGAAGAAAAATATGCACCAGTTTTTCAAGAAAAGATGACATTTCTCACATTCATTTACAGCATACACTTTTTTTCTGTACATGTAGCAGGATAGAAGATATCTAGATAATTTTAATTGATATTCAAGTTTACATGTAACTCATGAGTGAGAGAGATGAATGTTTTTTTTTAGCAAGTAGCAATGTAGCATGCCATGAGCAAAAAATTTACATTTGTTTCAGTTACAAATGAGATAATGGTCGGCATCCACTCAAAAACTCATCAATTTAATGATAAATGCACTCAAGATAACTTCGATTTGATGAACGCTGCTCATTAACCTAGTATTATTTTAAAATCTATCGTAGAAAATATAGTTTCCATATTCTTCCATTGACTTTCTTCATAATGTAGGTAGATACCTGTACATTAAATTTCAATCGAAAATTGATTTTTATTATATTATAACTAACACTGAGTACATGCCTCCATAAATCTGATATAATAATATATAATAATAATTAATCGGTTTTATGTAATGCCTCTGGTCTATATCCCATCAAAGCCATATCCATGCATAGGGAGTAAGTAAGAAAAAGTCCATTATCCCGATCCTATGAATTAATTTTTTTACCTCTGGTTGACACATATGATGGATGTCAAAGACAATGTCATAAAATGATATGATCATATAGGATAAAGCAAAATTAAATTGTACTTCTGTGCTAAATTTGAATCATCTCTTAGCTAAGTTTGGATTATGGCTAGTTTTGAGTCAGATTTTCTCACAATATCGTTGAACATTGAGATAAACGAAATTTAGGACAGAATCACTGGGAAAAAAATGCAAACTCGTCGACTTGAATAAAACCATAACTATTTCAGTCACTGTCGCAGCTAATGATGTGAATATGTTTTAAATGCTTTGTACTTTCTGAGGCAGATTCATTTAATTTCTGTTAACTCTAGAAATAAACAGCAGGCGCAGGAAATGGCTGTCAGGAATATAATTGGATTTTATGCCAATAACAGATGAATGATAGATATTTCATCATTCACATGTGTATACTAACTTGGTGCTGAAATTTTCAGTTTTATACTACCAGTATATAAACAAATAATAATTTAATCATAAGCTGTCATTCCATGGAATGGGAGCATCTCACTTTGCCGACGGCTATTATTTCCGGGGGTACCTGCACGAGGTGGCAATATTCCCTTACTTCAATCATTTGCCGCTTATAGTCTATTCCTCTTTTCTTTTGGTGTTTTAATGGTTTGTCCTCTCTTTTTGTAGGTTTTTAATGATTTGGGAACGAGGGTTTTGGAACCTTTGGTGCTGATTCAATGTTGATGTCAGGAAATAATCTATGTCATATTTTATTTATTTATTGATGCAAAATATACGTCTATCTCGTTATCCCTGAATATTCTCTTGAAATGTCTAAGAAACGCGTTAACCGCCCCATATTTTCTTCTCTGTGGTTGAACTCTGCCGCCACCAGTCAGTGTGGTCGATCATGTCGAATATATTTGGTTTTGAAGCTGCTATATAACCTTGAAGTTTTCTGTGCCACCCTTCGACGTGGTTTGTGGTCCGGGGGCCGGTTGTATTATAGTGATTCCACATGGTACGGGCTTCGTCACCTTCAATCCACTGCATAGTCACATAATGGGAAAACTTTGTCACGCGGTCGTCGATTGGGCGTCTGTTGTTTCCATCTATTCTTCCCATTCTTCTAGTACATTGAGCCAAACATCGCTCAACTGGTCGACGGGGACGAATGGTAAGGCGATGGCACGTCGAATTAAGTTCCCTATCTCTGACTCTGGTTCGTCATACTCTGCCTTCATATGACACGTGACTGTAGCATACTTATATATGCACTGGCTGTAGTGAAACATGCACCCTTTGAGTTGCGTTGTTGGAAAAATGTCTTTAATCGCGTCCTGTGCCGCTTTCTCGTATACTCTGTGAACACGGTTGGTGGATTAGGCTGGATGTTGAAATCGTTGGCCTTTTGTTTTAGTGTCTGGAAGAATCTGGTGTATGCTGCCTGATTCTTGTTCGACAGGAATCCATACACAAGTGGCAACATCTTGTTGTCGACGAACGCATGTATTGTGTACATCTGATGGTAGAGATGAGGACTCTTGTCGAAGGAACCGTCGCAGAACCAGGTGTCGGCGTCTTGAAGAAATTGTAGATTGCTGGCTGTCGCGAATTATAGCTCAATACGATCGCTCAATACGAATAACAGTTTACTACTATTTCACTGAGTGAACGTGAAAATCGCTCATCTGATGACGACTCATGTGAAATTCGTTTAGCGGCATGCTAAAACAACATTGCAAACGGGAGCCGGGAAAACTGTTATTTAATTAATAGACTATAGGCGCGATGATCACACCTTGCCAGCGATATTTTTGCAGACTCGTCGGCAAAGTGAGAATAAGCCCCATGGAATACTGTAAAACAATTGGCTGTAACACACTTTGCCATTAAATTTCTTGATTACTCGCCCACTACAGAAATGACAGCAGCGTCGAGTGACCGCGCCTAAACCGGGTGCATAAAATATGCATATGGAAACTGTTCGATACTTCCTATGATTTAACATGAAATTTCAGGGCTGCATCATAATTCCTTCGGGTAGGACTGTATGGACAATAACCGTACTAGCTGCAAATATTCACTGCTCAAGTGATCAGACAAATAAACAACGTGGCACATTTGCAAAGAAATGAAACACAGAAATTAAAGCTAACAAGGGTTAGTGTCACCATGTTTGAATATATCAATCCCAAGTGAAACTATACAGCTGCCCGATGCATGATCAGTTGCGACTAGCCAATAAAAAATGCTGAATTTCTGACGCCACTTAAAACTCACCTTCCTTTCAGTGCTTCTGGAATGTGAGATGTAACTTTCTTGTATCTCATCTCCTCTCGCTCTTCTTTCAGCTTCCTGCAATGAAAATTACACAATATTAAGCCGAATAAAAAATAGTTTACCAGTGAAGTGATGAGGCAGGTAGATATTTTTATTTAATATTTAATTTTTTTTGTGAGGAGGAAGGTAAATACATGTATATGTGAAATCATGATTTTAGTCCCATATTCATTAAAGACACTAAGCATTGACAATATACCAAATCAGGACAGATGTCCATCACATTTACCCTTAAAGTGATGTGAAACACTCCGGTAGGGTGATCAAATAAAAATGGAGAATAATCTTGTTCAAAATAGTTGTTGGGGGGGGGGGATATTTTATTTGAGTCGAGGAATCCACCAATCAAAGCTCAGTGATCAGATATCGATTTTTTAAATTTGTTATTTCTCGAAATGTTTAACTATATGCTTCCCAGAAACGAGCCATCAAACTAGTTGTCTTGGACAAAATTGTGGATGAGGATGGATAACTCAAAAATCAAGTGGTAATACGGCCAAATTTTGTGATACGAAAGTGATAATAGGGCCATATCGTTGAACAACCTGTTGATAAATATCACGTTTTGGGAAATTTTATATCATAGTTGACAGCGGTTAGCATTATTTTGTTGTAAGTAATCGATTTTGAACAAAAGCGTATTTTGAAGAAATGTTGTTGTTGTAACTTGATGATATGGGGACCGTCAGATCGGATTGAGTACCTTAAACAGCTGAGTGAGCTGACCTCATTACATACTTTCGTGTTGAGCGAGTGCCATGTGACATCACCTCAGCACAAGTGTGTCAAGGATTTGATAAATATATTAGCACATTGAGTGAATTAGTAGTCGTGAAGACTCGTGATCAGAACTATCTTCGATAATAACCAATGTGAGGGGGCACATTGCAAAATATCCCAATGAGGACGATTTGGGAAATATGTTTATAATTATTGTGAAAACCCACACTTATCCATGCACATCATTTCGAAGACTGTTCATAGTCTGTTCTGTAATTTTGTACACTGGTAATTTTATTTATTTTTTGCAACAAAAAAGAAGTTTGCATAACAATTAATGAAATACAGGGTGACACATCACTGCTGATTCGTCACATGATTGCACACACAACAAAATATGCTTGGGCCCCAAGACCCCAAGTTGGACTAGGGGGCGGTCTTATGAACACAATTGAGTAGGAAGAACTAAAAGCTTGTAAGTTGCTAATAGACAATAGACATGAGTCAATGAGAAATCTGGGACAAATATGACAGCAACTATTATTAGGCTTCAAAATTTATCATTTTAAAATGGGACATAACAAAGGAAAACATGCGTGGCTATTTGTACAGAATTTATGAATTTAGAAAGGAGTAAACATTGAAACATACTTATTAAGGTCATCTATCATAGCTTCTGTCTTCTTTACAGTTTGCTCCAAATCCCCAAACATTGGAGTCAGGAATTTCTGAAATAAAATACAACAACTATGTTATCATATAAGTCATACATCATAAATGTATGGAACCAAGATTGTGGAGACATGGCCATAGGGGAGAAACTAGTGTGATGTATGATTTTTTTTCCTGAAATCCATTGGACAGTGTCTCATGTTACGTCAAAGGAAGGTTTAATGTCTAAGAAGTTTTTTCCTTCTTCATGTTGGTTTCTAATCTACACGTATGTGGTGCTGCCATGATAGTGCCATTGTAGTGCCATGTCACAGGGTTGCACTTTACCGGCGCAGACTTCGATAAACGGATCCACTTCAGAATAATTTGAATCAGTATTTCCGAGTACCGGTAAATTAACATACCGCCAGACCCGTTTAATATCCCGCTTTTCACACAAGTCTGCCGATTTGATCCTAAACACCTGCTTATACCCCATAACGGTTTGGCAAATAATGTAAAAACAAACATTTATTTCACAAGTTTGCCATTTGTAACATTCTGTAAGTCTCGTTCCCATCGAGGCCAAGATTTCGTCGATGTCGGTGTGATTTCATAAATGCAACGACTCGATAAGATGGTTTATAGGGGCTTGTCTTGTCCCGACTCCAGTCTATTCATCATGTACTAATAAACGATAATGAGGAACCAATATATCGAAATGGGAAATTTCCACTCTATTCAGGGGATATATAGACGAATAGAGCTTTGACTTTCATTATCTATAAAATAATTTTGTTCCAACCATACATTCTATGAAAAAATTACTGGCACATTGTAAACAGGAAATTCATTCCCACATCCTATACATTATACGAGCGATAACTCTACATTTGCTGCTTGGGTTATTTCCGTATTGGTAAGCGACAGAGGATGCCACATTATTTTCAACCAGAATTTTTGCTGCTGTTTATACATTTTCAAATAATAACTATCGGTATGTGATTTCTTGCATCTATTACATGTATTTCATTCCTGGTCTCAAATTATAATGAATTTATTACTTAGAAAACGTATTTAGATCTTCCCAGGTATAAGTAAAATAGGGTTTCTGGACAATACATTTAAAATATCACCTATGGCTAGCTGATCCATGGTTGACCAGTCATATCCAATGACCCAATATTTTTAACCTAGCAGAAACAGTGCATGTCATGTCATTTGAGAACTCTATTCCAATACATATATATGTTATCCCTTGAAAAATATGTCCAGGCACATAGCAGGATAATCGTCTGGCTGATACTCATGATACAGCACTTTGATGGATTGAAGACTGATGAGCACAAATTTTCCCAGTTTGTAGCCTGCAGCTCTAGGATGCATAGCTTGCTATAACAGTTCATGACCATTGAAGCTGCTTAATATCTGGTGGTAGAGAAGGCAATCATCTGCAAATAGGCTGACATGGGATTTTACTGTGTCTGCTGAGTAGGTCATTGGTATGACGGGGAAAAGATAATGGTGCCAGCAAGGTCCTCTGGGTGTGGGGTACGCCTCCTCCCCAGCAACAACCCACCCCAGAACAATTCTGTTAAACAGTTATGTGGGTTAAATTTATAACTTTCAAAAATAATTTCAAAGAAGTCATGAATGTAGATTATATTTGCATATATTTATTTAAAATTCAATATTCATCAGTTTGTTAACCAGTATTTGTAACTGAATATGCATATTCACAGAAGGGTGGTATAAAACTTTTTTTTTTTTTTTTTTACTTTTCGTTATCCCCAAATAAAACAAGATATTTCTAACCTATAAATTGAACAAAATAATATATTCATTTATCTAGTTTTAACTTTGTCATCCCTGTGATAAAACACATAGGAGTACTGATGATGGGGTTATTGTTGTAATGTTTTATTTAAGGAATAATCTTCATTTCCTAATGTAATTACTGTATAAATACATATGGGCCGAATCATAATCATTCGCGATTTATAGTGCCCGCACTCCCGCGGCAAAGCCGCGGAAGCGAAGCGACCTAGGCTATATGTATGCGGATATGAGATATACTAATGATCTAATCGACTTTTTCGGCCCACTCTAAAAATATATTGAATTTATTCATAACTCAAGGGTCAGCCGAGTCCAAAAAGTATTGTTGGCAATGGCCGCCATTTTGTATTGATTAATACAACCTTGAAATGTGTAATTGGGCAAAATGCTCCAGGGCAAAAATAAAATTTTTATTCCGGTAAAGGTTAGCTATACTTCGTCATACGTAGAAACATCATGCTCCTAATGTCAAAGATATTTAAACAAGACAGTCAATGACTATGGGGTCGCTCACCAGACTGCAAAGACTGATAAGACTGGGACTCTGGGAGACCATAACAGTCTGCACTTTTTATAATCACTTTAAAAGAATTAGATTTAAACAGGATATGTGGCTAGAGAGACTGTAGTAAGTATGTAGATTGGTGAAAATCAACCTTGAAATTGCCAACTGTACACTACTGATCACCCCCCCCCCCCCCCCCCCC
Organism: Siphonodentalium dalli; assembly: GCA_032622095.1. Classification (NCBI taxonomy): domain Eukaryota; kingdom Metazoa; phylum Mollusca; class Scaphopoda; order Gadilida; family Siphonodentaliidae; genus Siphonodentalium; species Siphonodentalium dalli. Next base: position 197,509,610 of record CP136065.1, on the reverse strand, counting down.
CCCCCCCCCCTCCTCCAGCTCAACAAGTCCCCTCCTGACCGGGCACCAGATTCCCAAGTCTTAGGTTGGAATTTCACAACCGACGCCTCAAACTTTCTCAATTTGGAAATTTCCAATCTCACAAGCGCCTTTTTCTAAAACCATTTAGACATGTTTAAAGCCCAATTATCCATGGACCCAAAAAAACACAATACATGTATGTCAGACCAATCAGTCAGGTGGTTCCAAGGTAGATGTTTTATGAATTTGGTATTTCAATGATTTTATTAGACACAAAAGTGTTAACTCCCCATAGCCTGCCATTTCTTGACAGGTTGACCTCATTGTAACAAATCTGAATCTCAGTCACTAAAGGATCCTCCTGATTCCTCCATACTATATGTAAACTAAATAGTCCAAACTCTCTTGAGAAGACATTTTAAGAATTACTATAGAGACATATAGTTATGTCCCTGGTCCCACCATATTTAACCTGGTGACCCCATCTGAATAAATTAGAATCCCAGACACCAAAGAACCCTTCATACATATCATAAATATCAGTAAAATAGACCTGATAGTCCTTGTGAAGGAAGTATATTAAGAGGGAAACTGTCCTACGCTTGGTCCCTATTTGATCAGGTGACCCCATTTAAAAAAATCTGAATTCTATATAAGCCAAATAGGTCTTGCAAACATATTTTAAGAATCACTATGCAGTGAAATAGTTAAGTCTCTGGCTCTGCCCTTATTTGACTTTGTGATCCCATTTTCACAAATCTGATAAGGATAAGATTTAAGTTCCCCAGTTGAAGTTGGTGATATTCACCCATTGGGCACCTCATTTATGAATTTTATCTTCTGCAAATTAGGGGATATAGAAACTTCCTAGAAGGGAAATTTAACTAACAACAATGGAAATTTGATACTATAGATACTTCCCAGAAGATGAGGCCTAAGCAGAATGAGGTCTCCAGAGGGTGAATTTTGTGATGCTAGCCCAATGTGCGGGATAGCATCACAAAAACAGTGTCTGTTCCTACATTGTGCATGCCTGGCCTCAAGCAACACAATGTATTATACAATCAAGCCTTGAAATAGTGTGAAAGTGTGTCTGTCATTTGCAGAATGAGGTCCCCAGATGGTGAATTTAGTGATGCTATCCTGCACAGCGGGCTAGCATCACCAAATTCACCATCTGGGGACCTCATTCTGCTAGGGCCCCCAACTGCTATGGCAGACCTAGGATAAGATTGAAGTTCCCCAGTTGAAGTTGGTGATGTTCACCCATTGGGCACCTCAATTATGAATTTATCTTCTGCAAATTAGGATGAGGCCTAAGCAGAATGAGGTCTCCAGAGGGTGAATTTGGTGATGCTAGGCCGCTGTGTGGGATACCATCACTAAATTCACCCTCTGGGGACCTCATTCTGCAAATGACATTATTCCTGATATGAAGAATACATGAGAGATTGGGAATTAATGACTTCTAGCAGATCTGCAGGAATGTTTATAAAGTTAAACATATCAAGATTGACATGATTGTGTCCGCATATGTAAACAACAAGGGTGCTTCATTGATAACACCATTAATCTCCATTTAATTTATGAATGACATGAATACACTCCCTGGGGACTCTGCCTATAGCTACAGAAGAGTTGCCTTGTAATGGGAATGCACAGATACTAGTATTAAAAGAAATTTACTGAACATTTCTGTACATCTGTCTGTTCATCTTTTCTCCCAAACCCCTGATTTCAGAGGTACCTACTCTACTCCCACCCCCCCCCCCCCCCCCCCCCCGAAGATGTAATGTCACAAGTTCTTCAAAATTTTAATTAAATGTTTTTTAATTTATTTAAATAAAAAATATTTACCTGTGAGTTAGGAGATGAGATAGGGTGGAATGCTGTTGGTTGGGGGCAGGGTGGTAGTGATGGGCGGTTAACCGAGAAAACAACTCGGTTTCGGTTTTTGACAATAAACCGAAAACCGACCGACGCGATTCTGCTCAAACCGACATTACGGTTTTATTATATTTGTTTATTTTTCACTTAAATCTACTTATTATACCTCCCCAGGTACTTATTAGTTGATATTGTTATCGAATTATCGGCCTCTCTGATCAATATTATATCGGAATGTGTCCATTTCGTCTCAGATATGTGTTGTTATAATATCGTAGGCGACTGTTTTTGTTCTTTTTCAAAACATGGCCGAACAAAATAACGAACAGGGTTCAACAAAAAGCCCTGTTTGGAGTTATTTTACGCGTCTAACTGGAGACGACTCCAAAAAATGTCGCTGCTTAATATGTCATAAAAACGTATCAGAGCATGCAAATACAAGCAACCTGGCCCGACAGTCGAAAACTAAACCAAGTAAATGGTATGAACACTTTGATCATCTGGACATTCCGATGTGACGTAATCTGGGCAAACCATGTGCAGCTTGTAAACTATGTCGCAACATCAAAGCGATCACACCGCAGTCATTGAATGTGGGTCAATCATGCACGTGTCAAGAATTGTTACACAGTCAGGTCAAGGACGCCCACTGTTTGTGAATTTGCTGTTTGCGGTTGAATTCTCAGATACTATAATGCATATAATATGATAAATATGTTTTAAACATGTCAGAAAGGGATGAACATTGAACAGTGAAGATGGGGGATGTTTATTTTTTTAAATACCGAATTGTATCATCTTTATGATCTTATCGCATTGGATTCATTTTGCGTCGGCATTTTGTCCCGTTGTTTACCGGTGATCGCAGTTCCTTCCTCAAATATTCAACGTTATTGGGACATTATTGACTCTAATTACGGTTACTTTGAAAGTACTAGTATATACTCAAATTGTATGTATTTCAGTATAATTTCACTATCTAGTAAAAAAAAAACGAAAACCGAACCGAAACAGAGGTTTTTTCTCCCAAAAAAAACGAAACCGAATGTAAAAAATCAAAACCGCCCATCTCTACAGGGTGGGGGTTCTGGGTCATGTGGAGGGGGGTGATAATTTTTTTTGTATGTTATATTGATCAAGGAGTTTCTGAATTTTTTATTTTTTTTTTGGGGAATTATGGCCCTGGCTCCACCCCTATTTGACCCAGTGACCCCATTTGAACAAATCTGTACCCCAGTCATTCAATGACCCCACATACCAAATATAAACTAAATCGGCATAATGGTTCTTGACAAGAATTCGTTATAAGAATTACCAAGGAGGAATATAGTTATGGCCCTGGTTTCGCAACTGTTTGACACAGTGACCTCATTTGAACAAATCTGAATGACAATCACCTAGGGAACATCCACACCAAATATGATCAAAATGCAAAAATGTAATTTTTTGGTTTTTAGAGTTATGTCCCTGGCTCTGCCCCTAATTGACACAGTGACCCAATTTGAACAAATCTGATTCCCAGTCACCCAAGGTCCCTCAGTACCAAATATAAGCTAAATCGGCCCAATATTTTTGTAGAAGAAGTCATTGTAAGAATTACTATGAGTTATGGCCCTGGTTTCTCAACTAATTGACCGGGTGACCTCATTTGAACAAATCTGAACACCAGTCACCCAAGGACCCTCCATACCAAATATTAGCTAAATCGGCACAATGGTTATGGACAAGAAGTTGTTGTAAGAATTACTGTGGAGGAATAGAGTTATGGCCCTGGTTTCACAACTATTTGACCCAGTGACCTCATTTGAACAAATCTGAATGAGAGTCACCTAGGGAACATCCACACCAAATATGAACCAATTCGGTATGATGGTTTCAGAGGAGAAGATGTTTTTTTTAAAGTTGACGGACGGACAGACGGACGGACGGACAACGGACGAGGAGTGATGACTATAGCTCCACCGGAGACTTCGTCTCAGGTGAGCTAAAAATTGAATATAAATTAAAACAAAGCTCTGGTTAACAAAAACTGAAATTGCATGAAAAAGTTTTGTTTACATATTTTATAAAATTATTAAAAATATTTGCCCCGAAAGAGGATTCTAGAGGCCTTACTGGTCGTTTAGATTTTATCTTCAATTTTCTAACGGTATTTCCACCTAAAATATTGAAGAAATATTCTCAAAGTTCAAGGCCGACAAACGGAAATTATAAGTTCCGATTGAAAGATCGCAGAGTCATTTTAAGATTGCTTCTTGGGAAACCAGTAAAGGCGTCATGACATCAAGACGTACATCATGACATCACAACCTACATCGGCGCGCAAAATTCCAGACAGGACTTTATCAATGGCCAGACAGCTGAGACTCGTATTACACGGGCAGGCTAAACATCCACATTTACGTTTATATATGTGATTATTTACAATTATATATATATGATTTTCTTGTGTCCCGTTACGGTTTATCATCAAATCCTTCTAAAGATAACAATTCATCCGATAATCCCATGAACAGTAACAATTGGGCGCAAATTACATTTTCGTATGATCATATTAAAGGTTTGTGATCAGCACAAATGTATTTATACTGCGTAATTATATGAAAAAAATGAAGATTAATCCTTACAATTATTACATATCAGTAAAAATTATCAACTTTAAAATGCATTTTAAGTTGGAAATATCATTAAATAACAGGAAATTTATTCTGATTTGTCACGATATCACATGTTGCCAATGCAAAATTCCTACACTAAACGTACAGTTTCGCCCTAATGTAATTATCCTATTTAAATATATTAGCTCTTTGGAAAACTACTTAAATTAAAGGGGCAGGAAACCCTCAACAATTCAGGACGTTTATATATTTAGTATATCATCCATGGTGCGATAAAACACCTCTCATTTCTCAGTTATGCTCAAACACAACGATATCACATCGAGTAATACAAAACTCCCGTTAATTATGGCGGGTACATATTTATAAGATCATGATGTCATGGCCTCACTTCACGTTACACATCCTTTGTACATATATGTATAAAGGCTATCACAATAAATCATTTCGGCTTGTATGTTTGTTCTTCTGAGCAAAATCCAAGCAATCACAGCCTATTGAAGACTACATACATGTACCCGTATTATAAGCCAAAAATGATTTACGTTATATGAACAATTAATTTACGGCCAGTTATGGCCGCATAACATTTGAATGTGACAATCTCGGCCAAACTCACAAGACTTCTATATGTGCAAATATGACACCCAAACAATCTTTCATGAATTAAACTATAATTTATTCACAACATTCAATCTGTGGTTTTATTTATTTTCATATAAAAAATCAGACATACCGTATCTAAAAACAAAGTTACTGTATCACCCAGAAACCAAAATAATTGTCAAATTATAAGTCAACATTTAAATGACCATAACGCAAGTAAAAATAGGCGGACAGAACCCAAATTTGAATTTAACCTGTATTTTCATATAAGTAATCAACATACCAAATTTGAAAACAATCAGATAACTAAACCTAAAGTTCTCACCCGGATTCGAACTGGGCCTAGATTATCAAATTATAAGACGACAAGGACCATAACTGCGGTAAACATTGCCGCACCAAAGCTAAATTTGAACTCGATCTATACTTCATATGAGTAATCCATTTACCAGATTTGAAAACAATCAGATAACTAAATTTAAAGTTATCACAAAAATAATGGGCAAATTCTAAGTTGACAAGGACCATAACTCCAGCACTTTTTTAAATTCGAACTTGACCTGTATTTGCATGTGTGTATCCATATACTAAATTTGAAAACAATCAGAGATAAAAAATTAAAGTTATCAATCAGAAACAATCTGGGCCAGAGACAGACGAATGCCCTGTGAAGACAGACGGACACAGCTGATTTCTTCAGTTTCCCGAAAAAAATTTCAGGGAGACAACTAATTTATATTTACATAAATTAATAGTGACAAAAACATAACATTCACGTCAGACATCCAAACACATCTACATAACCACGACTAACAAAAATATACTATCAGAATGCTCAGGATTTTTTTCCTGTGACCTTGACCTTCAACTTCAATATGTACAAGTGGAAAAACATTTGTGCGTGACACATCGTCACCTCATTTATACTAAAGGAACAACTATGGGCAGTATGGCAAGTTTCAGCAGAATCCAATATTAGTTGCCATTATGCTGTGGTGTATATGCCATTCGGCCGCAGTGCTCAACTGCAATTAAAATCTCTAATAGAAGCAGCAGAACAGCAACTTGTGCAAGTACACCGCTGTGACAGTGGTATCCAGCTAACTGGGACCTTGGCTCAGAACTCGGTCAGATACCAAGTTTGTCAGGCTGAAAAGTCTCATTCGAGATCACTGAATCAAGATCCAAATACAAAATGCTAACTTCCCCCCATTACAACACTTGTCCAGGTATGTTGTCGTGGGTGCAGTATGCTGTCCGATCGGGCGCGGACATTAATGGCTGACCCGTGTACACGCCTCGGTGTGTGCACGTTAAAGAACGCTACTGGAGTCACCACAGGGTTATAAAGTTACTCGGCTGTGGTAGCACCTGGACCTCCACATAACCCTCATCACATTGAGGGCGATGGAGTATCAAGTAGATAGATAGATAGACATTAAGTCTTGTTGATGTTGTGTCAACAGGTTAACCTGAGTACAAAGTCATGCAGATGTCGATGCAAAATTGGGATGCTATCTGACTTGATTCTAAACGCAGATAATGTCAGTGGTCAATAACAAATCGAGCACCAACATGGTCATAAAATTCAGAATTCAATAAAAATTAGAATGAAAAAGAAAATATAAATGAAATTGAAAGTTGCAAATTCTTGAAAATTAATGAAATTGCAATGCTTACATCGTAATAGAGCGTCTCTATTTTGCCGTCTTTGTTTGGTTTTTGAGCATTTTCTTGCTCGTTCTTCGTAGCGTTCTCCATGTTGTCTGTCATTGTCTTGTCTTTGAAATTGTTTGTTTCCAAATTTACTGTTGACGCATGATCAGCCATTCATGTCATTACACGCTGGCAGTGGTATCAGGGTGTGTTCGATTGAGTGAGCATCAATGTTACGCACCGACGCTTCTAACATGATTGTACGACTTCGTGTCGAATAAAAGAAGAAGACAGCATTCTGTACTCCTCGACCTTTGACCTCTGAGGTCTGCGAAGAATCGACTTCCTAGGTTTAGACCTATTTTTGGGTGGGGGAGGGGTCTGCAAAATAAACATTCTTTACCGGGCACCCACCATTACCCCCTCCCCCACCACGTGCAATAAATAATTTTTTCTTCGAACAAATTGGGGACCACCCCCCCCCCCCTTTTCCGGGGACTGGACTCCTCGCCGGAAGTAAATTTCGCCAATATGAGGTCACAGTAACATAAATATGTTTTTTTTGCAGTTATAAATTCTTATAATATGTCAAATAAGGGCACAAAAGGTCTTTAGTAAAAAAAAAAATTGCATGAGGTTGTAAAAAAACGAGTTTTTTGCCCCTCTGGCCACCCACCCACCCCGGCAAACCCTTCCTGCAAATTTTTTACTACCCCCCCCCCCCCCCCCCGCCCTGTTCTTATGACCTATTTTTTATAATACACAGACCTGTATCGAGAGAACATTTGTACACTATTTACATATAACATGGTACATATATATACATATTATTATTATTATTATTATAAATAAATATAAATAACACATTATAAATATATATAACACTATTCATTTATAGTAATAATAGGCTTAGAAGTGTACATATAAATTTATGCACAAATACACACATACACACAGTTATTTCGAAGAAAACCATAGTCAGAAATGCATCTACATCATATTATCAGGCATATATAAAATATATTGCAGCTTTAATGTAGTCATTGTGAAAAATGTCTATGTAGGTAATGCCTATGTATATATATAGAGAGAGAGAATATTATATCCGCATAGTGTAGCTGAATAAAGAATTTATTTTTGCGAGTATGTGGGCATCTATTTGGCTCGCCTCTAGGCGAGCCAAATAGATGCCCACATATATACAAGCAAAAATAAATTATCTATTCAACTACATTATGCGGATGTTCGGTTTATCCACCGAACAAATTTAAATGTATTTTATCGCAATTTTTGTCAAAATATATCGCAAAATTCACAGGTTCCTTATATAGAAGCGATGACCTACTTATCGACTTTATCTGTATAGTAGAGGCTTATTAATTATGAAACAGTTTTGTATTCATGCAACTGCACCGCGAAATAGTCCGCTTTAAATCATTTCTAAATTATGCCGGAAAAATATCACAGCATGGTGTAGTTTCTAATAAAATCTAAATGATTCGCGTAACGTTCAAATCCAAAACTGAATTGTACAAGTATAGCAGTCATGTGAATTTGGATGTTTGTGCTTGAAACTTATTAAAGGTACTCAATCCGATCAGACGCTCCGAAATTACTATTTCTTTGGATTCGGGGGTAAAATATATTTGATTCGGGTCGAGGAACACACCCATCAAAGCTCAGAGTGATCAGATATCGATTTTTGAAGTTTTCTATTCCTCGAGATGTGTAATAATATGTGGCCTAGAAAAACGTGGTCAAACGGAGGGTCTCGGACAAAATTGCGGATGAAGATGGATAACTCTAAAATCAAGTGGTAATACGGTCAAATTTCGTGATAGTTTAGTGATAATACGGCCATCTTTTGTTGAACAAATTGTTGATAAATAACAAGTTTTTGGAAATTTGATACCATAGTTGACAGTGGTTAGCATTATTGTGCTGCAATAAATCGATTCTGTTAACTTAAAGGTACTCAACCCGTAAAGAGGGTCCCCATCTCAACAGATTCCAACAACAACAATCCGATCAGAGGGTCCTATATTACTATTTCTTTGGCTTTGGGGGGTAAAAAATATTTGATTCGAGTCGAGGAACCCATCAAACAAAGCTCAGAGTTATTAGATATTGATTTTTCAAATTTGTTATGTTCTCGAGATGAGTACCAATAACTGCCGTAATCTGCTCTGGATGTGTACCTCAAATCTATTCAAACAGACAAGGATGAATAACTCTAAAATCAAGTGGTAATTTTAACGCAATTTTGACGGAGTTCTGGGCCAGATAGTATTCCCGATAATGAAAAATAATAGATTTATAAAATCGATATCTAACAAATCTGAGCTTTGATGGGTGACTTCCTCGACTCGAATCAAATATTTTTGACCCCCGAAGCCATTGAAATAGTAATTGAGAGGAGTTTTATCGGGTTGAGTACCTTTAATCGTATTTTGAAGAAATATTGTTGTTGTTGTTGTATCTTGATGGTATGGTGACCCTCTGATCGGATTGAGTACCTTTAATGAATTGAAACTCTGAACTTTAGCAGTAGCTCTAGCAGTAGCACCAAGATCGGCAGTGCAAATGCACCAGTTTACGGAAGAATATCGTATACTTTATAGTAACATACTGCCAATTGCTTAATCAAGTTATAGACTTCACCAACTGAACATTGAAAAATTATATTTAAGTGCGTTTTTAGGGCGCATCGTGTGATCTTTTAGAAAGGTGTCACCACCGATTGCACGAAAATACGTTGTGGATGTTGACGTTTAAAGACGCTGTCACTAACAACGGAAACCAGCATGGTCCATTCTAATGATGCTCCATAACGTTGAACATTACGATCCAGTGACGTCATTCGCGAACTGCTGGAGGTTAAAGGTACTCAATCCGTAAAGAGGGTCCCCATCTCAACAGATTCCAACAACAACAATCCGATCAGAGGGTCCTATATTACTATTTCTTTGGCTTTGGGGGTAAACAATATTTGATTCGAGTCGAGGAACCCATCAAACAAAGCTCAGAGTTATTAGATATTGATTTTTGAAATTTGTTAATTGCTCGAGATGAGTACTAATAACTGCCGTCAATTTAGTAACCTGCTCGAGATTTTACGCCAAAACTCTATTCAAACAGAAAAGGATGGATAACTCTATAATCAAGTGGTAATAATAACGAAATTTTGACTGTCTTCTGGGCCAGAAAGAATTCCCGATAATGAAAAATAATAGATTTCTAAAATCGATATCTAACAAATCTGAGCTTTGATGGGTGACTTCCTCGACTCGAATCAAATATTTTTTACTCCCGAAGCCATTGAAATAGTAATTGAGAGAAGTTTTATCGGATTGAGTACCTTTAACTGTCCCAAGTTCTTGTAACCTTTCTTTCTTGCATATTTTAAGTTTATCTGTTTAGTAGAGGATGCTTTATCTGTCTAGTTGACGGATATAGGCGTGGTTTATCTGATGGGCTTTATCTGTATAGTAGACAGGGGTAGGAGGTGGATACAAATTGATTATATGCAAGTTTTGTGCATATGTGTATAGTATGTGCTTGGTGAGAGAGCATATGAACACATTTTTTAAATCGGACGTGCCAAACTAAATTTATAATAATTATGAAATATGTACACACATACGTCACGTATGATGTGTTCACAAAGGATGCATAATTATGTTCCAACTGGTTGAAAGTTTCATCACCAAACATGCAACGGCAATTGCATTGATACACCAATATATTATTGGTTATAACCAAACACCCATTGTCAACAAAATGACAAACGCCTTGACAATTGACATGTTATTATGTTGACGTGTTGCCAGCTCGGTTCTCTTATACGACATTAGGATTGTTTTCGGCTGGCACGTATCTTTTCAATGTTATTTGTTCTAATTTCTATCGAAATTGAGGTCTGCAATTGACTGACAGAAGCCAGTATACAGCGACTGAACACTGAATGATTTACACAAAATCTCGAGCGTCATTGTGAAATAATTTCCGACAAGGTTTCATTCTCCACCGAGTATGGAGACTAACTAATCATAATGCCTGGAAGGTTTCATAAAAGCACCACCTCAGAATTCCGTTAAAACAACTAATCCTTCAAATCATTACAATAACTGCGGCTAATCACTGACAGTTTCTCATTCACCACTGACACCATAAAACCTCTAAATGCGGACCAAAAATCTACTAATCGGATTAAATATGCGCCGGATATTTCGCAATAAGACCTTTAGTCTATATACCAACGAAGACATATGTTCAGTGATGATTATTTCCGACACCATCAATAGGTAATAAAGATATGTGTTATATACACAATGTGATTGTATCAATTCACGTATCGCGACGAGGCTAGTTTTCGTGGCTATATAGCGACGCGGCGACATGGTCGCCGAGTCGCTATGTGGCCACGAAAACTAGCCGAAAGCAATTACGCTGTCATAAATTTACATACTGCGACAATGAGACATCCACGAAGATACATCGGCGTATTCATACATACACCCTGCAAAAATCTAACAGTCTGCAGCCCACTAAATGTTGTATTCGGAGACAGCTGAGTCAGCCGCTGGTTCGTTAATTATCCCATATACGATTAGCTGCGACATCCTAACGAAACTCATTTCTCTGCATGATATGATCTCACTAGTAAAAACAAGTAACTGTATGCCCAGAGACGTGGCGATAGGGGGGGTGGGGGTGTCTCACCCCCAACTTTAGTAAAAAATGTCAATAGTTGGAAATTTCATACCTGCCAAAACATTAGTTGGAAATTTTACACCAACAATAGGTTGAAAATGTTCTTGTAGTTTGATTTTCAAACAATTTATTGGGGGGAATTAATTGTTTTTGACCAATATTTGTATATTTTCCTATTTTTGGTAAAAATTGTTGACTGAAATGGTCATCAGTTTGGAAATTATTCCAACCTTAGGGGGGGACAGTTTGGAAATTTCCTACACTTGGAAAGCTTGTGGGCTGGTCCCTCCCCCGTGGCCAGTCAAAAACTGCTAGTTAATTATAAAAAACAATATTGTCATACATTTGGTCAACATTGTCATTGGAATTGTCATCAGTTGGAAATTTTCCAACCTAAGTGGGGGTGTCAGGTTTGAAATTTCCAACTCTAGGAAGGTTTGAGGCTAGTCTAGATGCTAGGATTTTGCGATTTTCTTGTTCAGATTTCAAAATTTTGCACACCGAACCGAACCATGGTCGACCCGGTGTGTCATTGTCCCTCACCCGTGCAATGGCCAATACAAAACTGCTTTATTGGTTAAACTTGTGGACTGAAATGGTCATCAGTTGGAGAATTTTCCAACATGAAGGGGGAGTATGGGATTTGAAATTTCCAACACTATAGGAAAGCTTCAGTTGAGGCCAGTCCAGATGCTATGATTTGCGAGTTTTCAAAATGTTCTCACACCGGGCCGAACAACCATGGTCAACCCGGTGTGTCCTGCTTTCTTGTCCATAGCCGTGTGTATCTGGAGTTAGACCACTAGATGTTAGGATTTATGCAATTTTTCAGGTTAAAATATCCTTGAGCATTGAGGTGCAAGGGGGGGGGGTGGAAATGGAATTATGCAAAAACTTGTGTTTTGGTCTGATTCTGATTCAAGGGGGTGGGGGGTGTAAATGGAATTTCCCAAGGTGGACACCCCCCCCCAAACGGAGACCCTCTAGCCACGTCCCTGTGTATGCCTATAGTGTATAAACAGTACTTTGAGTATAATTCACTAAATGTATCATACGCTCACGTCGGAACTAAAAAGTCCATTGATTTGAGCCGCCAACATAATCCTAACAATAACAATTAGCACCAAGTTAACGAACCGGTGGCTGACTCGGCTGTCTCCGACTACACTTTTAGTGGGCTGCAGAACGAAAAATGTAGATAAAAGTTGAAATATAAGACTTACAAATTATCTGTTTATTTTCTTTTATTTGTAACTGGCATAGCTCACATCATGGAGAAGAATGTGTATCAACTTCACATATAAGCTATGCCAGTTACAAATAACATAAATTAAACAGATAATTTGTAAGTCTTATATTTCAACTTTTATCGAAATGTTTCGTTCTGCAATCCATTATTTTTGATCCATTTTGGTGCACCTGTTCCCGTGCACACTGACTCGAACGGCGCCACTTTTGACATATTTAAACCACACCCACCAATATATTCCTCAGATTATGGAGAAGATTATGTATAAGTTTGCTGCCTCTCCCCCTGTTCTGCCCCTGACAAGAACATGGTCACTTTATAAAATTCTAACCTGCACCATTAACTTACTAGTAAAAAGTTACCCTTGTTGGACCCATTCGGTGTCATCTAGATGGTCCTCTGTGAATTTCTATAAGACAGACATTCGCAAATACAGATATAGATAGTATCAAAACCAAATAACACGAGTATCGAAAGAAGACGTACAGTTTATAATTTGAGAAACTGGGAAGTGATCCATTCAGATCGGCAATCGAGGTCACCCGAGATTGAGCACTTTCGTCACCAAAAATTTGCTGTTTGTTTGGCATTCATTTAGGTATATTATTATGCATACAAGTCATGTTATGAAGTGTATATTGTAGTCTATTAGCAATATATGTTCCTAATTATAAGTTATATGAAAAATCTGTATCTGTATTTGTAATTTTGTTCTGCGTTGGATCCTTCCGGATATATCATATAAAATTATAACTTTTCTATAAAAATAAGTCCCCCTTATATACGTGTCACTAATCAGGTCTGGCAATTCCCAAATATAGCTACAATAGCCATAACTTTTGTTTAATGTTTAAATAAGTCTCTGTCACTAGTGTCAGTACGTGTCACTCATCAGGTCTGGCAATTACCACATGCCATAAATCATAATGCAGCCTATTGCAGGGTTTCCGCTAGGGAAAAATAAATGGGTCCGTTCCTGGGTGGGGGGGGGGGGGGGGGGGGGGGGGGCACAGTTCGGCGAGCGCATGCATACAAAAATGTTCCGTTTTACAACGGAGAAATACACATGCACATGCCATCAGCATGTCACATCTAATTGGCTAACGATGGACGGTAGTAAAGATTTCCTACCGACACAATCATGACGGCGGACGGTGCCTTCAGAAACGAACGAGGATGTCAACCAGTGTCCTTCCGTAAACGGTGCTCGCAAAAATGTGCATTCTCGGACTAAGCACCCAGCGTTTTTTTAAAGGTGATTTACTGAAATCTTAGGAATGTGGACAGACATGAAAACTTTGGTGCAATGTGGAGGCCAGTGCAAAGGTCAAACTGGGATCAGAGTGCTACATCGCTAGTCTCCCCAAGCTGCAAAACAGGGTGGCGTGGTAACGTCGCAAGAGCTATACATGTACTCTGACCTTCAGCCCAGAATGGCAGTCACGTTATAGTAAACTAATTAACGGATCTCTTTCCGGTGGTTTTTAGAACACCAAAGTGGGTGGAACATCCTGATATATAAGTTATAACTAAAATTGAGTGGAGTCGATTTGTGAGTATAGATGCGCGCCATACAAGTATACCCGTTAACCGAGGTCAAGGAGGAGTATAGCTCTTCCGACGTTACCACTCTTCCGTAAAACAATTCAGTCCCCTTGCTAAGCTAGCAGGGGACTAAACTCGGACTTTCAGCTTAAGTCTTCCCTTGCGTAATTGGAAATTCTAATTTATAATGATCTTACAATCGCTCTATATATTGGGCAACTATTTGTGAAGGGAATCAAGGGTTTTCCGGATGGGGTCGGAAACTTAAGGAATTCAAGGGCTTGGAAAATGTATTTTAGTATTCAAGAATTAACTCCACAGAAGGCAAATTTGGTGACGCTAGCAGACTAGCGCCACTAAATTCACTCGAACAGAATGTTCGAACAGTTTAAGTTATTTACAAAACTGGTTGATGTCGACAACAATCGGAACCGTTTTCTACGGCCATATTATTGCAACATGCTCAGCATTAATTCTGTGGTTTCCTGGAAAATCATTAGGCCCAGAAAAGTCAGCAGCTGACGCACGTGAAGCTCGAGCAATTCGGCATACCGCACGGAGTCCTGCTCAGCTTATTCTGATGGCATTGATGTTTTCCGCCTTTGATGTTTGCCACCTTTGATGTTTTGCTCCAATGTATTTGCGTGCTATTCTTATTGTTTTTTTCGGGAGATGGACTGTGTCGATTTCATTTTGTCAATATTAATGAAAATAAGTGTAGATATATATAGCCTGTTGACACAGACAAGACTGAATAAGTTTTTAATAACGTCATTTATTTGTGTATGAGCGGGATTTCATGCAACGACCGACGGGGGGAATGGGTCCGTGGGGCAGACCCGCAGCCGGCCTGGCGGAAACCCTGCATAATGTCTATTGATGTCGATGGATGAATCTGGTTGAAGAGAGATAACCCAAATTCCCAATCCAACATTACAAATTACAATCAATCATTTACATTTTTAAAAACATGGTTTGATTATACTCTTATTAAATTAATATTGTTTGCCATTTTCATGTATAATATTCCAACTTTTTCTTGACAACTGTACATAAATAGAAGAATATAGCACTAGTATATGGATGGATCCGAATCCAATATCACATAGCATAAAAAATTGCATGTGCTGCTTATCGTATGATTCAGATATTCCGCAAGCTGGTGCAACTGAAATGTTATCGCCAGTGGTTTCATAAGATGTAACAACATAATACCCCTCACCCTTAGTTGCAACAGCTTGCAGTAATGCTTTCATGCAATGCCAATTGGTAAAATATTGTTTTACGATAGTCATATGTAATGTAGCTATAATAGCAACATAATAGCTATTGAAGCTATAATTGCGAATTGCCAGACCTGCTCATAGTCCGTGAACCAGACATATATTATCAGAACCTACTTCACAGTCAAGCTCTATATTCATATAATATATTCGTGAGCAACTAGCTCTGTTAGAGTAGGCGATATTTTGGTGACTTCACAAGTCACGTGTCAAAACATCAACAAACCAGCTGGTAGGTAGAAAGGTGGAATCGTAGTGCATTTTCATAGAAAATATGATCACTTGTTTGAATAACAAACAAAGAGAAAGGGCAAACATAAAATCAGGGATTAGTTGTTATGAATGTTATTGTACTTTCCAATGGGCTCGAAAAGCATTAATTAATGTGTTGATTTGATCCATTTGATAAATACATGTTATCGCTGCAGTGAATTGATCTGGGGCGAAGTATCACGTCGAGTTCAAGAGGTCAGATCGCTGGATCAAACGAACCGCCGCAGGCTTCGAGTTTGATCCAGCGATCTGACCTCTTCAACGAGACGTGATGCGAAGCCCAGAGCAATTCACTGCAGCGATAACAGGTTTATTATATGACATGCTTTTTATTTAAAAAGCACAATTTCTCTCATTAATTATGAAATGAAACCAATTGCACACGCTCGCTAGTATCAAAAATAAAGAACTGTCCTGCTTTTTCCGGTCATGCGCAGTATGCGAGATAGAGAAGGGTGGTATGATATCGGATCAAACTGTAGCTGATCCGATGATCGGGAAATGATCACTTTACTATAGTGGTATTGGGGAATGAAAAACGATAGTCATATAATAAATACATATTATCACAACAGTGTGTTAATCCATGTCGTATCAGTCAAGTTGAGGTGGGCAGATTGCTGGATCAAACGAGCTGCCACGGGCAGAGAGTTTGATCCGGCAATCTGCCCACCTCAACGAGAGATGTGATGCGACGTCACGGATCAACTCACTGCTGTGATAAAAGGTTTATTATATGATGACCAGTTTACAATAATAACGATTTAATTACGATTGTTTTCACTTCAGCAGTTTAATTTTCTTATTTTCAACGGATAAATAGTCCGTCATCGTTAATCGGCACATCTCGGAAATTTCCATAGGAGTGTGATCTGATTTGATCTGGGGAAATCTCACTCAGTGTGATCCGATGATTTGGATTAGATCGTCAAACAATAGTGGTATTTAGGGAAGAATATTCATAGTCATATAATAAATATAAAAAAACATAAATGTTCAGAATAAATTAGGAGTGGGCTAGAGCAAATATTATATGCATAAATATTGTTATCGACGGATACGTGCAATGATAACCATTGTTTTTACTAAACTTGCTATTAGTTAAATCAATTTAGTACTAGAATACTTGAATAATATAAATTTCACATTTGAAACAAGTAAAAAAAAATGTACCTCACATGGTTCAAAAAGATACACTCAAGTAAAAACAAAAATAGAATATCCCCCCCCATCATGGAACTATAGAGATCGTTTGTTGTTAGTATATTCCAATATCGTATGCATAAAGAGCATCTATCTAAGTTCAAACTTCTGAATGAAAAGAGATGGAAAATAGCTGTCTTTGCGAAGTTTTTTTTATAGTACCTTTATAGGCCTATATACATACAATTTGTATAATTCGGTAATACTAGTACGTGTATATATTGTTGTATCTTGTCTCTTATTTGAAATTACATGTACAGACTTTATATGTTCAAACAGTACTATATGTGAATTAGGTCTAGTTAATCGAGAAAAACATGGGATAAGTGCCACTCATGTATGAGCCATGTTCGTTTAATTTATAAATTCATATATTTGGCATGTTTTCAATGTCAGTCTATCAACATCTATACGTAATGGGACACTTGAGTTAAAAGCTAGACCAAATTATAAAATTACACTGCACGATATAAATTTGATAAATGAAGCATTAGACATGATGACAACCAAATAATTAAACTTGATGATGCCTAGAGTGTGTATATTGGATTATCTGTGCGAATTTACTGTTTCAAATACAATTGCAGTAACGCCATGTGCACGTGTCGCAATATCCTCCAAATTGATACTAAATTGTCAGTTATGATCATAATTTGCGCCAATTTTCACATAAAAATATGTTCTTGTGCCACTGGAAGAACTTTACAATAAATATTTCACGTATGCAATGAAAGTATAGCATGTTTTATTAGACGGCATTGTGTGTTTCTGTGTTATAAAATCTTTTTAACAGCTAGGCTTTGTTTTGATTGCTTTTGCCTACCAGCAGCCAACACATGTGGTTTGTGTATGTAGACTGTACTATATGACCTGTATCTCTATCTGTATAGTTTACAAGTAGTAGATCGAGCACCCAATTTGCCCCAGATTTTTTTGGCCGAATCTGTGATTCTTCACCACAGTAGGGAACTTTAACATGCACACATTGTTGCACACAGGACAGCCATTTAGTGTCAGCTCCCAATCCGATGGTGTGTCCAGCCTAATGTCATCACTGGTCACAACATTACGAGAAGAGCGGATATAAAAAAATTATCCCAGTACATGTTATTTTAACATTTTGTCTGAGATTCTCTTTCGTCTGGAATTGTTCTCACAGCACTGATCATGGCATCGATGGTTGATTCGTAATATCTATGATACTGGCGATGCAGATCATGAGATGGTGAAACAAAGTCCGATCGATACTATGTCGGATTCGTACCTTTGACCGTGTTGGAAGGTGTCACTCAGATGTCGGCCCACAAACCAACTGAGCTATCTGCTCCTCCTCTCACAGAAGAAAAGTCTCTAGAGTAAAAGTGACTAAAAGTAAAACAGATCTATTGGAGGCCATTTTCACATTTATTAATAATTGGACTTGAGCGCAATTAAATTATGCTTAACTGTAATTCTCTATGAGTCTACCCAGTTGTGCTTAAGTGCAATTTAATTGTGCTTAAGTTGCCTTAAAGGTACTCAATCCGATAAAACTCCTCTCAATTACTATTTCAATGGCTTCGGGGGTCAAAAATATTTGATTCGAGTCGAGGAAGTCACCCATCAAAGCTCATATTTGTTAGATATCGATTTTAGAAATCTATTATTTTTCATTATCGGGAATTCTTTCTGGCCCAGAAGACAGTCAAAATTTCGTTATTATTACCACTTGATTATAGAGTTATCCATCCTTGTCTGTTTGAATAGAGTTTTGGCGTAAAATCTCGAGCAGGTTACCAAATTGACGGCAGTTATTAGTACTCATCTCGAGCAATTAACAAATTTCAAAAATCAATATCTAATAACTCTGAGCTTTGTTTGATGGGTTCCTCGACTTGAATCAAATATTTTTTACCCCCAAAGCCAAAGAAATAGTAATATAGGACCCTCTGATCGGATTGTTGTTGTTGGAATCTGTTGAGATGGGGACCCTCTTTACGGATTGAGTACCTTTAAGCGCAATAGCCATAGCAACTTTTCACCCCTCGAAGATCAAATGAGGTTCACAATCATGTTTGGCTGGTTGTTTTATGTTTTCTAAAACAAATCTCACTGGATAGTCATCCTACAGACCATTCTATAAGAATTAAAGGGGTTTTGTTTAATGGTGATCATTAATTGCGCTTGTAATTACAGAGTTTTTATGTGTACCCATACCATAGTATGGTGCACATAATGTCGGCATCCGGATTGACCACTCGTCGTTAGTCTGTCGGTAGACACTTTACGAATGGTGCGATAGCTCAAACATTTTCTAATGGATCAGAACCAAATTTTGTATATGAGTTTCTCAGACCAAAATACAGATCGAGTTCGAATATGGGTTTGATCCGAGTTTTTTTTTACGGAGTTATGGCCCTTAACTTAGAATTCATGGATGCTACGATAACTAAAAAAAAAGATGCGATAGCTCAAACATTTTCTAATGGATCAGAACCAAATTTGGTATGCGAGTTTCTCCACCTAAAATACAGTTCGAGTTCGAATATGGGTTTGATCAGATTATTTTTAATGGAGTTATGGCCCTTTGACATAGAATTCATGCATGCTTCGATAAATCAACCAGTTTTCATCTGATAGGAAATTAGGAACCAAATTTGGTATGTGAGTTTCTCAACTCAAAATACAGATCGAGTTTGAATATGGGTTAGATCCTGTTTTTATACCAGAGTTATGGCCCCTTTTCAACTAAGAATTGAACAGATTTGAGATTTTTATGCTTACAATATATAACCATAGCAGCTTACAATTAATTATCTGTGATATCAGTACCCTCATAATGTTAAATGAATTGCGCTTAAGCACAATTTAATTAAGTTTGTGTACAACTAATTGAGCTTAAGCGCAATTCAATTGTGCTTAAGTCTGCTTAAGTCCAATTTTTTAAGAAGCGTGAAAATGGCCTTGCATTCAGTTCAACTGCCTAAAAATACTTCCAATCTCTATGACCAAAAGCTCTGATCTGAGTATAGTAAATACATGTAGATTCATGAGCTCAAGTTAATGTTGAAACCCTAATATATCTTTCCAATCATCTCTACATGTGTACAGACGGTTTTTCAGTTCTAGATAGTTGATTTCCAGTTGGTATGGTTGAAGGTATGGGTTAAACATCTGCCGATCGTGAATGGCCTCTCACGATCGGACTCTCGTTCACAATTAGCTCCGAGTGACTAATCGCCATCTCAAATTCTCCATTTTGTTTGGGCATCCAGGGAAGGACACCAGTGTTCTTAAAAAAAATTCATTCTGAACATATGCACTTATTTTCCAGTGGTGCACTGTCCAACCGGCTCATGGCCTATCAGTGTAAACAGCAGCCTGTCAGTGTGTCCCATTTAGGCCTATCAGTGTAAGAATTCAAAGAATCACAATCACAAATTGACTGAATATTAATGAAACAAAATGATATTGGAAATGTTTAGTTAACCTGGTCGAAGAGTCATCTGGTGACGTCCAGTTCGACTGGGGGGTAATGTGACTTCCAGGGGGTAGGTAAACTTTTCAAAAAATTGGCATTCTAGTGTGCTAGCGTAACTCCTTTGCATAACTTGTAGACATTTTGTTGAAATCCTGTCAGCAGAATGTATCAGAAATACATGCAAATAAAAAATAGTGTGATCATCTGCTAATTGCATAACTTGTAGATATTTTGTTGAAATCCTGTCAGCAGAATGTATCAGAAATACATGCAAATAAAAAATCGAGTGTGATCATCTGCTAATTGTACAGTTAATGTGTAACAAAAGGCTCTAATGGCAGTGCATTATCAAACAATGTAATAAAACAGTAATGAGGATTAACACTAATGAATCCTTTGTCTGTCATGAGGCTGAATTGTAGATGGTAGGTAATGGTATATTGATTATTGTCAAGTAACAATGGTGGGATTAAAGAAGTCTAGACACAGTATTTGAAGGTATGGACATAATAATTATATAGACATTGATCCCAAACTTCATATGGCTCTTCGGGTTGACCGCCAGTATTACTTGGAACATTTGAACTTTCTGAATTCCTTATCGCTCCATTGTCAGTATTACATTATCCCCTTTCCATGTTGAGGTACAGTGTCATTGGCACTTTCATTCTTCAATTTAATCATAAAAATGATGTGGTTACCATCAAAGTTTCAGACTGAAAACAGCTCTACATTTTTTCCCATGGTCTACAGGTTCAATTTTTCCATGGCAGCTCAGGGGGGGGGGGGCTGATTTTTTTTTACGAGACATCAGGTGGGGGGGGGGGGGGGGGTGGGTACCCGAGGCCGGAAACAGTTTTTGACCACCTTTTTTGCATTTTTTTTTCATTGACATATTTTCAACTGTTTTAAACATATTTGTTTATTTGTTGTGGCTTGTTGCAATATGAGAAGCACTAATACATTCAATATTGTTATAATTACCCCCATAAGTTGATATAAAATGGGAAAAATAGTGAATATTGTGGGGGTCGGGTCCCAAAATTTCCATTGATTTTTTTTGCGCGCAATTTTTTTTATTGTGTCTGTTTCAGCTTGCTTGGCAGTTTTTATATTGAAAATTGTCTAGTTCACGGTGTAGATCAATAAAAAAAATACCTCAGATAGCTCTAGGGTAGGGTGAACTTAATGCAGTCTGACAATATCAGCTAACAACTCATGACAGAATATTACAATAATTCTTATACTTTACTCATACAGTTAGTTGATGCATGAGTGTAATGTATGAACTAAATATTTGTATCAGTGTTTGTATACTAAATTTATTTTTAAATATACTTTTGTCAAATAATTATTTGAATTGTCAAATTATTTGTTTCAGTGTTGTTGACAACCATCAATAAGTAAATAAGTAGACATGAAATAAAGTTTTAATAACATTTATTGAAAGAAACAAAAATATAACCTTCCTTGGATAGTCTTCTGAAAAGTATAAAAATATTATTTAAATAGATGTGAAGAGGGGGCCAGGACACATTACAGTTTTGTTCACTTGTAATTATTATATCCCATAATTACCTGCATATACTAGTATGTAAATGACACTTAATGTCTAATTCAGGCTAATTTGAAAATTATCAAAGAAGAAAAATTAATTTACTTAATTATTGTATATTTATAAGATGATGTGCATGCAAGGAGGTCTATGTTGAAGGCACACATAAAGGTCATGTACAGAATGTGTGTGAATTTATTATTGCACATGAACTCCATCCAGTACATGAAAGTTCAGCTCTGATTGTCCAAATGAATCTCAGTAATATACATCTGTGTATATGGATTTGGCACTAAATTGACCATCAACGTTCAAACTCAAAGGGTTAAGCATTATTTTAGGCCTAGTTCTAAGTCGTAATGCGAGGTCGGGTCGGTGGTCATGCAGGCATACATAAAAGTTAATTCGTACACTGGTTCATATGCACATTTTCCTTTTTGGTATTACTATAGGCTCTAGGCCTACTAGTTGATGCTGGTTGATGTCTGAAAAAAGATAAATTTAAGTTTGTGTATTTTTTTATTCTACTGTAGGCCCTAACACTGGCCCTAGTTATTTTTTGTTGTCATTCCAGGGGATTCAACATATTTTTCACCTACTCCCCAGCTGTACTCACACAGATGAATAGGCTGGGTTATAAATTTACCAATATAATCACATAATATTCTACCTTTGTTGATTGCTTAGAGTTCAATTTTGCACATGTTTGTTAACAGGAAGTAACATTTAATTTGGTCTTTCAAAGAAGGGACCAATATAGAGCGGTTGGTCGTTTTTAGCTCACCTGAGACAAAGTCTCCGGTGGAGCTATAGTCATCACTCCTCGTCCGTCGTCCGTCCGTCCGTCCGTCTGTCCGTCTGTCCGTCTGTCCGTCAACTTTAAAAAAAACATCTTCTCCTCTTAAACCATCATACCGAATTGGTTCATATTTGGTGTGTATGTTCCCTAGGTGACTCTCATTCAGATTTGTTCAAATGAGGTCACTGGGTCAAATAGTTGCGAAACAAGGGCCATAACTCTATTCCTCCATAGTAATTCTTACAACAACTTCTTGTCCATAACCATTGGGCCAATTTAGCTAATATTTGGTATGGAGAGTCCTTGGGTGACTGGTGTTCAGATTTGTTCAAATGAGGTCACCCAGTCAATTAGTTGAGAAACCAGGGCCATAACTCATAGTGATTCTTACAATGACTTCTACTAAAAAAATATTTGGCCGATTTAGCTTATATTTGGTACAGAGATACCTTGGGTGACTGGGGTTCAGATTTGTTCAAATGGGGTCACTGGGTCAAATAGGGGCAGAGCCAGGGACATAACTTTAAAAACAAAAAATATAATTTTTGCATTTTGACCTTTAATTTTTGTTTAGGACACATCACAGCCTCATATTTCTTACCTAGATTTTTCTTAGCATGTTCTTCATCTGTATGTATTTTGGTATTGTTTATTTAACCCCTTCCACTCTTGTTTTGATATAGAATTCATCCAAGACAGGATTACTCAAACATTTTTCATCTGATCAACACCATATTTGGTATATGAATTTTATATACAGATCAAGTTAAAATATGGGTTTGATCCGATATATTTTAACAGAGTTATGGCCCTTTATAATTCACACCCCTTTGCTATGCACTATTAATTTTTAAGAGGACACTCAAGCCTGTATTATTGAAAAAGCCAATTTATCATAGTGTGGTCACCCGATCCTCTTGCTGAATACTGCTTGCTTCAGACCAGTTTACCATCTGTCATTACAAGACATATATATCTGTAAAGGTAGGATAGGATAGGATAGGATAATTTTATTTACAATATACACACATGGAAAGTACAATTACAAATAAATATAATATTGATAGACTATACATGTATATTGCTAGGGGTGATATAGTCATGACTGACTGTCTTCCTATCACCCCTGGGTGTGGTGACAGATTATATGATGAAGATGGCCGAATTAATTTGATTGTTTTTAGGTTACGTTTATCGTGTGCAGGTACAGGTCATTAATTATATAAACTGGCCAGATGACATGTATTATTCTAATCTAAACATATCTGTAGCAATTTAACAACAAACTGGTGCTTCCATTCAATGTTAGGTGATGACTGACATTCAATGATACTGTGAATGGCTTTGATTTCTTCAAGTCTGGAAATAGTGTGTCTGACATTTACATAGTGAGGTCCCCAGATGGTGAATTTAGTGTTGCTACCCCATACATCATGCTAGCATCACCAAATACACCCACCAGGGACCTAATTCTGCTTAGTCCTCATCTTCTGGGAAGTATCCTAAGTATCAAATTGACAGTTTGATTTAGTAACTTTTTCCACCTGTTCAGTTTCAATGTCCCCCTAATTTGCAGAAGATAAAATGCATAATTGAGGTGCTCAATGGGTGTGTATCACCAACTTCAACTGTAGGACTTCATTGATTTAGTCACTTTTTTCCACCTGTTCAGTTTCAATGTCCCCCTAATTTGCAGAAGATAAAATGCATAATTGAGGTGCTCAATGGGTGTGTATCACCAACTTCAACTGTAGGACTTCAATCTGTTCCTTGGTTCTATTGGCCATTGAGGCCTAATCAGATTGAGGATGAATTTGGTGATGCTAGCCTGCCTTACAGAATATTGTCATTAAATCCACATTTTTGGGACCTAATTCTGCAAATGTCAGACATACTAAATTCAGGTTTGGCCATTTCATATTATTGTTTTAATCACCACTTATCCAGATGAAATCATACGACTAATATTCAAATAAAAATGGGGGGGGGTATATATTGGATTAAATTTGTCTTCTATCTGGCATTTGCAGAATGAGGTCCCCAGAGGGTGAATTTAGTTATACTACCCTGCACAGCAGTCTAGCATCACCAAATACACTAGCCAGGGTCCTCATTCTGCTTAGGCATCATCTTCTGGGAAGTATATAGGCACTTAAATTGACATTTTTACTTACTTTAGCCCTTCTGTTTAGTTTCTATATCCCCTAATTTGTGAATATAAAATGCATAATTGAGGTGCCCAATGGGTGCACATCACCAACTTTAACTGGAGAACTTCAATCTAATGCTATGTCTCCCATAGCAGTTGAGGCCTACACAGAATGAGGTCCCCAGAGGGTGAATTTGGTGATGCTAGCCCGCATTGCAGGATTGTGTCATTAAATTCACCCTTTGGGGACCTCATTCCGCAAATGTCAGACAATTTGTTCAGGCTTGTCTGTTCGAATATTATGTTCTTAACCACCAGTATCCAGTTGAACTCATTATACCCTGATTTTGCAAAGAAAACTTGGGGGGGGGGGGTATATTGGATTGAATTTGTCAGTCTCTATGTCAGACTGTTCTCCCATCCATCCATCTGTCATTATGTCTCTATTTGTCCATCAATTGTTTTCTTCTCCAGATACATATTAAAGACCAAATGGGTTTATATATTTAGGTGTGGATGTCCCCCAGGTGACTCACATTCAGATTTGTTCAAATGAGTTCATCAGGTCAAATAGGTGAGAAGTCAGGGCCATAACTCTTTCCTTCCATAGTAATTCTTAAAACAATTTCTTCTCAAGAACCATCTGGACTATTTAGATTATGTTTGGTATGGATGGTCCTTCGGTGACTGGGGTTTAGATTTTTTCAGATTTGGGGTCATTTTAGGAAAATCAGTTCAGTTCAACTCTTAAAATCTAATGTCTGAAATTACCAAATGAATGGATCTCATAGATGGGGATTCACGTTTGTTCAAATAGGGGCGGAGATAAGAGATTTAATTACCAACCAGCCACCCTACCCGTGCTCCGGTGGAGCTATAGTCATCAGTCCTCGTCCGTCCATCGTCTGTCCGTCCATCCGTCCGACAACAATTATTTGAACATCTTCTCCTCTGGAACCATAAGACCAAATGGGTTCATATTTGGTGTGGATGTTCCCTAGGTGATTCTCATTCAGATTTGTTCAAATGCGGTCACTGGGTCAAATAGTTGCGAAGCCATGGCCATAACTCTTTCCCACCATAGTAATTCTTTTAAACATCTTCAGAACAATAAGACCGAATGGTTTCATATTTGGTGTGGATGTTCCCTAGGTGACTCACATTCAGATTTGTTCAAATGAGTTCACTTGAAATAGTTGTGAAGCCAGGACCATAACTCTTTCCCTCCATAGTATTCTTAAAGTGACTTCTTCTCAAATACCATCAGGCTATATGGGTTCATATTTGGTATGAAGGATCCTTGGGTGACTGGGGTTCAGATTTGTTCAAATCAGGTCACTGGGTCAAATGTGGGCGGGGCCAGGGACATAACTCCAAATTTTTTGTTTTAGATTTATCTCTTTAGATATCTACTTCTTTTAAAGTGATTATGAAAAGTTCTGACTGTTGTGGTCTCCAGAGTCCCAGTCTTATCAGTCTTTGCAGTCTGGTGAGCGACCCCACAGTCATTGACTGTCTTGTTACAGAGGGGACCAACATAAAGCTTTGATGTTTTGGGGTGGGTGTCTAAAATTTTATGAAAAAAAAATGCAAGAAAGGGTGGGTGAGTGTAAAAAAATGGAAATGTAAAAAAAAGACACCCACGTCTTGCAATTTTTTTACCCCCCCCCCCCCCCCCCCCCTGGGCAGCTGATTAAAAATTTGAATCAGCACAAATGAAACAATGTCAAATTTACTGAAAAATTAATAAAAACTAAAATCAGCACAGAAACAACGAATTTGTTTGGAAATCTTCCGGTGCTTATGTTTTGAGATACATGTACCTCTTACCAAATTATGTATACATAAATTTTTCATGACCATCAATGTTGAAATCAATTCAAATAATCCAACTCTGCGCAACCATTAAACATCAACATATATTATGATAAATATAGATCGATGCTTTAAATAATCAATTGATGACCGTTATCTTTCTCATGAATAAAATCTTGGAATTGCTTATATCAAGAAAAAGAAATTCCATCTAGATATTAAATGATCTTCATGTACATGTATAATAACAACCACAAGGCGCGCTTCGCTCACTTTGGTGATTATACTTAGGCGCAGGTGAATGATGATGTCATATAATATTTTCTGTAGCGATACGTCAAATTCTGGTGTCATGTATGTTTTTTTGTGAAATTGACGCGTGACTTTTGGTTAGCAACTGTCCGGAGTTTGTTAAATTGTGGAATTGGCAGTGGACCAACAATATGAATATAGAATTAGCTTCTTCACAACTTCCGAAGAATTCCCATGTGATTTAGTCCTATGTCTATTAGTTTCATTTAGACCAATTTCATTGGTTATCTTAAAGATACGGGCGGCGTTGGCGGTGGGTATGCTGTTAAAATATTCAGCTCCGTCAAAAACCATCATAAACAAAAATAATAGTAAGATATAGACAGACTTTGTTCGTATGCCAATCAGAAATATGGCATAAACAGTGTGTTATTGTCAATTTTTTCCCATTTGTTATGTAAACAAAAGCAAAAAACGTTATATTACCTGGCTTTTGTTTAGATCCGGATATTGTAAACATAAAAAGCGTTAATTGTTACTGTTTTCCTGTTATGGAAATAATAAAGAGCGTTTATATCATTTGTGTATGGTTAACCAATAGAAGTGTGCTGTGTTATGTAAACAGAAACAAAACTTGTGTAACACGAGAAGGTTCTTGTTTATGTACACAATCGTACGTCTTGACAACAATATACTATTTACGTGCTGATTATGTTTGGCATATGAACAAAACTATATATATTTTAATATTCCTTCCGTTGATGGCGATTTGAACAAATATGAATATTTTTGCAACGAACGCCGACCATGCCTTTAATGACAACAAATGAAGACGTCATGGCACGGTTCATGACACCATTTACATCATTTGGCTTTTTGGGCCAGAGAACTCACTGACTTTCCGGGGGATGATAGATATTTGTTTATAGGTATGAGTCTACAATAAGCTTAAACTTATGGGAATGGTGTTATTAGCTTACTTTGATTCTCACTTGGCAGCCATATCTTACCATATATTATAGCTAGATATAGCTATTATATAGCCATGCATACCATTTAAATTATGCTATACATGTACTGCACAAATTAGCACATGTATACCATATATGATGACTCATAACCTATGCTGATACTTCTAGACTGGTATTCTGATACCGTACTTTCATGTTGTTAGGATCAAAATATTGTCCTATAAAGCACACAAATTTTCATAGTAATGTGATACATATATATGTAATATTGGTTTCTGATCTATCTCCAACTGACTTTTAAGACTGGATAGTCTTCGTAATTAAACCCATCATAAGTATTGGGGACCACTTTGGAAATAAGAGGGATTTTTTTGTCCTTCTTTCAGTGTTATCCCTGGTAATGATATATTTAATTATAGAGGCTGACCAGTATTAATAATAAAATTTATCAATATTAATACCACCGATTAACCATCTTAAAACTTTGTTGGTTAAATCTCTTTTTGGTTATATACATCTAAATAGTGAGCTATTTTTATCACTCACTTACAGATATATGTTAATGTCGACCGCAGTTCCATCCATATTCATATAATTTTGCTCATTCAATTTGTATACATGTGTCAACTTTTGTATAAAATTGTATAGATATATGTATCATTACCAATAAATAATCTAATCTAATCTAATCTAAAGAGTCCATACAAGATATTGCACTTGTCATGTCATCTCCACAGTCTCGATGACTTGGCCAAGCTTTTCCGCTTCGCTGAAAACATTTCCTCAGCGAAGCGGAAATGGCTGAGTCATTGAGAATGGTCCTTTCCGCTGCATGATGTTACATTATAATTCTTAGCATTATGTGGCCAATAAAATAAAGCAAATTGGAGGCAGGAATAACAATATATCCATGTGACATGCCTATGTGATCGCCGTGATGCAAGATTATGTATAGTGTAAATGTCAAGTTGGGTACCCACAACACATTGTTGTAAAGCAGGTTACACAGCACACCAAAATATGGCGACAATGATCCCTTCATCTTTATGAGTATAGTGGTACCACGCATAATTATCATCCTATGATTATTGTAATATTAAATCACCACAAATTCTGTGGTTGCTCCACTACGTGTCACGTACGGCCATATTATGGATGAATAACATGCATTTGAAAAATTACTTTGTGCATGTACCTAAAGACAGTGAAATTTTTATACAAATATAAACATGATTTTTTAAATCTTGAAATGTTTCATAAAATGTATAACAATTTACATTCGGGAGCTCTTCTGATATACAATTTGAAATATAAGGAACTAATTTTTTTTTTGCAAACCGCATCTACATTCCAAACAGAATAACATTAATCATGCCAATATAAATTATTTTAATAAATTTGATATCCATATCTATAGTCAGAAAACAGTGTCATCGTTTTAAACGAATTACATGTAGTGAATATTATTGGCGCAATAATTGCCAAAATGTTTATGTCCAATAATGCGTCATGATAAATAGTAAATATTTACATTTGTGTATTGTTCAACCTTTGTGTTCTCTGAAATGGTACAGTCAATGTGGTGGAAATTTCCATAATCTTAGTTCATTGCTACAGTAATGCCCTAATTAATCGACTGCTTAACCACAGCAGAATTATGGGTAACTTTTCATGATTTAGTCGGAAATATGGCTTGTTGCCATTCATCGGAAAGCTCTCCCCGAGAGCTTTCCGATGAATGGCAACAAGCCATATTTCCGACTAAATCCTGAAAAGTTACCCATAATTCTGCTGTGGTTAAGCAGTCGATTAATTAGGGCATTACTGTACATTCTGCCAATAGGGATAGTGTTTGAATACTAACTGATTAATTTTATTCAATGAAATAAGTCAACAATATGTCTTTAACTAACATTTTAAAGTTTATGCTGCCTGTGGAAAATAGGTAATCTTAATATTTATCTCCCCAAAATTGCTTCATTCCTGAATTGAATAGGTCACATACATATCGCTAAATCCCTGCTTTGACTAAGTCACATATTTATTGCTACAATCTTTTCTTGACTTTTATGTAATAACATGCATATGTTCTGTGAAGAGAATAGATTACACCTCTGGCTAAAAATCTTTTTTGATCCAGGTCACACATGACTCGCTGGATTACCTCAGACATGCCAGAGCGACTGCCCCTAATTCACCTATTTCACTGGTTATTGTATTATCTAGTGTTCCCTGTTTTATATAACAGTCCTATTGTCTGGCCAGCTGTTACATGCCCAACCTGTTTCATCAGAACAGGTATTACCATGTTTATAATGAATATTATCCCCTATAAGTCAATTGACTTGAAAGGAAGTAGGGCCTGAGAACATAAAATCTGCCACATACTTCATACATGGACTATTACTGGCGTTATTATTGATTGGGAGTAAATGGCTTGATTCAAATGGATGTTTGTATTGTGCACATGTGTCAATAAAATTCTATTCGGAGTCTCTTATTGTCTGACAGTTGACTGAATTTAACAATATTCTTATTTTAAATGTAAGTTAAAATGTATGTTTGATCACCAATATGCAATGTAAACCATGATTAAGTGGGGGGTAAAGTGGCAACATTTAAATGGGTAATTTTTATTAATTTTCAGGACAAGATTACTCAATATTTACAAACCGTAGAATAATACATCTTGTCTTGTTATAATGTTTGAGCATATATCTAGTGACAATGCAAAGCAGATTTTTCATTTTATGTTTTGTTTCGTGACTTTTGATGGAAATATTATAAACAATGATAAACAATGGTGGCCTACTTTTTAATAATGTCCAATAATATCCAACCTGGGATGAAAATCTAAATTCCGCTTCACATTGTCACTAGATAAGTCTTCAAACTTTCCAAAAAGGTATGGCATTGTCACCTGCGCTTTGTAAGATTTGATCAATCTCTTCTCAAAAATTAACACTGAATTCCCCATCCTAATGTTTCCACTTTACCTCCCTCTTAAAATTGCCTGGCATTTATACACTATGACATCATCATTTTATCATCGGATTTATCTGAAATTTGGTAGGTCTGTTCCATCACGGCATGCTATAACATATTATGTCAATTAAAGCAACACACAATTTTCAAACCTCAAATTAACCCTTTCTATATTGAATGGATTCTCCCATTCAGCTATGGTTTATTATTCATTTGAGGGGTGTTCAGGTAACAAAAGCAGACAAAAGACATACAAACAGATAATACAAGAGCAGGATGATTAATATTCATTGAAAAATAATAGATTTCAAACATCGATATCTGATCAGAGCTTTGATGGGTGTGTTCCTCGACTCGAATCAAATATTTTTTCCCTCCGAAGCCAAGGAAATAGTAATTAGGGAGCATTAATTCGGATTATACATCTTTAAATGAATCTAGCTTTGTGAAAATAAATTCAAGATTGTTATTA
Source organism: Siphonodentalium dalli (assembly GCA_032622095.1). Classification (NCBI taxonomy): domain Eukaryota; kingdom Metazoa; phylum Mollusca; class Scaphopoda; order Gadilida; family Siphonodentaliidae; genus Siphonodentalium; species Siphonodentalium dalli. Next base: position 197,478,119 of record CP136065.1, on the reverse strand, counting down.
GGGGAATTTTAACTGTTATACAGGTGTTCCTGTTGGTCAAAAATAAATTTTGCTGTATTGACCCAACTTTTAAGAGGCATCTTATCATTATGTTAATATTGGCGGTTTGTGTGTTCTTTTATATGGTGTAGATTAAATAAGTGTTGACTTTGGTAAATAAAACGTTTTGAGAAACAAATTTACATTCGCTTATCTTATGGTGGTTTATGTTATAAAATTCTGTGATTAGGCTTTACGACAGTGCATGGGTAAAACAAGCATGAGATTAGTGTGCCTGTCATTTGCAGAATGAGGTTCCCTGAGGGTGAATTTAGTGACACCATCCCGCATAGCGGGCTAGTATCACTAAATTCACCATCTGGTGACCTCATTCTGCTTAGGCCTCATCATCTCTTGAAAGTTTCTTCATTATCAAATTTCAAAAGAAACTTCTTCACATAGATTCTATTTATTTTTTAGTTTAGTTTCTCTATATCCCAAATTGGCAGACAACAAATTGCATAATCGAAGTTCTCAATGGGTGAACATCACAATATTCACCATTTGGGAACTTCAATCTGAGACTCTCCCATAGCAGATGGGCCATGCAGAATGAGGTTCCCAGAGGGTGAATTTAGTGATGCTAACTGCTGTGTGCTGGGGATCTCATTCTACAAATGACAGGGACACTAAACTCAGGCCTGTGCATGGGTAACTAAATCTCAATCATGTGATTGTCCGAATTAACCCTTCATGATGAGAGCTGCATATTAATCCTGTATTAATTCTCTTATGCATGTACATGTATATGCAAGTCTTCCATAGGGAGCCTTGATATATAAGAGAATTCACTGGTTTATAAGATCAAGGTAAATATTGTTATGCCAAGGTATTCAAAATATATCAGAACCGAGCCTTGAATAGTGTGTCTGTCATTTGCAGAATGAGGTCCCCAGAGGGTGAATTTAGTGATGCTATCCCGCATGGCAGGCTAGCATCACCAAGTGCACCCTCTGGGGATCTCATTTGGCTTAGGCCTCTATTGCTATGGGATACCTGAGATCAGATTGAAGTTCCCCGGTTGAAGATGGTGATTTTCATCCATTAGTCACCTCGATCATGGATTTTATTTTCTGCAAATTAGGGGATATACTGAGAACTGAGCAGAAGGGGAAAAGTAACTAAACAAAATTTTAATTGTAGACTATAGATACTTCCCGTAAGATGAGGCCTAATCAGAATGAGGTCCCCAGAGGGTGAATTTAGTAATGCTAATCTGATGGACATCATTAGGGTAAATGACAGACACACTATTTCAAGGCTTAATCAGAACTCAATATTAGCTCCAAGATAAGAGCTTTCAATCGAAATAATTAGCGTAACACAGTGTGACGTAATTTGGAATTTGACGAGTTTCTGAGCAATGTCATGTCGATTAATACTACGATAGACTCAGTATGTCAGTATCACACTTGATATGAGTGTATTTTAACGCAAACTGATTTTTCTGTTGCAGGGTGGACCATTAAAATTCAGTCTCATGTGACGTAAACAGTCACCACAACAGCCACAACCATGAGTACGGACCACCAAATAGAACCCATCAACTTATACTCATCCATCATAAGATGCAATGTCTTCCAGTTCTTCTACTCGGCGAGCAAAGCAAGCCTGTTGCCGTTCCTGACTCTTTTCTTCAGAATTGCTGGTTTCACAGCCACAGAGACGGGGTTAATAGTTGGATGTAAAACTGTGGCTGCACTTGTGTTTTCACCAATTTTAGCATGGTCCGCTATCAGATGTTACAAGAGGAGAATGATGCTTATGTTCTGCATATTCATGGTGGCATTGTCTTATCTGACCTTGACCTTCATGCCTGGAGAGTTCAATAAGTGCAAAGTTCAGGACAGGGATAATGTAACAGCCGAGAGCCTCCAACATGATGTGAATCTAGACATGTTAACCAAAGCTCCCTTTCTTAATCATTCCATTTACCAATCAACAGTGAAGCCATCAGAATCACACACCAATGCACCGTCAGCAACACTTCAACCATTGAAGGTTGAGACCTCTACGTCAATTCAGACTCAAACCACAACTGCATCTCAGAAAAACAGACAAGATGGAAATGCAAAAGATGGTGGCCCCGACGAGGAGAGCAAAGATGAGCAAAATATAAGTTATGATGTTGATAGAGTTGTTGAACTTTTGGAGTCTTTTGGCATCACACCTCAAGAACTTATGTATGGGGATCCTGCAACTGTCTACAAGAAGTGGAAAACTATGAATCCTCATAAAGTAGATGCTCTGAGTCTACAAGATTTGATAGATATACAAAAACTGATGAAAGAACAGGAACCAGGTCTGCGTGTCAGGAGAGCAACTAATGAAACCGAAGTTTGGTGGAAACGCTACATTTCGGAAGCACAAAGCAAGCTAAATGAACTGAAGGAATATAAATTCTTTATTGTTCTGCCACTTGTTGTTATTGCTGAAATTCTAACAGCTTCCGTTGACAAGGTTGCTGATGATAGTTGGTTCGATTTCTTGGAAAAAGTAGACAGTTTGCAAAAATACGGAAAACAGAGAATTTGGGGCTCATTAGCATATATCATTTTTCCTGTTACAGCAACTGCAATTGTTGACCATACAACCTGTTTGTTTGGAATGAATATTCATCACTTCATGGTTCATTTCTACCTGTTTGGAGCTATTCTCGGATTAACATTCCTCCTCGCATTCTTCTACCCCATTCCAACACGCATCAAGCAGAAGTATGTCAGCAAAGTAGGTCACAGTCTCAAGATCGTCTGCTGCAATTGCCGTAGTTTGTTGTACATCGTCACACTCATTATAATGGGAGCGGTTTACTCATCGTTCAATAATTTCTTATTCTGGGTCATCCAAGATCTACATGGAAAGGAGATCACCATGGGGATGTGCATCATGCTGGCCGCACTAGCTGAGCTTCCTATGCTTTTGTTTGGTGAAAAGCTTGTGAATCGGTTTGGAAATGGAGGCGTAATATGTTTTTCGTTGTTCTTTCTCTCTCTGAGAGTTCTCTACTATTCTTTCTTGTGGACCCCGTGGGCGGTCTTATTAGTGGAGCCATTAAATGCCTTCACCCACACAGCATTATGGTGGGCTATTCTTAGTAACAAGGACTTCAACGTCGTCCCACAAGTCGACCGCAGCATAAGATCTATTCTGTCTTCTGTGTATTTCGGGATTGGTTTCGGTGCTGGGAGCCTCCTTTCTGGATATATATATGACACCTATGGATTTGCTGTACTTTTCAGGGCTGGCGCTGTTGTCTCATTTGCCTGGTGCCCTATATTTGGCATCATTCACAGATGTCTTCCAAAAGGCCCAAAAATCAGGTACCAAAAACTGCTGAATCATGAGGATTATTATAGTGAATCAGACGATGATGCTGATTGGCTGGAATCTGCCATGAAAAAGTGAAAAGAGTCATGGTCAATCCAATTGGCTGGCATGGCCATGTAGAAATTTACAGATCATTCTAAGATTTGATTGTTCCATGTTCCATATATATGAATTAAACTAGAGGTAATTCTGGAGAAAGTAAAGATACCTTGGTCCAATTAGACAAAATTTAAACTGATCAGATCATTGACAATTTACATTTCAGAAGTCGTTCATCCAAAATGATCCATAAATATATTAAATTAACAAATGTCTTAAACCTTTCGATACTAAATGGATTCTCCCACCCAGTTATAAAAGTATACATTGGAATGGCCTAATATTCATTTGAAGGGGTGTTTAGGTATTAGGCAGATGGCAGTCAGATAATACAAGTGTTGAAGGATTCTTTTTCATTTATAGTGGGAAATGTTCAGATAATAAGTTCAACAAATGACCTATGGTTGAACTTATTAATATCAGAACATTTCCTTAGGGAACTACAGTAATGCCCTAAATAATTATTTACCTAATCTATTCATTTCATGAATGTTCAGCTGATAAGTTCTGAACACAGCTGTATCATTCAAATGAAACCTTATAATGTTTGCATGACTGCATTTTTCTTATGACATCTGAACATACCTAGAAACAAAGAATGAACCATGACAATGCATACTTTCAAGTCTGAGTTGAGTGTGCCTGTCATTTGCAGAATGTGGTCCCCAGAGGGTGAATTTAGTGACGCTATCCCGCATAGCGGGCTAGCATCACTAATTTCACCCTCTGGGGACCTCATTCTGCTTAGGCCTCATGTTTGCTGGAAAGTTTCTTTACATGCATTATCAAATTTCTATAGAAACTTCTTCACATAGATTCTATATATTTTATAGTTTAGTTTCTCTATATCCCCAAATTGGTAGATGACACATTGCATAATCGAGGTTCCCAATGGGTGCACATAACAATATTCACCAATTGGGAACTACAATCTGAGTCTATGTCTCCCATAGCAGATGAGGCCATGCAGAATTAGGTCCCCAGAGGGTGAATTTGGTGATGCTATCCCACTACGGGATAGCTTCACCAAATTCACCCTCTGGGGACCTCATTCTGCAAATGACAGACACACTAAACTCAAGCTTGCATACTTTTAAAGCTGAATCTGAATAGCAGAATCCATTCAGTAATCAAAGACTTAACCCTTCCATGACTGGAGCTTCCTGAAAATTTGTGAAATCCCTGTGTCAACACATTCTCTTATATATGCAAGTCTGCCATAGGGAGCCTTGTATATATAAGAGAATACATTGGCCTAACAATATTTACCTTGACTTTGTAAGTCAGTGCATTCTCTTATATATGTGAGGCTCCTTTTGGGAGACTTTCATTAATAAAAGAATGCACTGGCACAGGATCTTGAATGCTGCACCTGCGTGGCTCCCATAATGAAAGGGTTTTAAAGGTACTTTGCTCTGCCTGTTACAACAACTTATTTAGTAACTTTTTATAACATATCTAATAAAACCTATAAAAGCTTATCTCCTCATAAGAACAACATGTTATTCATGAATTTCAGTCTATAAACAACATGTGAAATTATTGTAATCAACAATATGAAACCCTTTAAATTTAAATTAGAGGCTGTCAGATTAGACCAAGTGTCTTTAACCCTACCATGACTGGAGCTTCCTGAAATTTTGTGAAAACCATGTGCCAATGCATTCTCTTATATATGCGAGTCTTCCATAGGGAGCCTCGCATATATAAGAGAATACATTAACCTTACAATATTTACCTTCACCTTGTAAGCCAGTGCTTCTCTTATATATGCGAGGCTCCCTATGGGAATGAACTGGCACAGAATCTTTACCAGCACAGCTCCCATCTTGAAAGGTTATGAATTGTTTATACAGCATGAGTTGCTATGGCACACAAAAAGAGCTTGAGGAAGTTGTTCTTAAAGATGCGCCAAATGAACAGGATGCGGTAATATGTGACAATATCCAAACTCATATTTGTTTCTGTATTACATTCCAAATTTCCCATTTATTTCAATGCAGAAATCCATGACCAGGACATCTTTGTAAATTCGATTGAAGTTTCATTTTCTACCTTCATTGACAAGACAGATAATTGTTTTGTGCTGACTCATTGACTTTATGACCATTTTGTTCTTTGAAATATTTAATGGAGATGTTGCAAAAAAATTGTTTGACTAATCTATGATGGAGGCTATTATCATAAAATCCCCCTACCACATTTAACAGCCCTTAACATGTTGAAATATACTCATTTAAAGGCAATGAATTTTTAGTGCTGGAAATGAATATTGACTAATTGTATTTACACTTAAAGCAGATCATAATGTTCATGTGTCCAATTAAACCTACTCAATATTTGCTTTTTTCAAATGTTCCAGGGATCAAAATAAGTTGATAAATATACAGAACGACACGAGTGTGTTACATTAATTATTTTCTCAAAAGCTCTCACAGAGAAGGATAGAAAAACCTGTGTCAGATGTACAAGGTTTATTTAGCCACATACAGGGTATGTTTTGTCATGCATCTGTACAGACTGTAAAAACTGATTGAATTACAATGATTAGAGGAAAAAAGTGTCCCTTCATTCTACAGGATGTAACAATAAAATTGATTAGTTGATTGATTTATCCTGATATGGTAATAATAAAAAGCATTTTATGGAAAACTGTTAACTAGTAATGAATGTCTGTCACTTCGTTACTTCTTTCAAGAGTATATTGACTCTGTGTACGTAGTTCTTGAATTTATCAACCTATTTTCATCCTAATCCTGTGACATAAACAAGCAATTATTATGTTTAATGCTATGCCCCAAACATGATTAGCTTTAAGTAGTTCCATACTCGCTGCGTGTATATATCATATAATGTCACATTGTACCACCATATTCAGAATAGACAAATAGTAGCGAAAAGTTTAAAACACATAATTGCTAACTTTCAGTCACCCATATTGTTAAGATAGTCTATCTCTTCTGGGCAACAATCTCTTCTGGGCAACAATTACAATAACAACGTAAATTTATAAAACCATATATCAAGGCAAGGTTATCTGTGAATAAAACAGACAAAACTGAATACTGGATGTATTATTTGTCTAAAAGTTGTAATATAGTGGTGGTTTATTCCTGGAAAATATATGAATCGAAATGGCATTTTGCCTTGATGGAGAATGCTAACAAGATAGAGTTCTCCCCCTTGCTATGCTCCTGCAGGGACCAGCCTAGAGGGCTACTTGTGAGACATCTCCCTAAAATGTGCCACTTCTCCCTATTTTTGTCCCAGGGAGAAGTGACTTCTAATGGTTTTATAAATGGGCTCAAATGTTAGATGATACTTATTGGATCATATAAGGGTGATGTTGGCCAGTTTGGTTGTAAATTGAACTTCAGCCATTGTTACTGGTCCCTGATAACAGTACACTTCTCCCTAATAACAAAACTGGGAGACATGACTTCTCCCAATTTTATACTTCTAGACTGGTCCTTGGCTCCTGAAGTTTCCGTTTTAAGAATATTCTGTAAAACCTGTCCAGAAAGGTTGTATGTATTTCACTAGAAACAATCTAACTAAAATCAATATTATTCAATTAACCCTTTACCCAACCAAAAGACCAAAACCCGCCAAATAAAGCTTCAACAGCCTAAAATATCTTCGGTCTGTCTCAATAGAACCATACAAATATGGATATCATTGGAACTGTCTCATTGACCACATTGTGATGGTTACAGTTATGCCCTGTGCCAATGCATTCTCTTATATATGCGAGTCGACCATAGGTCGCCTCAGAATGCATTGGCCTAAAAAAATGAGTTAAGCCAATGCATTCTCTTATATATGCGAGGCGACCTATGGTCGACTCGCATATATAAGAGAATGCATTGGCACAGGGCCGTTCTGTTGGGTAAAGGGTTAATATTTATTATATGCCCCGGATACTATATCAAACTTGTTATTGGAAGATATAGACCATCTTGACGGTTATTAGCTAGTATTCTGATTCTTGTAACTTTATATATTTTCTTTTATAATCACTGTTTTTGTATCTTATGATATGTATAATAACAGGTAGCCCAGTCATTTCCTCAAATAACATTTTCTTCATTAGTTCACATAAATTCATATCAACTAATTTTCTTGTCTTCCTTATGACTAATTTATCTTCAGCAAAATAAATTACAAAAAATTATAATTCTAATTGTTTTGAAGCAAATTAGAAATAGTTCTTTGTATCGTGGTTTAGCTTAAACTCATTTAAAATATTCAACAGAGTTCCTTAATGTTACTTTTGAAGGTTAAAATTGTTATAAACCACAAACAGATTGAAGATGATAACTTAAGTAAACTTTGTTCTTACATTTATTGTGGGTATTGGTCTAATTCTGAGATTTTGGCGATTCAAGAAATATTTGACAGCTATATATTCTTGTTTATCCAGCAGATGTAATTATTCGCTTCATGGTGGTTAAGCCTTAATAAGAAAGAGGTGTCTTATGCAAACAACTCATTTAGTGGCCTAACAATGAACTCATTTGTAATACATTTGGAATCTTACCGTAATTAGCAGTGATTGATTCCCTTTAAAGTCCAGGAGATGATACAGCGTTTCCAGATGGCATGTGATGTGACAGATTCAGATCGAATGGCTTATTTGCATAATATTATATTGCATTTGTTATCTATTCTGTAAAAATTCTTGATTGACTCAAAATATTTCTTCATTACAAATACCTCTTGACCTTATCTGTACAGCTAAATCACATCTACTATATTGATAGCGTCCATAAATATGACAAAATCACTTGACAATCATGTGATTCATTGGCGCCATCACCAGCAACTTCAAATCTGGTGGCAGCATCACTGATGAATCGCAAGATTTGTGTAGTTTCTTTGCCATCTGCAAGCTTGTATTGCACCATATTTGTTCCATTTTGGCAGATTCCATGTTAAAGGGTTTTTAAAAATTATGAGCCCTCCAGTCAGTTTGGATATCAATTTGTTTACATAAATTTATTCATTAATCCAATGAACAGGACCCAAAACTCGGATGTACAGCCTATTTTATTGGGTCCATACAGAAAATAAACATAGACAAAAAAGGACACACAACAATTCTATGGTGAATATATCTTGTATCATGGCAATTCCTAATTATCATTTAATATGAAGCATAAGTATTGCACTAGAAAGAATTTAAAACGTGGTTGTCCTGAAAATACTGCTGAAGTATATCAAGACATTGGATTACAGTAATGCCCAAAATAATCGACTCCTTAACCACAGAAGGATTATGGGTAGTCCGTGCTGGATTTAGTCGGAAATATGGCTTGTTGCCATTCAGAAAGCTCACACTGAGAGCTTTCCGATGAATGGCAACAAGCCATATTTCCGACTAAATCCTGAAATATTACCCATATTCTGCTGTGGTTAAGGAGTCGATTATTTAGGGCTTACTGTATGTGTACCAAATATAATTAGCATATTATTCCTTGATTCTTCATGCTAAAGAATGCCTTCTTCTTAAGTCTTAGAGTTGAACAGAGAAGTTGTATTCATGACATGTGTTGTACTATCTAATTGGTAAAATATATTGTGTATTTTGTGCTACTGTAAAATCTCAACCTTGTATCAATAATCATACTTGGCTCATTTGTGTCTCCCAAATGCATGTAATTTCCATATGGTGCATATGTATTTTTTGCATAATATGTTATTTTTCTACACTCATTGTGACCTATATTGCTCAAGATTAAATTACATTAGTCATATCTATACACCAAATGAAATAGTAGAGAGATTCTGCTTGTAGCGATTGTGCACTTGCAGGTGATTGTAGCCCTAATGTCATATATCACATGATTTTACACGCTCATTGTCTATAAGTGATTGACTTGTGCGAGTGAGGTTGTGTATACTTGTGTAATTCTATATTTAAAAATAACATTTAGCTGATGATAATTCTTCAGTTCTTCTGCAATCAGTTTCTATTTTCTCCTATCCTTGGGTGGATTATTGGCTAACATCTCTAATACTCCTTTAATAATTTGGTGTAATCTTTCTTCGAAAACCGAAATTGATTTTGCGCGTAGCCTTGGGCATAACTCCAGTTTGTATATTTGTGTCACCATACTATACTGTATCAGATCATAAAATACGGCCGTGAATAGTCCGTGCGTGATTAAAGTGAGGTCGCATACCATTAATCACCAGCTGTGAAGACATACGGGACTGTTTTGTGACAATAATTTTGTATTTTTGTTTTATAACTAAACTTTTCCAATATTTTCTATTGTAAATTGTGTTACAACATCTACAAGTACAATGTACTTCAAGTAACACCATTGATGTCTAGCCTCATTCACGTGATACACACTGAAATCTACGAAGTACGCAGTTACCAAGGGTAAACACGCAGAATCCTTGCTACAATCCCTACAAACTCTACAAGCTGAAACTCTCTATTGAATTCCAAAACATGAATATATCTAAAAGTTAAAATAGACATTAAAACATGACATGAAGATGGTTCATTATCAGGACATTCAATCTTTTTTGGAGAAAACATTATCTGCTTTAAATTTCTCTGCAAAAGCATTCTCAAAGCTATTTCTTTTCAACTAATACCTGTAGAAGTGGCAAGTTATGCTCTTCATTCTATGCTGGAAAATTATTTTATTTTCCTCATATACATGCATAAACAACTAGGCAACAAGCCATATCCGGGATGGCGACATTAGATGCATGTGAGTTTTGTTTTGTTCTAAAAACAATCATTTATACGGGCAATTGGCATAAATTATTTCTATTCTCTTAACAGTATCAATTTTATACATATGTCATTTCAAATCAACTGATATATTTCTGGTGGTAATAGCAAAAACACTTTTAAAATCAGTTTTGATTCAACGCGTATGCACAAGCAGACCTATTATGACGCAGTGAATCATTACGAAATATTATGCAGTGGTGCATAATGACGTCAGCTGTGTGGTGTGCTATTTCAGATGCGAAAGGAACTATTTCATCTGCCAAAGGAACTATTTCATCTGCCAAAGTACCTTTTATTCGATATTCTATTGAATGAATTGTAAGATAAATTGTTTGTCACCGCCTGTAAGTTCCCCAGATTGGTGGTTATATGGACATGGCAGGTTTAATTCAAAGCAAGGAATTTCTACCACTTGGTCGACTATCTAGGCCAACAAATTCCACATATATCATATATATATATATCAAGTATCTATTTTGTATATGCCCATCTTTAAAAAATGGGACGTACTGTGTTATTGATCTGTCTGTCTGTCGGAGTGTCCATTCGCTTTTGGCTTCCGGATGATAACTTTAGATCGTCTAAACTGAATGAAATGAAATTTGGTGTGTGAGTTTATTAACCAAAAATACAGGTCAAGTTCGAATTTGGGTTCCGCCGCTAATTTTCACCAGAGTTATGGCCCTTTGTTGGAATTACCACAGGCTATTTTGCCATGCCCTAGCAATGCTCTTGTTCACTTTTAGGCCATACTGAAAATAATTCCATGAACTAAAAACAGCAGTCATGGGGCTTTTTATGCCATATCCGATTTGACACACCATCAAGCCACCATCTGTATTATATGTTTTCTATACAAGAAAAAAAATTAATATCAACTTTCAAAACACGCTTTTAATATTTGTCAGCCAAGCAAAAACTCCAATGATTGTCTCTTATAAAGAGCGTCCAGGCTGCATCACACAAAAGTGGTAGGTAATAAAGAGCGTTCTCAATTATGAGCTTATATGATCATTTTCAATGTAATACGTATGCATGATTGTGTTGATTTTTGCGATGTTGGTGTGATACAAATGATGTTTATTTCAAGTATATTTAGTTTTCTTTTGTATGGTAAGCTGAAAATTGGGGTTTGGAATTTTGGCAAATTTGGTGTCAATTCGGACTGGGCATCTTTAAATGTGATTAACTGAAATTAAGTCATGTTATTGAATGTACATCCATTATACTGTTTTCTCCAAATATTAAGTATTTTGCAGGGCTTCCATAAATGTTGGTTACCAAGTTTTATAGATTTAAATGTTGTTCCATTGATATCGCCAACAAATTTCAATTTAATAATTTATTATTTTCAGAACCCAACTGGCAGTTCAAAACTGATAAACCGTTTTTGTGATTATTCATTATATGTGCCATTACTCATGCAACGTTACTCATGTAAAATGCTCAGGCATCCAATCAGTTGAGGTAGTGCTCGCAGTTAAGGTCATGCGTTTATCAAAAACTGTAAATAAGATGATCATTGGGTTCTGGGTTGCCAATCACTATTTATTCTTCATCTTCACATAACAAATAGCTTTTTCTGAAGAAAAAAAACTGATCGCGACAACAGATGCATGAATTTGACTTAACCCTTTCAGTGCCAAGTCCGATTTTTGTATCAACCTAAGAGCTCTTTCCATCAATGTATCACATTATTATAATCAATAAATTTGAAAAATGATCAAGGAAATATGGGTTGATACAAAAATCGGACTTGGCACTGAAAGGGTTAAAGAAATGTATAAAGAGATTTTTATGTTTGATGATGCTCTATGGTCTCATGTCCCACGGCATATTCAAAATTATTATAGACTTTTACAGCGAGTTGTTATTACCGCAAAATGACTATTACTTTTTTGCTAATTAATTTATACCGTTATACGCTATTCAAATTTTCAGAAAAACCCATAATCCATGCATAAAACTTCTGTGTCAACTGTACCCAGTATATAAAAACTGTAATCGTCAAGATAATTAATTTATATAATCCTAGAGATAAAGGTAATTTAATCTGCATATTGTGATATCTCCATATATTTGGCAGTCTTCATATTGTATGAAAATCTCAACTGAATCCAAACTTTTTCTTTCTCAAAAATATATATTTCTCTACCATCCATTTTCATTGTAATTTTTTCACATGCGTAACCACTTCTAGCTACGATAACATATGAAGATTAAGATTTTTGATGCTCTTCAAATGCAAGTCAAATAGGAGTAATCCAATTTTCGCAATAACTGAAGCTTTAACTTGTAGCCTTTCTGCAACCAATTCACGTAACTTTATGCACCAAATGTGTCATAGCAAACACATTGGAAGTCATTCATACTTTAACTAAACCTGGCTATTGCTATATCCAGCAGACTATGACTTATACCAAGAAGAGTATTGGACAGGTCAGAATCATCCTGAATTCAACTATTATACAGTAATGACCTTAATAATCGACTCCTTAACCACAGCAGAATTATGGGTAATGTTTCAGGATTTAATCGGAAATATGGCTTGTTGCCATTCATCGGAAAGCTCTCGGCGAGAGCTTTCCGATGAATGGCAACAAGCCATATTTCCGACTAAATCCTTAAAAATTACCCATAATTTTGTTGTGGTTAAGGAGTCGATTATTAGGGCATTACTGTAGTTGTATTCAATTATAATAATTGAAATGGATATGGCCGTTTTGTGAATTCGATCAAAGAGGGATAATCCAAAATCATATTTCACAAAAATTATTCGAAAACAATGCCGCACTAATTGGGTACCATGTTTGTTTTTGTGACGAAATAACATTACTTGATCTATCGAATGACTATACATGATGGCACATGATAAAGAAGTCAATTAAAATTAAATTGGTCTAAATATTATTACGAAAGAGCGATTGTGTTGTCATGTTAAAGGTACTCAATCCGATTAAATGCTCCTGAATTACTATTTCTTTGGCTTTGGGGGTAAAAAATATTTGATTCGAGTCTAGGAACCCATCCATCAAATCTCAGAGTGATCAGATATCAATTTTTGAAGTTTGTTAATTTTTGGAGATGTGGGCCACTAATTCGTGATCAAACAGACAAATTGCGGGTGTAAGATGGATAACCACTTGATTTTCGAGTTATCCATCTTACACCCGCAATTTGTCTGTTTGATCACAAATTAGTGGCCCACATCTCCAAAAATTAACAAACTTCAAAAATCGATATCTGATCCCTCTGAGCTTTGATGAGTGGGTTCCTCGACTCAAATCAAATATTTTTTACCCCCAAAGCCAAAGAAATAGTAATTTAGGAGCATCTAATCAGATTGAGTACCTTTCATGTCATTTAGAAAGACATACTTGAGCCATTATTAAATAAAATAAGCTGGTGAAAAAGGTTGCAAAACAAATTTTATCAAATTGTTAATAATGTGGTGTGGCTGTGAATCCGCGATCCAAAAGTTTCCACAAAAACAGGGAAATAGCACTGAGCGGATTGGGAACTTATCAAATTAAACTATAATAGTTGAATTCAGGATGTGCCTGACCTGTTGGAGGAGTGCGTAATCACTCGATTCTCAATATAAACTCATGCTCAAGCATAATACTTCCACACATTTATTTATATTCAAAATATAGCTATAATATTTGTTCAATTATCACTGTTCAATGTTATAATCTAAACCATTTATAAAATAATTTGTTATATTTTATACTGTTAATATTTCAAATTTACAATATTTTATTTGTTGTTGTTGGTGGCGGTACGAAGTATTGCATTCCATTACGTGATACAACATGTTCTTAACCCTTTCAGTGCCAAGTCCAATTTTTGTATCAACCCATATTTCCTTGATCTTTTTCAAATTTATTGATTATAATAATGTGATACATTTGAGCTCTTTCCATCAATGTATCACATTATTATAATCAATAAATTTGAAAAATGATCAAGGAAATATGGGTTGATACAAAAATCGGACTTGGCACTGAAAGGGTGTTCTTAATGCATAATGGCGATCGATGGGATCTCTGCTCAGTTCATGATTGAACAATCTTAGTTGTTTTCCCAGTCTCTTTGAAAAGCCAATGGAAATCCTAACAGATCTACGTCTCTAGACCTCTGATTCACTTTTCATTTTCTAGGACGATGCGGCTTTCCCAAAATGATGAAATAAATTGTATACAAATATGGAGTGCATGTTTGACATATTCAACATTAGTTTAGAATCGTGTTTAGTAGTAATTATAAAAAACAATAAAATGTGAATAAAAATAATCAGTAATAGATATCTTTGACTGATAAAAACTTGAAGATGAAGTCTACTAGAGTGCTATGAGTATAATGCTTTTTGAAATTGTTGCCTGCAGTCTGCATTATAACATTTGTTGTGTTTCGCTGTCATGGGGAAATTGTCAAAATGTCATTGACCTCCTACAGTAATGCCCTAAGTAATCGACTCCTTAAACACAGCAGAATTATGGGTAACTTTTCAGGAAATATGGCTTGTTTCCATTCATCGGAAAGCTCTCGGGGAGAGCTTTCCGATGAATGGCAACAAGCCATATTTCCGACTAAATCCTGAAAAGTTACCCATAATTCTGCTGTTTAAGGAGTCGATTACTTAGGGCATTACTCTATCTCTCAATTAAATATAACCAACCATGAAGCAGTGTTTGTCATTGCTGTCAGCTTTTTATAGAAATTGGTTTCTGCCTTGGAGTGATCTGTTAAGCCACTAACCAATGAACTCACACATGCTCTGCACCATAACCAATGGGATGGAGGGAATACAATCAATACAGAAAACAAAAGTGAATCACCAATCGAGAGACATATATCTGTTAGGATTTTCATCTTTCATCGGCTTTTCAAAGAGACTGTTGTCACCGCTGGCAAGTGGTCCTGCTAATGTGCTATGATGCTGGTGGTCCTGTTGAAATGCTATGATGCTATTAGGGCAAACTGATGCCGTTACGAAAATGTACCATTATTTTTACTAAAGTTGTAATTTTTTCCACCACATTAGAAAATATTATCATGCAACTCTTTTAAATTTGTAACATATTGTGCATTTATAAACCAACTTTTAATACACAAAAATAATACTGAAATTGAAAATGATCAATTGAACTACGAAGCAGTGACTTTTGCAAATGACATCCGAACTTAAAAATCTTGTGGTGGTAACGTCGATCCCATTTTGTTTGCCAGAACATTCTTTGTATCATTGTTTTTGCTTCCATATTTTTCTATGCACAGTTGCCTTACAGATCACTGAAATCTCTATATGAAAACTGTTTACTTTAAATCTTCCTATTTTGTTGAATTTATGGAATAAATATTAGTTCTTTCAGGAGAGTTTCTCATTTTTAGCTCAACTTTACTTTGTAAAGTTTGAGCAACTTTACTTTGTAAAGTTGGAGCTGGTGCCATGAGTTTGTCATCCATACATGTGTTCATCAAAAATTTCCTGCCAGCAGCCCTCTTGGATTTTACTCTTTGCATCACTAAATTCTTTGACTCACCCTACAGGCTACATCCCTCATCCGATCATCACCAAACTTTTGGTGCCAAAAAACATGTTTGCCAGCAGCCATCTTGGATTATACTCTTTGCATGCTAAATCTTTTGGCAAACCCTACATACCACATCCCTCATCTGATCATCACCAAACTTCATATGGATCATCGGGGTGACTTCTAGATGTGAGCCAACAATTTTTTTTGAAAAATATGGCCACCAGCGCCATCTTTGATTTTACTCTTTGTATGACTAAATCATTCGGAACACCCAACAGGCCACCCCCCTCATCTGATCATCACCAAACTTCACATGAATCTTTGGAGTGACCTCTAGTTGGGAGTCATCAATTTGTTCCAAAATTCGTTAAAATTTTTCCATTCATATTAGTCCAGGAGATATTGGTCGACCTCTGCACCCCACCCAAGGACTTAACTTCACCCCACTAATTTTCTTCCTTAAGGTCTCCTCTAATTTTTTTCACTTGTTAACAAGAAAAAAAAGTGGCCGCAGAGACTTCAGACAAGATGGCGTCCATCATGGCGGCCATTTTTTTTAAATGCACCAGGTCTCTTTGATCGCCATTATAGTAAAGATGATAGCAAATGCGGTCTTGTTTTCCGCTCGATTCGTTATGCTAATATACAACCCTTACAAATTAGCCAAAAATCCGACACCAGAATCCAATATGGCGGCCAAGATGGCCGCCGAAATGTGAAAATATGCTATTTTTCTGACATGTTACCACCTTTCGTTTGTCTCTGTGGGAAAATGTTAGAATTTTTGCCTCATGTTATACATTTATCATATAGAGGAGTCATTGACGAACACATGGGGACCATAATATGCATTCATTGCGGGATATTTTTGTCCGATATCACGTTTTCCCAAATGCCGGTATCATAGGTCAAAGCCGAATCTCCGCTAATAACGGGATGTTATGTTTCGAATCAATGAATCTTATTGCTATTATAACAACACCCATGCATATATATTTGCAGGAGATACTCGAGCTAGGATTCCTCTTATACCTGAGTTGAGGAATATTTACCCAAATCCAAGATGGCGGCCAAAATGGCCACCAGAAATAAAAAAATCGCCGAAAATCACTGATTTTAACATCAGTGAGCATTATTGTCATGACAACTCCACACCTGCTTACTATTGTAAGTTGGGAACACTTAGGCGAAGAACTTTCCTTGTACCATATCCAAATAAAAGTCCCCCAAACCCAAAATGGCGCCCACAATGGCGGACAGATTTTGAAAAATTACCGAAATTCCCTCATATTCACATCATTGGGCATTATTGTCGAGACCACTCCATCCATGCGTACAGTTGAGTTGGAAATACTGAGGTGAAGTAATTACCTTACATCTCATGCAAGAAATTGTTTTCCAAATCGAAGATGGCGGCCAAAATGGCGACCGAAATTTGAAAACACGCCTACATTCCTTTACTTTCTTAGGATGGGCGTTATTGTTTCGCGATTTCTACCACCATTACATGTTGATATGTATGAATTATTCATTAGGGTTTGGCAAGTGATACTCAGAGTCAATATGGCGGCCAAACTGGCGGGCAGAAATTGAAAAGAAGCCGATATTATCACATACTAATTTCAACTTTTTGTCATAATATTGATTTGTATAAACAAAACGGTACATAATATAAGCCATATATTAGTTCCAATGTAAGTCGTAGCCTTTTGGAAGGATGAAAACCCACAATCGCAATGTGGCATTTCAAAATCCATTCTCCACTAAGGGCTCATACTGGCCGTAACCGTATATAGGTGCGCCGAATAGTCATATTATGACTTCCAAGAATCAAAACAACAGTACCTGAGCTTATTCTGAATTGCCACATTCAGCATTATCTAGACTCGTTTCCGTCTCTTCGTCATATTAATCTATCTCACTCACAACAACAGTTCACTACTCTTTGTAGGAGTGTGCCACTAATCGCAATGTTTCAAACAATACATATGCCGGTGTCCAGCTCACGTGTTGGTTTCGAAAGCTTGGAATTCTTAGCGAGCTTCATTCGTGGTATAGCTTATGGTATAATTCAGATGCTACATATGGGGTATATGCGTCATTTTGTGCGATACACTATAAAGGTATTCGGTCGATGCGTATACTAGCTTTCATAAGGACCTATCTATCTGCGTATTGTCAGCTTTGGTGACCTAATGGGGATAACAACGTGTACGCCTGGTGATCTTCCCAAACAGACACTTCTCAATATATGGTTCATCAATTCACATACTCATCTAATGCACTGACGTACCCGGACAACTTCTGTATATGGCTTCGAATGTTGAAAGCCCGACATTTGCCGGATGCAATTCTGCTAAGGCGTAGGAGACCATAATGCATAATATACCCAAACTCCTTGAACATGATCATAAGAACAAGCTTGTTGGCGTCCAGCACTCGTCTCACCGAACAGATCCAAGCAGATGATAACAATACACACGGTGCTAGTTTGTGGGTATGTATCATGATAGTGGAAATGAAATTGGACCTTGACTGTACCGCCCCTTATTTTGTTATGTTTTAGATTCAGACAGGATCTCTTGTGTGGCTTTGCTTTCCTTGTATGCTAAGATTATATGTTCCCATCCGTTTGGAAGCCGTTCTTAAACAACTGGACCAGGGGTATGCCATTGGCTACTGCTGTATAAGCCCCACAAAGACTGTGGTGTAGTCTTAAATGCGATACCTTTGATAGTTGGTTGATATGTCATACTCACGCTGGGTGGTATGGTTCAAGAAAGTACAAATGCCATCAAAAAAAGGGTGAAATGTTCAACGCGAAGAACATCCAGAGGAATGTTATGTTGGTGAGCTCTTGCATTCAGTTCAACACACGTTGGTACACCAAGTGATTTCTTGATAACATCACCAAGCGACCATTTTCCTGCATGAGACATTAACTACTATATTCTAAAGTTATATATATAAAGCTATATGATCATAAAGGTCGCGTTCCCCAACGGCCATCGCCATCGAGACTGTAAATTGTTCTTTAAACACATAGTGAAATAAATGCACCACAGTTCCTGACATTCTCTTGAATAATACCCCCCACATACTGACACTAACCCCGAGAGAGGATAACAAAACACGCATACATCCATGCTATAAAGACATTATCCTTTAGTCCATCCGACTGTTTTGAGGGAGGCTAGCATATTATTATCCAGACAAAAGTGTACGTAGTTGAATCAGAAAGGCTAAACAAAACCGACACGCGTGACATTCGATATCTTAAACATGCACCAGGTGTAGGGGTGGTGTATACAGTGGCCCATTTCATTCCCACTATCATGGCGCATGTCCACAAACTAGCACCGCGAGCATTGTTCTTCTCTGCTGGGAGATATTCGACGAGACAACTGCGGGGCGTCACACAGTTTGCTCGGATAATGGTCAAGAAGTGTGGGTTGTCTGTACACTAGGGTCTTCTCCTTAGCTGATAGACATCTGTCCAAGGGAATGAGACAACTAGCAACCTTCGAAACACTGTCGAAGTTGTCCACATATGCCAATGCGTTCGCTGAGTGTGAGTTGACGAACTATCTATTGAGAAGTGACTAGCTAACTGGTTCGCCAGGTGTACATGTCGTTATCCCATGGGGTATGAGGCACATACATAGAGATGACCTTCTGTAAGCTAGACACCGGAAAATGAATTGTTTGAAACGTTATGATTAGAGGGACCCTACTCCCAGGAAGTGGTGAATACTTTGTCGGTGTGAGCGACCTAGATTTATCAGACAAATAAATGGAAGCTGGTCCAGATAATTATGGACGTGACGTGGCAAATCAGAATCTGTTATCAGGTAATTGTTGTGATATAACTATTCGGCGCACCTACGCTTACGGCCATTATCGGCGCTAAGTGGAGACTGGATTTCGAAATGCCACATCGCGATATTAATTGTGGTGTTTCATCTTTCCAGAAGGATACGAGCTATGTTATGCGTTTTGATACCTTTAAGTTGAACTAGTAGATGGTTTATGTACAATTTCGTCCATACATACCGATATTATGACAAAAGGTTGAAATTAATATGTGAAAATATCGATTTCTTTTCAATTTCTAGCCGCCAATTTACCAGCGATCTTGGCTGTGAGTATCAATTGCCAAACTCTAATGAATACTTCATGTCACTATTCCATATCAACATGTAATGGTGGATAGAAATCGCGAAACAATAACGCCCATCCTAAGAAAGTAAAGGAATGTAGATTTGTTTTCAAATTTCGGTCGCCATTTTGGCCGCCATCTTCGATTTGGAAAACAATTTCTTGCATGAGATGTAATGTAATTACTTCACCTCAGTATTTCCAACTCAATTGTAAGCATGGGTGGAGTTGTCTCGACAATAATGCCCAATGATGTGAATATGAGGGAATTTCGGTGATTATTCAAAATCTGTCCGCCATTGTGGGCGCCATTTTGGATTTGGGGGACTTTTATTTGGATATGGTACAAGGAAAGTTCTTCGCCTAAGTGTTCCCAACTTACAATAGTAAGCAGGTGTGGAGTTGTCATGACAATAATGCTCACTGATGTTAAAATCAGCGATTTTCGGCGATTTTTTATTTCTGGTGGCCATTTTGGCCGCCATCTTGGATTTGGGTAAATATTCCTCAACTCAGGTATAAGAGGAATCCTAGCTCGAGTATCTCCTGCAAATATATATGCATGGGTGTTGTTATAATAGCAATAAGATTCATTGATTCGAAACATAACATCCCGTTATTAGCGGAGATTCGGCTTCGACCTATGATGCCGGCATTTGGGAAAACGTGATATCGGACAAAAATATCCCGCAATGAATGCATATTATGGTCCCCATGTGTTCGCCAATGACTCCTCTATATGATAAATGTATAACATGACGCAAAAATTCTAACATTTTCCCACAGAGACAAACGAAAGGTGGTAACATGTCAGAAAAATAGCATATTTTCACATTTCGGCGGCCATCTGTACTATAATGGCGATCAAAGAGACCTGGTGCATTTAAAAAAAATGGCCGCCATGATGAACGCCATCTTGTCTGGAGTCTCTGCGGCCACTTTTTTTTCTTGTTAACAAGTGAAAAAAATTAGAGGAGACCTTAAGGAAGAAAATTAGTGGGGTGAAGTTAAGTCCTGGGGGGTGCAGAGGTCGACCAATATCTCCTGGACTATATCACCAACATATTTCAATTTAATATTTTATTATTTTCAAAACCAAACTGGCAGTTCAAAACTGATAAACCGTTTTTGTGATTATTCATTATATGTGCCATTACTCATGCAACATTACTCATGCAACATTACTCATGCAAAATGCTCAGTCATCCAATCAGTTGAGGTAGTG
Organism: Siphonodentalium dalli; assembly: GCA_032622095.1. Taxonomy (NCBI): domain Eukaryota; kingdom Metazoa; phylum Mollusca; class Scaphopoda; order Gadilida; family Siphonodentaliidae; genus Siphonodentalium; species Siphonodentalium dalli. Next base: position 197,456,974 of record CP136065.1, on the reverse strand, counting down.
CTCGCAGTTAAAGGTACTCAATCCGATCAGACCCTCATAAATTACTATTTCTTTGGCTTCGGGGGTAAAAAATAGTTGATTCGAGTCGAGGAACCTACCCATCAACGCTCAAGAGTGATCAGATATCAATTTTTGAAGTTTTGTTATTTCTATTTTGTGTGGCACAGAAACACGCCGTCAAAAGGATGGTCTCGGTCTCGGTCAAAATTGCGTTATTATTACCACTTTATTTTAGAGTTATCCATCTTTGTCCGTTTGAATAACAGGCCAACTCCCTCATCCGATCATTACCAAACTTCACATGAATCTTCGGAGTGACCTCCGGAGTCATCAATTTGTTCCAAAATTCGTTAAAAAAAACATGGCTTCCAGCAGCCGTCTTGAATTTCAAATTTTAATCTATCGGCACCCCACTGCCGCCCACATTTATTGGATACTTGTTTTGAAAATTTTACAGGCATGTTTAAGATCACCTCCAGATGGGAGCTATCAAATTTGAATTTTTTTTAGCTCACCTGAGACAAAGTCTCCAGTGGATCTATAGTCATCACTTCTCGTCCGTCGTCCATCCATCTGTCCGCCCGTCCATCCGTTTGTCAACAATTCTTTGAACATCTTTAAATCCATAAGACCGAATGGGCTCATATTCGGTGTGGATGTTCCCTAGGTGACTCACATTCAGATTTGTTCAAATAAGGTCACTGGGTCAAATAGTTGCGAACTCAGGGCCATAACTCTTTCCCTCCATAGTAATTCTTAATACAACTTCTTCTCAAGTGCATTCAGGCCGAATGGGTTCATATTTGGTATGAAGGGTCCTTGGGTGACTGGGGTTCAGATTTGTTCAAATGAGGCCACTGGGTCAAATGTGGGCGGAGCCAGGGACATAACTAAAAAAAAAAAATTCAGATTGAACTCATTTCTCAATTAAAAATAAATATTAAAAACAAATTAATTAATAGACTGATTAATTTAGATTCAACTCCTTGCTCAATGTTTTGTTTTTTTAAATATTTTTGTTAAACATGTTAAAAGATATGAAAAACTATTGCCATTATAACATCCCCAGGGGTACCTGGAGTCACAACAGCAAACTTGGTTTTGATTCACTCTAAAATCCAGAACATATGTACACAGCACATACAGCTATCTGAAATATAGGAGACAGAATGTTTACTTAACCCTTTGGTGGGTAGAACGACATATATGTCGTCTATTGGTTGAGGAGTAGAACGACATATGTCGAGGAGTTATTTTGATTAATATAATGTCCCAAATGTATAAGTGCAATCGATTATGATAACACACGTTAACAAGAAATGCACATAAATTAAAACGAATTATTGGACCCTTTTGTTAAATTTACTCATGACTTCATGTATATGACGTTACAGATACTCTCCAAAGGGTTAATAACAGCATAGAAGTCAGAAAGGTGACTATAAAGTCATTATGACAGCTGTGATTGAAATTAAATCTGTTGGTGACAGCTCTGTGTGGAATATCCCAAACTTCTACTGGTAACAGGCATATTGCATGCCTGTGTCACAGTTTCTATATAAATGGCCCAGAATGGCTATGATAACTAGCAATCCACATTCTTAAGTTTGTTGTATTCATGGAGAAAAATGATGACAAGTGTGATTCTGACATTAAAAATAAATACCTGTGTTCTAACACAATTATATATGGGAAACTGGATGGAAGAGGGGGGCTTTTTATCTCATCTTAGACCAAGTCTCTGGTGGAGCTATAGTATTTTTCTCAAGAACCATCAGACCTATTCAGCTTAAATTTGGTATGGAGGGTCCTTGGGTGACTGATACATATTTTTAAATGGGGTCACCGGGTCAAATAATGGCAGAGCCATGGACATAACTTTTCCATCAATTGTAATTCTTCAAATGTTTTTAGCTCACCTGAGACGAAGTCTCCGGTGGAGCTATAGGCATCACTACTCGTCCGTCGTCCATCCGTCTGTCCATCCGTTCGTCCGTCAACAATTCTTTGAACATCTTCTCCTCTGAAACCATCAGACCGATTTGGTTTATATTTGGTGTGGATGTTCCCTAGGTGACTCTTATTCAGATTTGTTCAAATGAGGTCACCAAGTCATATAGTTTTGATGTCAGGACCATAACTATTTTTCCACATAGTAATTCTTAAAACGACTTCTTTTCTGAAGTTGTCAGGCCGAATGGGTTCACATTTGGTATGAGGGTACCTTGGGTGACTGTGGTTCAGATTTGTTCAAATGAGGTCACTGGGTCAAATGTGGGTGGGGCTATGGACATAAATCTGAAGAAAGTTTTTTTTTTAGATTTAACTTATTGCTCAATTTAACCCAAAAAAAAAGGTAAAATTATGTCTATTTTATTTTTAATAATTTTTTTTTTTTATTAAATAAAATATTTTTTATTTAAATAAAATAAAAAATATTTAATTAAAATTTTGAAGAACTTATGACATTACATCGTCGGGGGGGGGGGGGGGGGTAGGTACCTCTAGTCACCCCACTAAATTTGGTTGAAATCAGGGGTTTGTGAGAAAACATGAACAGACAGATGTACAGAAATGTTCAATAAGTTCCATATCCTTGCATTCCCAAGCCATCTCTGCTCTGTACCACCAAGCATGATATACACATGTTGTTTATAAAACAGTGCCAGATTTATAGATAACAGAACTTCTGTGGCTATAGGCAGAGTCCCCTGGGAGTGTATTCATGTCATTCATAATTTAAATGAGATTAATAGTGTTGAGCATTTGTTTTCTAAAGCTGTCAATCTAGCACCATGATTGTTTACAATACCCTGGTCATTAATATCAATTTAAATTCCTTTTCTCAAAGCTGTAATGAAGTGTTTCTGGCATTTGTAGAATGAGGTTCCCGGAGGGTGAATTTAATTATGCTACCCTGCACAGCAGGCTAGCATTGCTAAATACACCCTTTGAGGGCCTCATTCTGCTTAGGCCTCATCTTCTGGGAAGTATATAGAGTCTCAAATTGACATTTTTAGCAGCTTTTTTTCCTTCTGTTGAGATTCTAAAATGCATAATTGAGGTGTGAAATGGGTGTGCATACTGTCATACGCCACCAACTTCAGCTGGAGAACTTCTGTCTGTCCCCATGTCTCCCATAGCAGTTGATGACTAAGTACGATTGGGTTCCCAGATGGTGAATTTGGTGATGCTAGCCCACCTTACAGAATAGCATCACTACATTCACCCTTTTGGGACCTCAGACACACTAAATTCACGCTTGGCTGTTCCAATATTATTTTCCTTGGTGGCATGTTTAGATCTGTTCCAATTGGGTTCTTTTTGGAAAATCAATTAACTTCAACTCTTAAAAGTCAATGTTTAAAATTATTAGATGAATATATATCAGAGATGGGGATTCATGTTTGTTCAAATAGGGGCAGAGGTATAAGAGAATTAGCTCTGCCCCACCCACATAACCTGTATCTATGCTGTACACTACTGGTATAATAAGATAATGTCATATTCTTGCAGGGATGTCCCCACAGTGTTTGGGGGGGGGGGGGTGATTTACAGATTTGTTCAATGAAATGTAATTTTTAAGCTCGCCTGAGACGCTATAGTCATCACTTCTCATCTGTCTCCTGTTCATCTGTCTGTCCATCCATCCATCTGTCAACAATTCTTTGAACATCTTCTCTAGATCATAAGACTGAATGGGTTCATATTTGGTGTGGATGTTCCCTCGGTGACTCACATTCAGATTTGTTCAAATGAGGTCACTCTGTCAAATGGTTGTGAAGCCAGGGCCATAACTCTTGCCCTCCATAGTAATTATTAAAAACGACTTCTTCTCACGTACCATCAGGTTGAATGGGTTCATTTTGGTATGCAGGGTCATTGGGTGACTGGAGTTCAGATTTGTTCAAATGGATCACTTGTTTTAAATGGGGTTTCAAATTTATTCAGATGGGGTCACCAGATTAAATAGGGTGGGACCAGGGACATAACTGTATGTCTCTATGGTAATACTTAAAATGTCTTCTCAAGAGAGGTTGGACTATTTAGCTTACATATAGTATGGAGGATCCTTAATGACTGAGATTCAGATTTGTTAACATGATTCAACCTGTTAAGAAATGACAGGGCTATGGGGACTTAACACTTTTGTGTCTAATAAAATCATTAAAATACAAAATTCATTAAAACATTTACCTTGGAGCTACCTGACTGATTAATCTGACATACCTATATGGTGTTTTTTGGGTCCATGGATAAGTGTGCTTCAAACATGTCTAAATAGATTTAGAAAAAGGCGCTTGTGAGATTGGAAATTTCCAACAATTGAGAATGTTTGTGAGATGTCGGTTGTGAAATTCCAACCTAAGACTTGAGAGTCTGGAGCCCAGTCAGGAAGGGACATGAGCTGGAGGGGGTGATCAGTAGTGTACAGTTGGTAATTTAAAAGTAGATATTCACCGATCTACATACATGAAGCCTCTCTATCCACATATCATGTTTAGATCTACTTCTTTTAAAGTGATTATGAAAAGTTCTGACTGTTATGGTCTCCCGAGTCCCAGTCTTATCATTCTTTGCAGTCTGGTGAGCGACCCCACAGTCTTTGACTGTCTTGTTATCAAGAACCATCAGACTTATTCAGCTTATATTTGGTATTCAGAGTCCTTGGATGACAGGGATTCAGATTTGTTCAAAATTGTTCACCGGGTCAAATAGCGTTAGAGCCATGGATGCAACTTGTTCCCTCTCTAGTATTTCTTAAAACACCTTCTTATCAAGAACCACCAGGCCTATTCAGCATGTATTTGGTATGGATGGTCTTTGTGTGACTATGATTCAGATTTGTTCAAATTTGATCACTGGGTCAAATAGGGGCAGAGCCAGTGACATAACTCTTTACCTCATGCAACAGTTATTCTTAAAACATCTTCTCTAGAATCATTTAGCATATTTAGTTTACATTTTGTATGGAGGGTCCTTCGGTGACTGGGATTCAGATTTGTTCAAATGTGGTCATCAGGTCAAATAGGGGTTAGACCATGGACATAATTATTCCCCCATGGTAATTCTTAAAACGTCTTCTACTCAAGAGTCATTAGGCCTATTTAGCCTATATAGAGTATGGATGGTCCTCATGTGACTGGGTTACATTTTTTAAATGGGTTAGATTGGCATTTGGTGTGTAGGGTCCATGGAGAGTTTGGATTCAAATATTTTTGAATGGGGTCAGCCATTAAAAAGGGGGGATGTCAGGTTGGAACTTTGCAACAGTTGGGAAAGCTTGAGATATCAGTTGTAAAATTCCAACATGTGCAACGGAATTTCTACGTACTTGGGAGTGTGTTTGCTTAAGTTAGGAGGCGACAGACAGGCTATGGACTATATGGGATTGGAGGTATCAGGGGCGTGCAGTTGAAAAGTTCAATGTGGACACCCCACTGCTTAACAGAGACCCTCTAGCTATTTTCTTGTTTAGAACTACTTGTTTGTATGTGATTTTGACAAGTACTAACTCTTATGGTCTTAAGAGTCAAGTCTTCTCAGTCTTTACAGTCTGGTGAGCATTGAAAAACATGGGAACCGGCAGCCATCTTGGATTTTACTCTTTGCATGACTAAATCCTTTGGCACACCATACAGACCACATCACTCATCCGATCGTCACAAACTTCATATGGATCTTTTGGGTGACTACTAGATGGGAGCCATCAATTTTTTTCGAATTTCGTTGGAAAACATCTTGGATTTTACTCTTTGTATGACTAAATCATTTGGCACACCCTACAGACAACATCCCTTGTCTGATCATGACTGAACTTCAAATGATTCTTCAGGTTGACCACTAGATGGGAGTCATCTAATTTTTTCTGAATTTCATTAAAAACATGGCGACCGGTGGCCATCTTGGATTCTACTCTTTGCATGACTTAATTCGTTAGCACACCTATATACATACCACATCCCTCATCCGATCGTCACCAAACTTCATATTGATCTTCGGGGTGACAACTAGATGGGAGCTATCAAACTTTTAATTTCATTGGAAGACATGTCTGCCAGCAGCCATCTTGGCTTTTACTTTTACCTTCATTTCAGAATTCTGTTAAATTACATGGCTGCCAGTGGCCATCTTGGATTTTTACGCTTTGTATGACTAAATCTGTTGGGTGTTTAGTATTACATAGACATACTAACTTTCTGCATTCCCTATTACTCCAGTAACTGTAACATTTGACAATAGCCCCTCTCCACGTTGAGCTTCGGTGTCATTGACACTTTCATTGACCATTACATTGATTCTATGTGTACCAATATCATGTGTGTTGCACAGAGGGGCTGGGATTCCACTCCGATACTCTTACGATGTTGCACATATTTCCTCCCCTGCTCTACTTGATGGTACTAACTACATGACCTGTAACGCGCTCCGTTGCCCGCCCCCTTTGCACTGCCCCATATACGCCAAAACTATATACGCGCCTGCTTTACGTTAATAGTATCATATATGTATGTATGTATGTATATATATATGAATTGCACTTAAGTGCAAATGAATTACACTTAAGTCTAAATAAATCAAAAATGTGAAAACGGCTTGCCTTATGATTGTGGCATGCGAAACGAAATTGGTAAAGAAATTATTTTGGTAGGTCATTAATCCAAACGTAGGAGAAGATACTGTGTAAAATATCAAACAATCCGCATTGTGCTGCTTTGTGGTAATATTATCGTCCAAGATGACGTCCACCATGGTTAAGGTTCTCCATTTGTTCTCAAAAACGGGTATGATGTGATATTTTGTTCCTTAGAAATACATGTAGCACATTACTAGATGTGCGTGTATATGAGTAAGAGAGAGTCATGAACAGTGAATAAGGAAATCTTCGGCGTGTTCGGCCAGAAATGGCTGCCAAAATGGTCGCAACTCCAAAAATGTCATGATGAACAAAACAGCTTGGATAACGGATGAGTGTGCAAATATACATGCGCAATATCACTGTATTTCCTTAGATTCCTTTGAAGATACATACACCATTAAAAGAGATCTATAGAAAGGAGTTATTGGTCAATTCAAGACAAGACAAGACAAACATGTGTTGCTTATGTGTGAATCTAATCTAATTGAGAATCTAAACTAAAAGCTATAGTGCATATACTTACGGTATCGATGTTATAGTCACACTTCCGGGATTTCAACAAACCATAAATAATATTATAAACCGGTTCACACCCTTCGGCCAAGCAAATCGCTCCAATCCACAAACATTATTTATTGTAGGAATCTGTATTTCACCTGGGCCAAAATATAGACTTGAGCTTAAATTCACCAATTAATTTGTCATTTATTGGATAGAAAATGAACATGCGTCAGTTTGGTTAAAACACAGACCATACCATTAGTAGTGGTCATGGGGGTGCACGGGGCATAGGATTTTTTACCCTATAATTGTTGGTTTGTCGGAAGGGGCGTGGTGTCTGATAGTTAAGTGAACGAAATCCACATTTCTTTGGAATGTAAAATCCACAATAATCACTTTCTAATAATAATACAAACTGTCTACATACATGTACGCGGAAAATCCAGGCAATATACACAGATTTGTTTTAGTCTTGTTCGTGAATGCATGTGATATTTCAACACACAAACTTCCTGTAATGTGGAATAGTTCCTCTTCGGAGTCGGAATGTTCGAACACTATCGGGACATTGCCGCCTGGCTTCTGACCGATAAATCCATTATGGGAACCAAGAAGAAAATAACATTAAATATCCGCAAAGGTTTATTGTCACACGGAGGAATCTGTATAAACAATACTTCAATTCTGACGTTGATAAATAACCACGATGCATGTGCTCCCACGAGCATTTGATTTGTGCGGTAGGAATATGTAACACAACATTCAACTTAATTAATCTTTGATTGAATGGTAATTGGTACGTAATCATCATAATTTGGAATCACAATAGCTGGAGCCTGTAATTTGCTTAGCTAGATAATTGCCATTTGAGCATTGTAATGACCGTTAACCCCAAAGGTCATCGGAGTTTCTCGGTGGTTGTGACCTGATTATTTGACCATGTGATACTAAATTGTATTCTGGTATTTCAAATCACACACCATGCAGCCCCAAAATGTCCAATGTATACTTGGCAGATAACCTAACCCTACCCCCAATATTTTGCCTAAGGGTAGTCGTCAGGGGGTCGTGTTCTTCATGACCCATGTTCTCACAATAAGCTACCGAATTGAACTGGCTATTAGACCCCGAAGCCACGACAAATATTTTTCATGGCTGGCTCAACCGATTTTCGTGGCTCGTTAGCTAGCTAAGCCGGCTCAGTCACGACGTTGGTGGCTGACGAAATATGGCGGCTCAGCCGGCTGAGATGTTATCATTCAGCGTATTTCCGTTTCCGAAATGTTCCTAATCCCCTGCTATCGGTTATAGATGCCGTTTTTTTTAGCGTTTGTGGTGAACCCGTAGAATTCCAGACCACACGCAATCTTTTGATGTTGGGCTTTTCCATTACGGCGAAATTCACGAAGGACTGGCATGGATATACTATGTAGTTTCCCATCTAATCGGTATAAGTAGTTACATTGGGACTTCTGTCGACGTCAGACTGCTATCATTTACTGCCATCTTACGATATATGCATGCATCATTGAATGATGAACCGGATAGTAATGATATATACTATTTCAAACTATTTTCTATTCTTATGTGTATATATTGACAAACGCCAGTGATGTCTGAGACTGGGTGTTGTCGATATAAACAATTTATATTTTAACCCTTTCAATACCGAATGGATGCGCCCATTCAGTTATATGAAAGCATGCATTGGGATAGTCTATTCCACATTAAAGGGCCAGGTGTTCTGATAATATAACAACAATGCGAGTATGCCAATATTAGGCAATGCGGTTTAGTTCTTTGCGATTCACAGTACAGTTGTGCTTGACATATAAGCCCATGCACATGGCTCAGCCATTTTACAATTCCGGCGGCGGAGATTTTTAAATGTGGCTGGCGTTAGAAATAATATGGCTGGCGGCGGCTTGTGGCCAATATGGCTGGCGGCGGCGGCGTACGATGGCGGCTTCGGGCTCTACTGGCTATCATGCTTTTTTATCTTCTATAGATATTCAGCTTTGAGAAAAACATGATTAGAATTTGTCCGTCTGTTTGGTAATAATACCTCAAATTTCACCTATATATGTGGCTGAACGACTATATTAAAAGTGGCTTAATTATGTTTGCCTTGGGATGTGAATCGGTTTATAAATATGTCATACATTGTATTTATTGTACAATTACCCAAGCGGGTTATAACATATACTAACACAGCTTCACAGAGATTTATCACGCAATGCTTTCTTCGAAGAACGAAGCTGGAATTTCTTGGATCGCGATTCTTTGATGATTAGTACGATTCACCATTCTCACACCAAAAAAAAACATCACACGCATTTCGGCTTCTGGTGATGGGTATTAATTGATGCAGATCGTCCATATGAACATGTCTTGGTGTGTACCAGCGACTCAACAGTTAAATGGAACGCAGGCAGCACCAATCAATAAACGTATATTCTGACTTCGTACATCACTGCACTCTCTTTATTCTCGATAATATAGCCTGGGTATATATGTGACACACGGGGGTATCTCACTGCGAAAACGTTTTACACGAGACACCAGTCGACGAGGCACCAGTCAATATATAGAAAAGACCAAACCAACTCAGAAATGATCCGGACGGCATTGTTAACGGCTTACATTGGAATGGCCCTCAAAGTTTATGCCACATTTTCATCTGGTCGCGGCATCCTTACCCAAAAAGATGCAATTCTGGTGAACAGTTTGATACGTTCCTCAATGGCAGTGTCAGATGGGCAATGCACCGTTTTGTGTCTTCGTGAAGAAAACTGTGTTGTTACTCTTCAGGACCCGATGGATTATGCCGTCTGCATTCGGCATACGGCAGCATATCAGCACAGCCCGGATCCTTGTTGTTTCGGGTGTATAAAGGTACGCTTCATATATATATTATGTAAGCCCAAAAGCACCACGACTATGGCAAGCTAAACCGTTATTTAATATTAATTTTACTTAAGTAAAATAAAATGACACTTTATTTCACTTAAAGGGGTACTGTACGCCATTTTCAATAAATTCCCGGTGATAACAACGATCTATTATCGATACTATATAGAAATATAAGTAATTTGAGTCGAAGATGTATTCTGTAAACGCTCAGGTTAATAGGCTATCTTAAAATTTAATAATTTAAAAGTTAATAATTTAATATAAATTGATTTTATGGCTCCAGCCATAAAATGGCGTCTCTTAAAATTGGAATTTCCGTGTACAAAACGTAATCAAATTATAATTGAGGGATACTGGATTAATAAAACAATTGCACACACGATCGTTTGAAACATTATGCTTATACGGGGAGAAAACCCAAGCCACTCATTGACTAGTGACCATACACTAACTTAAATGAGTATATGGGACTACTAAGCATATAATATAATGTTTATTTGATTCATTTGGTTGAAAACTGTACAAAAATTACTCGACAACGACAATTTGTATTTTTGCATTCCGGTAAATTTGCCATCCGTAACAATACTTCGTACTCAACAGACTTTCAAAAAATGGAAAAGTTGTCACCTTATTCTCCGACTCGGGGATTATAGAAACCAACAACAACATCTTGGGTACAGTACCCCTTTAAGTAAAATAAAATGACATTTAATTTTTATACTTAAGTGACATAAAGCGCCATCTATATGGTTTAATTTTACTTAAGTAAAATTATATGAAACTTTATTTTACTTAAGTAAAATTAAAAAGCACACTAATTTTACTTAAGTGAAATAAAATGACCATTATTTTACGCCCTTTTTTTTATTTTACTTCAGTAAAAAAGAATTGTACTTAAGTTAAAACATGGTTATTTTTACATGGTCTCGTCTGGTCCCAACAAATTTAATTATCAATTGTATTATTATTATTATGTGGGGAATCTCTCAAATAATAATTTGTCCCACCCGTGGGCCGAACATGTACATAATATTCTCACTACATGTGGTATGAACTATGAATGGTTGAATCAGTTTATTAATGGGGTCGACCACAACTGGTTAAATGGAATAATAAACATCTCCTTAAAAAATCAAATCCATCAACAATGGAAACGAGATATTGACACAATGAACAAAATAATGTCGCACTTATAAATTATTCAAAACTGAGTTTAGTTAAGAAAAATACCTTTCGCAATTGAAATGTAAAGATATATGGACTTTTTTACGCTTCCGATGTTCGAATCACCACTTGCCAATTGAAACGGGCTCTTGGAACCAAATAGACGTAGAAAACAGGTTTTTCCATCTATATGTGATAACGAATATCACTTCTTATTCGAATGTGGTGCCCTTAGCTCTATCAGGAGGAGATTTATACTATCGTGGACATTGACTGTTTGCAACTTACACACGTTATCAACCCTTCTTCAATCGTCTGATAATATTGTTTTACATAAACTTTGTACATACATAAGACATGGCGAGGAACATGTGAGATCACCGCCCTCTCTGTCACCCCCCCCCTGAACTAAACTGAATATTGTACATGATATCTGCGGCTAATATTTCAAATTCAACCATGCATATGCCTGATTGTTCACACCATATCGCACCATTGTGTAATTTGTATAACGCACTTATGATTCTTATGTCACATGTGTGATTCTGAATAAACATATTGATTTCCCAAACAGTTATCCCGCAACTATTAGAATAATCCTGTTTAGTTTTGAAGGTCACCTCCTCTATGAAAGGCATATGTCTGGCTTCGCGAAAAACCTCTCCAAACTTACATCAATATGGTTTGAACGATTACGTCATAAATTCATAATGTTTTCGGGTCTGGACGTTTCCCATAAGAGCCGGAGACAATGGAAAGAAATTGTAAAGAAAATATCAAGAATTTCGCATAACAAGAACTGTCGTCAATTGAATCGCTGAATTTCTTTCGGGTGGTAAATTCTTGTCCAATAGGCGTGCGTCGATCTGGAGTTTGGTTACTATGCAGAGGAATCCCAGCACCAAACCTTTCCGCATGACAAACATCATCTTCAGAACAACATAACTATGACAAGGTACATGTATAGCAAGTGGATGCCAATGTATTTGAGAACAGACTATAAATAAATTGTGAATTCTGAATTGTTTTTTAATTTATGTCATACGCACATGGGTGTTGAAAATAATATATGACATGAAAATGTTTTGTTCACTGTCTCACATTGTTGTGTATTATTTGCTATATATGATTAACTAATCATTTGCCGCATACATTTTCATATAAACGAACACAATATACCATATACGTTTTGGGCTGCGTCTATGCATGGGTGCACCAGTTGTCACAGCCGGAGTTCATATTTAAGACCATATGCGACTATATATATAGTGTACATATAACAGTATATATTATTCATGCATGGCTATCAACAGTGTGACAGCCTATGATTGGCTGGGGTGGGGTGACCCAGTCGCCACATCCCTGGACATAACACGTGCTGGTCGACCGCGGGGGAAAATGTCACCTATATATAATCGACCATCTGACTTGGTATAAAAGTCAGTTTGCCAGGCAAATATGAATTGGTTGGTTGCGAATTCAGTTACGTTAGTTGCGCACGTTTTTTTTTTGAGTGCCGACGATCTCAGCTGGCTTGTCATTGTTAACAAAAATGAAAAGTGCGTTGAAGTCTATTACAACGTTTTAATTCTTAATTTCTTTTGTTTAATTTCTGTTAACTCTCAAAAATATCTATTATTCTTCAAATGTTACTTTTTAGTTGTTTTGTTTTGTGTTGATAGTTTTTGTATTTGTTACAACCTGCATGTCGTATGTAATTTACAAACAACGATTTATAAAATAAGAAGGTACTCAATCCGATAAAACTCCTCTCAATTACTATTTCAATGGCTTCGGGGGTCAAAAATATTTGATTCGAGTCGAGGAAGTCACCCATCAAAGCTCAGATTTGTTAGATATCGATTTTAGAAATCTATTATTTTTCATTATCGGGAATTCTTTCTGGCCCAGAAGACAGTCAAAATTTCGTTATTATTACCACTTGATTATAGAGTTATCCATCCTTGTCTGTTTGAATAGAGTTTTGGCGTAAAATCTCGAGCAGGTTACCAAATTGACGGCAGTTATTAGTACTCATCTCGAGCAATTAACAAATTTCAAAAATCAATATCTAATAACTCTGAGCTTTGTTTGATGGGTTCCTCGACTCGAATCAAATATTTTTTACCCCCAAAGCCAAAGAAATAGTAATATAGGACCCTCTGATCGGATTGTTGTTGTTGGAATCTGTTGAGATGGGGACCCTCTTTACGGATTGAGTACCTTTAATGTCATGCTATAGACTGAATAAAGAGACATATAATGACTACATACTGTACTATAATGATTTTTATTTAAGATATAGAACAAAAATAAGTCTCAAAGTTAGATCTGATATTTTTTTGGCCAAAAGGCCAACGAAAATGGGTTGCCGTTTAATAGTGACGTCAGGTTTGACGTTACAGTTCTAAGAGAAGAACTGTTTGGTGGAAAATCATACCATGCAGAGCTAGAAACTGGGCTATTATATAGCAGGTTGAATGTATGTCACTATAATTTTGACCAAAAAAAAAGTCGAATTACAAAAGAAATAAATACACAGCGCATTGGCGTGTATAGTAGAATTTGACCACAGAAACTGATTGTTGGACTCCGCTTCGCGTCCTACGATCAGTTTCTTTGTGGTCAAATTCTACTATACACGCCGATGCGCAGTGTATTTATTTCTTAATTATTACCCCTTTACCCCAGATAACTATGCATATGTTAGGGTGCATTTACATTGCTATAGAACTGTACACAGATCTACACGCAGACTAGTGTAAACGGGTTGATATAGAAATGCACACAGAAAGAAAACGGTATTAGTTCGTGTGAGCGAAAATCGTGTCCGCTATACGTCACGGTCATCGCCGAAGCATTGCGACAGGCAAATCTGTTTTTATTAATTGTTACTCGGGCTTGGCGAATGTGTTTTAGTGTTCGTTGTCATTTCAACCCGTGTATTTCGAATATTGAACACGGACAGGGATGTGGAAACTTTGGTCAAAGTTTTCAACAGTAATGTTGGAAATTTCATACCTGACACAACATTAGTTGTAATTTCCAAACCAACAATAGGTTGAAAATGATCTAGTAGTTTGATTTTCAAACATTTTATTGGGGGGGGGGGGGTATTGTTTTCGGACCAATATTTGCATAATTTCCTACTTTTTATCAAACTGGAATGGCCATCAGCTGGAAGTTTTCCAACCTTATCAGGGGGGCGGGTGTCAGGTTTGGAAATTTCCAACAATTTGAAAGATTGTGTCCTGGTCCCTCCTCGTGGCCAATCAAAAACTGCTAGTTAATTTAAGAAAACAATATTGTCCTACATTTGGCCAACATTGTCATTGGAATTGTCATCAGTTGGAATTTTTACTACATTTGGTCAAATAAAGGGTGTTGTAGGGTGGATACTCATTCCATACAGATCCAAAATGGCTACCGCCCAGATGTTGTCAAACAGGAGACCTATAGATATATAGATGATCACCTGAAATCCTAAATATTGGTGGAATCGCCATCTATGATCTAAAGCTATATGGATGCTCTCTAGCCTCTCTATTTGTGCACACGGTTGTTTGTTGTGTATTCTTATGCGATGCGATTTGCATTCTTTCTTCGAACCATTATCAAGTGGTATAATGATACACTTCAAATACATGCGGCACATACCAAATCGCTGTTGTCTGCTGATAGTTGATCCATTTTTATGTCTGGCCTAAACTGAAACGACTCGTAGTGAATTGTCAATTACCATAGTACTGATCAGCGCGCGTTCACTATTAGTAATCATATTGTGATCACAGTAATGCGCGACACGTGACTTCATACAGATCTGTATACAGTTCTATATCAGTGTAAATGATTCGATCGGTCCCACAAAAAGCCGACCGCACCCGACCGTACCACCGCAGGAGACCGAATGAGTTCATGCACTATATACCGCCATTGTTGACGTCTCACTTGCGGCCGTTTCCACCAGGTATCCAAAATAAAAAAGGCACAGATCGGACCTCCACTATAGCTGTCTGAGATATACGACAGAGGTGCCCGGTGGGGGAGGGGGTTCTGTCTCGGGTTAAAATAAGGTTTACATGGCAATAGCATCAAATATTTGGGGGGGGGGGAGAAGCCACTGCTGAGAACCAATGAGCATTATGTTTGAAGAAATTTGTTAACTCATATACACAGTGCGTAAGCCAATACTCGAGGATTTTCCTTTCTTCCGAGAAATGCTATTACTTTCTTCGGATTTGCATCACTTTTGACCAAAAATACTGATCACATGTGTACAAAACTGTTAATAAAGGGGTTATGTCGACAAATGAATAAGTCAACTTTAACCACGCGACTAACCAATGATCTAAATTTGTTATTCAGACCAAAACAACTATTTCAAAGGCATAAGGTATACAAATAAACGACATATTTCTCAGATTTTGTGTTAATCTTTCGTTCCGAAAAGACGATAAAATATAGTCATATATACTCAAAGTACCTTAACTATATCCAGGAACAGGTGACTTCTCAGTACAACACTATATATCCCCTTTATTGTATATAAAGCTTGGTTGGGGTAAAGGGGTTGACGCGAGGAACTTAGTAAAAATTGCAGCCGAATTGGTCTACTAGCAGCTATCACATCTGTATTACTGTAGTCGCTGTGTGTACTTCTTTTTTCAGACAAGCCAAATGACACTGTGTAGTACTATTTTGTCTATTTGCTATTTTCAAACTGGGTTATGCGAAAGCCACAACGGTCAATAGTCCCAAGTTTTTGTACTAATTTAGACTATATAAATATGGGTTCACTGGAATAGATCATCATATCACTTAAACTGGGTCAATGATTCTGCGTCCCGTGGAATATTATGTCAGTTAAAGGCACGGGCGGCGTTCGTTGCAGAAATATTCATATTTGTTCAAATCGCCATAAACAGAAGGAATATTAAAATATATATAGTTTTGTTCGTATGTCAAACATAATCAGCGCGTAAATAGTATATTGTCGTCAAGACGTACGATGGTGTACGTAAACAAGAACCGGCTCGTGTTTATATAACACAGCGCAATTCTGTTGGTTAATCACACACGAATTATATAAACGCTCTTTATTATTTCCATATCAAGAAAACAGTAACAAATAACGCTCTTTATGTTTACCATATCCGGATATAAAAAAAAGCCTGGTTCTGTAACGTTTTTTGCTTTTGTTTGCATAACAAAGGAAAAACATTCGACAATAACATACTGTTTATGTCATATTTCTGATTGGTGTAAGAACAAGGTCTGTCTATATTTTAGTATTCTTTATGTTTATGGCGGTTTTTGACGGAGCTGAATATTTTAACAGCATACCCACCGCCAACGCCGCCCGTATCTTTAAACTGCACCGGTTACGGTCTATTATTGAAATAACTGTATGCATAGATTGTCAGTTTATATATATGTATGGTACCCTTCCCCAACAATTACTGATTAGAAATTCGAACATCGAGATATTGACACAATGAACAAAATAATGTCGCACTTATAAATTATTCAAAACTGAGTTTAGTTAGGAAAAATACCTTTCGCAATTGAAATGTTAAGATACATGTATATGGACTTTTTTACGCTTCCGATGTTCGAATCACCACTTGCCAATTGAAACGGGCTCTTGGAACCAAATAGACGTAGAAAACAGGTTTTTCCATCTATATGTGATAACGAATATCACTTCTTATTCGAATGTGGTGCCCTTAGCTCTATCAGGAGGAGATTTATACTATCGTGGACATTGACTGTTTGCAACTTACACACGTTATCAACCCTTCTTCAATCGTCTGATAATATTGTTTTACATAAACTTTGTACATGCATAAGACATGGCGAGGAACATGTGAGATCACCGCCCCTCTCTGTCACCCCCCCCCCCCTGAACTAAACTGAATATTGTACATGATATCTGCGGCTAATATTTCAAATTCAACCATGCATATGCCTGATTGTTCACACCATATCGCACCATTGTGTAATTTGTATAACGCACTTATGATTCTTAATATGTCACATGTGTGATTCTGAATAAACATATTGATTTCCCAAACAGTTATCCCGCAACTATTAGAATAATCCTGTTTAGTTTTGAAGGTCACCTCCTCTATGAAAGGCCTATGTCTGGCTTCGCGAAAAACCTCTCCAAACTTACATCAATATGGTTTGAACGATTCCGTCATAAATTTATAATGTTTTCGGGTCTGGACGTTTCCCATAAGAGCCGGAGACAATGGAAAGAAATTGTAAAGAAAATATCAAGAATTTCGCATAACAAGAACTGTCGTCAATTGAATCGCTGAATTTCTTTCGGGTGGTAAATTCTTGTCCAATATGCGTGCGTCGATCTGGAGTTTGGTTACTATGCAGAGGAATCCCAGCACCCAAACCTTTCCGCATGACAAACATCATCTTCAGAACAACATAACTATGACAAGGTACATGTATAGCAAGTGGATGCCAATGTATTTGAGAACAGACTATAAATAAATTGTGAATTCTGAATTGTTTTTTAATTTATCTCATACGCACATGGGTGTTGAAAATAATATATGACATGAAAATGTTTTGTTCACTGTCTCACATTGTTGTGTATTATTTGCTATATATGATTAACTAATCATTTGCCGCATACATTTTTATATAAACGAACACAATATACCATATACGTTTTGGGCTGCGTCTATGCATGGGTGCACCAGTTGTCACAGCCGGAGTTCATATTTAAGACCATATGCGGCTATATATATATAGTGTACATATAACAGTATATATTATTCATGCATGGCTATCAACAGTGTGACAGCCTGTGATTGGCTGGGGTGGGTGACCCAGTCGCCACATCCCTGGACATAACACGTGCTGGTCGACCGCGGGGGGAAATGTCACCTATATATAATCGACCATCTGACTTGGTATAAAAGTCAGATTGCCAGGCAAATATGAATTGGTTGGTTGCGATTTCAGTTACGTTAGTTGCGCACGTTTTTTTGTTGAGTGCCGACGATCTCAGCTGGCTTGTCATTGTTAACAAAAATGAAAAGTGCGTTGAAGTCTATTACAACGTTGTAATTCTTAATTTCTTTTGTTTAATTTCTGTTAACTCTCAAAAATATCTATTATTCTTCAAATGTTACTTTTTAGTTGTTTTGTTTTGTGTTGATAGTTTTTGTATTTGTTACAACCTGCATGTCGTATGTAATTTACAAACAACGATTTATAAAATAAGAAGGTACTCAATCCGATAAAACTCCTCTCAATTACTATTTCAATGGCTTCGGGGGTCAAACATATTTGATTCGAGTCGAGGAAGTCACCCATCAAAGCTCAGATTTGTTAGATATCGATTTTAGAAATCTATTATTTTTCATTATCGGGAATTCTTTCTGGCCCAGAAGACAGTCAAAATTTCGTTATTATTACCACTTGATTATAGAGTTATCCATCCTTGTCTGTTTGAATAGAGTTTTGGCGTAAAATCTCGAGCAGGTTACCAAATTGACGGCAGTTATTAGTACTCATCTCGAGCAATTAACAAATTTCAAAAATCAATATCTAATAACTCTGAGCTTTGTTTGATGGGTTCCTCGACTCGAATCAAATATTTTTTACCCCCAAAGCCAAAGAAATAGTAATATAGGACCCTCTGATCGGATTGTTGTTGTTGGAATCTGTTGAGATGGGGACCCTCTTTACGGATTGAGTACCTTTAATGTCATGCTATAGACTGAATAAAGAGACATATAATGACTACCTACTGTACTATAATGATTTTTATTTAAGATATAGAACAAAAATAAGTCTCAAAGTTAGATCTGATATTTTTTTGGCCAAAAGGCCAACGAAAATGGGTTGCAGTTTAATAGTGACGTCAGGTTTGACGTTACAGTTCTAAGAGAAGAACTGTTTGGTGGAAAATCATACCATGCAGAGCTAGAAACTGGGCTATTATATAGCAGGTTGAATGTATGTCACTATAATTTTGACCAAAACATACAGTCGAATTACAAAAGAAATAAATACACAGCGCATTGGCGTGTATAGTAGAATTTGACCACAGAAACTGATTGTTGGATTCCGCTTCGCGTCCTACGATCAGTTTCTTTGTGGTCAAATTCTACTATACACGCCGATGCGCAGTGTATTTATTTCTTAATTATTACCCCTTTACCCCAGATAACTATGCATATGTTAGGGTGCATTTACATTGCTATAGAACTGTACACAGATCTACACGCAGACTAGTGTAAACGGGTTGATATAGAAATGCACACAGAAAGAAAACGGTATTAGTTCGTGTGAGCGAAAATCGTGTCCGCTATACGTCACGGTCATCGCCGAAGCATTGCAACAGGAAAATCTGTTTTTATTAATTGTTACTCGGGCTTGGCGAATGTGTTTTAGTGTTCGTTGTCATTTCAACCCGTGTATTTCGAATATTGAACACGGACAGGGATGTGGAAACTTTGGTCAAAGTTTTCAACAGTTGGGAATTTCATACCTGACACAACATTAGTTGTAATTTCCAAACCAACAATAGGTTGAAAATGATCTTGTAGTTTGATTTTCAAACATTTTATTGGGGGGGGGGTATTGTTTTCGGACCAATATTTGCATAATTTCCTACTTTTTATCAAACTGGAATGGCCATCAGCTGGAAGTTTTCCAACCTTATCATGGGGGCGGGTGTCAGGTTGGAAATTTCCAACAGTTGGAAAGATTGTGTCCTGGTCCCTCCTCGTGGCCAATCAAAAATTGTCATCAGTTGGAATTTTTACTACATTTGGTCAAATAAAGGGTGTTGTAGGGTGGATACTCATTCCATACAGATCCAAAATGGCCACCGCCCAGATGGTGTCAAACAGGAGACCTATAGATATATAGATGATCACCTGAAATCCTAAATATTGGCGGAATCGCCATCTAAAGCTATATGGGTGCTCTCTAGCCTCTCTATTTGTGCACACGGTTGTTTGTTGTGTATTCCTATGCGATTTGCATTCTTTCTTCGAACCATTATCAAGTGGTATAATGATACACTTCAAATACATGTGGCACATACCAAATCGCTGTTGTCTGCTGATAGTTGATCCATTTTTATGGCTGGCCTAAACTGAAACGACTCGTAGTGAATTGTCAATTACCATAGTACTGATCAGCGCGCGTTCACTATTAGTAATCATATTGTGATCACAGTAATGCGCGACACGTGACTTCATACAGATCTGTATACAGTTCTATATCAGTGTAAATGCACCCTTAGACAGGATTCGATCGGTCCCACAAAAATCCGACCGCACCCGACCGTACCACCACAGGAGACCGAATGAGTTCATGCACTATATACCGCCATTGTTGACGTCTCACTTGCGGCCGTTTCCACCAGGTATCCAAAATAAAAAAGGCACAGATCGGACCTCCACTATAGCTGTCTGAGATATACTACAGAGGTGCCCGGTGGGGGAGGGGGTTCTGTCTCGTGTTAAAATAAGGTTTACATGGCAATAGCATCAAATATTTGGGGGGGGAGAGGCCACTGCTGAGAACCAATGAGCATTATGTCTGAAGAAATTTTGTTAACTCATATACACAGTGCGTAAGCCAATACTCGAGGATTTTCCTTTCTTCCGAGAAATGCTATTACTTTCTTCGGATTTGCATCACTTTTGACCAAAAATACTGATCACATGTGTACAAAACTGTTAATAAAGGGGTTATGTCGACAAATGAATAAGTCAACTTTAACCACGCGACTAACCAATGCTCTAAATTTGTTATTCAGACCAAAACAACTATTTCAAATGCATATGTAAACAAATAAACGACATATTTATCAGATTTTGTGTTAATCTTTCGTTCCGAAAAGACGATAAAATATAGTCATATATACTCAAAGTACCTTAACTATATCCAGGAACAGATGACTTCTCAGTTCAACACTATATATCCCCTTTATTGTATATAAAGCTTGGTTGGGGTAAAGGGGTTGACGCGAGGAACTTAGTAAAAATTGCAGCCGAATTGGTCTACTAGCAGCTATCACATCTGTATTACTTTAGTCGCTGTGTGTACTTCTTTTTTCAGACAAGCCAAATGACACTGTGTAGTACTATTTGCTATTTTCAAACTGGGTTATGCGAAAGCCACAACGGTCAATAGTCCCAAGTTTTTGTACTAATTTAGACTATATCAATATGGGTTCACTGGAATAGATCATCATATCACTTAAACTGGGTCAATGATTCTGCGTCCCGTGGAATATTATGTCAGTTAAAGGCACGGGCGGCGTTCGTTGCAGAAATATTCATATTTGTTCAAATCGCCATAAACAGAAGGAATATTAAAATATATATAGTTTTGTTCGTATGCCAAACATAATCAGCGCGTAAATAGTATATTGTCGTCAAGACGTACGATGGTGTACGTAAACAAGAACCGGCTCGTGTTTATATAACACAGCGCAATTCTGTTGGTTAATCACACACAAATTATATAAACGCTCTTTATTATTTCCATATCAAGAAAACAGTAACAAATAACGCTCTTTATGTTTACCATATCCGGATATAAAAAAAAAGCCTGGTTCTGTAACGTTTTTTGCATAACAAAGGAAAAACATTCGACAATAACATACTGTTTATGTCATATTTCTGATTGGTGTAAGAACAAGGTCTGTCTATATTTTAGTATTCTTTCTGTTTATGGCGGTTTTTGACGGAGCTGAATATTTTAACAGCATACCCACCGCCAACGCCGCCCGTATCTTTAAACTGCACCGGTTACGGTCTATTATTGAAATAACTGTATGCATAGATTGTCAGTTTATATATATGTATGGTACCCTTCCCCAACAATTACTGATTAGATATTCGAACATCGAGAACAATTTCAACCAATGCTGTGTCAGGCATGAATTTCCCACTGTTGATAATGTTTACCCCAACCCCATGCATATAGTGTAGGTGCATGAGTTTATTTCCATAGGCGGACTTCCGGTGAGTTTGGTGCACAATGGACGTTGATTTGGTTATCCATTCGAAGCCTTAATGGAGTTTTCTGCATATATTTATTAGTGGGAGGCAAGTGTTTGAAGAAATAGTCCTTTTAAAAACATTTTGAATACAAATTATTTTTTAATTAATTACATTTTTTTGTTTATTTAATTTTTAATTTATTTTTAGAGAAATTATTGCTCAATTTAAAATTAAAAAAATTAAACTTAAAATTAATTTTGTTTTTTAAATTTAAATGAAAAAACAAAAATAACGCATCATAACATCCGCCTGAGTACCCCGAGGCACCACACCAAATTTGGTTGAAATCGGTCTGGTGGTCGGGAACAGACAAAAATAGATCTTACTCTTATATTATAGCATATATACATTTCTCCTTTAATTGTGAAAGTGAGAATTTTTTTTTTTAAACATGAATAATTTCCAATATCATAAGGCAAATATAAATTTCAGTACCTTATGATTTGACCAAAAAAATTGTTTGAATATAGGAAATTCAATACTGAAAGTACGCACGGATATCAAAATTAAGTTGAAGAAAAATGCCTCAGAATTTGCATTGCAGCAAGCAACCGGTTCAGTTGCAGATTGGTCGAAAATATCTGCTAATAATTATTTGATTGACAGCTATGGAATGATCAATTCTGGTGAGATCCACATATCCTAGCACTCTACATTTTAATAGAACTGGTGTAACAAAATCCCAATTTATGATATCCTGGATACGCTAATAATCATGCAGCAATGCATTGTAACCGTGGAGGTTTTTGTACATATCCATACCTAGGCATACCACATGAATTGTGTACACACGCAACACGTGCTTTATATAGTGCGTTATCTGTCGATTTCAATTCAAATAATAATAAAGTAATTTTTCGATGTCGACTAATTGTTAAAGTTAATAGACGAAAAGGTTACAGAATTTTTCTGTGCGATCGACTAATGTGGTACAGTCGAGTTTACCCTAAAACATCGATTATCTGAACTACAGTTTATTTCTACGCGTTCCAACCGACTTGTACACACAAGTCTAATGCTCCCGCGCTAGAATGTACTCACATGGTGCAGCATGATTTAAGGGAGCTTCTCAAGATAACATTTTATTCTCCTGTGGGATAAATTTTCCAACTATAATGAGGAATATCTTTGCAACATTATTCCAAATGCCCAATTTTGTTGGATATATACCTTTAATCATCAATCTAGATATTGGGAAAGATCTGCTAGCAAATATTCTAATTTAGTGTGTGAAAACGTCGTTGGCACAAAGGTACCACAGTCTAGGCGAAAATATTTGAAATTCCGAAGAAAGTACTAGCATTTCTCCGAAGAAAGGCAAATCCTCGAGTACTGTATGGGGCCTGTTTCACGAAGCAAGGTCATAATGTGGTAGAGCACAGGGGTGGGTCTTAAGTGAACCATGTCGCTATCACAAACATTTATGGGCTCTGAGTCTTAACATCTGGCAGGGTCTATAGAAACACTACGCCTACCTTTAAAAGTCTTCATCATGCATTTATTGAATATTCATTCTATACCAAACGGAACACATCCAACAAGCATCACACATGGATGACATCACAACACATCTATACAGCTTGACAGCAACACCACAACATCACATCGAGCATCAATCATCAATCGAGAAAAAGGACCCTGGTGAACAAATACATAGGTTGTAGTTGCTGCAGAATAAATATCCAGTATGGATATTAATAAATATATGAAATGTGATTGTGTCAATAAACCAACTTCCCTATTGTCGATATAAACAACTATTTTGACACAATCCTAACTGTGACGAACAGTTAGAAATAAAACCTACATGCTAGTATAAAAGGGTGATTATGAACGCAGTGTGCGATTTCCAACTTCACTAAACTATTGCGCAAATATATATTGCAAATGTGATGTAGTTCTAAACATCCAAAACGAAGACAATAGTATTAAAATACAGATATAATAATGGGTAAAAACGTAACAAATATTACATACCATCCTTTGGAAAGCATAGGTCAGATGTCATAACGTAGTATTACTTCTTAAACTTATTAACTGTAACATTCTTCAGGCATAGAAGAATGTACGCTTACACTGAGTGTGTCACGACGGAACGATGTTGTCGCATCGAACGATAATTATGAACTGACAAAAGGCGGCAAATAATCTTACCGGTGATTGGCTAAGAGAACTTAGTATCAGACAGTTAGATCTAATATTGGGCGCTAACATAGACAGAGTAGACTTAAGCGGGTAAGAGATTGGGCTAAGTTAAGAATATGAAATAGCGAAATGCAGAACAGGTAATGCGGCTGGGGACGGGAAGTGTAAAGAACGGAATAGCGCGAAATGGAATGAACCAAGTACGCGCAATGAAATGATTACAATGCGGCTATAAAATGTATATTAGTGAGTTAGGTTTAATAACTTAGTTAGTATACATGTGTAGCATGTAATAAAGGCATATACTGTTTTGGTATATAAAGTAGCACGGTCACACTCTCCCCTCTGTTGACAAAATGACTCCCTAGTCATTTAAACCAATACTGAAAGGAAATGTCGCAAATAGACATGACTTTCAAACTCTGCAACTGATAATGGAAAATTATCATCTATAACATTCTCATACACAGAGATAATCTTGACACCGACCTATCTTCAAAACTGAAATCAAATATCAGCATTATATAACTTCACTTAATCAACTTAATCTTCACTATCTGGCGTAGACAGTAAACAACGTGAATATATCACACAACACCACTGAAATGGAATCACCACTGATTCACACTGGCTGGTCTATCTGAGAACTTCAATCATGAATACACAACAATCAACACAAATATGTTAAAATCATAATCATATATAGAAAGGAACACTTTATCACCTCACAGAGTATATAACAAAAAAAAAATAGAATTCCTTGAAAACTGGTACCTCATATGAGTCGTAGCTCTACACTGGATCGTCAGCTGGAATAAGTGGAAATATCTCTGATCGTACGAAGATGATAAGTGATACCTAACAATACATAATATCAATACATAATTTATAAAAGAATCAATTTTAAAAACAACTTACACAACAGGACAATGCCTATGTCCAATGTATACACACATCATTGAAACTGACATATCAGTAATATGGAATCACTGAATATAAATGAGTGAACTGAAAATGAAAATCTTATTCATCCAAGATAGTCTTCAGAATGGACTGAAGAACATCTGGAGCTACCTTGGTGCAGATCTGATTTTCCATAAGCTTACGCAAAAGCTGATTCTTATATTCATCTTTTCCACCTGAAATGGGTTGAATATTTTTTGAAATATAATCACCCATCCATGATGGAGGTTTCTTTGCTCTGCTAGATTTTCTAGGTACTGGTTTTGGTATGGACGCTGAAAGAGAAATTCTTTCTCTATCTCCACTCTGACTATTACTCGAGGCACCATCATCACCATCAACATTCGCACCATCAACATTACCATCAACAACAACAGTATCTTCTGCAATAGATGCTAAAGGTACACGGACAATATCAACAACTTCATCATCATTCTCATCAGCCTCATCATTGCTATCACCTGTGGAACGAAGTTCAAATTGACCTGTCGAATCCTGTGTAGCTGAAATATCAACATTACTGTCATCACCGACATCAGTTCTAACTTCCCTGAACTCATCTATTTGAGTGCGGTCGTCACCACAGGAAGAAGAAATACCACCAGCTTCCAATCTCGCAGGAAAGTCGTCACCCCGACGAGATGGAGCTGAACTGTCCACTGCATTAGGAGCAGATTTTATACCTGCAACGCCCTGTGGAACAAACAATATCACCGATTCTTCATCTGAACCATCTATATGGTCTGAACCATTAATATGGTTATCACGAACTTCATCACGTGAAGTAACACTACCAGTACCTGAAATACGACGTTTCCGCACCTTAGGCTCTGGTGGCCGTACAGGTGGGATAAGAGGATCTACAATTGGGGCATCAGCATCTCTCTGTTCAAGAGGAGATTTAAGGGCTGTGTCGTCATCTGGAAAGTCAAGGGGTAAAGAACCAATAGGCAACAAGTGGTTCCTATGTAAAGTTCTTTGCTTTCCATTGTCATCTTCTAAATTAAAAACAGGAATGTCAGAATTAGGTTGAGATTTAACAGTGTATACTTCAGAATCATATTTATCTGCCAATTTATGTCTGCCTTCGAAAGCTAATGTCTTTACTAAGACTCTATCACCTACATGTATAGTTGCACCACGAAGCTTTCGATTATAATATTTGGCATTACTACTCTGAGCACCAGACATAGATTTGGATGCTAATCTGTAAGAATCAGAAAGTCTTTGTCTAAGATCTGAAACATAATCACAGTAAGAAGTTTGATCAGAATCAGGTTTATTCAGACCAAATAAAACATCAAGAGGTAACCGTGGTTCTCTTCCGAACATCAACTGAAAAGGAGCAAAACCAGTAGTTTCATGCCTAGTACAATTGTAAGCATGGACAAGAGGACCTATGTGAGATTTCCAATCATGTTTCTGGTCAGGATTAAGAGTACCTAACATACTAATAAGTGTGCGATTAAATCGCTATGTAACACCATTCCCCATCGGATGATAAGGAGTAGTTCGGGACTTCTTGATGCTGCAAAGCTGACAAAGTTCAGAAATAAGTTGAGATTCAAAATTAGCACCTTGATCACTATGAATACGTTGAGGATAACCATAATGAATAAAGAAATTGTTAAACAATACATCAGCAGTAGTTTTTGCAGTCATGTTCCTTGTAGGATAAGCCTGTGCATATTTAGTAAAATGATCTGTCATAACAAGAACATATTGGTAACCACCTTTAGAACAATCAAGAGTAAGAAAATCAATACAAACAAGTTCAAGAGGTTGAGAAGTAGTGATGGATACTAAAGGGGCTCTGAAATTCGGATTAGTTTTCACTCGAAGACATCTATGACAATGTTTTATCCAATCATCGACAGCACTGTCGATACCTGGAAAATAAAATCTTTCTTTCACAAGTGAAACTGTTCTGTCACGACCTGGATGTCCAATATCATTATGTAATGATTTAAGAACAAAAGTAATCTGTGAATGTGGTAAAACAAGCTGAGTGGTGGTTTTACCATTAAAAGTGGACTCTCTATAAAGAACTCCTCGCTGCAACCTAAGCTTAGAAAAATGTCTTAAAAATGCTGAATGAAGCTTAGAAGGGGGAAGGGACTTTCTCTTTGGGCAACTATTTCTTCTCACGGCTGATAACCATACGGACAATACATCATCTCTTTCCTGCAATCTTCTCCAATCCCTATAATTCATTTCATCAAGATCATGGCCTACATCATCTTGAATAGAATTTAAAACATCAGTGCTGCAACATAAACTTTCAACAAAAGGTTGCTGAACCTGTAATGAATTACAAATAACTTGTACTGAATCATTTGTAATAATATCTGGAGGAGGTGTATCCAACCTGGATAAGGCATCTGCATCGGTATTAAATTTACCGGGTCTGTAAACAATATCAAATTTAAAAGAACCTAAGGCTGATAACCATCTCTGTCCAGTGGCATCTAATTTGGCTGAAGTTAAAACATAAGTTAAGGGATTGTTATCAGTATACACTACAAAATAATTACCATATAAATAGTCATAAAACTTTTCTGTAACTGTCCATTTTAAAGCTAAAAATTCTAACTTATGTGCCGGGTAATTCTTTTCTGCTGCTGTGGTTCCTCGGCTGCCATACGCAATAACTCTCTTCACGCCATCGATCTCTTGGTAAAGGACACAACCTAAACCATGAAGGGACGCATCAGTATGGACTTCAAAGGGCCTGCTGTAATCGGGGTAACCTAAAATGGGGGGATTAGAAAGACGATCTTTCAAAGTATCAAAAGCAGACTGCTGCTCATGCTCCCATTTCCATTTCCCTGTAAAAGAGGATTTAACCTTGTTCTTTGGCTTCTTTGTATTTGTAGGGGGAAGTAAATCTGTCAAGGGCTTAGCAATCCTGGAAAAATTAGGACAATATTTTCTGTAGTATCCTGCAAAGCCAAGAAATGATCGCAATTGATCAGAGTTCTTGGGAACTGGCCAGTTGACAATTTTGTCAACTTTAGCAGGATCTGTCTCGATACCTTTCTCTGAAACTACATGGCCTACATATGAGACACGGCGCATGAAAAATTTACACTTTGCTGGAGCCAGTTTCAAACCACATTCTCTGAGCCTGTCAAAAACAAGTCTAAGTCGCTCCAACATCTCTGGAACAGATTTTGACCATACAATGACGTCATCAACATAAATATTACATATTTTCCTGTTAAGACCATCGAGGCAGTCTTCCATCATTCTCTGAAAGCTAGAAGGACTATTGTTCAAACCAAATGCAAGTCTATTATATTCATAGAAACCTAAACCTCCAACAGTAAAAGCTGTTCTCTCTTTGTGCTCCTCTGCAATTTCCAATTGATGAAAACCAGATTTGAGATCGAGAACTGAGTAGTACTTGGCACCTGCTAAGTAATCAAAAAGGTCTTCAGGCCTAGGGAGTGCATAATTATCTGGAATAGTGCGTTTATTTAAAATTCTAAAATCTGTACACATACGAAGGTCATTTGAACCCTTCTTCCTAACTAAAACAACATTAGAAGAATATGGACTGTGAGATCGGCGTATAATGCCGGCAGCTAACAACTGGTGAAGATGATTTCTCACTTCATCAATCATGCTTGGAGGTAAACGTCTCGGACGATCCTTGAAAGGCGTAGAATCATACATGTCGATCCTATGCTTAACTGCACTGTAAAAACCTAAGTCAAGATCATGCTGTGAAAAAACATCTGAAAATTCTTTGATAAGATTCAATGCAACAGATATATCCTTTACATCATCAAGAGAAGAAACATCAATAGTAATTTTATCAAGAAATGAAGAGGTAGTCTCTGAACCTGGGGAGGTTTCAATATCTTGCTCAACAGAGACTGGCTGTACCTGACAAATAACAGAGTTAGGTGCTATACTAATAGTCCTAGAAGAAATATTTGACAAGTGAACATCAACAGTATCAGTGCTCTTGAAATCATATTTCACAATATATGGACCTATCTCTAAAAATTTGAACCGCTCATCATCTGGAAGTGGCTGCAAAATAGCACATGTGGGTTGGTAAGGAATCTTATGATCAATAAAACCAGTAACAACTTTCTTAGTATTAGGATGGAGAATAACATGAGTATTCTCAGCAGACTTTACATGACCTAGAACAAAGTTGTGTTTAGCAAGTTCTTTCTCCCTAGAAATCATGCATCTGAATGCCATAAACCAAGATGATGACAAGTTTGCATTCTGTAAAAACCTGTTACCATGTGCATCTTTGCACAACTGCATGAGTTCTGAAAGAATATTAGTTCCTAGCAAAACTGGCACTGACATGTTATAAGAACTGTTTGGCACTACAAGAAAAATGAACTCTTTGCCTGAATCTTGTCCTAAAGAAGGAACTGTAATAGGACACTGAATGTATCCAAGATAAGGAAGTTTCTTGCCATCAGCACACTCTATATTAAGTATAACAGACAAGGGCTGCAAAGGAATATGTTTCAAGAAAGTGCTGTAAAATTGCTCGCAAATTGTGGAGCAAGTCGAACCTGTATCAACAAGAGCCTTAGTATTGTAACCTGAAACAGTAATATCTGACTCTGTAGCATTTCCATTTATACAATGTTCCTTACTGGAATCATTAACAAATTGAGATTTGTTAATAAATCTCCGGGATCTATCCTGTGGACGAAAAAATTTATCTCTATCATAGTAGCGATAGTATCCACCTTTCCTACAACCAAACGCTTTATGCGTCAAATCACCACATTTCCAACATCCGGTGTATCTACCAGATACATACTCTCCTTGTAACCTATCATTTGTGTGATTACTATAATCATTTCTCTCATCTGAAACATTATGTGACTCCTTCTGAAAATAATGAGCATTATCGCTTCTCTCCGTGTACTGCCTTCTGCGATTCCTATTCCTATATCTCTGTGCACGCTGTCTGGAGTAAGAGTTATAACCACTGTTATAATTATCATTTCTGTAATAATCATCATTGCTGTAATTATTATCGTAACTATTTTCACTATTTCTCTTCAACTCCTCTATCCGAACTGTCAATTCCAATATCTCAGCCTGTATCTTCAACATAACTTCCTCTGAAATCTGTGACGCCATCTTTCACTAACTCGCAAATAGCTAGGAAAAATTTGAAAATATTTCAACCACGATCGACCTACAAATTCTAAGAAATATCTCGGAGGAAAAAAACAAGTGTCGCTTTAACTACATGTAACTGGAATAAAAAAAAAATTCAAGTCGAAACCTACAAGAGAATTCGGGGAAAAAAAATCACTAAGTGTAAAGGTCAAAGTAATAACCTTGCTGAACGCTGAAAACGTCAAGTGAAAATAGACTAAACTCAATATCTGAAAAACCGACGCGCTGAAACTTATACAGAAAAACCTAAGTATTTTCTGCCTACCAACTCAGAAATCACTGAAAAACAAAATTCATTTTGTAATTAAACCTGCGGAAAAAAAAAAATTCTGCGGAAAAATTCTCAAGTCCAACTACGTAAGAAAATTTCTGAAAAATAAAAATTTCTCAAGTTTGCTGTAAATCAGAACACTGTAAGTCACCTACAATTTAACTACCAAGCTAATACCTACAAATCGCATCAAAATTCAAAATTAATCTGCGATTAAATATTCAAGTCACCTATTTCCGCTCGCTATCTGACGTCAACTGAAAAAATTTCCAAGTCAGATCTAACCTGATCAATCACACACTACAAACTCAACAATGGAAAAATAAATTAATTTTCCACGACGTCACCAATAAGTCACCTAATTTCAAGTTAATTGTGACGTCCGGCGACAAAACTGAAATATAATCATTCACGTGTTGACGCAACAACACATATGAACATTAAAGTTCACCGTCAACTGAAAGTTGATTCGAAAAATTATTTTCCGAACTTGCTCTGAAAAATCACCTATTTTCGAGCTATATACTCCACCGTCAACTACAAAATTCTCAAATCACAATTCACCGTCGTCTGAAAATTTTAATACAAATTTTACTTCCGCTTGCATGCTAAGTGTGGACTGGCTGAAAATTTATAAGTTTTCTTGCCGACAACTGCTACTAATTAGTTTGGTTAAGTTAAACTTCCACCTAATTAGTGTCGCGACGAATTAACTCATGCACCAATCTGATGAAATGAGATGAAAGCAAGCGCGATGCGTACTTGGCTCCAAAAAAAAATTAGTGGGAAAGAGGGTGTGGCAGGGGAGGGGTCAGGGTTGACTCACCGTTAACCTGAGACTCCGACAACTGCAGACTCCGACACCAACTTACCATGTCACGACTATCAACAAACCAAGATGACAACACCTGCTTGTAATACCAGAACTAGTTGGGACAATTTGTCCAACACCGGGTCTGAAAACTACTAACTTATTAATGCAAAGTCAGAATTGCATTGCATAATGTTGGAGACAAAAGGTATTTATCACACCGTCACAAAAAAGTGACGACCGAATGTCAAGAAATTTGAAATATTCTCAACCAATTTCGGTTTCAGAAAATCTCTGGTAATATGCAATGATATTCCCCTTGCAATTTATAAGCTGACATTTGGCCTACATGTATGCATTTATCAACAGATGTCACTTTATGCCAATATTTCAAACTTTGACAGCAAACAATACATAATGTGTGGCTGGACTGATATATTATATACCTAACTACACCTATAGTTACCTAAACAAAAGCTAATAATTAGCTTTAAAGGCTACTAAAGTTGATCAGAATATTTGAAAACAAACTCACGTGTTACTGTTTACCTTTTTGTGTTCTGACCAAAATGTGACCCAGTTGAAACGAAACGAAACCACGGACTACAAAAATCCGGAAAACACAACTTTACCGGGTTTCAATTTACCAAAATCCGGACCACAAAATATTGGCAGAGTAACAAATCGAATTTAAAGTTTGGACTTTGCCCAAACGCTAAAAACGACTAAACAGAGCTGACAATACAAACATTTAGACATAATTATAATATTAAAGGAATACAGCCACACCAAAACAATGTGTTTACAAATTTCACTGATTAACATGAAAATTTTACAGAATTTATCAAATTTTCAACAGAATTTATGTTTTTATGCCTTTTTAAGCATAAAACTGTTCAATTTGTATTGTCTCTTCCACTCCAACGCTGAATATCTCCAGAAATCCTGATAGTCATTTTTTCACAGTTTTTGAAGCACGAAAACACGAATTTCTACAAAGTTCCAATTTTCACACCAATTTCAAAAGTTCCACACTATAATCAGAGCTATAGCTATACGAATGGGCGCCATTGTGGTAGAGCACAGGGGTGGGTCTTAAGTGAACCATGTCGCTATCACAAACATTTATGGGCTCTGAGTCTTAACATCTGGCAGGGTCTATAGAAACACTACGCCTACCTTTAAAAGTCTTCATCATGCATTTATTGAATATTCATTCTATACCAAACGGAACACATCCAACAAGCATCACACATGGATGACATCACAACACATCTATACAGCTTGACAGCAACACCACAACATCACATCGAGCATCAATCATCAATCGAGAAAAAAGGACCCTGGTGAACAAATACATAGGTTGTAGTTGCTGCAGAATAAATATCCAGTATGGATATTAATAAATATATGAAATGTGATTGTGTCAATAAACCAACTTCCCTATTGTCGATATAAACAACTATTTTGACACAATCCTAACTGTGACGAACAGTTAGAAATAAAACCTACATGCTAGTATAAAAGGGTGATTATGAACGCAGTGTGCGATTTCCAACTTCACTAAACTATTGCGCAAATATATATTGCAAATGTGATGTAGTTCTAAACATCCAAAACGAAGACAATAGTATTAAAATACAGATATAATAATGGGTAAAAACGTAACAAATATTACATACCATCCTTTGGAAAGCATAGGTCAGATGTCATAACGTAGTATTACTTCTTAAACTTATTAACTGTAACATTCTTCAGGCATAGAAGAATGTACGCTTACACTGAGTGTGTCACGACGGAACGATGTTGTCGCATCGAACGATAATTATGAACTGACAAAAGGCGGCAAATAATCTTACCGGTGATTGGCTAAGAGAACTTAGTATCAGACAGTTAGATCTAATATTGGGCGCTAACATAGACAGAGTAGACTTAAGCGGGTAAGAGATTGGGCTAAGTTAAGAATATGAAATAGCGAAATGCAGAACAGGTAATGCGGCTGGGGACGGGAAGTGTAAAGAACGGAATAGCGCGAAATGGAATGAACCAAGTACGCGCAATGAAATGATTACAATGCGGCTATAAAATGTATATTAGTGAGTTAGGTTTAATAACTTAGTTAGTATACATGTGTAGCATGTAATAAAGGCATATACTGTTTTGGTATATAAAGTAGCACGGTCACACTCTCCCCTCTGTTGACAAAATGACTCCCTAGTCATTTAAACCAATACTGAAAGGAAATGTCGCAAATAGACATGACTTTCAAACTCTGCAACTGATAATGGAAAATTATCATCTATAACATTCTCATACACAGAGATAATCTTGACACCGACCTATCTTCAAAACTGAAATCAAATATCAGCATTATATAACTTCACTTAATCAACTTAATCTTCACTATCTGGCGTAGACAGTAAACAACGTGAATATATCACACAACACCACTGAAATGGAATCACCACTGATTCACACTGGCTGGTCTATCTGAGAACTTCAATCATGAATACACAACAATCAACACAAATATGTTAAAATCATAATCATATATAGAAAGGAACACTTTATCACCTCACAGAGTATATAACAAAAAAAAAATAGAATTCCTTGAAAACTGGTACCTCATATGAGTCGTAGCTCTACACTGGATCGTCAGCTGGAATAAGTGGAAATATCTCTGATCGTACGAAGATGATAAGTGATACCTAACAATACATAATATCAATACATAATTTATAAAAGAATCAATTTTAAAAACAACTTACACAACAGGACAATGCCTATGTCCAATGTATACACACATCATTGAAACTGACATATCAGTAATATGGAATCACTGAATATAAATGAGTGAACTGAAAATGAAAATCTTATTCATCCAAGATAGTCTTCAGAATGGACTGAAGAACATCTGGAGCTACCTTGGTGCAGATCTGATTTTCCATAAGCTTACGCAAAAGCTGATTCTTATATTCATCTTTTCCACCTGAAATGGGTTGAATATTTTTTGAAATATAATCACCCATCCATGATGGAGGTTTCTTTGCTCTGCTAGATTTTCTAGGTACTGGTTTTGGTATGGACGCTGAAAGAGAAATTCTTTCTCTATCTCCACTCTGACTATTACTCGAGGCACCATCATCACCATCAACATTCGCACCATCAACATTACCATCAACAACAACAGTATCTTCTGCAATAGATGCTAAAGGTACACGGACAATATCAACAACTTCATCATCATTCTCATCAGCCTCATCATTGCTATCACCTGTGGAACGAAGTTCAAATTGACCTGTCGAATCCTGTGTAGCTGAAATATCAACATTACTGTCATCACCGACATCAGTTCTAACTTCCCTGAACTCATCTATTTGAGTGCGGTCGTCACCACAGGAAGAAGAAATACCACCAGCTTCCAATCTCGCAGGAAAGTCGTCACCCCGACGAGATGGAGCTGAACTGTCCACTGCATTAGGAGCAGATTTTATACCTGCAACGCCCTGTGGAACAAACAATATCACCGATTCTTCATCTGAACCATCTATATGGTCTGAACCATTAATATGGTTATCACGAACTTCATCACGTGAAGTAACACTACCAGTACCTGAAATACGACGTTTCCGCACCTTAGGCTCTGGTGGCCGTACAGGTGGGATAAGAGGATCTACAATTGGGGCATCAGCATCTCTCTGTTCAAGAGGAGATTTAAGGGCTGTGTCGTCATCTGGAAAGTCAAGGGGTAAAGAACCAATAGGCAACAAGTGGTTCCTATGTAAAGTTCTTTGCTTTCCATTGTCATCTTCTAAATTAAAAACAGGAATGTCAGAATTAGGTTGAGATTTAACAGTGTATACTTCAGAATCATATTTATCTGCCAATTTATGTCTGCCTTCGAAAGCTAATGTCTTTACTAAGACTCTATCACCTACATGTATAGTTGCACCACGAAGCTTTCGATTATAATATTTGGCATTACTACTCTGAGCACCAGACATAGATTTGGATGCTAATCTGTAAGAATCAGAAAGTCTTTGTCTAAGATCTGAAACATAATCACAGTAAGAAGTTTGATCAGAATCAGGTTTATTCAGACCAAATAAAACATCAAGAGGTAACCGTGGTTCTCTTCCGAACATCAACTGAAAAGGAGCAAAACCAGTAGTTTCATGCCTAGTACAATTGTAAGCATGGACAAGAGGACCTATGTGAGATTTCCAATCATGTTTCTGGTCAGGATTAAGAGTACCTAACATACTAATAAGTGTGCGATTAAATCGCTCTGTAACACCATTCCCCATCGGATGATAAGGAGTAGTTCGGGACTTCTTGATGCTGCAAAGCTGACAAAGTTCAGAAATAAGTTGAGATTCAAAATTAGCACCTTGATCACTATGAATACGTTGAGGATAACCATAATGAATAAAGAAATTGTTAAACAATACATCAGCAGTAGTTTTTGCAGTCATGTTCCTTGTAGGATAAGCCTGTGCATATTTAGTAAAATGATCTGTCATAACAAGAACATATTGGTAACCACCTTTAGAACAATCAAGAGTAAGAAAATCAATACAAACAAGTTCAAGAGGTTGAGAAGTAGTGATGGATACTAAAGGGGCTCTGAAATTCGGATTAGTTTTCACTCGAAGACATCTATGACAATGTTTTATCCAATCATCGACAGCACTGTCGATACCTGGAAAATAAAATCTTTCTTTCACAAGTGAAACTGTTCTGTCACGACCTGGATGTCCAATATCATTATGTAATGATTTAAGAACAAAAGTAATCTGTGAATGTGGTAAAACAAGCTGAGTGGTGGTTTTACCATTAAAAGTGGACTCTCTATAAAGAACTCCTCGCTGCAACCTAAGCTTAGAAAAATGTCTTAAAAATGCTGAATGAAGCTTAGAAGGGGGAAGGGACTTTCTCTTTGGGCAACTATTTCTTCTCACGGCTGATAACCATACGGACAATACATCATCTCTTTCCTGCAATCTTCTCCAATCCCTATAATTCATTTCATCAAGATCATGGCCTACATCATCTTGAATAGAATTTAAAACATCAGTGCTGCAACATAAACTTTCAACAAAAGGTTGCTGAACCTGTAATGAATTACAAATAACTTGTACTGAATCATTTGTAATAATATCTGGAGGAGGTGTATCCAACCTGGATAAGGCATCTGCATCGGTATTAAATTTACCGGGTCTGTAAACAATATCAAATTTAAAAGAACCTAAGGCTGATAACCATCTCTGTCCAGTGGCATCTAATTTGGCTGAAGTTAAAACATAAGTTAAGGGATTGTTATCAGTATACACTACAAAATAATTACCATATAAATAGTCATAAAACTTTTCTGTAACTGTCCATTTTAAAGCTAAAAATTCTAACTTATGTGCCGGGTAATTCTTTTCTGCTGCTGTGGTTCCTCGGCTGCCATACGCAATAACTCTCTTCACGCCATCGATCTCTTGGTAAAGGACACAACCTAAACCATGAAGGGACGCATCAGTATGGACTTCAAAGGGCCTGCTGTAATCGGGGTAACCTAAAATGGGGGGATTAGAAAGACGATCTTTCAAAGTATCAAAAGCAGACTGCTGCTCATGCTCCCATTTCCATTTCCCTGTAAAAGAGGATTTAACCTTGTTCTTTGGCTTCTTTGTATTTGTAGGGGGAAGTAAATCTGTCAAGGGCTTAGCAATCCTGGAAAAATTAGGACAATATTTTCTGTAGTATCCTGCAAAGCCAAGAAATGATCGCAATTGATCAGAGTTCTTGGGAACTGGCCAGTTGACAATTTTGTCAACTTTAGCAGGATCTGTCTCGATACCTTTCTCTGAAACTACATGGCCTACATATGAGACACGGCGCATGAAAAATTTACACTTTGCTGGAGCCAGTTTCAAACCACATTCTCTGAGCCTGTCAAAAACAAGTCTAAGTCGCTCCAACATCTCTGGAACAGATTTTGACCATACAATGACGTCATCAACATAAATATTACATATTTTCCTGTTAAGACCATCGAGGCAGTCTTCCATCATTCTCTGAAAGCTAGAAGGACTATTGTTCAAACCAAATGCAAGTCTATTATATTCATAGAAACCTAAACCTCCAACAGTAAAAGCTGTTCTCTCTTTGTGCTCCTCTGCAATTTCCAATTGATGAAAACCAGATTTGAGATCGAGAACTGAGTAGTACTTGGCACCTGCTAAGTAATCAAAAAGGTCTTCAGGCCTAGGGAGTGCATAATTATCTGGAATAGTGCGTTTATTTAAAATTCTAAAATCTGTACACATACGAAGGTCATTTGAACCCTTCTTCCTAACTAAAACAACATTAGAAGAATATGGACTGTGAGATCGGCGTATAATGCCGGCAGCTAACAACTGGTGAAGATGATTTCTCACTTCATCAATCATGCTTGGAGGTAAACGTCTCGGACGATCCTTGAAAGGCGTAGAATCATACATGTCGATCCTATGCTTAACTGCACTGTAAAAACCTAAGTCAAGATCATGCTGTGAAAAAACATCTGAAAATTCTTTGATAAGATTCAATGCAACAGATATATCCTTTACATCATCAAGAGAAGAAACATCAATAGTAATTTTATCAAGAAATGAAGAGGTAGTCTCTGAACCTGGGGAGGTTTCAATATCTTGCTCAACAGAGACTGGCTGTACCTGACAAATAAC
This sequence comes from Siphonodentalium dalli, assembly GCA_032622095.1. Classification (NCBI taxonomy): domain Eukaryota; kingdom Metazoa; phylum Mollusca; class Scaphopoda; order Gadilida; family Siphonodentaliidae; genus Siphonodentalium; species Siphonodentalium dalli. Next base: position 197,418,624 of record CP136065.1, on the reverse strand, counting down.
AGAGTTAGGTGCTATACTAATAGTCCTAGAAGAAATATTTGACAAGTGAACATCAACAGTATCAGTGCTCTTGAAATCATATTTCACAATATATGGACCTATCTCTAAAAATTTGAACCGCTCATCATCTGGAAGTGGCTGCAAAATAGCACATGTGGGTTGGTAAGGAATCTTATGATCAATAAAACCAGTAACAACTTTCTTAGTATTAGGATGGAGAATAACATGAGTATTCTCAGCAGACTTTACATGACCTAGAACAAAGTTGTGTTTAGCAAGTTCTTTCTCCCTAGAAATCATGCATCTGAATGCCATAAACCAAGATGATGACAAGTTTGCATTCTGTAAAAACCTGTTACCATGTGCATCTTTGCACAACTGCATGAGTTCTGAAAGAATATTAGTTCCTAGCAAAACTGGCACTGACATGTTATAAGAACTGTTTGGCACTACAAGAAAAATGAACTCTTTGCCTGAATCTTGTCCTAAAGAAGGAACTGTAATAGGACACTGAATGTATCCAAGATAAGGAAGTTTCTTGCCATCAGCACACTCTATATTAAGTATAACAGACAAGGGCTGCAAAGGAATATGTTTCAAGAAAGTGCTGTAAAATTGCTCGCAAATTGTGGAGCAAGTCGAACCTGTATCAACAAGAGCCTTAGTATTGTAACCTGAAACAGTAATATCTGACTCTGTAGCATTTCCATTTATACAATGTTCCTTACTGGAATCATTAACAAATTGAGATTTGTTAATAAATCTCCGGGATCTATCCTGTGGACGAAAAAATTTATCTCTATCATAGTAGCGATAGTATCCACCTTTCCTACAACCAAACGCTTTATGCGTCAAATCACCACATTTCCAACATCCGGTGTATCTACCAGATACATACTCTCCTTGTAACCTATCATTTGTGTGATTACTATAATCATTTCTCTCATCTGAAACATTATGTGACTCCTTCTGAAAATAATGAGCATTATCGCTTCTCTCCGTGTACTGCCTTCTGCGATTCCTATTCCTATATCTCTGTGCACGCTGTCTGGAGTAAGAGTTATAACCACTGTTATAATTATCATTTCTGTAATAATCATCATTGCTGTAATTATTATCGTAACTATTTTCACTATTTCTCTTCAACTCCTCTATCCGAACTGTCAATTCCAATATCTCAGCCTGTATCTTCAACATAACTTCCTCTGAAATCTGTGACGCCATCTTTCACTAACTCGCAAATAGCTAGGAAAAATTTGAAAATATTTCAACCACGATCGACCTACAAATTCTAAGAAATATCTCGGAGGAAAAAAACAAGTGTCGCTTTAACTACATGTAACTGGAATAAAAAAAAAATTCAAGTCGAAACCTACAAGAGAATTCGGGGAAAAAAAATCACTAAGTGTAAAGGTCAAAGTAATAACCTTGCTGAACGCTGAAAACGTCAAGTGAAAATAGACTAAACTCAATATCTGAAAAACCGACGCGCTGAAACTTATACAGAAAAACCTAAGTATTTTCTGCCTACCAACTCAGAAATCACTGAAAAACAAAATTCATTTTGTAATTAAACCTGCGGAAAAAAAAAAATTCTGCGGAAAAATTTAATTCAAGAAAAATTCTCAAGTCCAACTACGTAAGAAAATTTCTGAAAAATAAAAATTTCTCAAGTTTGCTGTAAATCAGAACACTGTAAGTCACCTACAATTTAACTACCAAGCTAATACCTACAAATCGCATCAAAATTCAAAATTAATCTGCGATTAAATATTCAAGTCACCTATTTCCGCTCGCTATCTGACGTCAACTGAAAAAATTTCCAAGTCAGATCTAACCTGATCAATCACACACTACAAACTCAACAATGGAAAAATAAATTAATTTTCCACGACGTCACCAATAAGTCACCTAATTTCAAGTTAATTGTGCCGTCCGGCGACAAAACTGAAATATAATCATTCACGTGTTGACGCAACAACACATATGAACATTAAAGTTCACCGTCAACTGAAAGTTGATTCGAAAAATTATTTTCCGAACTTGCTCTGAAAAATCACCTATTTTCGAGCTATATACTCCACCGTCAACTACAAAATTCTCAAATCACAATTCACCGTCGTCTGAAAATTTTAATACAAATTTTACTTCCGCTTGCATGCTAAGTGTGGACTGGCTGAAAATTTATAAGTTTTCTTGCCGACAACTGCTACTAATTAGTTTGGTTAAGTTAAACTTCCACCTAATTAGTGTCGCGACGAATTAACTCATGCACCAATCTGATGAAATGAGATGAAAGCAAGCGCGATGCGTACTTGGCTCCAAAAAAAAATTAGTGGGAAAGAGGGTGTGGCAGGGGAGGGGTCAGGGTTGACTCACCGTTAACCTGAGACTCCGACAACTGCAGACTCCGACACCAACTTACCATGTCACGACTATCAACAAACCAAGATGACAACACCTGCTTGTAATACCAGAACTAGTTGGGACAATTTGTCCAACACCGGGTCTGAAAACTACTAACTTATTAATGCAAAGTCAGAATTGCATTGCATAATGTTGGAGACAAAAGGTATTTATCACACCGTCACAAAAAAGTGACGACCGAATGTCAAGAAATTTGAAATATTCTCAACCAATTTCGGTTTCAGAAAATCTCTGGTAATATGCAATGATATTCCCCTTGCAATTTATAAGCTGACATTTGGCCTACATGTATGCATTTATCAACAGATGTCACTTTATGCCAATATTTCAAACTTTGACAGCAAACAATACATAATGTGTGGCTGGACTGATATATTATATACCTAACTACACCTATAGTTACCTAAACAAAAGCTAATAATTAGCTTTAAAGGCTACTAAAGTTGATCAGAATATTTGAAAACAAACTCACGTGTTACTGTTTACCTTTTTGTGTTCTGACCAAAATGTGACCCAGTTGAAACGAAACGAAACCACGGACTACAAAAATCCGGAAAACACAACTTTACCGGGTTTCAATTTACCAAAATCCGGACCACAAAATATTGGCAGAGTAACAAATCGAATTTAAAGTTTGGACTTTGCCCAAACGCTAAAAACGACTAAACAGAGCTGACAATACAAACATTTAGACATAATTATAATATTAAAGGAATACAGCCACACCAAAACAATGTGTTTACAAATTTCACTGATTAACATGAAAATTTTACAGAATTTATCAAATTTTCAACAGAATTTATGTTTTTATGCCTTTTTAAGCATAAAACTGTTCAATTTGTATTGTCTCTTCCACTCCAACGCTGAATATCTCCAGAAATCCTGATAGTCATTTTTTCACAGTTTTTGAAGCACGAAAACACGAATTTCTACAAAGTTCCAATTTTCACACCAATTTCAAAAGTTCCACACTATAATCAGAGCTATAGCTATACGAATGGGCGCCATTGTGGTAGAGCACAGGGGTGGGTCTTAAGTGAACCATGTCGCTATCACAAACATTTATGGGCTCTGAGTCTTAACATCTGGCAGGGTCTATAGAAACACTACGCCTACCTTTAAAAGTCTTCATCATGCATTTATTGAATATTCATTCTATACCAAACGGAACACATCCAACAAGCATCACACATGGATGACATCACAACACATCTATACAGCTTGACAGCAACACCACAACATCACATCGAGCATCAATCATCAATCGAGAAAAAAGGACCCTGGTGAACAAATACATAGGTTGTAGTTGCTGCAGAATAAATATCCAGTATGGATATTAATAAATATATGAAATGTGATTGTGTCAATAAACCAACTTCCCTATTGTCGATATAAACAACTATTTTGACACAATCCTAACTGTGACGAACAGTTAGAAATAAAACCTACATGCTAGTATAAAAGGGTGATTATGAACGCAGTGTGCGATTTCCAACTTCACTAAACTATTGCGCAAATATATATTGCAAATGTGATGTAGTTCTAAACATCCAAAACGAAGACAATAGTATTAAAATACAGATATAATAATGGGTAAAAACGTAACAAATATTACATACCATCCTTTGGAAAGCATAGGTCAGATGTCATAACGTAGTATTACTTCTTAAACTTATTAACTGTAACATTCTTCAGGCATAGAAGAATGTACGCTTACACTGAGTGTGTCACGACGGAACGATGTTGTCGCATCGAACGATAATTATGAACTGACAAAAGGCGGCAAATAATCTTACCGGTGATTGGCTAAGAGAACTTAGTATCAGACAGTTAGATCTAATATTGGGCGCTAACATAGACAGAGTAGACTTAAGCGGGTAAGAGATTGGGCTAAGTTAAGAATATGAAATAGCGAAATGCAGAACAGGTAATGCGGCTGGGGACGGGAAGTGTAAAGAACGGAATAGCGCGAAATGGAATGAACCAAGTACGCGCAATGAAATGATTACAATGCGGCTATAAAATGTATATTAGTGAGTTAGGTTTAATAACTTAGTTAGTATACATGTGTAGCATGTAATAAAGGCATATACTGTTTTGGTATATAAAGTAGCACGGTCACACTAAGATTATCTTAAGATGGACTTAATCTAAGATCTAAGGTGGATCTTATGATGTAACTTTTCCGTTTCAAGAACGCGTTTCACAAAACAAGATTAAGTCCTACTTAAGTAGTAAGTTAAGTTCCCGCTCATTTAGACTGGTTATCGACAATTTTCTACAGTCCGGAAAAAAAAATGTGGGCTTGTGCAATCTTTATGTACGGCATTGAGAGGTTATCGAGAAAGAGCCGAGTCCGAGTTGACATTATTGTGTGACAGGGATGCTGGATAGCGGCTGGGTGGGGGTGGGCGAATCAGCGCATGTATCTTAGTGTCTATAGTCAGTGGCCTTATATTCGCATATGGATCTTAGACTTGTATGAGTGCCACGATGTGAATTCGAACATGAGTACATCGCAGGCTCTTAAAATGACGAGCTTTGCGTTTACTGACGAGTGGCGGTGTCAGAAATAGACAATATAATTATATGGATCGATGCATGACTGCGACCATGCATTCACGCCGAGTTAATCTACTGAGAGCAATGATCAGGCGGCGATTTTTGTATGTGAGCCGGCATAACTCGTGTATTATCGACCACCGCTCTCTACGTGTAGCAATAATCAAAATAAATCGGCGATGTCACCAGGACACACATAGGTCATTTTTCGATTCAAAGGGAAATGAAAAATATTTGTTAGAGTAACTTTTTAATTATTTTTATGCAGATGTTTTTATGCGGTTGTCATACCACGGATATATGTATAAATACATTTTCATTAGCACACTCGGATTAAGGTGTGTCATCGTTACGGGTGTGTATATCATATATACAGTATGCTGTACAACGGTCATCCCACCCCTGAAAAAAAACATGACCAAAATTTGGACCGCCTTGAAAATCACGACATATGGGCGTGGGCATAAACTCAATAAAAATAATATTCTCTATAGTAAATTGTCACTATTTCTAAAACATAGTTTGATAAAGAGCGTTTGTGTTACCTTTCCTATATGACATATCTGCTTTGTAAACAGCCGACGGAAATTTGGAAAGAGGAAAGAATCAACACATTAATTGATCTCATTTTACCCCATCTCCCCACACACATATGGAATAACATAGAGGAGATTGTGAGCTTTGAGCTAGGCCATAATTCTTATCAAAAGTTTAATTCGTGGGTAATACAATTTTATAATATATATTATCTATAGGTCACATACACAGCTGATAATTGACTATATCCTACATTCGACGAGGCTCGGGGTGGCTAGTTGGTGGGGGAGGGGGTACATCGTGCAATTTCCAACTGCACCCGCCCCTTAATTGAAGCGGGCCAAACTTCCATGTTCGCGAAATGCCATGTCCACCCCACCCGTTGGATTTAAACTTTCCAATTGGTATCTCAAATATTCCAACAGTTCGAAATTTCTAACCATAACGTTGGTGATTTTCGGTTGCTGCTGTTTGTCTAAAACAACACATTCCTTTACTAGTTAGAAATTCAAACAATTGAAACCTATATATAGTGTACGATTAATGTTGTTGTCAGGCATGAAACTTCCAATTGCTAAACATTTTGACCAAAGTGTGTGTGTAGGGGGGGGGGGGGGGGGGGGGTAGACAACACACAAACCCCATTCGCCACGTCCCTGATGATAAGCCTGTGCTCTGAATTGTTTTTACCAAACTAACCCTATGGTGATACGGTGGGCGGTGTTGCCCTCTCCAAACTATGGTTTTGGAAAGTTTGAGGTACCAGTTGGAATGTTTAAACCCAAAGAGAATTTGGTGTTGTTTAAGGGGGTGTAGTTGGACATTTCGATGCGAACACCCCCTCTCACTCTGTAGCCACGACCCTTATACCAGACGACGAATTGCCCACCCAGACAATGTACAGATATCTCCGTAATTTGCAAAATAACATAGGCCGCCATACTTGTGATCGATATGCCACTTATCACGTTGGTCTTAACTTTAAGATTATCTTATGACACCTCACAGCAGTCTTAAAGTTAAGACCAAAGTTAAGACCATCTTAAGTTAAGACCTTGTTCGTGAAACGCACTTATGACTGAAGTTTGAACTTATGACCATCTCAAGGCCCAACTATGTCATAATTTGCTTTCATGAAACAGGGCCCAGGCTTACACATTGTGAATCACAGTGATATACATGACATACATTATGTGAAAATGGTTCCCGACAAAATCTCAATATATTAACCCTTTACCCAACAGAAGGGCCATGTGCCAATGCATTCTCTTATATATGCGAGTCGACCATAGGTCGCCTCGCATATATAAGAGAATGAATTGGCTTAACACATTAAAAGTTATAAAATTGTTAAAGAATGTAAGAAAAAATGGTAAAAAGTGTTAAAAAGAAGATTTTTTTTAGGCCAATGCATTCTCTTATATATGCGAGGCGACCTATGGTCGACTCGCATATATAAGAGAATGCATTGGCACAGGGCATAATTGTAACTATCACAATGTGGTCAAGGAGCCGGTTCCAATGATATCCATATTTGTATGGTTCTATTGAGACAGACCGAAGATATTTTAGGCTGCTGAAGCTTTATTTGGCCGGTTTTGGCCGGTTTGTTGGGTAAAGGGTTAATTAAGAGAGAATCCATGCAGTTCCGTAAATGCTTTTTAGCAGCGAGATCTAATAGACAAAAGTTACAGAACAGCTTGCAATCAAATAACGATTTTGTTATTTTTCTACAGTCGCTGTCACGTGCCCCTGGGGACAAAGATTAGCAGATATACCAATATATACTATAACAGTATTTATCCACAGGGTTCTATGGTCGCTGTGATGTATTGTTGTAGGTATTTTTCAAAAGTGTGCCAATTATCTATATCCCATTTTACATATTGATCGTTAGAAGTCTCCCAAGACTAACAGTGTCGATTGTGCAATTCAAATATTCAAAAAGTGGCACTGTCGAAGATCGAAGATTGGCGCTATAATATTAAATGTTTTGTCGTTGATGTCCGCCATCATCGCCATGATACAGGGACGATGTGGTTTAACCCTTTCAGTGCCAAGTCCGATTTTTGTATCAACCCATATTTCCTTGATCATTTTTCAAATTTATTGATTATAATAATGTGATACATTGATGGAAAGAGCTCAAAAAGCTCTTTCCATCAATGTATCACATTATTATAATCAATAAATTTGAAAAATGCTCAAGGAAATATGGGTTGATATAAAAATCGGACTTGGCACTGAAAGGGTTAAAGATGCCAAAGTGGAGTGGTCCGAATAGCACCAAAAACTGGTCCGGGATTGGTTTGGGGATCGAGGGTTACGAAATTGCCCACCAAAAAAAAATTGCCGCCGACTTTCACTAAACTTATATAGTGGGATCTCCGTTATATAACAAATTCAATGGTGTTAGCATTTATTTCCAATCCAAAATTAAAATTAACATATGTGTGGTTCAAATGTGTCAAAGTGGCATTGTCGGTCCCAGGAATGGGAGTTCGATGAGGGTCACCAAAATCGACAAAGACATTTTATCACCGATTTTCTCCAAACTTATTGGCACCACGATAATTTGAGGAGTCGAATGGGTATAGCTTAAATTTTACTAAGTGATGCCGTTCGAAACAGGGAGGGTAGGAGTAAGGCATCACATTTCAAAAAAATTGTAACAAACAGTGTAGAATTAACATCTTGATTGTTATAACTAATTACACGTGGTGTTGCATTCTTAGTTACTTCGCAATAGATGCTTTGTGGCTATCGATGCAATGAACATTCCAGTAACGAACAGATGTTGGTTTTCCTAGCATGCGTGCCCGAAGCTGTCAATCGCCACGTAGAATCTGATATGGATTTATAACTTTCCTAACTAGAAGGACATAACTATTATGGACAGCATACATGGCAATGGTATGGGCAGCCGTTTGATCGGAAAATACGTCAAATAAAAAATTAATAGTGGATTGTTTAACTAATTGCATGCACCAACCATATTAATAGCAATCTTTTCTGAATCAATATATCATTTCCCAACCAATGGTGTTCATTTCCAAACCAAAAGTCTTTCTTATATTCAATATGAGACAATTTCATTCTAATATATATGATAGATGCACAATTAATGTTCTGTTTCAATTCAATAGTACTCATATTCCAACCAATATATAAAACACATTCTAATACAGCAATTATACATTCTAATACATAGATCTATCGTACATTTAATATATGTCAATTTCCTTTTAATAGCATTTCTATCAATAAAACGACGATTCGAAACTAACAGCAGTCCATGAAAATCTAACAGTAAAATCCCGAACTAATATGAGTCGATTTATAACCAACAGACAAATAATCAAACAGACACAAGAGGGCGCTGCGTCCGGTTGAATGAACCACAGATTATATATAGATTATTTGGAGAACTTCGGTTCACGTGACTTCAGCAATATATAAATAGACTAAATAGACCTGGGGTTCCCCACCACGAGTATACCTTACGTCACATGAACCAAGTATCTTCAACGTCCCTGGTGGCGCCCCTAGCGTTAATTTGAGAATTGATGATTGTTTTATTAGACTCCTATATATGCGCGATTTCCATTGAAAACGCCGTTAATTAAAAATGGTAATGTCACTCGTGAATTATGTCATTTCTCGTTTCGTCATTGACGTTACGTCGCTTGCTGATCATGACTGAAATTTCGGTGGTTAACCTTTCACCACATCGGGACTTTCATGCAATAATTCTGTGTTTTAATCATATTCGGCGAACCAAATTGATGCAGAAGTGTAATAAATAGAGTAATCAATTAGTTCCAAGAATTACGTTAAATAATTCACTCGAGGCGAGAGACGTTTAGGTAACAAACTCGTGCGCTAACGCGCACCCCGTTTCTTACCGACGTCTCTCGCCTCTCGTGAATTATTTAACGTAATTATCGGAACCAATTAATTACTCTGCATGTAAACGGTAGTTATTAAAATGTCAACTGCGATCATTGAATATTACCGAAAATAGATCGTTGATTTTGCTGTTAAATATTGATTGGAATACGAAACACATTGAATTGAAATTGAACATTAGTTCTGCATTGATGATAAGTGATGTGGATATGATATCAGTTAAATATAAGAATGACAAGGTTTATTGGTTTAGAAAATGAACATTGTTGATTGCGGAATTCTATATTGATTAGGAAAATATACCTGTTGGTTTGAAAATGAACATCGTTGATTGGGAAATTCTAAATTTTTTAGGAAAATATGGCTATTGAAACGGAGTATACATTGAATATGCGATAGCTTACTAATTGTTTGTTATTAGCTATTGGTCGAGAAATGAATAAATTAAATTGAAATAGTACATTAATTCTGCATCGGTCAACATTGATTATGAAACGATATATATTAAAATTGAATTATCTCAGACTATTGAATATAAGAACGACTATTGGTTTGAAAATGAATACCAATGGTTTGAAAAGGATTGCTATTAAAACGGAATGGACTCATTTTGAATGTGCAGTGCATGTAATTGTTTAAATTTCTGCAGTAGTAGATGTTTTATTCACACAATAATTAAATTACAGCAAAGCATCAATAATGATTCAAAAGTCTGGTGAAAATACTGTGAGGGAGTGGCATAACCAGGATTGGCTGTCTTCCTGTCACCCCGATGTCAATATAATAAATCATTTCTCAATGGCACCCCGAAAATGCCAGATGCAAAAAAATGGCATACCTTCCTGCAATTATTTTACTACCCCCTCCCTGCTTGTTGCATGGTTTAGATGTTACGGCAGAGGTGAATATTAACTTCCAAGGGTTGAGCAATCCTCATGTTAACCTCTAAACCATGCAACAAATGTATAATATCAATAATTCGATTTTGTGATATCAAAAATTGGAATTACTGATATCTTAAAAATCATCTTGTGATATCATAAAATATTTAATGATATCATATATTCGATTTTGTGATATCATAATATACAATTATCGCGTTGTTTCTAGGTTGACACGATGAATTGTCAACCCGAGGAAGTTAATATTCACCAAGTCCGTAGGCCGAGGTGAATATTGACTTCCAATTAAGGTACTGACAATTCCTCGTGTCAACCAAGAAACAATGGGATAACTGTTGTATTATATGACTTTATTTGATTGGACAAGACGTTGTGACGTTAGACGTCGGTGGGAAAAGCTGATCTATTTTCAGGTCTGATAATAAGTATGTTAACTCAAAACGGTTATTAGCCTGTTGTTTCATTAATGAGGTGAACATCGTTAGATATCTCGATTTTTATTACGCTGTAACAAAGGAATTGGGGAAAGAAACTTATGATCATATCATAAAATGAATTATTGATATAACAACAGGTGATAAATAGAAGAACGTCGCCCCATACATACAGCTATATACTGCAGGAAAGAGCAAGGAGCCATCTCGTTCTGAAATTTGGGGCGGTATACTGTCGGTGCGCGGTCGGCTTTATAGTGGGACCGCTCATCTCCAAAGCGATGTGGTAACTTTATAGTTGATATAGCAAAACTACATGCGTTTCTCGAAGTTTAATATGGATCTAGGACCGATGGCTTCAAAGTGTTTTGTGGACAGTTATTGTTAGTGAGTCTAAACACCAACTTGTTTGAATTCTGACTACTTCCGTTTATTACACAGGGTACAATTACGAGAAACAGTTCGATCTGTTCTACACAGTTCACATGGACGACGGGGAACATTGGGACGACCACGCGTTGGCGTGTGACTCACAAGGAGCTCACTTGTTGACCATCAGGGATCAGGCTATGTTCGATTGGATCACAGAGTTGGTCACAACCTATTCACACCCAGGTGAGTAGTGGAATAGGACCTGACCTGACACGCTTGTTTGGTTTACGTTCCGAGGTTAAATAGGTCGATATAGATACACGGAATGCATACACATGAAGGCCGACGTGACTGGAGGTATAATAGCTGTTTCCACACGTGTCCCACACGTATTCAACCGAATCCCAGCCATTGAATACATAATATGAATCGTGTGTGGCATGTATAGTGGAGCAACCACACATGTTGTGCCTAAAATAATTTCCTTTTATCGGCGACATAACGCTAACAATTATGTATGCATATACAATTATATATGTTTTTAGTCAGACTTATATCACAATAAATGTAGTAATGATAGTCACAGCCATAGCCAAATTTATGTGTGTGGAATAAATACAGAACCCAACTTGCATTTTGATCAATAATCTTTCATCGAACTCGTTGCGGACACGCTTTCGTACAATATATCCTTGCGCCGCACGCAACTCATTTTGTGTGTGCGAAGTGGCAGTTCTCAAACATCTATTATAAATATATATAGCGTTTGGTGAAGTCCATTTGTCAAGATGTTGTATTCAAATGACAACGATTGCGAAAATTGTGGTGACCAATGAGATTTAATAGAATTGTGGTGATATTCTAATATAGAATATATTAATCATTACATTGATAACCAGACTGAGACGAAAGCGACTAATTACTAAGGCTTGATGGATCAGGTTACTACGTTTAAGATTTTTGCAGTTTTTAACCAGGAACCAGTCTATTCAACAAGAGACATAACGTGCACGCCAATAAATAGACACAAGGATTGCAGAAACAATGACACCCGACAGCTAAATAGCATTTTTCATTTACTAAACAATTAAAACAACTCCGAGACGAAAATATCTCATTAAAATGTACTTTTACTGACACGATTTAGAAACGTAGACATTTGGTACCGAATTTCGCGCATTAGTCTGGTCCTGTCCCAGTTCTGGTTAACCCTTTACCCAATAGAACGGCCCTGTGCCAATGCATTCTCTTATATATGCGAGTCGACCATAGGTCGCCTCGCATATATAAGAGAATGCATTGGCTTAACACATTAAAAATTATAAAATTGTTAAAGAATGTAAGAAAAAATGGTAAAAAGTGTTAAAAAAAGATTTCTTTTTAGGCCAATGCATTCTCTTATATATGCGAGGCGACCTATGGTCGACTCGCATATATAAGAGAATGCATTGGCACAGGGCATAACTATAACCATCACAATGTGTTCATTGAGCCGGTTCCAATGATATCCATATTTGTATGGTTTTATTGAGACAGACCCAAGATATTTTAGGCTGTTGAAGCTTTATTTGGCCGGTTTTGGCCGGTTTGTTGGGTAAAGGGTTAATAAGTTCCAAGTCCGATTTTTGTATCAGCCCATTATTTTCCTTGATCATTTTTCAAATTTATTGATTATAATAATGTGATACATTGATGGAAAGAGCTCTAATCATTTTTCAAAATGATTAAGGAAATATGGGTTGATACAAAAATCTGACTTGGCACTGAAAGGGTTAAAACACAGACTCCACAGCTATGCAAGTGAGTCTGGGGTAAATAGGGGATTTTTATTACCACCAGCAGAATTATGTCAGTCTCGCCTTTATCGGGAAAGCGATGTATCCTATGAGGAGATTGTTGGAATGCCTTTACGGTGGTAGATTCGTCACATTGCAAAAAATATCGATTAAACATTGTCTGTTATACTGTCACACTGCATTATTTCAATGCAGAAATTAGTTTTAGCCAGACAGAGCTTACTCTTGCTGGTGGTAATAGATATCACCCCCAAATTAACCCAGACTCACTTGCATATACTGTTAGAAAATACTGTCGGTTCGACGGTTTCGGGCCGTCATAATCGACGGTCCCATACCGTTTCATCAGTTTGACGGTTTCTTACCGTTGTTTTATGTGCCCATGAAAATTGTCTAAATTAAATATTTTCGTGATTCAAAGTCATGCCGTCAAAATTCAATAGTATATTTATCGGCGACCATATTATATACGGCAATGACTCCATACAGTATGACTGAATCTTACTCTGCTGATATTTAATATGTATTATTAATCCGGCATTCATTCTGTGTTATGCGGGCCCATACGTATATTCATGAGTACGTTATTCTCATTCCGGGTTTAAGTTCCCGCTTTAGCACTCACCTCATTTATTCGCCATTTATCGTTGGCGTTGCGTATTTGATCGCAAACTATTGTTTTTTTTGGGAAACTGTTACCTTTTCAATTGTGGACAGTTGTTAAGACGGTCTGATTTCGGTTCCTTTGATAACCGGACAAGTTTCAATTCTGCGAAAACCGGCTTAATCATTGACAATTTCCACTAAATTCGAGAGTAGAGATTCATGCCAATCAATCATGGCATGATCCGGGGTCCTGACTTCATTCGACTCAGTGCTGATGTTGAAATTGACAGCGTTGTCACTTATATCAAAACAATGGTACATTTACTGACACAAGAGGATACATTTACAATTTACACGAGCTTCGATGTCAACCAATAGTGACAATAATAACAATAACGAGCAGCTATTACTATTAGAATGTTGACAATCCAGTTGACAGTGTTCTGATTATGACTGGTTCAAAGCACATGCATGTACATTTACAAGAGAGGATATACATGTACATGTACTGTACGCACCAGTGTAATTTACAAGAGCTTTAATGTCAACAAAAACACCACAAACAATGAACTGACGCGCGCAGTGATGGATGATCACATATCTACAATTCCAACTTTACAATTACACGGACCAATTCATCCCGTGTTCATCAATTTTCATTGAAACTTGTGGATATGAGACATTGTCATCATTCGCCATGTTATCGTCAAGTTATTACGACTATTACCGGGGTAAACTATTGGTTGGATGTTCTTATCTTTGGCTGACTCACTGATATTGATACTGAGTGTCGTGATACCAGTATACAGTTTGATGCATCATGCTTTAAAATTTCATGGAAAATTTGCGACTACAGGAGAACATTGTCGCCAAGTCATTGCGCACAGTTATTATGGGATCTGCTGTTGTCTTGAAGGTTCCAATCCCAACTAGCTGTCATTGATATACAGTACCAGTCAAAAGAAGTGGTATATTTTCGCACCCAATATCGCAATAATATTGCAAGTGGAAACGCTTATAATCATGTCGCTTGTGATCAGAGACGTTGGGACAGGGGGGGGGGTGTATCACCCCAACTTTGGTACAAAAATTTCAACAGTTGGAAATTTCGTACCTGCCAAAACATTAGTTGGAAATTTCACACCAATAATAGGTTGAAAATGTTCTTGTAGTTTGATTTTCAAACAATTTATTGGGGGGAATTAATTGTTTTTGGACCAATATTTGCATATTTTCCTATTTTTTTGTCAACATTTTGGACTGAAATTGTCATCAGTTGGAAATTTTCCAACCTTAGGGGGTGACAGGTTGGAAATTTCCAACACTTGGAAAGATTATGTCCTGGTCCCTCCCCCGTGGCAAGCCAAAAACTGCTATAGTTAATTTGAGAAAACAATATTGTCATACATTTGGTCAACATTGTCATTGTAATTGTCATCAGTTGGAAATTTTCCAACATAAGTGTCAGGTTGGAAATTTCCAACTCTAGGAAGACTTGAGACTAGTCTAGATGCTATATATAGGATTTTGCGATTTTCTTGTTCAGATTTTAAATTTTTCGCACACCGGGCCGAACCATGGTCGCCCCGGTGTGTCATTGTCCCTCCCCGTGGCCAATACAAAACTGCTAATTAACAAAATAATATTTTACTACATTTGGTCAAACTTGTGGACTGAAATTGTCATCAGTTGGAGAATTTCCCAACCTGAGATGGGGGTATGAGGTTTGAAATTTCCAACACTATAGGGAAGCTTCAGTTGAGGCCAGTCTAGATGCTAGGATTTGCAATTTTCTTGTATAGTTTACAACCATGGTCAGCCCGGTGTGTCCTGGTCTCTTTCCGTAGACGTGTGCATTTGTCAGGAGTTAGACCACTAGATGATAGGATTTATGCAATTTTTCAGGTTAAAATATAAAATATTTGAATGTTCTCATACCCCGGGAATATTGGTTTGTGAATATATAGGATATTATAGGCCTGAGCACTGAGGTGCAAGGGCAGGGGGTGCAAACGGAATAATGCAAAACTTGTGTTTGTCTGATTCTGATTCAAGGGGGGGGGGGGGTGCAGTTGGAATTTCCCAAGGTTGACATCCACCTAACGAAAACCCTCTAGCCACGTCCCTGCTTGTGATATTATTGCAATATTTTGCGCTTAATATCTCAATATTTTGCGCTTAATATTGCGACATCTTGCACTCAAAATTGTGACATTTAAATCAAATTATTGCTTCTTCTATATTGTTTATTGTATAAATAGAGACAATGTTTTAGATATATATATAAATATAGTTGTAAATGCTTTATGTACACTATATGTACACTACATGCACAGTATTTATCAAATATAAATATAACACTATCGGGTCTGTATGAAATTTAGTGCCCTTAGTATCGCAATATTTTGCGTTCAATATTGCAATAATAAACGCAACAGATTTTTGGTATTGTGCTATAATCACGCCTTTTTCTAAATTAAGCATGCTCAATATCGCAATAAAGGTGCGCCAAAAAATACCACTTCTTCTGATTGGTACTGTATTGTCATGATATACGGATTCACCTGTTAACACAAAAACTGTGTTTACAAGACAGTGACTGGACAATTTCACGCCGTATACAGTCATGTTACCAAAAAGTATGCCATTAAGATATTTTACTTTTACATGTACATACATTTGAGTTTTGTGAAACATGTATCTGTGTTCTTTATATGGCTTAAAAGGGCATGCCGATTCACGTTTTAGAATGGTCGAAATTAGTATTACTCATAACTGAATAGTGATGGGTTGGCTTATCAGCTATTACTAGTACCGTTTTTTATTTACAGCCATATTTATATAGTAGTTAGTGAAAGGCGAACAAATTACGCGTGCGCAGCCTTTTTCCGGATTAAATTCTACGAGGCAGATAACAAGCTTGATTCTCTGCAAACTGCAACTTTATGCATTGAGGATTTACATTTCATCAAAACTATGATCGTAACATAAGAACTAAGATGTATTATTCAGTTACGAACAATACTAGTTTCGACCATTCAAAAACATATGAATCGTAATACCTACCGGGGAATCATATTGTCACCATGGGAACCTGGCTAATTCTATGGTAAATTAGCAAATTAAGAGCAAACAATTGGTGTTGACCCATGAAAAATACCATTGGTCTGACCTTTATTAATTACAGTCTTGATATTAATTAAACGGTGTTGAACCGTAAAAAATACAACGGTCTGACAGTTACTGGTTACGGTCTGCCAGTTACTTAAACGGTTTTATACCGTGGAACATGCTACGGCCTGATTGTATGTTTAATGGTCAAAGGTTGGCAGCGATGTTGCGCGGTCTCAGACCGTTAAAGCGACGGTCTTTTTTTCTAACAGTGTATATAGCAGTGGAGTCTGTGTTTTAACCAGAACTGGTCCTTTCCCCAATCGAAACAGCCAACCGATGCACAGTAACTTGGCCCTTTCTACGCCACTGAGTTGTCCATGCATGTGTTTTCACTTTTTGTTTTTTGGTTTGATTCATTACAGAGGCAGGGAAGATCTATCATTTTGATGTAGATGGTCAGGATCTCACCGGATGGGTCGACTTTCGAGGAGATCAACTGTGGTTGTCAGCGGGTCTCTCTGACGACGGGAGAAATCACATGTCACTGAGAACATCAGATGGTGCCTCATACGACATGTATGCTGTTACAATGTCTGGACCATATGGTCGCCCACATGGTTTCATATGCGAATTGTGAATTAATTAAAGATTCTCAATTAAAATTCAAAATAAGATTTAGCCTTGTCCATTGGCGGTAACATGAGTTTGTAGTGAGATCGTTGGAGGATTTAAATTGGAGATGATTGTCAACCCGCAGTAGTTTGCTGTCATTCGCTGAAACAGTCGATATATAACCGTATATTTCACCTAACCCAGAAGTGGCGTCTTCTGATTGGTCGAGAGCTCTATCCTATATTGGTATAGTATTGTGTCAAGTTTAACACGCTACACTATACATGTATTTAGTATTGTGCTAAATTATTTTGCTATTTACGAACACAAACAGGCCCGAGTAGTAACACAGAGGCGTTATTTCGCTAAAATCCGATTCAGATTCTGGATTCAGATTACAGATTGGTCCACGTACGACTTGGTTCGGCAAAAGAACAGACCAGAAATTGGCAGAATCAGTAAACGAACAGACCGTAATCTCAATTTCGTGGTAATCCGATTGGGATTCGGATTCCGATTACGGACTCAAATGTTCGTAATGTAAACAAACCGAGATTTCGCCACCTCAGAGTTTAAAAACACAATAAAACATAAGAATCCGTCTCTTGTGTACAAATTATTGCAGAATATAAACGATCTATATCAAAGAATTTTAAATGCGGAGACAAATTTGTTTTATTGAATGTAAACTGGGAGAATATTACTGAAATTAGCCAAATAATAACGCTATTGATAGTAAAGCTGGGGGAGCACTTCGGTTGATGGCGAAGCAATTGCAAATCATTGTTGATTGTCACTTTCATATAATTCCATCCTTAAAATACCGCCCGAACGCATGTCGATTTCGAAATCTGCGGATACGTCACCATTGACCGAATTCATATGAACCTGCATGGATATGTCTTCTGCTGTGTTCGTTATTATAATGTTTCTTCTTATTCAAGAAATAGTAGGATTATATGGTATCGATGGATTATCAGATACACGTATGTACTATCATCTAGTCTTAAAGTTATAGCAATTTTATGTTTAACATGTTTTGTTTCGTTAAATGCAGTCGTTTTGCACAATAGTCTCTGTATAGACAACAGACACATGTTCTAGGGACGTGGCTAGAAGTTTCCTCAAATTTCCGGCCAACTGCACCCCCCCCCCCCCATTGAACCAAACATCAAACTCACAGGTTCGCAGAATTCAATTTGCTCCCCTTGGAAATATCCAATCTGACAAACACTAAGATTGGAAAATTACCAACTTTTACTGGTTGAAAAAAATCAAACAATGAGAACAATGCCAACCTATATATGGTGTCAAATTAATGTCCAACTAATGTTGTGTCATGCATGGAATTTCCGACTGCTGGAATGTTCCAAAGTTTAGTTTAGATATATTTATTTCAAATATATGTCAAATTTAGATAACACATGATATATAACACATACATTTGTTTATACATACAAAGGAATTGGGGGACAAGTACTGACTCACTTAAGGGTACCCCCTCTCCCATATGTTATTACACTGAAAAAATAAATAATTAGTAATGGCAAAGCAACATGACTACCAAAACAAGTTGAACATATATACAGATCACTGGACACCCCTCTCCCGAGTTAGTCATAAGTTTGTATATGTATTTATTTAAAATCGGGTTTGTTTGTTGCGTTTGTTGGCTTGTACGTAGCATTATTTGAAACGGTTAGTCAAAATAAATCCTGATTTTCCTCACGTATGAATGACTGCACAGCTTAGCAAATTGTACCAAAGTTCGGGGTGGGGGTCGAAACGCCCCATCAACCCCTGTCGTCACGTCCCTGTTCAACTGACAAGTTTCGTGTGTTCTTCACGACATCTTCGGAAATTGATTCAGGAGGCCTAGAGCTGTCATGTTTAGATATGCTTGCCATCATCAATAAACACACTTTAACTTGAACAAAAAGATGCGATTAAGTCGGATTGGCAGCAAATTATGTGCCGTGTATATACACATAGAAGAAAAGCATGACTTTCACAACAAACATGCACTTTATAAATATAAGATACAAATGATACTTGTGTCAAATACATGAGCCATGTTTGACGCTGGGAGAGAGTTTCGGAGACCACGTGGATTTCAAAATCTGACCTAGAATCGGGAATTAGCCCCGCCCCCGTAATCGGCTTCGGATTCTCAATCCGGATTTTAGCGAAATTACGACTCTGTGTTGCAGATTTGGAAAATGCGCGGTGCAAGCTTGCTCGTCTCAGCTGATATGCTGATAGCGGTTTTGGACAACAAACGAGGGTTATTAAATACAACCTGCTATATATGTCCGGGGTTACATGTATATATTATCTTTTGTATTATTATAATCATGCTATATGACTATTGTATATAACTCTCTGTTTCTCAATATCCGTTACATTTAATTGTCATGTGTTTATTTGGATCAGAGAATAAAGCATACCAAATGTATAACAAACTCGCACGCAAAAGGCAATGAACGAAGATTCCGATCATGAGAAAATATATGCAGAAATGTATCCACCAGTGTTCTATAAGGCGTGCATGTCCACATGAAACCAAAACTTTACTGTGAATATTTTTTTACATGAGCATTCGTCAACCTGCGAAGCGGCAACAGTAGGTTGAATTCATTTGGCACTTCATGTTACATATCTCAAAACTTATCACCATTTAAATACGTTTGTACCGCCATCTTGATTTCATGTGTGTTGTAATATTGTGTCGGGAGAGGGGCTTCATAAGTTGCAAAAACTTGTGCTCCGATCCCTTTTGTATATTATAGTCTAGTCGTAATTCTCAGAAAAGACATTTCTAGAAGCATTTTCGCGGAAAAGTGTCAAACCAACTTTTTTACCATAATTCGAAGGTGCCGAACACGAATAGACTGCCTGTCGCCCGATTGGATGAACATAGGGTTCAATAAAAGGCTTTTAAAATCTTCGTGTTTTCTTCGCTGGAGGGTTGTTGATACGGCACCGTACAACGTCATATGAAATCACGTAACTGGCCTTGAACTTACTCAAACTTATATACTCCTCGCGGAACGTTCAAAGCCGCGTTGTATCATGATACTATCATCACAGTAATAATTCTGAAACATTAACATCATATTAATCAGGTACCTACGGTAAGACATTGCTGTTTTGTATATTTATCGACGATTCTCGTAAGAATTCTCGTATAGTCCGGGAGCCAATAGGGGTACCCTTGCACCCGCCACATGGGACTTAACTTCACCCCACTCATTTTGTTCCTTATTATGTCCTTCAACTTTTAAGCAATGTTAATAAGAAAACAGATGGCCGTGTAGACTTCAGACAAGATGGCGTCCATCCTGGCCGCCATTTTTCAGATCAGACCCTAAGTCAGTTTTATGCAAATTATAGTTGGGAAAATCTATTAAAATGTATACAAATGTATATATTATCGTGAAGCTAAGACATAATGACACTTTTTTGGCGCAAAATTGAAACTCACCCTCCAAAATGGCCGCCAAAATGGCCGCCGGAAGTTGAAAATATGACGTTTTTTTTCAAATATCTTCTAGATCAGTTCATATTGTTTGGAACTGGTTGAGTAATATGACTTTATTTTGTGTTTTGTATATTAACTGATCATTGGAGCGGCGTGTATGAATACAGTATACTGTGAGTTGCTGAATTGTCATGTGTGAGGTGTATATGCAAGTACGGAAGGTATAAGTGGTCGTGTGTGTGGGTATTCGTATATCTGGAATGGCTCACCATTGGTGAGGTGTATATGTATACCTGGATTGACCCTATGGTCATGGGTATGGCAAATATGTATACATGTAGTGGTTGTATGGTCCATAGTCAGATGAATATGTATGCACTGAGTGAATGTATGATCGTGGATGTGGTGCATATGTATACATATATAGAGTGACTATATGGTCATGTGCCAGGTGTTGGAGTACACCTGGTGTTCATGCATGGTGAATCGTGTCTGTATCGTCATTTGTGGTATGTACGGGTATAACCAAGTACGGCTGTATGGTCAGGTGTACGTGTATAAAGTGGGTGACTATATTGTCATTTGTGTGGTGTTTATGTACATATGGAGTGACTGAGGTAATGGGTGGGTTGTACATGTGTACCTTGGGTGGCTATCGCTTTCCACAATAACTCAAGGATATGTTAATCAATAGAGATGTCATGTCAGAGAGTTCTCCATCTTGATGGTGTTTATGTACAGTACAAAGCCCGTGGTTTTTTCAAAACCACGCGTGGCCAACATTTTAACACGGAAAAAACACGGTAAAATCGCGCGTGGTCTTAGCGTGGTCAACTTCAGAAAAATGATCTGCGTGTTCAAACACGGCGTGTACATGCCGTGGTCATCCGAGTTCACGCCGTGGTCATCCGTGTTGAAGTCGTGTTCTTAGCGTGATCAATTTCGGCAAAATGGCCAGCGTGTTCAAAAACGGTCTGAACACGGCGTGTACATACCGTGGTCATCTGAGTGCACGCCGTGGTCATCCGTGTTGAAGTCATGTTCATGCCGTGTTAATAGCGTGGTCAGTCGTGTTTACGGCGTGGTCTGCATCCCAGTCAGGGACAGTGCGGGAGGTGTGAATAATCCGCGACATCAAAGAGTTGCCGCAGTATTACTTGCGGTAGGATTTTTTCGGGTATATTTGGCCCGGATTGATTTCGTCAATGAATAAAGAATTGTCAGATAAAATCTTTTATAATAAAAAACAATTTCATATATTGAATTATATATATATATATGCCTTTATATCCGTGTCATGTTTTGTTGTCGCATTTTATTTTAGTTGGCATTAATATTTTCTTGTGTTTCCCGGCCATAGCTAACAGACAGACAAACAAACAGAAGTCCCAAACTATATATTAGATCATTTGTGGGTACCCGTTTCAAGGTGAAGGTCACCTCGGGCGGAAAAACTGACCCGATGAAAATCTCCCCAATTTCCCAGGAACCCCTAAGTACGAACACAGACTTAAGAATCACACAACACGCTCATGTCTGTACACAGGCACAGCACGCTCATGTCTGGACACATACACGCTCTTTATCAACGACACTGCGGATACGAACGCTCTTTAACTATCACGCAATTAACCCATGAATTCCCATTGCGGTGGCGGGGGGTTGGAGAATGAGTGCTCTGACGTTCTCAGAAGCGGTCCGATGACCATTCCCGCGGTTTTTACCCTCAGATAGCAAGTTTGGGCTAAATCCGCCCGGCAGTTTTCCCGGCCATAGCTAACAGACAAACAACAAACAAACAAACAGAAGTCCTAAAATATAAAGTAGATTAAATGCAGATATTCTCGAATGTGAAACCGGTTTCGTTAGTTTACCGTAGACAGTTGCGTCCCGAATTGAGAAGTAATTAATTACAATTGAGCTTAGTTTAGACGGTACTTTTGATTTGTTTGAGATTTTCGGCGATGCTACATTTCCCCAGTTGGCATAGCACCTGAATACTGACTTATCAGGTTATACGCAACAGAACAAGTCCATAATATAAGTTAGCCTGTGCCACCGCTAACAAGATATCATATTTGTAGTTTGAGATCGGTTATCATTGCTTTAACAGTGATCTAGAACATTCTTAACCATGCTAAATGAACAATAACTCTTAAAATGACTTAAATGTTCTGCAGTTTCGTCAAAGGTCACAATATTGAAAATAAAATAAAAGTTACCTAATTATGAATTTTATCAAGAATATACTAAAAGTATAGTATAATGATAATATGAAAGTGATATTACCCACAAAACACTTTGTGTGAACCGAGAATTTAATTCAACGCAGAAGTCTTGTTAAAGTAAACTTATCGGGGACTCCTCTGTGTTGAGTGCTTTGCGTATAGCACACTTTACTCACTCTACTGTATCATAATATGGATTTTTGTTTATTAACAAACCGTACGGTCTTGACAATAACATGCTATTTATGATTTTACACAATATGTCTATAAATTTATATTCGTTCTGTTTATGGCGGTCTTAACCGATGCCACATTTTAAAAGAGCAACACCCATCGCGATGACAATACTTATATTTAAGTGTCAATCGTATATACCACACTATAACAGGTTGCTGAACGTTCTAGCATTCCATGAAGCAACAAAGAGGTGAGGTCGGTACAACCAATCTAGATCTATATTAAGTTCATTCGTTGTGTGTTCTTAGTGTTTCAGCCATGTGTATTGGCTACTATGCAAACTGAATCTATAGAAGGTGTTAAAGATAACGTACCGTTTGATGCGTTTCATTTCAGACTGAAGTGGCACCACGCCATTAAAAACCCATATCGATAAATATTTAATGCATGCACTGATCGAGACAAAAGGACAAAATTTCACGCTCGGAGTTCAGCCATTGACTTGTTGTCGCATATGACGTCGGTGATAGCCTATATTTTTGTAGTTCATCAATAGATGGATGGATCGATAAATGCCACTCAAAAAGACGACAATTTCCCCGTCAATTAAATGACCCGATATATCAACCAGCAATTAACACGTTCTTCAAGTAACCTTCAAGTAATGATTAGTGTCGATTAGTGAAATACCATTGTCTTTTCACATCTATCGGATTCGTTTTACCGTGAAAGAACTATAGTTTGAAAGGGAATAAAGGTAATCGAAATGATGATTCGGGATCGTTTTGCAGACAACTATTGTTTTCGGTATGTTGTGGTTCTATCTTACCACACAACAAAAAAAACTCCTGGCATGTGGTAGAGAACTAAGAGAAGTTATATTGAGCACTACAGCTACCCGGATATCGAATTAGTTCATCGCAAAAAAAGTTGTATGAGGGTTAATTATTGCAAGCAGATACTGTCTATACGGTTTAAATATGATATGGTGTCGGCTTCGAACATATTTTACATCCATATTGTTCCATGTGGCAAGAAGACTTATATACAAAGAATGATTCAGACATTGTCAATATTGAAATAGAACAAGATGGTACTAAAAAATTATGTCCACATGCGTTATTGACCACTATGGTTCCGGTCCCCAATGTGCACGAAAGCAGATGGAACATGTCAGTTCTTAACACACCTCGCTTTCGCGTACTTCGGACAATAAATAACTGTGGTTTACGGTCTTATTGTTCGATATATCGCTTCGGTGTTGCGATCATCCTGTAGAGAATTTAATTCCGGTTCCAACAGTACCCCAACGGACTATTCGTATCCGAATCCGGGAATGATCTGATCTAAACATCAACATCTATAACCTAGTTCCACGCGACTCAGTTTACATTTTTTGTATTAAATAAGCATTACTTTATAAGAAGAAAAATCCTGACCCGGGCATAATCTGTACCTTTAAATATTATCAGTAAATACGTGGAAATTAAGTCGGTTCCGCACATGGTGTGTACCTTTAAATGCGATAATTATTCCGTGAAATCAATCCAACAGCCTAGTATAACGTCTCAAAATCAACTTATAACTTTGTTCCACGTGACATTTAATATATCAAAATGACGATAATTTATATAGAAAAAAAGAGAGAGAAAAAAAAACCGGATCCGGACATGATATCTACCTTTAAATATGATCAATAATTACGAGATAATTAATTCGGATCCGGATATGGTGTGTTCCCTTAAATGCCATCATGGTCACGTAAAATCAATCCAACCACCGTGTCTATATGAAAATATAAGAAGTATGCTGATCCGGGCACGATATGCACCTTTAAATACGATTAATCGGGTTGAATGAGCACGACAGCCCTATTTTGGTTTAATCTCACCTCCTAACCAGTTTCCGCGTGTCAAACGGCTTTTAATGGGTTAAATGTGTGATAAAACAAGCATGAAATTCATACCCGGGATCCGGAATCCGGTAAAAAGACACACCCATGTTATGGTCATCAATAACAGTAAATACCCTAAATGTCCCGTCAAGATATTTTCGATCTAACAACAGGAAGATGTAAATCTACAAGATTCAATAAATATATATAGTCATATGTTCCTGTCAAAATATTCGATTTATTTAGTATTAAGTTAGCAATCTTCTTGAAATAATGCACGTGTATCGGTACCATTGCGACTCCCATATATAAGTTATTTTTATGAATAATCGCGGTGTGGTGGTATCTTTACTTTTTCTGGGCCAATTTTCACAATCGACGGGTTGAATTTCGATGAAATTTCCGTTAAATAAAATGTTGCTGCTCATTTGCCAATTTTAGCAGCAATTTCGAGAATATAATTTGGACTATGGAGGTGATAATTAATTACGTAACGCACACACCACGAGCTCCTCTTCCAATATAAATATATATTTCATTGTACGCGAGGGTGGTTTTGATGCCACATACCCAATGGACAGGCGGGGAACAATCCCCTTCTTGGTACGACCGAACCTGACATCGAATGAGTTAATTTAGTGCAAATGTCCATATCTCATATAAAAAAAATCGACGGTTTCCTTTTCACTGACTTCACCCATCGCCGCTTTTTGAAACGCATAGCAGGAAATGGCACCCTTTTGATAATCTCTAGACAATGGCTTGATTAGCCCATTGTCTCATTTTTGTCCGTCCGTTATTAATTTCCGGGTGCCTGAGGAATATATAATAACAGTGATAACTGAACAGGGCTACATGCATTGCATGATTTGTACAAAACATAGACTCCACGTCCTACGCCCATACATACTTGATGCATTGTATATCGGAGAGACAATTTCACACAGTTTACGGATATGGGACATCGGTTACAGAGTACAGTTTCTAATCGGGGGATACGGACGATTGCACAACAGAGATAACAAGTGGAGAATTTGTTTTGTACAGGGCCAGTATGGCCAGGATTGGTCGTATTCCTACTGATCTTGTTTTACTTACCATTATAGTTGTATTGATGTGTATAACTTTCCAAAAAATAAAATTTAATTTTAGTCTCTTTATTGAATTTACCAGGACTATTTCATTTGCATTGGTGAAAAATCATTTTAAAATTTTTTAATTTAAATTAAAAAAACTAAATTTTGCAATACCACACTAAGCCCCAAAACTAACCTTATCTACACTATTTGTCTAATTGTACTTAATTTAGCTGACCTCTTTGTTTTCGATGGTGTCTGCAAAACACTGGTGTTTCATAATCAGCTGACCAACTAATCACTGGCCACTGTGTTTTAAAAGTTGAAACTTGAATTGACCCATACGTTAATTAATTTCAATAAAGTATATAAAAATAAATATTATCGTAAAACTTATGGGAGGGCACTTGACATGAGGTCGAATGTACACACGCAGGTTAGGGTGCATTTACATTGCTACATAAATGTACACAGATCTACATGTCGCCCTCTGCACATTCGAACAATGAGTCTACCAAGCTCTACCAGCGACGTTCGATCTCTCAAGGATGTATCTACCTGTGAATGTCTTGTCAGTGTTGATCTTTACTCAACACGCAGTGTTATATTTTACATGTTAAGACACAAGTCCACTTGATAACTTAATGAATAACCCATCTCAACAGCCATGATTGTTCTGACTAATGAAATTAATATAAGTAGATAAACATGCATGCATTGAGATCATATAAAAAAAACTTACCACAATAATGATATGTGAGTCAATGAGGATTTACAACCAGGCCACGGTCAAACACAATTCTGGACGATATATCGTGCAATTATATATAGCATCGTGAATACAATTTAGCAAAACTTAATGAGTAGATATCAACCTTTGCGAAAAGCAATGGTCAATTGGCCCAGTCGACTCATTGTGAGGAAAATCAGCGGGCGACATGCATGGATAGCTATGGCACAGAATTATGACGAACCAATTGTCACAAAATTCCACCATCACAAATTGTCACACCTACTATGCCATCGCTACTGTGGTACGTGTGTCCGCAGCCAATACATCGACATCTGTAATGTTCTTTCTGAGTATGGTCGATCGTTTTACTAAACATCGTTTCGATTGAACCGGATACATTCATCGGACTCTTTCTCGTGTTATATTGGACCGTGACATGTTTGTCATTGTCTTCAATGTATCTTATCACATATCAATAGTATTGACGTGATCAGGCACTGAAAACTAAGGAATGGAAACAAATGTTTTTTAATAACTTTGGTTATATGGATATTCGCATTTCAATTAACACGCGCTGAACACCCGCGTCTATAACAAAACGAGGAAGGTTACTGAAGTGCGAACCGTTCATTTATGCCATAGCGCTCAAGTACTTCGTTAGTATGTCATATTTTTGATGCCCCGAGACGATACCGTTAAAGACATATTATGGACAACTTTCGGGGGCGTTAAACTGATAAGTTAGCATTCAGGTGCTATGTCAACTGGATGAATGTAACATTATACTAACATCACCGAAAATCTGAATCAAATCGACCGTAACACTACATAGAAAACATCGTCTGAACTACGCTCAATTGTAAATATTTACATCTCGGTACCATATATTCGATTTATTTAGTATTAAGTTAGCACCCTTCTTGAAATAATGAACGTGTATCGGTACCATTCCGACTCCCATATATAAGTTATTTTTTATGAATAATCGCGGTGTGGTGGTGTCTTTACTTTTTCTGGGCCAATTTTCACAATCGACGGGTTGAATTTCGATGAAATTTCCGTTAAATAAAATGTTGCTGCTCATTTGCCATTTGAGCAGCAATTTCGAGAATATAATTTGGACTATGGAGGTGATAATTAATTACGTAACGCACACACCACGAGCTCCTCCTCCAATATAAATATATATTTCATTGTAAGCGCGGGTGGTTGTGATGCCACATACCCAATGCACAGGCGGGGAACAATCCTCTTCTTGGTACGACCGAACCTGACATCGAATGAGTTAATTTAGTACAAATGTCCATATCTCATATAAAAAAAATCGGCGGTTTCCTTTTCGCTGACTTCACCCATCGCCGCTTTTTGAAACGCATAGCAGGAAATGGCACCCTTTTAACAAGTGGAGAATTTGTTTTGTACAGGGCCAGTATGGCCAGGATTGGTCGTCTTCCTACTGATCTTGTTTTACTTACCGTTATAGTTGTATTGATGTATATAACTTTCCAAAAAATAAAATTTAATTTTAGTCTCTTTTTTGAATTTACCAGGACTATTTCATTTGCATTGGTGAAAAATCATTTTAAAAAATTTAAATTTAAATTAAAAAAACTAAATTTTGCAATACCACACTAAGCCACAATACGAACCTTATCTACACTAATTGTCTAATTGTACTTAATTTAGCTGACCTCTTTGTTTTCGATGGTGTCTGCATGGTGTTATATCATAATGCTATGAAGAAGCCAATGTGTTTTCAAAACACTGGTGTTTCATAATCAGCTGACCAACTAATCACTGGCCACTGTGTTTTAAAAGTTGAAACTTGAATTGACCCATACGTTAATTAATTTCAATAAAGTATATAAAAATAAATATTATCGTAAAACTTATGGGAGGGCACTTGACATGAGGTCGAATGTACACACGCAGGTTAGGGTGCATTTACATTGCTATAGAAATGTACACAGATCTACACGCAGACTAGTGTAAACAGGTTGATATAGAAATTCACACAGAAAGAAAACGGTATTAGTTCGTGTGAGCAAAAATCGTGTCCGCTAACGTCACGGTAAACGCCGAAGCATTGCGACAGGCAAATCAGTTTTGATTAATTGTTACTCGGGCTTGGCGAATGTTTTCGTTGTCATTTCAACCCGTGTATTTCGAATATTGAACACGGATAGGGACGTGGCAACTTGTTCAACGGTTGGAAATTTCATACCTTACACAACATTAGTTGTAATTTCCAAACCAACAATAGATTGAAAATGATCTTGTAGTTTGATTTTCAAACATTTTATTTGGGGGGGGGGGGGGGGGGGGTATTGTTTTCGGACCAATATTTGCATAATTTCCTACTTTTTATAAAAAATTTGGGCTGGAATGGCCATCAGCTGGAAATTTTCCAACCTTATCATAGGGGCGGGTGTCATGTTGAAAATGTCCAACACTTGGAAAGATTGCGTCCTGGTCCCTCCCCGTGGCCAGTCATCATCATCATATTTATTGTCTAACAGCTATATATAAAAACTGCATGTAATTTAAGAAAACAATATTGTCCTAAATTGGTCAACATTGTCATTGGAATTGTCATCAGTTGGAAATTTTACTACATTTGGTCAAATAAAGGGTGTTGTAGGGTAACTGCATGATTTTCATTCTTTCTTCGAACCATTATCAAGTGGTATAAGGGTACACTTTAAATACATGCGGCACATACCAAATCGCTGTTATCTGCTGATAGTTGATACATGTTTATGTCTGGCCTAAACTGACACGACTCGCAGTGAATTGTCAATTACCAGAGTACTGATCAGCGAGCGTTCAATATTAGTAATCATGTTGTGATCACAGTAATGCGCGACACGTGACTTCATACAGATCTGTATACATTTCTACAGCAGTATAAACGCAGCCTTATGGTCATCAATAACAGTAAATACCCTAACCCCACCCACATCATGTAGGTTAACAAAACTGACAATAAATAAGTTTCCGTGGACATAATTGCCATGCTTGAAACGACCGATTATCAGTTTGAATATTTTAGTCGTTTAATATATATAAAACATAATAAGATATTTCTGTAAACAAAATATTGCAGTAAAATCAAATTTAAAATAGGGACATTTTGAGCTGAAACCCTCTGCGCTGTTTACGGATATCGATTATAATAATTAGCAAAACGAAGCCATCCATCCATCGAAATAGTTTCTATGAAGCGAATTATATCAGGTCAGAATATATTATTATTTTAATACATATTAAATATTCATATGTTCGTGTAAATATATTGGAGAAAGGTTCTAATCCGACACAACGTTCGAAGGTTTGTTTAAAACTAAACGGACATTGATACCAGACAAATTCTAAATTGAAACTAAATTGAACATTTATCAAAGGTCCCGTCAAGATATTTTCGATCTAACAACAGGAAGATGTAAATCTATAAGATTCAATAAATATATATATAGTCATATGTTCCTGTCAAAATATTAGAGTTTAGTATTAAGTTAGCACCCTTCTTGAAATAATGCATGTGTATCGGTACCATTCCGACTCCCTCCGACTCCCATATATTAGTTATTTTTTATGAATAATCGCGGTATATTGGTAGCTTTACTTTCTCTTGGCCAATTTTTACAATCGACGGGTTGAATTTCGATAAAATTTCGGTTAAATAAAATGATGCTGCTCATTTGCCAATTTGAGCAGCAATTTCGAGAATATATTTTGGACTAGGGAGGTGATAATTAATTACGTAACGGACACCGCGAGCTCTGCCACCGCGGCTTGCCAAGCTCCGGCCGCCAGCGATGTTTCCGTGTTCAGCCATGTTCCTCCGTGTTCATGTCGCGGTCACCTGTGGTATGGCCGTGGTCACCCGTGGTCATAGCGTGGATTTCCGTGTTCAAACGTGATCATTTGGCCGTGGTCACCCGTTCGTCGTACCGTGATCATAGCGTGGATGTTCCGTGTTCAAACGTGATCAGAGCGTGTTCAAACGTGATCAGAGCGTGTTCAAAATCTGAACACGATTGAACACGTTTACCCAGACCGTGTTCTTGGCGAGTTTAGATTTTGAACACGGAAAAATCGCGCGGGGTCTTCCGTGGACATGTAAAAAACCACGGGCCTTGTACTGTACATAAACATCGCACACAAATTTAAAAAAAAAAAAAAACATAAAAAACACAAACACAAACCAAGTGTACATATGTAATGCAATCTTAACCATTACATTTTAACCAATACATCTCACTGTTTCACAACCAAGACTAGGTTTTATATTTATTTTAACCCACATGTGGGGTACTCCTCATAAATAAAGGAGGGATATCCAACACAACAACAACAATACAGCATTATGCCCATGAGCGTTGATAGAGCACCCATTAAGTTCTATAATATTATTCTTTGAAATGTTGGTAGAGCACGATTAAGTGCTCTATTATTACTCCTGAAACTGTTGGTAGATCACTCTTTAAATGCTACAATATTACACTGTGAAGGGTTGGCAGATCATCCGTCAAGTGATCTAATGTTAAACTTCTAAGTATTGGAAGTGCACATGTTAAGTGTAGGTAAGCACAACATTGTTTGCAGTTTGGCTGGGTGATCAAGTACTCTAATACACCGTTGGTGGGTTGAGATGAAAGAGTTATGTTCTTCGTTCTGGGGACTAGATTATGAAAATTAAGTCGAATGTGCACACAACGTAACTCAATCTAAATGTCGCTCCAAGCTATTTTTCAAAAGAGCAAAATGTCAAAGTAGACAATCGGCTATTTTACAAGATACGACAATGTGTGCATGGTTCATGAGGAAATGTTTGATCGTACATGTAGGAAACTTGTTAACATTTATCAATTGACGAGTGACTTTAAGCATTTAAATTGAAGAAAAATAAATGTATCCAGTGAATGGACCAGTTATCATATACATACAATAACTTGCCTTACGGGTTTTGAAAACGACGAATATATCCAAAACATATTTTGTATTTAAACAAAACAAAACAGGTATTGCAATCACAGTAAATGTTATTGAAATAAGAATATAACACAGACAACATTAGCCCATGTGCAAATGAATGAATCCTCATATTGAGAACATAACATTGGAGTTATCTAATCTTGTAGTACATGTATATTTATATATTTAACACCAGAAATGCCATGAGTGGCAGGAGTGAAAAACAGAAATTTACGAGCGGTTGCAAGCTGCAAGTGAAATTTTATTCCAGCCACTTGTGATATATTTCTGGAATTTTTAAATACAGGAAAATAATGAGGACTTGGATACGAATACGCGATTGATTTCGGGCATATTAACAACATTAGATATGTCGATACATGTAGAAGTTTTGTACAAATATGGATGAATATTGAATTTGAAATCGACGGATTACTTTCTTCTGCAGTAAAGCACGGACACAGTTATGGCGCTGTCCATTATTTGTACACAATTTGTAAAATATAGCTTTTACTGGATCGACTGGCATTGGAATTTTAGGATGAATTATCACCCATATAGAGGGGAACAACAGGTCGAATACACGATTTATCGGTCTACTTTCCCAAGAAATTTCATAACTCTTGCCGCCTATCAACGATATATCAGGCAGTACATACTGTGTGTCGCGAAGTATGTAGACTGATATATCATATCCCAACATAATCCGAATTATTACGATTTTGTATTCCTTCCTGTCGAATTTTCTAAAAACTGACTGACTGTTGAATTTTGGGGTAAGGGGTGACATAATATCGAAGATAACAGCGCCTATGAAGATCACAGCACCTATGATAAAGGATGACATTTTTAGCCTATTATTTGCGGTATATATTTAAAAAAAATTCTAGATTGTTCACGAGAACCCGCATCATAGCAATATTAATATTGAACTATCGCCCATTAAGACGGGGAAAACAAATGAAAATGTTTTGGTCTATTTTCACAATAATTAATTTTGGGGTGATGGGTGAACTGATCTTACATAATACACGTATTGCAGAGGTTGACTTGTTCAGCCTATTATCATATGCTATGTATGTCGCCACCGTTTCCTAGACTATATCCGAGATATCAGGTTAAAGCAGTATTGATTTTTATTCCACACCCATCTATGCGAGGCACATGTATTCAACGGAATACGAGCCATTGAATACATATTAGTGTATACCTCTAGTGGAATACAAGCCGGAACTATAATTGTTGACGTTGTCACCAAGAAAGATCAAGTATACATTACGTCAACGATCCGATTCTGGTGATGCCCAGAAAATTTCTGGTTATTCATCAGAGTTAAATCACAATAAAGGTAGTCATAGTTTCAATGAAGGTGACAGTAATGGATTTAATTTATCTGACACAACAGTGTAGAATAAATACAGAACACAACTTGCATCATAATCGCCAATCTTTCATCGAACTCGTTGCGGACGGCGCATAGTTACATTTCGCTCAAGCTACGCTCTCGCGAAATATATCCTTGCGCCATCCGCAACTCATTCGATAAAAGACTCTCGATTAAGATGCGCGTTGTGTTCTGCATATATAGCTCATTAAGAGGGGCAGAACAAGTTTAAAATTGCGATTTTTGGGTCTCTTTTTACAATACATCTCAGACATATCTTGCCATTTGACAACGAAATCGTGACACTATTATATTAAATATCTTGAAGCATCTACATTGCAACAAGTTAGCCCAAAAATTGTGTTTCTCTGTCTTGTATGTCTCATTTTGCCGAATTTAAAACAAACAGCGATTTTTGCTGAATTTTGGCTTTTAAGCATCTCAAAGTCATCTTTTGCATCATTCGTATATTTCACACCTGGTCCTATCTGGTGCGCAATGTCACAACCTTCAAATAAATATATCACAAGCTTGTCTGTGGTGCGGATGGACTAAACATTTTCTGAAATTGATTCCGTTCGCTCAACTTTATTCTGGGAACAAGAAATGAAGCAGCCATTAAGATGGACGGATTAGGAGTAACGCTCTTATGGGTAATCAAATATTAAACAGTGCCACTGTACACCTGAAAGACATAAGTGGCAAGCTGGCCCTGTCGATCTGGTAGAAAAAATTGAGACGCGCAGTCAGTATCGATACCCATCGTGGTCAAGTGATATATTTGTCATGATCTACGTCATCGGTGCGTTGTCGCGTTCTTTGGTTAGTCGGAACAATAAGTGTCTACATGAAACATTCATGCATTGATTGTGGTCGCTTTGTCACAACAAATTCCAATATTTTAACACACTTTAGATACATATGTTCTTGAGTGTTTGATACATGGATTCCCTCGAATCGAAGCATCATATTGTCTTCCTTTCTCTGCCAGAATCGTATTTCGGCCCAGTAGAAATCCGTGAGAGATTAGCGATGCTGATGGAGCTTGCCTGTCTCTTTTAACCAACAAGCTTCAATCGCAACGGCTCGGCCATTTCCGTGTTCGCGTGAAAATAACCTCTACCATAACTAGGCACCATATTCGCGTATAAAGCTGCATTGCACACCCCTGGTTACTAATATTATACAGCACAATTTGGGAGAATGCAGAGGCTTACAACAGATCAATAAATCAATAATTAAATAAGTAGCAATAACAAGCGATAACTTGTACTGATAGCAAATAAGTAGTTCAAGTTCAACATAAGTTTCCGCGGTATAGTATGCACATTTTCAGTCACGTGATAGACATAGTCCGGCAAATATGGGGTCTATTTATGAGAGAGGTTATTTCCACGCGAAATCGGAAATGAACGAGCCGTTGCGATTGTAACAAACACAAACGAACACTAGCGGGATAAGTAAATAGGAAATAACTCATAATTAAATATCGAAATCCACATAATAAAATTACTTGTAATACAACCTTGCCTAAACCTACACACAAGACTCGTCCTGATTGGCCAGTGGCCTGTATTCCCGTGGAGACACGGCCGTCGTTTTGTGGTACAATTCTAGATATTCTGAATTGTACCACAAAAAAATTGTGGTACAATCAGTGCAATGCTGCCAACGCCTCAAACTTTCAGAAGTCAAACCACACGGGCATTGGTTAATGTCATCCTATAGACCGAAGAAAGAGACATATAATGACTACCTACTGTACTATATTGAACTTTATTTAAGATAGAACGACACTAAGTCTTAACTGAAAAGGCAATGAAAAGGGGTCGCCGTTCAATAGTGACGTCATGTTTGACGTTACAGTTCTAAGAGAAGAACTGTTTGGTGGAAAATCATACCACACAGAATTAGAAAATGGGCTATTATATAGCAGATTGAACGTATGTCACTATAATTTCGACCAAAACATACAGTCGAATTACAAAAGAAATAAATACACTGCGCATCGGCGTGTAAAGTAGAATTTGACCACATAAACTGATTGTAGGACTCCGCTTCGCGTCGTCCTACAATCAGTTTCTTTGTGGTCAAATTCTACTATACACGCCGATGAGCAGTGTATTTATTTCTTAAGTATACAACTCTACTATGCGATATATTACCACGCACTTCAGAACGTCAATTATAACGTAAATTTAGAACTATCTGTACTTGTTTTCGTTTGTGTTCGTTGTTTAGACAGTAGTGTTACTACTCCAATGAATGCCGCCAGTGTAGGTGGACAGGCAATCTATATCGTGCACCCTGGTCAAGTATAGTCATGTTAATTTGCTATGATGTTTGTGGATCTTGCTAAAAACTGTTATGATGCTGGTAGAACAAACAGATGATGTTAAAAAAAAGTCCAGCCATTTCATCTAAGGTTGTCATTTACGCGGTGTTTTGATAATCTGAATGAACCGAGGAAAAGTCATTATGTGTATGAGCATTCAAAACATATGTTATAAAATATTGTAATGCTGGGTGACTATATCTGTCGTTTTACACGCACCATCGCAGCCATTTTTTTATATGTTAAAGGCCAACTTAATTTTCGAGTCGCCGATTATTTTTGTTTAGTGACTTGATATACGGTTTTAATAACAATCTATGCCATAAAATATGATTACAATACTATAATTCATCACTATTTGAAACATCTGTGTCTCATTCCGACAGAGAAATAGAAAACTGCTGAGACCCCCCCCCCCCCCTCTAGCGCACAGAATGCAACAGAATTCAAACTTTCTGAATGAAAGGGGATGAACTCTGTCTTTAATATATAGAGTTATTCCCCCTGCATTGAAAATAATACTGACTTTTTACTTCAATATTGAAGACAAAGCGCGTTGTTTATTACACCGGATAAGTTGATAATACAATATTTTGGAGCTTCCTCTTTCAAAAGGTATATATATAATACTAGCAGGTGACCCGACTTCGTCCGGGCTTTGACCTTGAATTGACAATTTTGAAGGTCAAGGTCAGGTCGGAGTCACTATTTGACCAGTCCAAAACACTCCCCGGACAAAATTATCCGTAGGTATCAAATTTCGTCGAAATCCGTTCAACAGTTTTCCCGGCCATAGCTAACAGACAAACAAACAGACAGAAGTCCCAAAATATATATATATGATCATTTGCGGGTACCCGTTTCAAGGTGAAGGTCACCTCGGGCGGAAAAACTGACCCGATGAAAATCTCCGCCATTCCCAGGAACCCCTAAGTACGAACACATATATAAGAATCACACAACACGCTCATGTATGTACAAAGACACAACACGCTCATGTCTGGACACATACACGCTTTTTATCAACGACACTGCGGATACGAACGCTCTTTAACTATCACGCGATTAACCCATGATTTCCCATTGCGGTGGCGGGGGATTGGAGAATGAGTGCTCTGACGTTCTCAGAAGCGGTGCGATGACACCCCATCTGTTATTTTACCCTTAGATAGGAAGTTTGGGCTCAATCCGTCCGGCAGTTTTCCCGGCCATAGCTAACAAACAAACCAACAGATGTCCCAAAATATATATTAGACTAGCCGATGAGCCGACGTTGTCCGGGCTATTCAAAAACCAAATTTCAAGTCGATAGCTCCACCCGTTTCCGATATCTGGTCTGCGCATGCGCGAAGCTGGCGTCGCACGGGCTCGGCGACCCGATAAAATTCGTATCCGGGGCAAGATACATTCACATAACAAATTTCAAGTCGATAGCTCAACCCGTTTCCGAAATCTGGTCTGCGCATGCGCGAAGCTGGCGTCGCACGAGCTCGGCGACCCGATAAAATTCGTATCCGGGGCAAGATACATTCACATAGCAAATTTCAAGTCGATAGCTCCACCCGTTTCCAAGATCTCGTCTGCGCATGTGCTGCACGGGCGTCGCACGGGCTCGCCAATACGACAACGACGACCGCCTGGTCAAACTACACACACGTACCAAGTTTCGAGTCGATAGCTCTACCCGTTTCCGAGATCTCGTCTGCGCAAGCGCTGCACGGGCGTCGCACGGGCTCGCCAATACGACAACGACGACCGCCTGGTCAAACTACACACACGTACCAAGTTTCGTCCCGATCGGTCGAGAATCGTAGATTTGAATAAATGACAAACAGACAAACAGACAGAGGTCTTCAAAATATATATGAGACTAGCCGATGAGCCCGACGTTGTCCGGGCTATTCAAAAACCAAATTTCAAGTCGATAGCTCTACCCGTTTCCGAGATCTGGTCTGCGCATGCGCGAAGCTGGCGTCGCACGAGCTCGGCGACCCGATAAAATTCGTATCCGGGGCAAGATACATTGACATAGCAAATTTCAAGTCGATAGCTCCACCCGTTTCCGATATCTCGTCTGCGCATGCGCGAAGCTGGTGTCGCACGGGCTCGGCGACCCGATAAAATTCGTATCCGGGGCAAGATACATTCACATAGCAAATTTCAAGTCGATAGCTCCACCCGTTTCCGAGATCTCGTCTGCGCATGCGCGAAGCGGGCGCCGCACGGGCTCGCCAATACGACAACGACGACCGCCTGGTCAAACTATACACACGTACCAAGTTTCGAGTCGATAGCTCCACCCGTTTCCGAGATCTCGTCTGCGCATGCGCTGTACGGGCGTCGCACGGGCTCGCCAATACGACAACGACGACCGCCTGGTCAAACTACACACACGTACCAAGTTTCGTCCCGATCGGTCGAGAATCGTAGATTTGTATAAATGACAAACAGACAAACAGACAGAGGTCTTCAAAATATATATGAGACTAGCCGATTAGCCCGACGTTGTCCGGGCTATTCAAAAACCAAATTTCAAGTCGATAGCTCCACAGCTCTACCCGTTTCCGAGATCTGGTCGGCGCATGCGCGAAGCTGGCGTCGCACGGTCTCGGCGACCCGATAAAATTCGTATCCGGGGCAAGATACATTCACATACCAAATTTCAAGTCGATAGCTCCACCCGTTTCCGAGATCTGGTCTGCGCATGCGCGAAGCTTGCGTCGCACGAGATCGGCGACCCGATAAAATTCGTATTCGGGGCAAGATACATTCACATACCAAATTTCAAGTCGATAGCTCCACCCGTTTCCGAGATCTCGTCTGCACATGCGCTGCACGGGCGTCGCACGGGCTCGCCAATACGACAACGTCCACCGCCTGGTCAAACTACACACACGTACCAAGTTTCGTCCCGATCGGTCGAGAATCGTAGATTTGTATTAATGACAAACATACAAACATACAAACAAACAGACAGAGGTCTTCAAAATATATATGAGACTAGCCGATGAGCCCGACGTTGTCCGGGCTATTCAAAAACCAAATTTCAAGTCGATAGCTCTACCCAGCCCGACGTTGTCCGGGCTATTCAAAAACCAAATTTCAAGTCGATAGCTCCACCCGTTTCCGATATCTCGTCTGCGCATGCGCGAAGCTGGCGTCGCACGGGCTCGGCGATCTGATAAAATTCGTATCTGGGGCAAGATACATTCACATAGCAAATTTCAAGTCGATAGCTCCACCCGTTTCCGAGATCTCGTCTGCGCATGCGCGAAGCGGGCGCCGCACGGGCTCGCCAATACGACAACGACCGTGTCCGAGGAATTTTACCCCTAGATAGGAAGTTTGGTCTCGATCGGTTGAGAATCGTAGATTTGTATAAATGACAGACAGACACACAGATAGATTGTATCAAAATATATAAGAGAGATATGTAAATTAGATAGATTGTATCAAAATATATAAGAGAGATATGTAAATTATCTACACACCATTACTGGTGTTTGTCAAAGTTTAGTGGGGTATATCAATACTCATTCACGATCATATCATTGAGGTCCGGAGGATGTGGGTTATCTCTCGAATACAGATTGTATCAAAATATATAGGAGAGAAGATGGCAAATATTTTATATAAAGTAATCTGGGGGTTCTAAAATTAAGTGGCCTTTAAAGTATATCGGTTCCTGAATATTACATACAGCCGCTGGGTTATCTTTTATTCGCCCAAGTTAGCCAAACACCGCAAACCGCGAAAATTACAACTTTTGAAAAAAAAAATTCTTAACAGCATCACTTTACCCGACCAATATCATAGAAACTTAGCAGTACCACTTGACCAGGGGAGTATCTATTTTACCGAAATCTAAGACAACAAACGTGCATGGGTTTACGCAAATAATTTAGACTGAACTACTTGATCAATTTAACAACAAACAAATTTAAAAAAAAATTTGAAACAAAATATAAGGAAACAAAACAATAGCGTCATAGCATCCACCGAGGTATCCCGAGTCACCACACACAGTTTGTTTGAAATCAATCCAAATGTCTGGGGGCCATATCTTTGTAAGCTTCATATTCCATATGTCTATCATTCTCTTATCATTCTTATCATTTTGCCGTCGAAGAATGCGTGCATGCCATAAAACTAAGTCCAGCAAATAAGATCGTCCATTTGTAGCGTTAGCAGCATTCGCCCGGCAAAAACCACGATTCGCGGCCACGACGGTAGCGATGGTCATTGGAGAATATTCGTTTCCACTCAAAATCGCGGCGACATCGCCGCGTTTAGATGTCGGTGAGTCGCCGCGATTTTGAGTGGACCGATCGCCACAATGAGCGGAATAAGACTGCTTCGTCTTGTGGGTACTGCATTTGCACGATGATATGTTGGATATAACAATCTTTAGAGAAACGTTCTTCCACTGACCTTATACAGCGAATATATCTGTGTGAATAATTACATCTTGTTCAACAGTTCAACAACATCTCACGACTAGATAACTTTATGAACTGGTGTATCGTTTATGCGTGCAAGTTGTAATTAGTCCTAAATATACACGATGAAGAAGACCAGTGTCCGAAGCTCAGGGGCTGTATATCACATTGGAACCTAACGTCAGCAGTAATGAAGTTATATATATACCTTTATTTCCTCCGCAAACGGAGAGTTTAAACATTATGCATCATACACAAGATTAGTGTTTCAACATAGTTGACAAAAATAAACATCAATATATCACATGGTTTTATACACAAAATATGCGCAATACAAATTCAATGAGATATAAGCATTACACCTGTAGGCCTCGTGTGTTTCTGATTTCACGAAACACATCAACTGGATAATTATACGAGTATCTGTCGAATGGAGCGAGACTGAGTTGTCTGCGATATAGCTTTATTTGCGTTATAAAGTACATGTGTATATCATGTTTAGTTAGATGCTACTAAATACAAATTAATTATGTATATCTTGTTTCTGTCTTCGAGCAGAGCGGTTCGTGAGCGGTTTACAAGTGATCCATTTAGTCGATAGATTCTAACCGGATCAGATCCGTATACATTTTCCACAGTTTAAATGAATTTCGAACAAGAAACATGGTAAATTGCTTAATATCATGTCCCGCATGGGTGGCGGAATGCAAGCAAGAAATATCATCAACTGATCTACGGGGCTCAAGTTGCCCAAAACACATATTGATTATCTTTGAGTAAATCGACGTTTCTTAATTGTACCTCGTGGTATTGTGCCTATTATGTTGACGGAAAAGGCCACATGTAATTTCACTTGAGCCTTGTCAAGGGTGTGGTTTTATTGTCAGCCAAGGACTATTTTACTCCCGAAAAAGTCCATAAATGTCTCATGTATTGAGATTTATCGGCATATTTCATCTGAACAACTGTAATTTCTTCTTGTCTATTATAAAACTGTGCCTGCGCCCTCGACAATCTAGTTTATGAATGTCGAGTAGCTCGTCCATTAACCCTGGCAAAAGGGGACCAATTGTGTATGTCTTCCCATTCATGTGCAGTAAACCTGTGGCGATGTGCTCATTAGCATCACCATCATCAACACCGGCGTCATCACTTATCATCATCGCCATCCGCATGACAATAGTCTATTGCCACCAACGTCATCGTAAACACCATCATCATCATCATCATCAGCAACATCACGACCATCATCATAATTAACAACCATCGCCATCAACAACATCATCATAGTCGACATCATTAGTGCCGTCGGTACAATGCATCCGCATCTCTATTATTATCATCATCATCATCACTTTGACTATCACCACAAGCATCACCGCCGTTATCATCAGTAACCATCAGCAGCATCATCATCATCGCATCTTTATTATCACCATCACCACCTCCACCGTCATCATCATCACCACAAGCATCATCACCATGATCATCACCGCCAACACCATCATTAACCATCATCAACATCATCACAACAACCAACACCAATATATATATATGACTTTATTTCCTCCGTAAACGAAGATATAGTGTATACAATCACATACACATTATTACATAATTAACATAATTATACATTAAACATATTCATTGGCATAATGTGTGTGAACAAACAATATATCGAAAATTATTTAGGAGATAAACATACCCTGTTGAGTTGTACATTCTGGGATTCGAGCATGAAAACAGTTTGTGAACGAGCCGGCTTGCCGGCGAGTTCACAAACTGTTTTCATGCTCGAATCCCAGAATGTACAACGAAACAGGGTACGTTTATCTCCATTGTAATTCAATCTAGCAAGGATTTGCCAAAAAACTGTATAAAAAGTATCATTTAGTCATTTTCATGACACGAATCGAGACTTTCATTTCGCCGTTGTCACCGTGCACAAATCATTGGGTGTGTCCATTGCGTTATTCGGAACACTGCTCCGTAACCATTTCCCACCTGATACAGACCAATGTTACTCTGTAGTAATACAAAACTATTAGTTAAAATTCCTCAGTGATAAAGGGTATGTGGCATGCCACGCCAGCCGTTGAGGCATGCCAATATCCCATAATATGTCAAATATAGCGAATTATCGAAATATGAAATACCACGAAAAAGCGAAATAGGAAAATACAGCGAAATTGCGGAATAAAAAATGCATCGAAATGACGAAATAGCGCGAATTATGAAATAAGAAATTATTTTTATTAACTAAATAACGGAGATATTTGAAGAAGTGTTTTTGACGAAATAACGGGCATATTTGGAGAAGTTTTTTTTAAAGAGCGTACCACAAACCTCCCCCAAGCCCACCCACCCAAGAGAAGAATTTTACTATATTTCACCACAGTTGATCTATTGTGGTGTTGTTATTTCTAATACAAATCGCCGTTATTTCGTAAATATACATTCTTTATAGAGTTATTACCCTGTGGCAATGTTACGATTTTAGCTTGTCAAAGAACA
Source organism: Siphonodentalium dalli (assembly GCA_032622095.1). Lineage (NCBI taxonomy): Eukaryota > Metazoa > Mollusca > Scaphopoda > Gadilida > Siphonodentaliidae > Siphonodentalium > Siphonodentalium dalli. The sequence goes on along the minus strand of CP136065.1, from coordinate 197,376,115 downwards.
TGTGGCATGCCTCAACGGCTGGCGTGGCATGCTACATACCCTATATCACTGAGGAATTTTAACTAATAGTTTTGTATTACTACAGAGTAACATTGGTCTGTATCGGGTGTTATTTCCTGTGTGGCGGGTTGGCTCGTTTCGCTACTCCGTTCTGCGCCGATCAAATTGTACCCTACCACATTCAGATTTGATGCACGCTGAAGCGGCCGATGAACGGTATCTATAGACAACAACGCGCGGGTGTGCTCGTTTCGCTACTCGTTCTGCGCCGATTACATTTGACCGTGCTACATTCAGATGTTATGCACGCTGAAGCGGCCGATGTCGGTGAATCGAAAACGAAAGTTAGCCGCTCTCGGCCAATCAGAATGCTTGATTTTAGTGACAAATACTCAATTGAATTACAATTGAGTATAATTCGCGACGAATACCACCACCTCCACCGTCATCATCATCATCATCATCATCATCACCATTGACCATCACCACAATCGTCAACCGCCATAATAATCAGTAACCATTACCAGCATCGTCGCAACAACCACCACCAATATCATCATCATCATCATCATCACCACCTCCACCGTCATCGTCGTCATCACTATGACCATCACACAGTCATCACCGCCATCATTAGCAGCATCATCACAACAACCACCACCACCAATTTCATCATCATCCCCAGAAGGATCATCGTTATCGTCATCATCATAATCACTATTAGTAGAGTCGCTTATGTACTTCCGTGGGAATTTTTATGTAGAGGCTATGATTTTATGACAAGGTATCACTTGTTTTGTCGTAAACAGTTTGTTAAACTTCATGGGTCCGCGACTGGAAGGAATTATGACGTCACAAAAATGACGTCATTGTCAGTTCAGTTCAGATGTTGGGTTGTCCTAAGAACTGACGAATTCTGTCCATATGTTTAACTGTTGTACATTTTTTCAGTGAGGGCAATTCATCAATAGTAAGTCTCAAAGTACAATACCCAAATTCACGAAAAACTGTTATTCCAGTCAAAGATGGCTGCCAAAATGGCACCAGAAAATCAACAATTTTGCGATTTTCAAGAATCTCATGCAAATGACCTTCCTTTTGGTAGCGATTGCGAATTGTGATAATTCAGTTATTGCTTCAGCAGGAATCAGGGAGCTAAATGTGTTCCAGAGTCGGGGAGCGAGTACACTGTGGAATGATACAGGTGAAGGTAACTGAAGCATGAGCTTCACATGATACATGTGACACGTTATTAAAAGATGACATCGTGTTTATATGATTTGTATATCATATCTATATAATTTAAACTGGCGAATTAATGGGGGAATGGATTTTTGTGAGTGGGAAATTTATTTAACTAGCTGCTGTAGTTCTGGGTTATTTCCAGATCAAATTTGGCTGTGGGATAGCCATTTCGTACACTTAGGGATTTATTTTTAAAAGTAAACACATGACCTATGATTTTTCTTACATTTTCGTGATCAACTGGTGTCAATCTAGCCGGGCAAACAGCACTGAAGTGGCCTGCATTGGCCGAAATGTTAACACTGTCGCCTATGGGAAACCATTTAGTTCAGTGATTCCAGCAATGTAGTGGACTAATTGTATTGTACAAAATATATTCAATCTGTCACAAATTCACTTTAGACAATGAATTATAGCATTTTGTCAAATATTAATTCCGATATTCTAGCAATAGATTTAAAGAAATGAGCGGAATTCCGTGAGGGGAAAGAAATATTCGTACCACATACGGAATTATTATCACACTTCAACAGAACTGTTCAATTTCATCCATGATGGCTACCAAAATGGCAGTCAAAATATAAAAGTCAGTGTTCGTTACAACACCAGGTGTTGACCTGGTATTCCACAATGGGGAAATAGGTTAATCGGCTAATTTTAAGTAAATGCGCATAGCTTTAATTTCTTGTACAAATTAACGGATGTCCTATACTGTATAGGTTTCATGTCTTAAAATGTTAAATAAATGCGCATAGTTTTACTTGCTTATACAAATGAACGGATGTCCTGTACTGCATACGAGTCATGTCTTCAAAGTTCCTGATATTAAGTGAGAAGGGAATGAGAAAATCCAACTCTCTATGTGAAATTAGAAAGTCGGAGTACTAATTGAGAAATAACGGTGGTTACCATATCAAATGGCAATTGGTGATGCAGATAAGTGTTGGTGTTTGTTCTTTTCGTGATATATCCTCAGTAGAAAATGCCTATCGTGTATCATATAATGTAGCAATACACATCTGTTTATTGTGATAGCTATGAAGTTGGGATTGTATTTCTCAGCTATACCACGATTCTTCTTGGCAAGCTAGAAACAACACATCTTTGTTGATATAAACTCAAACAATAGTAGAATTAGTCATTTGGCCTGCTTGTCTCACTGTTAGTAGCGCTGTAACCTTGAATTAAATTCGCATGGTAATACCATTTGAACCTCGTTTAGCTGAACTTGTCATGTTTCAATCGTATTGATAACCATGACAAATCAAAATAGAATAGACACCCATAGGTGGATAATATATTCGTATAAGGGTAGCGTATCAAGATCTAAGTGATATGTTGTGAATACCAGGTTCTGAAATCTGGACGATATTCAACAAAGTAGTCCAACCACTTCCATAGCATATGTGGAGTCCGTTTGTGAAGTTACTATACGTTATTGACTTCCCGGGACATGTTTATTCAGTTGAAATGAATATTATCATACGCCAGGGTAAATTCCCGACACCAGACGAAGTGGTGTGTCTGGTTCTTGGCTGTCCTTGTGTTCAGTTAATTGGTGTTAGCGATACAAAGGGATTCAACCAACATACGAAATGTTTCTTGGTATGAACACATTAGGCTGATATGGACCATTGATAGTATACAGCAAAATGATATTCCATATTGATTTCTATAATTTAGCATGGATAGTTTAGTGGGACAATGCATTGCGTGTGTACTTCAGTTCAACAGGAAAGTCGTTTAGATGCAGTTTAGATGACGAACGAATGTAAATGGTAAACGCAATAGATACGAGCCAAAATGGACAGACGGGATACTTATGATATTGCTAATTCTCGCGTTTTGACGACCTGTACACGTCGGGAAACGTATGAAGAATCCATTGGTAGTGATGGGTCTTCTGTGTCATGTCATCGGTTTGATTTATCATGTCCAATATACTCTGGAATCTAGGTTCTGAATACTGAATGACATAATGGGGCAGCTAACTTCTTACAACACAATGTGAAGTAATATTTGGAGTTAAGAACAGCTCGTGACGTGCCATGTTGATTCTGATTAGAACGTTATCATGAACCAAAGGAAATGAGGAAATGATGGAAGTTGAATTAGCACGCTTAACTAACTATGGAATTGACCGTGGTTCACTATAATACTAATGACATCTTTCAGAACATATTATATAGACCGATCCACCCATATCCTGCTGCCTCAAATTGTTCTAAGTCTGTTCGACTAGGAGTTATCAGATCAGTCTGGCTATATCCCATAAATTGTACATAACATGCTGACTTCATGCATCATGATTATCTACCCCGACAAATGGCATATATAGATCAACTTCAGCAGAAATATAAATGGTCATGGAACAGGCTATTGTACGAAGAGCTCCATACATGTTCACTTGATAAGCAATCCAGGTTGAACAGTATTTATTCCAATAATAATACAACAATAAGTATACGTTTCATTGTGGACCGGATTCGACATCAACTCTGCAGGCTTTTGTGAGTAATTTCGGGAATAATTTTATATTCACCCCACCTATCGAGAGTATGATGGTCCAGATACACATTAGGCCACTTGTATATGAGACAAACTAATTCTATACATACACGTAGTATTACACAAAAATATGCCAATATCGCTGTAATACAAGTAACTAAATATAGTTGAGTTCTTGTTCAAATTTGGGTTCTAGTTCAAATTTGTCATCGTCCCATCTTGGTCGTCATATTAATGCACACGTGGATATCTATCGGTACTTAGTATGAACTGGTGACTAGAAGCAGTTTAAACATGAGGCAATCATCAACATTTCTTCCTACGCATATATATTTGTCAGACTGGTAGAAGCGGGTGTCTGATCACTAAGAGTATTCATACAAGGATGAAATTTACGAAGACTTTTATGGATATTATGTCAGAAAACCTCCGTGTAAATTCGGCATACTATCTAACCTCGTTCATCAACCAAGCCTATACCGGCGGTATATATTTACAATGGGGAAATGGACAAGATTAAATTATAGCTATAATATCTTAACAAGGCCCCGGGCGATCTCATGGTTTATAGTGTCCATTAATGCTTCAGAGGCCAGTCACTGTTAGCTATATACAGTAATCTGATTGAGTCAGTCGCTAGACCTTTTAGTACATGAGTAGATATCTTCACTAATTATCGATATGCAAGAAAGTATGGCGACCACATGCAACATTTGATCGCTGGTAGCTGACAGCGCGTGAAGTTGGCGACTTCACTATTCTCTCCTCATACCATGTTGGTCTCTATTAAAATATTTATAATATCATAATCGAGTTAGGCACAAGCCCATATACTTAACGTGTTTTGCTTAAACATATATTACGGTTTTTATATAGTGAATGGTATGTTCTAACCGAAACACATGTATGATAATGATATGCATATGTGCCATTCTTACACGCTGTGATATATTGCGGACATATATGTAGCTGAATGTCAAATTTCTATATTTCCGCCACATTGACGGCCATCTCGATTACAATAAGATATTAATAACTTCGGATTATCCAAATCGAAGTACATTCATTCATATATCTAACACTTTCTCCTGTGGTGGTCATGTAATTTGACGTATAAAAAATATGATGTTTCACAATGCTTTTTTGAAAAATAATTATCATATTAACTAGCATTTTGAGTCATTGCGGTAAGACAACTAATAGGAATGTGTCATAACATGGCGAGTATTTATTTTGAAGAAGAAAATTAGTCTACTACATTCTCTGTCTACATGACATAAATGTAATTGGATGTTAGAGGGTAAAATTCGCGTATTCTCGTATTTTGGCGCCATTTTGGAAGCCATCTATGATTCAGTTGACAGATTCTGGATTCAGTTAGATGTATATACCCTATGTAATTATCCTACTCAATTCCATCACCGATTGATTCAAATTTTCGTTAAGGAAATAATTAGAAAATAAAAAAGTATTTTTTGGTGAAATTCATACCACTTCCTTTAAAACATTGCATTTGGAGAAGAAAATCAAGGTTATGATACAAGAAATCAACTAATATGATGCTTAAGTTATATTTTATCAAGATTGAAGAGAAGGATATTCCCTAATCGTCGCCAGTTCGATATAATCGAAAATGATGCAGGCGACATATATGGAAAAACATTTCCCCACTTCCGGTCGCCATTTTGGCGGCCATCTTTGATCGAGAGGAATTTTTTTATATATATATATATATATAAATATAACATGGCGTCACACCATACCCTGTACAAAAGGATTGCCATATATTTTATATCACAATTATATTTTTATCATGAAATCCAACAATAGCGAACTTAAGGAAATGAGGTTAACATTCCGAAAACCAAGGTAGTCTACTTCTCATGGAGGCGACACCCAAACTTCTTGGCCTTTCATTCAATAACATTAATCTAGAAGTGGCCAGCTCATTCAACTATTTGGGTATATCTTCCAGAAATGGGTCCTTTACATTAGCTAAACGCGCTGCAGCTAGAAAGGTTACTCATTCAATGTATGAAGTCTTCAGAATCGGACGTGTACACAAACTATCGATTAATGCGTATTTGCGATTATTTGACACTATGGTTTTACCCAATCTGATGTATGTTACATAAATATGGGGCGTGGGAGACAACTCCATCACAGAAAGGATGCATTTAAAATTTTGTAAAATGTTGCTACACTTGAGATCCACAACTCCCAGCTTCATGGTATACGACGAATTGGGACGATACTCCCTCGATGTCACCATTAAGGTGAGGATAATAAGCTATTGGATCAAGCGTTTGAACGGATCAGTTAATTCTCTCGCCCAAAAACTGTATCAAACTGCCCTCATGATATCCGAAACTGATATATTTCACACACCTTGGCTGAGAACAGTGAAGAGCATTTTAAATGATTGTGGGTTATCGTATTTGTGGATGGGACCGAATCCCGTCATAGATTTAAATATAACCATATCGCTGGTGAAACAGAAACTGACTGATCAATCTATTCAACAATGGCAAAATGCTCCAGTCGAGGAGAAATATACATGATATTAAAACCGGAATATTACATCTCCGAGTTTCATGATGACATCAAATTTATCCTAGCTCGATTCAGAACAAGCAACAACTCATTACCAATAGAAAAGGGTAGGTGACATATTACACCCCGTCATGATCGAATATGTACACTATGTAACAACGGCCAAATTGGTGACGAAATTCGCTATATTTTTTACTGAAAATCATTATCAACAGAGCGAAAAATGTTGTTGCACAAGTCATATTCGAATTGCTCAAGTCCAATGAAACTAAGAATCTTGTTCTCCACGAGAAAACCATCGATAGCTAGGAGACTCTGTAAATTTGTCAAGATTGTCAAGGGTCGACTAGCTACTTGATGAGGTCAGAGGGATGCCGCATACTTTGCCTCTCCACGGATGTGCCTTAGGGTGGTATGTTGTGGGGTCCGTGTTGGTCTTAACCAGTGACTGTTTTACCCTGCCCCTGATAGGTTACAACCAGAATAATATATTTTTATTGAATTGATATCTTCTTTATTCGTCTAACACTGCCTCTGATATTATGTATACATATGTAAACATGTTTTCTTTCAACCATTGATGTATGGTATAAGAAATAAATATATCTATCTATCTACCAGCAGATGGCACTTTTCTCATCGTCGGTCTGAAAATTCATAGAGCATTGCCTTAAGAGTTTTATTTTCACACAAAAGAACCTGCTGGAGTTGGAAATTTGATCTTTTTTCGCGAATTCTCAACTGACCAAGGCATCGATTGAGCACAATGATATCGTCAATCTTCGGTTGGTGGCAAACGAACGACATTGTGATTGCTATAAATTGATTCCACACTGAATTTAATGAGCCAATTAAGAAGATCACAAAAATAATAAGCATTTGTCACGATGTTCCAGTTGTTTTCTTAAACAAAATCACCATTAAAATCGTGTTAGAGTCGGAACCGAAACTGCATGAATCGTTGAACCCCAGTGACTTTGGGACCTCAGATTATCATATCTTAGTGTGCATGACTCATGATATGTATATGCTCACCGCCACCGTTATTATTTGTTCAATTCATGTTTTATAATATGTTATTGAAGTAAATGATGAAACTAATAATCACTTCTGGTCATCACTGATAGTTTCGCTGGTCCGAAAATCAACAGGTGCGAAACGCCCAAATGCCGAGTAATTCGGTGCCGAAACGTCCTGGTGCCGAGCATATTCTCGGAGTGCCCTATTATACAATGGCTTTGGAAGTAAGTAGAGAGATCGGTTTATCATAAGACAAAATATCGGATTCACATCACAACGGATATGACACTTTTTAGCGCCACCGCACACGCAAATATGAATTCATGGATTCGATTCCTCATGCTATTCGTAAAATATCGTATTCACAAATCAAAGTTAATAGCACACTCCCAAATATTGATGTTACTGCGAGAGAACTGCACATATATTTTATCACGAAAAGGGTTTACTACTACTATACAACCATACTCGATACAGTCAGTTCAAAAAACGATGGTCGCATTTTGAAGAACAAATTCATACCACATCCGAGTGATTTTTCGAAGCTCGCTAATGAATTGTACATACATATCATAAAGGTATAACTTTACTTTCATACCGCCTGATGTTACGACTTAATTATATGGTGAATCATTTTGTTTAAGATTATAACTGTATCTTCCAAACTGATTAAAATATATTTAAGAAATGAATGTAGTGGATGTGGGTGTGTCATTTGGGTGATTCGGCGTTGTTGCCGTTGTGGCACATCGTGTGAAACGCGAAACGTAACAGCCCCGTATCCCCAATAACACTCACCCACTACACTCATTTCTTGTATTTATATAGCTTTTTATGATTTATTCCCATATAAAAAAGCTCATTTATTTTCACAAAAATCTGTCGATAATTTGAGAATATCCCACGCAGCACATTAAGTCAGCCCAATATTTCCAAGCACTTAGCAACGATAACCTGATCGATATAATAACTGGCTTCAGATGCAATTCGGTTGAATAGAACTTTGAAAAGCATGCCCATTTACATGTATAACGCTGACCGCTTTTAGTTATTTGGTCAGATTACGTAAACAACTTGTGACGTCGTGTTCGTGTTTCTGTCTGTGTGCTATTGGGGTACGAAACGGGTGACCCGATTGGCAGTTGACCAATCACGGAACAGCATTTAGTGTAACACTGATGGGCTATGTCAATGTTTGTCAGTATAGTATATGAAACATGTAAGGCTGTGCTCACACAATGGACCATTTGCCTGACAATTGTCGGTAAATTCGTGACAGACGAGAGACGGCTATGGCTCTGATTGCTTGAGAATGTGCAGGGCGAAATCACGAGTGTGTAAATTTGTCTCTTAAATCACCACCTTTGTGGGGTGAATATAAATCATATATTAATTGTGAACTTAAGCGAAAATCAGCCATGTTTCATATACATGTATAGAACCGATTCTTATCTTTGTGTATGCTAAAACTCATCCGGATATATAGTATGTGCAACAACTAATTAACTTGACATAATAGAGTTAAATCATATAAATATGTTTGAAACCATATCAGACATTCGTGTACCCACCCAATAAAAACATAAACACAGACAAATTATGTAATATGCTGTTCGCCATGCTTTGTTGGTATTTTGGAACTCATATTCTCAACTTGATTCATTGTTTTGATATATGTGTTACCCATATATGGGCGATATAATGCAAATTAAAGGCTCTATATGGAGATCTGACGATAATCGGAGAGGTGCTTGCTGACTATAGTCTATAGGGAGGCTCGCATACATAAGTGCATACATTGGCCTAGCAATATTTACCTTGATCATGTCGGCTAGTGCATTCTCTCATTAATGCGAGGTTCCCCATGGAGACTCGCATATATAAGATAATGCACTGACATATCATATTTAATGCTGCACCAGCGCCAGCTCCCGCCATGAAAGGGTTAAGAAAGTAATATGCCATTGTGGCCACCGACAGTGTGAACACTGTTCCTAAAATATGCCGCGCTGCATCCCGTATCATGTTACTAACCACCATGAGTCAAAATATGCCACGCTACATCCCGTACATGTTACTAACCGCCACGAGTCAAAATATGCCACGCTACATCCCGTACATGTTACTAACCATCACGAGTCAAATATGCTGCGCTGCATCCCGTACCATGTTACTAACCATCATGGGCAGTCAAATAATCCACGCTGCCTCCCGGGCATGTGGTAGGGCTGATGAACCATGTTACTAACCATCATGAGTAGTCAAATAAGCCACGCTGCCTCCCGGGCATGTTGTGAAACATGTTACTAACCATCATGAGTAGTCCAATAAGCCACGCTGCCTCCCGGGCATGTTGTGAAACATGTTACTAACCATCATGAGTAGTCCAATAAGCCACGCTGCCTCCCGGGCATGTTGTGAAACATGTTACTAACCATCATGAGTAGTCAAATAAGCCACGCTGCCTTCCGGGCATGTTGTGAAACATGTTACTAACCATCATGAGTAGTCAAATAAGCCACGCTGCCTCCCGGGCATGTTGTGAAACATGTTACTAACCATCATGAGTAGTCCAATAAGCCACGCTGCCTCCCGGGCATGTAGTGGGGCTGATTAGCCATGTTACTAACCATCATGCGTAGTCAAATAAGCCACGCTGCCTCCCGGGCATGTTGTGAAACATGTTACTAACCATCATGAGTAGTCAAATAAGCCACGCTGCCTTCCGGGCATAATTGTGGTGGGGCTGATTAACCATGTTACTAACCATCATGAGTAGTCAAATAAGCCACGCTGCTTCCCGTGCATGTGGTAGGGCTGATTAACCATGTTACTAACCATCATGAGTAGTCCAATAAGCCACGCTGCCTCCCGGGCATGTAGTGGGGCTGATTAGCCATGTTACTAACCATCATGCGTAGTCAAATAAGCCACGCAGGCCTCCCGGGCATGTTGTGAAACATGTTACTAACCATCATGAGTAGTCAAATAAGCCACGCTGCCTCCCGGGCATGTTGTGAAACATGTTACTAACCATCATGAGTAGTCCAATAAGCCACGCTGCCTCCCGGGCATGTGGTGGGGCTGATGAACCATGTTACTAACCATCATGAGTAGTCAAATAAGCCACGCTGCCTCCCGGGCATGTTGTGAAACATGTTACTAACCATCATGGGTAGTCCAATAAGCCACGCTGCCTCCCGGGCATGTGGTGGGGCTGATGAAACATGTTACTAACCATCATGAGTAGTCAAATAAGCCACGCTGCCTCCCGGGCATGTTGTGAAACATGTTACTAACCATCATGGGTAGTCCAATAAGCCACGCTGCATCCCGGGCATGTGGTGGGGCTGATGAACCATTTGACTAACCATCATGAGTAGTCCAATAAGCCACGCTGCCTCCCGGGCTTGTGGTGGGGCTGATGAACAATGTTACTAACCATCATGAGTAGTCCAATAAGCCACGCTGCCTCCCGGGCTTGATTGTGGTGGGGCTGATGAACCATGTTACTAACCATCATGAGTAGTCCAATAAGCCACGCTGCCTCCCGGGCTTGTGGTGGGGCTGATGAACAATGTTACTAACCATCATGAGTAGTCCAATAAGCCACGCTGCCTCCCGGGCATGTAGTGGGGCTGATGGACCATGTTACTAACCATCATGAGTAGTCCAATAAGCCACGCTGCCTCCCGGGCATGTGGTGGGGCTGATGGACCATGTTACTAACCGTCATGAGTAGTCCAATAAGCCACGCTGCCTCCCGGGCATGTTGTGAAACATGTTACTAACCATCATGAGTCGTCCTATAAGCCACGCTGCCTCCCGGGCATAATTGTGATGGGGCTGATGAACCATGTTACTAACCATCATGAGTAGTCAAATAAGCCACGCTGCCTCCCGGGCATGTTGTGAAACATGTTACTAACCATCATGAGTAGTCCAATAAGCCACGCTGCCTCCCGGGCATGTGGTGGGGCTGATGAACCATGTTACTAACCATCATGAGTAGTCCAATAAGCCACGCTGCCTTCCGGGCATAATTGTGGTGGGGCTGATTAACCATGTTACTAACCATCATGAGTAGTCCAATAAGCCACGCTGCCTCCCGGGCATGTGGTGGGGCTGATGGACCATGTTACTAACCATCATGAGTAGTCCAATAAGCCACGCTGCCTCCCGGGCATGTGGTGGGGCTGATGAACCATGTTACTAACCATCATGAGTAGTCCAATAAGCCACGCTGCCTCCCGGACATGTGGTGGGGCTGATGGACCATGTTACTAACCATCATGAGTAGTCCAATAAGCCACGCTGCCTCCCGGGCATGATTGTGGTGGGGCTGATTAACCATGTTACTAACCATCATGAGTAGTCCAATAAGCCACGCTGCCTCCCGGGCATGATTGTGGTGGGGCTGATTAACCATGTTACTAACCATCATGAGTAGTCCAATAAGCCACGCTGCCTTCCGGGCTTGATTGTGGTGGGGCTGATGAACCATGTTACTAACCATCATGAGTAGTCCAATAAGCCACGCTGCCTCCCGGGCATGTTGTGAAACATGTTACTAACCATCATGAGTAGTCCAATAAGCCACGCTGCCTTCCGGGCATAATTGTGGTGGGGCTGATTAACCATGTTACTAACCATCATGAGTAGTCCAATAAGCCACGCTGCCTCCCGGGCATGTTGTGAATCATGTTACTAACCATCATGAGTAGTCCAATAAGCCACGCTGCCTCCCGGGCATGTGGTGGGGCTGATGAACCATGTTACTAACCATCATGTGTAGTCCAATCTGCGACGCTGCCTCTCGGGCATGAAAGACGAAGCTCACATATCCATTTCTGATGCAAGTTCCAGCCCATATAATAGGGCTAGTTATCATCGCGTGAATGTGAATGTGGCGACAATGGCTACCTGCTGGCTTCACTATCAAGTCAAACATTCACATAGCTAAATTATGTAGTGCGGGGGGTGCACATGTCGGACCAGCAGCGATCGAATATGCTCGTGTCTGTTTGTGGAGCAGACAATTCATTACTGGAGACCAAAACAAATCATGAATCAATTTTATATCGCGGAAATGACAACGAGTAAGCTTAGGCTTACTGTCAGATCGTTTTATTCCTTATGTCTTATTGTGTATGTTATAATTGTATTTATGTGAGAAATAAAATATTGTTTACACTAAACATTTGAGGCTTCCCAGAATGGCGAGTGTCAAATGCTACATATTTACTCACCGTCATCAGCGACCCAATATGCCACGCTGCCTCCTGGAAACGTGATACCTTCTGTGGACGACGTCAGTGGCCACGTGTAAATATAACATTTCCTCTCTCCAGCATTATAGACGAAGCTCACACATCCATTTCTCGTGCAAGTTCCAGCGCATAGAATACGGCTCTTTATCATGGAGTGAGTCTCGAACGCACCTGGTCCGTGTACGCCGTCCAGTTCAAAGATCCGTTTGAATCTTTGCGCCATTGTTTCCATCGCACTGAGAATAGGCAACAAGGTGAAGGCCAGGGTGAAGATTTCCATGATCGTAGGCTGATGTGCAATGTATGAAAGAGAAATCATTATCACATAGCTAATCAAATGCCGTATGCCTGTTCAAAAATAACTTTTGATAGATTGTCATATACTGAAGGATTTCTCCTGTAGGTGATACCGTTATAGATCGTGAATTCCACAACTGCTGACACTCACGTGTCCGATGAGTGCGGAAACGGTTGATATCCTAAATGTTCTGTTTAGTATACATTCAACAGTACTTCAACAATAATATTTTTGGACATGCATCACAATGAGTTGTTACAATAGGCATGATGAATAATTAATTTTTAAAATCTAACGTAGCAACTGAAGTGCATACACGTGTGGTATGAATACTAATCCCATTTATGGAATTTTCAACACACTCCGTGATAATTAACCACACACGTACCGTAAAGAAACAGCCATATCTTCAATAAATGTCGGCTGCAGAGCCGATGTGCCGATGAATTTAAATAGTAAATACAAAATTGTCACAAAGCATCCCATCTTACCAGACCAAAGAGGCGGCTCATCACACATTTTATGCAGACTAATTTTCATGCTGCTACCAAACCGGTTTCGTAGTAAACAATTTTGTTCAAATTACTTCAGACGGTACAATACATTGAATACGCTACCGCGCAATGTACAACATCAGTTTTCAGTAACTTATTGTTTGAAAATATCTTACCAATACCACCGACGTACTTGTGCTAAATGTCAGGTGATTAGCGTTAAAGTGGTTATTTCAGCGTTGACCATTCACTCAATGTTGCTATTTATGGTTTTGTGTTCAACATATATGTGTGACATTAGTGAGATGGGGTACACACGGTGATGTGCTCGCAGACAAAGTAGTACGTTCGTGAATGTAACCAAATGTAATAAACACAGTCTCTGTCACATGTATGTAGGCAACTTTGGTTAAGTTTAGGATTTATTGAAGAGAGTTTGGATAAATTGCGTTCGTAGTTTACGACCATGCATTCTTGTGATAAAACCGAGAGTGTCGTGTTTCGTCACTTGATCGTAGGCAACTATGACTATTATGAGACACGGACAACATAATATACACCTTTTACCCAGCACTCCGGTCCACAACCAAACTAAAAGGAAATATATGCTTCTTCATCCCAAAAACAACGATGACAAATGGAATTTTCCGAAAATATATACATAAACGACGTAGAACTCACTCGTGTTGGATTCAAAAGTGATGAAACGTCTTTAAACTTTCTCGGAATGAAAATAGATGAAAACCTTACCTTTAAAGACCATAGTTACCTCGGTGATATGTTCCAAGGTGCAAGCGCCACGTGTGGTCGCTATATGTTCGATCAACGTCTCATACAACATAGCTAGATTGGGGGAGTGTTCAGTTTTTGGACGCGTTCGAGTACTATGTTACAAATACCCTTTCTTGTTTTGTGGGCGTTGAAAGGAGACCATTGACTTAATCCATGAATAATTTAATGACGCGACTCAAACTGGTTGTCGTGACGTCACTAATTTATCGAAAGTGGCGACAAATGAATGTTAAAATGATAGAGTGACCATTGGCCACACGGAATAACACCGTGTTTGCCTTTGTGTGTGAACTAGTGTTTTCTACCATGAATAGGAAATGGTGTGGTGTCATCTAAAATGCAAACTTTTCGGGTGGATACCATTGGAAAAGTCCAAATAATTTTATGTTGAATCCTGTTAGGAGTCGGCAATAACCAGTTCAGCCTCAAGAAAATTGTTGCCCATTAATTCGGTGAGGGGTGAAGGGGTTTGGAACATTCCGCCTTCTGCGGTGCCTAGCATAACATTATAAAGAGCGTGATTAATCTAGTCGTTGAGACTATATTTTGATGTGAACCTAGAACAAATTGTTGACAAGCTGATTTTTGTGTCATTTTGTCGGGCAGAATCTGTGGAATAATATATCCAAAATCCGCTTTGGGGAAAAATTTCTACTGCTCTTTTGAAAAAGGGTCGTATTGATGGCTTTTTCTGTCAATTTTGCTGTTCCTTATTAACTGGTCCAGCCAATCTGATGGAAAGAAACACCCAGTCGTGAACAAATTGTTATGCAATGTATGTTGGTGTGTTTGAATGTGACTATACCGATATAATTATATAACCAAACCCCCATGAATCCCAGGATTGGGTCTAAAGTCAGGAATATGTAAAAACAAATAATGGTGAAAATTGTGATTTACTGGTTGAGACTCGGATTTTAAGGTGAGCCTATATTAAATTGGTAACAGGTTGTTTTTGGTGTTATTTTGTCGGGCAGAATCTGGGGAACAATATTTCCAAATTTAGTTTGTTTCTATAAACCTTTGAAATAAGGTCCTATTTATGGCTGTTTTGTGTCAATTTCCAGTTCATTATTAGTCCAGTCAAACTGGTGGAAAGAAACGCCCAACCGTGAACAAATTCGCTATGCAATGATTTTTGGTGTTTTTGAGTGTGACTATACTCATATAATAACATATCCAAAATCACCATGAATTTCAGAACTGGAAAGTCGTCATTTTTGGGTCAAAAGACTGGAATATGTAAAAATAATGGTGAAAATTGGACTTCTGATAATAAACAAATGTGCCAACCATAAACGCTCAGTCGAGTACCCTGACTGCCAAATGTGACCAAATAATAACATCCAAAATTTCCGTGCGTTCATGAAGGGAAATTCGTTCATTTTGGATAAAAATGAAGAAAATATATACGAAAATGGTGAAACGTGCAGCCCCCAGACTGGGGCCCCAGTATTAAATTGATCCATTTTTTTTCTTCGTAAGGATGTCTTGACGCTAACATGTGGCCATGTATGTACCAGGCAATATGGCGGCCATTTCTCGTAGTGTACTACCAATCACTTCAATGTCCTCTAAATGTATTAATGTGACAGAAACCTGGAACAAAACCGCATTATTATTGTTGCCATAGCATATGCCTACCATTTTGTGAATCATTTGATTCTAAAACTATAAAATGGCGAACCGCAATCCCTTATAATAAGTCATATCCCGAGGATTTGACAATTCGGTGTCTAAAAAGTTTTCAAAATGACAGCGAAAATGGCAGTCGGAAATGAATTGTTTTTTGTTGATGTTTTTTACTAAATGTTACGATATCGAATAAATGTACAGCTAATATTTGAGTATAAAGTTTGAACACAGAATGTTTATTGCGGGTAATTATTTTACAAGCAATATATATAATTGTTGCATCGTTCCTGTTCTAGGTATGTCTTTTTTGATGATTTTGTTTTCGAGACATAATCATTGATGAAATTTACATGGAGAAATCTTGATATTTACATGGAGAAATCTTGATTTTTTTTTCACTAAATATTGTAAATTATCTTACACTTTTTTTTGTAAAAGATTAATTAAAATGGTAAATAAATCTAGATTGGTTTATCATTGATATTTCCCGATGTTTCAAACGTGATCAGAGCGTGTTCAAACGCGATCAGAGCGTGTTCAGATTCGAGAATATATTTTGGACTATAGGGAGGTGATAATTAATTACGTAACGCACACCGCGGGCTCCGCCACCGCGGCGTGCCAAGCCCCGGCCGCCAGCGATGCCTCCGTGTTCAGCCATGTTCCTCCGTGTTCCCCCGTGTTCATCCGTGTTCATGTCGCGGTCACCTGTGTTATGGCCGTGGTCACCCGTGGTCATAGCGTGGATGTTCCGTATTCAAACGTGATCAAGGTTTGTTTAAAACTAAACGGACATTGATACCAGAACCATTCTTAATTGAAACTAAATTGAACATTTATCAAAGGTCCTGTCAAGATATTTTCGATCAGAAGATGTAAATCTATAAAATTCAATAAATATATATAGTCATATGTTCCTGTCAAAATATTCGAGTTATTTAGTATTAAGTTAGCACCCTGCTTGAAATAATGCATGTGTATCGGTACAATTCCGACTCCCATATATAATTTATTTTTCTGAGTAATCGCGCTATATTGGTATCTTTACTTTTTCTGGGCCAATTTTCACAATCGACGGGTTGAATTTCGATGAAATTTCCGTTAAATAAAATGGTGCTGCTCATTTGCTAATTTGAGCAGAAATTTCGAGAATATATTTTGGACTAGGGAGGTGATTACGTAACTCACACCGCGAGCTCCGCCACCGCGGCGTGCCAAGCGATGGCCGCTAGCGATGGCTCCGTGTTCAGCCATGTTCCTCCGTGTTCATGTCGCGGTCACCTGTGTTATGGCCGTGGTCACCAGTGGTCATAGCGTGGATGTTCCGTGTTCAAACGTGATCATTTGGCCGTGGTCACCCGTTCGTCGTACCGTGATCATAGCGTGGACGTTCCGTGTTCAAACGTGATCAGAGCGTGTTCAAACGTGATCAGAGCGTGTTCATAATCGGAACACGATTGAACACGTTTACCCAGACCGTGTTCTTAGCGAGTTCAGATTTTGAACACGGAAAAACCACGGAAAAATCGCGCGTGGTCTTCCGTGGACATGTAAAAAACCACGGGCCTTATACTGTACATGGGGGAAACGTTAAACGTGGAAAGCGTTAGCCACCCATTATCACAGAGTCATTCCATATATACATAAACACCACAGACACAACAATATAGTGACCCAATGTGTATACGTACACCTGACCCATTACCACGGATGACCATACATCCATGAGTCACAATGGAGGCCCACCGGGTATACTCTTAAATATGACCCATAACCATATAGTCACGCCGTGTATACCCATGCATTCACCTCACGATTGGCCATACGGTAATCCCCTGTATACCTATTCTCCACACAGATTGTCAAATAGACATTCAATATATACATCAACACCACAACAATGACCATAGAGTCACTCCAGGTATACATATGCACCTCACCAATGGTCATATAGCCACTCGCTTCATACACATACCCTCACACTTGCCACCTGGTATACTCCTTCACCTGACATATGTCCATATAGTCACCCCGTGTGTACCTATTCAAAACATTCATACATGATCATGGTCAATCCTTGTATACATATTCACCTCACCATTGGCCATCTCACTCCATGTATCCCTATGTGTCGCACCATAGCCGAATAGCGACACAAGATATACTAATACACCCCAGCTATGTCAGAAAAGTCACTCCATGTATGCATATGCACATCACCCATGGCCATATAGCCACTCGCTATATACACATACCCCTCGCACATGACCATATAACAACACGTGTGTATACCCGTTAAACCTACACATGACCATACCGCCACGAATCACCAAGCATGAACACCAGGTATACTCATACACCTGACGCATGACCATTTAGTCACTCCCTGTATAGATATTCATTGCATTTATGACCATACAGTCACTCCTTGTATACCTACATGTACTCATATCACCATTGACCATACAGTCACTACACGCATACCCATTCGACACACATAACCACTCGATGTATACATATGCAGCCCACCCTAGACCATAGAGTCACTCCAGGTATACATATACACCTCACCAACGGCCATTCAGCCATTCCAGATATACAAAAAAAACCTGCACACACGACCACTCATACCTTCCATACTTGCATATACACCTCACACATGACAATTCAGCAACTCACTGTATAATCACACAGGCCATCCATGATCATACAGATAATCCCTATATACCCACCAATGATAATATCCACGAGATATAAAAAAATATATACCACAAGGACACTCCCTATATACCCACACGCTCGATACTGTCCACCAGCTTACTCCAGGTATGCATATACACTTCAATCATGACCGTACAGTCATTCCATGTATACCTATACACATTACCCGTAACCGTAAAATAACTCCCTATTTATCCACACACCCCATCCATGATCATACAGACAACACATGTACATCCCACCCATGACATTACAGTCACTCCATATATACATAATCAACACATAGATGACCATGTAACTATATTCATACACCACATCAATGTCCATACAGGCACATCGGGTGCACCCGTACTGGATATACACAACCATACAACATACAGTCACTCCATTCATACCTATTCACATCACACATGACCATGACCTCTCCCTGTATACATATACATCTTACAATGGACAACCCACACATAACCATATAGTCACTCCTTGTATACCTATTCACACCATTCGTGACATACAATAACTCCCTGTATACCTATTCACCTCAATTATGATCACAGAGTAACTCCCTGACTACCATCTTGGCATCCACCCTGCATCCAGTTGGTATTTTTTGTTACCATAATGGACCAGAATAGCCACAGATTATGGCTCATCTCGGTTCCGTCTCAACGTTCTGCCCATTTCCATTCAATAATATGGCCAGAATCACAAAAGAGGTTCTCGGCAAAATTCCATACTTTAAAATGAATTTATCATGCCCCATACGGAACTGGGACAACCAGAATAGAACATATAGTTGTCAGTTAATTAACTAACACGTATAATAACCAAGTGAGTCACCAGTTACTACCCTTTCGGATAACACAGAGAATAATGTTCAGGATATATGTAAAAAAAAAAATTGTACAAATTTGGTGGCCATTTTGGAAGCCATCTTGAGTAATTTGGTCTATATATACCGTAGTGTGACACATTCAAGATAGACCAAAACAATAAACACATTTGAATCCAGAGACAGTTACATTTTACCAGTGATAGTTGCATTTTACTTGAAAAAATGGTCTATACCTGAAAAGTTAATTTTTGCCGATATTTATGTCAAGTTTTTGAGAGAAAAGTTCAATATTTTTGGTGATGTCAGTGGTAACAATAGTAACAATTAACCATGGTGCATCATATATGTTAGTATTCAATGTATAGGAGGCAGAATAACCAATGTTATACATCAACCACAACTTGTAAGTGATTGCAGGACACGCTGGGCAATATTTACCATTTTCCATATTTTGGCGGCCATTTTGGCAGCCATTTTGAGCCAAAGTAAGAATTTTGGTTCCAATGAGTTGGAATATTCATAGGTAATGATATGCCTCACTTACATTACAAAGTTCTGTTCATTTCTTGTTGAAATATGACTAAAATTGTGATTTTTGTGAAATTTTATACCGTATTCCAATAATTGCATATTTAATTGCTCCAATGATCAGTTAATATACAAAACACAATATAAAGTCACATTACTGAAGCAGTTCCAAACAGCATGAACTGGTCTAGAAGATATTTGTGAAAAAACGTCATATTTTCAACTTAATCCTGATTCACAGAACTTTCAACCGGGTGTGATTTCACGAAGAGCGTTTATTTATTAAATAAAATGCTTGTCCATATATGTATAGCAGATGGTGAGATAGTTATGACAGAAAAGTCACGAGGGGTGATTCAAATAACAAGGTATTCCCATGTTCATGAGAGTATATGTATAACGAGTGTGATATATGTCTCGATATTGACTTACTGTATTTTCGCGGCAATAAAAACAGTATGTGACTTTAAGTTGATTTTATGGGTGAAATATGGGTCACAGGCAGCGACAGGCACCCTCAATTGATTCAGCATACTTAAATTATGCTAGAAAACTTAGTTTCATGCTTTTCCCCAAAAATGCCTCTAGGGTCCTAGTATTCCACAAATGTAGCTTTTCCGACCAGACTATTATGCAAATAAAATATGTTTCATGTCAAGTTCATTTTACTATACCGTTTTGGGTGTTCGAGCATTCAACATAAAACGAGTTGTACATGATTTTATTACACGCTTGTTCCCAGAAGTACAGTGTTATTGCTGTTCCATATTTAGAAATCCGTATGGAACGTACGTTCCATACGCATATCGTTGACGTAAAATGACGTTCGCCTCAACCATGCATGAAACTGGAACTATTTAAATAAAAAAATCATCACACATGACAAACACGCCCTGTGTGAGCATAAAAAACCTTCTAATCCTCTATTTTTAATGCACGGATTCTAGGACGCGAAGTGTGTAATTAACACAGAACGACACGATGTGTAAATGGGGTTGTCGATACGACACGAGTTCTGTTGCGGAATGATTTTAACGAGAGGCGCTTGTCGTTCTGTGTATTTATTAACTTCCCGGAAGGGATTTTGAACAGTCCAGCAGTTGGTGAGATACAGAAACATGCAAATATATTTTCGTGACGCGGAATGGTCTCTCAACTTGAATGTGTGACGACAGCGATCACCTATATGGATTGCTCTCACTCCGGCACCTTATATGCAAATTTCAGAATTTATCGTAAATTATGGACACGTTTTGACTTCAGGAAGCCCGTTATAGGCAAACATATCCACCACCGCGGGCGGTTAACGCATATATAGGAAAAAGTTTGTTCGAGTAATTTTAAAATCCTCTGGATCTGCAGTGCGAAAATATGCTTCATGCACATGTGTTCTTCAGATTGTATAGATTCCTTCATGTGCTGTACTAGCTTAACAATTAAGTAGTTTTTTGTGTAGGTCCTTCTAAATTTTCCACCTCCCAACATAGCTCAGGCTTGGAAACCCTTAAACCACCAGAAGAATTAAATGAGCTGATATGGCATCGCAGGGATAATTGAATGTCAAAAACAACAATGAAAACCTGTGATAACTGATGGAATTGCTTTTTTTTCAAAGCAATTTTTCCTCGTAAAATGCGCGACCCATCCCATGATATCGTGTTATAAAGGAACAAATATTGGGTAAATATTGAAACTAGGAGCCCCCTTCTCTTTATTAATGCTCTGTTTTGGTCCAGTTTATAAACATGAACATTTAACTTCAGTAGTCATAATTTATCTTTATACATGGATTTTGAAAAAATAATTCACATTGCACAGCATAGCATTGGACAAATATGTGATCGGCGCTCAGATCCACCCACCCGGACCTTGAATCCTAGAATGTTCCACGACATCCCTCCCCCCACACCCCCCCCCCCCCCAATCTCAACCTCTCTAGTACGTGTTTATAAAAGATTGGAATGTGGTGAATAGTTAGGTGCATGTAAGTCTGAGTTTAGTTTGCCTATAATTTGCAGAACGACATCCCCAGAGGGTGAATTTAGTGATGCTATCCCGCAGAGCTGGCTGGCATCACCAAATTCACCCTATGGGGACCTCATTCTGCATGGCCTCACCTGCTATATGGGAGACATAGAAGATTGAAGTTCCCAAAATGGTGAATATTGTGATGTACACCCATCGAGAACCTCGACTGCCAATTTGGGGATGTTGATAAACTAAGAATGAAATAGAATCTATGTGAAAAAGTTTCTATAGAAATTTGATAATAAATAAACTTTCCAGAGAAGATGAGGCCTAAGCAGAATGAGGTCAACAAGAGGGTGAATTTAGTGATGTTAGCCCGCTATGTGGGATAGCGTCACTAAATTCACCATCTTGGTACCTTATTCTGCAAATGACAGGCACACTAAACTCAGGCTTGGGTGCATGCCATTGCTAAATAAGTGTTAGAGCATTAGAGTAGTTATATATTTACCAGAATCAATCGAGTCAATCGAAGACGAGGTTGATTCTGGTAACGAACGCTTCGCATGCTCTAACTGACTTATTTACGGCACATGATAGATAACTCTACTAGTCATAAGGCGCACATGTTGCCAGTCTTCCAACACAAACGCCACATGATGCTATGTTAACCCTGTTAAAACTAAATACTCATTGACGAGTAGTTCCATTAGGACTTTTTCAGATAATAAGTTCAACAAACGACCATTTGCTGATATTATTATCTGAACATTTCCCACCAATGAGTATAATATGAATCATTCTGCGTGCCCTTGTATTATCTGTTTTTGTTCTGTCTGTCGTCTGTTTTTATTACCTGAACACCCCTCCAAATGAATAATATATCGTTCCAAAGTATACTTTTATAACAGAATGGATGAGATGGACTTTCAATTGGGCGCGTTCATCTTAGGGTGAGTAAGGTATATTTCACACTTAATCCGGGTAAGATCACATACGATTGATCGTTTAAGGCCGCCGCACACGATGCGA
This sequence comes from Siphonodentalium dalli, assembly GCA_032622095.1. Classification (NCBI taxonomy): domain Eukaryota; kingdom Metazoa; phylum Mollusca; class Scaphopoda; order Gadilida; family Siphonodentaliidae; genus Siphonodentalium; species Siphonodentalium dalli. The sequence goes on along the minus strand of CP136065.1, from coordinate 197,353,216 downwards.
TATATTTCGTACGACAAATATCGGGCACCGGTTACGGGTAAAATCGCAGCGTGTGCGGTGGAAAATCGTACGACATTTTGTCGCACGATCGGCCCCGCAAGGAATCAAATAATTTTGATTTTCTACGATCGAGTCGTACAATTTATTCGAAGTAGCCAATCAGATTCAACTATTAATCTGATCACGCGGCGATCACATGTTTTCTTTCACTGTTTCACAACAACATGGCGTCCATATAGTGTCCTTCAAAGTCAGAGTAGCGGGATATTTTGGACGGCGGAATACATTCATGCCTCTAGAAACAACTACAATTGAAACAGGTGCATGGACTGGACACCAGCAAATTGGTGCCAAAATAATATCTGATTGTGAATTTGAGTGGGGAATTAAATCAGGTACAGGGCCTACTAGTCTATAGAACTACAAACACTTGTAATATTAATATTTATTGGAAATTAGTATTTAATATCTGCGATAAATACAAATATAGACCGACACCTATAGCCTATATATACCACGTTAATAATACGGTAACCCATTGCATTCACGAGAAAGTAAACAACCAAATCAGATCGTATACGATCGGATCGCATCGTGTGCGGTGGTCTACCGTAAGTGATAAAAACAGAAGTCGCACGACTAAAATCTTACGTCGCAAGGGTCTGCGACAACTATCGTGCAACAAATATCGCATCGTGTGCGGTGGGCTTTAGGTGTTACAATATAGTCTTCATACTGCCCCCAATTAGATTTCACATTTAATCCGGATAAGATCACATACGATTGAACGTTTAGGTGTTACAATATAGTCTCCATACTCCATACAGTCTCCAAACAGATATGATACGCTCCACCTGAAGATAGAAACATGTTTTGTAACACGATTAACGGTACTCAATCCAATTCGATGGTCTTCAGATTCCAACAGCAACAACATTTTTTGAAAGCCATAGTCAGCTGTAGTATGAAATTGCCCAAAACATGTTATTTATCAACATCTTGTTCAACGAAATTTTGCCGGTTTGTCAAATTTTTGACATAAATAGCCACTTGATTTTAGAGTTATCCATCTTCATCCGCAATTTGGTCCGATAAAGTCTTCTCGTCGACTGTTTACTGGGCAACTTAAAATTATCGGTGGTGAAAAATAATAGATTTCAAACATCGATATCTGATCACTCTGAGCTTTGATGGATGGATTCCGCGACTCGAATCAAATATTTTTTACCCCCGAATCCAAGAAAATAGTAATTTGCCGAGCGTTAATTCGGATTATGCATCTTTAAGATTGCGCCGAGGAGACCAATTTCCACCCTTGTCAGACATGTCAGTTTATCCCAGATATGAAATAACAAGAGCTTAGCTAGGGCGTGGCAAAATAAGCCCCGGTAATTTCAACAAATGGCCATAACTCTGGTTACAATTGTCGGGCGAAACCCAAATTCGAACTTGACTTGTATTTTGGGCTAGTAGACTCAAATTACCAAATTTCATTCTATTCAGACTTAATCAAGTTATCATCCAGAAACGATAATTGAGTGTAAATCAGTGTGTAAATTGGAACAAAAGGGCCATAAATCTGGTAAAATTGAGGGGCGGAACCCGAATTCGAACTTTACTGTATTTTGTGTTATTAACGGAACTTATCAAATTTCATTCCATACAAGACATCTTTTTCTTATATAAATACTATTTAATTTCAGAGGGAGATAATCAATAATTAGGTGACATGCTTTTGAGCCGACAATATATTTTTTAAACTATATTAATTTGAGATGTCGCTGAATGCTTCAGAAAATCACCGAAATTGAATATGGTATTGTTAATTAGACCGCTCGTTGGTTTATTAGTTAAAATAATATAATTTTGGTTAGAAAATAATTTTTGTCTTGAAAACTAGGAAATGTCGTTTTGGAAGAAGTATGCCAAATTGCAGAAACAGTATCTTCCCCTAGATCATGCCATGAATATCTATTCTGGCTAACGCCAGTAGAAATCATATTCCACCAGTACAAAACCTTGGAACTTTTTGAAGTTTTGACAGGGAACTTATAACATCGAAAAATAACATGGGGAATATATTTCTTAGTTATTATCTGTTCCTTAATAATGTACTTCACTGTAGGTGAAGGTCCCAACTCGAAATTTCACGATTTAAGTGACTTTGTGAGCTATTTTGCTTTGCGTTTCTTACAATTATGGGATTTCTCCAGGGTAATTAATTGGATGTTTATTGCGATATCGGCTCACAAAAGTCACAGAAAAGCGTGCAATTTCGAGTTGGGTCCGTCACCTACAGTGAAGTACATTATTAAGGAACAGATAATAATTAATAACTATATTCCCCGTCTTATTTTTTCTACTTTCTAAGGTTCCCTGTCAAAACTTCAAAAAGTTCCAAGGTTTCGTACTGGTGGAATATGATCTCTACGGGCGTTAGCCAAAGTGGAAATTCATGACATGATCTACTTCTTGCGCTTGTTAAGTGCTTCAGGTTTTCATGGACTCAACTATAGCTTGAAGATGTAGCTTTGTAGGTAATTGCAATTATTAATACAGGTAGTATCAGTAGACGACCGATAATAAAAGCGTAGAAGGCACCCTATTTATTAAGGGAAATGTTCAGTTAATAAGTTGTTGAACTTATTATCTGAACATTTCCCACGGAGTTATGATAACTACTCATCAATGAGTGTTTAGTATAGCTGAAGGGTCACTATCACAAAAAAAAGTGCTGAAGGGTACACACTACACAGGTTTTGAAATCTCTTTCTAAATGACTTTTAGTTTCTTGTCTGCCATGATCTCTGTTAGATAATAATTGTAAATGTTCCAAGGACAATTAAAATGAACTGAAAACGAACTGCTGACGGGTACCAGACTTTCAGGACCTTAGTTAAAGTAACTGCATTAGTACTGATCACAAACCCTGTGTACCCTTCAGCACATTTTCAAAACCTGTGTACCCTTCAGCACATATTCAAAACCTGTGTACCCGTCGGGACATTTTTGGGTGAGAGTGACTCCTTCAGCTTTAGTATAGAATGGTTAAAGATGCCCCGTCCTATTTGACATAAAACATCATCTGTAGGTGTGTACATCTGTGCATCTATTCCAAATGTAAGTACTGCTGATTTTCAAAGGGAGATAATCATGACTCAGAATAAGGTGTTATGTATTTGAGTAGAACATATATTCCTCAAACTATATTAAGTTTAAATGTAGCAGTATTGTTACGAGAGTTGAAATCTGGTAATATTATGTTGTGCAATCATCACTGGTTAGTTTGTTCAAACAAACTAATTTTGGTTAGAAGACATTGTTTTTGTCTTGGAAACCATTAAATGTACTCAATCCGATTCGATGGTCCCCATATCATCAGATTCCAACAACACCAATTTTGTTTAAAAAGCCGCTTCAGTTATCAGAATCGAGTAATTGCCCAAAAATAATGCTAACCAGTCAACTGTAGTACAAAATTGCACAAAACCTGTTATTAATCAACATTTTGTTCAACGAAATTGTGCCGGTTTGTCAAATATCTGACACAAAAAAGCCACTTGATTTTAGAGTTATCCATCTTCATCTGCAATTTGGTCCGAGACCGACTTCTCGTCGAGTGTTTACTGGGATAGTTAAAATTATCGGTGGTGAAAAATAATAGATTTCAAACATCGATATCTGATCACTCTGAGCTTAGATGGGTGGGTTCCTCGACTCGAATCAAATGTTTTTTTACCCCCGAAGCCAAGGAAATAGTAATTTGCGAGCGTTAATTCGGATTATGCACCTTTAAGTGTCGTTTTGGAAGAAGAGTGCGTAATTGCAGAACTGGCATCTTTTCTGAAGAAATATAAACAATTGCTTGCAATTTAGTGAAGCGATTTAGCTTTTCATTGACTCTACTATTTTAAAGATGTAGTTTCGTTTATGAAAGATTTAGTTTTTCAAAAACAAAATATTGTCATGGCTATCACTCAATGAAACAAGCTATATATCTTCGCCAGATGTGTAACCGACCATTTGTGGTGTTGCATTGTATCGATGAAGTCCCTCGTCGGCCCACACCACAGAAATCAGTGCCATCAATCCGATCTGACAGCACAAATTATTGAATATTCGCTGTTCGTTTATCCCAGAAATGTGTTGGGAGGAATGGCTTCGCGTGTCTGAATATCCAGACGATTGCTCCTTCCATCAGCTGATCACATTCCGCCACTATCGATTAACTGTGCGAAGGTAACAAGAGCGACGATCGCCGATTGGTAAACATATAACGACAATGTAGAATTCATACAGAGAAGCTGCGTCCAGACCTCCTGGGATGTGAACTTAAGACGCTGTTCGTTTCTTGTGTTAATTTTCTTTGCTGATCTTGCTGTAATATATTTGGCTCCGCAGCTCACATCTGCATATATGAGGTAGGTCATATTTCCCACCAGTTAGATACAGTAATGCCCTAATTAATCGACTGCTTAACCACAGCAGAGTTATGGGTTTCAGGATTTAGTCGGAAATATGGATTGTTGCCATTCATCGGAAAGCTCTCCCCAAAATTACCCATAATTATGCTGTGGTTAAGCAGTCGATTAATTAGGGCATTACTATATGTCAATGACTCGCGAGTAAAATTTGCAATAATTGCTGTCCACATTTGCTCCTCTTTTTTTCAGCCAATACGCCAAGGGTTATATCAAATATCTAACAATAGAGACCTTTCGAAAAAATCACTGTTACGATTTCGGATGGGATATATTGTCCCAGTTAGGTTGACACCATCACAATTTACATACGATGGCTAATTGATGAGACGGCATATGCCCCACTTTATCCAGTTCCACATATATGTGATAAAAAAAGTAATGTGTGTCTGTCAGATCCCATGTTCTTATCCATGACATTGTGTTAAACACCACACGGATATAATGTTAGAGCACCCTAAGCAGGCCCGGTGGCACATCCTTGACACATAATTAAACTGAGTGCATGGGGTATATTTCGACTCACCAAAGAACCCCCGTGCGTAAAGATCGCATTTTTGGCTGTATATATATACTGGTAGATATTTCCATATTCGTAATCGTATTCGTCATTTTGCGAAAGGTCTCTAATATCTAATCGGGATTCACGATTAGGTAGCGATTGGTATCAATCTGAGTAACTGATTGCACGCGATGTTATAGGATTGTAGTTCACAATGGGTATCCCGATTTAATCGAAGAGGTAATTAAACCGAAGCTATAACTAGCCGCTACTAAATATATACTTTCTTTTGGAATGATTATATTTCACTATATAACGGAGATATTCAGAAATTAAAAAAATATATACAAATAGTTTTGTGACGGGGAGGTGTTTTAAAGAGCGTTTTTAACCGATAAGTTCTTTTAAAGAGCGTTATTTTTAAGGAGCGATTTAACCCTTTACCCAACAGAAGGGCCCTGTGCCAATGCATTCTCTTATATATGCGAGTCGACCATAGGTCGCCTCGCATATATAAGAGAATGCATTGGCTTAACACATTACAAATTATAAAATTGTTAAAGAATGTAAGAAAAAATGGTAAAAAGTGTTAAAAAAGGATTTTTTTTAGGCCAATGCATTCTCTTATATATGCGAGGCGACCTATGGTCGACTCGCATATATAAGAGAATGCATTGGCACAGGGCATAACTATAACCATCACAATGTGGTCAATGAGCCGGTTCCAATGATATCCATATTTGTATGGTTTTATTGAGACAGACCCAAGATAATTTAGGCTGTTGCAGCTTTATTTGGCCGGTTTTGGCCGGTTTGTTGGGGTAAAGGGTTAACCGAAGAAGTTGATCGCGTGTCCCCTGTTTCTCAGATTGAATACCAATCGCTATCTAATCCTGAACCCCTATTAAGTATCTTTCGCTATTCAATCGGGTGCGGTTTTTTTGTTGGTGTTTCAGTAACCACGTTTCTGGGAAACAATTTCATAATATACATATTAACCCTTTCTGTACTAAATACTCATTAACGATTATATAGTAAAACAAACTTTTGTTGAACTTATTATCTGAACATTTCCCTCCAATGCATATGAATCCTTCTGCGCTTATATTATATTTTCGTATGCCTGCCGTCTGCTCATTTTTCCTGAACACTTACCCTCCATATGAATAATAGACCATTCCAATGTATACTTTAATAACTGAATGGGAGAATTCATTTAGTATAGAAAGAGTTAAAGCGCTGTGACGCATTTGGAGCCTGGAATTATAGACTTATTTTCGCTTGTGTTGCGTCCGGTCCGGACCTGGGGATCAAAATGTATATATACTTTTATACTAGATCATGCCATGAATCTCTACTGCGGCTAACGCCCGTAGAGATCATATCCCACCATTACAAATCCTGTGAACATTTTGAAGGTTTGACAGGGAACCTTATAAAGTCGAACAGATAACGCGGGGAATATAGTTTTTAGTTAGCTTAATAATGTACTTCGCTGTAGGTGAAGGTCCCAACTCGAAATATTATGATTTTCTGTTACGTTAATGAGCCGATATCGCAATAAACATTGAATTAATTACAAAGGAGAAATTCCATAATTGTATATAAGCGACGCAATGCAATTAAATCGCTCACAAAGTCACTTAAATCGAGAAATTTCGAGTTGGGACCTTCAACTACAGTGAAGTACATTATTGAGGAACAAATATTGACTAAGAAATATGTACCCCGTGTTATTTTTTCGACTTTATAAGGTTCTCTGTCAAAACTTCAAAAAGTTCCAGGGTTTTGTACTGGTGGAATATGATCTATATACGGGCGTTAGCCCGGTAGAGCGTGGCGTGTCTAACCACATGTAAGGGATCTTAGAGGTCGCATTTTCCTAAATTCTATTACTTGAGGAAGTCTTTAAAGGGGTACTGTACGCCATTTTCAATAAATTCCCGGTGATAACAACGATCTAGTATCGATACTATATAGAAATATAAGTAATTTGAGTCGAAGATGTATTCTGTAAACGCTCAGGTTAATAGGCTATCTTAAAATTTAATAATTTAAAAGTTAATAATTTAATATAAATTGATTTTATGGCTCCAGCCATAAAATGGCGTCTCTTAAAATTGGAATTTCCGTGTACAAAACGTAATCAAATTATAATTGAGGGATACTGGATTAATAAAACAATTGCACACACGATCGTTTGAAACATTATGCTTATACGGGGAGAAAACCCAAGCCACTCATTGACTAGTGACCATACACTAACTTAAATGAGTATATGGGACTACTAAGCATATACTATAATGTTTATTTGATTCATTTGGTTGAAAACTGTACAAAAATTACTCGACAACGACAATTTGTATTTTTGCATTCCGGTAAATTTGCCATCCGTAACAATACTTCGTACTCAACATACTTTCAAAAAATGGAAAAGTTGTTACCTTATTCTCCGACTCGGGGATTATAGAAACCAACAACAACATCTTGGGTACAGTACCCCTTTAAGCGGCACATAAAGTCTGTATAAAAGTAGATCTTGCCACGAATCTCTACTCTGTCTAACGCCCGTATAGATCATATTACACCAGTACAACACCTTGGAACTTTATGATGTATACTGGCGTTAGACAGAGTAGAGATTCGTGGCATGATCTACTTTTATACAGACTTTATGACTTCCTCAAGTCATAGAATTTAGGAAAATGCGAACTCTAATATCCCTTATCTGTGGTTAGACACGCCACGCTTTACCCGGCTAACGCCCGTATAGATCATATTCCACCAGTACAAGTGAAGGACTTTTCTTTAGCGCGAAATAATAAAGGGTTGTTCCTTGTTATATTGTAAAGAGAAAGTGGGGTTGTCTCACTGCATTCCGAAAAATGTAAAACAAACAGACGGAATGTTCAAACGAGTCATACGTGTCTATGCGCCATCGAGAGAAATGGTGAAGTATATATTATAAGGAAGATGGTATACCATAATAACCATTGTCTGTTTGTTTGTTTGTTTTTTTTTACTTTTTGCATGTTGATAAAATAATTCTGCCTTGTAGAGTCACTATCCGCAAAATACCGATAGGATAATAATCACGAGAAAGGGCAAATTATACCGTTTAAAATGATATATATAGAGACACGTGTCGCCGATTTCACATTTCATTAGAATAAGCGGTATCTATTACATGACCGACCCTTGGTCCACTCATTAAACCCATTCTATAATAATGATATACAACGGTCATTGAATAACATGAAATTATAGAAATAGTGCCAGGCGTATCCAACTGTATTATTGTTGCGCAAACGTGTCATTTGACTTCCGATTTATCGTCTGTTTACACTCTGTACGCTACGGACGAGGAATGAAGAAAAATAGCTGTCTGTGACTGATATTGATATAGTTTGAAATGTTATTTCAATAAATTTAAGTCATTAAATACGTGAAATAGTCTTATTTATCTGGGACTATTTCTTTACGCAGAAAAACAACGCATAGTTACATGAAACGTCATCGTGGCCCTTATATAATCCGCTGTTACTTTCACGTACCATTTATTGATTTAAGTATGTTTTATGGCGGGTTTAGATCAAGTAATAAATAGAATATACAATTACGAAATAAACCACGTGGTTTATAAAATAAACACGACTGGTAAATATCACCACTTTTGTCAATTTAATGTAGAAAAATATTTAAAAAATTGTTAATATATGTAAGAAAAAAATATAAAATTGTTAAAGAATGTAAGAACAAATGGTAAAAAGGGTTAAAAAAAAGAATTCTTTTAGGCCAATGCATTCTCTTATATATGCGAGGCGACCTATGGTCGACTCGCATATATAAGAGAATGCATTGGCACAGTGCATAACTGTAACCATCACATTAGATATAGCCGAGAACGGCGACGCTCTTATATAAAATGGACATCACAATGACTCAATGAGTCAACTTAATTCAGCTACATCTGATGTATGTAAATCGAAATCAATCGCGCACTCACTCCCATGAAATTAAAAGCCGATGTCGACATCATGTTAAAGAAATCAGTCATTGTAATTCCATCACTTGAATGACTGATTAAACATCCCTAATAACCGACATCGCCGGTGACTGTTCAAATCTCGTATTGCTCGTCATATAATCGATAAAGGTTCGTATGAAATGCTTTTAGACATATTGAAACTCGTAAGAAAACCAGATGGATCAAGTGTCTTACACAACGTGATGAGTTATTATCTCCGCGACGCCTTCTTGTGAAAATGACGTCATTTTGGTTTAGTTCGTGCGATCGAATATACTTCGTGATGATCATCATTATAGGAAGTATATTCGATTGTACGAACTGAAACAAAATAAATTAGAATTGATTTGATAGAATTCATATGTTCTTAATCAGCTGCCAGGCACTGCACCGAACTTGGAATTTAATTTCATTTAAACGTCACGTATTTTTACGGCATATCGGATCACGTGAATTTCTATAAATTTGAAAAATACGTGGAATTTATGGACACACATCCTTCCACATTTACGTGGATCCGTAAATTCCACGTATGCTGACGTATAATTATGTAACATTTACGGATATTTACATGATCCGGATATATGCCATAAATCTAGACATTTAATGGAAAATACGTGACGTTTAAACGGACGTGGCTCATTGGAGCTTCTACTTGATGTCTACGTAATTTGGAAGCAGGTATAAGATATGTTAACACAAATATGAAATATTGATATACCAGCTTCATATGCTCTGAAAAATACTTGCCGCGGTCACAGTCATTTTAGATGTTTTTAACAAACGCTCTTTATATCTACCATATCAGGAATAGACTAACACATGCAGAACGCTCTTTTCTGTTCCATGCCGTGCACATGACTGTTGTTTGTTTGGAACCCAACACCGTGTTCAAAGTTGTATTTGTATGACGTCAGTGCGTCTTTCTGAGACATGTTATAATACCTATAGAAAGGTAGTTCAGTATATATATATATATTCGACATACCAAAATGATAGCTAAATTCTGGAATCTGTCATATCATAATCGCCTTGTGAAATGTGGCCTCATGTCTCTCAGATACAGGCGAAATCGGAGAGATATGATAGAAGTACATGTACAAGCTAACATACGGTTTTCTACAATATAGACAGATGTGTGTTTTTTGAAGATACACTCCACAAAGGAACACTTGGACACAAGCATAAGATGCAAAAGAACATAATTGTCAAAGATGTGCGAAGATATTTCTTTTCCCAGAGAGTGATTACAAACTGGAATAGTTTATCAGATTACACTGTTTCCACTGAATAGGTTCAACAGTTCAATGAGCTATTCGATAACAACTCTTACAACAGCACTATATATGTACGACTAAACGTCATGGGTAACTTTAAAACTGAATTAATTCATTTACGTTATTCTATGCATGTATGTTATTATGTGAAAGGGGTAAAAGTCATGACGACTTACTCCCCAAATATTGATGATGATGATGATGATGATGATGATATTTCGATACCGAAAGCGAATATTATTATGTGTATTTTGGAGCGCAAAACACCATGTGCATGGCTTCCATAAGCTCGCAAATTTGCACGGTATATGTTTTGCAGGTATTTCGTCGTAGAAAACGATATGGTGCCAGAATATGAACATAAGCATGCATTTAAAATGCTAAATATCTGTAGTTTCAGATGTAGTGATGCTACCGAAATTTGCCTGTAAATAACTTTACAATTATCTGGTAAGAATCAATTATACTGCATGTAGTTGAAGGCAAATGTCAGTAACACCGTTAAATGCATTTTATATTCATATGCTGGTACCATATCGTTTTCTACGACGAAATGCCGCGAAACATGCCACGCAAAGTTGCGAGTGTATGGACGTTTGTGTTCAATGTGAAACAGGTTCAATAAGGTTCAATATGAACCTATTTCAAAACGAAAAAAAGTACAATTTGGCACTATTTGGACAATAGGTTCCATACAAGCCTATTTACCGTTGTGATGGGTTTTCACTGTGGCCCGCGCCATTCAACGGAATAACCTGTATTAGTTCACTATAGGGCTTATTTCAGAACCAAATAAGTCCAATATGAACCTATGTGAATATTTATGTTCAATATGAACCTATTTGCATGTGAATGTGTCGTATATAGTCCACGGGCTGGTAGTCGCTTGTAGGACCTCTCGTGCATCCCCACTACTCTGACCTCTCGTGCACCCCCACTACTCTGACCTCTCGTGCACCCCACTACTCGACTTTTTTTGGTATTTTCATATATCACATTTAAGGGAATCTTTGCAAGAAATCGAATGTTCAATATATAATATTGAAGGTTTCATTTTTCGTATATTGTTATATTTCTACCCACGTTGTGGAGGGGTGGCAGAAATAAATGTTCTATTATAGCTAAGACCGTGTCTTACGTATATATATGTATAATTTTAGTTGCCACTATTTTTCTTCAATTATGAGAATGGATTCATGATGTGTCCTTTGATAAAGTCCAATTTTGAAGACGTTCATCGCACTAGAATACTGACAACATATTAATAACTGTTAATGTCATAAACGTATATATAATGTTATTACCAACTGATAGCTGAATCCCAAAATATGTTTGACATTCATCACATTTGAGCAAAACAAGCATCTATAGACTTTATAGTACCCTGGCTGTTTTCTATAGACTTTATAGTACCGTGGCTGTTTTAAGTCTGGAATAATGTTCGTTTCTGTTACGTCCCGGTTCGATTTCGGGGCATCAATATCTTTGAAGATTCTCCATCCGATTTGTGTCAAAGTTATTAAAACCATATATGTGTCAATTTTCCGATTACTATGCGAATAAACACGAACATGCAATACGACCATCGCACATCTTGATCATAGTCGATTTTCAACAATTAATACAACCAGTATTAAAAATATTTCGTTAATAGCTATGTTTTTGAATGTGTGATACACATAATGGTTTTTCCAGATTACCGGAACACCGCGAAAAAGAACAAATTAAAAACAATCAGCAGAACCCAACCTCATCATACCGCATTAGCAGGACCACTTGCCCAGGTGTGCAATAGTAGTCGTACATATTTCGGACGGTCCAAAAATCTTTTCTCATGATTGACGACATTGGACTACGAGTCTTTTTGTGAGAACATAGTGCCGATTCGAACTTCTTGACACTCGCAGTAAGTTGATGTGGTTTTGTTTGCCATGATTATCCTGTACTAAATTATGTTCTTATTAGGTCATAGTCAGTGGTTGTCGGCTCGATGATTGGATGAAAAGCTCACGTGCCCATGCCTGTCTTCTCCAAACCGTAATCGTAACTACGGTTATGGCAAAACGATAACTGATAGAATGAACACAAATTCTAGAATTCTATGCGTACTTTACATTAAACATATTTTAATCTATTTATACAGATAATATACATAAGGATCGGGGCACAAGTTACAAAACTTACAATTTGCCCCTCTCCTGATACAATCATGGAACATACACAAAAATACATAGCAGATGTATCACACTGTTTATAAATAGTAGTGCAGAGTGTGAGTGCTGCGGATGTCGGGTTTTCATCTGTATTCCAATCTCGGTTATGAAGAAAGCCTAGACTTCAGTGAGTTTGAGAGATGAATGGCGAGTCTAACCATGATATCATACATGGGATTGTTCAAAACGCTTTGTTTTAGCTATGAAAGATTGAGTCATACGAAAAAGAGTAGTGTTCTTGTGGTTTGATATACATTTAACCCCATATAAGAAATTATTTGCTTTTAATGATTGAAAGCCATTAATAATTATATTTCGATAGAAGTCAATTCTCTGATCTTTCTATCGAGATAGTTTTTAAATTTCCTCAATTGTGATAGTCTAGAAGCAGCAGATGGTTCTATTCGTAACCATCCGAGGATTCGTTGTGATGCCAACGAGGGTTCGAACGTTTTGGTGCATTTTGTTGTTGTTGCTATTAATATGTGGTAACTCATACAAAGAGGTTCACTGCTCGATAATAAACATGTAAATGATAACATTTGGTCGTTTGCCCAGTGGGGAGACCATTCTCAAACATGTATAGGCCGTCGAATGGGTGTCGATGTTTTCGCCCGGTATGTAGATATCATGTTCACTAGTCAGGTATACTGTCAACGAAAAAATCGCTGCACTTAATAAACCCCTTCATAATTCCAATTAAGTTGTTACAGTTTTGCATTATTGGCGGATATCTTGCCAACTCCCACTGTGATTTTCTGCTCATAACTCGTTAGAGTATCCGATTTTATGCAGGAGAAGTGAGGATGGGTGTGAACACAAATGTCAACGCGGAGTTGTTGTGAATGTCAACGGGGATTCGCTATTCCGGTGCAGTTCTCGGTATTCAAATCGACCAGAATCTGTTCTCGGTGTTCAGTCTTGGTAACATTGCTGCTCTTATAAAACAATCAAGAATACACACACATGCCACTGAAAGACTATTTCCATCGTGGAATAATAATGAGCGTTTTTTGAGAATCTTACTGTGCGAAAACTATAAAAGAGCTAGAAGATTGCTATGAGTTGGAACCACTGAGACCACTGACGTCACACCAGCGGCTCTTCCACATCCAGACACTGCCGCTTCAAGTCGTATTCCCGTGCAGGAGACTGAAATTCCATCATCAGCTCCGGCGCGGTTCGAAATACAACTGGAATCACCATCACCCACAGCGGCGGCTCGAGCAGAAATGGAGATGGATCCACCATTCTCAACACCGGAGACGCCAACCTACATCGGACAGGTGTCCCCGGAGGAAAATCCTGGTCAGGCAGAAGCAACACTTAGTACACCTGAGCGGCTAATTATTTCACTGACAAATGCATTGCAACATCTAGCCCCGGGACTGGGATACGACTGAACAGTCGCCTACATAGAGACCTTGCGAGCAGAAAGTGCACCGGCTAAAACCGCAAACAACAACACACCACTAAAGGAACAGCCACCTGCCAAAAGAAGAAAAAAAGAAGAAAAAAAATTCTGTAAAATGTTATATTCCATGTTTTTTTCTTTGATTTTTTTTCTTGATATCTAATTAAAGGCAAAAAACATGAGGGATTAAGGAAAGGGCCTCTCGGCCCTTTCGACAATCCCGGGGCCAGCCACCCCAAACCACTCACCTAAACAAAACCTAAACAAAACAAAACAAAACAAAATGAGTTGAAAAACTATTTTATAATATTTATGCAGGCTGTGTGTCGATATTTGTCGTTATTATCGACCTATATATTTTCCCTCCTTCCAAAGTACGTAAACATAACATCATTGCATATGTCTGTATGTTCGAATGAGCGACGCCAGTTTATTTGGTATTTCGTGTTTTTCTGTTGATATTGACCACTTCTAACCTGAACACATGATACCTTTGGTTTAAACATATTTTATTTGCTCAATGCATATAGTAATAACATACACACACGCAAAATTGATGGGATGACAAGTGCTGTCACTTATAGTAACATCCTCTCCCCATTGTCAAAACACTGAATATATACAAATTAAACGCTGGCAAGAGCAAAGAAATATGTTATAACAATATAGCTATGTACAAGTAATGACAACTATAACAGTAGAAAGAATTGATGTATTGTTTCATATGTTATGTATGAGACATTTACCGAGACAAAGCATCCCGGTGGTGAGACCCTTGAATGGACGCAGTCTCGTGGTCACGATGCTCAGACTTCAGACTTGTAAGACAGTATTGTTATGGCATCGTAGCGCAAGTCTGATCGGATCATACGATAAGCATGCTGCATCCTTTTAACAAGTCTTTACGGCTATCGGATCAATGGACCAGGGCACTGGTGTAAATATGCATAGTTTCTTGTAGCGATATATCAGTTTGCAGTATCACTGTGGGCCTTTGTTATTGCTATTGTTTATTGACCTCCAAGTATGAGTTATAAAAGGAATCAGGGAGCTAAATGTGTTCTAGAGTCGGGGAGCGAGTACACCGTGGAACCCTAAAGGTGAAGGTAACTGAAGAATGACCTTCACCTGATACATGCGACACGTTATTAAAGGATGACATCGCGTTTATTTGATTTGTACATAATATCTAAATAATTTAAACTGGTGAATGAATGGGGGAACGGATTTTTGTGAGCCGGAAATGTATTTAACTAGCTGTTGTAGATCTGGGTTTTTCCAGATCAAATTTGGCTGTGAGATAGCCCTGTCGTACACTTGGGGATTTATTTTAAAAAGTAAACACATGACCTATGATTTTTCTTGCATTTTCGTGATCAACTGGTGTCAATCTAGCTGGGTAAACATCACTGGTATGGCCTGCAGGCTTCAATTCAGCGAATTTGGCCGAAACGTTAACACTGTCGCCTATGGGAAACCATTTAGTTCCGTGATTCCTATAAGAAAAATTTGAATTTTACGAAATTTCACGTCTCACCATGATAAGTTGTTATTTCCATATTTTCTTATTTTCAAATGAAAATGACCACATTTTGGACAGATTTAAAGAAGAAACGCATGGATTCGCCTGTAGATAGTAAAGAAAGTGATAAATCTGGTAATTTTGCATGGATGTCAGGTACCATTAGGGGGTCAGGGGGTCTAAAGCCGCCCTCCCCACAATTTTGAGGAGTGTTAGCCCCCCCCCCCCATTGGGAAAATGTGTCATTTGACCCAATTAAGCTTTTCCGGCACCCAGTAGCCTTATCTGGGACCGTAGCCCCACCCCAGGTCGGGGGGGGGGGGGAGGGTGATGGCATCACCACTAGAGTTACTGTCGTGCAAAACTGTCATGCCAGCTTTGTTAAACAGACAGTATGCCCTGCCATCTGGTAAAATTTCATGCCTGAGGCTGTGTCTGATGTTGTATCATAATGTTTCGATATTTAAATTGACTTATGGTTGCTTTACATTGCTATTAAAATATTTATTTATTTTATTTTCTGTTAATTTTGGTAAATATTTATTATAAATTGCCAAATTCTGCATGAAAAGGGTTTAAAATTGGACAATATATCCCTCTCAAAATGTATATTAACATTTCCTCTTCAATTTAGTAATATTATGGTATATAAGGACATACTTCAGTTATACAAGATGCATTAGTTAGTAAAATTGAAAAAAAAGCTAAATTTTTTTGCTTTATTTTGAGGATTGACACTAATTTTCAGGATGCCTCATATTGGAAAAAATAAACCACTACTGCTCGATATAATCCATTTTTGATTTCAGTAAGGTCTATATTTTGATAAAATACTATAAGAAACGCTGTTATTCACACATATACATATATATAGGAATCAGGGAGCTAAATGTGTTCTAGAGTCGGGGAGCGAGTACACCGTGGAACCCTAAAGGTGAAGGTAACTGAAGAATGACCTTCACCTGATACATGCGACACGTTATTAAAGGATGACATCGCGTTTATTTGATTTGTACATAATATCTAAATAATTTAAACTGGTGAATGAATGGGGGAACGGATTTTTGTGAGCCGGAAATGTATTTAACTAGCTGTTGTAGATCTGGGTTTTTCCAGATCAAATTTGGCTGTGAGATAGCCCTGTCGTACACTTGGGGATTTATTTTAAAAAGTAAACACATGACCTATGATTTTTCTTGCATTTTCGTGATCAACTGGTGTCAATCTAGCTGGGTAAACATCACTGGTATGGCCTGCAGGCTTCAATTCAGCGAATTTGGCCGAAACGTTAACACTGTCGCCTATGGGAAACCATTTAGTTCCGTGATTCCTATAAGAAAAATTTGAATTTTACGAAATTTCACGTCTCACCATGATAAGTTGTTATTTCCATATTTTCTTATTTTCAAATGAAAATGACCACATTTTGGACAGATTTAAAGAAGAAACGCATGGATTCGCCTGTAGATAGTAAAGAAAGTGATAAATCTGGTAATTTTGCATGGATGTCAGGTACCATTAGGGGGTCAGGGGGTCTAAAGCCGCCCTCCCCACAATTTTGAGGAGTGTTAGCCCCCCCCCCCCATTGGGAAAATGTGTCATTTGACCCAATTAAGCTTTTCCGGCACCCAGTAGCCTTATCTGGGACCGTAGCCCCACCCCAGGTCGGGGGGGGGGGAGGGTGATGGCATCACCACTAGAGTTACTGTCGTGCAAAACTGTCATGCCAGCTTTGTTAAACAGACAGTATGCCCTGCCATCTGGTAAAATTTCATGCCTGAGGCTGTGTCTGATGTTGTATCATAATGTTTCGATATTTAAATTGACTTATGGTTGCTTTACATTGCTATTAAAATATTTATTTATTTTATTTTCTGTTAATTTTGGTAAATATTTATTATAAATTGCCAAATTCTGCATGAAAAGGGTTTAAAATTGGACAATATATCCCTCTCAAAATGTATATTAACATTTCCTCTTCAATTTAGTAATATTATGGTATATAAGGACATACTTCAGTTATACAAGATGCATTAGTTAGTAAAATTGAAAAAAAAGCTAAATTTTTTTGCTTTATTTTGAGGATTGACACTAATTTTCAGGATGCCTCATATTGGAAAAAATAAACCACTACTGCTCGATATAATCCATTTTTGATTTCAGTAAGGTCTATATTTTGATAAAATACTATAAGAAACGCTGTTATTCACACATATACATATATATAGGAATCAGGGAGCTAAATGTGTTCTAGAGTCGGGGAGCGAGTACACCGTGGAACCCTAAAGGTGAAGGTAACTGAAGAATGACCTTCACCTGATACATGCGACACGTTATTAAAGGATGACATCGCGTTTATTTGATTTGTACATAATATCTAAATAATTTAAACTGGTGAATGAATGGGGGAACGGATTTTTGTGAGCCGGAAATGTATTTAACTAGCTGTTGTAGATCTGGGTTTTTCCAGATCAAATTTGGCTGTGAGATAGCCCTGTCGTACACTTGGGGATTTATTTTAAAAAGTAAACACATGACCTATGATTTTTCTTGCATTTTCGTGATCAACTGGTGTCAATCTAGCTGGGTAAACATCACTGGTATGGCCTGCAGGCTTCAATTCAGCGAATTTGGCCGAAACGTTAACACTGTCGCCTATGGGAAACCATTTAGTTCCGTGATTCCAAAAGCTCATGACAGCACTGCCAAGGCATTGTCTGCACATGAATTGGTATTCACTGAGATGAACATTATACATATGAATATACATTGACAAGATGTGTGTATAGTACGAAGAGGCAGGAGGATGAGATAACACGCCGTAGAGGCGGGTGGCAAGATCGTATATTTGATTTTTTGTTTACACTGGAAAGACTAAAATATGACATTAAAGCACCCTATATATATCTTGTGCAAGTGGTCCACGGCCAGGCAAAACAACTAAAACATCTGCAGGGAACGACAGTGGACACACGGCCTTTGTGGATCCCTGTTCTCCAGACAGAATAATTTAAATCGATCAATCAATCAATCAGTCATTTATGCCAGGATTTCGATCTCCCACCTGTATGGGACCTTTTAATATATTGATTCCTTGTCATGAATTTAATTACTATCGGAGACTGGTAATTGTAATTGTCACGTCATAAAGAATTAGTCTATTCGATGCACTACGTTTACCTGTGTTGGCCTGTCATTGCGTGTGGTCGGACTGACATCGGCCTATATATGTCTCTGAAGGCTTTGTGCAATCTCATCCACGATTGCTTCATTAGCGTAATAAAAAAGACTAGACCGTCATCTCGATTCATTGCTTGACAACCTCATCACTACCCGACACATACGATAATGCCATGCATAAAATCCGGGGTAATTGCATACGATGAGACGCATCAAAGTTATGAGTTAGTCTGACTCACATGACATGCACGAAGCGCGTACTGATAAACTCCATGCAGGGTTTACCTCCCTTGATAACTCGATAAGACCGCTGCTACCGGCGACATTTTTACCCACAGTTGGTGGAATTCGGCGACGATATTAAGATATATATTAAGCGAGTAAAATGCGGCCCTTGTTAAGCGCACAACCTATCGAAAAATTTGTGTAATTTCGAAAATTAAGTTTGAAAAGTCCCACTAAAACCAAAGAACTATATTGCGAAACGGTGTGATTTGGTTCTCCGTTTATTTTATCAGCACAAAAAACTAAACGCACATGAACGACAATGTCACGACAACACACATGGCAGTCAAACACAAGAGTTCTAAGTTGCTGCAATTTTGACGAATAGCTTGCGAAAATCGTCAAAAAAAAAACTACCGCTCTGATCTCCATTCTATTATTAAGTTTTTAGTGTGGGAATTGTTCTCAAATTTGACTTTGGGGCGATCGGTTTTTGTCATTTGACTGGAAAATCCCGCGCTAAATATAGAAACCACAGACTAGTACCCAGTCGGTGACAGGAAGGAAATATGACTGATGCGCTATGGTAGAGATTGGTACTGAGGCTACAGGGTCAAGGTTAAATCTAATGCTCGAAATTCGGTGTCTTTGGAAATAAAAATATGTTTACACTAACGCTGAAATGGACACCCATTTCGCTCAGTTGGGTAACCAGATTTTTTTAATTTTCAGTTGCGTACCCAGCTTTTATAAAATTTACATTTGGTACCCAGCTTCATGAAAGCAGGATGCCGGACCTATGTCCTATGCATATAATTCTTCTCATGTATTATTTTCAAGCATCGTGACGAATTTATATGATATATATAAACAAGTATTCACAATGTAACAAGTTCATTTCGAAAGCAACTGACGGCATTCACGAATTAAATCACGTTATGTGTGGGATTTCATAAAGCTGGGTACCCAAATGTAAATTTATTAAAGCTTCATGGGTACCCAAATGAAAATTAAAAAAAGTTGGGTACCAAAGTGAACGAAATGGGGTGACATTGACCATTTCAGCTACACTAACAACTATCTTAGTTTTTAATACGCGGAGGCAAAAGTTTATTTGATTAATAGACTTCCATATCAAGGCATATATATACTATTACTAATTCATAGTGGGTGAACATTGTCATCTAAGCTGTCGTGTGCCATTGTTGTTGTGATTCTCATGTATGCATGTTTATTTGCGTTTGCACAATGGCGCGTCTTGAACGTACTGGTTCCTATTCCGAAACTACGCAAATCTCAAAACGTATATGGATCCCAGACAATGGAGCTGATTTGGGTCAGGTTTTATAAGTTTTGTACTTTTTTTCTCGCAATATTTGATCAGGAACCATTCAGTCTAATCAGAAAGATACATTAAGTGCGCGCCTATAATCATACAAAACAGTCACATAAACAATGGCAAATGAGAGTTTTGATGGTACAGTTTTCATTCACAAAGTTTGTGTATATTCTTCAGTTAGAGATGGACGTGAACAACTTTGTTGTCAAATTACCAATTGCCTCACATGCGTCCGGGAACTCTTTATTTTATTTTGTTTGATATATTACAAAAAAGGATCACAGGCACCATTTCGAGGAAATTACACCAATCTTAGGGAAAATAGCTTCAAAAACACCCTCACCTTTGTTGTCAAATTACCAATTGTGTTGACAGCTCTACCCCTTCCCGATATACATTATTCTTCAAAACAAACTTCTATAAAATATGAATATGCGAAACAAGTTTGAGAAAATATAATCCCAAATTAAAAATCTCATCGATTTTTTCAAATGTTCAAAT
The DNA here is from genome assembly GCA_032622095.1 of Siphonodentalium dalli. Lineage (NCBI taxonomy): Eukaryota > Metazoa > Mollusca > Scaphopoda > Gadilida > Siphonodentaliidae > Siphonodentalium > Siphonodentalium dalli. The sequence continues at coordinate 197,332,535 of CP136065.1, read as the reverse complement.
TGTCAATATGACCGTCCAGAAATATATAGTTGCTGGACTAGGATCGATCATGTTTTGAATTTGGGATTAGAATTTTCCAAACTTGTTTGGCTCTATCCTATTATATGGATGTTATGATGAAGACTGATTTCTAAGGAGGTGTAGTGCTGTCAACAAATTTGATATTTTGAAAAATTCTATTTTTGTAGCCATTTCCCCAGAGTTCGTGTGAATTTCCATAAACTGGGACATGTGCACCTTTATTGTAATATATAATCAATATTTTTTAAAGTTCCCGACACCTTGTGCTTGCTTCGCCTCTCCATTTTGAACCAGCCGTCGGATTCATATTGTAACCTGTCCATGCCACAGTGGATGGGTTAATTAAATGAACCATATCTTGTTGGTGACATACTGTTCAAACTATTGACACCTTACATTGATCAATTTTTTTTTTGTGTATAAGCGACCATACATCTGGCAGACAATTACATTTTAATTTACCTCTAACAGTAACCAACGAGCCATATATTGATGTATCCGTTTTTCTTGACCTATACTAGATTCTCCCAAATCAGTTATAAAACTATACATTGGAACGGTCTATTATTCATTTTGGAGGGGTGTTCATGTAATAAAAACAGACGACAGACAGACAAAAACAGCAAAAACGACATGGTCGTTTGTTGAACTTATTATCTGAACATTTCAAAATGGAACTTCTCGTCAATGAGTATACAGTAATGCCATAAATAATCGACTCCTTAACCATAGCAGAATTATGGGTAACTTTTCAGGATTTAGTCGGAAATATGGCTTGTTGCCATTCATCGGATAGCACTCGGTGAGAGCTTTCCGATGAATGGCAACAAGCCATATTTTCGACTAAATCCTGAAAAGTTACCCATAATTCTGCTGTGGTTAAGGAGTCGATTATTTAGGGCATTACTGTATATAGTATAGAAGGGGTTAAGTACACTCTTATGACTAATGTGTAGGTTTTCTACACAAAATGTGTAGCCCTGCTACACAATCATTATTCAATTTTGATCTTAAACATATTTGTGTAGTATATGTGTAGTTTCATATTCGTACACAAATTGTGTAACAATATTTACACATAAATGGGTAATTTTTCACACATTTATACACAACTGTGTGTATAAAATCAACACATATCCCTTACACATTTTGTGTAGGTTCTTACACACACAGTTTGTAGACAAGAAATGCAAGTTCAGTAGTCCGACCTGTGGGTATAGTATTTAATATATATGCAGATTTATATGTTAAAACTTTCATGGCGCATAGTGGTATGTAGTATTTTGTTCTGCACTGTGAGTTTTTGCTTTGAATGAACAAACCAGGGTCGAGGCGTGATTGCATAATATTAGTATTATTACAACAATCATAACAAGAGTCTAAGGGCAGTAATCGCCATGAAAGTTTTAACAAATAAATCCTCATATACTATTAATACTAAACCCACAAATTGGAATTCTGAACTTACGTCCTTGTCTACGATCGCTGTAGATTGTATTCCAAAAAATATGCTCAAACAATATGGCCGTCGCGTAGCAGACTATGAAACTAAAGGCACCGCAATGCGCATGTCTACGTTCTTACACAATTATGTGTAACAAAATATACACATTATGTGTAGAACGGCACTTGTCAATGTATTTGTATGTAAAACTACACATTGCTATGTGTATTAACCGGGTTTACACATTTGATGTGTAATCGTTTCTACACATTAGTTATAAGAGTGTATGCAACTGCGGCGGAATTTGCATATTTCATATCAAACACTCGGCATCATGACCGCCTTCGTCTCTATCAGTGCCCAACTATTTCTATGTATCGTCTCGTCTAGACAATATATCGACGGGTCCATATGATATTCCACTTTGGTGAATGGATCAGCTATCAGCCAATATGAACGTTAATCAAACAGCGTAACTCAGACACTGATTGAACAAGGAACAGTCATCGGAATCTGTTTTACATTTTGATCAATTGATTCGTGTATTATAAAAGAACTAACGGAATGATTTTTACTAACATCAAATGGGATCCGGTGTTCTTTGAATTTGTGCCAGCTATATTGTGGGATAAATAAAAATCCATTTAGGAAATCCACTTCGAAATCGATCGCATACGCGTGCATCTTGGCGGTGTGATTAAACACCGCCCGGGCCAGCCCGGACCGCCCCTGTGGAGTATAGGGGTGATTTTAGTGGCAATATCTGTGCAGGGGTGTCATGGAAACCCACTCACGCACGGACAGGGGTCGCGATCACACAGAAGTGTCGCTATTAACCCTCAAAATGTCGGCATCGGCGAATATGTTCGCCGCGAATGAAGATAACAGCCCGGACCGCCCCTGTTGCGTCTAGGGGTGATATCTGTGTGTGGGTGTCGTCGAAACCCACATACACACGGAGGGTGGTCACGGCCAAACAGAAGTACCGATATTAACCCTTTCAGTGCCAAGTCCGATTTTTGGATCAACCCATATACCCAGTGCCAATGCATTCTCTTATATATGCGAGTCGACCATAGGTCGCCTCGCATATATAAGAGAATACATTGGCCTAACAATTTTTCATCATTTGTTATTATTTTTTACAATTTTTTACAATTTTAATAATTTGTTCTTATATTCTTTAACTCTTTCAGTATTTTGTAGGTTTAGTGCCAGGGAATATTACGTTTTTCATGGGCATAAAAATTATCACTGTGAATACTTGGTGATAGTTTTGACTTCTAACATGCCCCTAAGGTTTTATCCAGTTTGTTTTTAAATTCGCTACAGCATGCTTAAGCATACCCAAAAAAAGTCAACCCAAAATATATATTTGTTCGGGCCGATGTTACAGACCGTAAATTAGGGCCGATGAGATCGGCCCCTGGCACTGAAAGGGTTAACCCCTAAACTTGCCAGATTCAGCCAGAATTACAATCTTGGCGAACGCCGAATACAGCTATGTTGGTGATGTTTGTTAGACATGTAGAAGTATCACCCCTGGTTAAGTGGTCTCGCTAATTTTCTATGATGTTGGTGGGTCTTGCTGAATTGCTCTGAAGATGGTAGGACAAAGCGATGCTGTTAAAATGTACCGTTATTTTATTTATCGTTGTCATTTTCGCGGTGTTTGAACGATCTGAATAAATCGAGGAAAAGTCTTTCAAAAACATGAATTGTGAAATGTGTTTTGTGTCTGTGTTGGTTATTACAAACCGATGGCTATTATCATCGTTTTGCAAACACCGGGGCTACGGTTATTAAATATATTTTAAATATATATGTTCTTGAATGATTCATTATACACACACTGGGTATTGCTCAAATCGCTCGGATTAGAAAACGCCTTATAAACTTAAGAAAAAATAACGATACACTTGTCTTAACAACATACAACATCGCGTTGCCCTAACAGCATATCAGTTCAACTGGACCCATCAGCATCATAGCAAATTAGCAAGACCTCTTAACCAGCGGCGATTATCCCAGTTCCATGTTAACACTGTGGCACACTGCGGGAATGCCCTCAGATTACCGATAAATACCAGAAATGGCTCGACAATGGCCGCTTTAAGTTTGTAATTTAAAGTTTTCACACATGTGTGAGAAATTTATTGGAAGATCTGGGAAGATGATTAAATTTTAAGTTGATGATTTATATTTTTTTTAAATTGGAATTCAGAAACGTGAGTCGAAAAAAATCGCGGTTAACCATTAAGAACCATTCTATAATGCAGTAGCTGCCAATATACCGCTTGAAACATCAATGATTTGCGGGGGGGGGTCAGTTATCGATAAACTGTCGCAAATTTATGTTGTCCCGATCACCTCCAACGTTCGATATTCTTACGCGTGAATTTTGACAGCAGTTTATTTCCGTTACAGCAGGTATCCTATTTCATTTCTACGACGACGCGGAATTCACAACATGACCTAATAAACCGTTTCCAAATGTATGGACTGCATTCTTGACGCAGTAATTGTTTGTGAGAATCGTAGTATTTAGACATAGTTATAAATACAAACAATATGCGAAAGAATAATCAGTCATGAATATCGTTGACTGATCAAAACTCGAAGATGATGTCTCCTTTATTGCGATGAGCATTATGAATTGTGGATACATCGCCTGTATTTAGTTTTCTAACAATATATGTGTTTGGCAATGCGTGAGAAAACTGTCAACATGTCATTGACTTCTGATCCGTGAAGTAGGCCGTTAACCAATGAAATCGCGCGTACTCTGCGCCACTCTCCAATGAAATGGAGGGAATCCCATCAATACAGGAACTTATTTTAAATCACAAATCTAGAGACGTACATCGGGTAGGATTTTCGTCGGCTTTTCAAAGAGACAACTTTCCGAACACACCGTTATCCCCTAAATAGCATTGTATCGATGTCATGTGACAAAATTTCTGGACACGAAACAGACGGCGTGAAATACACGTACCATGAGTAAACAATTTTCCTTTTTTCAAGTTCGCGGTCAAATCAAAACCGACTGAACTAGGTCAGGTCGCCGATGAAAAAATAATTTGTAAGTGATCAAAATCTGAAAAAGAAAGCAGTTACATGCAGAATCAAACTGTTGTGCATATTTATTTATATTTTATGTAGAAATTTTTCATCTTTATCAGCATTTTTACCGGTAAGAGCGATGCTAATTGAGGGACTATTTTTAAAAAACAAATTTAATGCGCTGTGTGCCTTCTATGGCTGCATGCACATTTGACAATTACAAGGCATGTGTGTGTCGATATAACGTTTTAAATTCGAAGAGATTAGAATGGGGATAACAGTGTGGTGTTTGTGATTTCGGAAAGGTATATGAGAAATGTACTTCGTCAAAAACCCGTTAATGGGCTCAGGCTACGCCGTCGCACATTAACAACATTTGCCACAGTATATTCGCCATGTACTTTTCCGAAATAAGAAAGCACCACACCGTTATCCTCTAATTAATATACACATATAGTGGCAATTGGTTACACTGGTGCATTAACGGCAGCCACTAAAGGCACACTAATGGCCCACTGCTGGCATGCCACTGTCAGCGATATAGACAATTGCCAATAGCCGACCATTAATGTCATGAATGGGAATGTTTACTGGGTGTCTCCTCCGAGTATATGAAAATTCAAGTAACCTGTATACTCCATAAAAGCATTTTAACATATAAAAGAAAAGGAAATAAAGAAGAAAACAAAATCCGACCAATACAAATTCTAATAAATTCCATAACTGTAAGAAACAATATGATCCAGAACGCTATTCGTTACAATCGTAATAAATAAATACACGCAGCAATGAACATATTTACTCCAACAGACACAATATCACGAGAAGAATTGTCAAATAGAACAATCTCCGACAAGAATCGAAGAGGAAACAACCGCTATGTTCCGAGTGGAAGGGGAGAGTGTTGTCAACATATAATAACAGTACATTTGATTGTGACTGAAAATGAAATACTAGTACTGTTACTATTAACTAACAACTGTATTAACTCCCCACCTTCCCTCCCTATACTGCATATCAGACTCACACAAACGTTTGATATGTCACCTCACACTCTTGTCTATACCGATCTATACTTCGTTCCGCTATACTAAATATATTTTCAATCAATTTCTTTCTATTATTCCATAAGAAAAAAAAATCTCATTTTGATATATCTATCGATCCAGCCCACACTGTAAGTAGCTGAGTAACATATATACCAACAACGATCTTCTAAAATTAGTATGAACACAATTACCTAATATTATGTTATCATTCTCACAGTGTGGGCTTATTCACACGTAATCGGAAACGACACCCCCATAAGCTTTATGCTTGATGTCGGATCCCCTCCATAAACCAATATTCATGAGTCATATTTTTTGTTACATACACTGTATTTGAATTATCTATATCTATATTTGCGAATGTCTGTCTGTCTGTCTGTCTGTCTGTGTTCTATAGAAATTCACAGGGGACCATCTAGATGATGCCAAAGGGGTCTACTAGGAGTAGCATTTTACGAGAAAGATAATGGTCGGGGTTAGAATTTTCTAAAGTGACGCCGTTGTTGTCAGGGGCAGAAAAGGGGGAGGGGCAGAACAAAATTTGTCGCCGATTGCCACCAAACTTATATATAATCATTCCCATAATATGAGGAATCTAATGGCGTGGTTTAAATATGGCAAAAGTCGCGCCGTTCGCGTCAGGGATGCCCGGAAGGGGGAGGGGCAGATTTTTTTTCTGTCGCCGATTGCCACGAAACTTACATATAATCATCCCCACGATATGAAGAATCCAACCGTGTGGTTTAATATGTCAAAAGTGGCATCGTTCGAGTCAGGGATGCACGGAAGGGGAGAGGGGCACCAAAATTGATAAAGCTAATTTTAGCGCCGATTTCCACCAAATTGATATATATTCTTCTTCGTGATACAAGGAATCTAATTTTGCGATTTAACAACGCCAAATTGTTGTCTTTTGGATGAGATATTGGGAGGGGTGGGCACTAAATTTGATAATAATTGGTTTAGTCGCCGATGGCCACCACACTTATACAAAATCATCCCCATGGTATGAGGAGTCTAATGGTGTGGCTTATATCTGTCAAATGTGGCCTCATTCGAGTCAGGGTTGCATTGAAGAGGACAGGGGCACCAAAATTGATGCACAATTTTTTTTAGCGCCAATTTCCACCAAATTGATACACGTTCTTATCCATGATACGAGGAATCTAATAGACGCCACATTGGTGCTGTTTGGTGAGAGATGGGGAGGGGAGGGAATGGCACCAAATTTGATAAAACAAATTGTTTACTCGCCGATTATCACCAAACTTATAAACAATCATCTCCATGATATCAGGAGTGTAATCGTGTGGTTTAAGGATGTCACAAGTGGGGCCATTCGAGTCAGTGGTGTATAGAGATGAGAGGGACACAACAAATTATATCTATACCCTTAGTGCCGATTTCCACCACATTGATACATATTCTTCTCCGTGATACGAGGAATCTTATCGTGTGGTTTAGATACACCAAATTGGTGCCCTATGGGTGAGAGATATGGGGATCTTAAATTTGATACGAATTTGTATACTCGCCAATTTTCACCAATTTCATATATATGCATCTCTAATCTATAATGAGTCTTAGTGTGCCAGCTTGACTCCGAAATAGGGACGGGAGGGTCACCAAAACTGATACAAAATAGTTTTAGTACCAATTACCATCAAATTCAGACACGTTCTTCTCAAATGATACAAGAAATCAGATCGTGTTGTCTGTCTGTCTGTCTTTCTGTCTGTCTGTGTGCGTTATATATATATAACTTCACGCGGTACAATCGAGGGGTAACTTTTTACAAGGAAGATAATGGTGCGGGTTAAAAGGTTCTAAAATGACGCTGTTGTTGTCAGGGGGAGAAAAGGGGGAGGTCGGCAAAATTAAAAAAAATATAGTGAAATAGTTTTGTCGCCGATTTACACCAAACGAATACATAATCACCTTCGCAATATGGCGTTGTTCGAGTCAGCGTTGCATCAACAATTGATTTAATAAACTATTTTTAGCCCAGATTTCCACCAAATTGATATATTCTTCTCTATGATACGAGGAATATCATCGTGTGATTTAAAGACGCCAAATTGCTGTCGTTTGGGTGAGAGATGTGGGGTCATAACTATTCTCAGAATTTGTTTAGTTGCTGACTACCATCAAACATATATATAATCATCGCCAGTATATATATAATGGGCGTGGTTTAAATATGTCAAAAGAGGCAAAAGAGGCAAAAGCTGATACAAATATATTTGGCACCAATTTCCACCAAATTCATACACGTTTTTCTCTAGTGATATACCATGAATTAAATCACATTTGGTGTCGTTTACGTCACGGGTGGCGAGCGGATATGCACTATCATTGATAAGATTGCTATTCGCCGATATCCACATATAAGTTATATACAGTCACCAGGCCATCTCCATGTCATTTTAAGTAGTTTTGGGCGTTCACATTTCACAATCCCGACATATGGTTACCCACTTAAGTCATTTGAACAATTATATCTTCTTAACTGTCATATTTATATGGGGATGGCAATCAGTGCATTCGCACAATGAGCTAGCAAAACTAGATACATAGAAGAAGCATTAAACGTATATTTATCATTCTATTGAAGAGATACATATATTCGTGCAAACTGAGAGACCTCGAACCGTCAGAGGATTGCATATATATTATAACACAATTGAGTCTGTTCCATTCAATACAGTTTCCACAACAAAGTTACAATTTGTCAAGAGATATGGAAGGCCTTTTCAAAAATAGTGGTCACAGTGTGCAGTCAAATATACTTTTTATTCTGATATACAAGAAAATGCAGTTAGTAGCACAAGACTTTTCAGGATCCTCCCAATACTGACATCTGACAATGGTTTTAGAACAGACTCTTCGACTGACATAAACAACTCAAAATCTCGCTATGTGCCTGGCACATGTAGCTGATATATTTGCGCAGCAACATTTCGTTTAATCTGAGAATATTTAGCCAATATATAGCACCATAATCCTCGAGATCTTAATCCAACCCACTAGATTGATTGATACATCTCAATATGTAAAACCCAATTATCATCTTTTATCGAACAAATGTGTTTATGATGTTCATGTGTCATATTATAACGTCTAATGTATACGCAGTTTTAAATAAATAAATACTTCATTATTGGTGGAACGGATTAATCGCGATAAACAGAATGACAATTGACGAGGTGAGCCACTACTTATATTCAATGACTGTAATAATCATGTTTTGTGATGCTATGTGAATATACAATTGGTGAGAAAACGTATAACACTTTAAGCAAGAGCATTAATTCTCTATTCCCAACAAATATCCACAGCATACAGAGGGTTTCACATCGCATTAACCTGGGCAACGCCGGGTAACCCTGCTAGTATGGAATAAATACTGTTTACATCAACAACTGTGATGCACCACTACATGTAACAATTCATTTATACGATATGGGATTATATGTAAAGGGGGTAAAAGTCACGGCGACTTACTCCCCAACTTAGATGATGATGATGATGATGATGATAACAAAGATAGGCATCCGGACTGCAAATTTGTGTTCCATCTCGCCCCGAGTTCAATTGAATTAGAAGTGTGTATTTCAAGATGTTTTGAAGTGGTTGAGAAATGACATAGGGGAGCTATTCGGGCCTCTCTGGGTGACGGCCAGTTTATTTCGGGGTGAGGGTTTCGGGTTGTTTCGAAAGGGTGTCTTGGGCAAGCATATTACAACATTTGTTTGCCACAACAAAACATTGCCCAATAAAGAATAAGTAACGGATAAATCACATCCGAGCTCTACCCGTGAACTTACATGCGAATTTCTGCATCCGACATCCTAAATATAAATCGTTTAGCATCCGGCATCTGTAAGTGAGTTGACCGCTCATCCCAAACAGATTAAACAGCCTGTCTGAAACAGATTATCTTATTTTTCAGGATATGCGAGAATGCAAACAGTCGTCACGTGGCAGCGGCCAGTGGACAGTGCCATCTATCCTCCGGTTGGCAACCCGTGCACGTTTCTCCTTGGCAACGCTCTCTGCTATATCGTTTCCGGACTGATGCTCCTTGTTGTCGGAGTAATAATTACGTCACTGTCTTTCCAAAATTTGGAAGGCTACAGAGAAGGGAAACGGGAGAGATATGCCGGACCAGTTCTTATATGTGCAGGCCTTTTAGTGATTGCTAGAGGTGCTTTTAGTAAACTTCGTCCGAGTTCTTCCAGATCAAGAGTTCAAATCAGCAGTCACCGTAGCTTCATTGAGAGATACATGCGGGAGATTTATCGGCGACCTTTTCGTCCAATACCATCTAGAGTAAGACCATATATTTTTGTTATCATTAGCTGTTGTTATATATTATATGTTCGACAAGTTTCTACACATAGAACAGTTGTTAGTCCCAATGACCAATAATACGATGAATTCATTTCTGCGTATATGTAATATGCGTCAACAAACTCTCGTGCATTTCTTATCGAAATGGCCACATTACGATGTTACGACCTTCGTGGATTCTATTTTTGGAGAAAAACACGATTGGTGTGGTGTATTGTTCGTGTATTTTCAAATGTCCTCTCTCCGATTGCGTATAATTACCACCCGCAAGCGATGAAATGGGTTCCGTCCATTCTTGTTTGTTTGTGCAGAATTATGACCTTACAGAGTGAAAAATGCAAATTATATTTAATATACCTACGAGGCAGCATTGGGGGGGGGGGGGGGGGCTCAATACCCACATGCAAAAGTTTTTGTCCGTTAATTTCTTTCGAAGTTCTAGCCCTACTGAACATAATTAACAAACCTCAGCGAAAAGCCACCATCGCGGCGGATATGCGATGCCTTGCATTTATTTCCATTCCATTGCAAGATTCATGAAACCCCAAGTGTGGGTTTAAGCGTTTGCAAGGAAAATATACACAGGGGAGACTATGACAATATATCTCAGTTAGCTCTGTCAGTTAGGCGTCTTGATCCAATTATTGTGAATATTTGAACGGCTTCATGTGTCATGTTTCATCGCATGATCTTTCGCGCGTAAACGTTTAATCAACTCAACATGAATAATGAAACAATCACAGAACAGCGAAATTGTTTGTTCTGCGGTCTTCTCCGACGCTCGTTTGACACAGAATATGTAATGTGCCAATGGAAAACCCTGGTAGTGACCAATTAGGTTTTTGGTTCTCACATAATTGCATTTAACTTATTAAAGCAACACATTGTGCTCGGACAATTTTACCATTTGCTTTAACCCTTTCTATACTTAATATCTGAAGATTCCCTGAGGGAAATCAATGAGTATTTAGTATAGAAAAGGTTAATAGCATGCAGGGTACAGATATAGACAAAATACAATGCGTATCTTATTGAATTGCGGACGGTGAATGGATATATTCCACGAGAGCGCGGAGCTCGAGTGAAATGTGACTATTCGCCATCTGCAACAAGTTCGTTAAAAATATTTGAGATTATGATGCTGTTGTGTTCTGTATTTATTCGAATCGACACCCTTGTGTCTGCCAAGTTCAATCCTTGACTATGACCTCCATTGATTCTCTAATTACCATAATGGTGTTTTCAGTTTGATAACCCCGGCAATTATCGGGGCATGACCACAAGCGGTTCGTTGGCGTAATGTACGTCATCACTCTGTTTACCAACGTCAACACGAAGTAGTTCCGGCCTGTGTACAACTTGTTGTATATAACAATTTATTACACGATCCTACCCTTATTCCATTCAATAAACTAATTCTATGAATTGTGATATTAAACGTTCGTTTCATAACAGGAAATAGTGCAAGGTGACCTTTGACTTCCGGTTTGTCGTCTATGTATTTTCCGTACGCTACGTCTCAAAATGCTATGGCTTCCAATATTTTTCCAACAAACTATAATGAATTAAATACGCCAAAGAGTCTTTATTTATCTGGGACTATTTCTTTACGCGGGAAAACAACGCATAGTTACATGAAACGTCATCGCATGCCTTATAGAAGCCGATGTTAGTTTCGCGTCCCATTTGTTGATTTAAGTATGTTTTGTCGAGGTTTTTGGATCATGTAATAAATAAAATCTACTACTCGTCCCCAGATTATAGCGGAATTTACAAACCTCGTCCAGTAAATTAGGGCTGGAGTCTGGACCAGACCTAATTTACTGGACTCGTTTTGTAAATTCCGCTATAAACTGGGGGCGAGTTGTAGATCGTCTATTAACCCTTTACCCAACAAAACGGCCAAAAACGCCCAAATAAAGCTTCAACAGCCTAAAATATCTTCGGTCTGTCTCAATAACACCACACAAATATGGATATCATTGGAACCGGTTCATTGACCACATTGTGATGGTTACAGTTATGCCCTGTGCCAATGCATTCTCTTATATATGCGAGTCGACCATAAATTGCATTTTACCATTTTTTCTTACATTCTTTAACAATTTTATAATTTTTTCTTACAATATTTAACAATTTTTATAATATTTTTCTACATTCTTTGACAATTTTATCATTTTTAATATGTGTTAAGCCAATGCATTCTCTTATATATGGTCGACTCGCATATATAAGATAATGCATTGGCATAGGGCCGTTCTGTTGGGTAAAGGGTTAATTCCACACCCGTTGACATGTGCATTCAACGTAATCTCAGCCACTGAATACCTATTTTTGTATACCACAAGTGGAATACAAGCGGGGACTACTTCGTGCTGACGTTGTTTTCAAGAGCAACGAGGCACACGACATCAACTATCCGCTCCGGGTGATGCACATATAATTACTAGTTTTTCATCAGGTTATATATAGTGTTAAAAGTTAGACGTCGAAAATGGCTGTCCATTCTTTTCAACTCGAAATGGGATATTTTTCATTTTGGCCACTTTCTACTGTTTAGTCAGTTTTTACTACATGTTTCGGATACCCACCATGCAACACAAAGAGTATTTAATGCTAACTGAAATGTTCACCAGGCTCTTGTAGCTGCAAACAGATTAAACAAGCCGTTTACCATCCCCTTTATACACAAACCTGACAACCATCATGGTACTACGTACTGTAGTATCATAATGTATATCAGTAATGCATGTATGCATGGATTGGGGATACCACAGTGTGTTACAATGTACTATATATGGAGAAATCATTTGTGAACTTGTTGTCTGTTCTCGATTTTGGCTTGTGGCTACTTTTGAAGGGTACAAGTTACAACATTTGATTTTTAAGCCCAAAACATGCAGACTACTACGTGAGCCTGTATTATATATGCATAGATTTTAATGCCACAACTAACAGACGAATGTTGGAAATACAAATATATAGAACGACAAAAGTGTGGTTATAGGGACGCGATGGTAAAAAATCGTTTAGGTTTGAACTGTACCACGCGGCACGACAAACTGGCGCAATACGTATCATGTGTCGTTCTATGATTATTGCACACCCAAATACTGTAGCTTGTAATATACTAAAATTTCGATTGATATTGCTTCATCTGAACCTTTCTTTACTAAATCCTCATTGGCAAGCAGTTCTCGTAGGAAATGTTCATATAATAGTTCAAACTTATTATCCGCACATTTCTCAACAATTAAAATAATTTGCACTTCTATTATTTTTTTTTTTTCTGCCCGTCGTCTGCTTATGTATGATGAACACTACCCTAAATTAACCACAGTCAAGTATAGTATAAAATTTCCCAAAACCTGTTATTCATCAACATTTTGTTCAACGACATTTTGCCAGTTTGTCAAATATCTGCCACTTGATTTTTGTGTTATCCGTCTTCATCCGCAATTCGGTCCGAGACAATCAATCAATCAATCGACTGTTTACTGGGCCACTTAAAATTATCGGTGGTGAAAAATAATAAATTTCAAATATCGATATCTGATCACTTTGAGCTTTAATGGGTGGGTTCCTCGACTCGAATCAAACATTTTTACCCCCCCCCCCCCGAAGCCAAGGAAATAGTAATTTGGGAGCGTTAATTAGGATTATGCATCTTTAAACAATGTGCATATAGTTTTTGTCCCCTGAAATTTTCGAAGGACTATTGTAATCAGCCGCGTCCGTCCGTGCGTCCGACTAGCCGTTCGTCCGTCCGGAGTTATAACTCCAGTAATGATCATCCGATTTGATTGAATCTTGGCATGTAGGTGTCTCAACCAAGAACACAGGTGCTCTGCAATTCCGATGTTCTTTTATGGAGTTATTTCCCTTTATTCAACATTTTGTTTTACTTAGAAAATTTATCACTTTTTCGGTTTCCGGATGATATCTCAAGTTTGGATCCTTTAATTGCAAATACCGTTTTTATGTGGATCAGTCATATCAAGATATAGGTTGAGTTCTAATTTGAGTTTTTCCTGGAGTTATGGACTTTTTCGACTTAGAAAATTCAATTTTGCTTCTTTTTTCTTTGGTTTCCGGATTATAACTCAAGTTTGGACTGTTCAATTGAAAATTCCGTTTTTTTGTGAGTCATTGATATCAAAATACAGGTCAAGTTCGAATTTGAGTTTGATCCGATGATTTTTCTCAGAGTTATGGGCTTTTCGACTTAGAAAAATTCAATTTTTCCTTGTTTTGTCTTTGTTTTCCGGATGATATTTGGATTGTTTAATTGGAAATTCTGTTTTTTTGTGGGTCGTTCATATCAAAATACAGGTCAAATTCGAATTTGTGTTTGATCCCATGATTTTTCCCAGAGTTATGGGCCTTTCGACTTTGAAAAACATTTTTTATAATTTTCTGTATGAGGGTACCTTCATGGTGTAATCAACTCCTCCTACAGTTTTGATCGTAGATATTTGAAACTTCAGAGTATTGTTATACCCACATATTGGAGATGTGCAGCATGTATATAGATGACGGAAAAATTATTTCTTTACGGAATTATTAACCCTTTCGACTTAGAACATTTCAACATTTGTTTTTATTTCTTTAACAAAGCGGCGTCGACTTGCCACGTTTTCGGGGGACACTGTGGTCGGCCGACCTTTTATTTATATAAGGGACCGGAACTAATAGCCGGTCAGACTCGTTTTGATTTGATTTGATTTATTATCCAAGAAAAAGACACATTTTTTACTGAACCTTTTGGAATATTCTGTATTTTGCCTTATTTCGCACAAATGAATAAATGGGTATGCAAAAATGGGTATTATATGAGGGGGGTCTTTCTTTACTTGGGGTGTTAATTAAAGTAATGTGAAACACTCCGGTAGGGCGATCAAATATAAATGGAGAATAATATTGTTGAAAGTAGTAATTTTTACAAATATTATATCCAAATTGACAACACACACCGTCATTCTTATCTACTAATTAAATGCATTAACTCTCGATGGCGAAATGGTTTTCGTTAGTTTATCGCCGATAGATGCGTCCCGAATCGAGTAGTAAATATTTACAATTGAGCGTAGTTCAGACGATGTTTTCTATAGAGTGGTACGGTCGATTTGCTTCAAATTTTCGGCGATGTTAGTAGAATGCTACATTCCCTCAGTTGGCATAGCGCCTGGTTACTAACTGATCAGTTCCACGCACCCGAACAAGTACATAATATGCCTTTAAGTCATGTGACCAGTCCATACACATGACCGAAATGTGAGATTCTTCCAACGCAGAGAGTGACGATGGATAACAATACAGCCTCAAAGGAATGGGTGCTATGGGATTTACACGTGGTTTGAAATCCAGATACGATTTTGCTGGTCGCCGACCCTTGAGTGAGAAATCAGGATGTAGGGTCACTGAACAACAATGCTCATTTTGTGTCTCAAAATAAACGTAAATCGGGACAATTCCGGACAAAGATTTCCTTTCGTAAACTGTCTCTGTGGACAAACAACTGGTTTCCGCGGAAATGTAATGACTGATGTAGTCGGAGATTCCCACTCCAGATTTCGTGGGTTGTAGGGTACGGATTCTCCGACATAATTACGGAAATTATCGAGCAACAATTTTGTATTAGTTGATAAGCAAGTCTGGGATAAGATAGTAAAGAGCGGAAATGCGTTTTTCTTGTTCGAAGTGACATATGCTAGCGATTAAGGCCCGTATCGCGTATGTGATATAGCCGCGAATGATTTGATCGATTGAACCCACCAGACGGTAGCGACACGAAATGGTTCGAGAGATATCACAACGTGCTTATTCCGTACACCGATCTCTATCTTTGTTGCGTTAAGTGTCATTCCCCTCTATATTTATGCATATCCCCATAGTTTCCGGGCGATGTGAGCCACGGGGGAACAGCTCTGCAAATAAAGACACTAAAACGTCAGGCATATATTGGGAAACACAGAGATTGCAATCGAGTAGATAAATTTACACAACTCGCTGCAAGCAAATCTCCCAGCAATTTCAAAATGGAATTCTATCCGCGACCAGAAGAGGGTATCCTGTATCGATCCAGCCATCGGCTGCTTCCAATATGTTCTTTTTCATAAAACAAGTAGTCTAGTTTCCACCTCAAGGCATGCCGTCAGCTGCAGCACTCGTGAGCTTTCATAATATTGATATGAGGCATTGGGGTCATAAAAGGCTTCCGGTTTCTAGGAAGAATACATAGGCAGGCTAGCACATGCTTTATGTGGACTTTTACAAATTGCGCTGCACCAATTGACATCGCGAGATCAGGACTCCACCAGCACACGCGAGATATGGACTCCACCAACACACGCGAGCTCTGGACTCCACCAGCACGGGCTAGATCTGGACTCCACCAGTACACGCGAGATCTGGACTCTTACAAGTACTGTCGATATCTGGACTCGGCCAACACACGCAAGATATGGACTCCACCAGCACACGCGAGATCTGGACTCCACCTGTACACGCGAGATCTAGATTCCGCCTGTACACGCGAGATCTAGACTCCACCAGTACACGCGAGATCTGGACTCCACTAGTACACGCGAGATCTAGACTCCACCAGTACACGCGAGATCTGGACTCCACTAGTACATACGAGATATGGACTCCCACCAGCACACGCGTGATATGGACTCCATCAGCATACGAGAGATCTGTTGCTATGAATCAATGGAGTCGTGTAAGGTTTCCGGTTTCTATAGGAAAAATATAGGCAGGCTCTCGTGCATTGGATTCACCTTTACAACTTGCGCTGCACCAGTCCCAAACGTTAACTCCCCTATATATATAGATGAAGCCACAATGTGGAGCAAACAACGCTTTCGTCTCGTTTCTACCGAGCCCTGCTACCTTTAGACGTGGGAATTCCCTTTAAATATATCTACTCTGGTTATTGTAAATATTAATCCGCATGCATGCCTATTAAGTAGCAGTTATTTCCCCAATTTCTCACAAACGACTAACTAAATTGTGGTCATTACTGCCCCATTTATAACTCCTATTATATCTGAATCGGACAGAGGTAGCAAGACTCTTATAACAGATTGCACAAATACTAGTAATGTTCACAATTTGAGTGGAATCGACCCGTGGCAGATATGTAACGGGAATGCGCAGCATTGGGAGATAACCGCTGTAAGATTGCTTGTGAAGAACAAGATTACTTCTTACATCAGCCCAACTTGCTGACACTCTGTTTGCCCAATTTGTAAAAATAATAGCACCTCGAGGTTCATACAGTTTACCTGTTTTTGTTTTTTCGCGGTCAAACCACATCACTCGTGGTCCGCATACAACTTGATTAAAGGCGCGTTCACATGGATCTGCAAGAAAATACCTGCAAGAAAATACCACGTATATTTTTTTGCTGCAAACATTAAAGACGCGAGAGCGTGGTCTGGTCACCAGTGGTGTTATTAGTGTTGATCACAATGTGATGTTCACTTGGTTTTCTCTGCAGGGCAAACAATCTACACATCATTTGGAAACGGGCAAATCAAATTCGAACAAAATGGGACCAAAAAACACAACGTAGACAACCAGGACAGCTAGCCTTTAAATGCAAACCGTACACGTGGCCGAATATACGCTACTAGTATAGGACTAGTAGGCTGTTCATTTCATTGTGGTCAATTTCTGGGACTTAGTTTGACTACATATTTTCAGACACCCATTCTTTTTTTTATTAGTTTGTCCATGCTACTAAATCAATTGATTCCCAGTCCGAATTACCAACGTGTCTTTAAAAATCGTTTGATCCCTCTCATGGAAGTGTCGACATTTGGGGGTTTGTTGGAACTTTTCGAACAATTTGAATAATTTACGTTGAAACCAAATTGGGGGGGGGGGGTGGGGTGTGAATGTAATTTACTATAGTTGGTGAATTTGGTTTGATTTGAGGTTGGTTCAGGGTGAGGGTATAGCACACCAGCACGTTCCATGACGGCCACATACATATGTACATACAAAGTGAATCAATGCTCTGAAAATAAATGGATTTGGGAAGCGAGTTGTTGGAATGGACCAGCCAATACGCCAAGGATTTTATAGCAAACAATATGTAATCGGGGTTCGGGATTAGATTGCTAGTGGCATCTAATCGCGAACACAGGTGGCACGTGATGTTCGATTGAATATCAGAATGTAGGGTATCATATAATCCCATATCCCATACTATGTCAAATATAGCGAATTATCGAAATATGAAATGCAACTAAAAAGCGAAATAAGAAAATACAGCGAAATAGCGGAATAAAAAATGCAGCGAAATGGCGAAATATAGAAATAGGAAATTATTTTTATTAACTAAATAACGGAAATATTTGAAGAAGTGTTTTAAAGAGCGTAACTCAAACCTCACCCAGACCCACACACCCAATAGAAGAATTTGACATATATTTCACCAGAGTTGATCTATTGTGGTGTTGCAATTTCTCATACAAATCGCCGTTATTTAGTGAAGGTACATTCTTTATAGAGTTATTACCCTTCAGATTAAATATGATAATCAATAAAAACCACGCGTGTCCCCTGTGGTCGCGATTATATACCAATAGCCATCTAATCGTAAACCCCGATTAGTTATCTTTTGGTAGACAAGTGTGTGCGCGTTAGGTGAATGGACGATAACATGCTCATTGGTGGTCATGACCCGATCGTGTGAACGCTTGCGCGCGTACCGTTTGCGGGATTTTTTTTAACCATTTCTAAACTAAATGGATTATCTCACTCGGTCATAATACTGTTACTATATACATTGGAATGGTATATTATTCATTTGAAAAGATGTTAAGGATATAAGAGCAGACGAAATGATAATTCAACTGTAGAAGATTTCATATTAATTGGTGGGAAATGTTGAAATAATAAGTTCACGTTTGTTGTACTTATTATCTAAACATTTCCTAAGGGAACTATATATACTCGTTAATAAGCTTAGTATAGAAACGGTTATTGGTTACCGATGAGCACTAATCAAGATGAACAGGGATCAGCAACTGGCGTTAAAATATCTCTACCTTATCTCAATCGGATTTTTCTCGTATTATTATTTTCCATTGGTCAACCTGAAATTTTCTTGCAGCTCCATGTGTACGCGCCCTGAGTGGTCATGCCAATTTGCTATGTTGGCGGGTCTGGCTGATTTTTAGAGAATGAACTGTGTTCTTATTTTATAGGGCTAATCCGAACGTAGGAAAACCGTCATAAGTATAACAAATTTAATGGCATATATATTTTTTAAATAGTTTAATAATGTCTGTGTTGGTTTTTGCAAAGTGGCCATAATCAAGATGAATTTTCCGATCGTTTTGCCCAAACAAGAATAACCACTTAATTTATTAAACTATTTTTACAACATGATAATTATAATTTGAGGAAGATAACGGTATATTTATTATCCATCACCTCACCATCATTATGGCTAAATCAGCAGGAACTAACATGATATAATTATAGCAGGACCACTTAACCAGGATTGGTAATACATCCTCTGGTCCAAATTCCAATGACACGATAGACTTCATCTCAATCATCCAACCCCGGGGGTGGTCATTTAAGGCTTTCGGCTCCTTGCAATCGCGACAATAGCATTTTGTCCCCCGCGTGAAGGAAACCAATTACGATAAATCAGCTCCGTTCATCATGTCTGGGACTAAATTGAATTTCCCATTGCATGTCATAACGTTTGTATCCTGCTGTGTACTTCGAATGGTCTCGTTTTATGTGCTCCTTTTGGTAGTGAAATGAAAAGAACATCCATGATATATATCATATTCTCTATTGAATTCTCGCTGCACATCCAATTCAATTTTCGCATGAGAGCAAACGGAAAATGTGGCTCACGAATTATAGATTGGCAAAAAAATGTATAAATGACAACCGATTTTATATCCATTATGATGTATGTTCTTGTTTTATTACATGCTAATATCACAGTTGTTCAGTCTGGTCTCGCGTTCTGTGATTTAACCCCGTTATCAGACGCGTGCCATGGATGGTAACTGTCGCCGTTTTTGGTGGGTGTCTTACCCCCCCCCCCCCCCCCCCCAATCATAAGCAAAATTTAGAAATCAGATAGAAAATTCACACATGAAACAACAAATGAGGGAAAAGAAGACGGATATGTTCTCACATTTTAATCATCCAACTAACAGTCATATTATATTATATACATATTAATAACCAATACACGAGGGCGTGGAGGAAATTCATTTGCGGTTCGACAGCGGCCACTCTCGACACCTCATGGCTCGTATTCACCAACTGCGTTTATATTAAGTCCAGGAAGTTATACCGGGCGAGGCTCAATAGGAAGCTATCTGTGGTCGTCGATCGGAGATACATGTACATCGCCGCTGGATATAGGATTGTAACGTGGGTCGGGTAGTGTAATAAGTTCTGGGTAGCGTGGAAAATATCTTGCCCCGAACCTAAACCCTGCAGGAAATGTATATGTGGATTATTGGGTCCTGATCTGTTGAATAATATGTGGCATGACCTTTATTGGGAGCACCGAAACCCTCGTAGGACTGTCAATATGGGCCCACAGAGTATTCCCCAATAATCACAGACAAACTATTGTACAATGATATTATTTATTGAAACAATCTGCAAGTTTCCATAAAATGATTCCAGAATAAAGTGAAATACTATCTTATCAAATATCTCTTTTGTCTCTTTCAGGTGCGAATGGGCTAAACTGCCACCAAACAAATGCCAAAGTATGACCAAATGCTAGCTATATTGCATAATTCAATTAATTAGGCAATTAAACTGAATTACTCAATTTAATAACCCACAGCCAACTCCGAAAAACCCGAAACTCTTGACAAAATGCCCAATGATATATGATACCCCATGTATTACTTCAACTATTAAGAGCAATATCAATTGGGGTTTTATTGTCACCCAAATTATTTAAACCCATTATGCTTTAAATTTAATATTCTGATAAGTTGCTCCTTGTAAAATTTCATTTTTCAGCTACTGAGATAAAACATGATGCAATGAAGACACACGTATAAATTGTGTAGCCATATGATGTGCCAGTTAACTGCATTGTCAGTTATATCAGAAGAAACTTGATTGAGAGAGAAGCGAATGAACTTCCCGAATTAGCTGAAGTATTGGGTGTCTCTTCGGTCTATCTCTGATAGTAAATAGATTTTATGACAATTAAACACAGTCACATGTGTTGGGAGTGCATAGGAATACCAGCATAAATTGCTAACCCTTTCAGTGCCAGGGGCCGATCTCATCGGCCCTAATTTACGGTATGTAACATCAACCCTAAAAAAAAATAAAAAAAAATAAAATATATTTTTTAAAGCGAATTTAAAAACAAACTGGATAAAACCTTAGGGGTATGTTATAACTCAAAGCTATCACCAAGTATTCATAGTAATAATTTTGATGCCCATGAAAAACGTAAGGTTCCCTGGCACTAAACCTACAAAATAAGTCTGTTAAAGAATATAAGAAAAAATTATTAAAATTGTAAAAAATAATAACAAATGATGAAAAATTGTTAGGCCAATGCATTCTCTTATATATGCGAGGCGACCTATGGTCGACTCGCATATATAAGAGAATGTATTGGTACAGGGTATATGGGTTGATACACAAATCGGACTTGGCACTGAAAGGGTTAATGACCCCCTATTCCCCCAATTTATTTTCATTACTTGTCCTTGGTGAAGGTAGACACCCACCCCTTTTATACCCCCACACTGGCACAAAAGCTTGTGTGTTGATGAAAGCTGAACCAAGTTGGACCATTATAGATCTTTTTCATAAATATTAAATTAGAGATTCACACCGAAAAGTGCGCCAGAAAGTCGAACTTGATTGCTATCATTTTGTATTACATGATCCGACCCTTATTCCATTCATTAACCCTTTCAGTGCCAAGTCCGATTTTTGTATCAACCCATATACCCTGTGCCAATGCATTCTCTTATATATGCGAGTCGACCATATGTCGCCTCGCATATATAAGAGAATGCATTGGCTTAACAATTTTTCATCATTTGTTATTATTTTTTACAATTTTGTAGAAGTTTAATATTTTTTTCTTATATTCTTTAACAGACTTATTTTGTAGGTTTAGTGCCAGGGAATCTTACGTTTTTCATGGGCATCAAAATTATTACTATGAATACTTAGTGATAGTTTTGAGATATAACATGCCCCTAAGGTTTTATCCAGTTAGTTTTTAAATTTGCTATAGCATGCTCTAAAGCATACCCCAAAAAAAATTCCACCCCCCAAAAAAAACAACTTTTTTTTTTATTTTTTAGGGCCCATTTTACAGACAGTAGATTAGGGCCGATGAGATCGGCCCCTGGCACTGAAAGGGTTAAACCCATTCTATAATAATGATATGCAACGGTCATTGCATAACAGGAAATAGTGTCAGGTGAAGAAACATGTATTATTGTTGCGCAAACGTGATTCGGAATAGGGGGATGAGGAATGGATTGGAATCGGTGTCTGTGACTCATATTGATATAGTTTGAAAATTTATTTCATCAAAAGTACGCCATTAAATACGTCAACGAGTCTTATTTATCTAGAGACTATTTCTTTACGCAGACAAACAACGCATAATTAAGTGAAACGTTATCACACGCCTTATAGAAGCCAATGTTAGTCTCGCGTCCAAGTATTGATTTAAGTATGTTTTATGGAGGTTTTGGATCAAGTAATAAATATAATCTATAACAGTTTTCTCGTCCCCAGTTTGTAGGGAAATTTACAAAACTCGTCCGGTTCGCTATTTGTAAATCCTCTATATATATGGAATGTCACGCACAATGAAACAATGCCCACCAAATGGTAGCACGTGAGATATCGGTCACCCCTCCCCAATAACCAGTCTACACTTCCATTTGGTTTAGCAGAGTTTGCAAATAACATGGGCTGTATGGCAAAAGTATACACACATCATAAATGTCTCCTCGTACGTTGAATATTTTGCGCAAAATAGCTTTAGATATGGAATTACAGTGAAGTAAATTGTATAATGGTGATATTAGGCAAATCGTAAATGGCCCAGAAATCAGGGGGCATAGATTCAGTTTACTCGAGCATGATCACCTATGTTGGTTCAAATTATGCCTCTTCAACAACCTAAAATACCCTGTGCCAATGCATTCTCTTATATATGCGAGTCGACCATAGGTCGCCTCGCATATATAAGAGAATGCATTGGCCTAACAATTTTTTATCATTTTTTTTAAATAAATGTTTCTTACAATTTTTAGGACATAAAATAACAAACATCCATTACCCTGCAGGGAGCCCCACACATATATATATAAGCATATAGAAGAGTGTCGTCTGCTCATGTTTGTATGGGGCTCTGTATGGGTGAAATTATAAAATTGTTAAAGAATACAAGAAAAAATTATTAAAATTGTAATAAATTGTTAGGCCAATGCATCTTCTTATATATGCGAGGCGACCTATGGTCGACTCGCATATATAAGAGAATGCATTGGCACAGGGCGGTTCTGTTGTGTAAAGGGTTAAAGATAAATGTGAAAATAATTAAACTTTCGCCGTTTGCAATTCCTGAAAATCAATTTTTAATGCAGATGACACATTTGTGGTGCTAAAAATTTGCCCACCATCTAGAACCACTGTTTTGCAGAAAATGGTCCTACTTATTATGGGTGGGGTCAAGGTCACTTGCACTTGTTCTTCTAAAATTACACACAAATTCATTTCCAACCTTGTCTCAATATACCTATATACCACGTTAATGGTGCCAGAAACGACTGGAGGTTAATACTTATAAAATTATCCCTATACTGATCATTCGAAATTGTGGATTGCTACATAAAAGCTACCCGAATAGCAACCCGATGGAAAAACAAACCCTAAACACAACCCGATGCATGGGAACCGAATACCTTAGTAACCGCGTGTAAACCTGACCGGAAGTTAGGCGAGAAACATGCATAACGAAAACATGAATAAATTAATGAAAATATGAGCAAATATATTTTGCCGATAAAATACGTCAATTCAATAAACAATTAGTAGTAATTGAATGATAATGGGATGAGTATACAGATTATGATGATTATTGTGTCAATAATATCGACGACACTATGTCGTAAACACTAGCGAAGATACATTGTTCGTTCAGCCACTACCAAATAAACTATTCGGTTTATAATATAAACCCATTTGG
The DNA here is from genome assembly GCA_032622095.1 of Siphonodentalium dalli. Taxonomy (NCBI): domain Eukaryota; kingdom Metazoa; phylum Mollusca; class Scaphopoda; order Gadilida; family Siphonodentaliidae; genus Siphonodentalium; species Siphonodentalium dalli. Next base: position 197,308,360 of record CP136065.1, on the reverse strand, counting down.
ATCCCATCTGGGTTTTTATATATAGTCCAAGTTTAAACATGTACCAGACAAGGCTCAACGCGAAGCTATCTGTGGTCGTCGATCAGATAGACAATCAAGGGGATTTGACGATTGTCTTTTAGATTGACCACAATTGTTGATCGCCTTCGCATATAACAGTATAGCTGATTGGTTCATTTTAATTGTGGGCAGCGTTTTGTGTAATATATAACGTTCACATTCTTGAACACACATAGACGAGAAGTATCCACCAGCCCAATTATATCTTCAGCACTCATTCCAGCCCAATTATATCTTCAGCACTCATTCCGCCAAAATATTCAGCCTGAGTCTATTCCTCTATATTTACGGATTGTATCCAGTGATTATGTTAGTCGTGAGACGGTGTCGATTGGTAAATTGGTTCAAATACTAGCCTGAGTTTAGTGTGCCTGTAATTTGCAGAATGAGGTCACCAGAGTGTGAATTTAGTGACGCTATCCAGCATAACGGGTTAGCATCACCAAATGCACTCTCCCTCTGGGGACCCCATTCTGCATGGCCTCATCTGCTATGGGAGAAATAGATTCAGATTGAAGTCCCAAATGGTGAATATTGTGATGTACACCTATTGGGAACCTCAATTCGGCAATATGTCGTCTGCCAATTTGGGGATATAGAGAAACTAAACTAAAAAAGAAATACAATCTATGAGAAGAAGTTTAAATTTGATAGTATAGAAACTTTCCAGAGAAGATGAGGCCTAAGCAGAATGAGGTCCCCAGAGGGTGAATTTAGTTATGCTAGCCCGCTATGCGGGATATCGTCACTAAATTCACCCTCTGGCGACCTCATTCTGCAAATAACAGGCACACTAAACTCAGGCTTGTTCAAATCGATCGACGATATATAGTGTGTGCTCACTGTGCTGCCAAAGCGAAGGTATCGTCTATGTTCAGCCGCTACCAAATAAATAACCCCACGGCAGTTGGTGAATAGGCTCAGTTATTCATCGTTGAAATCTTACACTAGACTCCACCTTGTTTGTCTTAATCATTTCAGACCAGACGTCACCCTCATACAAGAGTCAACTGTGATATTCAGCCATCATTTGCTCAAGAAAATCCAAGGTAAGATAACAGAAAATCTAAATTTTGTCACCTTGCAGTCGAAAGGACGAGCAAATACTTTCCCGCCACGGATTCACTTTGCGTCAAAACGTCGCACCTCTACCTCAAGCAGAACCTTGTGTTAACCCTTTCATAACGGGAGGTGCGCTGGTGCAGCATTGAAGACCCTGTGTCAGTGCATTCTCTTATAGTTGCGAGTCTCCCATAGGGAGCCTCGGATATATAAGAGAATGCACTGGCTTACTAGATAACGTTAAATATTGTTAGGCCAATGCATTCTCTTATATATGCGAGCCGCCCTATGTGCGACTCGCATATATTAGAGAATGCATTGGCACAGGTTTTTCTTTAAAAAATCAGGAAGCTCCAGTCATCAAAGGGTTAAGCATAAGACATTTTGCTTTTACTTTCTTATTAATCTACAAATGAAAAATGGCGAGATGTGTCCTTTTAAAACAAACACGTTTTATCTTGACAACAGATGCAACGAAATATAGCTCTGGCAAAAACTCGTAGCAACAATTTTTGCGTGTGAACTCGCAGCATATTAGGTCGGCCAGTGATAAAGTTAATTATTCACAAAGGCTGTGTTTTTGTCTCTTTTCAGACAGTAATTACACGTTGTAAACAGTAGCCAAATCAAAATAAATAAGTTTTCTGTCTCTCCTGAAAAATGACAAAAATCGACTTAATATGTTAGTTATATTATTTTGTGACATTCTCTGGTCATTATAATGTGTTGAACCTTGACGACCTTGCTGCTTCCGTGGTGTAATTTTGAACAAGAGAGTTTCATAGTGTTGATATAATTTACGTACGCCAGATAAGCTCATACTATAAACTACGGCTATCATAGATCACTATTATCATCCACTTTGATACCAAGGCTCTATCCACGTGTGTGTATATTACCGCAATCTGACATTGTACCAAGCCGAGAGTCCGAGACATATGATAAACCCAACTAGAAGCAACAACGGCTCAGTTTGTATGGCTTTAAAATTAAAGTTGACCACCCACAGTATTGTCATTAATATTCCAAAATCAAAGACTGGTGATTTTGTCAGAGGATTAAGTTTGACGTGCCTTATATATGATACACGTCATATGTTGCTCTATCGTGGCTGGGGAGGAACACTCAATTGACAGTAGAGACCTTTCGCAAAACTCACGTTTACGATTACGGATACGGATAGGGTATTACGTCACCAACCTTTGTGTACTTTCTAATCGTTCTCGTATTTTACTATCCGTAATGACGGTTACGATTTCATGGTTTCTAATAAGCTCAAATAACACCTGAAATTTATTTTCTGCAATATATCACTTTACTCCGTTCGAGACTGTATATGTATATCATGTAAACCATCCAGTTGTATTGAGCTACGACCTCGATATGCTGTTTAGATTGTCAATCACTGTACTCGTCGTCGTGAATCACGAGCTTCCCGCGAAATAAGATCGCTATTCACAACGGATAGCCATCGCTGGCTGCGACAGAAAACTTTACAGTAAGACGAGTGCACTATGAAACCAGTCGCCAAAAATACAGTATATAGTGTGCGATGCATGAGGAGTTTTGAGTGATTATTATGTGCAAGATAGTACACAATATATAGTGAAATTCAACAATTATTTAATTCAACAACCCATGGTGGTGTCCTAACGTGTATAGTTATATAATGCCTCAGGAGAGCCCAAATAATGACATAACCCTATTAATGAATAGTGAAAGATTTTGTGTTCTCTTTCCCGAATTGAATAGTTCATTCAATTTAATAATATTCGGTTTTCGGTAGAAGTTGGGTTTTATATATCTCTCTCGTAGAGTCTGTAATGTAGGGCATTTTAAAATTACATGGAATTCATAACCGATTTTAAAATTACATGGAATTCATAACCGAGTTCTAAGTTACATAAAGTACTCTGTCTGAGTAATCTGAACATACCCTGGATCCCGATTCAACTGGTAAGTAGTGATTTCTGCTCCTGAACAGTAACTAAAAGAATATTTGGCACACCCACCGACATCACCAGAGCTCATCAGTCTCTGTCAGGTTTGTTCTTTGCATTTATTTTTAATTTAAAAAACACGCACAAATGCGGCATTTAAATGTATTCAATCCGATTAGATGTCCCCATTACATCAGATTCCAACAGCATTTTTTTTTTAAATGCCGCTTCTGTTATCAGAATCGAGTAATTGCTCAAAATTAATGCTAACCACAGTCAACTATATTATAAAATTGCCCAAAACCTGTTATTTATCAACATATTGTTCAACGAAATTTTGCCGGTTTGTCAAATATCTGACAAAAAAGCAACTTGATGCACATCGCTTCTACCGTGTCGACTTTGTTTCCATTTGGTAGTAACAAATCAGAAGTGATGCACATCAGCGAGCTCACCAACCTTATGTCGGATTTCCTAAACCCAAACAGGTGAAGCCGAAATCGCATTGAAATCAACTCGCGGACTTGAAGGGGCTTGAACGATGGCGTCGTGGTTGGTGTGAGGTCAAAATTCGGGAACCCCTCTTCCCCATCAGCATAACGTCTATCTGGTCATCCATGCCAACACCGAATTGAATTTCCACCACATATGACCTGGCATTTATACCTGTATTTCCACAATATATCACGAGAATCCCGGGTGGTATGTTGTGACTGGTCGAATTATTGACAATATTAACAGGTCATGATTATCGCATTGTTGCAAATGAGACGATAAGTGAAGTATTAAGGGACTGTATACCAAACACACGCTTTGAGTTGTAAAAGTGGTACGAAATAATGATCGTACGTGTTCGTCAAAACTCTTACGCGTATTCGTTTTGCGAAAGGACTGTTTGGTCACACGGATAGACTTACGACTACGAATAGCTATCCGTATTCGTAATCGTAAACGTGAGGATGCGAAAGGTCTCTAGTTTATCATAACGAACTACGACAGATAGTAATTACGAATAGGGCACTACGTCACTATAATTTGCGTTCTTTCTTTCCGTTGTCTTTTTGCCATATCCGTAGTTACGATTATGGTTTCAAGAGGTGATATCGAAGTATGGGCATGCGAGCTTTGTGTGCAAACATCGAGACTACCATTGACTATGACCTGATAACAACATAATTAAGTACAATCTAATCACAATATTGTCTCACAAAATGACACGTAGTCGACAATTCTGCGAAAAGGTTTATGGGCCGTACGAAACAATTACGACATTTACTATAATAGTCCGTGGACCAAACCAGATCTTTTTTGAGTTGGCTGCACATCCTCCTCCAACACAGGATTTTATATATCAAATTAAAGGTAATCATATGACGCATCCGATTTTGCTTGTTGTCCATTTCAGAACGTCTCGAAAATAGATTTTTCAGGGAAGACAACTGTTACCCCTAAACTAAAATTTAAATTTCCTCGAGTGCAATTGTCAGAGCATAAACAAAATATTACGGTTATAAACTGACATATTTATCGTTTATATTAATTAGAAATGATCATAGAATGACACGAGATACAACACTGAACCAATTTATGAGCTAGTTAGAAAAATTGCGATAAATATTTCGAAATTGCGAAAAATTACTTGGATTTTGAAAATGAAGTGTCACATATAATTAGCTATAACTTGTGAACCACACGGGGTAATCCGCAACATGGCTCAAAGATTGTCCCTAATGACCTATTCGCAATTCTTATCTGTCGTATATAGTTAATTATGGGAAAGCAGTCCAATGAACTCTATCACTTGTAGTCCAACCCACTGTTGCCCAATTCTTAAACTAGTGTGTCTGTTATTTGCAGAATGAGGTATCCAGAGGGTGAATTTAGTGACGCTATCGTCAACAAATTCACCCTCTAAGAACCTCATTCTGCTGAGGCATCAACTGCTATGGAGAACTAGGATCAGATTGAAGTTCCCCAGTTTAAGTTGGTGATGTTCATACATCAGCCACCTTGATTATGAATTTTATCTTCTGCAAATTAGGGGACATAGAAACTGATCAGAAGGGAAAAAGTAACTGCACAATGTTAACAGTTACTTCCCCAGAAGTTAAGGCCTAAGAAGAATAATGTCCACAGATGGAGAATTATAGTGATGCTAGACCGCTTTGCGGGATAGCGTCACTATAAATCCACCATGAAGGGACCTCATCCTATAAATGACAGACACACTATTTCAAGGTTTGTAGTTGCCACATAAATTCACCGTAATTTGAAATATATCGTATATGAAATATTATTATATAAATGTGGTACAATAAACTTGTTTGAACAATATTCCTTTGTGGTTTACTTTCCAGAACTCGTCTCTACAGCGATGATCCGCCATCTTATGACGTAGTGGTGAACTATGGAGTTGTGTCCAATCCATTCGCTGATTGGTCATTTTCAGCCAACCAAAGTATGGATGATGTATTAGAGTCGCAAATAGAAATGTGCAGCGAAGCTCCGCCTTCTTATAACGATTACATACGTTCATCAAACACACAAATCACGTCCGTGTGACATCATATTCATCGGTGATAGGAGAGATGTCGTTTGTAAATATAACTATACCAGTATAATTCATTCTTGTTGGGCGCCAAATTCGAACACATAATTGTTTTTTCGCTATATCATATAATGCTGCTATCGGCCTGGCGTTGGTGAAAAACAACTGATTGCAAGATCTGATTTCTAAAATATGGTAAGATAAAACGTAATTCGTCTGCCATCCGCACGAAGTATATTTATATTGAACAATTAAGTCACTTCGGCGTGCGACAGAGCTTCAATAAATGTGTATTCGTCATTAAAATATCAAGAAAATCACAACTGTCTCGAGTCTTCTATTCGCGTTTCGCCCCACCTCTGATTGTTTGAGCCCGAACAATTACCGGTAAATGCTAACATTTGGTTGTTTGTCCATTGGGGAGACCATTCTCACATGTTTATTTAGAATAGGTGTATAGATTGCGCATGGTATATATCCGTGCGGAGTTCTATGTCGGACAGACGAGAAATTCTCTTGTTGAAAGAATGCGAATCCACCTCCAACAAACCAGAGAACCAGAATTACGGATGATTCCGTTGAGTCAACATCTGGACGAATGTGGTGGTGGATCCTTTCGGATTTTCCCTATATACAAGATGATGGAAGTCGATACTTTCAAGCGGTTACAGATGGAACAGAAATTTCGAGATAAATTACATCCGAAACTAAACTCCATCTTATAATCGCGACGTCACATGCCTACCTCCCGGAAGGGACGTCACAGTGGAAATAATTAGAAATAATTGAAATGGCGCAAACCTGATGATCGGCAAAAGCCGTGAAACCTTCTAATTATGAATATTTACTGTGTAATTTGCGAATAGATGGATATCTTGCCAATTCGCACTGTGATTTTCGGCTTATAACTCGTTGGCATAACCAATATAATTGTCAACGAGGATTCGATATGTAAATATTACAACACATATATCACGGAAGACACTGTTGTTCGGTGGTGTCTCGTGAAGGGCGCTGGAGCTACCTGCGAGTATTTGCTCATTATGTGTGTGGGGAAAAAAAACATTATACTAAATCATGTCGCAAAGACGAAGGTCAGTGTTATACAACAAAGTTTAGCTCCTACTATGTAAGATTTTCATTGGATATTTTATTATTACAACATAGACCTAGGCCCTATAAGTGATGACCGAGTAAGGAATCAACCTGTAACTATACATGTATAATAGGTTTACACTCTGCTAGTATAATTATATATAAACGCCCGGACACACACTCACAATATTTCTACATAACCCCCTTTATATCCTATCTGGTTTACATACGAGCATACTTGGGATAAGTCACGGGATATCAATGACATTTGGTACTATATTTGTACCCATAACGAGGACTTACAACTATGTTTTAAAGGTACTCAATCCGATCAGACGCTCCTAATTTACTATTGTTTTGGCTTCAGGGGTAAACAAATATTTGATTCGAGTCGAGGAACCCACCACACATGAAAGCTCAGAGTGATTATATATCGATGTTTGAAGTTTGCGATTTCTATTGTTTGTGGGACAGAACTTGCCGGTCAAACGGACGATCTTGCATATAAAGATGGATAACTCTAAAATCAAGTGGTTATTATTACCACTTGATTTTTAGAGTTATCCATATTTATATGCAAGAGGGTCCGTTTGACCGGCAAGTTCCCATCCACAAACAACAGAAATCGCAAACTTCAAACATCGATATCTAATCACTCTGAGCTTTGATGGGTGGGTTCCTCGACTCGAATCAAATATTTTTTACCCCAGAAGCCAAAGAAATAGTAATTTAGGGCGTCTGATCGGATTGAGTACCTTTAATTAGTTGTGTTTGCATTATTCATTCTAGTGTTATTGCCTTTTGTTTACAGTATTGGTTGTATGATGTATGATAAATGAATACGTTATAGAGTTCGCCTATATATCCAGTAGGAAATAAAAAGCTTCATATGTGTGTACATTCGACTAACAGCTCGGTGTTTAAAGGGGCACTTTGATTATTGCGATATAACCAAGATGCGGGCCCCGTTGGTTCAGAGTGCCCGGATGAAGATAATTAATCGAGTGTGCTTCTCACAGTACGAGCTAACTGCATGGCCTCCTAATAGCTATAGCCTGATACCGGAGTACGATGCGTATATCTCTTTGGAAAGCAGAGGAAATTCCTAAACGATGTACATCTGTTAGGAATTTCGTCGGCTTTTCAAAGAGACAGGCTATTTGGCCATGCGTTTGTCACAACAGACCTGTTTCTTGCGTGCATGCATAATTCGTGTTTTATTGATAGTAATGATGAAAAGAGTAATGGCTTGTATTAATCGAATAATATAAATGAAGTTAGTTTGCCGCATCGTAATCAGGATGGACTTTATTTTACCTGCAGCTACGGACTGTTCATTCTTGAAAGTGCAGCCTATACTCGTATAGAAAAACTCGAAATTATGCTTTCAAGATTCATATCAAGGCGACGTCCAGACGCGGGATGTTGGTCAGTTTCTGTGCCGAGGCTAGGGACGTACATTAGCGATGGCGGGGTTGTTGACGGGGTGTCACGCGTGCAAATATATACATGTAGTGACATTAGCACCAACCTTTACTAATAAAAATAAATTGAGTTCGTGTGTCTGTCCGGAAAAAGGCGACAAAACGACTTAACCCCTCTGAAAATGTGGACATAGGGTCATATCATACACGTAACCCGGGGATTAAGGGCGCTAATAATGTTTATGACTTTGGCTATATATAGGCGATCAAACGGAGTGGCAGATCGGCAGATTAAAAAAAAAATCGAAATGTTTTTGAATTTGGGAATAGATTTTTACAATTTGTTTTGCTTCATCCTATTTTATGGATGTTAGTGTTGAAGACTATTATAATATTTAAGGAAGGGGCAGTCCTGTCAACAAATTTGGTATTTTGAAAATAAATTGATTTTGAAGCCATTTTCACCAAGCTTGGTGTTATTTCTTTAAAATAGGGAATTTGACCCTAAAAATAATATAATAAAAAAAAATCCCGGACCCCTGTGTCTCATATATATGTACTTTTAGTATTATGACCAATTTGTGCCAGGGGCCTGTGGTAGTACTATTCATGTGTGTTTCCGAATACGTTGTTCGAATAAATAGGATTATCTTTATTTGTGGCTGAGACATGAGAAGCTGCATAATTTGATAAATAAAACGCTATTTCAGAATGCATTTTAGCTCAAGCTGCTGAACATGAAAATTCAAGTTGAGATATTGCCAATTTTCCATGGGTTGGTATCCATCGCCAGTGGTTTCCGAACATAAGTACGTCCGTCGACAATTTCCATTGGCATAGGCTACAGGTTGTAACTTTGGTCGGATCATTATGAAATTAGGCATGACTGTTGGAATTGGTAACATATAGATTGGGAACGAGTCATTTTGTGGGCCAGTCGGCAAAAACATGCATCATATATCTCAAATTTCAATCTATATAGTATACGGGCTAGATTCCGCCATGCACCGAAAGCGTCAAAATGTGCGATAGTAGCGCATGTTTCGGCGCGCCGAAAGCGACAAAACGTGCGCCGTAACGACGCACATTTTGTCGCTTTCGGCGCGTTACTAATGGCGCACTTTTTGTCGCTTTCTGCGCGTCGAAACATGCGTTAATATCGCACATTTTGTCGTTTTCGGTGGCGGCATCTAGCCCGTATACTATATATAGATTGAAATTTGAGATATATGTTTCCTAATGGCGCCGAAAGCGCCATTAGGAAATGGTCCCTAATAGTATTCCATACCAATGATATTCCAACCCGGGGATTAAGGGTGCTGATAATGTTTATAACTGTTGCTATATATAGGCGATCAAACGGACGGGCAGATCGGCAGATTTTTAAAAAATCGATCATTTTTTGGAATTTGGGAATGGATTTTTAAAACTTGTTTTGCTTTATCCCATTTTATGGATGTTAGTTTTAAAGACTATTATACTATTTAAGGAAGGGGCAGTCCTGTCAACACATTTGGTATTTTGAAAAAATTGTGATTTTGAAGCCATTTTCACCAAGCTTGGTGTTATTTCTTTAAAGTGGGGAATGTGACCCTAATAATAATATAATAACAAAAAATTCCGGACCCCCAGGGACCCCTGTGTCTGATATATATGTACTTTTAGTATTATGACCATTTTGTGCCAGGGACCGGTGGTTGTACTATTCATTTGTGTTTCCGAATACGTTGTTCGAATAAATAGGATTATCATTATTTATGACTGAGACATGAGAAGCTGCATAATTTGATATGTAAGACTCTATTTCAGCATCCATTTTAGCTCAAGCTGCTGAATATGAAAATTCAAGTTGAGATATTGCCAATTTGCCATGGTTTGGTATACCCATCGCCAATCACTGTGGTTTGCGAACATAAGTACGTCCGTCGACAATTTCCATTCGCATAGGCTACAGGTTGTATTATAACTTTGGTCGGATCATTGTGAAATTTGCCATGACTGTTGACATTGGTAACATGTAGATTGGGAACGAGTCATTTTGTGGGCCAGTCGGCAAAAACATGTATCATATATCTCAAATTTCAATCTATATAGTATACGGTCTAGATTCCGCCATGCACCGTAACGACGCACATTTGTCGCTTTCGGCGCGTTACTAATGGCACACTTTTTGTCGCTTTCGGCGCGCACCGAAAGCGCCATTAGGAAGTGGCCATAATAGTATTCCATACAATTGATATTCTAATGCAATTATTATGCTGATCGCCTCATCATTCTTTGTGTCTGGCGAATTACAATTCATGCTAATGGCAGACATTTGTATATGGCGCTATCACAACGATCATGACATTTGGAACTTATTCCCTTCCCTATATATATATTCCTTATTTTCAAAAATGGCGCTTTCGGCTGACTTGACGGCATGGGTGTGTGGCCCGCCCCAAATACCACATAGAAACACCCCGACCTCCACCCATCACCCCCCGCGGGTGGTACCACCCCGAGGGGTGAAAATTGGGTATGGACCATTTTCGAGAATGGTAAGGATTTCGACCGATTTAACGGAATGTGTGGGTGGCCCGCCCTAAATACCACCTAAAAACACTCCTAGCCACCACGTATCACCCCCGGGTGGTAGGCCTACCTCCCAACCCAAAACATATAATATATGGGAGGCCAAATTCACATTTAATAATGAATTGCCACATATTGTGCTTAAAGGGGTACTGTACACAAAGATAGGCGATTTTTTTATTTACTCCCATTGAAATAACTTTCAAGTTAGATTGTGTTCGTGTTATATGAGTTTCGTATAAACCTAATTTAGCTAAGAAAATATTGATCTTGGAAACAAAAATATTACGATTTCAAACTACGCGCCATGTGTTTGACCTTCACCGGAGAAGACGCAGCTCGCAGGAAGAACCGGAAGTTCATTGCTCACAGCTTCGATTGATGCATTCAATCTCTTCCATCGAACAATCTCACTCCCTATAAAATACTTGACTCTTTATGACTCTTGTTTCTTTCTCCCTGTTTTCCGAATCGGTTATAACGGGCCTTCTTTTGCAGGTAACATGTTTTGTTTGCAACTCAATAATGTTCGCGAACGGCCGTCGATAAAAGACACGCAGCAGATGCGATTTCAAGAACGGTAACTCGTAATGGCATAATTCTCCATTTTATGAATCCAGCCATAAATGAATTTATATTAAATAATTCAATTTTACTTTTACGATAGCCTATTACCCGGAACGTTTTCAGTAGACATCGTCGACTCAAATTAGTTATTTTATAATATAATATTCATATTAGATCGCTATTGTCACCGGGAATTTATTGAAATTGGGGTACAGTCAGGGGGGGGGGGGGTCGCGGGAAAAATTTACATATATAGGGCGAAAAAAATGTTTTTGCCCCTCTCGGGGACCCACCACCCCTCTACCTGCAATTTTTTACCTTTTTTTCCGCCCAATTTTTGGGACCCACCCCCCCCAAAATCTTACAAAAAACATAAAATATAAACCAAATCATAGCCTAGCAAAGAATTGTTCTGTTTCTTATTATTTAATACTATTCCCAGCATTTTAATAAACCTCTAAACTGCTCTAAAGGGAGATAATTCTATTAGTATAAAATGTGGAAATGCTGAATGCATGCACTTAAAAACATTGGGCATAATGCCATAAAACATAATAATTATGAGGTAATACATATCCTGATATCCTCAATAACTTCATATTCTTTTATATAACAATAATATAAGATGTTTTATAGCCAAGGCCCACTAGAAATACTGTAGTAATAGGGGTAGAACAAATTTCATCTCCCCTATTTCTGTGATATATATCTGCACATGGGTATGATGGGACCCAAGGAAAGTCACACTCACAGCAGCTCACAGTCTAAATACGTGTATGTACATGTATGTCATGTTGGTGTGCAGATTGACATATACCAATATTAGTGAAGAATTGGTAGTATTATTAACTTATTATCAGAGTATAAAGTTTAGTTTAAAGCCAGCGGAGATATCACATGGAAACCCATTATAAGAACAAGCATCCTGGATCACACTGTCCAGTTAAGAACTCTGAGAAAGTTCGCACGAAGAGAGTTGCATAGATTACCTGTGCAGTTTGATCCAGGTTAGTATGATTTATAATTAGTTTCAAGAACAAAGTTCATATTAGTCATGTTTATATTCTAGCTTTATATTGCATATGGAATAAGTTGAGACTTTAATACCAAAAGCTACTTTTATAGTTACATTGCTCTGTCCTGCTATATCCTAAATTGAATATCAAAGCAACCAATAATGAACAAGCAACTAATAATTACAATACCATATGTATTGGCAGTCAAATAACTGGAACTCCAAGATATACTACCTTACTACATGTATCTGTACAGTATGTAACTGCTTAGACTTGTGAATAATTGTGGTTGAATTAATATCACAAAAGGCTAAGCTTTCATATTGTTATCCAAATAGTATGAACTTTTTGTATGAGTTATTTTGTTTTATAGTTTTAAACCAGTGGAATATAGTGGAATTGTTATTTTTGTTTGTATCATCAAGTTTATCTTGATAACAAATAATATCCATTATGTGGATTAAGAACAGAAGATGGTAATCATTTCATAATTATGCTTATATGTAAGCATTGTCGACTGATCGTGTCTGAGCATATAATTATGTTATATCAGTAAACAAATTTGTCAAAAGTAATTGCAAAATTCATCACATAATTCATCAATATAAACTCAGCTTTATATTTTGTTCAAACCCTTAAGGGATACACATGTGTGTATATGTATAGCTATAACATACACTTTGACATCCAATTGAAAGGCTATCTTGGATATGCATATTATAAATGTTTGTTCTTGTGTTTTAATGTTTGTTATATGATTTGTTTATATATATATAATATATCTTTCATCCGTCGAAATCTGGTACATTAATTTTGACATACATCAGCATACATACACCCCTAAATGGTAGTTAGTTCTGGTTAGTATGTTTTAAATAGCCTAGTGTGTCATATGGTTGATATTAACAGATTACATGAGCACAAAAACAGTGATTTTAAGTGGAGGAAAAAATTTGCATTTTTGGTCATTTACGCATTTTTTCCGGGTCCAAATGACCCACCCACCCCCGCCCTATATATGGAATTTTTGTGTGCGACCCCCCCTGGTACAGTACCCTTTTAAGCGCAAATAGGGCATTTACGCTTAAGCGTAATTAATTACTCTTAATTGCGCTTAAGCGCAATCAATTGCGCTTAAGCGTAATTGTGACTACTATCTAACCTACCCATAAACTATTAGCATGACCTGGTGTATCACCTAGCAACACAAGATTAACATTGGGCTAATTTTGACCTGTACTCAACAGTCAAACTGTGAGTATGTGTTCAACAAGGAGAATCCCCTAATTACATATTATCAGCATCCCTCTATCCAAAGAATTGATGTCGCCTTCCCGGAACTCTAGGAATGTTTTGTATGATGTTTTTAATGTATTTTTGCACAGATTTTAGCCTTTACTATGGTAATATCCTATACATGCATGCTGTGTCACTGCATGAGGGCTTTCTTTCCTCATACAGTAATGCTCTATTTAATCGACTTCTTAACCACAGCAGAATTATGGGTAACTTTTAAGGATTTAGTCGGAAATATGGCTTGTTGCCATTCATCGAAAAGCTCTCGAGAGCTTTCCGATGAATGGCAACAAGCCATATTTCCGACTAAATCCTGAAAAGTTATCCATAATTCTGCTGTGGTTAAGGAGTCGATTAATTAGAGCATTACTGTATGGTTTACTTATTGACTTAAATCAGGGGGAAAAACCCCTATTTTCATATTATCAGCATCCCTGCAGCTGATCCCTGTCTAAAAAATGGTGTGTAATTACTGGAGCTTTGGTGTCTCAGTCCTGAAGCTCTAGTTTTTCTTATTAAATCAGCAGCTCTTGCACAAATCTATAGTATTTCCATGATCATATAGTGTGAATGTGGTGTCACCGAGGCTTGCCTCCCTCATATGGTGTGCCTGTATACTCGAAAATTTAAGAAAATCAATGTCGCCCCGACTTATACAGAAAGTAATGCTATTGCAAGTAGCCCCAACTAATATATACCGAAGATAATATAATGCTATCACGAATCGCTCCAACTAAAACAGAAGGTGAGACTATTGCGAGTCAGCCATTTTGATAAAGAAGTTGGGCTAGCTCCCTACCCATCCAAACCAATGAAACCAAGAAGTGACATGTCAATAGGAGTTAATGCTAAGTTATGGAGAAATCTATTTATTCACCAGGGGTGTTTTGTTACATATAACCATGAATTGCGCTTAAGCGCAATTAATTACGCTTAAGCGCAATGATTGCGCTTAAGCGCAATTGATTATTAAATGTGAATTTGGCCTCCCATAATAATAGCTTACTAGAGACTGGGACTCATATAATATATAATAATATATTAGTCCCAGCTACATGTAGGTAGAAATGTGAACAGTAGACATCCTGAGATACAAACAATATATATTATTGATTGTTTGATTTTCCAACCAGTATTTAGTGGGGGAATGTGTTGTTTTTAGACCAACAGCAGTATATTCTTCTACTTTTGGTCCAAAGTTTGGTCGGAATGGCTATCGGTTGAACAATTTAGGTTTAGAGGGTGTCAGGTTGGACATTTCAGTTGGAAATGTTTGAGGTACCATTTGGAAAATTCAACTGGGGGGGGGGTGCAAAGTAGTATTTCGAGAACATTTGACTTTGGTCTGGTTCAAGGTACGTACATTTGAAAATGTCAAGGTGGTCAAACCCAAGTTTCCCAACCACCCACCAATGGGGACCATCTACATGTAGCCACCTCCCCGGTTATAAGGTATAAGACACATTGGCTACATGTATGCGACTAGAGATCTCCATTGTGGGGGGGGGGTCTCCAACGATAACTTACTATTATTATCACAGCTCCCAGTTAGTGGCCAAGACATAAATGCTATTCTCTCCAGTCAATTATTTACCAGATCGACATACTTCTAAGTTAGGAATGAAATAGACAAGACAAGAGAAAAATGTAATCCTGTCCATTTTGGTCAATACATGTAGGCGATCACTACCATAAATATGGTAATATAATTTTTTGCCTCAAGGCGACATATCATATTTCTGAATGCCATGCTACATGTAACTAAATATGAAATGTTCCAGATACCATAAAATCTCTTACAGGTACCGGTACTTAATCCGATCAGAGGGTCCCCATATAATCACATTCCAACAACAACATTTTTTGAAATGACGCTTCAGTTTTCAGAATCTAATAATTGCCCAAAAATAATGAAAAGCACCATCAACTATAGTATAAAATTGCACAAAACCTGTTATTTATCAACATTTTGTTCAACGAAATTTTACCGGTTTGTCAAATATCTGACACAAAAAGCCACTTGATTTTAGAGTTATCCATCTTTGCCCGCAATTTGGTCAATGAAATTCTTCTCGATGACTTTCTATTTTGCCGGTTTGTCAAATATCTGACACAAAAGCCACTTGATTTTAGAGTTATCCATCTTTGCCCGCAATTTGGTCAATGAAATTCTTCTCGTTGACTGTCTATTGGGCCACTGTAATTAAAATAATAGATTTATAACATCGATATCTGATCACTCTGAGCTGTGGTGGGTGGGTTCCTCGACTCGAATCAAATATTTTTTACCCCCGAAGTCAAGGAAATAGTAATTTGCGACCGTTAATTCGGATTGAGTACCTTTAAGATCTAACAGCAACCATATCTCAACCCCACTACAATCTGGGACTAATATATGTTATACATGTATTAGTCCCAGCTACAATCAGTGAACCTGATGAATAATTTTAACAGCATCTGAAAATGAAAGAAACATCCCACACCTTGTCTACGATATAATGAAAGCCATAATTGTAAATCAATCAGCTCTGCGTGTACCGGTATACATGTATATGTACACATATTGGACCCACATGAATTGCTATATTCTCCATGTTAATTTAAAACGAGCGCACCACTTTAACAAACTCATTATTGAGTATTATATCAATAGCGATGTGTTTGTTAAAGTGGCAAGGTCATTTTAAATTTATACTCCTTTTAACATCAGTAGGCCTACACAATCATTCGTTGCATAACTTTCATTAAATTTTCCTAGTACTGAATATAAACAGTACTGGTACAATAACACTAGCAGTACTGGAACCGACCATACTGTAGGTGTCTGGCCTGTTTATTACCTTTTTAATTTGTTCTGATACATCAGGTACTTATAATAAATGATAGTTCATTCAGACAACATCCTCTAAGTTGCCTAATAATAGAGACAAACTAATAATAGTGATGGTGGGATTTTTTAGCTAAAATTAATAATAGTTTAAACCACAGCAATTTCACTCTATGTCTCTTAGTGATCTGATCATGGGAAGTGTTCTCCAAATATAATAACAGTGTTGACACTATCATATTATTGACACTATTATTGCACACGAGAGTACCGTTACTAGTACATGTAGATGCTAATATGAGTAAGTCATTATCAAGTCTGGCTCTTCTTGAATTCAACTATCATAGTGATATTTAACTACATGTATTATATCTTAATTGTACTACCATACACAATGTATACTGGTTCGGTATATACGTAAACTCCAGGTTTTCTCTATTTTTACTAAAACTTCATGGAATCATCCCACTTCGTAATGCACAACCACTTAAAATGTACATGTATATAACACTATAATTTTAACAGAGCAAATGAGAAGGCATCATATTCCAATATAAAAAGAATTCTACAGCTTATTACAGGAGACCTGTTCATTTAATAATGGCAGAAGTACATGTGCATGTACCGGTATGCCATTTGAAATTTGGAATGACATTATAAATAACTTCTCACCAAGATGATTTCAAAATTCTAACTACTAGTACAAGTAAATCAGTTAAATAATCAAAAATGCCAGCACCGATATATATACTGTACTTAGTACATGTAGTAGGTACCGTACTTGAGATATTTTCACCACTTCATAATAGTTGAATATATACGGTACATGTACCGGTACAATGGAATTCAAGTTGTGTCAGACCTGTTGTTTGGCATAAACAATGTACCAGTAAGTGACTTTGGTGATCACTGTTAGTCATTGATTTTGATAACATAAGTTCATGATTTTTACAAAATAATTTTAATGAATCAAAACCATGTGCAGCCGCATGTGTAACATGTAACTGTCTTTGTCCATTAGTCATTATCCAAGTCTGGTTTAGTCTTGATCTAATGATCAAAGGCGGAATGTTACTAGTATGTACCGGTAACTTATGATCATGATCCGGGAGTCTGATGAATTATAATCCATTTCACAGCATTGTCATTGTCCATGTCTGCATGTTTCATGACATGTTTGGTAAACATCCTCACTCGATTCACTGACACTGGTGAGTGGTGCCATTGCCATTCTGATTCTCCAATCTCCATATCATGTTCTACCCTTCACAAGTTCACACACATGTAGCTACTGTACTTCTAATCAGTCTAATGTACTATGCAGAATAATAGAATCTGAATGAACATTCAATGACCTTTTACGGCATCAGCGTTGACTGCATTTCAGCGTTGACTGCATTTCAGCATTGAAGGGCTGAGGAGTCCAGAATAGAACTATAATCATCATATTTTGCAATAATCATTACATTCACATTGTTTGCATTCTTCCATTGCCTTGCCCTTGGCTTGGGTCAATCATAGTCCAACAAATTAGACTATTCGGATTAATACATATTTTAATATTTGGACATTTACGATTGTATTAATCCTGAAGGATTAAAAGGTCCATAAATGTCCAAATATTAAAATTCCTATTAATCCGAAAGTCTAATTTGTTGGACTAGGTCTAGGTCAATCAGTGCTATTCACTTATTCAAGTCAATGTCCATGATAATGATAACAGTTGAATACGGCAAAGCCTGACCTGCCACACTCAGTGACTCACACACAGTGTCTGTGACCAGTCCAGTGTTAGTTCAGTCATGAACGTATTGCGTATCCTTCTACGCTGGAAGCAGCAATCTGCGAAAGCAGTCATGTTGACCAACTTCACCAAGTCCAGTGTGCGATATTCGGATTGGTCCCGTCACTTCACATGATATTTTCTGATAATTAAGCGATATTTCTAACACCCAAACGGGTTAAAACAGTCTATATCTAATCCGTTGTGTACACGAAAGAATGAGATACACATGTTCTGCGAATAATGAACGAAACAAGCAGATATGACAGATGAAAAAAATATTTATTTTTAACACATAAAAATTCCACACCGGAAGTTCGGCTGCGCATTGCGAATGTGCAGGGTGTCGAATACGGACTGTGAAATAACGTACTCTAACTCTGGGAACAATTTATCCCCAATTTCATGCACAAGAATGTTTAAACATTATCATTACATATTCGACTTGTTTTAAATTTGTTTTCATGAAAAGGAATGATAAAAGGCACAATAAACATATCTAGAACGACAAATAAATCCAAATTAGCCATTTCCCCGTCATATTTCGGTCAGGCAAGCGAGGTACAAAAATGTATGAATCTGAGTACGAAAGTCGGAGTGTTCCTCTATCGTATTGCAATAATCGCCAACCTATTATAATATAAAAAAGCTATGCAGGGGGATAACTCGGAAAAAAAATTATTGTTGCGGAAAAAGTCTCATTGTGAGACTTTAATGTCAGCGATATGATCCTCCCAAGTACATTCCCCCGACTAATAGTCAAACCATATTGTTAAAATTTCATGCGTTCCGACATATTCAATATCACACCCAGACTTTATGGGGTGTTGGTCGATTTGGGTTATTTACCCAGGATACGAGAAGTGATTCTGTTTTAAACAGATTAAATTTCACCAGCTATTTTTTTAGACTATATGCGGCTATTATAGGGACTTTGATGGAAAGCTATAGAGAAATATCTTCGGAATTTTTTTTAAAATTTTGCTCGTAACATTGTCAACAATAACGCGAGGTCCAGACCTAATTTACTGAAATGGTTTTGTAAATTATAAACGGCATGGGGACGAGTTGTAGATTATATTTATTACATGATCCAAAGCATCGATAAAACATACTTAAATAATTAAATGGGACGTTGTTGAGTCGTTTCCAGACGAAGGCCGGGTAGGATGCTCGGACTGCAATATGCAAGTACCTCACCCTTCAATCGTGTGACCACTAGACCCACAATTTGACTTCGACCAGGTGACCAAAAGCCAATCCTTTTAGTCGTGAGGTGCGCAGTCATTGGATGCACGTCGGTGTGGCTGGCGTGGGTTATTGGCACTGGAGGGTTGGAGGCAAGGCATGGTGGAGATGCCAGGTGCTGTTGGGTTCTATATGGGTCTGTCTGTTTCGTCGAGTTGAAAGATGGGCTTTGCCTTTTTCGTGGAGATTTGCTGGTTTTGTATTTGGAGCTCTTGGATGAGTGGGTTGCTGTCTAGTCTGGCAAGTGTCAGGTTTCTGAGTTCCACCAGTCGTTGTTTCATCGTAGGTATCGTTGCATCGTGGGGGTGGCTATAAATGGAACGTGAAACTAATATCGGCTTATATAAGGCATGCGATGACGCTTCACGTAAATACGCGTTGTTTGTCTGCGTAAAGAAATAGTCCCAGATAGAAAAGTGCCCCGCCCAGAGTATCCCTCATTTACATAATAAGGGCAGTATAACTCTGGAAAACATCAATGGACGAAACTCGCTGTTTGTAATTAATGGCGTAAATTTAATGAAAGTAACTTATCAAACTATATCAATATCAGCCACAGAAACCAATTCTTCTTCAACCCCCCCCCCCTCGATTCCGAATCATGTGTGCGCAACAATAATACGTTTGGGTACACCTGGCACTGTTACACAATGACCGTTGCAAATCATTATTATGGATTGGGTTTAAGGAATGGAATAAGGGTAGGATCATGTAATAAAATGACGTAAGTATAACACAAACATATATTCAAAAATACAGGTATACCGTTTCTCAATTTTGTCAATCAGTCGTCAGTATATTTTATATGATACATGTAGATGAATAATGTACATTTCATTGGACGAAGCACTGAAGAATCTGTCCCTCATTTGGACAATGAGCTCATACGGATCCGGAAACAATCTATTTCATTCCCTTATCTTCACTTCTCATTCGGAAGAATAACCAGATCATGTTTCACACGGAATTGACAATTATTTTGTATTCGTTCTTCATTATGGAAATTAATTTATCATCATCGGTCATACTAGTAAAAATATATGTCATAAATTTTGAGCAACATTAACCCTTTACCCAACAAACCGGCCAAAACCGGCCAAATAAAGCTTCAACAGCCTAAAATATCTTCGGTCTGTCTCAATAGAACCATACAAATATGGATATCATTGGAACCGGCTCCTTGACCACATTGTGATAGTTACAGTTATGCCATGTGCCAATGCATTCTCTTATATATGCGAGTCGACCATAGGTCGCCTAGCATATATAAGAGAATGCATTGGCCTAAAAAAAATCTTTTTTTTAACACTTTTTACCATTTTTTCTTACATTCTTTAACAATTTTATAATTTTTAATGTGTTAAGCCAATGCATTCTCTTATATATGCGAGGCGACCTATGGTCGACTCGCATATATAAGAGCATGCATTGGCACAGGGCCCTTCTGTTGGGTAAAGGGTTAAATAATTCTTTCCTGAAATACAACCGTGTCCGTATTCCCTGATCTACAGGAACAGTTCGTCAGTATCATTTGCTACAGAGCCACTCCTTCGCAAAATGTCAATCAGTTGTCTAATGGTATCCTCTTGATCGAATGTCTTCTTTTGAAGCGCTTCGTTATCTTTAATAAGTCGTGTCATGTATTCCTTAGGGACCGTGACATTTTCGAAACTCGACCCCTCGGATGACCCGTCATTTGCAGAGCCATGTCGGTTCCGACGCTGGTAGACAGTAGGACGGTCGCCCCGAGGCACTATATGTCGTAAACTTTGGCGATTCCGACTGTCTCGCAGAATTTGGTCTCTCTCATTTGAAGAGGCGACCGATAATTTGCGCTGTTGATACTGGAGACTACGACGAGTAAGATCAGTACCGAATCGTTCGAAGGATCGAAGGACGCCATCATCTTCTGAATCGGGCTGGCATATTGGACCATCGCGGATGGATGCTTCAAAGTTACGTCTCTCAACTTCGTTCTGTTTTACCTTCGGTGTCGCACTTTGACTCAGAGGATTACTATCGCCATCGATTCGATGCGATTCCCCTCCTCTGTCAGTTATACTGGCCGTTGATGGTCGAGCACAATGACTGCAAGTCTCCATTTTGCCATGTGTCTTGTTATCAGTTATGTGCTTGTCGCGCTTCGTGGCCAACTGGCGATTCCGATTATGCCTATCAGCTGGAATTGGGTGGGTATATGATGTTGTGTGACTGTCCAATGCAGTATGACGGTCGCTCCGAGACATTTTTTGTCGTAAACTTTGGCGATTCTGACTGTCTCGCAGAATTTTCTCTCTCTCATTTGAAGAGACGACCGAGAATTTGCGCTGTTGATACTGGAGACTACGACGGGTAAGATCAGTACCGAATCGTTCGAAGGATCGAAGGATGCCATCATCTTCTGAATCGGGCTGGCATATTGGACCATCGCGGATGGATGCTTCAAAGTTACGTCTCTCAACTTCCTTCTGTTTTATCTTCGGTGTCGTACCTTCACTTATATTAATACTATCGCTATCGATTTGTGGTGATTCCCCTCCTCTGTCAGTTATACTGGCCGTTGATGGTCGAGCACCATTATCGTGTGTCTCCATTTTGCCATGTGTCTTGTTATCAGTTATTTGCTTGTCGCGCTTCGTGGCCAACTGGCGATTCCGATTACGTCTATCAGCTGGAATTGGGTATGTATTTGATTTTGTGTCACTGTCCATTGCAGTATAGGTTTCTCTGCTTTTGTGTCCAAATGCCTTATATTGACTGAATTGGTAGTGTCAATTGTATGTATATAGTATTCCCGGTATGAGCAGAATCGTCGTCTTGGGAGTGATGCTTTCTTGTTCGGGTCTATATCAGTCGTTTCTTCTTTTGATTCAGCATAGCTGCTGCAAAGAACAGAATGTTAGTCTAAACATTCATCCCATAAATAATACACATTAGTACACAAATATTTACGTATATATTTCAGCATGGACCGAAATGAAGCGTATATTTTGAGAGCCGTTTTATACAAAATATAAAGTCCATAAAAAGTTAGGGCAATTTTTCGTGGGGCAGTCAAGTGCCAGTGATTATCGTGATAGCTGCCAACGAATTTTTACTGTCAACTTTGTCCAGAAATTCTATTAACGGCGCATGCTGGCCTTATAAATAAATTACTCACACTGATGAGAAATATATAAAGCTACTAGAAATAATAGTGACAAACTGACGAGCTGTTATCAATGACCATTATAGCATGCCTATAAATGCCCACCAATGGTAGCCTGGTGGAATATAATACTGGCCATTTACCTGCATACATTAATGGCCCATTAATGTCCGATACTACTGGCCCTTTACCGGCATTCGTTAATGACCCATTACTGACATGCACTATTGGCCTTCTACTGGCATATGTTAATGGCCCATTGCTGACATATAATGTATAATTAAATTTATTATATGCCAAGCTATCAAATAGTAGTATTTTTGAATAAGATAAAAACCGTTATACGTCTAGTGAGATATCGAATCTCATTGACATCCATCCGCGCTAAAATTGAAAGTGATTCGATACTAAGATGAGTTAACATTGCTTCCCCACTGAGTGTTCAGGTTGAAAAATTGTAATATGTGATAATTAATTTTTGTTGTTAAAGTACTATGATGATAGCCCCATTATCCTTCAACAATCTGTCTGAAAATGAAACTATTTTTATGCGCACAAGCTCATTACCATGGGCTAACTGAGCGGAGAATATAATAACCAGAACATCTACACTTTTTGGTTGGATATGGAAATTATCGTGATGACAAAAAAATGAATTTCCACTCGTGGCAGAGAAATTTATATTTGTTGCCATCACTCATGAGGTAATTACCATATGATCCATATCCAACCAAAAAGTGTAGATATTCTCTATATATCTCGACAATTTATTGGAATGTACATTCATTACGTCCAGTAACCTCGTAATTCACCGCCACCGCTGAATGACATCATGACGTTAATGTTGTCGAAATTTCGCAGAAAAATTATAAGAAATATATCGCGAAAACACTAAAACTAACTCCATTCAAAGGCTATTATCATGGTAGATAATGCTATAAACATTTATCCTGACTACTCATGTATCCCACCAGTTCAAAACATGGGAACACCGTTGGAGTAATCTATCTTCGGGGCATAAGATAATACTCCGATACTTGTCCAACCTGCTCTGTTTTTATTAACGACTGTACTCCAAATAACTGCGCAAATAACAAGTAGCGGCAACATTTATAAAAAAAGTTTGATGCTCTAAATCATGATCGTTCTAGATTCCAAACTCCCTGGCGTCCAGCCTATATGGGTCAGTATGAAAACAGATAGCAAGAACAATCATGCATTAAAATTCAAGGATAGAACAATTATTTGTGTGGACGATGGCATGTGCAGTTGTGTGATCCACTAATGTTTTTTTGCGTTATATCAATATATTGACAGTTATAATTTAAAAAAATGGCGGGTGTCTTAACATAATTTGGTGAAATAATCTTTAAAAAAAGGGAATGGTATCTGAGAGACTGGCTTGGTTGTGTTCTAGAACCATAGCATGGAAATCGAATTCGCACTTGCAACCGATCACATTGTAATGGTATACATAATATTACATCAAATCACATTATGTAAACTAGAACCTGTGTGATTGTGACGTGAAATAATGGGTTTTTTAGTTTTTTTTTAGTTAGGGTTTCATGTCATTTTAGACGGAAAGCCATATAACTACGAGGCGAAACCGTGGTACGGTCGTGAGTCATACCTTCAAACTATATAGTAATACCATGCATGGTTATCGTAATAAACTTATGATTTAACTAAGGTGAGCTGGCGATTCACTGTATATAGTTCTAAACATGGTTCTGGTTTAAATATTATTCATCTCATGTAACATAATATGTTTACCTTTATAACATGATCCTACCTTTATTCCATTTAATAAACCTATTCTATAAATTGTGATATTAATCGTTCGTTTACTAACAGGAAATAGTGCAAGGTGACCTTTGACTTCCGGTTTGTCGTATGTTGACATTCCGAACGCTACGTCTCTGGCTTCCAATATTTTTCCAACAAACTATAATGAATGAAGAGTTAAAAAAATTATGTAATTAAATATTCGTCATTAAATACTCCAAAGAGTCTTTATTTATCTGGGACTATTTCTTTACTCGGACAAACAACGCACAGTTGCGTGATACGTCATCGCATGCCTTATAGAAGTCGATGTTAGTTTCGCGTCCCATTTGTTGATTTAAGCATGTTTTGTCGAGGTTTTGGATCATGTAATAAATAGAATCTACAACTCAGCGGAATTTACAAAACTCGTCCAGTAAATTAGGTCTGGACCTCGCCAAAGGCTCGGTCCAGACCTAATTTACTGGACTCGTTTTGTAAATTCCGCTATAAACCGGGGACTCGTTGTAGATCCTCTATGTATAGTATATGCAACATGATGAACACATGATATAGTATGGTACAGTTGTGAAATTCATTACTCCCACGTTCTCATCATATGGCGAAATTACAAATAGTGATAATGGTATGACCATGGAAATATGGAACATTGTCACACAACTATACCAAACACATGTATAGTTAACAAGCGTATAAATTAATAAATATATTAAAACTATAGTCGAGTATGGAAGATAATCGTTGTTATGTCACAAAACCATGGTTATGTCATGCATGGTCCATGGAAACTACAGTAATACCATAGTTATCGTAGTAAAACCATGCTCAACTATATGGAGAGCTAGGGACACACTGGGTCTTAACAAGGTTTTACTACAGAATGCATGGTCAAATTATTAATAACAAATTAAAACAATAGTATTATAATGACTACTGTAGCTAAATCATTGTTCTACTGTGGTGTAGTTGTCAGATTGATTACTTTCACCAACCTGTTACCACAAAAATAATGGTAAACCCAACATGGCATGCAAATATCACAATGTTACCATGGTAATTACGGTAAAAATCATGCACGGTTACCATAGATCTACTATCGCAAATCATGGGATTTGTATAAGGGTAAATTCGCACAAAAATCTATATGTTTGATCACATAGCCTGACCTCAACAGGGACAATCATATCACTGAGCTATCGAAGAAAGTAGATAGTTGCCTTTCAAATTGAAATACAATTTGAACAGGAAAACTTTAGATACAATTTACCTATCGTACTTTCTGCGTCTTATGGACTGTGTTGTGGTCGTCTGGGATTCGACCCATGCAGCGAATATTATTTCAAAATTAAATCGAATTCAAGAAGGATGCATCTCCATTATGTTCCCACGTGTGCTTGCAGATCCATTAGATGTCTCACATAAAACCAGAAACCTCACTCTCAATACTTTCGGAAAAGCGAACCTTCGGAATAACAAACCTTCGGAATAACAAACCTTCGGAATAGCGAACATTCGGAATAGCGAACCTTCCGAATGGAGAACCTTCGGAATAAAGAACATTCGGAATATAGACATCACCCCAGCAATGGCGTTTGCATAATTCCAACCTTCGTGTGTAATGTTCAATCTGCCGGTGTCAAGAAACGATTCTCATGACGTTTCAGGTACCTGATTTTGAGCATCCATGCCGCATGTTCCAAAAAATATTCCACAGCAACAAAATCAACTTCTTTACTGTCAAGATCAGTTTCGTGATAATATCATTATCCAAGGTTCAACGGACATGACTCGTAAAAACCCCAAAATTATATATAAATCATTTGGAAACAGTTTTTGTTGGGGGCTCCAACATAGGGTGTATTTTTTATGACATCATACCGTCTTTCCGTGAAATATATTCTCGTGGAAAGGTGGTTCGTGTTTTTATCGACCTACTATAATATTTCGATACCGTGAACAATTAAAAAAAGCGAATATTATTAGGTGTATAGCTCAAACCGCCATGTTACTTTAAATATTTCTTTATTTTATAATTCTTATATAAGTATGCTCTTACTTGTTCTCGTATATATTCTCCAAAACACGTTCGATCCTGTTTTACTTGGGACTTGATTTTTCCCCGCTTAATATAGTTCCTAGCATTACCGCATATATGTTACTAAGTATATCGCGCGATATACTTAGTAACATATATGCGGTAATGCTAGGACAGACTAACTCCTATGTTATGCTATTCACATATATTGTTCAGATATATACTTTCTATTCAAAATTACACCGGCGTGCATGAGCCCATGACATCTATTTAGAAGGGTGACTGCATGGCTTGTCAAGTTATATATAGAGAGATGACAGCATCGTTATCATATTACTGAAAATGGTTCATAATGGCTCGCGTATGGGTCGTAAAACAATTACAATGAGATAAACACTTATATACTGAGCAAACTTAACCCTTTACCCAACAGAAGGGCCCTGTGCCAATGCATTCTCTTATATATGCGAGTCGACCATAGGTCGCCTCGCATATATAAGAGAATGCATTGGCTTAACACATTAAAAATTATAAAATTGTTAAAGAATGTAAGAAAAAATGGTAAAAAGTGTTAAAAAAAGATTTTTTTTAGGCCATTGCATTCTCTTATATATGCGAGGCGACCTATGGTCGACTCGCATATATAAGAGAATGCATTGGCACAGGGCTAACTGTAACTATCACAATGTGGTCAATGAGCCGGTTCCAATGATATCCATATTTGTATGGCTTTATTGAGACAGACCCAAGATATTTTAGGCTGTTGAAGCTTTATTTGGCCGGTTTTGGCCGGTTTGTTGGGTAAATGGTTAAGTGCATGGGTCCGAGTCAATACAGTATTCGTCGTTTCTATGTGGGTACATGGCTTTTTACACAATTTTACTTTACGGCATCAAGAACTCTGACAAAACATGAATGTTATCAGTGCATACTTGAATCGTTTATTATTCATCCAGGGGATCTTCAGGTAATAAAATCAGACAACAGACAGACGAAAAGATAATGAAAGTGATGCAGAATGATTCATATTAATTGGAAGGCAGTGTTCAGATTTGTTGAACTTATTATCTGAACATTTCCCAAGGGAACTATTCGTCAATGAGTATTTAGTAAAAAAAATGGCTAAAGGCATCCTATTTGGTTCAGATTTATAAACTGCGTCACAGTATATTGTGAATAATTTACCGCCAGGATCCCATGGCGATTTCGGTCAACTTCGAACGCAACAAAAGGTATATGCTACAAATTCAGGCCAGTATTATAGGATTATATATAGAGAGGTTCTCTAATGAGTCGTAATTCGATACGAAATGTATTAACCGAGTGAGTCTCGAATCTAATTTAGAGGACGAGGTTAATAAATGTCGTATAGAATTGCGACGAATTTCAGATTCTTTTTATCATATAAATCACATTTTAGCAAGGAAAACTATCTCGAAACGGCTGAGGTTAAAGCAATATAATATTCATTTCCTTGTCACAACCATTTGATTAACACAGATAGCTAATTTGATTAATCAAAATAGCTAGATTGATTAATCGCGATATTAAGTTGATTAATCAAGATAGTAATTAAAAGTGGTGTGGCGGTTCTACGCTGCCCTAGATATCAAATATAGATATCAATGCGAATCCTTTCTGGAGAGATGCTTTTTCAACAAGGTGTAAATTTATGCGACTATAAACGATTCGGATAACAATGTTATGACCTTAACTATTTGGAATAATCCCTAAAATTATGGGATTTATTTTATGAATAACCCTTTCAACCAAATGGGAATTTCCACACACCAGAAACATTTTATGACACCTTCAATATTCGCTCCGATTTTATGACTATCAACATTTTGTCTAGTCAATTATTTTCCCTGGGCGGCAAAAAAAATCCTCAACCAACCATTACATCGAGTGCCCTGTCCAACCATGAAAAACAAAACTAAACCTAATATTGTGCAACGTAAAGGGCGGCCAATTATTCTACAAACTCTTAACAAGGTCAAAAATTATACCACAATTTGTGCACATGTCCGTTCAAACATTAAGACCAAACTGCAAGTTAGAGTTTAGTCCCCTGCTATACGCCATCACGTACACAGAATGAGAGGAAGTCACTCATTTTTTATTTTAAACTTTTGTTGGTTACAATTCATACTGCATTATTCTGAGAAACTGAACTGTCCATATTAATTTTAAAATTGGCTAGATCAAGCCAGAATAAATTGTAGCTGACAAAACACTTAAATGAAAATGTTAAATTTAATTACGAAACTATACATGATGGCAGCGGTTAGACCAGTGTATCGAGGGGACTGAACTCTGTTTTGCAGCTTGAATTAAGATGTGGACTAGAGGCAACCAATTGGTCATGCATTTTACAAAAAGAATACAATGTTCGGTATAAAAGATGACCACGACAATAACACAACCAACTTGTTCTTGCTTTTAACGAAACAGTACATCAACACAACAAAATTCACTCCCGTTCAACTATCGCTTACCTCCTTTCTTAAATATAAATATCAATGGGGAAAACACACTGCCTTTTATAAATATGAACGGTCCCATCTTCATAAATTCGTCGCTTTTGATTGTTGAGTGATGCAACACAGGAATTTCTGTTTATATTGCAGAAATCTCAAATAGTTTTCATGTACATTTCAGCCTTTCCGGTACGCAATATAGGCGTGGTCATATGACACGATGCTTCTATGATGAGTGCTGTCATTTCGATAGCAGAAGTAATCAAGAAATTTCGGTTATCGAGAAATAACATTAATAGATAAATGTGTGACTATCAATGGTTTTATAGTATTCTGTAGATTGGAGGGATGTTGGTTCATTGGATGGTGTACTGTTGGTATGCGTTGATATTGCTGAGACGACCAGTTGACAAATTAAAAAGAACCAACTCTAGAGTTCTTGAGTTAAGTATATATGTATAGAGTTATAACTATACTGTCGAAAACTCGTTTATGTAGGAAGGAACATATTTATTCGTTTAGTATAACATATATAGATATGCATTTATTACAGATGAACATTTGAATTTATACCAAAACTGTTGAATAAAAGTGCCATTTAAAATTGATGCGTTGGGAGAGGGGATACTCATAAGTGAGTCAGCACTTGTCCTCCAATCCCATTGTCTGTATCAAAATTGTATGTGTTATATCTATCATGTGTTATATAAATTAGACAAATAAATATGTTTAAACTAATTGATGCGTACACGATTAGTTAAAACCTCAGGTGCATTTGGCTCTGTTGTTATTGATTCGGTAATGCGGTAGCGTGATTTTAGTTACAGACATGCTGGTGCATTCTTTCTGTATTTAATTTGTCCTACATCATGATTTAAAAGGTAGTTTACATGTATAGTTTGGTCACATTAAGTTTTTCCAGTGAGCACATCGTTGTTGCGAATCATATATCTATACATAGATCTAATTGCTTTTAAGGTCCCATAACCAGTAAAAGAGCATGTCTTAGTTATAGAAAACACCTGTATTTGTTTGCTTTATGGATGCCAGTAAAGCGTGTGACAGAGTTGACCACAGCGTGTTATCTGAAACGCTTGAAAGTCGAGATGTTCCAAAGCAGATTATTAGTCTGCTGTCCGTGTGGTTCAAAAAACAACTGTTTTATGTTCGCTGGGGTTCTGTATATTCATCTGGCTTCCACCCTACCAGCGGTGTAAGACAGGGAATTATTCAATGTATATACGGACAATTTGAGCAGGAATTTGAATGGAACCAACATTGAATGCACGATTGGCTCAAATCTATTGAACCACCTGGCATACGCCGATGACATGTGTTTGATATCTCCATCTGTGATTGGTCTTCGTCGCCTATTGCGTGTGTGCACTAATGAGGCTGACAGATTAAACCTTAGTTACAACACCTCCAAAACTGTCGCCATAGCCTTCATTCCTAATTCCATGCCTATTGGCATTCTTCCAAAACTGAATCTCAATGGTAACGATCTTACCTTCGTTGCTAGTGCCAATTATCTTGGACACGTTATAAAAGACGACCTATCTGACGACGGCGACATACAACGTCAATATCGGGCTATTTGTCTCAGAGCTAATATATTGTTAAGAAAATTTTCAAAATGTTCGCAAGCTGTTAAATCATTTCTTTTTCAGAGATACATTTCTCCTCTATATTGTTGCCAGCTGTGGTCGAATTTCAAGAAAATTACTTTAAATAAGCTAAATGTATGTTACAATAATGCGTATAGACTATGTATGGGTTATGACAGAAGATGCAGTGCTAGTGGTATGTTTGTGAATGATAGAGTGTTGTCTATGCCAATGTTGAGACGAAAGTTTGTGTATGGTTTTCGTGAAAGGGTGAGCAAGTCGAATAACTGTGTTTTATCTGCAATAATGAGGTCAGATATATTATACACTTCTGATCTGATAATATATTGGAACGAATTATTGTATACATAAGTCCACTGTTGTAAATTTGTGCAGCAATATGCCATGGTAACACTATAATTGACATGTTGTATATACCTTAATAACTTATATAAACTCAAATAATATAGACACAATTGTCTGAAATAAAGATATATATATTGACTCCATCACTACACAGGACGTAGGCAATATAATGTATTTCACGCAAAATTACGGAATTATTGCAGTGATCTAAAGTAAGATCAATTCCAAAACTATATATCGGACAGTCCGCATTGCGCATGCGACAATCAATGCGAAGATGCTTATCATTACCTTTTCACGTGTTCCCTTTACCACTCAGAACGAATAGAAATGTATCATTCGCTACACAGAGAAGGACTTGAATTAACTCATATGAATGATTTACTTTCTGGCATCCTTAACATAAATATATAACAAATGTGAAATTGTTCAAAATAGTCCAACATTTTATTATGGAAACTAAACGTTTTGATAACTTAATTAATAAGTAGGACATAAATATATGTTTATTGTTGTTTGTTGCTTTTTTCGTCCTGGTATTTTCTCCGCCTTAACATTGTTTGCAATAAGCACAATCGACGTTGGCACCTCCCACCACCTTACATCATCCTTTCTAACGATCCGCTACAATCATCCTTCACCAGTCACCATTCTCTCACATTCCACCCAGCTGTAAATATGTACCACTTTGTCAAGTATGTATTTGTAACAATGTATACCGGAGAGGGGCTCATTAAGTTATGTAACAATGTATACCGGAGAGGGGCTCATTAAGATGTGTAACAATGTATACCGGGGAGGGGCTCATTAAGTTATGTAACTTGTGCCCCAATCCACCAATAAAATATGTTTAAAGTAAAAAAAAAGTACAAAACCATAACGTGCATGGTTAAGTTGTACAAGTTTCCATTATGTTGACATGTTCATAGATACGAGATTATATTTGTTCAATAGTTTCCTGTAAACATCAGCAGCGAAACCAAATTTACATTGAAAATTTTATTCTTTTCAAAATGTGTTCATTCTATATATGACTCTGATGAGTTAGCATATAAATTTGTTTCATATGGTAATTTATTATCTAACTGTTCGAGAATTGTTGTTTTAAGGATTAATGTAACGTGCTCGATACAGCAAGAGTTACATGTTGCAGGAATATTGGCTTGAATTATTTCAAAAACAGGCCAAGTGGACGTTTGTCATTAATTATTTAAATTTGAGTCTGTGATATGTCATTTATACATGTACACGGGTCAAAATAATTCAAAGTGTACGGTATACTGCAGTCTTTACAGTTTCATTATCACTTTTAGTCAGACTGATTTTAGACTTTGGTCGTTAAGTGTGCATGCGCGTGGGTGCATTATTGTGAATGTACTATAGTACCCAATGTAGTATAGTATCATGTAATGACGTATTATTTCATTCGTTGCAAAGCGAAACAATTGAACAGTTAGTATGATACTTTAAGGTGCACTTAGAATTTCTGGTGATTAGAATTGTAACGTAGTTCCAATGTTTATCCGTGAAATCAGTTAACTTTGGTGAAAGTAACATTGGTTTAAACATGACAACGTTTCAAATTGCGAATTGACGGATTCTTTTCGAACATTACGTAAATTAATAATGCGATTCATTTATAACCAAGATTTCACTGTTGAAATACAAAACAAAGTTTGCGCTGTTCGTGCATTTCGTGCATACGTCGCTTCTTATCTGCCCGTCAGCTTGGGTCGCTAAACCAGTATCCCCAATGTATGTGCTATTTTGTGTTGTACCATGGTTATGGGGGGCAATGACATGGAATCCTATTGGGGTTAGTGAAAAAATATAATTTCCGTCTTTTGAACGTAGTGAATTAGGCGGAAAATAAGTTTTCCACGTAAGTAAGCGAAGATATAAATGATGCGTGCACAAGTATGGTTGTGACATTAATGTAGAGGTGGTCAGGTGATTGTTATAAAAGTCAGTGATAAGAGTTAAACGATCTCTTGGGGTGGTTGACTCGCACCCACCCACCCCGACCCCAATTTTCTGTCCATTTCATAGAGTTTTTTCCAGCCATGTTTTGACAAAACGCAAAACACAAACATACAGGAAAACCAGGACCAAACCTTCTACATTGAGATTCAGTGAATCTAGTAATGAACAGCAGGACTGGTCTCTAGCAGTACATTCTTGACTGCAGTGGATTTTAAATCGTTTTTGTTAAATATCATATTTCCACAGCTCTGCAGTCAATTTATTTTAAAGCTTAATATATTAATAGAGCATGCATTGGAGTTGACTACGCGAATGTAGTGGCCAGTGGGAAGGGTGTAGTTCATGAGCCGAAGGCGAGTGAACTACACCATTCCCACTGGCCACTACATTCGCGTAGTCAACTCCAATGCATGCTCTAATCATTATATTATATCGAACATTTATAGACAAACTTTCTAATATTTGTATACCATGGAACATTTTATTGCTAAACTGAAGTCATTGTATTGTGTCCAGGTTGCATTCAATTTCCTTCTCGTCACAAAACCTATTGAGCAGCTTTATTGTTATTGTGAATAGCAGCTATGCCTGAGTGGGTAACCGATCGCTGACACTGACACTGACACGGTTAATTATAATTAATAGTCACTGTTTTAGTGCCAAAATGTGTGTGGTAGTCCTTTTTAGAGACCTTTTTAGTTTTTGTGTTTTATTACTTTGTTATGGAAATTTATAAAGATATTATGTCTATACACCAGGTAGGTGATTTTGTTTAACACCAGATAGGTGATATTGTTTCACACCAGATAGGTGATTGTATTATATCAGATAGGTTAAATTATTATATGCTACGTGCCACCCAGACTTATTAGACATTACTAAAACATGTTATCGCACATATAGCAATACACTAGAGCACCAAGGAGCACCAATGGGAAATCAAAGAAAGCTAATGTTGATTCCAATTGATTCAGATTAGTCAGGATTGGTTAGGAATTTTATAAAGTTCACAGTTTATCTTGTATGAATTCAGGAATCGTGTATGAGTTCAGAAAAGGCATTATTTCTATTGGACTGCTCAAGTGTAGCATGTGAGAGTAAAGCATATAATAAAAAACAAACCTACACTTTTAGTAGAAACCTGTATTAACTCATTCATGACTACATGAGATTGTGAATTATTACCATTTTCTATCTCTTTTGTCACATATGAGATAATTGTGTTATCCACCCACAAGTCTAGGTATGTTACATGCTTTTTTCTTTATACATCAGTGTATACATCAGTGTTTAATGTCCATGTTTGACCAGATTTGGCATTAAATTTATTTCTTTAAAGTTATCCTTATTTGATGTTAATTACATAGAATACTGCATGGGCGATTCAGCTGCATAAAGAATACTTTTCCTTGTCCTAAAGAGGCACAAACCAACATCCAATGGCCCTAGCGTATTTAGTGTTGCTGCAGTTCCTATTTATTGATTTCTTAGTGTTACAAACCAGTACAAACTAGTCAAAATCCAATAAGAGGTGTGAAGGAAAACAAATAATTTTGTCACGGACAAAATTGCTTTGGGCTTATTTTGACATCCACCACCCACAGGATGCGTGTCGAAAAAAAATAATCTGCCCCCCCCCCCCCCGATTATTATGG
Source organism: Siphonodentalium dalli (assembly GCA_032622095.1). Classification (NCBI taxonomy): domain Eukaryota; kingdom Metazoa; phylum Mollusca; class Scaphopoda; order Gadilida; family Siphonodentaliidae; genus Siphonodentalium; species Siphonodentalium dalli. Next base: position 197,273,858 of record CP136065.1, on the reverse strand, counting down.
AATAAAATGAATGGCGGATTACAGTCAACTTAGTTATCATAACGATATAGTTTACGACAAGCAGCTATCTGGTTTTATGCCAAAACTATACTATATTAAAATGTAAATTAAAAGGATTACTATCTGATGAATACAACAAAACACTATCCGAAAGCACCCCCTATTATGAACACAATAACCCAAGTCCCATAAATAAGCCGAAAAATAAATAATTATACCTACCCCGGTTGTCCGGCTATTTCCGTCGCTAATCCCCATATGGCGTCATATGAGTTGACAAACCTAAAACGCGGAATCGGAATCTGAGTTAATTGTGTCTACCTATATGACGTCACCAATATTATGTAATCGCGATGGCGAGTGGCGATGTTTAAAGCCAAGAATAGACAGGACGTGCAATAGAATAACTATATGGCAGCATGTCAACACTTTAAATTGATTCCTGCATGTGGTATATTATTATTTTTCAATTGAAGCTTTTAAAAAATAATTTACTAAATACATTGTCGTCGTGGACGTTTTATGACCGCGCCCCTAAAGTGCTAATTGTATTGACCACTATATATATACCACGCATCGAATTGTTATCAGTGTCAGTCGGCAAGATTGTTTTGGGGGAGCAATATTCCGAAAATATATACATCTCAGTAAAATTATAAGGGATAAGTCCAAACCACTAGAAGAATCAGTGATGTGGCTGTAGGGTCTCCTTTATGGGGGGGGGGTGCCCACCTTGATAATTCCAACTGCACCACCCTGGAACCAGACCAAACACATGTTTGCGTAATTCCATTTGTACCTTGTGGTCTCTATCCAGAGGGGGCAACATAATCTACTGGACGAATCATAGCTCTGTTCAATGTGAGAAATGTGTTAGATCTGACCTGAAAATTGCAATAAGTCATAACATCTAGTAGTCTAGCTCCACATATATTCACACGACCACGAGGAGGGGCGATCAAGATACACCGGACCGACCACAAGAACATTTTGAAATCGGAACATGAAAACCGCAAAATCCTAGCATCTAGACTGGCCTCGAGCTTAATTTCCAAGCGTAGGAAAATACCAACCTGACACCCCCTACTACGGTTTTTGACTGGCCACGGGGGAGGAATTAGGACACAAACTTGCCAAGACAGTGCTGGAAATGTCCAACCTAACACACACATAAGGTCGGAAAATATTTCCAACTTCTCAGTCAATCATTTTGACCAAAAGTAGGAGAATATGCAAATGTTGGTCTAAAAACAACAAATTCCCTACTAATAAATCGTTGGAAAATCAAACTACAAGAACAATTTCAACATATTGTTGGTGTTAAATTTCCAACTAGTGTTGTGTCAGGTTGTGGAGATTCCAACTGGTGAACATTTTACAAAAGTTGGAAGGGGTGTGAGACACCCACACTCACAAACCCTGTCGCCACTTCCCTGAGAAGTATATGATGAGTGGAGGTTTGTTGTAAGCTATATAATTTAAGCACAATCTAATATACTAGACATGATCTATTAATTTGCCGAAGAAATTGCTTTCCGGCACTGTTGGATGGATCCGGTTTCTTTATTTTCAAGGATTTTGATGTTTGAATGCACTATATATGCTTAAAATGTGTTGCGTTCATCGGTTGTGTACTTCGCATATATACCCGATATCTTCCCATCGACGTCCACCTTGAGCTTCGCATTCAGCGTCGCCTCGTACAAACTAACTGGACTATATATGAACCTAGCTGGACTATATATGAACCTAGCTGGACTATATATGAACCTAGCTGGACTATATATGAACCTAGCTGGACTATATATGAACCTAACTGGACTATATATGAACCTAGCTGACCAATGCGGTCACCGGTGTCAATAGATATAGACCCTTATCTTTGTCAACGGCGAAAAGCAACACGTTTCAATTGTTATTTAATTCGATTCCGGAGTCGCCATTGAGGGACGTGTCCTCCGAAGTGTGCCGTTGCGCAGTTGATTCGGCTAGCGTGAGCTATATATTTCTATCCAATGTTGTTTGATTGCGCCATTTTGTCTTTGGTGATTTAAAGATACCCCCGTCAAATTGGACACCAAATATGTTAATATTGAATTAGACATTTTTTTCATTGTATCAGGTGAATAAATCATGAAATTGAATGACAATCAACGATTGTTGGTATACATATGCATCACCATGTAATACGCCACAATAACATTATATGTAATGCTATCAGTATGAGCTTAAAATGTTAATTTTCGAACACTCCATTTATGTTTCACCGTTAATTGGAAATGATAAGCAAAAACGCTCTTTATCAAAAGTGATTTTTCGAATACTCTGACATCGAACAACACGAAACCTGGTAACACTGCCTCATTCAGAAGTCGACAGCTGACCACCAGAAGCTTCCGTAAGTCGGTTTACTTATTCCTTATAAATGTTTTCTGGTGTAGTAAACGTGTAAATAGAAGTGTTATGCATGGTGTCTGACAGACACCGATTGCTAGCTTTAATTCTAAGTATCGATCTTTGATTTTAGTTTATGCACAGGTACGTGGCTTGATGTTTTTCGTTCGGCAGGTTAGCATATACTCTGTATATCATTTTATCTTATCCTTTGGTTTGGTTTTTGTTTTCGCCACGCTCATTCGGTGAATCCCCGATACATTTCTGAAATGAGCCATATTAAGGTAGCAACATCACTTCCACTTTCTCGTTTCCGGCGCTCACATGGACATGTGTTAAATCGTATAATTTGCACAACCAACAGCTCAATTTATTCTATAAAATCACATGAAATCCCTATTTTATCTTTTAAACAGCCATTACATATTTCCTTATATCACATATGTGTATATGTCACTGGTGACGAATAAGCGCGTGCTTCCCGCCAATTTGGCAGCGCGCCAATAAAATTACTTTACATTGATTAGGCGGATTAATACTATTTTGAAAAGCCGCGCGACACCAAAACCAGACAATATAAAATGATTGATTTGTTCATCAAAGTAAAATTCTTGTGCAACTTCGTTACACTAACGAAAGTAGCCCAAACACAAATAGGCAAATTGGGGGACTATATTTTTCGTTGAAATCCTGAGCGTACAATACTGTCGTATATGTCGTGAAGCGTCTCAGCCAACGATGTAACTGTATGCATTGTTAAACTTCTTTTAAGGATTTTGTTTTGTTAAAAAAGCATAAAGCTCTAGTTTTTCGTGTGACATACAATATCTTCAACTCGTTATGTTGGGATATAAGATTTTATGAAACTCGTTTGATACTTGTTGTGAATCAAATTTCTCAAATTCGTTTCATAAAATCTTATATCCCAACATAACTCATTGGAGATCCTATTTATCATTGACTTTTTCACGATATATATTACCAGCAACTATTATTCTATTACTGTTGTAAGTATTCTTATACTCCATTTGCTCATATTTATCTGTATCTCCCTGTAATAGTGGTTTGTTGTTGTCACCAACTTTCGTGCACATAATTTTCGAAGTGGCTACTTTCTGGTTACAATCATGGGGTAAGTTGATATGAATGTCATTGTCATCTGTCTCGCTCGGTGAATTTGATGTTCTCAAGAAAGTAAAAAAACATATCTTCCTATTATATTTTTCATCTGTTACTTATAATACGAGAAAAAAAAGGGTTTATTTTAGAAAGAAAATTTGCTGGTCAAAAAGGAGGCAGAAAACATGGGTGTTTATGGACCGGTTAATTTATTTAGACTGATTTAAGTAATGGCGGAGAAGTTTGCACTCTTCTTGCTTCCGCAACTAGTCGCAACCCCCCGAAACGACACACCCCAACCTCTTGAAGACGTAACATGACTGACAGTCATTTTGCTCAATGATTTTTATCTTACCATTGGCGCATTTAACAAGTTCGTTATGAGCATCCGTGTTCTTCGTTATGTCCATTTTTCCAGTTTTAATTGCGATTTCAGATTGTCTATACCTGTTGATTTCTCATCCGAATTTGTAGAAAAGGCCAGTTCCATCTCTGTTTACTGTCCAATGACATGGCCGATGGACGACGAGTTGCGTCTATACATTTAACACACAGTTCGGTGATTGACTTTTCGATTTATTTTACTGACCCCGGGAGATCGTTCTGGTGGGTTTTTAATTTCTCGTACCTCGTTTGTAAGTTCAGATAGATGCTTGCTGATTCCAGAAGACTCCTGAATTGCATTTGCCTTGACGAGCGTGAGGTCTGCAAGTACATTAGTGAGTTTGTCCTGAACGCAGATAGTACTACATGGACAGCTTTGCATGATTGTCTGACGTTTGCTGAGAATACATTGTGGATACACTCCCACCAAGCTGAGAAGACTTAGATATACAGCACCGAATATCCGAATATGCTCGAAGTGCAGTAAATTGAAGATATCCCGGCAAGTTTCACAGAAGGTTTGTCTGTCTTTCAATTTAAATTCGTATAGATCAGGGCACTGGGCACGCACACGGTAGAAAAACTCTCTTATGATTGATTCTAATCTGAATGTATCAGGCACGCGGTCCAGGGGTGTCTCTTCAAAAGCCTCATTGGTGAGGTTTATTTTAGTTTATTTATATCTGGTCAATACTGAGATTGGTCAACGAGTCGTTACATTGATTCACTGGATGTATATGTGGTGAACTAGAATCCGGTTTAACAAAATAGTAGATCAGTTCCAGTGGTGATGGGTTTGCAATCACTCTTCTCGAGGATCGGACTCTGTAGTACAGCATATGAATTTCCAATAACACTTGACGAGCTACTGGACATTCGTAAACAATATGGTCGAGGGCGTTGCCTGAGACCATTTCGTTTACGAATGACCAGTATCGAGTCAATTAACCGACTTAAAACACAGTTTTATAATATACAAGGAGAAATTACATTGATACAGATAAAACAAATCCGATAAATATTGATAAATGAGACTTTTTCTGGGGGGGGGGGGGGGGGTAGTCCCTGATAGATAGCAAAATCACGCCATTGACACGGCGCGTGTGAGTTGAAATTGAACGTGGAGTTTGTCGCGGTAACATTTGCCCAGGCATATACCGCTATCCAGTGCAGCGTTGGTCGAAACTTTATCTGCATCAAATAGTCTTTTCACTGACATATTTGTATACATTATGTAGCATAAGGGTGACGTCTAAATGTTCCAATTGTCAGCATACAAACGTTTGCAGTGCAAAATTCCCCAATTCATAGGGGGGGGGGGGGGGTTGGTGCCTGGTTGGACAGAATTGCCTTTTCTACACCTGTGTACGTAATTATTGTGCATCAGGAGCACGGCAAGAGGGGGAACTCTATCTAGATAGAACTCTCCCCATCAAGGCAAAATGTCATTTCGATGAAGATATTTTGCTGGAATAAATCATTTTATTATGCCTTTATATACAGATAGTGTACAAAATCTTCCGTTTTTTATTCGCAGAATAAAAGGTATTTAGAGTCTTCAAATCGGGTTTTATAACTATTATGTTGTGTAATTGCGGCCCGGAAGAGACATACCGTATGGCCCTGTGCCAATGCATTCTCTTATATATGCGAGTCGACCATAGGTCGCCTCGCATATATAAGAGAATGCATTGGCTTAACACATTAAAAATTATAAAATTGTTAAAGAATGTAAGAAAAAATGGTAAAAAGTGTTAAAAAAAGATTTTGTTTAGGCCAATGCATTCTCTTATATATGCGAGGCGACCTATGGTCGACTCGCATATATAAGAGAATGCATTGGCACAGGGCTAACTGTAACTATCACAATGTGGCCAAGGAGCCGGTTCCAATGATACCCATATTTGTATGGTTCTATTGAGACAGACCGAAGATATTTTAGGCTGTTGAAGCTTTATTTGGCCGGTTTTGACCGGTTTGTTGGGTAAAGGGTTAAATTAATATATTGTGTTATGATATATTGAATTAGGGGTAGTGTGTAAGACAAATAAATCATTTTTCATATTTTCAGTTTTGCTAACCCAGACATTGCAATGATGCTAAAGACACAAAGAGTGGGTCTACTGAGACCCATATGTGTTGCTTGTCGACACCCGCAACAACCAGTCCATGTACAGAAGCATCATCACTTTGCGTGGAGTTGCAAAACTGTTATACCTAATTCCCAGATGGCTAAGTTTCAAAATGCTGTAAGATGCTACGCCGGGAAGACGAGGTTCCATCTTCTTGACTACGTATTGAATTATAAGTACACCGATTACGATACAGAGAAGAAGAACTTCAAGATTGATGTGCCAGAGTACTACAACTGGGCCAGAGATGCCATCGACGCCTGGGCAGATGCAGAAAAGGTAAAAAAAACAAACTCTTGTGACTCTTACCTGTATTGTTTTTTTTTTTTAGCAATTGAGCTTATCTTTGGTTTTTTTTTTTTTTATCCTTTTGAATTTAATTCATCATTGATACAATTCGTCGGCCTTATTGCCCTGGGTGAACTTGCCTATGATGCTGCAGCCTTGATCACGAGGCCTTCAGGGAGGCAGACCTCGGTTTGTTTCTCAAAGGTGATGATGACCTCATGGACCTTCAAGCTCTTCAGGAGACCTGACTCAACCAGGCGGGGATGACGGGATGGCAGTTAACGAGTATTCAGACAAAATCCATTGGTTTAGAGACAATATCACGAAGGCGTTCAGCCGGCTTCGATACGACTGTTACGCTGTATCCGTTAACGCACACAGGGACGTGGCTACAGGGTCTCCGTTGGGGGGGGGGGGGGGGGTGTCCACATTGGGAAATTCCAAATGTACCCCCTTGAATCAGAATCAGACCAAACACAACTTTTGCATAATTCCATTTGCACCCCCCCCCCCCCCCCCCACTTGCACCTCCGTGCTCAGGCCTAATATCCTATATATTCCCGGTATGAGAACATTCCAATTCAGATATTTTAACCTGAAAAATTGCATAAATCCTAACATCTAGTGGTCTAACTCCAGACAAATGCACACGGCTACGGACAAAAGACAGGACAACCCGGCTGACCATGGTTGTTCGGCTCGGTGTGAGAAAATTTTGAAAACTATACAAGAAAATCACAAATCCTAGCATCTAGACTTGCCTCAACTGAAGCTTTCCTAGTTTTGGAAATTTCAAACCTCATGCCCCCCCTCAGGTTGGAAAATTCTTCAACCGGTGACCATTTCAGTCCACAAGTTGGACCACATGTAGTAAAATTGTTGATTATTTTTTTTAAACTAATTAGCAGTTTTGCATTGGCCACGGGGGATGGACAATGACACACCGGGCCGACCATGGTTCGGCCCGGTGTCGGAAAATTTTGAAATCTGAACAAGAAAATCGCAAAATTCTAGCATCTAGACTAGCCTCAAGCCTTCCTAGAGTTGGAAATTTCAAACCTGACACACCCACTTAGGTTGTAAAATTTCAAACTGATGACAATTCCAATGACAATGTTAACCAAATGTATGACAAGTTGTTTTCTTAAATTAACTAGCAGGTTTTGACAGGCCACGGGGAGGGACCGGGACACAAGCTGTCCAAGTGTTGGAAATTTCCAACCTGTCACCCCCATAAGGTAGAAAAATTCCAACTAATAACCATTTCAGTCCAAAATTTTGACAAAAAATAGGAAAATATGCAAATATTGGTCCAAAAACAATTAATCCCCCCCCCCTATAAATTGTTTGAAAATCAAACTACAAGAACATTTTCAACCTATTGTGGGGAGAGGAGCCTTGTAATCTAAGTTGCATAACTTGTGCTCCAATCCCCAGTGGTTACTCCCTCATCACTCATTACCTCCTTATCATCATTTAATTGTCAACCTAGTGTTGGTGTGAAATTTCCAACTAATGTTTTGGCAGGTATGAAATTTTCAACAGTTTCTGTTGAAAATTTTGACCAAAGTGTGGGGGGGGGGGTAGACACCCCCCTAAAAAAAAACCTGTCGCCACGTCTCTGCACGCACACAGCGGAGAGATTCTATTTTTAACGGAATATAAGCCGTAACGCATACCTAATATGGCAATTAGGATGTGCGTCATGACGTTTCTTTGTTTTCAATTGATAAAAGATGGCGGCTGTCTTCGAAGCAAAGGATATTCGACTTGCATTTATGTCAATAAAGTGTTAGTTGTTGGAATTTGACAGGTTGAACATTGTCGTTACATGTAGATTGATTTGATATATTGAATGTATTTCAATATAGAACTAAATAGTTACAATTACTAATCGGAAGCTCAGCGTTATAGTTAAACATGTAATGCAACGTACGCACCCATCATATGAAATATGAACGGTTTAACGCAGACGACATATCGTCTCGTCGCAACATACGGACCAACGCAACAGACGCAAAGGATTCGTCTGAACGCTACTTTAGCTGTATTTCTTTCAGGATGTTAATTGTTGTTGGTTTGTGCAGATATCTGAGCCACGAGATATCCGATTTCAATTAAATGTGGTATATAGGTTTGCCATCACATCCATTTTTAATAGAGTGTCATGATGTTACTTTCATTTTTCTGTTTTGATTGCCTGATTTTTTTTGTTTATCTGCAGATATCTCAGTCATGGATTATCATATCGTTCTGAAACTTGGTACTTATCTTTGTCATTGGGAACATGTTCGACAAATTTTCCAATATTGTTTACTTTTTCGGTTCTAAAATTATCATTTGATTATCGTGAAAGGATGATTTTATTAATGTTGGTGTGAACAAAAAATATGCTATTTACATTTTTGATGCAGGAACCAGCATATAGGGCGACTTAACATCTTCTCCCTAAAATGTGCCACTTCTCCATATTTTTGTCCTAGGGAGAAGTGAATTATCTCTCGTATACCACTATACTATATACCAACAGCATATTTCAAGTATATTTACTGATTAGTATCTGAAAGTGGTCAACCGACGGTCAACTGGGCCACTAAGTACTTGGTCAAAATCGAGTGATTTCTTATTGAATATCCCTCAACATATCGGAAGGTGGTCAGCCGAGGGTCGACTGGCCTAAGTTACATGAAGACGGGTAGGAATCGTGATAATATGGTGATAATAGCGACAGCTTATGCCACTAAGTATTCTAATTATACGAGAGTTTGGTCAGAATCGAGTTATTTCTTATTGACCACCCTCCCAGGATATCTGAAGGTGGTCAACCGAGGATCAACTGGGCCTATTTTGAGGAAGGCGGGTAGGAATCATCATTATATGGCATATACAGACAGCTTGTGCCTTTAAGTACTCTAATTATACGAGATTTCGGTCAAATTCGAGTGATTTCTTATTGAATATCACCCAAAATATCGGAAGGTGGTCAGCCGAGCGTCAACTGGCCTAATTACATGAAGGCGGGTGGGAATCATTATAATATGGACATATAGCGACAGTTTATGCCACTAAGTACTCTAATTATACGAGATTTCGGTCAAAATTGAGCGATTTCTTATTGACCATCGTCCAGGATATCTGAAGGTGGTCAACCGATGGTCAACTGGGCCTAATTTTAAGGCAGGCGATGGGAATCAGCATTATGGTATATAACGACAGCTTGTGCCACTATGTACTATAATTTTTCGATATTTCGGTTAAAATCGAGTGATTTCTTATTGACCTTCCTCGGGATATCTGAAGGTGGACTACCGAGGGTCAATTGGGTCTAATTTTCAGGTTGGTAGGACTCATCATTATATGGCGTATTGAGATAATATGATATTTTGTTTTCTTTAAAATACCATCGAATGGCAAATAGCGCATATCGGTAGAATCGTTATTTGCCATCCGATGGCGACTAGACACTGTCGTAGTGGCGTGAATTCTTCAATTTGTGTATATTTATAGAGTTTATTTTCAGAATGGTTTGAGAGATTCTACGAATCCTGCTCTGTGGAGGGTGGATGAGACTGGAAATGAAGAGAAACTGACGTTTCAACAGCTATCATCCTACTCAAGAAAGTATGGTGACTACTATAACTTAATTAATCTTAGGGATATAGTCTGAGTAGAGTTTTAAGTTTGTGAATAAATTTTGGTTTTCATTAGCTTGAATATATCTGATCAGTCCCAGACAATTGGACTAGTTAGCAACTTCATTATAGTTCTTCCTTGATGTCTAAAAAAAACTAATAGTAAACGTCTTTTCAGCATTTGTTTAGTTTTAAAAACTACTCTGGTCTTGTCGGAATATATCAATATAATACCTAACATACTTGGTCCAATATTTGTACTCACGACTCCAAAAATCTAACCCTCCTCCCAAAATTCTTAATATTGCCATAGAGTTAGTACTAGTCGTCTCGCAATTACGCTCTTTGCGGAATATGTGACCATGCAGTTTCTGTTTAATAGTGATTCGGGAGGACTTCTTGATGAGGAATGCATTGGCCACACCCATTGTTCGTATACAAAGGACCGAAGTCCTATTTTAGGCGATAGAACCCAATGTTGGGGTTCAGTCCTATTTGCTGACATTTTGGATATCCACACAACCCATAGGTGTCTAGTTGAGATCTCTAATTGACAATTTGAGGTTTTATAGCTATGAACTCATAAAACCCACTTATAACCTAGATCAGAATGCATTTATCATTCAAATTCATCCACTCATATGCTTTATGCGAGATTGCTAACTTGTTGATTCAACTGAAACTAATTTGAGATGGCAAACAATATGGCCACATAAATTTAGAAATTTAAATTATCTTTTGAATATTCATTGTAACTCAAAAGATTAAATATCTTACAACATGATATGTTTTCAAATCCTTATAATTTCAATAAAATTTTATTCTTCAACAGGGTTCGCGCTGTCGGTAGCCAAATTAGCCAATGGCCAATCTTTTTCGAATTTGGCTAATAAAAATTTCATTTGGCTAAACTTTTGGCTAAATTTTGTTTTACCCCAAATGGAGACGGAAAGCATGGAGTCGGAAAGCTAACTAAAAATGCGCTGAATAGATCGACATTCAAGACGAAATTAGGTGACGAAAGTATTTCGTACCATGGAAATATCGTACTGTAACGGTGGCATTGATTGAATTGTGACGGCTGTACAAAGGGAACATTACACATTGAAACTACACATAATCAAACTTCACGAGACAGCCCAAAAGGTAACATTTAACCAGCCTAATCGTCAAAACGCTTAAGCTGTATACTGGTTATGTAATTTTTTGTTGATTAGGCAGTCTGTAAGATAATTTAGATAACTTAGCTAAATGCTTTAATTTGGCCAAAGTTTTTTTTAATTTGGCCAAAGTTTTTTTCATTTGGCTAATAAAATTTTCATTTGGCTAAACTTTTGGCCACAAGATTTTTCGGTCCAGCGCGAACACTGTTCTTCAATAGTTGCAAACTATCAACAAGGCATTTTTTGTTTTTGGACCTTGGCTCGATTAATTGGTTTGCAAGGTTGAGTGATTTGAATTGGTAGCAGTAGTCCAAAAGTTTTTGTGACTTTCATACAATTTAAAATCCATTTGGTTTTGTTTCTGCAGGGTAGCCAACATTCTGACTGGGCGTTGTGGGTTAAAACGTGGAGACGTTGCTATCGTGATATTGCCGAAAGTCATTCCCTGGTGGATTATTAACATTGCTGCTTGCAGATCAGGTAAATATCCATTATCCAGTGTAATTATACCCTCTCTTTTTTTAACCCAAATAGAGGGCGCTGGATTGGCTTTGTATATAATTCTGTATGTTGGCCCATTTGTACAAGCATATAATTGTGTCAGCTATGGGTTATCAGACCTAAATGAAATTGAAATGGAAGTTTGCAATGTTGAGTTCTTTCAAAAGAGGGCTTCAGCAAAACTTTTCGGTGCCGAACATTATCCATGATTCTCGATGCCCACAAAAGCATGGATTCGATATTTATCCATTGTTGTGCCCCCACCTATTACAATCACTGACTTTAAAGATATAACTCTTGCAACTTCGTAATTAGATTTTCGGCAAAATTCCTTTGAATTGAGCCATCTAGATATTCCCACATAAATGTCTGAAACAAATATTGATAAACTGTTATATATAGTGCCCTTCCAGATGTCAACTCCCCACTCCTGACTACGACTGTCTATATATATACAATTATCACATATCAGAATGGATGGACGGAGGCACTGACTCAGTAATATATTTCAATTACGTTCTTCTTATATTTTCATCGAATGGTTATATGTTACGATCGGAATGGCACATCCAGATGTCCATCAGCTCCCCCACCCCGCCTCTAAAAAAAAAACTCCAAATCAATTTTGTGACTCGACCACGACCATAATCTCTACATCGATTCCAATCCCTGACTTCGACGATCCAAGAACCACGGAAATGCCTACCAATAAGTCGGATTTGCCCCTGACTCCGACGATCCCAGAACCACGAACATGCCTACATATAAGTCGGATCTGCTTATACATATATGAAGAGTTGGTGGAGATTTGCAGCATATATATTTTTCTGGCACACCATCTCGATCCCATTCCCGACTCCGATACCGTTACTTTGGAAACTTTAAATATAATACCAGTAGATGATGCCCCTATAAAATACAGTTATATCCCTTTTGTGCCCTCTATAATAACAGGCCCCCAATTTCGATAGGGGACAAACATATATATAAAGTATGTTGAAAATAGATCATATATTTTCTCCTTATACATGTATATAGGAGTTTTGACTGTTCGCAAAATTAAATACATTGTATTGACAATATATCTCCAAATGGTCACTCCTTTACATATTTCTACACATTTCGGGTCATAATCGTAGTCAACCGAAGTGAGAGCGAAAAACAGGGTGAATAAAATGTATTGATAACGTTAAAGTCAAAACATAAATAGCTGCTTATATCCTGATATGAACCATGACATCGGAGGCGTCGGGGTAATTTCTTAACTATGGAGTTTCTGGCCAAGTAACCAAAAAACATGGCGATTATTGTTGTCTGTGAGAAACAATGAACTCACCAAGCATTAATTACGCCCACCTTTCTATCAGTAAAGTTGTTTTTTTTTCGCTAAATAGCTACGCAAACTTTTTTTTAAATCGGAATAGATTCGGAGGCTGATCTAAAAGAGCCGGAGTCAAAATCCGTTATTAATCCAAAACTGCATGAAACGTTGAACCCCATTGCCACTGTGGATCACCATTCACTAGGATTTACTGTGATGTTTTAAAGTAATCCACGGCGAACTTACGTGGAGCGTATTAATATGAATCGAAAGAAATCGTGGAGAGTGACGAGGGCCCACCAGGAATCACCGCAAACCAATGAGAAACACCGCAAAATACAAACAACTACTTATATTAGTGAACGTTTTGATATTATTTTTTTACTTCCGATATTGACGTGAGCATGCGCAGTCTAACTATCGGTTACTTCATACGAGGGAAATCTTTCCACTTACGATTGAATCGTGGTCGTCTGAACGTTCACTTAGTTTATGCCATTTCGATTTATTTTTATAATAACTAAATGTTGATAATAATTCCATTGTTTTGTATTGACTTGTTCAAACTTTTAATGACCGTGAAAAGGACTTGTTTTGGAAGTTTTAGACCTATGTAATGTGATCAGTGTTGAGTGAGTCACCGCGAATCAGTCTCCACAAAACATTCGCCACGGTGCTGAGTGTATTTTGTATCACACACTCTGTAAAATAAGTATGAATTGCCCACTGCTCTCTTCTGTTTGTAAGTGTTGTTTTACTTTATAGGTATAGTACTCAGTCCAGGAACTCCTCTACTTCGATCTGGGGATATTAAGTTTCGAATAAATGCTTCTGGTGCTAAAATAATGTATATTGACTGATACAAACTGTGCTGAAAAAGTGGACAAGGTGAGGTACTTGCTGGTTCTGTAGTTGCATATTGTTAAATATATGTTAACTTACTCTGTTAATTGGTCTTGATGATTTGCAATGGCGAATATTTCATGGTATAAACTAAACTTATGTAAATATTCATAGTTGTTAGAAAAATTTCATACTTTGGCCTAAAGTACAATATGATGAGGCCAAGACACACAGGAAACGATTGTGCATCTAGGATTAACCCTTTCTATACTAAATGGAATCCCCCATTCAGTTATAAAAGTCTACATTGGAAGGGTCTATTTTTCATCTGGAGGGGTGTTCATGAAATATAAGCAGATGACAGATAGTAAATGCAGAAATGAGTCCTATTTATTGGAGGGATATGCTTAAAATGAGTTCTGTTGTTGGTTTAGACATTTAAGAACACATTATGACAAGCAGTTAGGCTCATTGGGTGTGCTATTGTCCTTTACCACAATGCAATGTAACCAGGTCTGGAAATAGTGTGTCTGACATTTGCAGAATGAGGTCCCCAGAGGGTGAATTTACTCATTCTACCCGCACAGCGGAGTAGCATCACTGAATTCTCCCTCTGGTGACCTCATTCTGCTTAGGCCTCATCTATAATATATTATATAACGGAGAATATCGCACATGCAATGTCATTAGCCTCTAAAATACTTACAATGACATTTCTCAACGCTTATGTGAACAAACTCGCGACTGAATTTGATTACTTACACATTGCACCGGTGGGCAGCCGATACGATTCAAGATTCGATTCGATATTGGCATCAGTCTTCATATCTTTTGCCAACTAAAAAAAATTCACATTTGGCAAGTGGCAGCGAGAACCCTGATTGAATGCCATCAAAATAGTACCTGTATTCTCCCATTTCAGATTGCTCACGAATGCCCAGGTCTGCTGAATAAAGTTCTTGTAGGTAGTGCAGATGACAAAAGGTAAACTTCCTACATTTTTTAATAAGAAAGAATTACAGTAACATTTTGACCCTTGAATGGAATCTCCTATTCAGTTCGAATTATGTACAGTTGAATAGTCCATTCTTCGTTCACGGGCATGTTCGGATACTATAAGCAGATGACATCCAGAAAAACGCACTTATCAATTCCCATCTATTCATTTTATGTAGTTTGTTTGGTGAGTTAGTCACTGTGCTTACACAAAAATAGCAATGAAAATTAATCTCAGATCAATTAGTCTAATTAATTATAACATAAAAAAGAAAGCAATATTAAAATATGGCTAATTAAAAACAACAATTTAATAAATAAAACTTGCATGCTATATCCGATGTGTAACCCCAGCCATAAATTTAAAGACGCATTCACAGTTCCAGACCTCCAGTTACAATAACAACATTCAAAATTATAACTTTTCGCTTTCACACCGTATTACCGATCCGGATTACCACCGGTCACGATGCGGATCACTACCGGCTGATTTGACAAAAGCGTGCCACGTGGCCACGTAGTTGGATCATTTTCGCCCTACATTCTGTGGAAGGTGTGATTTTTTTCTCCCTTCGTGTATAGGAGTAACTGGGCTAGCGGAGGACGCCGATAAATCTGATAAGTATACAATATATGTTCACTTATTCTTATATTTGTAACGCATGTTTACCATTGTGTTTCATTATTTCGAGCAGTAGCTGATATGGATGGTTCATGTTTTATTTCTTTATGCGGTATTCTCGTGGTACGAAAAGATAGACCATTTACTAAGTCATTCGCCTAATGTACACGTTTGTATGTTCGATTTGTGGCCATCTGGGACGTTTTGAACATAGATACCCATGAAATGAACGGGTACGGATCTGTACCGGCAGGTGATGCGGATGTGTACCGAACGGTGATGAACGGTGCCGATCCGCATCCTGTTTTTTGGAACCCATGAGTATGGAAATCGATACTACGCGTTTAATTTACATTCAACTTGACAAACCATATTGCCATTTTATACAGTTATGGACATTCTTGTGTACGCAACAGAAATAAGAGAAAATTCCATGCATTTGCATCATGTATTGTGCCAATGAAGATAAATAATGGGCCACGTGCAACTAGATCCTAGTAACATATGCTACCTCTAAGGTTATCGTAGGCGATTAATTTATATTTTCTTGGCGTGGCCATTTTCTAATGTATGTAAGAAAGACGGCGGCAACAAACTTTGTGTGGGTTACATTCAGATATATAATATAATTAACGTTTTAGTCGACCTACCGTTACACAAATTGCCACTTTCAGCCGGTAGTGATCCGCATCGTGACCGGTGGTAATCCGGATCGGTAATACGGTGTGGCTTTGTTTCACTGACAAATATGTTGAAAACCGAACGATACGTATACATAGACTTATAAATATAGTCATATTGTTTTATAAACCTTCACAAAATAATTATTGTAGAAACTCTGAAATGTCTCAAAAATATATGAACCCTGAATACATGCAACCTGAATACTTATTTAATTTTCTTATCCTTAGCTCTTAAAACTGTATTGGCCGTCTTACTAATTCCTCCGGTCGCCGGTAACCCTGAATACATATATAGGTTTGGTTAGCCTCACCACTTAAAATCTTACTAACCGTCTTTGTAATTTAGCAGGTCATCTGTAACCCTGAATACATATTTAAGTTTCATTTAATGCCTTACCACTTAAAATCTTACTAACCGTCTTTGTAATTTAGCAGGTCATCTGTAACCCTGAATACATATTTAAGTTTGATTTAATGCCTTACCACTTAAAATCTTACTAACCGTCTTTGTAATTTAGCAGGTCATCTGTAACCCTGAATACATATTTAAGTTTGATTTAATGCCTTACCACTTAAAATCTTACTGGCCGTCTTTGTAATTTCTCAGGTCAGACTGGTTGAGTTATAATCAGATGTTTGACGCCTCTTCTTCTGACTTTGAGGTAGGTTCAATATTTATAAATATTATTCAAAATTATTGCATGTTTCCTTCCATTGCTATAATGAAACAAACAAAATGCTGTCTCAAACAGGTATTTCCACAATGATCATCCTGTTTATTTATCTGACCACAATCTGTGTCTTTAACAATTTGCAATAGTTGGGGGTCTTCATTCATATTTATGACATATTTCTGACGATCTGTCAACATTCATGCCCATTCATATAGCATTCTATATTGGGCTTTATGCATTGTTGACCCACTCACATAAAAGTTAAATCGCCAACAAATGTAATGAAATATCACAATTGTGACAATAAACTTTTTTATTCCGTAGAAAACGTGATATTTGTTCTGGTCTCCATAACAGTTGTCAATCTGGATTCAAACATATTTTATTCATGTATAATGAATGTATTAATACAAAAATATAATGGATTAGAGGACAAGTTCTGAAAACTCAGGTGAACCTCCGCTGCCTACAACAAAATCTAAATTCAAACACAAATATACAAAGTAATGTAAACTGGTTTTGGTATGACGGGCATGAGGTATCAAATACGTATAATAATTCGAACTTGGTTAAATATGATTTTCGTAAAATAATCAAAGAACAATGACGGTTTTTTGTATATATTTAGGAAATATTTGAACGGGACATGAATATAGGATGGTTAATAAATACAAATTAGGGATGTTGTCACGTTTGGGGGACAACTACATGTATATATGTGAGGTAGGTCGATCGGGTTATGATGGGTGGGCGATAATATAGTTGTCAATTGAAAGGGGTAATTTAATGTGAAAAATATTTGTTATCACAATGTTTATATAAGTTGAAAATAATACGAACTCATTTGACCTCGCGAAGTGACCCCCCCCCCCCCCCGATGAAAGTAAATATAATACCCGGTAATTTGGAAATGACATAAACATCGTGAGACTTCCAGTGAAAGATTTAATTTTTAATGCCGAATGTGGACGATTATATACCTCGAAATACTTCGTGCCTGTTTTAAATGTAAACAGATCTAGGTTACTCGTAATACTGCGGAATATTATATGCGTAATTTAACATAAAAGTTAGATTATAATACATCGTTAGGACCATAAGATGTCACTCTTTCCGATAAATATAACATGACGTATTGGTGTGAAGGGTAAAACCGATTAAAATAGACGAAAAATCCCGCCACTGCATCTGAGCGTAAACATCGACATAAATACTATATGAATGGGACTTGGGCATAAACTGGCATCTCTACCGATATCACAAGTTGGCTTAGGAAACTTGAACTAATTATGGATATGCTGATTACAATCCATGCATGCAATCCAAATAGCAAGAACAATCAAATGCTGGAGTCCCAAAATATGTACATGGAACTACATCTCAATAGAAGATGGCATTAATGAAGTATACATGCACATGATATACAAAAATACTGAATTTGTTGATTTAAGCTTTCATGTTAATACATTCCAGACGGTTGAAACGAAGAGTGATGAATCATTGGCATTGTTTTTCACTAGTGGTACAACTGGAGCTCCTAAGATGACAGAACATACACATGCCAGCTATGGTTTAGGTCATATCACCACAGCAAGGTGTAAATAGTAGGCTATATTATAGAGTAAACTGAAATCACCATGGCTTTCAAATGTGTCGAATGATGTTGCCAATGGGCAGATACATGTCAGATGGCAGAACATACACATGCCAGTTGTCGGTGAGGTCATCTCATGACACAAGGTGTAAATAGTAGGCTATATATAGATTAAACTGAAATCACCAAGGCTTTCAACGGCGTCGAATGATGTTGCTAATGTGCAGATAGATGTATCTCAGTCATGGGTTGTCGGTTCTCAATGAAATGAGGAATACAATTCGTCATCAGGAGAACTTAAAAAATCATTGATGGTATTCAGAGCACCATTATGCATTTTAGAGTTAATCTTCTTTGTTCATTTGGGTATATGCGACACAAGGGTAATGTACTGGACGATTGTCCCGTGTCCAGTGGTAATTGTAGAGTTGGTCGTGAAAGGGAACAATGAAGAGTCCAGAAGGTTTGATGAGTTGGTTGTTCTGTGATCCAAGCGGGGTGTCTCTATATTTCTGGACACGAGTAGTTATTCCAACGGTTGGTGTATCATGCGTTCAAATAATAGTGTGGTCGTTGGAGAGTTGAACCCGGAATAAATTGGATACAAGCAGATTTTTGTGTTATTCGACGCGGGAAAACACCAGGAACAACATATCAAAAATCCGCTCATGGGAAAATTCAGGATCCAATATGGCATCCATAATGTCTGTTGTTATCGCAAAATACTGAATTTCTGCGGTAGGTGCTCCAATTAATGCCAAATTCGTAATAAATTGAAATATATACAAACAATGCTTTGTCGTAAACCATATCTGTAGAATGTATTTCCCAAAATGGACAAAATCAAATGAAATTTACATGTTGTGCAAAATTGAAGAGCTAGTCCTATACGAGTGAACAAACTCGAGAATTATGCGAGGAAGAATGATTGCAGAGTATAAGAGAAACTTTTGATTAGAGATGTACGAAATATCTCTGATGTATCTCACGAGAGAGCAAGCGAAACCACGGTCTTATGAAACGGTTAAAACTTGACTTTTGTACGCCCAGAAACGGAAACATAACGCAGTTTTTTCTGTACTGCTTATCTTGAATCGTGTGATATATGTGTAATTAAACAGCTAAATGGGATTTAGTAGAGATGTATTGACTATGAAACCTTTTTCTAGAAGCAGAAAAATGTGTACTCCGAGCAGTCTCACGAATGTGACCGATCATCATTTATTTTGATATCTACAGCATGGAACCTTTAAAAATTAACTGATATAAAACGGTATGAAAGATATTCATATAGTACTGGGTAAAATGCCTATATTCCATTGTCCGTGTCTCAAAATAGTGGTCATAGTTGCCTCAGATCAAGTGATAAAACATTGAATATTTCGCTTTTATCACAAGAATGCATGGTGGTATACCATGAACTAAATTTATTAAAACACGAAGGAGTACCATAGACTATCGTCAATAAATTCTAAACTTGACCAAAATTGCCTACATACTCTGTGACAAAGACTGTGTTTATACCTGGAAATTATATTTGGTTGAATTCACCAAGGCCACATCTACGCGAAACTTACTACGTTTTCTTCAACCGCATCACCACGTTTACTCCTTCTCCCTAATGTTACACATAGCTGCTGCACACAGAAGCACAATTAATACTATTGCGCGAATGTTTAACGTTGAAATAACATCTTAAACGGTGATCACTCGATATTTAGCATGATTATGTTGGTGGTAATGGTAAGATATTTTCAAACAAAAATATACTGAAAACTAATAGTGTGCATTGCGTAGCTGCATATTCCAGTTGTAAAGTTGTGATTGAAGTAATTTGAACAAAATTGTCTACTAAGAACACGGTTTGTTAGCAGCATGAAAATTAGTCTTACATACAATGTGTATTGTACCGTCTCTTTGATCTGGTGAGACGCGGTGCTAATCTATTGAAGATATGAGTGTTTCTTTACAGTATGATAAGCATTGCTACAAATATGTATTGTTTAATATCACCGGGAGTGTTGACAATTCCGGAAATATAACTAACATTTAGACCGCTAGAGTGTGCACTTAAATTTCGGCGTTACATTCAAAAATTAATCATCATGCCGAATGAAACTACCATGAACTGTGAGGCGAAACATTAGTTCGTGTGTTGCATGTCCGATATTATTATTTTTGGCCCGACAATTGGATGTTGGATAAGCAGAACACCCAAACTTTAAAGACGCAAATCATTGGGGTTTGACTTGCGGTGCAGTGGCCAATAAATCCTTCAGATGGATCTGTGTAATGATGTGTGTACCTTTAAAGATATTCAACAACCGACTTGTATATTATCAATACATATCTTCACTCATATGTGGTTATCCAATATGTTGCTTTCTTTGTTGTATTGCTTGCAGTTGTGGCCATTTTGACAGCCATTTCATGGCCACGATTGTATGATTTTCTGTGCGTGTCACTCTATTCGCTCCCGTGCTATAATTTAACACAAACTGGTATAACGGCGTAATTCCGATGCCACAATATATCGTATAATAACTTGTTTCGAGAACTGATGTAGTATAGACAACCATGTTGGACGCCATCTTGGATAACAAAGTTTCCCCACAGCGGATTTTTGCGGATTTTGGATATGTTGTTCCTGAGGCTTTTCCGCATCGAATGACACCAACGTCAGCTTGTATCCAATTTATTCCGGGTTGATCCCCAAATTCTGCTTCAACGACCACACTATAAGGTCTGAGTTATCATGATACCCTTGTTTATGGTGTGTACCAATTCTATTATTTACTTTACTATAGGATGCTACTGGTTTGATCCTCCCTTGACTATACAATGGTTGCTACCAGTCATAACCAATTAAGAAAATGATCTTGTTAATTATGTTTATGTGTTCTTATATTATATAATTTATATCTCCCACGTATGTACTTGCTTATACAATTAACCCTAGCAGTCACAATCACTGGGGGAAAGAAGTTATCCTAGATTCAGGAACATATCAAACTATAACTATACTATATTATGTACTATCGGACACGACACACAGCTCATGTTCATTCATGCTGCTTTCGTTTTACATATATATTATTTATCTGAAGCAAATCCAGTTTGGATTTATGGTTCCAATTATACGGGGAGAAAAAGAGGATACAAAAAGTTAAAGTAATGTTCATCTCCTATATTGTGGTAGTACTTCTTCGGATCGCACTGGAATTGCCAGATTTTGATGCATGGCAAATTTAGTCCTTGTGTCGTGTACGAACCTTCGTGGTGCTAGATGAAAGTCAATGATTTCTTTGAAATGTATTAATGTGGGCGATTGAACTACATGAGGGGTAGATTGTTCCATTCAGCGCATACTCGCTGTGAGAATGAGAACTTCTGCACATCTTTATCTTTATGCTCCACTTGTGAACTACCGTACATCTTTAGATTTATGCTCCACTTTTAAAGAACTGTGTGGGGTCTATGTTGTACAGCCCCTTTAAAAGTAATGAAACTTTGGTCGAAACAGATTGTTGATGTGAGTGGGTGAGTTTATTCGGCCCCTATGTCATGGATAATACAGTATAATTATATACTAGTGCTTTATTTCCACTGTGGTCCCAGTGATTCCGATGACTCGAATTTTACCAGGTATAATTTTGTCATTTACCCGTTACCTCTTCTTCATAGTTGTGTTTTTAACAGGCTTACATTGCTGTGCACGGGTGAGCTATTAAAGTCGGCTCCTGGTCCGACGGTGTGCCTAGCACAGTGTCATCCCTGGATATGACACTATGAGAGGAGCTGAGGAACACAATTTATCCAGTTCGTTTTTAGATGTGTCTCAGATTGTTTTGCACCGAAAATAATTATCAGGACTGCGATGGTCAATTCGTGATGCTCATGGTACTAGGAATGCAGAATAATGGTGACACAAAGTCTGGCCGATACCATGTCGAAGGTGTAGTTCAGAGTTATGCCCACTAACCAAACTGAGCTGGCCGCTCCTCGAGGTATGCGACACACGGGGTTACGGGTATGAACTGGAAGACGCCCATCTCACGTTCATCCATGTTGCGTTTGTTTCGCTTGTTTGTATATGCTTAATCAGTGCTGATCTGTTGTAGGTATGGTCTGAGGACAAACTACTCTGATGTGATTTGGAACTGGTCGGACACCGGATGGGCTAATTCTGCCTGGAATGGTCTGTTTGCTCCATGGTTAACAGGGACCTGCGTATTCCAAAAACACAGCTCCAACTTTAACCCTGCTGAAGTACTGAGGGTAACAATAACAAATTAACGATATTTCATCTCCGCCATGTGACATTGCAATGGTATTTCAAAAACTGTGTGCCCTAAAGCACATTTTTGTAAACCATATGTACCCTTCAGAACATTTTCAAAACATGTGTACCCGTTAGCACGTTTAACCTTTTCATGACGGGAGCTGCGTTTGTGCGATCATGATCTTACAAGGTCAATGTAAAAATTGTTAGGCCAGTGTATTATATTATATTATATTATATTATATTATGTTATGTTATATTGTATTATATCATATTATATTATATTATATTATATTATATTCGCATCTATAAGAGAATGCATTGGCGCATGGAGTGAACACTTCAATAATGGTTATATTTACAGGTTCTACAACAGTATCCAATAACTGTATTATGTGTTCCAACAACTGCCATGAGAATTATCATCAAAGAAGATCTGAAATTGTGTAAATTTCCATCGCTGAATCACATTGTAACTTCAGGAGAGCATTCGGTAAATACATCTAGAATGGCAATGGCAATTCGGCCTCAAGTTATGGTGCTGGACATCTGCAGAATGAGGTCCCCATAGGGCGAATATTAAACTAGTGACGCTACCCCACACAGTGGGCGTTGTTTGAACCAATGAAAAGCACCATGGAATATCCTATAGTCAAGAGCGTAACTCAGTGACATATATATAATTACCTACAATATGAACATCGTGTGGGCGTTACCAGTGACGCTATATACACATGCATAGCGGTCATGCACACTGTATATACTGAATTGTGTATGCTCTTTCGGTTGGTCAAAGATACATGTACGTACGTATTGGGTTTTACTATAAGTTGGGTGTGGACACTATTTGGGAGTATCCCATTCAAACATTTTCATGTTGCTTATCCCATAACTTGATAATAAACATGTAATCTCCCTGCTCTGTTGATTCCCAAAAGTCATGATAAATTCTGTCGTTAGACATGCCACAACATCCTTCCAGGTGATAGATAGTTATAGTGTGCAACTCCAAACATTGACGAAAATAATGGCTTTGGTGTTGGTATTAAAAAAATGGCAGCTCTCTTCGCACCAGATAATAGCGATATATATGTGATTTCTAGTTATTCTGAGGATGTTATTCAATTCACAGCTGAAAACTTTGATGTCGATATGTCGTCTCAAAACTTTAAAATTAGCACGCATTTGCTAGGGTTTGTTACCACAGATACCAAATTTGATAAAAAGTTACAATAGCCCTAGGTATGTAGAGTTGGGAGTCGAAGAAGCTTAGTTTAAGAGACATACCAGCCGGACAGTCCTACTAAATCCATGAGTCAAACATTTGTTTAGAGCTACCGTAGTTTAAAGAACTGTTCCGAATTTAACGACTGTAATAACACATCCTAACATGAGTATGACCAATGTCCAAAGCGGTCAGCACGAGCACTATATTTCACACACTAGTATATGGGAGCATGAAACTATAGCAACAGTTACTGTCATGTGGAATCCCAACATCTCACTTGGTTGGTGGGCCGATCAGCAGCTGTAAGATTTCACTGAAGGTTCTGTTCCAGGTGACACTATCCACACCTGTGTTCCATAAGACTATCCACAGATTAATTAAACGAAATACGCACGCAGCTGACTTTCGCTAGTTCGTTGGTAGTGGCCAATGCGTCAATATCCGGTGTTCTTGAGTCGGTACAGTGGAAAGAATGGAATTTTAAAGACATCAATTATTGCTAGACGGTAGCTATGTGGGCATGACAACCCGGTAATTTACACATACCACTGAAACCATAACAATTAGGTATTTGGGGGCAATTACATTCGGCACCAGCAGCTGTCTAATTTTCTGCATCACGGAAGTCAAAGTGCATTTTAATAATATATTTCATTTCAAAATTGTTACAATTGCTTATTGCTATATATTTGTCGCCTGTCATTATTTTTGTGACTCTCAATTCTGTTTATTGACGTCAATCAATGTCTTTTGGTGAATAGACCTGTTCATGGTTCAGATCTGCGAACATTTGAAAACGTAGTATAATAACCTTACCCCGTTTGACATACTCTCCGGCAACACAAAGATGAGACACATCATAACAATAATACTCTAGGACTCTGGGCAACATCCCATCGATGTAGAGAATTTAGTCAAGGAAAACATTGCTGCCGTAACAAGGAATGTAAATGATACAATACCCCTTTCGTTGGCGAGAAGTGATAGAGTTGGAGCACATGCTACATAATGGTTTCAGCGATAGGATATATATATATATATATATATATATATATATATATATATATATATATATATATATTCACTGATTGTACCACATTTGTTTGTGGTACAATTCAGAATATCGAGAATTGTACCACAAAACGACGGTCGTGTCTCCATGGGAATACAGGCTACTGACCAATCAGGACGAGCCTTGTGTGTATGTTTAGGCAAGGCCGTATTACAATACAGGTACTGACCAATCAGGACGAGCCTTGTATGTAAGTTTAGGCAAGATCGTATTACAAATGTCGATGTACCCGGCAGAAATATTATGAAATTAGGTGACACTCGGTAGAAATACAATTAAATTTTGCGCTTGTGGGATGTTGATATCATTGACATAGTAACTCGCATAAGTGTTCTTCATTTCATACTGCCGCGTATTGCATTATTTACTGGCACCTGGGAGATGCATATCCCAAAATCTATAAGTACAACATAAAAACCAAACGAAAACTTCAGTGTTGCAATGAACAAACAAGCGTGTGTACAGAGAATGAATCTGCATTCAGCGTTAAACGAGACCAGCGTTGATAACACAGACGTAATATTCAGAAGAAGATTTTGGTCTGAATCCTTCAAATGTGTCTTAAATTCTCCCTCGTGCTTCAAATTTGGTTCCTCTATTCATGTCGGAATGGATAAATAATTAGGCAATAGTGTTACTAAATTAAATGTAGCATCACATTCCATATATTGATAGTCATTATTGGAATTTATGTGAACTAATATTTTCACACGTTAAGCCGCCATCTTGATTGCCATATTTGAAACCATGATCAATTATTAAGCTAACAGATATTTAGTTTAGTCCAG
Source organism: Siphonodentalium dalli (assembly GCA_032622095.1). Classification (NCBI taxonomy): domain Eukaryota; kingdom Metazoa; phylum Mollusca; class Scaphopoda; order Gadilida; family Siphonodentaliidae; genus Siphonodentalium; species Siphonodentalium dalli. The sequence goes on along the minus strand of CP136065.1, from coordinate 197,248,142 downwards.
AAAACATCATTGTCTATTCTCTGTTCGTATCTCCTTTTCCAACTCCGTTGTGGTACAAGCTGTTTCTTGTGACAATTTCGGCCATTTTGACCACCATCTTTGTTTTGTGCTGATTTCTCAAATTCTCCAAGGCTGATGGCGGATCAGCCGGTGGGTTCTTCAAAAGTGGACACCAGATTCGTTAATTCGTGGGAGAATCTGGATTCAGAATCAGAAACCGATTACGGGGCGGGGCTAAATCGAGATTACACGGACTCTTGGTCAGATTATGAAATCCACGTGGTCTCCGATACTATGTTTTATGTTCTCCCAGCGTCAAACATGGCTCATGTATTTGACACAAGTATCATTTGTATCTTATATTTATAATGTTCATGTTTGTTGTGAAAGTCATGCTTTTCTTCTATGTGTATATACATCCCACAAAATGAGCTGCCAATCCGACTTCTTTTTCTCAAGTTAAAGTGTGTTTATTGATGAGGGCAAGCATTTCTAACAGCACTAGATCTCCTGAATAAGACGTTGCGTTGTGGAGAACACACGAAACTTGTCAGTTGTACAGGGGCGTGGCGACGGGGGTTGGTTGGGGTGTCTCGACACCCCCCCCCCTGAACTTTGGTACATTCCCAAAAGTAGGAAATTTCATGTCTGGTTCAACATTAGTTGGACATTAATTTGACACCATATAAAGTTTGGAATGATTTTTGATTTTTCAACCAGTAATACTTGGTAATTTTCCAATCTTAGTGTGTGTCAGGTTGAATAATTCCAAGGGGGTGCAAATGGAATCCTGCGAACCTGTGAGTTTAATGTTTGATTCAAGGGGTGCAGTTGGTCGGAAATTTGATGGTGCACCCCATGGGAGCCCTCTAGCCACGTCCCTAGAACTTGTACGTGCTGGTATTTAATCAAATAAATTGACTGACACTTCCACTATATAGTCCTGCGATCCTAGAATAAGCTTTACATTTGTGTCTGTGCGATTGGGAGATGCAGCTCACGTGCGATTACAAAACCACAACATTGGCTACATGGGCAAAGCTTTATTTTCCAACTATTGTACAGCACGTTGGCCAAAAAATTCCTGTGTTTATGCACTATACAGAAACTATTGTGCAAAACGACTGCATTTAACGAACAAAATGTTTTACATATGGAATTTCTATCAGACTAGATAGTACATACGTGTATCTGATAATCCTACTATTTCTTGAATAAGAAGGAACATAAAATAACCAACAAAGCAGAAGACATAATACCCATGCAGGTTCACGTGAATTCGGTCAATGGTGGCGTATCCGCCGAATTTGAAATCGACATGCGTTCGGGCGGAATTTTATGGATGGAATTATGAAATGAACATTATGAATGTGACAATGAAATTGACAAGGATTTGCTTCAACTTCGCCATCAATCGAAGACCTCACACAGCGTTACTATCAATAACATTATTATTTAGCTTATTTCAATAAAATTCTCCCCGTTTACACTTGATAACGCAAATTTGTCTCCGCATTTAAAATTCTTTGATATGGATCGTTTATATTCTGCAATAATTTGGACCCAAGGGACGCATTCTTATGCTTTATTATGTTTTAAACTCCGAAGTGGGGAAATCTCGGTGTGTTTACATTATGAATGTTCTGATTTCTATTACGATTTCAGACTCGGAATCCAGATTACGACGAAATAACGATTACGGTCTGTTCATTTACTGATGCTGGTCTGTTCGTTTACCGAACCACGTCGTACGGAGTGTTATCCGTAATCTGAATCTAGATTCTGCCACGAAATAACAACTATGAGGCCACCAGATTCCGCCGAGAAAAACACTTTAGACGCTAAAATATGCATTGGTGGGTTGGCGGTCGGACTATCAGGATTGGGGTCAGTGAGGGGCACAAATTTGATAACAATAATTTGTTTGCTGGTCTTCATATACACACTTATAGGCATCTCTGCAAGATAAAAGAATCAAATTGTGAAGAATTTTGGTTTATATTACAGAATCCAGAGATGGTTGAGCAGTGGGAGTCGGGTACAGGAATCCGGATGTACGATATGTATGGGCAGACAGAATATGTAAGCTCAACATATAATCCCCACAACTAATCTGTGCCTTGTTCAATTGTTATTGTTCACTGGAATAAACTGAATGCATCAATTCTTCTGGTCCCATACTTTTATAAAAGACGTTTCGCGGTTCAATACCTTGAGTTACAACAACAACAACATATTAAAACATCTAATTTAACATTGTAACTACCAAAGAATATAATTTTGTTATTAAAAATTTTGGTGTCCTAAAGCATTGAAACTATATGAAATAGATGCATAAAAAAAATCCAATATCAAACAAAATGGCGTTTTTCGTGCAGCACTTCTCATTCTAAACATGTTATATATAAAATAATAGATTTATTGATAAACATTATGCATGTGCTAAACATACAGTGGACCCTGAATGGCATAGCAATAAATTAAAGATGCATTATCCGAATTAACGCTCCTAAATTACAAAAAAAATTGGCTTCGGGGGTAAAACATATTTTATTCGAGGAACCGACCCATCAAAGCTCAAGAGTAATCATATATCGATTTTTGAAGTTGTTATTTCTTGAGATGTGCAATTATTTGTGGACCAGAAAAACATTGTCCAACGGACGGTCTCGGACAAAATTGCGGATGAAGATGGATAACTCTGAAATCAAGTGGTGATATGGCAAAATTTCGTTATACTCGTGGTAATAAGGCCATATATTGTTGAACAAAATGTTGATAAATAACACGTTTTGGGGAAATTTGGTAACATAATTGACAGTGGTTATCATTGTTTTGTTGCAATCAATCGATTTTGATAACTAAAGCGTATTTTGACGAAACGTTGTTGTTGTGGTTTCTTGATGGTATGGGGGCCGACTGATCTGATTGAGTACCTTTAATGACTAGAACAGAATAATTTTGTGCTATAACGCATCAATATAAAGTTTGATTAACTATTTAAAATTAATCTATCCGACTAGTTTTCCTAGTTAGTCAAATGTGGATAACACTAATATTGAGAAGTTTTTGTTGATCGATATGAATGGCGTTATCTCTTATTAGTTTTGGATAAACTGTCAACTCACTTTATGATGAAGGAGATGACATGTGTTGTTTTTTTGTCACTATCAATAGCTCTGGTATCCAAATAATTTAGTTAGTGGGTCGTGGGCAACTACCTGGCTAGAAATATGCATATGATTGGACGAGGCAATATAGCCGAAACCAAAGTATCTGCTTGGCGAAAAACCCGAATGGCTGTAACCAGGTTTGTAAAATGAACTTTGTTCGTACCAACATGCATAATAACATATTTCAATGGAATATGTTCATTAGTTCACCAAACGAGCCATAGTAAATTCCCTATATGGATCCACTGTGAGATACCCGACGCCATCGTCATAATTCACGAAACTGTCTGATAAGAGTAGAACACTCTTCAAGCGATCCTGAGAGCCTGCAGCATGAAATAAAAATTATCGGGTAGAGGTTACCCGGTTTTGAATTACACACCCCTCCAATTCCAAGATGGTGGTCATAGATGGCATCCCGGAAATACTGCCCCTAGTGTAGCCCTGTCTAACATAAGCATATCAAGAGATTTCGTATACGCGTCGCTGGGCAAACCCCCTTGCAATTGTATCAGGTTCGGTAATACTAGTACTGCACACGCAAAAGCGAAACTAGCGTATCCACTTCGAAAGCACTGCGAAGAAAAGTCAGCTGATTCGTGACATGTATCTGAAAAAGACATTTCAGCGTTTTAAACCGAGCGTACTTATAATTGGAACAAAAGTATTAGGCGACACGTATGAAGCCAGAAACATAGGTGCGGTAGAAGGAGTGGAAATAGCTGGCACATTTGAAAACAAGCATACACCGGACACAACTGGAAACCAGGTATTGACACCAGAGGTATTTCGAGTTGAGGGGCGCTGGACTGATTTGTCTTAGACCATGAAAATATAAGCACAAAAAAATGTCTTTCAGAACCGCTGCTCCTCTGGTAGGCGTACGACGCAACTCGCGTTCAATCGATGAATCTGACACTATATTTGAATTTCGGCTGAAAGTAAAGAAGGCAAAAAGAAAAAGACACCAATACGAAGCGTCCGCAGCGATCGCAAGTCCATATGTGCATACATCTTTAGGAGAATTGCGAGGGATATGGGAGCAGTGCGCCGAGGAATATGAGATTGTGATCGAGACATGCCTAACAGTTGAAGGCATAACTTATGACGACAGAAAATAATAGTAGATCTATTCAGTAGGTATCCTCTGGGCTGCGAATGCCAAGTCACGTTTTATAACAATATTTATTATGAAACAGCAGAACTCAGAAGATCGTCGCAATAAGCGAGATAACTCTAAACACAATAATAGTTAATAGTAATACAATACAATACGCGGCGCGGAATGGCGTATATTATATAAGCTTCTGGTGGAAAGGTTAGATTCAACAATGAGTGAAGCGTTTTTACAGCGCCCAACTAATTTGCTGTACTGTCTACAGACTGAAACGATCAACCAAGAAAATGTGCATACAGACCCAGTATACCTTCTGAGAATGGAACAGCTTGCTATAGTTAAAATGAAAGCAGAACAATAAAATTGTTTCCAGTTGAACCAGTAAGTTCCGAATAATTAACAAAGGCTGCTTGCAAAGATTGCTGCACTTCGGTCGTAAGACATCTTAACTGGACACCTGAAACAGTACTTACCATTGATGTTGAAAAGGGAAAACTGTGGAATACACTACCACTTCGCCCTCGTGCGAACGATGATTTCTTCCTCACCAGCGACAAAATGGTTAAATTGTAACTGGGTAAACTTAATGTCACATGTGGAGTATTCCAACTGTAAGTACGACTGTGGGTTAATAATATGTTGACCGGCTCGACTGTCCAACCCGGACAGTTTGATCGGGACTTTATCGGTTAAAGCTGCTTGAGAGTCTGGAAAGATTCTAAGTCTAGATTATGTAGCATTATGTAGTGTCTCTGCGCAATGAATCGAGATTGTTCAGATTAGGCAACGGAGAATGCGTACTAGAATATACCTGTTGGAGTCGCCTGCTGCTCGCGGATACGTGCTACTTCCATTCGTGCGTGCTCATTCTTTGCCCGAAGCTGGGCCTTCCACATATATACGAAGATAAACGGAATGAGACTATGGAACACCCGACCCCAAGTTATGAGGGCCGAACCCCCCCCCCCCCCCACATACTCGTGTTAATAGCGAACGCGCAGATTGTTTTTACCTTCTCAATTGCAAGTACTTCCAAAAGCCTGAAGCAGTAGCTGTCATTTTCGACCGAAGGCCGGGTAGGATGTTCGGACTGCAGTTTGCACGTCCCTTCACCCTGAAAGCCTGAAGCACGTGCTCGTTCCGTCTTATATACCCTTTCGGGTTATTCCAAAAATTAGAATTCCAACACGGACCACAAGTATCCAAAGCGGAAGGCAATTACGCATTTTAACCGGAATCAAAATTACCCGATCGCCGGTAAAACCACAGAAATTGGAATCACTGACCTTTATGCAATTTTTTGAGATTTTTTTGGAGTTATAGGCATTAGGGATCAGAAGAATGGCAGGTAATTTTCAGGAGATTCCTCCACCACCATTCACTTCGACCCGTGAATTGTAACAACAAAAGCATAAATCTCAGGGTTTTCGGCATATATAGTTAGAAAAAGCATTGATCTACAATCTTACCGCGAGCATAGCATCTATTCGTTGATTTATTCCAGGTTTTATCGCACGTTAACAAATTGTTTTCACCTGTTAGCTAGGTGGTGCCGCCGAAGATAGCCGGAACTCCTCGATTCCAATTTCTGTGGTCTTCGGCAAATCGGAAAATCGGGTAGTACGAAAACTGGTATTCGGAGCCGGAACATTGTTATCGGTCAAAACAATCAGCCCACGACAAAGGTCTATTAAAAGTATCAGGTTCTGCCTTCCCAGCTGGTCCATTAAGCGTTGTTTCATTGTGTAATATGGTCATTTGAGTGTTAAACAGAATAAAATGTCAAGAAAGGGATTTTGGTGTCATTAGACGCAGAATAACACATCCAAACTATCCAGAAATTCAAGTTGGCGTTCAACATAGCCACCGAAACTAATAAATAGCTAGGGCAAATTACTCACAAAGTCAAATTGACCAAACACGAATACAGTCTCGATATGGACATCTGATTGTTAACAATATGATTTGGGTGTGCATGGCTGAGAATGTGTCGACATTTCAAGATGGCTACCAAAATGGTCGTCGAAAATTGTCAAAATTTGAGTGATATCAATATCAGTATGATTAAATAATTAGCCAGTACAATTTTCCAACGTATTGATTCCCATTTATCGGGACAACAATTTTTCAAACAAAGCAGTATCTTCGTTAGATTCAAACCTGCTAGTCACACACTAAGAGGGCATTTTGCAATTATGGCGAGCTTAATTGTTTTCAAACATGTACGAAAAAACAGATGTCAATAGCTACGTGCAGACATGATTATCGATGAACGATTGCCAGTAAACATATGGTCCCGGCGGTTCATTCAGCAAATTGTGTAGCGCAAAAAATGCGTGATATGACGGAAACGGGCCCACTCGCCCCAGGACCAGCTCGCCCCAGTCGACATGGGCCAGCTCGCCCCGAGCCAGCTCGCCCCGGGACAGCTCGCCCCAAGGGATAATGTCTTATTTAAGTTGTCGTTTTGGGGTCGTTTTGCTTGCTTTCTCTGGCTTACAGTCAAGTGATACCCGAGTCAAGTGATACCATACAAAGTGATACCCAAATCGGTCAACTGATACCCAAGATGTGTATCATTGAATTTGGAATGTTGAATTAAATATACACACATTCGAGATCATTATTTGTCCGAACGTCATGTCGGAATATACTCCATTCCTCGATCGAAAATGTGCTTGAGTCGAGCCACTGCCGTTGTATATATTCGCAGATACAACGGAACATATTTGTGGTTATGATGTCAGATAAATATTGCACTGCTTATATACGGTATGTGGTCGGCATATGAAAGTGATTATCTATCACACTGAAGCCATCTCATCCACTGAAGTGTGAGGTGTGATTAGTCGATTGGTTACTGTGTAAACAACCTGCTTCTATTGTTTTGATAGGATATGAATGGGGATATAATAACGGCTTCAAAGGGGTTCCCAAACTCCAGAGATAGTGAGATGAACTCAGAGAATAAGAGAAACTTTAATATCCAGAATGTGAAAACAGTTCATTATTGTTATTTATGAATTCGCCGGTTCGTCGTTCAAACCAACTAGTGTGATAAACTGCATGGCTATTATCTTTGCTAACAAACGTGCCTAAAGTAATATAAATGTCAAAATTGATGGACATAACTCTGAAATATATCATAATCTGAACTTAAGAAATTAATATATATTAACTTATTTACAACTTTAATACAAATGTAATACCCGGGCCAGCTCGCCCCTGAAAGGTGGGCCAGCTCGCCCCAAAAACGGCCTGGGGCGAGCTGGCCCTTATATGCTATCTGCATTCGTGCACGAAGCATATGTTATTCTGTGTGAACCAGCACATGTTTGTATTACTCTGTATTATATTTTTAAGTACTAACAATTTCAGCAACGTTTTAAAGGTGAAAAGTCCACCACGGCTATATCTGAAACGTTTATTTCGTATTTACACTGTGAGGTAATTCGATTGTTCGCTGGTGATTTTCAGACAACCACTGTTTAGTTTATGTGTATCCGATGACCCTTTCAATAATAGTTAATCGTCTCAATATGTTCCGAAAACATCAAGGCTACTTAATTTCTCATTCGATTGCTGAAATGATGAAAACGTTGACGGTCCGCTAGCCCATTTAAAACAATAAATGTCTCCAAATAAATGGTATTTGGTGTAGTTCCGCAAAGTTCATCTTTTCGAAGTATTTTCCATATGTAGTCAACATTAGTTGTTGTGTTGCATACAGACCGGGCTATAATTTGGACCAGATCACGCTTTTCCAGATTTTGATCCACACTGTCATGCCATGTGTGCTCCTGAATAGAAATAACTATCTGCTATGCTTTTATTTCTATAGTGCAATGGGCGGATAAAACAATTTGAATCATGTGCATGCAACAATAAGGTATATCTGCATGCACCATCCGAACTGCAAACTTGAGGAAATACTTTGTAAACATGTTTATAAATATCTCCAGTGATGTTACACAATTACCATTCATCTACCAATAACTGAGGGAGTAATCAACGCTGTAGTTTTATGATTGATTGATCGTTGGGTAGGACTTCCTCCCGATTATGGTGATCATCATAACATAACGGTCATTATTGGATAATCTGTCTTTAGTTATTTGTTGAATATGCCTGGTATAGGCAAATTTCTTCGGCACACGTTTTAAGTATCTGGTTCGGTATATATGAGATCAGGACACATGGCCTTATGGGGTTTGATGTTTCATAGCAATGCAGTTACATCGACGATACTGATCTCAGATTTGACCATTGCGTCGACTGGTTTTGTTTGGTCTAGTTCGGGCGGTGAGGTGTTATTTTCCGTGAAGGCTGATTGGAATTGGTCCAACAAGCGAGACCACTGAGTCGCGGCCGTATTGGATTAACCCAGTCCCGTTCCATGGTTTCAGAGATTCATCCAGCGCAGGTTCCGTGGTTTTAGTGATTTTGAATATTCATGACTTCCATATATGGAAATACTACTCCCGAACTTTGACCTGTAGCACTAAAACCACATAACCGGGTCTGGTGGATCCAATAGGGCCGTGAGTTAGGCTGAATAGACACTCTCGTCGGTTTTCTGTGACAAAGACAAAGTTACCCAGGTTCCTGAAATTGTTATAAAGTTACCCAGGTTATAAGTTGCGGTGAGCGGAGGGGAATATTCGTATTTATAGGCGATTTATATAGATCAATCATCAAATAAGAGTGAATACTCCCTCATTGGGACCATGTGAGTTGTAATTATCATACATCGTCAGGAAAGACGGACATAATCCCCGCTCGAATAAACAGTGTTCTCTTGTTGTGAGGGTACACTTGAATGGCCGTGAACACGATAGGTATATAGTCAGATCGATTTTATATCCACAGCTACGTTTACAATACACTTATGGGTGAAGTGACGCGTATGATGCAAATAAACCAGCTAGAATTCAAAGTATATAAGCGCACGTGGGTGTTGTGTGACTTTTGTGTGAATTGTAATGGGAAATATTCGCTCTTATGCGTGATTATATATCAGAATATGTTACCTGGTTTCAGCGTAGCATCATGCCAGCTGGTATGTCATATCACGCATTTTTTGCGCTACACAATTTGCTGACTGAACCACCGGGACCATATGTTTACTGGCAATCGTTCATCGATAATCATGTCTGCACGTAGCTATTGACATCTGTTTTTTTCGTACATGTTTGAAAACAATTAAGCTCATAGCTCGCCATAATTGCAAAATGCCCTCTTAGTGTGTGACTAGCAGGTTTGAATCTAACGAAGATACTGCTTTGTTTGAAAAATTGTTGTCCCGATAAATGGGAATCAATACGTTGGAAAATTGTACTGGCTAATTATTTAATCATACTGATATTGATATCACTCAAATTTTGACAATTTTCGACGATCATTTTGGTAGCCATCTTGAAATGTCGACACATTCTCAGCCATGCACACCCAAATCATATTGTTAACAATCAGATGTCCATATCGAGACTGTATTCGTGTTTGGTCAATTTGACTTTGTGAGTAATTTGCCCTAGCTATTTATTAGTTTCGGTGGCTATGTTGAACGCCAACTTGAATTTCTGGATAGTTTGGATGTGTTATTCTGCGTCTAATGACACCAAAATCCCTTTCTTGACATTTTATTCTGTTTAACACTCAAATGACCATATTACACAATGAAACAACGCTTAATGGACCAGCTGGGAAGGCAGAACCTGATACTTTTAATAGACCTTTGTCGTGGGCTGATTGTTTTGACCGATAACAATGTTCCGGCTCCGAATACCAGTTTTCGTACTACCCGATTTTCCGATTTGCCGAAGACCACAGAAATTGGAATCGAGGAGTTCCGGCTATCTTCGGCGGCACCACCTAGCTAACAGGTGAAAACAATTTGTTAACGTGCGATAAAACCTGGAATAAATCAACGAATAGATGCTATGCTCGCGGTAAGATTGTAGATCAATGCTTTTTCTAACTATATATGCCGAAAACCCTGAGATTTATGCTTTTGTTGTTACAATTCACGGGTCGAAGTGAATGGTGGTGGAGGAATCTCCTGAAAATTACCTGCCATTCTTCTGATCCCTAATGCCTATAACTCCAAAAAAATCTCAAAAAATTGCATAAAGGTCAGTGATTCCAATTTCTGTGGGTAAAACAATTAACTCCCGTCCCAATGTACTTTGTAAACAAATGCCCTGGTAACATCTAATGTTCTCGTGACAAATATCATGTCATTACCATTGGTATGAAGCAGAAAAATGTCAATAGGTTTGTAATCGGGTAACACATTTTATTTATTAAATCAACCATCCATGTGCATCAGCCTGTTGAACAATCACACGGTTGTCATAGACGCTTTTCCGAAAATTTAGCAAATGAAAAACGCGGCACGAATTTTGAGCGTTCAGTCGAGTATCACAAAAACATGAATACGGCTGAAATGTAATGACATAAGTACAGTATAGTGTCCGTAAGAAAAGAAACATGCAATATAGTCATCAACTATATAAGTTTTCACATGTTTCTAGCATTGAGTTTTCGAGTGTTTTGTTTTCACTGAGATTCTAGTGGAATTCGCGTTTCGCGCTTTCGCGTCATCCGGTTACTTCATGTGGGGCGACGGTTATAGACTCGCCCAGTTTTCTTAAAGTGTCACTAAGCGATGTGACTCGACCACTGCAACATCTATGCACTGATAGACCAAGTCGACCGCTAGCCTCTCAACCAAGCAAATGCCCACATTTCAATGAAAACGAAAGTAGTTATATAACTATATGAAAACACACGGGTAATTCATTGGCCCAGTTCTGACAAAACTGCAAGGTTTGATGACAATTTATTAACACCGAGTTCTTATTTGCGTGTCTCCGTGTGTATTTTTTCAGCAGATAGACATTGAAATATATTGTGTAGTACTTCCTCTTGGATTGTATTACATGCATTTGAATCGTTATGGCCCTGATGTAAAAACTAAAGAATCAGGTTGATGGACCGCAGAAATTACTGACGCCATAACTAACTATACGTACGTAGCTCATGAATCTTAAAACAACCTGTGGGTTGTGATTATTTATGTGTTATATACACATTTTTCACAATCACTACATTAAAGCTGCAATATATATTATATTTGCCTAATAATATGAGGGCGTTAGCATTTCTGACTATTGTTTTCTTGACACCTTACTCCGAAGTGAATCTAAATACTCTGCAATCCTGCATATGTAGATATTAGAACAATATCATCAGCATATAGTAGGCAGTCTAGTATTATCTTGGCTAAGTAAACTGGATCTGCTGTGACGCAAACTAGATCGTTAATGAAGATTTTGAAAATGGTGGGGCTAAGATTGTCACCTGACTTTAATCAAATTGTAGAGTAAAAGGATTCAGTTAACATGTTATTTGTTTTGATATGTATATTAGTGTCTCTGTATACATATTTCATCATTCCATAAACTAAGCATCCAATGTTTTTAGTAATTAAGCTTGATTCCTGTATGGATAACAGTATAAAATGCTCTTTTTTCAGATCCACAAAACAGGTGTATAATTGACGTGACTTCCTACCTACAGATTGTTTCTTTTAGGATATAGCAACGCCTGAGCAAAGTATATGAGTATATACTTTTCAAAACATAAATTAGAAAAAGAAATCGAAAGTGTATTGTGTCAAGATCCTATTCCCATGGACAATATATTTGAGTTACAAAGATTCATTTCTAATAGATATTATCTATACACCTGGCAAGTGCTAAAATAAGGATTGCTTACGCCACATCTGAATCTGGGCTTCCGTCAACCTATTGTATCCATCAATTTGAAAAGGAAGGTAGGCACCAATATAGAACTTTATGTATGATTTTTCGTTTTATTTCCAAAGTCAAAATTTATGTTCTGTCAAGTCCACCAAACTAGAACTTCTCTTATGTTTCAGACTTGCTTTTGTAGTAATAATTACACAGATGTGAAGTACAAAGAAGGCTCTATAGGTAAAACAGCTCCGGGATATCACGTGGAGGTATGCTATAGATACACAATATTTATCCCCAAAGTTCATATCATTTTGATACATGACACATGTATGTATATAAGACATGAAGGGGGAGGTGATTTGACAACAAGCATCAGATGATTATATATAGCCATCTCTTCATAAAAGAACGGTGTACATATATTGGTTAGTAAGAAGTGGAAGAAAAGATTGAGTAATGAGGAAGAACAGAACATGATGAGAAGATTAATGAACTGATGAACTACAGTTAGGTGAGAAAAAAAACAAAACAATTAACACATATTTACAATGATCACTTCTCTTATTATACACACGATATTGTTTTGTATATACATGGGACAAATTTAAATTATGAGTAGAGCGGAGTCACTGGTTTGCCATTACCACCTTTACATGTATATGGCTTCCAGCGTAGCATCGTATTACTGAAATTGTTACCACATTATTAGCATTATCATTCTTTATTTATCTCTCTCTGAAACTTATCAAAATCAATCGGCTTATTGTGAGTCAGAAACACAAGCGACTAACGAAATCGGTTGCAAGTTAAAGGGGGGGCTGAACTAAAATACATGCATTTGTTGCATATATTTGGTTGAGTATAACAGAAGATCGTACGGTATAAATAAACATATCCGGGGTATCACAAGGATGTATGTTGTTCGGTGTTAGAAATGTGATATTGTATATACACAGAATGACTTATACGTGTGCGAATGGGTTTGTTAGTACGGCACAATTGTCAGCACAGAAGGCTAAAATTCAAGGCACGGCCTCAAGTTATATACGTCCGCGATGTCATGTTGACAAACCCAGTTACACACATGCCGTTATGTGTTGTATTGATTATATGTTACTCGAGATCATCATAGAAGCCACTAATTGGGATTACAACTTGAATGGTACAATACTCAAGTGCACATACTAATTGGGTGATGATTTCAGTTTTAAATCATGCAACAGGTGCACAATATACCTTCAAAATAAATTGTGCACGATATTTAACAATATGTACAAGTTGTCCACTAATTTGTATTATCTTGGGAGATGTTGTATCGCCTTGCTCACAACACCTGGTGTCACATATATTAGACTTAAAGCTACGGAGGGCGGGCAAAGCTGAATAATAATATGGAGATTGAAGAACAATTATCGCCAAAAACAAGATATATTGTGCCAGCATCCGGAGAGTTAATTGTCGAATTGGATTCGAATAAAATAATAAAACAAATATTGAATATTCACAAGGCCCTAACAGATATTTTTGTTTATTGATGCATCGGACTCCAAATTATTATTGTATACCACAGAATACAGCTGACCGAGGCAAAGAAGTCGTAGGGTCGGCAAAATTCGTGGATAAATTCAAAATCTCGATCTAATTGATGTGAGAGCAAAGAGATTGACAAACACTCATTCTCTGTGGATTAAGAGAATGTAACCTATTAATTAAAGCCACGGTTTCATATTGTAAGAGTTACAGTAACAATTTGACATAAGTTTGTTGTGATCCTGTAGCAGGTCGGATTAATTAGAGTTCTTATTTACCAGATTGTAGACGACAAAGGCAATGTTCTTCCTCGAGGCAAATAAGGTAACCTGGCTGTAAAGTGTAAGCCAACGAGACCTGTTGGGCTGTTCCGAAAATATGTGGTGAGTGAACAATACTTTGTAAAGAACTATATAAAAATTCCCACAGCTACTCACAATCATCAGGACTAAAATTAAGTCTAGTAATTTCTCTCACTTTTTTCAACTTTTCAGTGACCAAAATCGGTGGTAATACTCAAAATACCAATATATATATACTTTATATTCTCTAACTTATTCAACAATGCTGTTGTCTTACTGACTTCAAAATTGGTTTGCTGGGGATACAGACCTGTGTGCCGTCCGTCCGTCTGTAAAAACTTTGGAGCTCTCTGTCAGTCATCATAAATCGCCATTATAGTGAAAATGCATCAATGTAATCAATAAAATCCGCACGCTATCAAAGCCAGATTAAAGACGTCATTTCAAGATACATTTCATTTGATGTATCCACCTAGCTGTATTGACACATTCGGGTTGTGTAATAGATTAACACTTACGACTGTAAGTCAGATATATCATTGCCAAGTATAAGGTGTATGGACTGGGTCCTCTCCATTTTTCTTTAGCAATGCAGTCTTTAAATAGCAGATATTAATAGTGATTTATATTCCACAATGTTGTTAAAGTATGCATTCCACTGACTGTAAATAATTCAAAGACGGCTCAATTCTGGTTCCAATGCATCACTACAAACATGGGTCCAAAGACAGCAGAATTTAACATCAGCTCCGTAAAAACTGCAAGAAACAGTTTACAATTATTAAATTTCAGATGTCAACTAAGATTTGTGATATGATGTCAGCTAGTTAGGTTTCAAATATTGAAATATATTATTCATCTTGTTTTATTTCTCTTTACACTAATATTTATTTGTTATGAATATAAAAGAAAGATTACACATTTGAATTTCTGGTTTGCTCCAAGGTATGTTATGAACCTAGCTATTAATTTTATCCAATTGATATAACTATGAATTGGATTGTTCAATTCGAAAACACGTTTATATGGCTATATATGTTTTCCATTTTTACAGGAATATATTTCAACTCAAATAATGCTTAGTTGTTTTAAAATATGAACAAGAACTCCGAAATTTCTATATAGATATTGTCAGCCAGGGGTTATGTGCATGTTTTTAAAATAAACTCTGGTCAGATTTTTTTCTGTGCAATGTTTCACTTTCATCATGCATCATCTTTCAGGATAATCCGGAGAAAATGGAATCTGTTCATGTTGGATATTTCTATCTAACTGGTGACAAGGCTCATATGGATGAAGATGGCTATATATTTTTTCTTGGCAGGGCCGATAATGTCATAAATTCTGCTGGGTGAGAGCTATCATTTTGCAGCTCTGACAGTCCTCTCTGCGTCAACCAATAAATTTCAGTTCAAAATGTTGGGGTTGCATCTCGATTCAACATCATAACACTATTTGTCTAGCTATAATTGAAATGCTCATTCTGACCACTCATCTATTGATCCAACCTTAAATACTGGACGGCTTTTACCAATTATTGTTCTGAGTAATTTAATGGTGATTCAATTATGAATCATTTAATTGCAACTTGGGTCGGGCACCTATTTATTGGCACACCTCACTTGTATTTAAATGTTCAGTACTATTGTTCAGTCAGTTTTGGAATCATGTAGGAATCCTATAGGGATTTTGTATGCAAATAATATCATATGCTCCCATATATATGATTCTATGTATGGGTGCATGGTACTAGTATTGGAACCCATTGCTCTCCTGCATAATTCCATTTGAGTTCCCATGAGCGATTGCACTGTACTTTTATGCTAACATTATCTTATCATGAAATTGACGTAGGCCTGCATTATAACCGTACTAATAGTTATAAAGATTATGTACACTGATCACTCATAAAATTAACACAACAAACACTTCAGGCACTATATAGTCTAACTTTAAATAACACCATGAGTCCACGCCAATTAAGTTATCATCATGTCACTTTAATTATCAATGTACGAAATAAAGAGGTTATTGTAACTGCTAGTCCAGTTATTTTTTAATTCATTGTTAAATAAATGGTATCATATTTTTCTTTGCTGACCCCAGCATTATTTTTAACAGTCCATGCAAATTGTAGTGCTGACAATTTGCATGTATCTGTCTGTCAACCTCAGTTAAATTTCCTGGAGACACCTCAGGCTAAAATGTTATTTTCTATAAAATTAAATTGCTAGCCATTTAATAGTTGAATTACAGACAATGTATAAACATCATCATATTTGTTATAATTTAATCAAATACATATAAAAATACTCACCTGAATTTAAATTATCAGTAATAATCCCCTACATGTAACATAAAGTAAATCAATACAAATCGTCGACTCTTGAGTGTGACCTCCATTGTATGCTGTCCACTGTTTGTAAAATTTGATAAATGTTTCCATCTGCTCTCATAGCTATTTAAATATCTTCAAGTCGCTCTGCAGGCCAGCATTGGTCAGTTTGATTATATTACAGGCACCATATCCATGTAGATAAGGCAGTGATCCTAATATGAAGACGTTGCTTCATTGTCACATTGAGATGTTAACACATATTTTCTGTGGGTACAGTATATTATAGGATTTCTTTATATATGTAGGTATCGAATCGGTCCTTTTGAGGTGGAGAGTGCCTTATTGGAACATCCATCAGTCTTAGAATCGGCAGTTGTTAGCAGTCCTGATGCAGAAAGGGGAGAGGTATGACTAAAACTCAGTTCAGTGGGGATAGTTTCTGTCCATATATTCTTGTTATTCCACTTGACATGCAATGGGAAACAATTAGCCCATTCTACATTAGTAACTTCACTAATTGTGGTTTTTTTGTATAATAATGAGCTAACTGAACTTCCGGTAACTTTAACCTGAGGAACTTGCACATAGATTTGACAAAAATGGGAATTATTTTGTGTAAACTATACAGAGAACCACATTTGTATGTTCTTTGCCATCAGTTAGTAGTACGAGTGTCATTGACTATCGGTCAGAATGCGTGGTTCTGTTTACACACCAGACAAATCATATTCTATCAAATGTGTTTGAAAGATATTATTATGGTATTTCTCATTTGGTCATGATGATTCTATTTTAATCTTTGAAAAATTGATAGGCTTTTCAGTAACTTGTTGGTTTATACATAGAGTAGCATTTCATCTAATTAGATCCATTTCAATACAAAATTTGGTGATGAAAAGAAAACATGATTCGGTAAGGTTTTATGGTACAGAACATATTTTGTCTCTGTTTTATATTACACACACAGCAATACAGTGAAAACAAAGAAAACTGTTTTTTTTAAATAAACTTAAATATCTGCCAAAGTATTTGTGCATAAACAAATGTGCACTATTCCATTTTACAACTATGTCATTCAATTATATTACAAAATTACTAGAGTCCACAATGAAAAAATTAAGAAAACAAACAGGTGTCAATAACTAAAATCTGAATTCTGTTTAAAAAATTCAAAATTGTTCCAGTATGTAATTGAACTTGAATATGTGATTTACTTTTAGCAAACCTCTTTTAATTCATTACAATTCCATTGCATATTAATGAGTGCAACATTGAAAAAAAATATTATTGCGTGAATTTCAGACGAGTGTCAGTTATTGGTTTCTAATTTCACTTTTCTCATTGCAGGTTGTTAAAGCATTTGTTGTGTTAATGCAAGATTATAAAGGTAAGGGTGAGGCAGCTATGATCAGCGAGTTACAGAATCACGTGAAGACTGTCACGGCACCATACAAGTATCCCAGGAAGGTTTGTATGTCTGTCTGTCCCAGGAAGGTTTGTATGTATGTCTGTCCCATGAAGGTTTGTATGTCTGTCTGTCCCAGGAAGGTTTGTATGTCTGACTGTTCCAGGAATGTTTGTATGTATGTCTGTCCCAGGAAGGTTTGTATGTCTGTATGTCTGCCCCAGGAAGGTTGGTATGTCTGTCTGTTGATGACATTTTAAAAATTGAATACTAATATCATGAGTAATATTCATAAGTAGGAATATTTATTCTTTTATTTTAGGTTAAATATATGTTAACTTAGCTCAAATATTAACCATAATGGAAACATGTGGGCCTGCTATTTTGAGGATTCATTTAGTGAGGTATCACCATTCTTATCTCTTGATTGAGAAAATGTTAAATCAACTGCTTATTAAATTCAAGCCTTCTCAACTTATTTTTGTAGATGGAGATTGTTGATGATCTACCAAAAACAGTAAGCGGCAAAATAAGACGGGTGCAGCTAAGGAACAACGAGTGGGGAAGGAATTAGCTTTCAACAATTCAGCACTAACCCACAGAATTGATGGTGCAGCTGTTTTCGACCAAAATGTTTTTGTGCTCAATAACCTGTATCTTATGGAATGACGATTGTTTTCGAACTTGAGTATAGCATAACTTGTTGATTTGTTATCACACTTCCAGAGAAGGTTTGTCTGTTGGTGCCATATGACACCCTGTGTACAATCTGTTGACAACAACTGTCATGCTATGTTACTTTTAATCACTTGACATTTTAAGTAGATGTTTTTATAACTAATAATATAACAATGTATTTAATTTTGCCAAGTATGACTTTTCTCTTTTCCTACCATTATGTTTGTTGCAAGTTCGGCTCGAATGGCTATTCCACTGTTTGGGGTCACGATGAACTATTTTGTACATATATCCAAAACGGAAAAATTATTTTAAAATGAATTCCAGAAAGTTTTTCCTCACGCCAACATTATAAGTACCACAATATAGTATGGTATGACTCATCATATAGTATGGTATGACTACATATAAAACGCGGTGGGCACACTATGTTGACAACAACTATCATGCTATGTTACTTTCATCTGAACAAATTTTCAAATTTTATATCTATATCCATCTCATACAAATATTGCTTTATATATTTTTAATCAGTTGACATTTAATCAGGATTTGTAGATCCTGCTTCTCGCAATAATAAGCATCTGATGTAAAAAGCTGAAGAGATAACAATAGTAATATCTCGCTAAATTAATCCACAAGATAGCAATATATGGCTGCTGTTAGAATATATGGCTGAGGCTGGGTCTCTTAATCATATTCCTAATTTTTGAGTGGTTCATCACACATAATTTTATATGTAGTCATGCCATACTATAGGGTGGAACTTATTATGGTGACATGATGATAAACCATCTGGAATTCATTTGTAAATAGATCCTGCTTCTAGCAACAATAAACTAATTATGAACTGAAAGTTCTCTAACAGACGATTACTAGAATGTACTCACTGGAGCTGCCTATACTTGCGCCCACCATAAGTTTGGCATGTTTGCGGTGTCTTGCCAACAAAAGTTTGAACCACGCAGGGGTGCTGGGCCCTATATTGAAATGCTGGTAGCAAATACACATATCAAATTTCATTTCAAGCATCGCCGAGATGTTATGTCCAGGTGCTCTTGCACTCCTGATATTTTTACTCTTAGAATTATCGTACGCGTTGAAGCTTGACATATTAACCCTTTACCCAACAACGGCCCTGTGCCAATGCATTCTCTTATATATGCGAGTCGACCATAGGTCGCCTCGCATATATAAGAGAATGCATTGGCTTAGCACATATTAAACATGATAAAATTGTCAAAAAATGTAGAAAAATATTATAAAAATTGTTTAAAAATGTAAGAAAAAATGGTAAAAAGTGTTAAAAAAAAGATTTTTTTAGACCAATGCATTATCTTATATATGCGAGGCGACCTATGGTCGACTCGCATATATAAGAGAATGCATTGGCACAGGGTATAACTGTAAACATCACAATGTGGTCAATGAAACGGTTCCAATGATATCCATATTTGTATGGTGTTATTGAGACAGACCGAAGATATTTTAGGCTGTTGAAGCTTTATTTGGGCGTTTTTGGCCGGTTTGTTGGGTAAAGGGTTAAAACAAATTTAAATAGAAAAACATTGACATCGAACGCTCATATTATGAATGTCAAGGCGATTGTTGCTAATGGCGTAATTATATCCTAAATATCCTACTCGTCCGTGCGCGAATTTAAAACAAAGCGAAAAATAGTATGACTTCAGATTTCATACCAAACCATTGCACAAGGAAACAAGAGGGCTATATTTTGATGAGCTACATATATACATTATGGAAGGTTGGACCGAATATTAGGCTTGCAGGACTATACTTTGCATGTGGGCAACCAACATCAAAACCATTACTGATATGTATGAGATAATTAGATTGCAACATATCGTGGTAACATCATTGATCTTGAAACACTTATACACATATTGCAGACTGAAGGTGCACGAAAGGACCCCCCCCTATTCACAACGCTGGAGTGACACCGTGACCAAACGGTCTGAGTTAATTATGTCAACACAACCTATACAGCCAAGTTTTTATTTTTTTTCTGATGTCAGTTTTCTATGGAGGCCCGGAGGTGACATCCGACTTTCTTTTATAAAGTCGTGGCCACGAGAATACAGTCGTGGTCACGAGAATGTGAAGTCGTGGCCACGACATTATGAATTGTGTTCTCGTGGCCACGAGAATATGAAGTCGTAGCCACGAGAATAAAGTCGTGGTCACGAGAATAAAGTCGTGGCCACGAGAATAAAGTTGTGGCCAAGAGAATATGAAGTCGTGGCCACGTAAATAATGTCCTGGCCACAAGAATATGACGTATTGGCCACGAGAATAAAGCGTGGTCACGAGAATATGAAGTCGTGGCCACGAGAACAAAGTCGTGACCATGCACGAGAATATGAAGTCGAGGCCACGAGAATACTAGGTGTGCGAATTCAAAGTGCGCGACTTCAAAACTGAGCGAAAAATAGTAATGCGCGAATTTTAACACGAATAAGGTGTGCATTTTACCTCGTATACGATCTTTTTATATTTTGAAATCCGTATTCATTCGGTTTCATACTGGTATTTGTTCACATCATCTTATCTCTTACATAATGAATGACACGACGATAGTACCCCAGTAGGAATCTTACATGCCTACTATTCTTTTTCTATTTATAGTAACAAACTCATTTCGCGAAATCGGGTTGCCGCCTGAAGATATGGTTAATCTGAAACTGTACCTTGTAACTGGGACTGGGACTAGTATATTCTAGTATTCATTTACCCGGTGTTTACATGCTCTACTAACCATCATCATTAATTTACTCGGTGTATACATAGGTTCAGATGAACTGAACACGGTCAGGCACAACAGTTTTAATTGCTTTATTTGACGCAACCAAGCCATGACAACATCAATGTATTTTGTTTTGTCTTAGTTGCTATTCGCCACAAGGAGATATGCTCTCAACAAACACGGACAATCAAATCAACACTCATATTGTTTTTGCGTAAATTGTCTGGAAGACAGGAATGAACATGGGTGCAAGTTATCACATCGTTTCTCATTTACTGATTCTATTGCCCTTTGTGATAACAGAGGCTACGCTGCGTTTCGAAATGTTCAAGTCATTGGAACTTGTGACCTCGGGTATGGGCTGTTCTACGCACAGCATTGTCCTAGCCGCTACTGTAGGGCAATGTGCCGGCGCATGTATGCTAACACCAGGCTGTAAGCGGTTTTCTCATGAACCCGGAACATGGAATTGTCACATCTCACAATACGATTTAAACAGCATAACAACCGGGTTTACAGTCTACGAACTTGCAGGTAAATTTAAGATTCGTGATAGTATGAAGCCCCAAATTAAACCATCTAGAACATGAGACATATCCACAAACGCAAAAGTATTTTCATCAGTAAATTCTTTTCTAAATTGTTTTTTTCCTTGCATCCATGTTTTGTCTTAGAAAATAACGCTATACATGCACCTTTCATTTGCGCAATAAACATAATTAAGGTGTTGGCACGGAAGCATGATAAAGGGGGACAGTACACTAAATCCATTCGCAGGACACATGGGTGTATTTTGCAATAATCCATGGCTCAAATTCATTCATTTGTCTGTTGTGTATAAAATGGCAGGATTTCGTCTTTTAAATGTTATTTTTCATTAAATAAACACCGAACACATGAATGGTTGCACCATTAAAGATCCTGTGCCAGTGCATTTTCTCATGAATGTGAGTCTCCAACAGGGAGCCTCGCACAAATAAGAGAATGAACTGGCTTACAACGTAAATATTGTTAGGCCAATTCAGTATCTTATATATATGCGAGACTATATATGGGAGACTTGAATGTATAAGATGATGCATTGGCACAGCTAGAGTGTTCGCAAAATTTCAGGAAGCCCCAGTCATGGAAGGGTCAACAACCATGCACTCAGACTCAGTACTGATTGATTTGTGTATAATTCATTAAAATATTCCCGAGGAAGACAATGGAACAGCATTAAATATCCTGTGCCAGTGCACTCTCTTATACATGCGAGTCTCCCACACGGAGCCTCGCATATATACGAGAATGCACTGGATTACATGATCAAGGTAATAGTGTTAGGCCAATGCATTCTCTTATATATGCGAGGCGCCCTATGGGCGACTCGCATATATAAGAAGATGCATTGGCACAGGGTTTTCGCAAAATTTCAGGAAGCTCCAGTCATGAAAGAGTCAACAGCCATGCACCCAGACAAATTACTTATTAATTTAGTATTATCTATTATTCATTAAAATATTCCCGAGGAAGACAATGGGACACGGATGGCGTATTGTCTCCATGTGTATTTGTTCAGTTTGTAATTGTTTTGTGCTATCAATATCGTGTATTGTATTGTTATTTTTATTGTAATATTCTGCTGGGAGATGATCAACTGTAGGTTTGTAACTTGTGCTCCGATTCGTTAAGCTCAGTTTTGCTTGATAAATATCACAAGTTGCAACGCCAAATGTGTCACATGTGCCCGACGCTCAGTTTAGAGAGTGGGCAATGGATGGAATTTTTTTTTATTTCCTAAATCCAAGAAGTTGATATCCTTTCCTTTTAAACTGGGCTAGCAATACATCAAAGCACAACAAAATCCGATTATCCATGCCCAAAGGTACAAGCTGAAATGTTCAGAGAGAGACAAATTTCAGAAAACAAACAAAGTCAGGGCTATAATACTGGTAGAAATGAATGGACGAAACGTGTGGTAAGTCGGTATCCTTTTATTTCCCCCAGAGCTGTGCTTTCAACTAAAATTATGGCCTCCGCGCCAAACTTTCGCTTCTGTGCCCAGTTCAAGTCGGATAATGGGTGTGATCAAAGAACCGGAGAACTAGTTTGTTTTTCTGTACTCCGGTTTGCCCACGTCGTGAATAGTAATTAGCTTAATTTGGGCTCATAAATATATGACCGCCATCGAAGAAACGAATGAACCACTTTGGAAAATGGCACTTTTTCTGCACACAGTACAAAATTTTGACAAATTAAATATGTAGCTAGGCCTGATGTCGTCGGAGTCAAATCGCTAACGTTCCACATGGAATTATCAAGTATTTTATCATCGTTCCATGGAAATTTCCATGGAAACAGGTTGTGACAATAAAGTCAACTGATGATAGATGGACAGAAAATTTCAGACGATTTGCATTTTAAATGCGGACTATCTCACCCACATAGACCACCAAATCGAACAATTCGCACTTGGTGTCGTTTAACGAACATCATCCATGCATATATGATACCCGCCTTCTTCTCAGCACATCGCAACATGAATCAATAATAAGAAAATATTATTTGGCGACTTAAAGGGGTACTGTACGCCATTTTCATTAAATTTCCGGTGACAACAACGATCTAATATCGATAATATATAGAAACATAAGTAATTTGAGTCGAAGATGTATTCTGTAAACACTCAGGTTAATAGGCTATCTTAAAATTTAATAATTTAAAAGTTAATAATTTGATATAAATTGAATTTATGACTGGAGCCATAAAATGGCGTCAATTAAATTACGAATTTCCGTACTCAAATAAAGTAATTGAGGGATACTGGCTTGTTAAACCGATCGCACACACGATCGCTTAAAATATTATGATTATACGGGGAGAACACTCAAGCCACTCAATGACTAGCGACGATACAATAACTTAAATGATTATATGGGACAAGTATGCATATAATATAACTTTTATTTGATTCATTTGGTTGAAAACTGTACAAAAATTACTCGACAACGACAATTTGTATTTTTGCATTCCGGTAAATTTGTCATCCGTAACACTACTTCGTACTCAACAGACTTTCAAATAATGAAAAAATTGTTACCTTATTCTCCGACTCGGAGACTATAAAAACCAACAACAACATTTGGCGTACAGTACCCCTTTAAGTCGTGTTTCGTCACGAATTTGACTTAGCTGGTTATATGGACGGAATGGTATTATTGTACTGTATCACATGAAACCACTATTATATCATTAAAAATACCATTACATATTTCCTTATCTGTCACTGGTGATGAATATGCGCGTGGTACATATCATTGGGCATCGAACCAAATAAAATGACCGCATCGCGTCTTTACATTGATTCAGGCGCATTAATACTATTTAGAAAAGCCGCACATGACGCTAACACCAATGCAAAATTATTGCTTTGTTCATTCAAGTTAAATTCTTGTCCAACTTCGTTGCACTAACACCAAATCAGAGGCAAATTTGGGGACTATATTTTCTATCTCCAGCCCCAGAGCGCAATTATGTCGTATAGTTTGTGTGACGTCTCAGCCAACACTGTAAATAAATGCATTTTGCAGCGTCTTTTAAGGATTTTGATTTGTAAAATGCATACTAAAGCTCTAGTTGTGTATGTGATATACAAGATCTTCAACTCGTTATGTTGGGATATAAGATTTTATGAAACTCGTTTCATAAAATCTTATATCCCAACATAATTCGTTGGAGATCCTCAATATATTAAACAGTTCATACGTACATGATATGTTTCCGCATAGTTAGTTACTACATCAAACATAAGTAGATAGAGCTTGGCTGGTACTTAAGAATAACATCTCTTATATATTTATAAGCATCACGCAAAATGAATTTGGCACATTTCGCGTAATGATATACGACATATAAGACATACGAATAGCTGTAAATTTTGCGGGCCGTGACAACTAAATTGAACTAATAGAGGTAATACAAATCACAGGCCCCTGGGGAAAATTACTAAAATACCAATATAGACTATACCAGTGACTTGTATAGTCTATATTGGTATTTTAGTAATTTTCCCCAGGGGCCTGTGATACAAATTGTACTTCTACCACAGCACAACAATACTACCTAATATATGTGAGCGTACAATATGTACGATCCGACTTGACACAACAATCAGTCAAAATAAGCCAATGTTCAGCTGCATGCACAATAAAATTGAAAATTACTTACAATGACGCAGGCAACACGAAAATCCATAAAGCAATAACACATCCATCAGTTTTAAAGGCACGGGCGGTGTTCGTTGCAGAAATATTTATATTTGTTCAAATCGCCATCAACAGAAGGAATATTAAAATATATATAGTTTTGTTCATATGCCAAACATAATCAGCACGTAAATAGTATATTGTCGTCAAGACGTACGATGGTGTACGTAAACAAGAGCCTGCTCGTGTTACATAAGTTGTACTTCTGTTTACATAACACAGCGCAATTCTATTGGTTAATCACACACAAATGATATAAACGCTCTTTGTTATTTCCATATCAGGAAAACAGTAACAAATAACGCTCTTATGTTTACCAAATCCGGATCTAAACAAAAGCCAGGTAACGTAACGTTTTTTGCTTTTGTTTACATAACAAAAGAAAAAAAAATTGACAATAACATACTGTTTATGCCATATTTCTGATTGGTAAAAGAACAAAGTCTGCCTATATTTTACTATTCTTTCTGTTTATGGCGGTTTTTGACGGAAGTGAATATTTTAACAGCTTACCCATCGCCAACGCCGCCCGTATCTTTAAAGCTGAAAAGAGTTTAAAATATCATATTTGAGAACGTTAGTTATTGCCTACTGCTCTGTGACAAGAAAGCATGGTCACTCACGCTTTAGCGGACACGATCATTGAAGTTTGTTCAACCTGATTCAAAAATTCAAATTGTATTGAAATTACCACTTTTGAAGGTCGATATCTGACCATCATAATCTCCTATTAATGGGATCATGGTTGTGATCTAATAATTGTCTAGTACTAACACATATGTTATGGTTTTAACCCTTTCATGGCGGGAGCTGCACTGGTGCAGAATTAAAGACCCTGTACCGGTTAATTATCTTATATATGCGAGTCTCCCATAGGGAGAATGCACTGGCTTATCAATATCAAAATATTCATTCATTCATTCATTAATTAATTCAAGGTAAATATTGTTAGGCCAATGCATTATCTTATATACGAGGCACCCAAAACGGCACCTCGCATATATAAGAGGATGTGCTGGCACAGGGTTTTCGCAAAATTTCAGGAAGCTCCAGTCATGAAATGGTTAAACTGGGTAGTTATAATTTACCTGGTAATCTGTGGATACTCGTACATATAGATTTGCGATCCATTGAGTTCCGAGTGAGAGCACTGTCTAAATAAGTGATATTTTCATTATAACAGGAATTCCTAACGGGACGAAGGGGCAGTACCTCGGTTGCTTCGGAGACAATGGTAATAGAGACCTTTGTGGATGCCGTTTTTGGAGCAAAACACCTGCAACATGCATCGATAGCTGTAAGGAGACAGGTAGGCACATGAACGTAAAACTATACTAAGGAACGATGATGTGGCCAATGTTCCATCATCACAGAACTCACAGTTCCTCATAAATGGAAATTTAAAGGACACGGTGCCACTGAACTGCATTCATTGTAAATTAGTCATTGACTTAGACACTGTATGTACTGTTGGGATTCAAAATGATATATTTCTTATCTCAGAATTGGGTAACATAATTATATGTAAACAGAAAACCAGTTCTAATCTGAAATTAAATCAAACTGTAGTTGAATCCTCTTGACAATCACAAAAACATAAAGCTGATAGCGTAATCTAAACAGCTCATCGGTTTATTAATTCAAATTGATTAACTTAGATAGTATGGAGTTACCTTCGAAAAGCAGGGCGTGTTGTGTTAAGGCGGTGCCAAAGTACTTTAATACATATGTACAATATTTTCGTGCACAATAAACCAATACTAGTTCTAGATCTAAGTCAGAAAGTGCTCATAACTCTGCCAGAAATGGTCGGCTCGGATCCAGAATCGAACTTGGTGTAAACAGTATTTAATCCATATAATTCATAAAGTAATTACAACATAATAACAAGTTATGGTATGGAGTGGATTCGACAGCAAGCTGATAGCTTATATGTGTCGTCTCCGATTACGATGTGACCGAGCCCACGTCGTGAGTATGCTTGAATTAAGTGCGATGTATTTCAGACAATTTGGTGCTCACAGTTGGCGTTTATTTAGTTTTTGTCTCGCATCAACTCACGCAGTTGGCTCGTTCGATAGGTGTGTCGAAATTGAGTTTTATGGAATAAACGGTTTAAGTGAGACTAAGAGTTGGTATTGATAATAGTTGGTGTTAGACAAATTAATATCAGGTCAGTGGGAGAAAAGGGCAGAATAGTAATGTTTCAGATAGAGGAGAATTTAAAGATATGTGGAAAATCTGATGTAGACAGAATTATTTTGAGGAGCTGACTTTTAGCATCTGAGCCGACGACGCACCACGGTAACAGTTCACAATGAATTCGAACGCGGAATGTTTTCTTATGTGGCAAGGTTATAAACTAAACTAGCTCATTATTGCATATCTTCCGATTTTATTTGGTTATTGTGCGTGTGTGTGGTTTAACGAACGAGTCCTCGGGGTCATTACTGATTGAATTTGAATCGTTTGGTTCTTAGGATATACTTTTGTACTTCTCTGAAAATGGTTATATTATCGTCATGTAAGAGTTCAGTGGAACCACGGAGTAGCACCTCGGTTGTAATGTTGCAAAGGCCATGCAGACACTGTGGTTAGTAATGAACACATCTTTGTGAGTCGTGTCTTTCGCATTCGAGTAAATAATGTTCGGTATCCTCTAGCTCACCGCAAGCGCCCATGGGTTGGTCAGAAACACAATTTGAATAGGTGTGGTAATTTAAGTGGCTACAGTGCAGTCTAAGTCGAGAGTGCAAAACCTGCGCATCGCGTGTGTAGGCATAATAAAACCATTTAGGGATATTGTTCATGTTAGAATTCAATGACTTTGAGAATGTCACTATTGAATCCATGGCAATCCTGCTTGTGTCAAGGTTATTCCACAAAGTGGTTGTCGAGGGAAGGAAGGATCTTCTGTGATATTCATTATCGAAAACTGGAACCATGAAACAATTGCCTTGTCTGGTGACACGTCCCGATATCTGACTGTGGAATCGAACTTGATCGGGGAGTTTTCGTATGAAGGACACACACCAAGTTTCATCAACTTCTAAAGAATAATAATATAATTAACATCCGGACAACAAAATAATCAGCAAATTCGATAAAGGGGCATAACTCCGACAGAAATGGTCTGGCCGAACCCAAATTCTAACTTGCCATGTATGCGATCAATCCACATTTGAAAGCTATCGGATAATCATTACTTGAGTTATGATCCGGACAACAAAATAATCAGCAAGTCCTAATTCGAAAAGGGGCGGCATAACTCTGCCAGAAATGGTCTGACAGGATCCAAATTCCAACTTGATCCGAACATTCTCATATGAGGGCCACTTACCAAGTTTCATCAAATTCTGTGTAACATTATTCAATGTATCATCCGGACAACAGACAAAACATGACAGTTGCAATGTGCGATCTTTTGTTCTCCGATATCAAATCGACTTTTGGTGAGCGCCCAACAAGCTACAACGGACGGACACAAGTCTTGTGATACGACATTATAGTTTTAACGCTGGTTCGACTAGACATTGTCATTCAAGATAAGGAGCAAAACCCCATCCGACCATTCCTCTTCCAAACAATCCAATCAGAATTACCCTAACCTGGACCACTTTCGACAATAGAACATTCGGTGCTTTAGAATAAATGATTAAATGTCGCTGGAAACCCTGATAGGACAGCTTTTAACGTGTAATCGAATCGGTAAATCCTAAATAATTATGATAAAGTACTTTCGCGCCAAAACGAAAGATGCGACCTTTAAGAAGCAGAGGATCGAAGTTCAAATGTTTGCTCTTCCTTGCAGGTTACAGGTATGCTGGAATCCAATGGACAGGGATACGGGAAATATGGTGCAAGGGCAGAGTCAGCATGTACATCGAGGTGCGATGTCGACCATTCGCTCTTCACGTGCGGCGGGGGCTACATCAGTGGGGTCTATGAAACTGGGCTGTGATCAAGATGATATTTCAGGAAAGCTGACGATGGGGTATTATGGACAGCAAAACAACTCGCTGATAGATACATACAATCAGATCAGGCACATACTGAATTAAACTATTATAGTTATATTTAATTTTTATAGTTGAATTGTACAGTGCTAAATCCACAATTTCCATGTTTTTGTGGAAACTATGTGATCGCGCATCCCAGTGCACAGCCAAATTGCACTCGTGGCACCATTACAGCAAATATTCAGTCTCCCAATTTGTTTTGCAACATTTTGCGCTGGCTTATTTTAGTTAATAATAACACAATGTTGCCTTTCTAAATGGCATTAACACGATCACTGAATCGCTCACTCACAGCACAATTTAGACCCATTGAATGTTAGTTGACTTCCTTATCATGTATCATCATGATTCATTGTTCGCACTGATCGAAACATGTTATTTCGTCATACAACAACATGGTAACGATTTAGTATGACATTTTTAAATCATTTTTTAAATATGATGTTGAGTTATGCCTCTTCTATCGAATTCACAAAATGACATATCTACCTATTATAGCTGAATATAACTATAGCACATGAAACCCCTATTATATCATTAAAAAGCCATTACATATTTCCTTATTTCTCACTAGTGACGAATATGCGCGTGCTCCCGCCAACTTGGCATCGCGCCAACAAAATGACTTTACATTCAATCAGGCGGATTAATACTGTTTCGTAAAGCCGCACATGACAACAACGCCAGGCAATGCAAAATGATTGCTTTGTTCATTAAAGTTAAATTAGTGTCCAACTTCGTTGCATTAACGAAAATAGAGGCAAATTGTGGGACTATATTTCCGCCGGCAGCTCGAGTGCGCAATGTTGTCGTATACGGTTGTGAAGCGTGTCAGCCAACAATGTAAATGTGCATTTCTAAGCTTCTGTTAAGTGCTCTGTTAAGTATTCTGACTTGTTAAAAAGGCATAAATTTCTAGTTTTTTTCATGTGATATAAAAGATCTTCAACTCGTTATGTTGGGATACAGGATTTTATGAAACGAGTTTGATAACTTTGATTCACAACTCGTCGTCGACTCGTTGTGAATCAAATTTATCAAACTCGTTTCATAAAATCTTATATCCCAACATAACGAGTTGAAGATCCTCTATATAATAGTTGAATTCAGAATATGCCTGACCTAATAATAGCAACCACCGAGGGTGCTTATACCTAAGGCAGGTGAATGACGTCATATAATTTTGTCTATATCCATCAGTGATTTTTCAAGATCGCGGGTATAGATTCTGGAGAAATTGTCACGTGACTTCCGGTTAGCAACCGTATTGAGATTGGAAAAAAACGCGGAATTGGAAATGAAGCATGCATCGCGATAGAAATGAAAGTAACTACTTCACAATTTACGAAGAATTCACCTGTGATTTAAGTCTATTAATTTCATTTAGACCAATTTCGTTGGTCAGCTTAATGAAAACGAAAAATGAAGAAGTCATGACGATAATCCAGACAAGATTTTACAACCCACGACACGTCTTGTCAATTTGGCATGTCGTCTCCGTCGTGACCACTGCATGATGTTACGTAAATTATTCTTATGTCGCCGAAAAAATGCAAATTTAAGGCACATCATGTGTGGTTGGTCCACAACGTGTCACGTACGATTCATATTAATCTATATACCATGAACATATCAAACGTTTTATTTTCTCACTATCGATGCGAGACAGTTTCAGTTCCTTGTTTTCTGTTCAAATAAAATCCGTTGTGATATTGTGATTACGAAATATGTTCACTGTAACCATTGGTTATAATAAACATCGATTTTATATTGAAATTTGACAAACTGATTTGTGGATCTATATTTCTCGGCGGTGAAGATTAAGCACTGGGTGAGTGTACGCTGTGTACTGATTGAATGCGTTATGAGGAAATTTATCGCTGAAAATGATAGTACAGCCTTTGAAGACAATAATAATATAATATAGAGAACATTTATTTATTTTGGTGGATATCGAAACGAATAGTATTCGGGATATAGACACACATGATATATGTTTCACTATCCACGCAAAAACTAGAATAGTGTTAGTTAACTTGACGAATGACTGATAGTAGTACCTGTAAATTTGATATCTTTGAGAAGAAATGGATGCCACACGGTAATGGCTAACTACTTGCAATATGAATAAAATAGTAAACGCAGTCGTTGTGCTTTTAACTAATAGTTTTCCACGTTTCGGTGTAATAGTGCAAAACATTTGTCTTGCCGGTCACGGGGTTAATAATAACGATACATAGCGCGGGAAATTAGCGTATCTAAACTTGGGCGCAAGTGAGTTGTTTACGAACACGTGACAGGTGGTTAGCCAATGAGGTATCGTAATTGGTTTGGAAGGTCACGTGTTCGTAGCGAAAATTTACTTCTAGCGCGACACTCGGTCTGTCAACTTTCTTAATAATTTTATTATTAAAAATGATGTATTTATACGATGGTATATAGTTGGAGAAAATTTTATAAATCAAAAGTCGGTTCTTCGAATTAATGGATTTAACCCCATCACGTCACATGTTTCGATTGGTCGATTTAGGGACATTGGGTTGTTTATATTCATGTCATTTTTGAATGAAATATGTGTTTATGGTGAAATACATGTAGAATTATATATATACATTTGAAATCGTCGGGTGTCTCTGTCATGAGTTATTGGAAGAATGTTTGGTTTACGAATATATAAAACATATATTCAATTTGAAAGTAAAATACGGGCGTAACAAACATAACTCGGCTTAGAGATTTTTCATTGCGTATGTTTTTTGTTTTCACAAACTGCTGATCAAAATTAAGAACAAATATAAACGTGTCATGACAGGGTCACATCACAATTTTAAATATTGTATTAGGTTTAAATTTTTTCAAAACGAAATGAGGACCAGCATTTCACCCCGTAGATGGAGTTCGCACAGGCCCTGGTCACAGATTTCCGCCATGAATTAAAAAAAAAAAGATATACATAAAATGGCGGTTTTTTTCTGGCCCGCGAATATGCCATTGTTACTGGGGAGGCAATTTAAGGTGGTCAGGTCATACTTTATAAATAAGTCGTCATCAATAAATGGGGCTGAGTCGCTCGCGGCTGGTTTCCAAAAGTAGTTTTGGTGTTTGTTATTATTATTGCGTGGAGGGAAGACAATGTGTGTACAATTACCAGCAGCGACAAGTAAGTAATACCACCATTTCGCACGACATCGCCTCACATGTTGGCGAAACGTAGGGATATCACGATGGGAGTTGGGTGTCTGCCCCCATTTGATCAATAATCAATAGCTGGTCAATTGTTTCAACAGTTGGAAAGTCCATGCCTGACTTTCAGTTGAATAATTCAGACCCAAAGTAGGCCGAATCTGTTCCAATAGTATGATTTTCTAAACCATGCAGTACTCAGTGTAAAAAATGTTGTTTTTAGATCAAAGTCACTATTTTCCTTACTTATATCAATAATTTGGACTTAATTGGCTATAAGTTGCAACATTCCAACTTTAGGGTTGTTAGGTTGGAAATGTCTAACAGATGGAAACACAAGGGGGGTGTAAATGTAATGTCTGGACATCAATGTTCAAGGGATATATGCAGATGGAAGGTGTGTGAAGTTGGTTTGACATTGGACGTTGGACGTTGGACGTTCAACAAAAACGATATAAAATCCGCATATTTGCAGATGAAAATTAGTGTGAAGTTGGTTTGACATTGGACGTTGGACGTTGGACGTTCAACAAAAACGATATAAAATCCGCATATTTGCAGATGAAAATTACTGTGAAGTTGGTTTGACATTGGACGTTCAACAACAACGATCTTAAAACCGCTTATTTGCAGCTGAATCGAATCGCACATATATAGGCACAGGTAGAACCGCTTTGTTTCGGTCCAAGCGGTATTGCGTGGGAATAATCTATGCTCCATAGGATTTCCCTACCGAAATTTCAAGGTTATTGATCCACTGGTTTTGTCTCTACCCTCTGCACTCACGGCGAACTTTAGACAGAATTTTCTAAGTCGAACGTCCATTTGTTTACCTTTCGAAAGACATTCAAACAGACATTCAAATATATGCTTCTGGCCCAATTATAGGGCCCGTTTCGGGTGCCATGGGCGTACCCGGATGTGTAACGAATGTGAGATAATGGGGGTGATCAAATATTTGGGAATATCGCTGTGAAGTTGGACGGACGTTGGACGTTCGTGGACATTCGCGACACGGTCTGTTTTCAATGAAATACCATAGACTCGCATTTGTTGATATGACTAACAGCTGCCTTGTGCCCACACAACTCTTATTTAAAAAAATCCTTGCAAACATATTTCCATGCAAATAATCAAATTGTTGAATGTCCACGAACGTCCAACGTCCGTCTAACTTCACAGCACAATTTCCACAACAACAAAAAAAACGCAGTTTCCAGTTTGCACAAGGAGACTTCTCTAGACCTAATTCGCGCTCTCCAGTTCACAAATTTTAAACTTTTATTTGTTTACATAAGTGGGAAATTGTGCTGTGAAGTTAGACGGACGTTGGGCGTTCGTGGACATTCAACAATTTGATTATTTGCATGGAAATATGTTTGCAAGGAGGGTGATTTTTTTAAATAAGAGTTGTGTGGGCACAAGGCAGCTGTTAGTCATATCAACAAATGCGAGTCTATGGTATTTCATTGAAAACAGACCGTGTCGCGAATGTCCACGAACGTCCAACGTCCGTCCAACTTCACAGCAATATTCCCAAATATTTGATCACCCCCATTATCTCACAAACTGCAAGCATTATGATATGCCGATGATTTTCATTCGTTAGACATCCGGGTACGCCCATGGCACCCGAAACGGGCCCTATAATTGGGCCAGAAGCATATATTTGAATGTCTGTTTGAATGTCTTTCGAAAGGTAAACAAATGGACGTTCGACTTAGAAAATTCTGTCTAAAGTTCGCCGTGAGTGCAGAGGGTAGAGACAAAACCAGTGGATCAATAACCTTGAAATTTCGGTAGGGAAATCCTATGGAGCATAGATTATTCCCACGCAATACCGCTTGGACCGAAACAAAGCGGTTCTACCTGTGCCTATATATGTGCGATTCGAGTCACCTGCCGGTAACCCCATTTTAGATCCACAGTGTTGAACGTCCAACGTCCAATGTTTTTCAAAGTAAAAAACATTCGGAAAATTAACTAAAAAATTTTTTTTTTAATTTGTCTGTTTGAGAGCGCGAATTAGGTCAAGAGAAGTCTCCTGGTGCAAACTGGAAACTGCGTTTTTTTTTTTTTTGGAAATTGTGCTGTGAAGTTAGACGGACGTTGGACGTTCGTGGACATTCAACAATTTGATTATTTGCATGGAAATATGTTTGCAAGGAGGGTGATTTTTTTTAATAAGAGTTGTGTGGGCACAAGGCAGCTGTTAGTCATATCAACAAATGCGAGTCTATGGTATTTCATTGAAAACAGACCGTGTCGCGAATGTCCACGAACGTCCAACGTCCGTCCAACTTCACAGCGATATTCCCAAATATTTGATCACCCCCATTATCTCACAAACTGCAAGCATTATGATATGCCGATGATTTTTATTCGTTACACATCCGGGTACGCCCATGGCACCCGAAACGTGCCCTATAATTGGGCCAGAAACATATATTTAAATGTCTGTTTGAATGTCTTTCGAAAGGTAAACAAATGGACGTTCGACTTAGAAAATTCTGTCTAAAGTTCGCCGTGAGTGCAGAGGGTAGAGGCAAAACCAGTGGATCAATAACCTTGAAATTTCGGTAGGGAAATCCTATGGAGCATAGATTATTCCCACGCAATACCGCTTGGACCGAAACAAAGCGGTTCTACCTGTGCCTATATATGTGCGATTCGATTCAGCTGCAAATAAGCGGTTTTAAGATCGTTGTTGTTGAACGTCCAATGTCAAACCAACTTCACAGTAATTTTCATCTGCAAATATGCGGATTTTAAATCGTTTTTGTTGAACGTCCAACGTCCAACGTCCAATGTCAAACCAACTTCACACTAATTTTCATCTGCAAATATGCGGATTTTATATCGTTTTTGTTGAACGTCCAACGTCCAACGTCCAATGTCAAACCAACTTCACACACCTGCAGATGGAAA
Source organism: Siphonodentalium dalli (assembly GCA_032622095.1). Lineage (NCBI taxonomy): Eukaryota > Metazoa > Mollusca > Scaphopoda > Gadilida > Siphonodentaliidae > Siphonodentalium > Siphonodentalium dalli. Next base: position 197,212,698 of record CP136065.1, on the reverse strand, counting down.
TTATCCAACGGTGATCATCTAGCCATGCACTTCTCTGGTGATACCAGAGCCCAGTTTCATGAAAGCAGCGTATGACATAGTTGGGACTTAAGATGGTCATAAGTTCAATCTTCAGTCATAAGTGCGTTTCACGAACAAGGTCCTAACTTAATATGGTCTTAACTTTAGTCTTAAATTTAAGTTTGGGGTGAGGTGTCTTAACATAATCTTAAAGTTAAGTCCCAAGTTATGTTCCGGCCTTTGTCGGAAATATGGATTGGATCTTGTTCGTGTATGTTATTATAAATAAAATTAACTGAATAACATCTTGCGAACACGGAGGGATGTTTCGGAAATGGTAGTAATTAATAATAGCAGGGACGTGATCATGCAGTGGTTGCGCGATTGGTGGGGTATGACCGGGTGCATTTCCATGCACTATACTAACTGTAAATAGCCAAGACCGGGCTGTACATGCTGTAACAAAAAGAATATATTTTCATAGACTTGGACATTATTTGCTACTCAAATCACACAATCGTACTGTAGACAATAATCATGTTGTGACAATTCGTCTGAACATTTTCACATTTAGGATAACAGTGAATGACGTATACTTGTGACTTATACTTATGTTTGATAAATTCCGATGTCGACTATTATTATTATATGCTTTCCTTTCTATATTATTATGTTACAATTTGATTGTAAAATGTATTTTGTAAACCATCCTCTCCTAGCTGAGGGCAATAAAGATATATATGTTAAATGTGTCGATGCTATATCATATTTTGGTAATAATAACGTATATATGTACCCAGTATATATATATCGGCAGAATAATAACACATAATTTTATCATGATCCACCGACGTGAATCTCAGATCCAATATAACATTTATTACATCTGCATCACATTTTTATTAACTATGAAATAAAAACAATATCGCATATAACATATATATATAGAACATATATCACTATGAACCATCTATTCACGTGATGTTAATTACAAACGCTCTTTACTAAAAGTCGCTTTCGTTTTATCAAAACATCTATGCAAAATTGTCGTTCAACGAAGCCCTGCGCGTATAACAGGCGTTTTGCATATTTGTCAACAGAAGCAGAGCAGATGGCATTAACATCATTTATATATGGCTTCTACAATTACGTCTCAAATTGGAAATAGTCTTTTTGGAGCATGATATGAAGTATCATTCAAATTACCGTAATGTACATAAAGAGCGTTTTGTACCAGTATTCCATGGCTGTTGGAATTTAATAAAGAGCGTTTCGCTCCGTGCTTCCGTCGTGATGTATTGCGTGTGCTTGCCATTGTGGGGAAATATTCGGTTTCCTAGTATTATAGAATCTTCAAGGACGTATAATGTATTAGAACCTAATACCAGCAACCCGAAAGGAGCTAACATATGCACTGGCCTTAGTGGCATGTGCTATAGGTGAAGGTTCACCTCCAAAGTTATGATGTATAAGTCCCTTTAATAACTTAAATAATATAGTGGGGCTCGTTCTGTTTGTACATAATATGTATTGGTAGCATGCAGATATGTGTGCATGGAATCTGACGCGAAAACATAATTAAAAGGCGCGCCCATGCAGTATGCACCATGCAGTCACTATTCTGACTATTGTCCTTTCATTACAATATCATAATTATGCCTAGACACGCCCTATGATCTATCACCAGACACTGTTCCTATATGCATATAGCATACACCAGTGATATTGGCATACACAGAACCAATATTTTCTGCGAATAGCAAATTGTCGAGAGCCAGTCTATTAGCGCGGGAACTTAACTTTCTACTTAAGATTGTTTTATGAAACGCTTTCGTGAAACGGAAAAATAACATCATAAGATCCACCTTACATCTTAGATTAAGTCCATCATAAGAGCATCTTAAAGGGGTACTGTACGCCACATGTTGTTGTTGGTTTCTATAGTCTCCGAGTCGGAGAATAAGGTAACAATTTTTCCATTATTTGAAAGTCTGTTGAGTACGAAGTCATGTTACGGATGACAAATTTACCGGAATGCAAAAATACAAATTGTCGTTGTCGAGTAATTTTTGTAAAGTTTTCAACCAAATGAATCAAATAAAAGTTATATTATATGCATACTAGTCCCATATAATCATTTAAGTTATTGTATCGTCGCTAGTCAGTGAGTGGCTTGAGTGTTCTCCCCGTATCATCATAATATTTTAAGCAATCGTGTGTGCGATCGGTTTAAAAATCCAGTATCCCTCAATTACTATTTTTGATTACGGTAATTCGTAATTTAATTGACGCCATTTTATGGCTCCAGTCATAAATTCAATTTATATCAAATTATTAACTTTTAAATTATTAAATTTTAAGATAGCCTATTAACCTGAGCGTTTACAGAATACATCTTCGACTCAAATTACTTATGTTTCTACATATTATCGATATTAGATCGTTGTTGTCACCGGAAATTTAATGAAAATGGCGTACAGTACCCCTTTAAGTCCTTGTTTCATGAAACTGGGCCATGTACTTAATCGAGCACAGTCGCCGTAGATCGGGTATTAATTTTTAATATATTCAGTTGAAAATGTTCTCTGCACAATCTATAACCACGACACGCATAAGTTGGTGAATTCAACCAATGCATTCACACACAAAGTATTTCTCCGTGCAGACGAACATTATACTCCGTATACCTATATGACAATTGATCGGAAAGCTACATTCTGTTAATAATTCACGCCATCAATTAAGCAATTCACTCCAGAGAAGACCTTAGAATACAATCGAAACACTTTTCATTCAGATACTAACAAATTTTACATATAGTTCGTTGAAAACAAAATACACATAGGACATAATCAAATAATGCGATTTAAACGATAGTCGCTTTTGTTACATCCCGGTCGAGCTCCGGGGACACAAAATAGGTCGATATATATACGTTAACCATTTCTTTACCAAATAGATTCTCCCACTCAGTTATAAAATATTACAATGGAATGGTCTACTGTTCATCTGGATGTGGTTTTCGGAAAACAAATAAGCAGACGGCAGATAATGCAAGTGAGTCATACATGTATCTATTGCAGGTAAATGATCAGATAATAAGTTAAAATTCAACAGACGACATAATGACCGAGGGATAACTACCAGCCACAAATCCTTAGTATGGCAAGGGTTAAATAATTTAGTATACCGACTGCATATATATCAGATGGATATGTTCAGATCATATAATTTAGACAACTCTGATCCCGGTAAATTTATCCAGTGAACATGATGCCGGCAGATCGGCATTTTGTATCCTTTCGTGACTGGTATGGATATTCCTGAAATTTTCCGAAAACGCTGTGCCAATGCATTCTCTTATATATGTAGGAGTGGCCCATAGGGCGCCTCCCACAAATAAGAGAATGCATTGGCCTAACAATATTTACATTGACCTTGCAAGTCAGTGCATTATCTTATATATCCGAGGCTCTATATCGGAGACTCACATATATAAGATAATACACTGATACATGGTCTTTAATGCCGCACCAACGCATCTCCAACCATGAAAGGGTTAAAGATCTACGGTCCGATTTGACGCCAAATAATTAAGAATCACCTGTCGGGAACTGCGCTGGTGCAGCATTAAAGACAATGTGTCAGTGCATTCTCTTATATATGCGAGTCTCACATAAGAGAATGCAATGGCTTACAAGATCAGGGTAAATATTGTTAGGCCAATGCATTCTCTTATATATGTGAGACGCCCTATGGGCGATTCGTATATATAAGATAATGCATTGGCACAGGGTATTCGCAAAAATTGTGGAAGCTCCAGTTGAGGTTGAGAATTTCCTGAGCTAATTGTCCAATTACCAGGCAGAAGAAAATGAAAACACACTTGCAATCGCCATCATTCGTATGACACAGGAATCGCGAAAATCACCACCATTCGTAAAATCGTGATGCTGGTGGGTCCGGGCAATTTGCTACGATGCCAACTGAAGCTTTAAGGATGGTCTATCTCTTTGTAAACGTGTATTAAATATAGTTACTGGGGTATGAAATATTAGATATGAATCGAAGACCCCTGTCCGGAAATGCTTCTATCGATTGATTATATTTCGAATATTTTCTGGTCTAAATACGTGTTATTTTTTGCAAACGAACAATAGCAGTTTCTGTTAAAAGAGACCAGTAATTTTTGTGTGTAATAAATTAACAATTAAATATTAATTAGACTCGTTGTCGCTTATATCTATGTAATAAAACAATAGAAACAACCAATCTGGGGCATGTGACGTTCGGAGCATAGCTATGGGAACACCCTAATGATCTCTAACGATATATGATATCACCTGAATGGTCTGTTCTCAAAATAGAACAATAGAGTTTCCCACTTAACTCTTTCGCTGCCACCCGCCACCACAGACTTACCCCCCAGTGCCACGCATCCTGTACATATATCCATGTATTTCAGGTATATATGGGTAATACATTATATCTCAAGCAGTTTCTAATATAATTAGTTGAAACTTCACATGTATATAGACATAGGTATACCCTGTCGAATGCCACCGTGGACACGCCCACCAAGGTCACGTGACATTGGCGGCCATCTTGGATTAGTGGCTATTTGCCTGTATATGTACATTTTGTGTGGGTATGGATGGGTGTGTTGTTTGTTTTCTAATGTTCAACCCAATTATACGATGTCCAACAGTAAGGTACACGGGAGCTACCTACATGTATATTAACCCACTTTGGACATAAAATAGATCACGTGACCTTGGCGTCCATTTTGGATTTATGCAAGTTGCCACCTATTTGTAGCAAAATGGGATACAATGGCGCACTTTGTTGAGTTCGTGCTTTTGTTGCTTGAATATTCCCTGATAGGTACAATTCCAAATATAGATATATATATATAACCATACCCATATGTATATATACCTGCAGGGTGACATATGACCCAGCTCCGCCCCTTATAAGTCACGTGATCTTGGCGGCCATCTTGAATTTCAGGAAAATTGGGTTTTACAATGATGTATGTGAATTATATGGGTCACGCGGGCGTAGGCATGGTCAACTCACCAGCATAATTGATTTACTTGCCTGTTATCACCACTGGAAAACGATACAATAGACAAGGGTTGTTCAAAACCAGTAAAGGTGTATTATAAATAATAGGTATACGTATCTTATGCGCCACAGGCGACCCTCGATCATTAGAGTATAGAGGTTAGTTACCCACCGCCACCCTATCCCGCCACCCATAGTATCTTATGCGCCGCAGGGGCCCCTATAGAGGCTACTGCCCACATACATAATAGGTATAATTATCTTATGCGCCGCAGGTGCCCCTCGATCATTAGAGTATAAAGGTTAGTTACCCACCCACCACCCCATCCCGCCACCCATAGTATCTTATGCGCCGCAGGCGCCCCTATAGAGGCTACTGCCCACATAAATAATAGATATAAGTATCTTATGCGCCGCAGGCGCCCCTCGATCATTAGAGTATAGAGGTAATAACAATAACTTCTTCAGTCCTGAGTCTTTTGCGAGCAGCCATTTTCGACTGATAACCACGTGCTAACAACAATGACGCAATATTCCGGCTCTGACTGTACACCCATAACGTCAGAAATAGTATGTCCTTGAGGACATTGTCGCTTTAAATTGTTCGCGCGCAACAGTACTACAGATAAATACATTGTACACTGTCAAACATGCCGGAAAAAATAGAGTTATATCCCATACATTAGACTACATACCAAATTCGCAAAAATGCGCGATTGGCAGCGTCTCCGCAGTTCGCATTTATGCGCGTTTGGCATCTCATTTTATAATATAATAATCGAAATAAAATCAATATTAATTGATAGAAGCGTTTCCGGACAAGGGTCTTCAATTCATATTTATTATTTTATACCCACGAAATTATTTCAAAATTGTTATATGAAGAGATAATCTATCTTTAAGAAAATGTTTCTAAAGCTGTAATTTTAGTGTTCATCTAATACGGGCGATTTCAGAAAAATGCAGTGCCCACATGAACCATTCATGAACATATTATATTTTGAACTATTGTAATCATATGTTTTTGAATGATTTGTAAACATAATGGATTTTCCACCATTAGTTCAGATTAGTCAGAGGTCGCGACAATTAACAACTTACGCAGACTTGATGCAGTGCTTATAACATGTTTCTACGTTTAGTGGAATGGGGAATTGAAAACTCGCTTGCAAGTTTGGAAAATGAAACGTTGCACTGATGTACATGGGGATGGTTTACATGATAGCAATCAAACTCCAGGCAGAGTTATCTGTCATCGCTCCGCTGAGATACCACTGCCACATGGACATTTGGTAAGGATTTCTGACACAATCTTAGTTCTTATGTTCAGGATTCAAATTATCTATGTCTGGCTCAGTTCATATTGTTCTTACCATGCAACACCGATAAAATTACCATTATTGCAAACTGTTAGTGGTCAAAATAAGATAATAAGTGACTAAATATAGTTCAGACGATACGTAAAAATAGATGTATCGGTCCGCAAAGTACCATCCTTCCGGCAGTGATCTATTGCAGTGATAACGGAGAGGGCGCTGCATGGAAATTGGATATCAATCTGCAGTGGCACACTTGACACAATAGAGTAACTCCCCTTGAACTGTTTATAATGCAGTCCGCACACCAGTCGGCAGGCTTGTCCCCTTTTGAGAATTTCAGCGATCCACTGTTCTGAATGTTCATTTTATCAGGAACTTGTCACTCACCCCTGGTCAAGTGGTCCTGCTAAGGTGCTATGATGTTGCCTGTCCTGCTGAAATGATATGATGCTATTGGGGCAAACTGATGCCGTTACGAGAAAGTACCGTTATTTTTTCCAAAGTTGTTATTTTCGCGGTGTGTATGGTAAACCCATGGGTAAACCGAGCGATTTTAGAATTCAGTGTCTGTATGAAACAATCAAGAACATAAATATAAAGAAAAAATTAATAATGGCTTGTGTTTGTAAAACTACATTAACCCTTTACCCAACAGAACGGCCCTGCATGTGCCAATGCATTATCTTATATATGCGAGTCGACCATAGGTCGCCTCGCATATATAAGAGAATGCATTGGCTTAACACATTAAAAATTATAAAATTGTTAAAGAATGTAAGAACAAATGGTGAAAAGTATTTAAAAAAGATTGTTTTTAGGCCAATGCATTCTCTTATATATGCGAGGCGACCTATGGTCGACTCGCATATATAAGAGAATGCATTGGCACAGGGCATAACTGTAACTATCACAATGTGGTCAAGGAGCCGGTTCCAATGATATCCATATTTGTATGGTTCTATTGAGACAGACCGAAGATATTTTAGGCTGTTGAAGCTTTATTTGGCCGGTTTTGGCCGTTTTGTTGGGTAAAGGGTTAACACCCATTTGATAGTCGATTTGCAACAACAAATACAACTGTTATTAAACTGTTTCTCAATATATATGTTTTTGAATGTGTTATACACATAGTGGCTTTTTCTGGATATGTTCAGATTATCGGAACACAGTGAAAATTAAAAAGTAAAAAATAATGGTTCTTCTTCTTAGCAGCATCAGTTTACCATAACAACATCCTAGCAATTCGGCAGGACCCACCATCAGCATAGCACATTAGCAGCAACACTTGGACAGGGGTTGTCACTGTTCAGAACCTGCAGCAGTCTGAATGTTCTGTCCGATGGTATATGCTAATATTACTCTTATCCCAGAGTTCAATTATTATTTTGGTTCCGAGTTTCTTCAGCATTCAAGGATCGTAAAATAGAGTAACTCCCCTTCAACTGTTATCGTATAGTTGCGAAGGTCTGTCTGGTCACAATTGAGTTGGGGCCACGGGAATATTTCATAACAGTTGTGTCCAGATTTTCGTTAGCTTCTTCAGAAAGAAGCAATAAAGAGCGTTTATTTTTCAGTCTGTCTGTCTGACCAATTTATGTGAGAAAAACTGAAAATAGGTGGAAATTGTTATCGGACTGGCGAGTTTATTCATAATACATCAGCATTTATATCGATGTGTGAAGATAAAATATTTCGCGTAATTATTGAAATATTTCTTCCCTCTTTCCAAATTACACTTACATTTAGGTACGTAATAGCCATATCAGTTTCACAATAATGAAACACATAGGTAGACTCCAGGTAAAGTTTATGCTGTATCTAGATTATATCAATAACCTCTACTCTGGCTACGCCCGGAAAGATCATACTCCATTAGTTCAAAACTTATGAACTTTTTGATGTTCTGACAAGGAAGTTTATAACATTGAAAGGTAATATATTTCTTAATTAATATTTGTTCCTTAACAATTTATTACATGACCATACCGTCATTACATTCAATAAACCCATTCTATAAATTGTGAAACTAAACGTTCGTTTAATAACAGGAAATAGTGCCAGGTGACCTTTGACTTCCGGCTTGTGGTTTCTTTACATTCCGCATGCACGCTACGTCTCGAAATATTATGGCTTCCAATACTTTTTCAAGAAACTATAATGAATGAAGAGTTTGAAAAGTTATATCATTAAATATACGCCATTAATACGCCAAAGAGTCTTTATTTATCTGGGACTATTTCTTTGCGCGGGCAAACAACGCAGAGTTGTGTGAAACGTTTTGGATCATGTAATAAAAAGAATCTACAACTCGTCCCAAGTTTATAGCGGAATTGACAAAACTCGTCCAGTAAATTAGGTCTGGACCTCGCCAAAGGCTCGGTCCAGACCTAATTTACTGGACTCGTTTTGTAAATTCCGCTATAAACTGGGGACTCGTTGTAGATCCTATATATGTTACACAGTAGACGAAGGTCTCAGCTCGATGATTTAGGTGACTTTTCGTCGCTTACAATCATGAATGTTTTCCCTGAAAACAATTCAATGTTTTTTTTGATATCGACTGACAAATTCATGCCATCTCCAACCGACACCACGCCTGCTGTGAAATGTATATTATTACTGGAACAGGAACAAGTATTAACAAAGAAATGTATTCCTTGCGTTGTTTGCTCAATGTAATAACGTTTCTCGTCCGAACATCAAAAGTTCCCATGTTTTGAACGGGCGTAATTATTATTATTTGTTCATTAACCTCCAGTAATGAAGAGCATATATACACAACTTATAATTATTGTGGTACAGGCACTGTGTCGCCTGCACACACAAACTAGACAAATATATATGCAAAAGATATTACATACATGTTACTGTGCAATGTAGATGTAGAAATAGAGTAAAAGAGAACAGAATGAGAAATAGAGAATGTGAGAGGCAGACACGAAATGGATGAATGTGTTGTTAGGCATAACACAAAGAGTTTCTGTCAACTGTGAGAATATTTTCAAGTCATCACTATTTGTTTTGATTGCCATAGGATAGGATAGGATATTTTATTTCGATATACACATATTAATACATAATACATTTGACAAATAGTGTATTGTATATTCGAGGGGGTGGCATGGTCAGGCTAGACTGTCTTACTGCCACCCCTTAAAGATGAATAAATGTTAACATAGGCGGTCAAGATTTATTGTACAATGCACGGCTATACAATTATGTATTACATTAATGGTTGCATTTAAATGGATTATATACATGGAGGCTATACGTATATATAAATCGATTATTGGTTACTCGATGGTTTGTCTCTTCCTTGTCAGTGGGATGTTCTTTGGAAGTTGAGTAGGAATGTGCCGAGTGAGGTTGTAGATTGCGATATACGGGAGGTCACACTATTGACGAGCTACCACACAGTCGGGACATCTTTGATTGTTGCATTTAATTGTTGCAGCATATTTTTTAATGCACTCGGCATGTAAACGGCGTTTGAATGTGTGTCTGGTTTGGTATGATGTAAATTCGTTATCCAAGTTGTTCCACGCATATGGTCATCTGGTCGTGGCTATGGTGTAACTATGAGTATTGTCTCGTGCGTGTGGGCGAGTCAGTCAGACGACGTTATGAATGGTTGTTGGGCCTAACTAGAATATTTCCTTTATACAGGAATATGGCTGCAAATATTATAATGTCGGGCCAGTTATCCGCGACAGGTCCAGGTGGGTCGAAATTAATTCCTCCTAGAAGGAATTATTGGAGACAATCGTATTGCATATATAGAGTCCAAGAACACAAAACATTCTATACCAAAACGATCCAAGATAATTGTCCAAAATTGGTATCGAAGAAGATGCATTGGGTAAGCGTTGCATGAATTAGTTATGTGTTCCATCTCATTGTTGAATGAAAGTCCACATAAGCTGCAACTGGAATTGTTTTTGAACAGTGTTCTGTTCAACAGCAGTGCTAAGTGTTTCAGTTCTTTTGATTTGTCAGGTCGAGTGGACAACAACTTCCAGATAATCTAAGTGGCGAGTGGGTCGCTATGAATGGTACGCAACTTTCTAGTATGGTTTTCATTATTAACAGAAGTGTTCCAAAGATCAGCGTAACAAGACTTAACCGCAGAAGTGATTACACGCTTCCATGAAGCTTTTGATGGGAATGTTCCATGCTCGAGAAAATCAGACAGATATGAGTTTAGCTGATACAGTTCGAGTATGTCCGTCACATCCTTTACAAATCCTGTTATTCGGGTGCTGAACAGTTGGTGTTGGTAGAACGTGTACAGGAATATTTCCAATGGAGCCTGGTGCGCAGCAGGTAAATTCACAAGGTATCCTAGGAATGCAAGTTTGCATATGTGTATCTGTTTCTGGATAGGTAAGTGACCCAGAAGACTGAGTGACATATTTGTGCTAGCTCTGCTGGGGAGAGACTGTATGTGTTTGACACATGTCCGAAATGATTTTTCAAGTGTATACTCTGCCTCCCTGTTCGGCGAGTAGAGAAGTTCTGAACCATATAAAGCTCTCGGAAGGACTATACTATATAGGAGCTTTGGCATTGTTAGCGGGGTACACATTTGAAGAGATTTCTTTCCTGCTGTCGAGAAGTAGGTTTTCCTCATATAATTGGATATCTCATTGGTGCGATTGGACGAGTGATTGAATGTAAGTTGAGTAATACCCAGATGACGACATTCTGTTGATTCTGACAGCACCTGATTACATAGGTACCATGTGCGGTTAACACGGTCGTAATGGCGTTTTGTCTAGTTGAAAACCATAACAGAGCTTTTAGATATTGAAAAGCAGAATCTCCATCTAACACTGTTATAACATGCTTCTAGTAGTTATCAAGACCTAGCTTGTGCATGGATATGACACAAATATCATCAGCTGTTGTTGGGGATATGCAGTTCACGTTGCCAATGCGCATACCATAACTAGAAGATTTCAGTTCCTTAAGCAAATCGTTTATAAACACCAGGTAGAAAAACGGAGATGTTACGGCTCCTTGCCGATTTCCTTGGCATATTTGGAATGATTCCGACAGCATTCCGTTAAACAAAACTTGACTGAAGCAATTATCTAGCATGTTTTAAATGACGCGCAGAATTTTGCCTTCAAATCCCATGTGGCTTACATTGACCAAAAGACCTTCGTGACAAACTCTGTCGAACGCCTTTTGAGAGTCCAGGAAACATATGTATGCCTTGGAATCCTGGTCCTGAGCATACTTAATAGCTTCTTGGACTACAAACGAGGTCATGTTACATCCTATTTTCTTCTGGAAACCAAACTGAAGATCGTGTGGAAATGTATTGTTGGGTAAGAAGTCCATGAATCTTGTTAGGAGAATAGCCTCAAATATTTTATATACAGGAGAGAGTAGCGTTATGGCACGGTAACTATCGGGGCATTGTTTCTGCTTCGGTTCGCCCTTATAGAGGAGAATAACTATACCAGCTTTCATATCAGTTGGTATCCATTCAGATGAGAGTATGCCATTATATAGTGAACAAAGCGCACACAACAATGATTCGGGTGCAAACTTGAAATTTTCGTTGACGATGCTATCTACACCACCAGCCTTGTTTCGTTTCAGAACCCGTACGTGTGCGACAACTTCATCCACAGTGATCGCGTTGCACAGACGATCGGAATTGTAACCACCGTATGTTCCTGACAAAAGTTTATCTAGTTTATCCAGCACACACTGTTCTACGTCAGGTTCTTTGCGTGCACTAGTGGAATATAGTGATTGAAAATACGTGCTCCATCCTAATGATAGCGATTTCGCGTCAGTACACATTCCGTAACCGAAGTCTATACCTGGGGATATAGTTCGTGAACACAACCTAGACCTAGTCATGCGCCAGAATGTCTTGGAGTCAGTGTTTGCTGCTCTTTCGACGTCGAGAAGGAATTTTCTGTCATGTTCCCGGGCAGCGTTCCGTGAGCTTCCGCGGAACTCACGTTTAATTTTCTTATAATGTAGGTAGGATTTGGAACTGACAGAATGCACTTTTCCTACATAAATCCAGTGAGAGCGAGCTCTCTTCACCTCATCGCGCAGTGCATCCAGATTAGCGTTCCAATATAGTTTTAAGAATTTGTAGAACTCACGCTTCCCTACTGCTGCTTCAGATGCTTAGGTGTAGATACGATACAATAATGCAATATAAGTTCTGGATTTCATCTTCGTTCAGGAGAGGTCTTTTGTGTATGCATTGACAGCACTCCTCGAGGAAGGACTGGTATTTTGGGATATCGATATCAGTCCATTTATATTTTATACGACGAAACTCAGGTAGCCCATTGTCAATGTGAGTGTTCAGGCTGATTACGCATGTCACAGGCAAATGGTTGGATACATTTCTCGACCCATTTTGATCAGCTGAACCGGACCTGGATGTAACAAAATAACGCACAATTTCAGGCCTCACACCGGATCAATGAGCGGCGACCTGTTTCCTCAACATAAATAGAACATTCAAATTATATATATACTAGCTGATGTGCCCGACTTTGTCCGGGCTATTTAGGGATTTCTTTGTGGTGGCCTCCGTCTGGGCAGAACATACAGCACCGGTCCAGAAACATGCCTATATGAGCGTACATGAGCGAGGTCAAGGTCAAGGACACGGTCGCACGTGAAATTGGATCCGTCCATATTGTTCCCGGGATCAAAGTAGGCCTACATCATACCAAATTGTAATCGGATCGTCGAGCAGTTTTTGAGCCAATAACACACATACATACACACATACAGACAGAAGTTCCAAAATATATAATAGATATATATTTTAAAGATGACCTGTCCATTTTGATACCATAAATCCATGTTTACTGTACACGAAATTAATTAGATTGGGAGCTGAGCTGGTGCAGCATTAAAGACCCTGTGCCAGTGAATACTCTTATATCTGCGAGTCTCCCATATATCCTCGCATATATAAGAGACTGCACTGGCTTACTCGATCAAGGTAATATTGTTAGGCCGATGCATGCTCTTATATATGCGAGGCGCCCTGGCATATATAAGAGAGTACATTGGTACAGGGTTATCGCAAATTCTCAGGAAGCTCCTGTCATGGAAGGGTTAACACGTATTTAATTTTGTCAGCCTATCAAAGATTCCAATGATCGACTCTCATAAAGAACACTAATGATTTCATCGGCCAAAAACGGTAGAAAATAATGAGTTTTCTCAATAGTAAGCTTTCATAGTCGTTTTCGGCGTATTATTTGTGGACGCTTTTTGTGGGTTTTCGCGATAACTGATGCGTGATACGAATTATATCGTTTGCAAGTATTTTCTTTCGCCCGGTAAGTGGAAAATTTGCGTAGAAAATTTTGAATTCAGATTTGTTTTTGGATTCAAATGTGACCGTGCATCTTTAAAACAATTCATTGTGCCACGAGTTTGAAATTGCATATCTACAACAGCAAAAGTTCACATTTCCAACGTATCGATGTATTGTACTAGTATGACCCGAAACATGCTGATTATAAACAGACTGGAACCGCTTCGGATAGTATATATACACAGTATAGGCCTTCAGCGAAACGGACTGGACCTGAAACAATTATGTTCATCGGGTGTAATGTTATTCCGTTATATTACCTCTATGGTCATTGCCTTGTCAGTTAATTGTGCGTATGTAATTTATAAGATGAATTGTTTCGGAAATTCTCCAGAGGAACGTCCTCTAATACAAGACAGTTAGGCCCACAAATAGAAGTAGCAAATCGTCGTTTCATTGCGAACGCAATTAATAATGAATGCAACGAGTCGCGATTCTGAATTATCGGTTAATAATGATGAATATTAAATCTATGGCTTCAAATAAAGACCAATAGGCGGACAAGAATGAAGACATATAGCTTTAACTGGCGGTAGGTATACGGTATTTAAAGCAACTCATAATATCCAAGCCTAAAATTAACTTTGGTTGTATCTTGTTGTGTCGTCGTCTTGTCACAACATATACTTGAAATAGTTAAATGCTGATTTCAAAAGCCCACGAACAACCTACTGAAGTCACAGAAGTATACATATATCAAAGAGAAACGTAATCCAGAGGCCACACATATTTGACAAAGCAATTTTTCACTTTAGTCACTTGTTGACCATCACAATAGATCGATAAAGACGCGAAATAATAAGGTCAGGCATTATCAATCAATCAATCAATTTATTTAGGAACGAACCATTCGGTTCATAGTTCTCGTATTTCATAACGGAAATTGACATTGTAAACATCACAATCAGTACTTTTTTATAGTACACACGTCACTGTAAAGTCCATTCATTTATATTCTCCGAAAATAATTAATGATATTCATACAAGTAGAAATTATCGTCTGTTTTGATTTTTCTCTCACATAAGTCACTAACGGCCTTTATTAGTACCAAGTGTGCAAACAGATTAACGCGGAACGAGACCTTTGTTTTCTTCGCATGTGATCAATTGTACGACTTCAACAAGTTAACTGGACAAAGGCGATAAAGTGCTAGATTTAATTTGGTCTTCGAACAAAAACTGTGCCATTTGTATTCATCAGAATTCTGGAATCGGAAATGGAATGTCTGTAAAAGGTATATTGCATAACCTTAACATGAAACTATTTTAAATCTTCACGCACTGTTCTGTCTCTGTTTTAATCATCAGCATTAGGTAGTACCATAAAGGTTTCAGTGGGATGGCAGCTCTATAATTTCTTCCCACGTTCTACAGTTGCAATTTTTACGCGGCAACTGATTAAAAATTGTTAACCGGCACAACAGAAACGATCTCAAATTTACCTGAAATAGAAGAAACCAAATACGTATTTTCAGTTCTGTATACACAACTTTGTTACTATGGATATGGATATGCACTGGACCGTAAATGTCACACGATTTATCTAAAAATCGGTCCAGCGTTAACAAAACGTGTAAATAACAGCATAGAATGAGAACAAGCTTCTCACGCTTTGACCACCGCAACGGGCTTCAATCACAATTTATGATATTTCCGCGCAGGCAACTCCCATTCTCCATATTCCTGTATAACGTACATGTCACTCATTCGGTTAATAGAAGGTTTGATATTTCATCTTTTCTAAAAGTTTCATTCATGTGTTACATGTTGGACTCAGAACTTTGAAACCTTATACGTGTAGGCTAAATGATTACGTGAGTCGGGTGACTTACGTTCGCAATGGCAAGGCACGGCGGTCGTTACATATAGGGGAGCGGCAAGGCATATTTTTCGACTTAATGCACCCACCCTGCCGTACTGTGGTTACAAAAAGTGGTGCATTTATGGTGAAAATCCCTGTTTCCATGGCAACCACTAAAATTTCAATGAAATTATGGAAATGATCAATATTAAGAGCTAAAATGAATCCGTGGTTTATTATATTGATGCAGTATTATTGACCGGGTATATCCCAAGAAATTGATGCAAAGGTCACGGGTGTTTGAGGTCCAGGTAATTTGTTAATGGTCAAGGTCATGCACCCATATATCCCATGCACGGTAAGTATGTTTTCTATACCGGTACTTATGTCGCAGGGTCATTCTAGCCAGACCTATTTTCAACCTTGAGGAAGTAAAGCAGAACTCCTATGGCTTTATTAAATATTAGCGCTGGGGGACGGACCGGGCCACCCGGGGCGATCCGATACCCTGCATGTCAAAAGGTTCAGTACTTCAAGATTTTTAGGGAAAAGTTTGACTCTATTTAGCTGTTATGTTTCTGCCGAGCGTGTGGGTATATCTTCTGGGTCAACTGAAATCATTTGGATTTGTTAACAATACGAAGATTATAATAGTAGCTATGGTATGAACCCGACGGGCATAAAAGGGCCAGTGTGATCATACAATCTTGCGTCGTCATTGGTTATAGATTCGTTCTTATGCATGTGCATCTGGGTGCTGACTATTCCAGCTCTGCGTCCATGGGATAACATTATTTACATAACACTCAAACGGGCATAAATGTAAAGGGACATACTTTCGGGACACCTCGTGTCACTATGCCTATAGTGTTGTTATAATATAACCATAAACATATATCTCGTGCACTATAGATAGGGTTATGGTTATATGTCACACATCGTAGGGCTATGTATGGAGCCCAAATTGCGTAGGGTTATAAGAACATTCGAGAATGGGTGTGACTTATTGCGACAAGTAGATACCTGATAGTTTTCACGAAAAACGTGTTTCTTAAGAAGTTTGCGTTTGGGTTATTGCTCTCGTTTTACGACAGGAGACACATTCTCATAATTCATCGACTTAAATACATGTCGGCTTGTCACATAAAGCACATACAAATTATTGCCAGGATGCAAGTAGGTCATGATTGATATTAGTAGATTGTTGAAGTTGTTGCATATATGATACATTGTACTTCTTTTTCAGAATAAGTCATTATGCTACCCTTTTCTTGCAACCTGATACTATTATCCTGGTATTCAGACAAGGCTTCACATATCCTTTTTACATGACACAGTTCCAGACAATGCAAAACATTGATCAGGTGGTGATAACAAAGAGTCATTGACAGGCTTCTATTTTTTTTAGAATGGTCGAGTGCTGAATCTACATGCTGTTTCAAAAACACTGAATTATATGTTGACCGTGGGGTTCCGTGAATGGGGAAGATCGCTTAGAGTTAGTTCCTGATCTCGTGCTAGTATTTTACCACGATGAAGCGATACATGTATGCTGTTACATGCAGCCAATGCAACACACCTATGTCGGAAGCTAGTTATTGTTTTTATTCCCCCGACGTACATGTCGAAATACTAGAATCTTATGTTTCCCGATTAATAGGAGCTAGCATAATTCTTCACACTGAAACCAAAAATAGGTCATGTGTCATTTCCGTGAACGACATAGCGGACAGTATTGTCCAAGAGGTGTGTGAAACATTGCATCTAATTCACGCGTTGACAGTCTACGACATTCACAAACACCTATATCATGAAGCCGTTGACTCGATAGTCAAAAGCAGTAAAATGTGATGCGACTTTCGCATCAATTTGTGTAATCTATTAATGTTGACGATGATACTATATATCCTACCATGAGTCTGCATGTGGGCTATATTGTGGTGAACCATAATGCCGTCAATTCGACAAATTAACGCACACGTTCATATGTTGGATAGCCGAACACTGGAACACATCTTCTACCACCGCCAGCCACAGACTCCTTAATAAATCACATTAGGATATCTTCGTGTGGACTATATCAGTGATTGGCACATCATTCTAACTCCCCAGCCTGGTGTACCATGGCCTTACAGTCATGACTGGTCGCTCTTTGATTGAGTCCTACAAACCAGACGGATTATACTTCCTCACGATCTACTGTGACTACTGAGCTTTGGCTGCAGAGATTCATGTGAAACTAACAAATGATCTTGTTTCACCGCAGATTAACCATGTAACAATGCATGTGAGAATGTCTACAATCACCGAAATAGTGTAAATTTTGACGACCCATATAATGAGCACAGTAAGAGAACATTTAAGGACTATAGATACTCAAATTATAGAACAGGAAGTAGTAGCATGCATTGAAAACTGTTTGGCCACACACAAAATAATGTACTGCAAAGGTCATTTCTTTATTGACAAAAAATCCTCTGTATAACAACTAACTTAGTTAATATAAAATATTTCACATGAACACATGTTTACATCAGAGATAGGCGACTTGAAATTGGAGGCTGTTAATTTGAGCATACAATTTCAATTTTCTTCGGAAAAATTATATAAATTGAAATTACTTATCTAAACTGGTACAAAAGGCACATGCTAGTGATGATTGTTTAATACTTTCTATACATTGACTTTTATCAAGTATCCTCCCATTAGATGAGTATCTATGAGGGACTTCGAGATCGGCTGCATCTTCGGTCACAGCCAATATCCGAGGAATCTCGAACGACGATGACCGCGGCTGCATCCAATATATATAAAATACATTCCTCGTGATTTAATCATCAAATTTGAGGGGTCTGGTCTCATAAACTATATAGGGTTACCTGTTGAACAGACACATCGCTGTATATTTATACTTTATGGGCAACAATAAACATTATTTTATAGAGGGCTAGACATCGACGTATAGATCGATGGCCTAGGCATATAAAAAAAACATCGAATTAACCAAAAACTCCACCTTTCCAAAAATAATTTCATAAAATTAGATAGATAAGTGTTTTAGTAAAACAACCATCGAACCCTAAGATAAAAATATACATGTATCAACTACATATTCACTTTTTTCATTCATTCAATCATTGTCCGTCTTTTTTATTTATTCAGTCCGCCATTTTTGGATTTGATCGGTAGTACGGGAACTCACAACCAGGATCTTCCTGGTCATCGGTAACTTCGAGGTCACATCTCCGACTGCAACTAGCTGCAGCCGATCTCGAAGTCAATCCGTAGACCTTAAGACAATATATTACTCATTAGCTTATATTAATTGAAGCAATAGTTGGGTTCTTCGGTTTGTTTACGATTACCAATGAACTCATGGTTAAGGAACTCAATCACGCTTGAAAAACTTCGATTTTGTTGGCCGTTTTGGATGCCATCCTAAACTTATTGTAAAATATGGAGCGCATGTAATGCGTATCTACTGTCAGTTGTGACCACTGTCCCGACGTGGCACAAGTAAGAAAATACCGTTCTGTATAATGTAAGTCTCACTCATAAGCCTCATGTGTTCAGTTGAAATCTCTCCTATATATGTTGATACAATCTGTATTCGAGAGATAACCCACATCCTCCGGACCTCAATGATATGATCGTGAATGAGTATTGATATACCCCACTAAACTTTGACAAACACCAGTAATGGTGTGTAGATAATTTACATATCTCTCCTATATATTTTGATACAATCTATCTAATTTACATATCTCTCTTATATATTTTGATACAATCTATCTGTTTGTCTGTTTGTCATTTATACAAATCTACGATTCTCCACCGATCGAGACCAAACTTCCTATCTAGGGGTAAAATCCCACGGACACGGTCGTTGTCGTATTGGCGACCCCGTACGACGCCCGTGCAGCGCATGCGCAGACGAGATCTCGGAAACGGGTGGAGTTATCGACTTGAAATTTGCTATGTCAATGTATCTTGCCCCGGATACGAATTTTATCGGGTCGCCGAGCCCGTGCGACGCCAGCTTCGCGCATGCGCAGACGAGATCTCGGAAACGGGTGGAGCTATCGACTTGAAATTTGGTATGTGAATGTATCTTGCCCCGGATACGAATTTTATCGGGTCGCCGAGCCCGTGCGACGCCAGCTTCGCGCATGCGCAGACCAGATCTCGGAAACGTGTGGAGCTATCGACTTGAAATTTGGTTTTTGAATAGCTATCAACTTGAAATTTGTTTTTTGAATAGCCCGGACAACGTCGGGCTCATCGGCTAGTCTCATATATATTTTGAAGACCTCTGTCTGTCTGTCTGTCTGTTTGTCTGTCTGTCATTTATACAAATCTACGATTTTCGACCGATCGGGACGAAACTTGGTACGTGTGTGTAGTTTGACCAGGCGGTCGACGTTGTCGTATTGGCGAGCCCGTGCGGCGCCCGCTTCGCGCATGCGCAGACGAGATCTCGGAAACGGGTGGAGTTATCGACTTGAAATTTGGTATGTGAATGTATCTTGCCCCGAATACGAATTTTATCGGGTCGCCGAGCCCGTGCGACGCCAGTTTCGCGCATGCGCAGACGAGATCTTGGAAACGGGTGGAGCTATCGACTTGAAATTTGGTATGTGAATGTATCTTGCCCCGGATACGAATTTTATCGGGTCGCCGAGCCCGTGCGATGCCAGCTTCGCGCATGCGCAGACGATCTCGGAAACGGGTGGAGCTATCGACTTGAAATTTGCTATGTGAATGTATCTTGCCCCGGATACGAATTGTATCGGGTCGCCGAGCCCGTGCGACGCCAGCTTCGCGCACATCAGATCTCGGAAACGGGTGGAGCTATCGACTTGAAATTTGGTTTTTGAATAGCCCGGAAAACGTCGGGCTCATCGGCTAGTCTAATATATATTTTGGAACTTCTGTCTGTTTGTTTGTTGTTTGTTTGTTAGATATGGCTGGGAAAACGGCTGGACAGATTGAGCTCAAACTTCCAATCTAAGGTTAAAAACACGGGTAGTGCACCCATTCTCCACTCTCGGTCACAAAAATGACCGCCATTAGCACGGTGGAGTTAATGGCGTTGATAGTTAAAGAGCGTTCGAATCCGCAGTGTCGTTGATAAAGAGCGTATGCGTCTAATGTGATTCTTACGTCTGGGTCCACACGTGAGCGTGACTGTATCCAGACATGAGCGTGTTGTGTGATTCTTACGTACTTACGGCTTCCTAGGAACGGGGGACATTTTCATCGGGTCAGTTTTTTCGCCCGAGGTGATCTTCACCTTGAAACGGGTACCCACAAATTATATATATGTGTGTGTCCTTTATAGACTCGAACCGATTGAGCTCAAACTTGCTACCCACGGGAAGTGTCATGGACGGGTTAAATTGTGACCCCGACCTGACCTTGAAAATGATCAATTCAAAGTCAAATCGGGTAAAACTGGCGGATTTAGACGACATTTTACACATAGGTGCAGCATACGTGTCTCGGAAGCTGTTGCAATTGCTTTTTCGAACAAAGCCATGAGACGAACCACGCCAGTTGTGATTCTTATGTCTGTCTTCGTACTTAGGGGTTCCAAGGAACGGGGGAGATTTTCATCGGCTAAGTTTTTCCGCCCGAGGTGATCTTCACCTTGAAACGGGTACCCACAAATGTACCTCTTTTAGGGACGGGTACCATCACGGGACGGGTACCATCATTTCTCTTGATTAAAAAGGCAGAATTAACTCAAAATTAAATTCAAAAATTAACGGATTTCGACGAAATTTGATACCTAGGGATACTTTTGTCGGGGGAGTGTTTTGGACGGGTCAAATCGTTAACCCGACCTGACCTTGACCTTCAAAATGTTTAATTCAAGGTCAAAGCTCGGACGAAGTCGGGTCACCTGCTAATATACATATATTTAAAAATATAAAAATATACGACATATTTGCCAGAAAGGTGATCATATGAGGGTTTTTATGAACTTACTAATTCTAGACCAATGTTCTCGTGACTATATGGGTCCAAATGCATGTATAAGTAACTCGTGTGTTTATCGACTTATATTGTCCCTGCCATCGAAATATACGTAGAGACAATATTAGATGTTCAAAGGTGCCATGTCCGTTTAATAATAATTCTTGGTGTAATAATCGAATTGTCATAATAAGATAGGAACTTGAGAATAATTTCACAGAAAAACGTTAAAAATCTACCGACTTTCCTTATAATTTTTTCGTATGAAATGATTCAGTAAAGGAAACACAAACAATTTCACGAAATCAGAAACAGTGGATTGGTGTTGACAATATGTTTGCTTCATATATATGTTGAGACAGATGCGCTTCCAACTCTCGGTGAAAGGTCTTCATTGAGATGCCGGGGTTAGAACCCGTGCCAAACTCGTCTAGCCCAGACTGGGATGATCGCATCGACGACCTAACTACCTCGGCTGCGGAGACATCAACGACATAACTACCTCGGCTGCGGAGACATCGACAACCTAACTACCTCGGCTGCTGAGACATCGACAACCTAACTACCTCGGCTGCTGAGACATCGACAACCTAACTACCTCGGCTGCGGAGACATCGACGACATAACTACCTCGGCTGCTGAGACATCGACAACCTAACTACCTCGGCTGCTGAGACATCCTTAACACGGGGGGAGAACTGCGA
Organism: Siphonodentalium dalli; assembly: GCA_032622095.1. Taxonomy (NCBI): domain Eukaryota; kingdom Metazoa; phylum Mollusca; class Scaphopoda; order Gadilida; family Siphonodentaliidae; genus Siphonodentalium; species Siphonodentalium dalli. The sequence goes on along the minus strand of CP136065.1, from coordinate 197,190,456 downwards.
CGTGAGGATCGGTGGCATTCCGATAAAGAGACGGTGGCATTCCGATAAAGAGACGGTGGCATTCCGATAAAGAGACGGTGGCATTCCGATAAAGAGACGGTGGCATTCCGATAAAGAGACGGTGGCATTCCGATAAAGAGACGGTGGCATTCCGATAAAGAGACGGTGGCATTCCGATAAAGAGACGGTGGCATTCCGATAAAGAGACGGTGGAATTCCGATAAAGAGACGGTGGCATTCCGATAAAGAGACGGTGGCATTCCGATAAAGAGACGGTGGCATTCCGATAAAGAGACGGTGGCATTCCGATAAAGAGACGGTGGCATTCCGATAAAGAGACGGTGGCATTCCGATAAAGAGACGGTTCGCTTTCGGCGACAAACGAGATTTTCTTCGTGTTTGGGCATTCAAACGGAATTGCCGTGACAAATCAGGTTTCATATCACCATATCGTTATTTAAGTTACTAATATCCATCAAAATCTAGACGCTACAGTGACTAAAACCAAGAGAATAGCCATTTAAAAGTCACGCGACGGTTCGTTTTCCGATAAAAGACATGCGACGGTTCGTTTTTATCGGAAAGCGAACCGTCTCGTTTATCGGAATGCCACCGATCCTCACGTCGCAGTTCTCCCCCCCCCCCCTGTGCTTAAGGAGGCGCCCAATTCGTGAATTTTCAAAAAATCGCAATTTCAAACTATCAATTTGAAGAAAAAATATCATTATCCGTTATAACCAATGTATGCTATATATATAGTACTATAGCAACAACTCTTTATCCTCACACTATGAGAGATATGTTCGAATTAGGGGGGGTGGGTTTCCGATAAAGAGACGGTGGCATTCCGATAAACAAACGGTGGCATTCCGATAAAGAGACGGTGGCTTTCCGATAAAGAGACGGTGGCATTCCGATAAAGAGACGGTGGCATTCCGATAAAGAGACGGTGGCATTCCGATAAAGAGACGGTGGAATTCCGATAAAGAGACGGTGGCATTCCGATAAAGAGACGGTGGCATTCCGATAAAGAGACGGTGGAATTCCGATAAAGAGACGGTGGCATTCCGATAAAGAGACGGTGGCATTCCGATAAAGAGACGGTGGCATTCCGATAAAGAGACGGTGGCATTCCGATAAAGAGACGGTGGCATTCCGATAAAGAGACGGTGGCATTCCGATAAAGAGACGGTGGCATTCCGATAAAGAGACGGTGGCATTCCGATAAAGAGACGGTGGCATTCCGATAAAGAGACGGTGGAATTCCGATAAAGAGACGGTGGCATTCCGATAAAGAGACGGTGGCATTCCGATAAAGAGACGGTGGAATTCCGATAAAGAGACGGTGGCATTCCGATAAAGAGACGGTGGCATTCCGATAAAGAGACGGTGGCATTCCGATAAAGAGACGGTGGCATTCCGATAAAGAGACGGTGGCATTCCGATAAAGAGACGGTGGCATTCCGATAAAGAGACGGTTCGCTTTCGGCGACAAACGAGATTTTCTTCGTGTTTGGGCATTCAAACGGAATTGCCGTGACAAATCAGGTTTCATATCACCATATCGTTATTTAAGTTACTAATATCCATCAAAATCTAGACGCTACAGTGACTAAAACCAAGAGAATAGCCATTTAAAAGTCACGCGACGGTTCGTTTTCCGATAAAAGACATGCGACGGTTCGTTTTTATCGGAAAGCGAACCGTCTCGTTTATCGGAATGCCACCGATCCTCACGTCGCAGTTCTCCCCCCCCCCCTGTGCTTAAGGAGGCGCCCAATTCGTGAATTTTCAAAAAATCGCAATTTCAAACTATCAATTTGAAGAAAAAATATCATTATCCGTTATAACCAATGTATGCTATATATATAGTACTATAGCAACAACTCTTTATCCTCACACTATGAGAGATATGTTCGAATTAGGGGGGGTGGGTTTAAAAAAAACAACGTTGTTTTCATGTAGGTCGATAGAAACTTTGACTGGAAATATTGTCAAAGAACACACTGTATTTCTAGACTGAACCCAAAATAGGGTATGTGCTCAGTCTACGGTCTGAAATCATGACTGTCTATACGAGAAAATAAATGAAACATTTTTTTATTGCATATTTTATTTTATTTTTTGGCAGCCATTTGCAGTACTTTTTTAAAATCACCATAAAACTACATAATGTCTGAAAAGATGATTCAGTATTGAGTATTTATGTCAGCCAGATTATTGAAAACGTGGTTGAATAATATTTATTTTATTTTATTGTTGTTTTGGTCCTTTACCAGATAAAAAATAGTCCTCCAAATGGCTGCCAAAATTAAAATATGCATGTGTTGTTGTAATACTATTGCATATATTGGTTATAAAGAATGATGATTTTTCCCTTCAAATTGATTGTTTGAAATTGAGGTTTTTTGAAAATTCACGAATGGGGCTCCTACTTAAGGATGTCTCCGCAGCCGATGTGGTTAGGTCGTGGATACGATCATCGGAGTCTGAGCTATATACGAGGCTGGCACGGGTTCAAACCCCGACATGGACGTAAATCGGGACCAGAGTTGATAGGCATCTTAATGTGTCATTCCGCTCGATACACAAGTAGATGGCCATTTCGATAAGAGATGAGAATTTGCTCACGCTCACTGAATTAAGCAAATTTGAAGTAATGCACATTAATACTGAGCCCGTGCCGCCATAAATATGATATATTGTACAACACTGCACCATGTATATGAAGATTATAAATATATATTAAGTATAAATATGTGTATACGTATATATAGGTATGCTGGTCTTGTACACGTTATAATATATTAGTGTGTGTTCTACGTAATGTACGCCAGCTGAGTTAATCGATCATTTCTCAATTTAAATTTGCACAGCTTGCGGAGATGTTACATTACATACTTCTTGTAATTATACCGCCATCACACAATAGAAGGACAAGGGCATTTTCGAATATCATATTACTGTGTGCTTCCGAGCGTACATTCGACGGAAGGTACAGAGGTGTCCGATTGCATGTGACGGAGTTAGGAATTTTATTAATCGACACCATATTTAGAAAGTGACGTGAGAAGTAAAATAGCGTACATTGGTGGATTTACTGCCGTCTACATCTCGAATGTCATGTATCTGAAAATAGAACTCATGTCATTACAACTGGGGAATGACAATAATACATGCTTGTTTATAACAGTACTGTTAAAATTATATACCTATATATGCACATATATTATGGCGTGTTTACCGACAAGGGCCCGGTGTGTCACAAAAAAGACTCACAATCCCCCCTCTCTCTATCTCTCTCTCTCTCTCTCTCTCTCTCTCTCTCTCTCTCTCTCTCTCTCTCTCTCTCTCTCTCCTCCCTCTATCTCTCTCTCTCTCTCCCCCTATCTCTATCTCTCTCTCTCTCTCTCGCTCTCGCTCTCTCTCTCTCTCTCTCTCTCTCTCTTTCTCTCTTGTTTGGAGTGCATTCTGCTCATTGAACAATTTTTATTCCCGTGGTGGAGCACTTGATGAAATCGAAAAAAATAATGTTTATACAAAGAACAACAGAAGTCGAACATCTTCGACCTTCAACCATTCATACATTTGTTTTATTTGTATAAGTTGCGTGAAACTGAATATGTTGCATCTAGGCACGCCCATGTTATTATTTATTTCGCGTTTGCTGCATGCTCCCATAGGATCGTTTGAAGAAAATAATAACAGGCTCACAGAAAAAAAACATCAACTGTTCTCACAGTATATAGATCATTGTTTCCCACAATAACCCAAATTATCGATACATATAATGTAATAATGTATGATGTATCATGTATCTGAGGTCTCGACATAGTAACTCGAGATCTCGACATAGCCATCTTGAGATCTCGAGTTATTTTCTCGATATGTATATCTCGCGATCTCGACATAGCATACATATTGCATGGGATTAGGGTCCTGACCCGTATATCCTCTTGGTTAGGGTCAGGGTTATGGTTATTGTCTCTACCCGTCCTGTCCCGATTAGTGTCTCAGAATCAGAGTTATGGTTATCATAATGGTCCCGATCTGTTCAATGGCGTCTCCTGGTTAGGGTCAGGATTATATGAATCGGATCAGGGCCGCTGCACGGGCTATATAGCGGTGCGTTTATTTATGATAACTTGGAGTGGACCACCGCACCGTTTATTTGATCGAAATCGAATGTTTCCTATTAAGGCATACGTGTACACGGTGTATACTGGTGAGGTTATTGTCAAAATCAACGCTGAACTGTACAGCAGTAACGCGTACTGACACTTGATATATCTTATGCCGAATATTAATAGGAACATGATGCTATGCTTGATAATTGTAAGCAGACACTTATATAGATGTATCTCGATATTTGTTTGTCGATATCGCGAGATAATATGTCGAGATCTCGAGATAATATGTCGAGATCTCGAGATGAGTATGTCGAGATCAGGAGATAATATATATTGAGATCGCCGTGATAATATAATTTATGTATTGACCACCGTACCACTCTCCCAAGCATAAGAAATAATATGTTTCCTCACACAATTTGATTTGGGAACCAACCCTGTTTCCTCATGTTTTTTTTACTCCTGTTACTCTTGTGTTTGTTTGTTTTTACCCATAAATGCAATTTCCAATTTACACGTTACCTGGTACACGTGTAACGTGATAGGATTAATTTAGTCCATACGATCACTTGGTGTTGTTTATGTTTACAGACCTATTACTACGGCGGAAAAAGCCGAGTTCAATTCGCGAGGTCTAATGCGTTCGTACTCTTTTTGAATTATGCAAGCATTGCAATCTAATATATTTTTCACATTGAATTGCCACTTTCAATTGGAAACTATTGTGGAGTTCAGATTAAATGACATTGTTTACTACCCAATAAACCAGTTGTTTATTGTCACAATTGTGATATTTGATTACATTTATTTGTGGTTTTAGGTGAACGGGTGGTGTAGCAGTAAAGATCGCCATAGAGGAGCATAATATACACGGACTCGGACGTAAAACAGCACCATCATACCAATTCAACAGGACCCACCGCCATCATACCAATTCAACAGGACCCGCCACCATCATACCAATTCAACAGGACCCGCCACCATCATATCAATTCGACAAGACCCACCACCATAATACCAATTCAATAGGACCCACTACCGTCACACCAATTCAACAGGACCCACCACCATCATACCAATTCAACCGGACCCACCACCATCATACAAATTCAACAGTACCCGCCACTATCGTAGCAATTCAACGGGACCCGCCACCATCATACCAATTAAACATGACCCACCACCATCATACCAATTCAACAGGACCCACCACCATCATACTAATGCAACGGGATCCGCCACTATCGTAGCAATTCAGCATGAACCTGCCACCATCAAATGGCAATTCAACAAGACCCACCACCATTATAGCAATTGATCAGAACCTACCACCATCATATCAATTCATCAGAACAAACCACCATCATAGCAATTTATCATGTAGAACCAACCACCATCATAGCACACGATATCAATTCAGTAGAACATATCACCATCATAGCAATTCATCATAACCCACCACCATCATAGCCATTCAGCAGAACCTACCACCATCATAGCCATTCATCAGAACCTACCACCATCATAGCAATTCACCATCATAGCCATTCATCAGATCATACCACCATCATAGCCATTCATCAGATCATACCACCATCATAGCAATTCACCATCATAGCCATTCATCAGATCATACCACCATCATAGCCATTCATCAGATCATACCACCATCATAGCAATTCACCATCATAGCCATTCATCAGAACCTACCACCATCATAGCCTTTAAGCAGAACACTTAACCGTGCTGGGATGGTTTGATGCAGAACACTAGTGTCATGTCGCAACACATATTAGTAGTATACGTAGCATGCATGTAACTGAACTGACTAATATACAATATTTGATATGAAGTCGCTTGCGTTTACACGTGTTAATTACAGTTGCTCCCTTTGGATTGAGCAGGTGAAGTAAGTAGCAGCTAATAATTATGGGAAAGTTGTCCAATATCACGTGGTGTACCACAAGAGTGTCATGCACTTTCCCAATAACGAATTTAGAATGTTCTCATAAAACACAATTCATTTATTCTTTGAGGTTTTATGGCTAAAATATGCATTCCAATGCTTCTAGTTCTCCAAACTATTCACCAGGGTTCACGCGCTCATGGGCCAAATTGGGCAATAACCTTTTTTTTTTCGAACGTGGCAGAGAAATTTTATTTGGCCAATAAAACAAAAATATTCATTAATTGTGAGACCAGAAAATGAGGATTTCATTCGGCCAAAGGTTTTTTAATTTGACTAAACAAAATCAAAATTGGCCAAAATATTGTTTAGTCCAGTGTGGACACTGCTATTCACCCTCACATTAAGTGATGTACTGTTTACTCTGTACTTCTAGGCCATGCTATACAACTGGGGTCGAGGGATTAGCCATCTGGGGTTAATAACGTCAGGTCGTCATGATTGTCATTAACATTAACATTCAGTTATAAAAACATACATTGGAATCACGGGACCCTGGAGAAAATTTCCAGATATACCAATATATACTGGTATAATATATAATTGTATATCTGGGGCCTGTGGTTGTAATGGTCTATTCAGCTGGAGGGATACACATGACTATAAACAGACAATAGATAGATAAAAAAGATTATGCCAGAGCAGAAAGCTTACTATTCATCTGTAGGAAATATCCTGGTAATAAGTTCAACAAGCGGCCTATATTATACTTATTATCTGAACATGTCCTAAGGGAACTATTCGTCAATGAGTATTTGGTAAATAAAGGAGAGACAGTCAGGCGAGCTTCGAGGTGCGGTGCCGTTCTGATTTCACCAGTCTATAAGAATTGTTCGCCGCTATGATTGCCGAAAGAGCACTGTCTTTGTAACAAATCGACCAACTGGTTTATAGTTTTTTCTTGCTGTTCAGTTTTGTTCCTAAGCTCGTGATTATCCACAATCAGCTGCCTTAGGAATTCCGATGAGTTGCTCAAGGAACTTGATCGACCTGGAAAGAATTCTCAGTTTTAGTTTCAGAAAATGTGAATTTGCTCTTCACGACAAAAGAAAGAAATGTTGTTTGAAGTAGATATTGGGAATATAAATTTACACTAAAAATGTAACAAAATGAAAATATTTTAGTATGATTGTAAATAGCAATCTATACTAACCATAAGCTGACATAGGAATACTCTACCCATGCAGCTATTAAGCCTATTAAGTGAATCTGTGTGCGATGCACTCTATTTTATATACATACATACCCACGTACACAAGTAATAAGCGAGATCACTGAGTCGCGGTCATACTGGACCCATCCAGCTCCAGTTCCGCTGTTTACTAGTAAGTGCTACAGGAATATTCAAAACTCCATATATGGAATGCACCTCCATAACTATGACCTGTATCACTTAAGCTGCGAAACGGGTGCTGGGTGAATCCAATATAGCCGCCTGATCTCGCTTATATTAGCATGACAAATTATATATAACGATCCATTCATTTTTGTTTTTCAAGGTAACCCCGTACAGGCATTGCGACAGCAACCCGACAAAAATATTCCCCGTCCCGAGTTGACCACACATAACAAATTTCACGTCGATGTCACCGCTGACGACCGAGATATCGCCCAAGGTCATTTGTGGGTACCCGTTTCAAGGTCAAGGTCGCCTCATGCGGACAAACTGACCCGACGAAAATTTCCCCCGTCCCTTGAAAGCCATATGTAGGAAATTTCGTCTCGATATCCCCAGTTTCTGAGACGGTCGATTGAGCCGTATTTATACTCGTGTATATAAACGTTCTTTAACAACGACACCGCAGATACGAACGCTCTTTAATCATTAACCCATCAATATCAACGACGGTGGCAGGGCGAACATATGTATATACACGGAAGTCTCAAAATATAGAGTAGACAACATGTTATAAACTGAAACAAAAAACCCACCTGACGATCCATCACTCGTCATGCTATACCTCTCAGGTCGCCAGCGTCCCCTTGGTGTGTCAGGCTCCGCCCATGAAACCCTGTGACGTAAGCTCTGACGGCTCATTAAATCCCGAATTAAGCGTTCCTTATCATTCGGTGATAGATCAGAGCTGTTCCTATGAACATGTTTGTATTGGAGACTTCGGCGAATTAGATTGGTATCGGATCTTTCGAAGTTCCGAAGGATTCCATCATCCTCAGAGACAGGCTGGCGGATTGGGTTACCGTCCTTTGTAGATTCAATGCGAGTGGTGGTTACATTCCTTGCATTGGAGTTGACAACATCGCTCGGGGCTGCGCATGGTTCAAAAGGTGACCATGAGTTGTCTGCCATATTATGCTGGCTATTGCCTCCCGAAGCTGGCACCCAACACAGGTCTTGATTTTCATTCTTCGGTCTGACGTCTAAAGGTTTAGGTTCAGCATATAACTGGTTTCTATTTTCGGTCATTTTGTCCTCCTTTCTATCTGAACCTTCTGTTTCCAAATTTACTACCACATCATTACCAACACCCTTAACAGAACCAGCATGGTTGTGAGAAGTTAATTTCTGTTGTTGTTCTTGTTGATGTTGTTGTTGCTGCTGTTGTTGTTGTTGATGATGATGATGATGATGATGATGACCATGGTGGTGTTGTTGTTGTTGTTGTTGTTGTTGTTGCTGATGTTGTTGTTGTTGATGTTGTTGTTGCTGTTGCTTTGCAATATCCTTCTGATCTCGTGACGCCCGAGAGCTCACGCTGCTAAACTCATCGTCACAGTTGACGTCATTGGATTCACCATCTTTGTCTGATCTTTCTTCCTCCGACCTCGATACTCTTTTCCCAAACGCATCCACTCTGCGAAACAATCGCTTCATAATTCCAGCCTGAAACGAGAACATGAATTATTTAGAATAAAATAGTCATTTGGGAAATATCTCGTTAAACGCATTACATGTCCGTGTTTGTGCACATGTCTTAAAGACGTAAAGAATTAAAACCACTATATTGCTATTACTTCGGTTTCGATTTGGGGTGAAAATGATTTATTATAGTCGAGGACCATTCAAAGCTCAGAGCTAGTAGATATCGATTTTTTAAATCTATCTTATTTTCGACATTGCAAATATACCACCGGAAATATAATTAGTCGCGGAGCCCAGAAATTGTTATTCGAAATATTGAGTACGAAAGGTTCTATGTCCCTGAATTAATCGGGCGATTTATATGGTATATATATGTCAGGCATTTTCCATCGTCGTTGCGTTGTACATGGATGAATATGTATCTTCCTGGTGTTTTAATTCAGAATTCCAATAATTGGTGCTGTCAGAATTTGATGGCTTCTCGCCTCGAACAAAAACAAAATGCCAGTAGAGCAGATCCCAATACTATATTAACGCAAATTATCCGTGTATGAAAAAAAAATATATCTCAATGCCAGTAATATGTCACATTTTACTGTGATAGTATGGGAGGATACGCACAGAAAGTTCCTAGCCCAGTAAAAATGTGTTATTATCTCATTAATCAATTATTAATATGTAAATGGTTAAATAGGGATGAGTATTTGCATAATTAATTATGTTGGCAGCCGTCAAACAGATCTCCCAGTCTGACCAAAAAAAATAATGTTGGTAAGTGTCTCCAGAATATGAATTTGTTTGCAGTACATGCAGCCTCGGCCGATATATAATGAAAACCTTCCAATAATTTACTTAATATATGAGTCTACAAATAATATGTATATATGACACCTTTCTATAAATGAGAGTAGATCACTGGTAATTTGGGATATCATTTTGTAACAAAAGAAGAATACTGCATGGAGGTTTGAGACCAGGAAATTATTAACTACATCCACTGTCCCCAAACTGGTGACAATGTTTGGGTAAATCCTGAAATATCTACTCTGCTTCTGACCTTTTTGAAACGGAGACGTTCTTTCCACTATAAGGAGTCATCTGTGTTTATGTAATCATCCGTATACGTCATATCATGACGAAATTACTACAGGCGTACATTTTTTCCAATGTGATACCTTGATTTCCTTCAAAAGTATCTGGAATTTTTGAAATTTATTCAGAGTAATTTACAATACTGCATTTCAATATCATTCTCTGACAAGCCTGGATACAAGGTGCCGATATCAATATACTGTGATAAAGTATTAAAATTGTGAAACAACACACTACATCGTTCCTTGCGTTGAAGTTGTTTCATTTCTATAAAAAAAACAGCTCACCGTCAGCGGTCATAAATCTGCCAGACGCTCATTTGGAAACTTAAATAGATATTTCATCGGTCGGGACGAATCAGTGGAATTCATCCACACATTCCATTGACAAAATTCCTTACCGCAGCCTTTGAACATTAAAATGTAATTTCCATGGCCCATACGACACTGTGACTGCCATAATGTAATATGTAGCTGCCAGTTGAGTAATTAACACGTGAGTCACAACCTACTTCCTTATCAGAGGATAATGTTCGAGATATATGTGACTCTTATTATATAGACTCTTATCTAAATGAATATATCATTTAGAACACATTTAGCTCCATTTTTGGGGGTCAATATATGGTGTGATAAATATTTAAAGATGATGCTGGAGACCAACTTTAACGTATAATAGTATGGGTATAATTAGGTAACTGTATGTCCAAATAACCATTTTTTTTTGGCATGATAGGATGGACGCCGACAAAATTATTGCGCGGCGTTGGCTGCTGATGTTTGTGATGTTTCCAGTAGCGCAGCTGTGAATTCGTCTGCTGATATTCCACCAGTACAAAAACCTTGGAACTTTTTGAAGATTTGACAGGGAACCTTATAAAGTAGAAAAATAACGTGGCGAATAAATTTCTTAGTTGTTAATTGTTCCTTAATAATGTACTTCACTGTAGGTGAATGTCCCAACTCTAATTTGCATGCTTTTCTCTTACTTTTCTGAGCCGATATCGCAATAAACATCGAATTAATTACCCAGAAGAAATGCCATAATTGTAAGAGACTGGGATCTTCACCTATAGTGAAGTACATTGTTAAGCAACAGATAATAACTAAGAAATATATTCCCCGCGTTATGTTTTCGACTTTATAAGGTTCCAATGTTTTGTGCTGGTGGAATGTGATATCTACGCGTGCGTTAGCCAGAGTAGAGATTCATGGCATGATCTACTTTATTGGGTGTGTTTGATATGTGATTGTCAATTTGAGGTCACTCGAAAGTTGCAGTCCCAGGTAGGCGGTGTTTTCTACCTGTCCCGGGAATTCTTGATCAAGGGTGTAAAATTTGTCCAGTTTCTTCTTCATGCCCATCACGTAGCGTTTCTTCGCATTACATTTAATTCCCCAGTTTTTTGCCCAGTCATCATGGTTGTTCATGCCGGCTTGTAGTTTCATTTGGTCATCTGGGATCCTTATCTCTTTGTATATGAGGCAATCATCCCCAAATAGTCTCACTGTCGATGTAACACAGTTTGGTAGAGCATTGATACCGAGGACGTTCCTTGTGGGACTCCTACTTCCCTTGAGGTGCTCCCTTCTAGTACCACTCTCATTTCCCTGTCCGTCAGGAAGGATGTTAACCAGGTGTACAGTTGCCCTCTGATGCCGTACTGATTTAGCTTGTAAACGATTTTCTCGTCCATATGGGGCACTGCGTTGGGCTTTGGCGAAAACCAGTATGATGATGTCTGATCGGATTGAGTACCTTTAATCCAATGCTTGATTGTACTACTAGATCCAACGGATAACACTCTTACGGAAATGCAAGGCTTGTTATTTCAATTGTCTGGAGTGGAAAAAGAGACCGAATAAAACGAGAGATACTGATTCAAAACACAGGGGCTCAAAATTCCAGACCTTAAATGCATGTCAAAATCTTTAAAACATTATGCACCCGCTTATCAGAGTGGAAACTGATCCTACTCGATAAGGCGCACAAATATGCTGGTGCAGGAATGCTCACTTTGAATAAAGGCAGCTTAACACGCTTGGCTACAAATTTCATCCCTTCCTGGAAAGAAGTAATATCTGCATATGCCCTGTTAACTCAAGAGCCTAAATCAGCCGAGAACTATATTTAGCCAACCAAACTTTCATAATCCATATTAAGATGCAACATCAGCCAATCTATTTTAACAAATGGATAGACAACCAGGTCTTGTTCATTAATGACATCTTAAAACAAGATGGTTCTTTTATTAATAGTAGAGACATTCTGATTATGTACGGGCTGAAGGTCAATTAGCTAACCCTTCAATGTGTGATAACCTCATTATCTTCATTATGGAAAAAAAAAGAAATAAAAAATGTGAACAATAAACTAAATGTATTTAAAACAGTAATGTTTACATGATATTCGACAAGTAGAAAAATTTAACAAATATCTATACTGGAAATATATGAATACCATTGTAACAATCAACCCACGTGGGCAATGTGGATGGAACAGAAAGTTAAATCTATGTCAGACTGACCGGGGTGAGATATACCAAAGGCCAATTAAAATTTAAAAAAATTACAAGCCTTCCAATTCCAAATTAATCACAATATCATAGTTACAAATATTTTCCTAGAAACTGCAAGATAACAACATCTAACTTGTGCTCATTTTGTGATAAAGAAATAGAGAGCACAGAACATCTACTAGTTAACTGTTCCAAAGTAAAACCACTATGGATTCTTTTTCAAATGTACGAATTATGCACTGTAATCTGGAGTACCCACAAAAACAGAAGATATCATATTAGGAATTAAAACAATGACAAACCCTTTGCCAATAAACAATATCATATTATTGATAAAGCATTACTTAAATGTAACCAGATGTATGAGAAAAGTTTTAAGCATTGAATATGCATGTCAGTACCAAACAGAAACACTAGCAACCAAATGGAATTTGTCATTGAATAGAACCCTTTGGAGAAAAACGGGACAGTGTCCTTACAGTAATGTCCTAACAGTAAATTTCTAATTAAATTTCCAATTAAATAAACATAAAAAAAGAGAATGAGAAAATGGATGATCAAAAAAAAATTATTGAGAATATAATTCACAATTCTTTTTAAAAAACAAAAGCCAGAACTCTACAATGTCCATATCCTTCTCGCATAAAACTAATGCTATCAACTTGGCATTGATAGGTAGTGATAATAGGAATCATACATATGATCCATATATCATTCAATTTCATTTTCAGTAAATATATTAGTCGGAAATATGGCTCATTGCCATTCATCGGAAAGCTCTCAATATATGTATGTTAAAATTTTAATGTAATGTAATTTAAATTGTAAAATAAAACGAATAAATTATAATAATAAAAAAATAACTCTGAGCTTCGAAGGATGGATTCATCGACTCATAACAAATATTTTTCACCCGGAAGCCGAATAAATAGTAATTTACGGGACCGGTGTTAAATCGGGTATGGCATCGGCAAATATTCCATCTTCTAACAACATTCACTCAGGCACATGGGAATTTCACCCCACTAATAGATGCAAAACAGAGACCAGATTGAAAGCTATGGGAACGGTGTGAACTTCCCAGGTGCCTGTGTTTCTTACCTGAGAATGAAATTTTATAAAGTACAACCGCTTCGTGCTCACGCTAAATGCGTTTCGAACATGACACAGAGTTCGGTTTTTGGCGAAATGATACGCTCCGGGGGACGCCTTCAATTTATAGTTGAATGTGCATTCCTGAGATATGAGAAGATACGCATTGCCTTTGTATAACATCGAAAGAGTCTGAGTGCGCACCCAAGTGTAGGTATATGGAGGCGTGGCTTATGTGGTGTGATTATGGGAGAGTTGGACCAGGAAGAAATTGGATACAAGCTGATGTTCGAATCATGTGATATATTTGCAATTGAACAATTACATTGGAGTTAGTAGGGATGTATTAGTTCTGTAACAATTTCTGGAAAAAGAAATATATCTACTCAGAGCAGTCTCGCGAATGAATGTGACCCAGCATCATTTATTTTTTATATCTACAACGTCAAACCTTTAAAAATGCACTGATTCAGAACAGTATGAGATATGGTCATATAGTACTGGGTTAAATGTGTAGATCCTATTGTTCGTGTCTCAAAATAGTAGTCATATATAGTTGCCTCCGATCAAGTGATGAAACACGTATATTTCACTTTTATCACAAGAATGCATGGGTGTATACTATGAACGCAATTTATCACAACACAAAGAGTACCATGGACTATCTTCAATAAATTCCAAACTTGACCAAAATTGTCTACATACTCTGTGGCGGAGAGTGTGTTTATATCTGGAAATTAAATTGGGTTGTGTTCACCAAATCCACATATACGCGAAACTTGCTACGTTTTCTACAACCTCATCGCCGCGTGTACCCTTCTCCCTAATGTTACACATAGCTGCTGCACATAAAACACAAACAGCACCAGTGAGTGAATATTCAACATTGACATAACATCTTTAAACGATAATCACCTGATATTTAGCACGAGTATGTTGGTGGTAATGGTGAAATATTTTCAAACAAAAAGATACTGAAAACTAATAGTGTGCATTGTGTGGTAGCATATTCCAGTTCTAAAGTGGCGACTGAAGTAATTTAAACAAATTGTCTACTAATAAACCGGTTTGGTAGCAGAATGAAAATTATTCTTACATAAAATGTACGATGTACCGTCTGTTTGATATGGTGAGATGAGGTGCTAATCTATTGAAGATATGAATGTTTCTTTACAGTATAATAACCATTGCTACATATGTGTATTGTTTATTATCATGGAGAGTGTTGAACATTCCGGAAATGTAACTAGTATTTATACCGCCAGCGTGTGCACTTTAGTTTCTGTGCTACATAAACAAATTTTGCCAGACAGTTGGATGTTGGATAAGCAGAACACCCGAACTTTAAGCACTTAAATCATTGGGGTTTTTGACTTGCGTTGCAGTGACCGATAAATCCTTCAGAATAGGTGATTATCCAATTTGTTGCTTTCTTAGTCGTATGGCTTGGAGTTGCGGCCATTTTGACAGCCACCTTCACGATCGCGATTAAATTATGTCCTGTCCGTGTCACTCCAATCGCTACGTTACGTACGTGATTCCACAACAAATATATTATACAAAAAGTATAGAATACAATAAAGGCAAAAACAGAACGAAAAAAAAACTGATATATACACACGAGTGGAACATTATTATATTATTTTGTCATGATACAAATTGATTCATGTTATATACATGTCATGTATGGGGTATTGTTCAATGCTTTCAGAGTATTTTTTCCCAAATAATGGGTTTCATCTCTGTTTTAACGCATGAATAATACCAGCTGTTTGTGATATGCCTCTTTCCTGATTTTCACAATAAAGCGCAGACTCTGGCCAATAGCATAAATTTGTGTTGTAATTTATAGTAGAAGGGTAGACGTCAATATAACCTGCTAGCATGCGGGGTTACACAACGTTGACCAGATTAAAGTGGTGTGAAACCCTCTGCTGTAGACATTTGGTGTGAATAGAGAATAATACTCTTGCTCAAAGTGTTACACGTATTCTCATAAATTTTATTTGCAAATGGCATCACAAAATGTCATTCTTATGTATGGATTATAACTGGTGGCTCATCTTGTCGGAGTGATTGTCATTTTGTTTATCGCGATTAATTAGTCCCACAAATAAAGAAGTATGTATCTATTTACAACTGCGCGTACTTCAGACGTTATCATTTTTTAAATCATACGTGGTTGGAATTGACGTTTGCTTGTTCAGTTTTAAATATTTTTATTGGGATCAAAACATGAACATACGGAGCGTAGAAACGCGCCACACCACTTTTATTTACTATCTTGATAAATCAACATACTATCTTATTAATCAACTTAGCTATCTTGATTTATCAACTTAGCTATTTTGATTAACCAAGTTAGCTATCTTGATTAATGAACTTACTATCTTGATTTCCAACTTAGCTATCTTGATTAATCAAATTAGCTATTTTGATTTATCAAAATAACTAAGTTGATTAATCAAGATAGCTAAGTTGGTAGTTATCAACAAATCGCTACGGTCTTTCAATGAAATAAGATATGATATTGGTCAAGGTCCGATCTCTGCACATTGTGAAACGTGTAAATCTATGGAAGCCTGGTGAATATTAAAGCGCTTCTCAATTCACTTCTGACTTTTTAACTTGACACACTATGATCACTTTATATTCTGGAATCTACAAATAAGTTCCAAACAATTGAGCTGTACTCTCGCCCGGTGCGTACCATATTGTTGCAAACAGTCTAGAATAGGCATACACAAAGTAGAAGTAATAGGACCATGACCATCTCCAATCACATCAACGGATCCTTTTTAATATATATACATGTATACCTATATAGTATACCGACCTTAGAGGGCGTACCTATAGTATACCGACTGCTGCATTAACCTCGATCCTGAATTAGCCCGTTTGGATTTGGCATTAAAATAGATTAATGATACACCACTTACATATACATATTTGCGTTATATAGCGCCGCCACGAGTAAACATTTCGGTCTAAAACTTATCAAATCACACTAAAGACTTAGTGGACACTACCCATCCGATGCACACGTGAATACAATAAGTAAGTTCACTAACTCGCGGTGAATCCGTCATTTGGTCTCCGGAGGTCAAAGTTAAGAAGTAGCATCTATTTTTAGCATATTGCTCCAGTCTGGGAATTCCCAAAATAAGATAGCAACAGTTCGTTACCGACTCGCAGGTGCGACAACTTCATAAAACTAATTAAACAATCACACTGAATACATACAATACGTAGGTTTCGCACAGTAGATGGATTGAGTGTATCACATATATGTTTTTGCGTTATTTGTTTTATCGCAAATACTCGCTATTTATAATTTATCAGTAAATTATGAGAAGTTCGTTGACAAAACATAGCTTAAACGTCTGAATGTCCGCATCGTCACCAGATCCTAACTATGTAGATGACATGGCCACAAAACAATTCTTAAACCCGTAGTTGCACTCAGAATAACTGAAATTATGCCATCAAAATGCTGATAAAACAATGCTCGCACTGTCGAATGTTTACAAATGGATGCAAGATACTTCTTAACTTTGACCTTTTACCGGTGGGTTGGGTAAAATGCTAGGAATCGGACCATATAGAACCATCGGCCATCTTGAAAATCGCGAAACAGTGATAAGGCTTATTGTATCTTAACAATAGGCTGTGTCCCTGGTAAGATCGACTCGTCTGTAATTGGTTGTGTTCATGTATGATCGACTCGTCTACAGTGGGCTGTGTTCAATATATGGTATGATCAGGGATGTAACGAGTTCTAGGGATGTGGGGTTGTCTCACCCCCAATGAGGACCATATTTTTCAATAGTTGGAAATTTCCTGACTCAAATTCCAATAGTTGGAAATTAAAAATAACAAGTAAATCGAATGATCTAATATAAGTGTTTCAACAGAGTTCACGATTTTCCGACTCCGAATTTGTGCCGTTTTTTTATTTTCCGACTCCACTGGGGGCCCACCGCTCCTGCTAAATCCATCTGAAATCGCATAATCGTCCAGTGCGCATCAATAAATGCTAACATGCCCTCTCTGCAATTTTATAAAAATTACCGTAATGGCACTTAAAATGGTAATTATTTTCTTTAAAATCCACATGATTCTTTCAAAATTGAATTATGATTTTTCAATATCACCGGCCGTATCCGTATGTGTTGAATTTGATTTGTTGCGCTCGCGGAAGATTGAACAATCCGGAGTTTATCACTTCGTTTTCGACATTTTACCGTAACCTTCGGCGATAAAGTTTGTTTTGGACCAGAAATCGGACATTTCAATGGGCTAACCATAGTTTTCTGGTAAGTTTGTTATCTCCCGGACACGAAATGCAAACATATATACACGAACAATCTGAACAGGTCTACAGGTGGCGCATTAAAAGATCAGCACACGGTGGCTCCAGTGCGAAATGTGGCTCCAGTTCGAAAACGAGCAAAAATAGGTAAGTAATGACTATATGTTGATAACTTGTCTTGTCATTTAGAGGAATATAATTAATTTTACAGGTTTGAACAAATTGCGAAATGTATTTTGTACTACCGCGAACAGGGGAGATAGTTTACTCGTACGAACCTACGTCCAATTTACCAAGTAATCCAAATTTTCTGCATTCAATAATGAATAATTAAGGGAAAGTGGTTTTTTTTCTGTTTTTACAATTGTAACCCTTTAACTACTGCGACTACTGCCAGTGCTGGGCCATAATGGGGATTCATGCCCATGTGGAACACTGACATAATGGTATTGTATCAGTTGTAATTGTAGTTTGTATAGAAATGCCTGTTGATAAATACATTCCATTAATGCTCATAACCTGAACACATATATGAAATTGAAAGCAAAGCATTTCCTTAAAGGTACTCAATCCGATAAAACTCCTCTCAATTACTATCTCAATGGCTTCGGGGGTCAAAAATATTTGATTCGAGTCGAGGAAGTCACCCATCAATGCTCAGATTTGTTAGATATCGATTTTAGAAATCTATTATTTTTCATTATCGGGAATTCTTTCTGGCCCAGAAGACGGTCAAAATTTCGTTATTATTTCCACTTGATTATAGAGTTATCCATCCTTGTCTGTTTGAATAGAGTTTTGGCGTAAAATCTCGAGCAGGTTACCAAATTGACGGCAGTTATTAGTACTCATCTCGAGCAATTAACAAATTTAAAAAATCAATATCTAATAACTCTGAGCTTTGTTTGATGGGTTCCTCGACTCGAATCAAATATGTTTTACCCCCAAAGCCAAAGAAATAGTAATATAGGACCCTCTGATCGGATTGTTGTTGTTGGAATCTGTTGAGATGGGGACCCTCTTTACGGATTGAGTACCTTTAAAGTTCAGACTTGTATGTTTAACCAACAATATATTCGTGGTCACTAGTCTATTAGTAATGTCAAACCTCCATATCTTTCTGAGGATAGCTTTAGCAATATAACAATCATTCATCGTGCATACTTGTTACCAGTGTGTAAGCTATAATTTTTGACTCCTTGGAATTTGAATACATGTAACTCATATTCGTTCCTCAACTATATTCTGATTAATATCATGCATAGTGTACTGCACGCAATGTACTCAATACATAAAACATGGATCAATGCCATGTCATTCTCGTTACTATCGTGTCTTTATTTACACTGTCCATACTCTTAAAAATAACACATAGAAACCCACATTATTAAGCCATTAAGCCAATATTGGAATTTTGCATTGCTCAAAACATTATGGTCTCACCCCCCCCCCCCCCCCAGTTGGACTATTCCGAAGGTTCGCTATTCGGAGGTTCTCTATTCCGAAGGTTTTTGTTATTTTAAAGGTTAATTCTATAATCTAAAGTATTGAGAGGGTTCTTTATCACGAAGACCCTTTTTGTGAAGGAAATAACTTAAACCATTAAAACAATAAATGTTTGTTTTTTTTGCGCGTTTCCTTGAGATTTAATGCCATTACGTATGACGTTATTTCTCAGTAGATATGCAAGTCACGCAACCAAGAATACGCCGGCTAAAGGCGGATTATAACAGTGGGGCTGTAACGGTTAATGAATACTGGAGCGCCATAACATACTGCGTAGCAGAATATCGCTGAATAGACGGGTATGTGATGAACCTAACTGCAGTTGTGACTTTGTATTGACTTTAAAGGCCCACTTAATTTTCGAGTCACCGATTAGTTTTTATAGTGCCTTGATATACGATTTTAATAACAATATATGCCATAAAATATGTTTAAAATACTATAATTCATCACCATCTGAAACGTCTGTGTCCCAGAAGATGCCCATAGAGAAATATAAAACAGCTGAAATCATAAAAAGATTTCCCCCGTTATGGCTCCCAGAATGCAACATAATTCAAACTCAAATGTATGTTCAATGGAAGGGGAATAACCCTATTAAAATATAGAGTTATTCCCCCTCCTTGCGCAATAAAACCTGATGAAACTTAAGCACAAAAACACGTCGGTAACTCCCTCAAAGCAACAAGTTCACAGTTTAGTACACCGGATAAGTTGATAATACAATGTTCGAGAGCTTCCTTTCTCAAATGGCATTATAATATGGCGTATATTTTATATATGTGATCTGGGGGTTCGAAAATTAAGTGGGCCTTTAATGTTGATGTTTCTTTCAAATACAGACTGCCAGATCGGACAGACTTTATCTCTTACATGTAGTTTATTTCAGTCATACAGTCATCGTGTTTTCAACTTTACATAATAAACGATAAACTGATACCGTCTTCTTGCTGTTAATAACCGACATCTGGGACAATTTGGGAATTAGGACGGGGTGTATAAATGTACTATATGTGAATGCTAGCGTAATATTATTTTTCATTCCTCGTGTGTTTTTTGTGGGGGGGGGGGGGGTTTAATTTTGATTTATTTCTGGTTAAATACGCCCAGAATAGAAAACCTTCGGAATAGCGAAACCTCGGAATAGCGAACCTTCGGAATAGCGAACCTTCGGAATAATGAACATTCGGAATAGGGAACCTTCGGAATAATGAACCTTCGGAATAGCGAACCTTCGGAATAATTAACCTTCGGAATAGAGAACCCTACCCGTTTGCATTGTATAAGTATAACGTATTACGCTATATAGCGTCGCAACGAGTAAACTGTTTCCTCTAAATCTCAGGAAATCGCACTCAAGTTGCGCGTTGATACCCCTATCACATCCACTCGTCACTAAATTGTATCTCCATGTTTGATTTTTTTGGAGTATTTTTTTACTTTTGGTTTTCGGCGTAATTTGCCAAGTTGAACACACCGGAACGCAAGCTCTCCGTTGGGCGGGTTGCTTTTTTAAGTAGAGCGGTCAAACTTTGGGAGATTACCTACAGTATATCGACGTACCTGCATAACCTCGCCCCTTCATTAGCTCGTTTGGATTTGGCGGGAAAATAGGTTAGTGATATAGCACTTAACTATAGTTATTTACATTATAAAGCCTCGTCACGAGTTAGCCGGCTTTAGCGCGAATTAATGAGACACCATCTCGATGTTTGATTTAAGACAAATTTTCCCCTTTGATTTTTGTTGGAATTTGCAAAAAGTCTGAACCCACCGAAGCTCGCTCGCTGTTGGACAGGTTGCTTTTACAGTAGAGCTATCAAACTGTGTGTGTGGGGTGGGATACTTACATGATACCGGCTTACCCGCTCTTGCATTAACCTTGCTCACTAATTGGCCCGTTGGATTTGGCGCTAAAAATAAGTCCTTTTTTTGTCCCGGCCGTAGATCGGTAACGTTTGCACACAAAAAACTTATAAATGATACATACTGGTCCGAATCACTCTTTCCATTCGGAGCGTGCAATAAAAATATTATATTTTTGCTAAATCTGAAGTTAACATCCGCCACCGGTCTGCCTGGTCGCTCAATCCTCGACCTGGTCTCACCACCCGACATCTTTCGCCGCCTCCCTGGGCCTGGTCTCATCCTCTCCCACGCTTTTTTTATGTGCTATAACTTGGACATTTCTCAACCGATTTACCGATTTACAAAATTCAGGAGGATCATCAGTACATGTACGTCGTATAGATACATGACAGTAAAAATGGTTGGATCGTCATGCCGTCTTGATATTTACTCTTTGCATGACTAAATAGCTTGGCACGGGCTACACGTCGTATCTTTGGTCGGATCATTATGGAATTTGTCATGGCCGTTGAAATTGACATGTAGATGGGAAACGTGTCACTTTGTGCATGGTCATTCGGCTAAAAAAGCATGGCCGCCAGAATTCATCTTGGAATTTACTCTTTGCATGACTAAATCGCTTGGCACGGGCTACAAGTCGTGACTTTGGTCTGATCGTTATGAAATTTGTCATGGATGTTGACATGTAGAGGGGTCATTTTGCGGGCCATTCGGCAAAAAAAGATGGCCGCCAGCATCCATCTTGGATTTCCAAATTCAATCCATTAGCACTGGCTACAGGCCGGATCGAGTGTTCGTTGGTCATGAAATTTGTCGTGGATGTTAATATTGACATGTAGATGGGAATGAGTAATTTCGGGGTCATTCGGCCATAAAACATGGCCACCAGTAGCCATCTTGGATTTTACTCTTTGCATGACTAAATTCTGGCCGCCAGCAGCCATCTTGGATTTTACACTTTGCATGACTAAATCCTTTGGCACGTGCTAGAGGTTGTACCTTTGATCATTATGAAATTTATCATGGCTGTTGACATTGACATGTTGATGGGAACGAGTCATGTTGGTGTCATTCGGCAGAAAAATTGGCCGCCAGCAGCCACCTTGGATTTCAAAATTCAACCCATTAGCACGGGCTACAGGCCAGAGTCTTCGTCTGATCTTGCAGAGCTTGATGTCAGTCTAGGTGCTATGATTTTGCAGATTTTATGTTCAGATTTCAAAATTTTCTCCCATTGGGCTGTGAGCTCCTGGTTCCTCCCCGGCGGCCAGATGTTAATCAATTAAAAAAATCAACGCATGAATTTAGACCTCTAGATACTAGGATTTTGCTGTTTTCAGGTTCAGATTTCAAAATGTTCTCCCGTTGTGGCCGAGGATTCCTGGTCCCCCCGGTCGTCAGTTAAAACTGCTATTCAGTTTTTAAAATTGACGCCTGAATTTGCCTGGAGTTAAACTTCTAGATGCAAGGATTTTGCAGTTGTTAGGTTCAGATTTCAAAATGTCAGCCCAGTGGATTCTCTTCACTCCTCATTAGTCAGCCAAATAATATTCATTAAAATAAACTAAAATCAAGCAGTGAGATGCCAGTTCGCAAATTGCAAGTCAAGGTGGATGTGTCGTGGTGCAATTGGTATTATGCGAACGTGTGGGTTGAGCCTTGTCCAAAGAGGGGTGCAGTTGAAAATTCCAAGGTGTGCGCCCCCCCCCCCCCCATGAAGACACTCTAGCCACGTCCCTGTATGTAGGCCATGAAAATAAAATACACCCATATTTTTTAACAGATGATGACATTATATACAAAATACTAGTGGTTCATCTTGACCTCATCCTCTGTACTTATAATAGCTATTCAAGCCGAGCTCGCAATAGACATATGGTAGGAAATAGAAAAGTATACATTAACAAATTAATATATATTTATCTATTATTAGGCCCAAAAAAAAGTGTTTTGGTTCTCGGGCAATTTTTTTTTCAAATCAATGAGGGAGGGGGGGTATTTTTATTTTTTCCTGCGCATAGTAAGCATGGACAAAGATACCTTCCTATGTCTAGTAATAACTAGAAAGGTAGAGGGAAATGTTATGCATATAAACTCATATAGTCTTATATAAAAATGACATTGTACTACCAGTGTATGACTGGGATTACCTAACAATATATAATGCCCCTGACATTAACTACTGTTATTGTTGTCTAAAAACTCATACCTCCCCATTCTAATATGTGATCCTGAATTTAGTCCTGTGCCTTTCAATTGTATAAAGTTACAATTAGTGTAAGTTGTTCACAATGACTAATTGTAAGAAGAGCATGAGGATCAGCTAATCATTTTCTTAATTGTAGTCATCTACTTCATGTTGTAAGCCTGCAAGTCACTTGTTAACACATTACATGTTAGAGCTCAATGCACACTAATATTCAACACATATCTGCTATGGACATGTTGATAAAATCCACACACACAAAAAAAAAGTAAGTTTTTTTGTCATAACATCAGGAATTGCAATAAAAAGGACTAATGCGGCCCTTTTTATTCAATGCGGCGGGGCCTGAGAACCAAAACCTTTTTTCGTTTTGGCCTTAGTTATTAACATATAAACTTAAAATATCAACTGCTGAACATATATGTAAAGCAATATTTGTATGATATGGATATTGATATATATGTAAAATAATTTGTTCAGATGAAAGTAACAGCATGAGAGCTGTTTTCAACAGATTCGTGCGTTGTGTGCCATAATTGTTGGCACCGTTGGCAAACTTCCTCTTGAAGTGTGATAACAATCAACAAATTCTGCTATACTCCAGTTTTAACACAATCTTCATTCCATAAGATACAGGTTATTGAGCACAAAAACATTTTGGTCGAAAAAAGCAGCATTATCAATTATGTCGGTTAGTGCTGAATTGTTGAAGGCTAGTTCCTCCCCCACTCTTTGTTCCTTAGCTGCAGACGTCTTATTTTGCCGCTTACTGTTTTTGGTAGATCATCAACAATCTCAATCTACAAATATAAGTTGAGAAGGCCTCAATTTACTAAGCAGTTGAGGTAAAATTATCTCAATGAAGAGATAACAATGGTGATAACTCAATAAATGAATCATCAAAATACTGAGCAGGGCCACAGGTTTCTATTATGGTTAAAGATACATAATCCGAATTAACGCTCGCAAATTACCACCATTCCTTGGCTTCGGGTGTAGAAAGTATTTGATTCGAGTCGAGGAACCCACTCATCAAAGCTCAGAGTGATCAGATATCGATGTTATGATGATATGAAATGTATTATTTTACACCACCATTAATTTTAAGTGACCCAGTAAACAGTCGATGAGAAGACTGTCTCGGACCAATTGCTGAGGGAGATGGATAACTCTAAAACATGTGGCTTTTTTGTGTCAGATATTTGACAAATCGGCAAAATGTCGTTGAACAAAATGTTGACAAATAACAGGTTTTGGACAATTTTATACTATAGTTGACTGTGGTTAACATTATTTTAAGTCAATTAATCGATTCTGATAACTGAAGCAGCATTTCAAAAAATGTTGTTGTTGTAATCTCATGATATGTGGACCATCGAATCGGATTGAGCACCTTTAATGGCTGTGCTAAGTTTAAAAGTTCCTACTTAATATGAATATTAGTATTCAATATGAATATTAGTATTCAATTATTAATATGTCAGCAACAGACAGACATACAAACCTTACTGGGACAGACAGACATACAAACCTTCCTGGGACACATGTATGGTGCCGTGACAGTCTTCACGTGATTCTGTAACTCGGTGATCATAGCTGCCTCATCCTTATCTTTATAATCTTGCATTAACACAACAAATGCTTTAACAACCTGCAGTGAGAAAAGTGAAATTAAAAATTCTTAGCTGACACTCGTCTGAAATTCATGCAATAATATATCTTTGCCAATGGTCTACTCCATTAATATGCCATGACATTTTAATGGATTAAAATAGGTCAGTCCAGAGTAAATGACATATTTAAGTTCAGTAACATACTGGAACAATTTATAATTTTTAAACATCAGATTTATATTTTGTTTTCTTAAGTCATTGTGGGCTCTGTAGACGTTTTGTACTATAATTGAACGACATAGTTATAGAACGGCATAGTTCGCATTTGTTTAAAGACACGGATGGCCTTCGTTTTGGTCATAATTTAGAAATAACAGTTAACAATTATGAAAAATTCTTCCAAGAATATACTAATAGTATATTACATTGCTAGTATGAATGCGATATTATCCACAAAACACACTTTGTGTGAGCCGGGCGTTTGTTATACACAGCACGTAAATAGTAAGCGATAAGCAAAACACTCAACACCGTGGTGATTTTTGTTAGCAGAGTGATTCACAGTGACCCATTCAACACCGATATCTTGAGAGAGAAGGGTCAGCAAACGCTATACCGGTATGTTGTAAACAACATGGTGGCATTTCTAACTAAAATTCACTTAGTTGGGTTTCCCCAGTTTTTAGTGTTTTGCTTATCGCATACTCTTTATGTACATTTTGTTTATAACATGTCGTTTGTTTACATAACACAGAGTACTAACATGACAATAACATACAATCTACGCGATATTTATGATTCGTATAAGAAAACAATTTGTCTACAATATAATATTCTTTCTGTTTATGGAGGTTTTAATGGGTGTGACTATTTTAACAACAATACCCACCGCCAATGCATACCATATTTTTAAGCACAAATGCTTTTGCAGATGTATCAATTTGTTTTTTGTAAAACATGGTTCTTTGTTTTCACTGTGTTGTTGTGTGTGTAATATAAAAACAGAGGCAAAAACTCTTTTGTACCATAACAATTTACAGTTTAGAGAGTTTAAACCAGGAATATTAAGAATAACCCAGCCAAAAACATTGTTATCTTTACATCACCAAACATTTAACCCTTTTATGGCTGGAGCTGCCCTGGTGCAGCAATAAAGTTCCTATGCCAGTGCATTCTCTTATATATGCAAGTCTCCCATAGATGAACAGGCTTACAAGGTCAAGGTAAATGTTGTTAGGCCTATGTATTCTCTTATATATCCGAGGCTCCATACGTGAGACTCGCATATATAAGAGAATGCAATAGCACAGGGTGTATGGTATCTAATTAAATGAAATGCTATTCTATGTATAAACCCATATTTTATTACACGTATGTTACTGAAAACACATCAATCTTTCGTCTTAGCCAATGACATATTTTTAAAGCCATTCTAAATATGTATGTCAAACATAACAACATTGATGTCACCTGATGTAATTTACGTTCAACTCGACAATGAATCCGGATTTTTCATATATAATAATCACAAAATAATAAATCCCATAAAATCTTTTAAAAACATCAGAAAGGATATGTTTGTCAGATGTGTAACCAACACAGAATGACACGTGTTTTGCTGCCCGATAGTTAATGACACTCGTAGTTCCCATTTTTGTTAAAACTATGTGCATGCTGTTAAATCATGGGTATTTTGAACTGGTCACGACCCAATTTCTTCATGTTAAAGTTACATGAAGTTGTGTTAGCTCATTACTAGCTTAGAACGAGTTAATAGTTTCCCATTGCATGTCAGGTGAAATAATAAAAATATATGGATAGAAACTACCCCCACTGAACTGAGTTTTAGTCATACCTCTCCCCTTTTTGCATCAGGACTGCTAACAACTGCCGACTCTAAGACTGATGGATGCTCTAATAAGGCACTCTCCACTTCAAATGGACCGATTCGATACCTACAGATATAAAGAAAATATATACTTAACTCATAGAACATATCTCAAAATGACAATGAAGCGATGTCGTCATAATATTAATGCAGAAAGTCGTCCATGAATATGGGTGTCTTATGGTCCTTAAACACGGCGATGTGAGCGTCGTGATTTCTTCGTAAAAAATATAATCGTGGAACTTCCGTCATCATAAGTTGCGGGGTTCCTCTCGTTTGCTTTGACAACTTGGCAGAAAGTCAACACATATGGCTTGTGGTAGTTTGCCCTAAGTGCTTGTAACACTGAAATGGTCTCTTTAATGCCTTCAAATAAAAAATAAAATGCCAATTTAATTATACCATTCACTTGTAGACAGGTCGCATTGTCCATCCGTATTCTCTTTGGCTGTATATGGCATGATGCAAAGTCTTGTTGTATAATACTTCATGCTTTATAATTTCCGCAATTGATATTGGATTTGAAGTAGCAATTCTGTTTACCTCGAATGAACATGGCAATTAAGTGTGGTTTGTAAAATCTCTCCCGACAACATAAATGTTATGAAGTGTCACTGAAAATATTTTAAACATCTACTAACTTTGAGTTATTGTAGATATAGAGCAGTAGATATAGGGCCTAACCATTTTCACAACCAGATAATTCACTGTTTCCTCTGTTCTCTGCATGTTAATTTATGGTGTTTCATCTGCCTTCAGGCTTCAGTATCAAGATCAATATGAAGTTTGGTGATGATCGGACGAGGGAAGTGGACTTTAGGGTGTGCAAAAGTATTTGGTCATGTAAAGAGTAAAATCCGGTGGCATGGTATTTACTGAAATTCAGAAAAATAAAATTACTTCCACTTGTGGTCATCACGAAGACCCATGTGAAGTTTAGTGACGATCGGACAAGTAGGGTGTCGCCTGTAGTGTGTACCAAAGGATTTAATCATACAAAATCCAATATGGCCATTGGCGGCCATGTTTTTCTAAAAAAAATCGAAAACTGTGATGGATCCCATCTAGAGGTCACCCCAATGATCCATATGATCCATATTGGTGATGATCAGATGCGGGTTGTGTTCTGTAGTTTATGCCCAAGGATTTAGTCATTCAAAGAAACAATCCAAGATGGCTGCCAGCAGACGTGTTCCCATCTACATGCTAATGTTAACACCCATGACAAATTTCATGATGATCCGACTAAAGGTGCGACATGTTAGCCAGGATTTAGTCATGCAAAGAGTAAATTCCAATATGGCTGCCGGTGGCTATGTTTTATGGCCGAATGACCCCAAAGTGACTCGTTCCCATCTACGTGTCAATGTCAACAGACCAGAAAATTTCATAATGATCCGACCAAAGGTACGACCTGTAGCCCGTGCCAATGGAAATTGTTGACGGACATCTCCGTGCACACACGGACGACGAATACCAACCCATGGCAACAGTTCAAACATTACAACTGAAGTTGAGCTAAAAATTGTACTGAACATTTAAGGAGCCTGACCCAAGTGGCAATTACATTATTCACAACTGAGTCACCGTTAAATTACTCAGAACAATAATTGGTAAAAGCGATCCATTGTAAGGTTGGATCAATGGATGAGTGGCTTGAATGGACATTCCAATGATAGCTAGGCAAGTAGTGTTATGATGTTGAATCCAAATAACTCCAATATTTCGAACTGCAGTTTATTGCTTGATTTGATAACTCGGTGGTCTAGTTTTCGAGACGCCAGATAGGACAGTCAGATCTACAAAATAACAGCACTCACCCAGCAAAATTTATGACATCATCGGCTCTGCCCATACAAAATATATAGCCATCTTCATCCATATGAGCCTTGTCACCAGTCAGATAGAAATCTCCAACATGAACAGATTCCATTTTCTCTGGATCATTCTGAAAGAGAATGCATGATGAAAGTGAAATATTGCCAAAACCATGCACAGAACAAAATCCTTCAACAGTCACTGCCTGACAATATATATATATATATAGAAATTTCAAGAGTTCTTGCTAACATTTTATAATAACTGAAGCATTATTTGAGTTGAAATGTTTTTCTTGTGAAACGGCTATCAGTGTCATTGGGCACTCTTTTGAAAGCTCTCATGATGGCTAATATCATTCAGATCCAATAATCCATGGCTGCGATATCTGCAAGGACGGACAAAAAAAAAAGATTTCCAAATAAACAAAGAAGTATAACTCTAGAATGGAAAAAGATATGAACATAATTTGATGCTGGCGAACCTCCATACTTCTGATAAACACATGGCTGAAATATCTGTGTTGATGGACAAAAACCCAAGATTTTCAGATAAACAAAGAAGGATAACTCTGGTGTGGAAAACGCACACAGCGTCATTTGCCACTCTTTAGAAGCAGCCATGATGGTTAATATCCATATTTCATTCAATTCCGATAACCCATGGTTGATATATATGCCCGGACTGACAGATGGACAACCAGACAGACACACAGCCGTACAGTCAATAGAGTATACCCCGGTGTTACATGTGCATATTGTTCCCTTCATGATGCTCCATGAGCATACTAAAGATCATCCAAACATGATCTACAATGACTGATATACAGAGATCCAAAGTATTGTGTTCACTCACCACATAGTTTCTGAACAGCCCAATAGGTCTCACTGGCTTACACTTTATAGCCAGGTTACCTTCTTTGCCTCGAGGAAGAACATTGCCTTTGTCGTCTATAATCTGGTAAATAAGAACCCAAATTAATCCAACCTGCTGGTTCAGCATTAAAGATTATGTGCCAGTGCATTCTCTCATATGTGCGAGTCTCCCACTGGGAGTCTCCCACTGAATACACCAAATGACGGGTTTGTTAATTGATCCACAACATGAATGGCTATATTGTCGAGGATTCCAACATAAAATGAATTCTTCGAACTGGATTAAATAATTTCCACGTCCATTTAGGCCTGTGTCGGCTAACAAAACGGTTTTGACCCTGTTTTCGTGAGACACTGGGATTTGTCGCCGCTCTCGACCTGGAATGTCAACCTCGGGCCTAACGGCATTCGAGGTCTCGGGCGAGTGACAAATCCCCTGTCTCACCCAAATGCAGGCGACAACGTTAGTGTATAGTGTTATATGTTTGAACATATTTATTGTGACCCACAAATACATGGAATAATTTACAAACAGAATATATGGATGATGTTGTGGGTGCACAGGGGATCGGAGCACAAGTTACGAAACTTAGTGAAGCTCCTCTCCCCTGGCGTTCAGCTGCTGATGAATTCAAGTCGATGGTTTTGGTTTTGCTGGAATGAAAGTTTTGTTGTTATTTGTGTGGGAGACGGTGTCCCATGTGATCGGCTATGTATACATAGGGGAACCGGCTCCCAATCAAACACATGTAGGTTGTAGTTGTGGCTGTGGCAGTGGCAGTGGGCGGAGTCAATGGAATAATGATTACTGAAATCGGTCTGTGAAAATGATGAATGATTGTACTGTCTCGAATAATCGCCTGTTCAAGGTGTCGCTAATTTCGGGTATGCCAAAGAGAATATCTTTAATACTGGTGATGACCACTTTATGCTCATCTAGTCGTGTCCACATACGGTTCCTTGCTTCTGTGTAGAAAGGACATTCGAAGAAAAAATGGCTTGCGTCTTCACATTGGTTACCGCAGGAGCAACACGGGCTTGAGGATATGTAATTTTTAAATTTATCGAAGTTGAGATCGCTGCAGTTGTTTCGGAGCCTACATTGCAAAATATTTGATGTTCTCCGCCCGACATTGTAGTAAGAAGGGGGTCTTATTGATGTCTCTTCTATGCGTAAATTATTATACATATTAGCAAGTATTTCGTCCTTAGTTGGTTCTGATGTGGGGTCTGTGAGTTTTTTTGCATCAGTTGTTATTTTGCACGATACATTCCATTCAGCAATCATAGTTGGGAGGAAACTTGATTTAAAGTGAGCTGTGTTCGTGGAGTAGTTGACGTATCGTAACGGATTTCTAATTGGGTATCTACATGATTCCCCAACGGTAAGAGGCAAAAGTTTCGTTATGAAGGGAGGGGCCTTATTGTCCAATATTTTATGCCACATGCGCGTTTTATGTAATTTACGTCTTTCGTTGAGGGGAGGCCATCCAAGTTCACCCAGTACTCTCGCTTCTGAGGCAGATCGGGTCAGGCCAGTTATTATTCTACCACCGTCGATATATAGACGGTCGAGCTTTTGGAGTAAGCAGTCAGGGGCGTTATCCCAAATTATGTCACCATATTCCATTATTGGGAGTATATATGTTTTGAACATTATCTCGATCGTCTGTCGGTTTACTTGGAATTTGATCTTCCTGAGTTGTGACAATCTACTGGCAACTCTTTTGCAAATAGTATTTATTTGGGTGTCCCAATGTAGATTTGATTGGATAGAAACGCCAAGATGGGTGTGAAGAGTTACTTGTTGAATCTCATCGTTGTCGAGATCTAAGTCGAGGGAATCGTCAGAGGGGGTCAGTGAAAATACCATAGACTTTGTTTTTTCTGCATTAAAGGTTACCATCCATTGTTTTGACCACCGATTCACTCTTTCAAGGTCATCATAGAGTTCGCGAGCACAATCATCGGGTGATGTTTGGGCAGTAAAGAAGCAAGTATCATCCGCGTACATTCGAGTGAGTGATTGGATCGTTGTTGCGAGGTCGTTAATGTATGTCAAAAATAGAAAGGGTCCGAGGATAGATCCTTGTGGAACACCTGCCGATATCGTCTGATAGTCAGAGAATGTAATTCCTATTTGAACGCACTGTGATCTATTAGAGAGATAACTGTGTATCCATTTGTGTATATTCCCGGTTACTCCGTTTTGCTCCAACTTGAATAACAACCCCCTGTGCCAGACTCTCTCAAATGCTTTGGAAATATCGCAGAAAATTGCAGACGTATTTAACTTCTCATCGAGTGCCTGGCACAGGGTGTGGTATATCTCAAGTAGCTGAAAAGTGGTGCTGTGGCCTGATACAAATCCTGATTGGTATTGGAATAGTATATTGTTCTTACTGAAATAAGCGGATAAATATTTCAGTACTATTTTCTCCAAGAGCTTGCTGACGCATGGAAGTAGAGATATTGGGCGATAGTTTTTGCAGTTGGATCTGTCGTTTTTCTTATAAATAGGAATGACATTTGCTTGTTTCCATTTATTGGGAAATGCGCACGATTCAGGAGATTTCTTAAATAGAATTCTGAGAGGTATGGCAATAGCTGGGCTTGTTTTCTGCAGCATTCTAACTGTGATGCCGTCATGGCCTGACGCTTTGTTTGGTTTCATACTCGCAATTGCCGAAGTGATGTCGTCGAGAGTGAAGTCAATTTCAGTTATCGTATCATTACATTTTTGTGTGAACACCGGTAGATTGCAAGAGGAATCGTCGAGGAATGAGTTAGCAATGAAGGCATTATTAAGCATCGATGCTTTGGTTTGATCGTCAGTTTCAAGATTGCCATCATAATCAATGAGAGGGGGGATAGCGTCTTTATGTTTGTTTTGCATAATTTCGTTGATGCTATGCCAAAAATATTTTGGGGAAGGTTGGTCTTTGACAGTATTCTGGAGATGTTCCTCGTATTGGGCCCTTGCGTACTTTTTCATATTGTTGACCGTGTTTCGAACTTTTTTGAATTTCGCCCAGTCTATGTCCTTTTTGGATTTTATCGCAATCTTACGTAGCCTGTCTCTTCTTCGAATCGTCGATCGTAATTCTGATGTGAACCAATGTTTGTCTTTGGGCCTTATCAATATTTTAGATTGAGGAACAGTTTGATCCATAATTTCAAGGAATTTCGAGGTAAAAATTTCAGTCGCTGTGTCAATATTTGGGGCTATTTCAATTGAGCGTAACCATTCTGGGTCGCGGATGAGTTCCATTGCTTGTTCATAATTGCCTTTTTCGTAGTTTCTGACCAATCGAGAAAATGGACCATTACTGCTATACTCGTATTTCAAATATGCTATTACCGCATAGTGATCTGAGATAGATCTGCCGAAGTCAATCACTTCTGATTCACATGATGTGACAGTGCTGTTCACTATGATGGGGTCGAGAAGTGTCGATGTTGTCGATGTAACTCTGGTTGGAGTTTTAATGATGTCCCGAAGGCTATAGTAGGAAATTATTTCATTGATTTTTGAGGATGGGTCCAAGGCATTAGAATTAAAGTCACCAGTTACAACCATGGGTATATTAAGATCTAGTGCATCCGCTATAGACTGATCAAGTAGTTCCCAGTATCGCTCGTGACAGAATTGGTCAGAGCGATATGACACACATAAAAGATAGTTTGAAGATCTGCACCTCAGTTTGAACCACAGGACTGAGTCATCGAATTCGAGAGAGGGCATACGTTCGAAGATCAGGTGATTTGCGAAATAAACGGCAATACCTCCCCCGTAGCTCGAACCGTCATGTCTTACTGGATCAGAGAACCCTTCTAGCTGTATGTTCGTTGTTGGAAATGTTGCGTCAATGTGGGTTTCGGTGAAACATAATATATCATGGTCGTCGATTTCATCGAATATTTTAAACAGTTTATTTCGGATACTTCGTATGTTCAAGTGGAAAATAGAGACGGAGTGATTGTCTGAGTGGACCTGGCCATTATCAGGGCCGGGGTTCAATTCTAGGGAACCGCTGCATACCAGGAGTGTTGTTAATAGTAATATTAATCTAATTGAGCTAATCCCGAAAGCGAGTTTAATGATACGACATTTGGGGAGCGGTGGCGTTTTCTGTGAACCGTTTCGTCTAGAAAATTGGAAGGTCCCTATTGTTATTCTCCACGTAGTTAGTTCAACTCCCATGGGAAATTGTGTTCAAAGGGTTAATGTGTTATATGCTATATGTGTTGTGAGCAAGGCGACACAACATCTTCAAGATAATAAAAATTAGTGGACAACTTTTACATATTGTTAAATATCAACTGCCATGAACATTTTATTTTGTAGGTATATTATTTTGTACTTGTTGCATGATTTAAAACTTAAACCATCACCTAGTTAGTATGTCCACTTGAATATTGTAGCATTCTATTTATAGTCCCAAGTAATGTATTCTAGGATGAGTGAATATAATCAACACAGAACAACATTTGTGTGAAAGGGGTTTGTCAATACGGCACATGCCGTTGTGGAAGTATATAACTTGAGACTGCACCTTGAGTTCAAACATTCTGAGCTGGCGATCATGCCGTATTGGCAAACCCATTCACGCACCTGTGTCATTCCGTTATATACCATACCATATATCTAACCCCGAACAGCATACCGCCATGCGATACCCCGGAGCTGTTTATTTATAGTATACCTCCATGTGATACCCCGGGACGGTTTATTTATAGTATACCTCCATGTTATACCCTGGAGTTGTTTATTGATACAAAACCGGATGTAAATATTGTTTATATGCTTCATCTCTTTGTATATATTTCTGTCTCAATATCCTATCATGTAACTTGGATCAGAGAATAAAGCATCATCATCAACAACTTTTCTAGCACATATACCTCCATGTGATACCCCGGGGTGGTGCATGTATTTATAACATACCTCCATGTGATAACCTGGAGCGGTTTTACCCATGGAGCCTTCTTTGTACTTCACATCTGTGTAATTATAACCGCACAAGTTAGTCTGAAATATAAGAACATTTTAGTTTAGTGGACAGACCTATATATATTCGATACTGGTGCCTACCTACCTTTTCAAGTTGATGAAAACACAGCGATTAAAATGAGAAGGTTGTTGGAAGCTCATATCCAGTGGTGCCATAAGCAATTCTGATTTTAGGTGTATAGATATTAATCTTTGAAACTCAAATTATATATTATATATTCCACAAAATAAACTGTATTATACAACACTATTGTACAACTCCAGGTAAATTTAAAATCATTTCCATAAAACACTTTATTAAACGATCTAATAGAATGTTGATGATAATCAAATCCCACTTAGTCAATATTA
Organism: Siphonodentalium dalli; assembly: GCA_032622095.1. Taxonomy (NCBI): domain Eukaryota; kingdom Metazoa; phylum Mollusca; class Scaphopoda; order Gadilida; family Siphonodentaliidae; genus Siphonodentalium; species Siphonodentalium dalli. The sequence goes on along the minus strand of CP136065.1, from coordinate 197,155,385 downwards.
GACAATAATGATTGTCATAACCATCAGCAATCTCGTGTATTACGTTGGAAGATTTTAGACAATAATGAAGAAGATAACACGCTCCTGCAAATCACGACATATTCGTCAAATTGAACATTTAATCGAATCGGGGGTAGGTAAGATTTCACATCGAATCGAAACCGCTTCATTTAGCTGCATTTATTACAAATAATTATAATTAAATTGCTACAATCTTGCAACTGGAGCAATAAAATAATCAGGAAAAGGACTGTCTGCAAATAATGTCATTTTCTGTCCTTTTGTGTTTTGTTTGTGCATGTAAATATTTTTAATCCTCAGACCCACCAAGAATGCCTCAATAGTCTTTAATAAAACGGTAGATAAATCTCAGTCTGAGATACATATTAATTGCATTATAGAGATTACAATAGATAAGTCTCAGTCTGAGATACATGTTAACTGCATGGTAGAGATTACAGTAGATAAATCTCAGTCTGAAATACATGTTAACTGCATGATAGAGATTACAGTAGATAAGTCTCAGTCTGAGATACAAATTAACTACATGATGAAGGTTACAGTAGATACATCTACGTCTGAGATACCTATTAACTGCATGGTAGAGATTACAGTAGATAAAACTTAGTCTGAGATACAAATTAACTGTATGATAGAGATTTAAATCAAACTATATATGTTTACAAGTTTCCAGTTTATGAATCATATTTTATTTTTTATCTAGATACTCAAATCGAAAAATATGCAAGTTGGTAGTCACGGCAATTATACCCTGTTTGTGGATATGAAAAAACATGTTATACTGTTATCCATACATGAATCAGACTTAAATTACTAAAAACAACAGTGGAGGTTTAGTTTCTGGAATGATAAAATATAAATACAGAGACACTAATATTCATGTCAAAACATATAACATGTTAACTGAATCCTTTCACTGTACAACTGGATTAAAGCCAGGTGACAATCTCACACCACAATTTTTAAAATGTTCATTAATGATCTAGTAGATTACCTTAGCGTCACCGCAGATCCAGTTTACTTAGCCAAGATAATTCTAGACTGTCTAGTATATGCTGATCGTATTGTTCTAATATCTACATCAGCTGCTGTATTACAGAGTAAATTAGATATACATGCGGAGTATTGTGATACATGCTGTTTACAGGTTAACATCGGTAACAAAAATAATGACATTCAACAAGTCTGGTAAAATGTTCTCTGACAAATTCACATTTAACTCATACAATCTGGAAAACGTTCAGAGATATAAATATCTTGGAATTTTATTCTCGGCCTCTGGCACATTCACACCAGCAATAATAAATCATTGAAAGCTCTATATAAACTGAACAGAATGATAAACCCATCCGAACCTTCAGTATCTCTGACCACACTACTAAACCGATCATGTTATACGGCAGCGAAATATGGGGCTACTTCAAAACCTATTCAAAGGCATGTAAGAAAAAAGAAAGATGAAGTACTACACAATATATTTTGAGCTCTTCCTGCTGAAAAATTACACACGAAGACATGCAAATATACACTCGGTGTTAATAAATCTCATCAAACTTGCAGTTATGTCAGAACTGAACCGATTACCGATGTACTTTCATATTGTTATATAAATGCTGAACATTTGGTACCGGCTTGAGTATTATGAATAGTAGGGGGCTGAGAAAACACAAGGTGTCGCACTGATGATGGAATAATTCTGATTATGTTAGTTCTTTAGCTTATTCATGATCCGGTTGTTGCATATGGAATTACTGGGACAAAATCACTGGGGGCCCCCGCTCCTGCTAAATCCGTCCGAAATCGTATAATCGTCCAGTGCGCAATCGCCAGGCTCCTGTGCGTTTCCGGTGAGAGAAAGTCTATACCATGCCCAGAAATTTAGCTCAGGGGGCATAAATGTGAGAAGTTTATATAAGAACATTACGTTTTCCCCTCAATTAAAGGCCAATCTGTATATGAAAAGCAGCTCTTGGTCCACAGGATTCAATAAACCTGATATTCTTTGTATTTTTTCCCAACCTCATCATTTCCAGTGCTTTGGGCACTGCGCACTGGTGCTTATCATTTTTGTTCGTTTTCGAACTGGAGCCATAAAAATTTCGCACTGGAGCCACCGTATGCTTGTCTTTTAATGTGCCACCCACCCATGCCGTCAAATTGGTCGAAATCCTTACCGTTCACGAAAATGGTCCATACCCCATTTTCACACCCTCGGGGTGGCACCCCCGGGGTGATGGGTGGGGGGTCGTGGTGTTTCTAGGTGGTATTTGGGCGGGCCACCCACCCATGCCGTCAAATTGGTCGAAATCCTTACCGTTCTCGAAAATGGTCCATACCCCATTTTCACCCCCTCGGGGTGGCACCCCAGGGGGTGATGGGTGGTGGGTCGGGGCTGTTTCTAGGTGGTATTTTGGGGCGGGCCACCCAACCATGCCGTCAAATCGGTCGAAATCCTTACCGTTCTCGAAAATGGTCCATACCCCATTTTCACCCCCTCGGGGTGGCACCCCCGGGGGTGATGGGTGGGGGGTCGGGTGTTTCTAGGGTATTTGGGGCGGGCCACCCACCCATGCCATCAAATTGGTCGAAATCCTTACCGTTCTCGAAAATGGTCCATACCCCATTTTCACCCCCTCGGGGTGGCACCCCCCCCCCCCCGGGGTGATGGGGGTCGGGGTGTTTCTAGGTGGTATTTGGGGCGGGCCACCCACCCATGTCGTCAAATTGGTCGAAATCCTTACCGTTCTCGAAAATGGTCCATACCCCATTTTCACACCCTCGGGGTGGCACCCCCGGGGTGATGGGTGGGGGGTTTGGGTGTTTCTAGGTGGTATTTTGGGCGGGCCACCCACCCATGCCGTCAAATCGGTCGAAAGCGACATTTTTGAAAATAAGGAATAGGGTATAAGTTCCAATTGTCATGTTCGTCGAAAAAGGGCCGTAACTCATGTGAAATAATTTTCTCGCAAAAATTCTCTCTTCAAATGTCATTTTAACACATATACAGCATCTGTCGGAAATCCCACTATATTGCAACGGAAAGGCCGTTATGTGTGCAACATATATTGACATTGCATAGATACATAGTAGTCTGGTCGTTGAAGCATTGGACCTAGAAAAAAATATTAACAAGCTGTTTTTGGTGTAATTTTGTAGGGCAGAATCTGAGGAATAACATATCCAAAATCCGCTAAAATCCGCTTTGGGGAAAATTCTCTATTCAAGATGGCGCCCAATATGGTTGTTAATATCTGAAATTGTTGAAAATCTGCGGTAGGTGCAACAATAAATGCCAAATTCGTAATAAATTTAAATATTGACAAACAATGTTTAGCCGTAAACCATATTTGTAGAATGTCTTTCCCAAAACGGCCGCCAAAATGGAGAAAACTGAATGAAATTTACAATTTGTGCAACATGTAATTGCTAGTCCTATAAGATAGAACAAACACTCGAATTATTTGAGGATATTCATTGCAGAGTATAAGAGAAACGTTTGATCAGAGATGTAAGAATTCTCCCTAATGAATCTCACGAGAGAGCAATCGAAAGAAGGGTCTCATGCAACGGTTATATCTGGACCTTTGGGCGCACAGAATCGAAACAATAACGCAGTTCTATATGTACTTTTTATGTTGAATCGTGTGATTATATGTGTAATCAAACAGTTAAATGCGATTTGATATGGATGTATTGATTCTGTAATATTTTCTAGAAGCAGAAATATATGTAGTCAGAGCAGTCTCGTGAATGTGACCGATCAGCATTAATTTTGATATCTACAACATTAACCCTTCCAAGATGCACTGCTATAGAACAATAAAAGATATATGCATATAGTTTTGGGTAAAATCTGAAGATCCTATTGTCCATATCTCAAAATAGTTGCCTCTAATCAGGTGACAAAACACGAATATTTCGCTAGTATCACAAGAATGCATGGTGGTATATAATGAACACAATTTATCAAATCACAAAGGAGTACAAAACATATCTTCAATAAATTCTAAACTTGACCGATATGGTTTACATATAATGTGGCTGAGACTGTGTTTATATCTGGAAATTATATTTAGTTGTATTCACCAAAGCCACATATAAGCGAAAAGTACTACGATTTCTGCAACCGCGTCACCGCGTTTGCCCCTTATCCCTAAAGTTACATATAGTTGCTGTCCACAAAACCACAAATAGCAACATTTAGCGAATGTTCAACGCTGAAATAACAGCTTTAAACGATGATCCCCTGCTATTTAGCACAATTACGTGGGTGGTATTGGTAAGATATTTTAAAACAAAACGATACTGAAAATTAATACTGTGCATTGCGTGGTAGTATATTCCAGTTGTAAAGTGGGGACTGAAGTAATTTGAACAAAATGTTCCAATAATAAACCGGTTTGGTAGCTGCGTGAAAATTAGTCATAAATAATATGTGAGATGTACCATCTCTTTGATCTCGTGAGATATGGCGCTAATCTATTGAAGAGATTGGTGTTTCTTTGCAGTGTGATAAGCATTGGGACATATGTGTATGGTATATTATCACGGAGAGTGTAGCAAATTCCATAAATCTAACTAGTCTGTATACCACAAGGGTGTGCACTTCAGTGTATGTGTTACATTCAATGATTAATCACAATGTCCAATGAAACTACCATGCACTGCGTGGCGAACATTACTTTGTGTGTTGCATGACCAAAATTATTATATTTTGTCCGGACAGTTGGATGTTGGATAAGCAGAAAACCAAAACTGTAACCATTGGGTTTGACTTGCGTTGAAATGACCAATACATCCTCAGATGCATGTGTTAATGATCTGTGTACCTTTAAAGATACTAAACAACATGAATGTACATTACTAATACGTATGTCCACTCCTATGTGGTTATCCAATATGTTGCTTTCGTCGTGGTATATCTTGGAGTTGCGGCCATTTTGACAGCCATTTTATGGCCGTGATTGTATTATTTTCTGTCCGTGTCACTCAATTCGCTCCGGTGCTCCAATTTCACACAAACTTGTATAACTACGAAATCTCAATGCCATAACATATCGTATACTTACCTTCATAATTTACGTCAGACCCCACCCCTATTCAGGGCGCTGTAGAACATTATCCCCAAAGCGGATTTTAGCGGATTTTGGATATGTTGTACACGAAGATCTCCTCTTTCCAACGATACCAAATTTAGCTTGTTAAGATTTTTTTCCTGGTAGACCTTATAATTTCAGCCCGACAGACAGACTAATAGATACATATTGACATTACATAGATAATGTTCCTAAATATGTCTTCTGATCATAATATCGATCTGAAAAAGTGTGTTATGTTCGGAAAAACCCCGTTAAGAGAGATGTACATGCATATTTCAGTTTCCTATCGCTTAAAGGTACTCAATCCGATCAGACGGTCTCCATACCATCAAGATACAAAAACAACTACATTTCTTTAACATACGCTTTAGTTATCAGAATCGATTTATTGTAACAAAATAATGCTCTTTCAACTATGGTATAACATTTCCCAAAATCTTGTTATTTATCAGCATTTTGTTCAACAAAATATGGCTGTATTATCACTAAAGTATCACGAAACTTGACCGTATTACCACTTGATTTTGGAGTTATCCATCTTCATCCGCAATTTTGACCGATACCCTCCGTTTGACCACGTGTTTCTGGGCCACATATTACTACACATCTCGAGAAATAACAAACTTGAAAAATCGATATCTGATCACTCTGAGTTTTTATGGTGGGTTCCTCTACTCGAATCAAATATTTTTTACCCCCGAAGCCAAAGAAATTGTAATTTAGGAGCGTCTGGTCGGATTGAGTACCTTTAAATCAACAAATCACTCCACTGATAACGAACATCCAAGTCTTCAGGTTTGATTTTTTTCAATCAGTTTAATTCTATTAATTATTTCATGTCTACTTACATTTATTTGAAATGGTTTTGGTACTTATATTGAAAAGCTAGAGTTTCATCTCTTTGGTCACTGGAAAACTTGAGAAGTAATATATGCATGATATGTATACATGTAGAGCAGAAGTCTTCAATTGCGAACCATGATTTCGATAACTACACCATGTAATTCAATAGTAATGTCATAATACATTTAAAAATTTGATCTCAAAGAAACTTAAAGATTTCAGTACGGTATATATTGATAAACATAGTTACGGTGCTTGAATAAGAACAAAATATGTCGAGAAATCGGAAAACGGATGTGGAACGGAACAGTGCCTTCGTCGTGTGATTGAAGGTTAATAATGATCATCGGGAGACGGAATATGTCTAATATGGAAACCTAATTCATGGTTTCGTCTTAGCACACAAATCCCATCATCACAACTTGACGTACAGATATTTGACAACTAGTGATCAGCAACTTAAACAACTATAGGCGTACAGAGACTGACGAGGGCGTCCAAATAAATAGTATCTATACTTTCATATTGTGAATACACCCGAGCCAAGGTAATGTCAATATATGTTGCACACATAAAGGCCTTTCCGTTGCAATATTGTGGGATTTCCGACAGATGCTGTATATGTTTTAAAATGACATTTAAAGAGGGAATTTTTGCGAGAAAATTATTTTCTGAAGTGATAAAATGGCGTTTTTATCTAACAAAAGAGTCCTTCGCTCAAATGGAGCCCGCTTGCGAATGGAAAATGTGTATGTACAATATATACTTACGTTTATAGATGTGGGGAAACCGTCTATCCGGTCTGAAAACTATTTTATGGTGTTGTTTTGATCCTTATGTAGCATTTATGTTCTAAAAATAGAATTTTTCGTCTTGGCGAAAGCGACTTCCGATTCTATGTTTGTACGGTTTATCCACTGTGATGTTATGCTATGCTTTATACAACAAGTCGACATTCATAATCTAGAATGGTCATGTCTCCCAATGTATGCATAACGAACTCCCACGAGGACCTCTATTCGAGAAATAGTTAACTGCTAACACCCGCCCACAATAACAAACATCTGCTTATAAACCCACTGAAAACAATTCCTTGTCATAAAAGGCAGCATGTTAATTTGCACACCAGTTGTATATATCACATTCAAACATAACACGTCATCATAATATAGTTACTGTTCTTCTGCGCCGAACGATATTACTTTGATAACTCGGAGTCAAAACTATCCTAAAATGCATTCGTACCCAAAGTACAGTTAATTGCGTCGACAGTATATATTACGTATGTATACTACGTTATATTTACAGCGAAAACAAATATTTTATTATATGTTTGCGTATATTGAGAGAGATATGTTTTATTCCTCCAAATATGGAGACCATTATGGTACAATATATATATACACACACAAAATTTAAATGATGACATATATACACATGCAATACGATTTAACTTGAGAAGGCTCACTTGAAGTAAGCTCTTCCATCAAAGTGTGAGTATGCCAATATAATTCCATAAGTGATAACCAACTCATACCGAAGACCGAAGAATAGTTCAAGAAACACTATAAATAAATTGTAGCAGTAATAAACCGCAAAACAAGAAGTTTGAGACAAGTATATATACATATATATACATACATATATACTTTTGAAATGTATATGTATACATATATATACATACACACATACACACATACATACATACGTATACATATATATAAGATGAGGTGAACTTCTGCACCGATGCAATATGCTAAGGGGTTTCTTCCGATATTATATATACGTTAATGAGGTATCCGATATGATTATTTTATCATAGAACTTAGTCAGAACATAGGATGAATATAAACCTCACACATCGCTTGAAAAGACGATATTCATCACACAACAATTCAATTTGCATTGGGATACACCCGACAAGGCAGTAAGCAAGGAATGTATCCCAATTCAGGTTGTCAATAAAGATAAAGGTTTCAATTCCAAATATGTCAATCAGTGAATACCAATATGTGTTTCGTACCATCTGTGCGAACTCATATGTACACTCGAGATACCTATGAAACAAAAGATTTGAATATGTTTGGTTGCAGCGACTACATTGAGCGTCATTGACGTACGTGGTTTTGGTCAAAATATTTTATTATATGTTTGCGTATATCGAAGTATAATTTCGAACAAATCTGTGCTGGACAGCTGTATATGCCTGGACAATTGTTACGGTAATAAAATCCACGTGCAATTTCCACCCACGCGAGCCGTTTCAAGGGGCGTAGTTTTGTTTTCTGTAAAGTACTATTTTCCCCCAGAAAAACGTTCATCAAAGTCTCATTTATCGGAATTTTTCATCTGTATCAATGTAATTTCTCATTGTATATTATAAAACTGTAAGTCGGTTAATAGACTCGCTACTGGACATTCGTCCATTAATCCTGTTATGTTTAGGGGGACATCGAAAACTATTTTGTTAATATTCACAACACAATGATATTCTTTTGTATTTACAGGTCTAGTTTATATTTCATATTTGGTTTTCAACATTGCCATAACAAAGCAGAAAACAATGTTGAATTATATGTAATATGTTGTTATTGTAACTTGAGGTATGGAACCGCGAAACATCTTTAATGAAAGTATGGTACCAGAAGAATTGATGCCTTCAGTCAATTTCGGTGAACAATAACAATTGAACAAAGCACAATTTAGTTGTAAAGATTATATATTTTGAGCTTACAGTTTCTGTCTGCCCATACATGTCGTACATGGGGGTTCCTGTACCAGACTCCCACTGCTGAACTATCTCTGGATTCTGTAAGATAAACCAAAATTTGTCATATAAATATATGTATAAATATACAAAATTTATTCTTTATAAATGCCAAAGTTCAATCCGTATCGCTGCTGCTGTGGTTCCCCAACGTCATCAACGATTGGGCTTTCATGCGGGACAAAAGGAAAGATTTCGAAAAAGCTTTCGGCAGAGTGCCCCATGAACTTTTGAAAGCAAAACTACACAACTATGGTATCCGCCCCGACATTCTACGATGGATCTACTCATTCCTGTTATCGAAAACAGTGCATTGTTGTGAATGGTAGTAAGTCTTCATGCGCAGGGGACCGTACTGGGACCCTTATTATTCTTGGCATATATTAATGATATAGTGCAAGGAATTTCATCTGAAATTAACTCTTCGCAGATGATTGTGTTTGTTACCGTCAAATCAACTCCAAAAGTGACTTTGTGGAGCTCCAACGTGACATCGACCATCTCGGAGAATGGGCAAGGGACTGGGGAATGCGGTTCAAACCGGTAACATGTAACATAATGCACTTAATTGTATCGCATAGGTGACCCCATTCTAAGCAGCAATACACTTGAAGGGTCGAAGCTAAACCCGGTGGATTCTGTAAAATATGTAGGAGTCAACATAACCAAATACCTTAAGTGGAATATTCATGTGGACTATATATGCAAAACAACTAAAGGAACCCTTGTACCTCTTAAAAGACACAGAGGTGAGACTTCAAGCCTACACCGTCCTCATCCGACCCCTTCTGGAATAGTCTTCTCATATTTTGGGATCCTCATCATATCACCTTAATATATAAGCTCTTGAAAGTAAAAACAATCGGTGCAGCAATGACTAAAATTGATGAAACTCTAAAACTTCAGACACTACAAGAGATGAGAAAAATATTGCGGCTATGTCTATTCATAAAGGGTCTGACTGCTGCGGCAAATATCCCGATTAATCATCTCCAAACACCAGAAAGGTTCACAAGCAAAATGCATTCCAAACATTTCGTCAGACCCAGATGCCTTTGCAAGCTCAATTTGATGAGACACCAGGCGAATATCAAGCTTTAACAGTATCTTTACATTATTCATATTATACAAAAGTTCATCAACTGTCGGCATTGTGTGCCTTTCCTTTAGGTGGCTCGGTGCATGTCCACACAAACAATTATATTTTGCCCAAGTTTCTTTTGAATAACGACCAATGGGAAACCCACGGTGTTGGACCATGCACAGTTTCAATAATATCCGTAGAGAGGAGTTCGTCCAGTTTAGTACTGAGCTTTTCACATATAGCAAATGGTATCCTCCTTGGAGGTGGAGAAACTAGTTTTACAGACCCATTTAAGTGTAAGTCCAAACAAAAGTTCTTTAATTTACCAACACATTCGAAAAGGCTGTGATGTTTACTAACTTTACTTATAATCTTGGATTTAAGATCACTAATGATGTTTAGACATTCAGTGTTGATCTTTAGTACCCCAATTTTTAAGGTAGTATGTTGTCCAAGAAGGGGGTGTGCTGACCATCCATAACAAGAAACTCTACCTTGTCGACTGTTTCCCAAATTCTTGGAGGACATTTTACCAGGCCTGTGATTGGCAAAGGGATTTTTGAGTCATTGCGATGTACCTTATATTTGTATGGATACATTGTGATATTTCTGAGGAAAAGAATGCAATATATATGTTGATATGACATTAACACTTGCGACTGTTTCAGTGAGAAATTTCACTTTTGTGCTGACATTCAATAAAGCATTGATATATGACATTTTGTTTGCATTCAAATTAAAACATAATCACCAGATTCATCATCAGTACATGCAGTATGGTTTATATTATCGTGAGAATCAACACAATATGTTCGTTGTTGTCGATGAGGGTTCGTTCCTCTGCATCTAGGTAACCATTGTATGGGGGCTTGACGAGTACGCCTATCAACTTCGGATTCCCTTGACCTGCGATAGTTCTGATTCGGTTCATATTCATTAGTGAGTTTAGTTCGACACATGTGTGTTAGGTTATTATTTGGCATAACACAGCGACCGCATGATTGTCCTTGTACAGGTCAGCAAAATTTTGAAGGAAAATGTTCTTTCCCACATCTCCCGCATGTTTGTCTCATTTGGTAACAGTTACTGTTGCTGTTTACATTGCCGCATCGAACATATTGGAATTTTTTCAAGGGATCGATTACCTTTTCCCACAAAACAAACACTATCATTGTGTAACTCATGTCCAATTTCGGATTGAACTTGACACACGTTTTCAGTTATTTTAACATTTTTCAGATAATCGTAGCCTGTTTTTTTTCTGATTGTTCGTAAATTCGAGCGAACTTTTTTCAATGATAGATCTGCTTCCTGGAGAAGTCGACATCGTAACTTTAAGCTCAGACACTTATGATCACTTGGTCACTTGATTGATTCGTTTCGGCAAGATTTGGATATTCATATGTTTTTATAAGTTTTTTTAGTCATGCGATGTATTGTTCCAGTGGTTCTTTTTCGAGTTGAGTACACCTCATAAATACGGAACTTTGAAATGGTACATTTCGCTATGGCATGAAGTTAGCTGAGAGAGTATCTTTCGCCTGTCATCGTCATCACCCGTATCGGGCAATTGTTCAAAGATTTCCATTAATTCTGAGCCACCTTTTAAGTGGAGTAAACTTCTCTTCTGTTCACTATCTTCTATGCCATATGCTTTGATATAGCAATCAAATCGTTGTAACCACCCTCCCAATTACCATATAAGTTGAATGGGGCGATCTCGTTGCCTGGGAATAATACCATTTTTCAAAAGTCTTTTTAAAGTATGTTAACTGAACGTTCAATTCAGTTTCTAGATTGTTTCGGGTTGTTTGTGACCTATCCTCGTCGCCAGATGTGGTGTAATTATTAGTGTAATCATTGATTAATAATGGGGCACATTTTATTATTTATTTTATTAATACCGGAAGTGATCAACATGATTGTATATAACATAATGCGCAGCTCGCACTGCATACACGACACATACCGAGAAGGAGACCTCTATCTTTTTAGCACCCTCAATCACGACAAATTGCATTTTCGACTATAGATTCACCACAACTGTACGATCCAAATAAATTATTTTATTATGCTTCTATATACAAAATAATATACCCAATCTTCAGTTTTATCTGTATTTTACGGTGGCTGGTTTAGGACATGGCCACGAAATAACTGATTGACCTTTGCATATATCCAGATACCTTTACGGCGACTGGTTACATATGAACGTCCGATATAAACTAGCCCAGAGAGAACGGGGGAAACACGGGTTAGGTGGCTCCAAGACATATTGAATATTCATTAGTTTTTACCACAAGGGGTCGAATGGGAATGACATTTCTCTCGGCCTATTGACCAATTTAAGTCAAATAAGGGGTTTTGTAGGGTGGCCCCAAAACAAACTTATAAATATTCACCCCTTTCAACCATACCCGATCCAAAATGGTCGCCGGCGGGTTCGCGCCGCTCAGAAGGGGTCAAATATTATTTCTCGGCCACTTGGCCGATATAGATCAAATAAAGGGTGTTGTACGGTGGCTCGCAAAGCAAGCTAATTTTTCACACATTCAGCCCACCTCGAGCTAAAATGATAACTGACCAGAGGGGTCCATATATGGTACCCATGCAATCCCCCCCCCCATTTTAGGTCGAATAAAGTGTGTTGTAGGGTGACCCCTGAGACAAACTAACTATTCACCCGCTTTCACCCTCCGCGATCCAAAATGGCCGCCCCAGATGGGTTCAAATATGGCACCCATACAATTTCTCGGCCCCTTAACCGTTTGATGTGGTATAATGGGTGTTGCAGGGTGGCCCCCACGATATACTGAATATCGTGGGTGCCCTATGTGACCCCACCCCCATGGATGGTGGCAACTTTGGATCGGGTTGGTGAAAGGGGTGATTACTTTACTTGTTTTACAAGCCACCCTACAACACCCTTTAGCTCATATACAACCAGATCATCTCTATCCGCTTCCATTACAACAATGGGACTGACGATCGTATATCACGATTAGTTATTTCGTGGCCACGAATTAGTTAATTCGTGGCCACGAATTAGTATTTAGTGGCCACGAATTAGTTATTTCGTGGCCACGAATTAGTTATTTCGTGGTCACGAATTAGTTATTTCGTGGTCACGAATTAGTTATTTCGTGGCCACGAATTAGTATTTCGTGGCCACGAATTAGTATTTCGTGGCTACGAAATAAAAAAAAAATTCCCATGTCCTAAACCAGCCACCGTAGTATTTTATTCAAAAAGTAGCTATTTGTAGTCTTGAAATCGGGAGTTATTAAAATAATGTTGTTGTTGTAATTGTGACCCAGAAAAGATAGACCATCTTTAACGTTATTGCACTTGTTTGTCGTGCCATGAGGTACAACTCGAAGGTATACTGTTTTTGTTGTAGCATCACGTCACAACAAACTCGTGCAGCAACGTTAACCGGTTCACACACATTGTTTTACCTATTAATATACCATATCTGAGCTGCAATCTGGCCTCAAAATATGGCGCTATACATTTTCAGAATTAGGTCCCCAGAGTTTGAATTTAGGGATGCTACCCCGCACAGCGGGATTGAATGAATAAATTCACCCTATGTGGGACCTCATTCTGCTTAACCCTTTGAGTGCCAGGTCGATTTTTGTATCAAACCATATACCCTGTGCCAATGCATTCTCTTATATATGCGAGTCGACCATAGGTCGCCTCGCATATATAAGAGAATGCATTGGCCTAACATTATTTTTTTTGTTTTATATATATATATTTTTTTACAATTTTTTACAATTTTAATAATTTATTCTTATATTCTTTAACATGCTAGATCGGCCCCTGGCACTCAAAGGGTTAAGCCTCATCTAGCTGGTCGTCAAACTTGAAACGAGGGGTCTACCCAGAATAAATTTGTAATGAAGGTTTGTTGGTGTTATTATAACCTATCCAAAATCCGCTTTGAGCAAAATAGTGTACAGCGATTTTTTAAATGCCTATTTTTCCGGCCATGGGAAGTAATGATTCATCGGCGACACAAGAACGTCTTACTCCTCCATCCGATATATAACAGTTTGTGTGAAATTAGCGAATGGGAACGAATAGAGTGACGCGAACAGAAAATAATGCAATCGCGGTCAATGGCTGTCAAAATGGCCGCAACACCAAGCCATTTCACGGCGAAAGCAACATATTGGATAACCACATAGAAGTGAAAATACGTATTGGTAATTTGCAAGTATGTTGTTTAATATCTTTGAAGCTACATACATCATTAAAAGAGATTCATCTGAATGATAAATTGGTAACTGTAACGCAAGTTAAACCCAATGATTTGTGTCTTTAAAGTTCAGGTTTTCTGCTTACAATGCATCCAGCAGTCGGGCCAAAAAAAATAATTTCTGGCATGGAGCACAATAAGTAACGATTCGCCACACAGTGTGTGGTAGTTTCATTCGGAATGATGGTTAATTATTGAATGTAACGCAGAAACTGAAGTGCACACCCTTGTGGTATAAATACTAGTTACATTTACGCTATTTTCAACACTCTCCGTGATAATAAACCATACACGTTTGTCGTAATGCTTATTATACTGAAAAGAAACACACATCTCTTCAATATATTAACACCCCATATCACCAGATCGAAGAGACGGTACATCGTACATTTTATGTAAGACTAATTTTCATGCCGCTACCAAACCGGCTTCTTTGTAGACAATATTGTTCAAACTCCTTCAGTCGGCACTTTACAACTGCAATATGATACCGCACAATGCACAATATTCGTGTTCAGTGTCTTGTTGTTTGAACATATCTTACCAATGCCACCCAAGTACTTGTGTTAAATACCAGTTGATCAGCATTTAAAGTTATTATTTCAATATTGACCATTCTCTCAATGTTGCTATGTATGGTTTTGTGTGAGGCAGTAATGTGTAGCTTTAGGGAGAACGGGTAAACAAGGTAATGCGGTTACACAAAACGTGGTACGTTTCGGGCATATGTGGCCTTAGTGAATATAACGAAATATTATTTCCAGTTATAAACAATAGTCTTTGCCACAGAGTATGTAGGACATTTTGGTTAAGTTCGAATTTATTGAAGAGAGTCAATGGTAAATCTACATTATTTTTCTGTTTCTGAGCGCCTAAAAAGTCCAGATTAAACTGTTGTATGAGACGCTGCTTTCGCTTGCTGTCTCGTGAAATATACACTCGAGAGAATTCGCACATATCTTATCAACAGTTTCCCCTATACTCTTTAATCAATCTTCCTCCCATAAATCAAGCGTTTTGTTCACTCTTATATGACTAGCTAGTCAATTTTCCAAAAATTGGAAATTTCATTTGATTTTGACCATTTCGGTGGCCATTTTGGGACAGACATTCTACATATATGGTTTACGACTATGCAATGTTTTGTGTATATTTGAGTTTATTACTAATTTGGAATTACTGGGTGCACCTACCACAGAAATACAGCATGTTTCGATAAAAACTGCCACCATGGACGCCATTTCGAATAGAATTTGCTCAAAGCGGATTTTAGCGGATTTGGATATGTGATTCAGGACATTGTCCCCCACAAAAAGAGACCAGAAACCTTCATTACAAATTACTTCCGGGTCTAACCCTCTGACTGTCTGGAGAGTATCTTTATTATCAAGTTGACAAGTTTCATTTTCTATTTTAGCTTACTTTCTTTATATCCCAAAATTGGCATACGACACAACGCATAATCGAGGTGACTCAATGGCAGTCTGATATATATCCAGACTCCGTCTCATTACTTTCATCTAAGTAAGTTGATTGAAATGAAATACGGTCTGAGTTTTGATAGACTGACTCAACACCATCTGGGAACTTAAATATGTGTCTATGGAGCCCTGCAGAATGAGGTACCCAGATGACGAATTGTGTGACATTAGCCCACTGTGTTGGGTAGCATCACTATTCTCACCACCAGGGACCTCATTCTGCAAATGTCCAGCACCATATATTGAGGTCGGGCTGAATTGCAATTGACACTCTAAATTTATTTACCAAAGGTTCTCCTCCAGTTATACTGTAATTCAGCGATGGAAATTTACACAATTTCAAATCTTCATTGATGATAATTCTCATGGCAGTTGTTGGAGCACACATTATAGTTATTGGATACTGTTGTAGAGCCTGTAAATATAACTATTGTTGAAGTGGTCACGCTTGATCACCTTAACCCTTCCATGACTGGAGAGTCTTGAAATTTTGCGAAAAGTCTGTGCCAATGCATTCTCTTATATATGCTAATATCATGTATGGAGCCTTGCATAATATAAGGTAATATAAGATAATACACTGGCCTAACAACATTGTCTCAAATGCTGCACAAACGCAGCTCCCTATGGGGCGCCATCCCTGCAAATATTCGTTTTCGGAGATATCTCCTTGGATCCAAGCAGATATCTGCTCGCATTATGGAGATATCTCCTCGGTTTTAAGGAGATATCTGCTTGGAATATGGAGATATCTCCTCGGAAATATTTTCAAGGAGATATCTCCTTGAAACCGAGGAGATATCTCCATAATGCGAGCAGATATCTGCTTGGATCCAAGGAGATATCCCTTGGATCCAAGCAGATATCTGCTCGCATTATGGAGATATCTCCTTGAAATATGTTCAAGGAGATATCTCCTTGGATCCAAGCAGATATCTGCTCGGATTATGGAGATATCTGCTTGAAAAATATTTCAAGGAGATATCTCCATATTCCGAGCAGATATCTGTTTGGATGTATTTCGAAAAAATGGAAAAAAACGTATATGTACTGTGGATAAATCATTAATATTTCATGGCCGCGGTTTTCCAAGGAGATATCTCCATAATCCAAGCAGATATCTGCTTGGAATATTTTCAAGGAGATATCTGCTTGGAATATGGAGATATCTCATTGGGTCCAAGGAGATATCTCGTTGAAAACTATTTCAAGGAGATATCTCCATAATCCGAGCAGATATCTGCTTGGATCCAAGGAGACATCTCCTCGGTTTCAAGGAGATATCTCGTTGGAAATATTTCAAGCAGATATCTCGTAGTTGCGAGGAGATATCTCCTAGGATCCAAGGAGATATCTCCATAATCCAAGCAGATATCTCCTTGGATCCAAGGAGATATCTCCATAATTGACCATATTCCAAGCAGATATCTGCTAGGAATTGCAATTCCAAGGAGACATCTCCTCGAAACCGAAGAGATATCTCCGAATTACGAGGTGATATCTCCGAAAACGAATATTTGCAGGGATGGCACCCCATAGCTCCCGTCATGAAAAGGTTAAAACGTGCTAAAGGGTACACATGTTTTGAAAATGTTCCGAAGGGTGCATAGGGTTTACTAACCTGTGCTGAAGGGCACACAACTTTTGAAATACTATCTCAATGTTACATGGCGGAGATGAAATAACGTCAATTTGTTATTTTGATGGACAAAACAAGATATCTGATCAATTCCCTCTAATAAACAGGACTCCTATACACTTGTTTTTAAGAAAATCCCTCCAGATGAATAATAAACCATTTCAATGTATACTTTAACCACTGATTGGGATAATCAATTTAGTATAGAGAGGGTTAAAGTATTATTGTTGCCCTTACCCTCAGTACTTCAACAGGGTTGAATTTGGAGCTGTGTTTTTGAAATACACAGGTCCCTGTTAACCACGGGGCAAACAAACCATTCCAGGCAGATTTAGACCATCCGGAGTCCGACCAGTTCCAGATCACATCAGAGTAGTTTGTCCTCAGACCATACCTACAACAGATCAGCACTAAGTATACAATGAAATGAGCTTCAATATGACAGAGCGCAAAACATAATCAACATGAATGAACGATGGGCGTTTTCCAGTTCTTATCCGTAACCCCGTGTGTAGCATAACATGATGAGCAGATAGCTCATTTGGTTAGTGGGCCGACCTCTGATCTACACATTATAGACATGGACTCGGCCAGACTTTGTGTCGCCATCTGCTATCCAGTACCATGAGCATCGTGAATCTACCATCGATGACATGATCAATGCTCTGAAAATTATTTCAGGTGCAAAAGAATCTTCAACACATCGAAAAACGTACTGGATAAATTGTCTTCCTCCGCGTCCCTCATATATAGTGTCATGTCCAGGGATGACACTGTGCTGGGTATACCGTCGGATCAGGGGCCGACGTTAATTGCTGCCCCTTGCACAGCAATGCAAGCATGTTAAAGAACCCCACTATGGAGAGGAAATCACGGGTAAATGGCAAAATTATACCTGGTCAAATTCTAGTCATTGGAATCACCGGGACCACAGTGTAAATAAACCACTAGTATAGCATTTATATAAGGATTAACTAACATGTGGACTATTTTTATGGAGATGTAACCGTGAGGTAAGTGGTCATAACTTGTGTAAAACCTTCGGGTTTTACATACAAGTTATGACCACTTACCTCACGGTTACATCTCCATAAAAACAGTCCACATGACAGTTAATCCTTATATTTATATACATTTAGCGAAAAAGCCACTTTTGTAAATGTATTTAAATCGAAAAGTGTATCGTGACAAAACCAGCCCAAAATATCCCATAGCACCCTTGGCAAAAGTTAACAGGAACAATTTATCTTTATATTGAAACCCGATGATTTTTAAGTCAATCCTGCGCGAGTCCAAATGCGCCCAAAACATTACGCGTTCGTCTTTCCAAAACTATGACGCGTCGATGTAATTATGAGGCTGCAGTTATGAGCTGTTGCGCGTTCACCGAGAAATAATTGCAACTAGCCACGTGGGCGCCGACCAATCAGAATGCTGGATTTAGTGATAATCACACTTAGTATGTAAATATACTGTATTATTCGTGGCATCGAGCCAAATAAACTCACCCACTCACATTAACACTCAGACTCGTTCAACATCTAGTTCTAACGACTCCCACGGAATAAACTCACCCACTCACATTAACACTCAGACTCGTTCAACATCTAGGTCTAACGACTCCCATGAAATAAACTCACCCACTCACATTAACACTCAGACTCGTTCAACATCTAGGTCTAACGACACCCATGGAATAAACTCACCCACTCACATTAACACTCAGACTCGTTCAACATCTAGGTATAACGACTCCCATGGAATAAACTCACCCACTCACATTAACACTCAGACTCGTTCAACATCTAGGTATAACGACTCCCATGGAATAAACTCACCCACTCACATTAACACTCAGACTCGTTCAACATCTAGGTATAACGACTCCCATGGAATAAACTCACCCACTCACATTAACACTCAGACTCGTTCAACGTCTACACCCACTCACATTAACACTCAGACTCGTTCAACATCTAGGTATAACGACTCCCACGGAATAAAAATATTAAGTTATTTCAAACGGGGCGAATCACGCGAATGAAATTACTTGCGCATCGACGGATGCGTTGCTTGACCAGTCAATTAATATTCACTTATTCACACAAGCCACACAACTGCAGTAATTTACTGCAGTCTCGTGAAGTCGATCATCTTAACAGGTCAAGCGTCGTATATGTTCAAATTTAAACTAATGTACGCTAATTCATATTTGGGGAATGGTTAGACAGCACAAGTATATACATAAAATAGAATTGCTCTTGCAAAGTTATTCAACATTTATAGAGTTAATTTTATTAAGTTCGTGTTTTCTCCTAACATCCACGTGCCAAACATGGATTGATTACTACAGTCTGTAGAATAATCGTTTGTAAACGGTGAGCATATTCTAAATAAGGAGATGACACCACATGACCGGAATACAGCTCAATAATATTTATTATAGCGTGTTTATCGTTTATTCTGTATTATATGACATATGAACGGTGAAAGGGTGAAGCAAACTTTAAAACGCGAGTGTTATTGCACAAACATTCGTTAGGGGAAAAGTGACCACTCTTGCATGTTTACATGACTTCAGGCGCACATGTGTATATCTATGTGTGGGTTGAAATTATAAACATTGCCTTATCTGGGCAATGAGAATAAATAAGTTTTCACAAAATGGGGATTCCCCGTTAATTCATAAAATACGTTAGAGTTCCATTGTCGTCAGACGTAATTGGCTGAAATTAGACGGAATTATCAAAACGGAGAGAAATTTCTAAACTTGTACTATATTTTAAAATGACGAAAAAACTCACCCCTTACTTATACAATGCTGTTCCGAATAAAGTATCGCGTACAAGTGGATATGACACAAGATCAGATTACCTTAGAGTACCCTTCTGCAACTCAGTTACTTATCAGAAATCCTTCCTTCCACGATCAATCAATCTTTGGAACAAGTTAAAACCAGAAGCGAGGAACTGTGAAACACTCCCATACTTCAAAGTTTTTTTGAATAACGGTCTCAAAGAACGTCCTCGATATCTGGAATTCGCATATTCGAGAGCAAGCCATATATACCATTGTCGATTAAGACTGGAATGCAGTAATTTAAATCATGATCTTCACAGCAATCATTTGAGAGATAGCCCTTTATGCATATGTTGTCCCATTCTCTAAAATAATTGTCTTTATATATTACTAGCAGGGTTACCCGGCGTTGCCCAGGTTAATGTATGTTGTGGATATTTGTTGGGAATAGAGAATGCTCTTGCTTAATTGTCATTCTGTTTATCACGATTAATCCGTTCCACCAATAATGAAGTATTTATTTATTTACAACTGCGTATACATTAGACGTTATAATATGATACATGAACATCATAAACACATTAGTTCGATAAAATATTATAATTGGGTTTTACATATTGAGATGTATCAATCAATCTAGTGGGTTGAACTAAGATCTCGAGGACACCTGGCTATCATATATCCATGAAGATACAGATGTTTCAAAGAAATTTCCAGGTGCTCCTCTGTTCATGGTGCTATATATATTGGCTAAATATTCTTAGTTTAAACGAAATGTTGCTGCGCAAATATATCAGCTACATGTGCCAGGCACAGTGCGAGATTTTGAGTTGTTTATGTCAGTCGATGAGTCCGTGCTAAAACCCTTGTCAGATGTCAGTATTGGTAGGATCCTGAAAAGTCTAGTGCTACTAACTGCATTTTCTTGTATATCAGAAGAAACTATATTTGACTGCACACTGTGACCACTATTTTTGAACAGGCCTTCCATATCTCTTGACAAATTGTAACTTTTTGTGGAAAGTGTATTGAATGGAACAGACTAAATTTTGTTATTATATATATGCAATCCTCTGACGGTTCTAGGTCTCTCAGTTTGCACGAATATATGTATCTCTTCAATAGAATGATAAATATACGTTTAATGCTTCTTCTAGTTATCTCTTTTTGCTAGCTCATTGTGTGAATGCATTGATTGCCATTCCCATATAAATATGACTGTTAAGAAGATATAATTGTTCAAGTGACTTATGTGGGTCACCATATGTCGGGATTGTGAAATGTGAACGCCGAACTACTTAAAATGATATGGAGATGGCCTGGTGACTGTATATAACTTATATGTGGATATCGGCGAATATCAATGATAGGGCATATCCGCTCGCCATCCGTGACGCAAACGACACCAAGTGTGATTTAATTAATGGTATATCATTAGAGAAAAACGTGTATGAATTTGGTTTATTAAATCAATTGTTGATGCAACGCTGACTCGAACAACGCCATATTGCGAAGGTGATTATGTATTCGTTTGGTGGAAATCAGCGACAAACAATTTCACCATATTTTTTAAATTTCCCCTCCCACCAACAGCGTCATTTTAGAAAATTTTAACCCGCACCATCATCTTCCTTGTAAAGGGTTACCCCTCATAGAACGCCTTGGTGCCATCTCGATTGTACCGCGTGAAGTTATATATAGAACGCACACAGACAGACAAAAAGACAGACAGACAGACAGCACGATTTTATTTCTTGTATCATTTGAGAAGAACGTGTCTGAATTTGATGGTAATTGGTACTAAAAATATTTTGTATCAGTTTTGGTGACCCTCCCGTCCCTATTTCGGACTCAAGCTGCACACACTAAGTCTCATTAGAGATTAGAGATGCATATATATGAAATTGGTGAAAATTGGCGAGTATACAAATTCGTATCAAATTTAAGGTCCCCATATCTCTCACCCATAGGGCACCAATTTGGTGTATCTAAACCACACGATAAGATTCCTCGTATCACGGAGAGGAATATGTATCAATCTGGTGGAAATCGGCACTAAACATATAGATATATTTGTTTGTGCCCCTCTCATCTCTATACACCACTGACTCGAATGGCCCCACTTGTGACTTCCTTAAACCACACGATTACACTCCTCATATCATGGAGATGATTGTTTATAAGTTTGGTAATAATCGGCGACTAAACAATTTTTTTATCAAATTTGGTGCCAATCCCTCCCCTCTCCATCTCTCACCCAAACAGCACCACTATGGCGTCTTTAAATCACGATTAGATTCCTCGTATCATGGATAAGAACGTGTATCAATTTGGTGGAAATTGGCGCTAAAAAAATTGTGCATCAATTTTGGTGCCCCTGTCCCTTTCAATGCAACCCTGACTCGAATGAGGCCACATTTGACAGATAAAAGTCACACCATCAGACTCCTCATACTATGGGGATGATTTTGTATAAGTGTGGTGGCAATCGGCGACTTATTATCAAATTTAGTGCCCACCCCTCCCAATCTCTCATCCAAAAACAACAATTTGGCGTTGTTAAATCGCATAATTAGATTCCTTATATCATGAAGAAGAATATATGTATATCAATTTGGTGGAAATCGGCGCTAAAATTAGTTTTATCAATTTTGGTGCCCCTCTCCCCTCCCGTTCATCCCTGACTCAAACGACGCCACTTTTGACATATTTAAACCACACCGTTGGATTCTTCATATCATGGGAATGATCATATGTAAGTTTCGTGGCAATCGGCGACAGAAAAAAAATCTGCCCCCCCCCCCCTTCCGGGCACCCCTGACGCGAACGATGCGACTTTTGCCATATTTAAACCACGCCATTAGATTCCTCATATTATGGGGATGATTATATATAAGTTTGGTGGCAATCGGCGACAATTTTGTTTTCTGCCCTCCCCCTTTTCTGCCCCTGACAACAACGGCGTCACTTTAGAAAATTCTAACCCCGACCATTATCTTTCTCGTAAAAAGCTACTCCTAGTAGACCCCTTTGGCATCATTTAGATGGTCCCCTGTGAATTTCTATAGAACACAGACAGACAGACAGACAGACAGACAGACATTCGCAAATATAGATATAGATACAACTCTGTTAATTAATGTGCATGATTTAGAGAAATAAATATGTTTACACCAAATTAGACGGAATCTGGATATTTATCAGACTGATTAGAATGAGCTTCAATATGAGATGGTTTGTAGGGCGTGCCCTTGCAAGAACGAACATATGAGCTGGGTGTCGTCCAGTTCATTCTCCTTGTGTCGCATTTACCAAGATAAACATAGAAGGTTAACTCTAAAATGCATAACGGTGCTCTGAATAGCATCAATGAATTTTTAAGTTCTCCTGATGTCGAAATGTATTCTTAATTTCATTAAGAACCGACAACCCATGACTGATATACATGTATCTGCACATTAGCAACATCATTTGACACCATTGAAAGCCTTGGTAATTTTAGTTTACTCTATATATAACCTACTATTTAAACCTTGCTGTGATGAGATAACCTAAACCATGTATTATAATGAAAGCACAAATCAACAAATTCAATAGTTTTGTATACTTAATTAATGCCATCGTCTATTAAGGTGTAGTTCCATGTTTAATTTTCTTTTTCATTTCTCTTTGTAGCCTACTACCTTGCTGTGATGAGATGGCCTAAACCATAGCTGGCATGTGTATGTTCTGCCATCTTTGGAGCTCCTGTTGTACCACTAGTGAAAAGCAATGACAATGATTCATCACTCTTCGTTTCAACCGTCTGGAATGTATTAACATGGAAGCACAATTCAACAAATTTGATACACAACATTTGTGCATAGCATGCACATGTATACTTAATTAATCCCATTTTCTATTAAGGTGTAGTTCCATGTATATATTTTCGGAATCCTGCATTTGATTGGTCTTGCTACTATTTAGATTGCAAGCATGGATTGTAATTAGCATATCCAAAATTAGTCCGTTTCGCTTGACGTAAACCAGTTAGTGATAACAGTAGAGCGATATGCAAGTTTCATCCGAGACCCATTCATATAGTATTATATGTCGAACTTTACGCCCAGACCCAGTCGCGGGATTGTTCGTCAATTTTAATCGGTTTTACCCTTCACACCAATACTACATATCGAAAAGAGTGAAATCCTATGATCACAATGATGTATTATAATCTAACTTTCATGTTAAATTATGCATAGAATATTCCGCGTTATTAGGACTAACCTAGATTTGTTTACATTTAAAACAAACACTAAGTATTCCGATGTATATAATCGCCAACCTTCGGCTATCATGAGTGTATTTCAACCCCGTGCAAATAACAACATGCTGACATTTACACTTTGATTTTATCGCAGTATTCGCTATAAAGGCTTTTTAAATTGTATGTTGTCACGTGTTGGTTAAACATTAAATCTTACTCTGGAAATATCACGATGTTTATGTAATTTTCAAATTACCGTGTATTTCCTTCAATTTGCCCTCACCAATATACATATTGTTGTCTAACGTGACATAACCACTAATTTCTATTTAATAACCCTCCAATATGCATGTCCCATCTAAATATTCCCTAATATGTATGTATACAAAAAAACCGTGATCGTTCTTTGATTCTTTTACGAAAATCATATTTAACCAAGTTCGAATTATTATACATATTTGACACATCATGCCCGTCATAGCAAATATGTTTACATTACTTTGTATATTTGTGTTCGAATTTATATATGTTATGAGCGGAGGTTCACCTAAGTTTCCAGAACTTGTCCACTAATCCATTATATGATGTATTGATACATTCATTATACATGACAATAAATCTGTTTAAATCAAAATTTACAACTGTTGATGAGTTCAGAACCAATATAATGTTTTCTACGGAATAAACCAGTTTTTAGTGTAAACAATATTTTATTCTCAATAACAAGTGTGTACATACATATACAATTTTAATTACAACACATATATTTATTACAAAATGTTAACACGTGTGTCCCAGCATATAAGAGATGAGAAAAGGATCTGACTGTAAGCTTTGTAAGCTTATATTTGTCATTTCCCCATTGGATATTCACATGGGTGATAACTGGTTTATCATTAATATCTAATTGAGTTATGTTGACTGCGAATTAATAATGGATATATATAGCTTTCTGCCTGCCCACCCCTCAGCGCCTATATGGCCCCATCAACCCGTTCAAGGAGACAAGGGTTACCGCATGTTTGATAGCATAAGTTTGTTTTCTCTCAGATAGTCGCGAATCTTTTTGTAAGTAGAATATATTTCTGTACTCTTGCCAAGATATCGATGTTTTGATCTATTGTTAATGACTGAGATCCTTTAATAAGATCATTTAAACATGGTCTGTTGCGAAGACCTTGAAAGCATATCGTTCGTTCGTTCGTGAACTTTCGAAGGTAAATGAAGAAGTGTTCAGTAGTCTCTGTCAGGCCACAATAAGTACAATCGGAATTATCCTGTAAGTGATTTTGGTTCAAGTGATCATTCAGATTACTGCATTCGAGACGTATTCGACAGTGGATTATTTGACTTTGCCGTGTATATGCATACTCGTAGAATTGTGGAGGTTCTATGCAATCATTTAGGAATTGTTTAAATTCGGAAACCGTTTCGCACATTGTCGCTTCGTCTTATTGTCACAATTGTGATATTTCATTACATTTTTTGGCGGTTTTATGTGAGTGGGTCAACAATGCTTAAAGCCCGACAGAGAATGCTACATGAATGGGCCTTGGATGTAAACTAGTATCGTGCACTGAAGATATCACTAGCTGGTTTACGTCCAAAATATAGGAATCGTGTGATGTGATATCAGGATGGGAATACTCACTCCTCAAAAATATCAGCAATTACAAGCATGAATGTTGACCGATAGTATCTTTTATTTTCTTGTCAGAAATATGAATGAAGACCCCACCTATTGCAAATTGTTAAAGACACGGGTTGTGGTAAAATAAATAAGCAGGACGATCATTGTTTGGCGCAGTATTTTGTTTGTTTCATTATACTAATTGAAGGAAACATGCAACGATTTTAAACTATATTTATACATATTGAACCTACCTCAAAGTCAGAAGAAGCAGCATCAAACATCTGAATATAACTCAACCAGTCTGACCTGAGAAATTACAACGACGACCATTAAGATTTTATGTGGTAAGGCTAAACAAACTTAAATATGTATTCATAGTTACAGGCGACCTGAGAAATTATAAACACGGCCAGTAAAAATTTAAGTGGTAAGGCTAAACTAACTTAAATATGTATTCAGGGTTATAGTCGACCTGATAAATTACAAAGACCAGTAATATTTTAAATAGAAAGGTTAAAGAAAATTAAATATGTATTCAGGGTTCATGTATTCATGACAACACACACCATGCATGAGCGCCTTCAACTGCAATGAATTTCGGCGAAGGTGTTGAAAGGGATCCATCAGACATATTGTCAGGTTGGGTGAGATATTTTACCGATCTGTTCTCCGAGGACCAGCGCGGGTCCCAACCATTTGCAGATCAGGTTCAGTCAGAACTTGATGAAATATGTTCTCCTTCACATGAAGATTACAACGACGCCAGTCTCTCTCATCCCATAACGCTCCGTGAAATCCATTATGTATTTAAATCACTCAAACGCAACAAGTCAAGAGGACTCGACTATGTGAAGAACGAACATTTGTTGTTTGCTCCAGACTCGACAAAGTTTGCTCTACTGTCTTTGTTCAATGGAATTATTTCTTTGGAACACATTCCTCCTGCAATGAAGGTTGGCTTTATCATTCCGC
Source organism: Siphonodentalium dalli (assembly GCA_032622095.1). NCBI lineage: Eukaryota > Metazoa > Mollusca > Scaphopoda > Gadilida > Siphonodentaliidae > Siphonodentalium > Siphonodentalium dalli. The sequence goes on along the minus strand of CP136065.1, from coordinate 197,128,534 downwards.
TGTTCAAGGGGGGTCCGGAACATACGTATAGTCCACAGACAGCTATAAAGCCATCGCGCTGTTATTAGTCATTTATACAGTCTTCGAATGGAACCCTCTGAACAGTTTACTTAGCAGTCCAACAACAGATACTTTTCCTGGCCAGCAGCAGAATGAATTTCAGAAAGACGTGAGCTGTTCAATGACATCCTTTCTCTTGCAAGAAGCAATACTCTACGCATCGGACATGGGGTCTAGGGCCTATGTCAGCTTCCTTCACTCACAAAAGACCTTCGACCTTCTGATCAAGCTCGGTAAACTTTGAATCCATAGCAAGCTCCTGCGAATATTTCGAAAAATGCACAATGACTGTATAATCCCTGTGAATCACAACAACTTCGTGTCTCATGTTTTCCCTGTATCACAAGGAACTCGCCAGGGCCGGTGACATCGCCGTTTCTTTATCTTGCCTTCATTATTAATTGTTGGGAGAACTCTCTGAGCTGATCGATGGTGTTGTTCTACCAGAGATGTCGTGAGCGGCCCCTAAGACAGCCGATGATATCTTACTTATAGCACTCAGCAAACGAGGGTTGTGCGTTATGTTATGCTACCGATATAGTATGAAATGCCGTTTTACATTTTCAAGCAGTAAGAGCGGGGTTGTCGATTTTACGAGTCTCGCGACCAGCACTACTCCTCTAACAGAGTATGGAACGCCTTGGCAGAGGACACATATTACGCCCACCTTGGGATTATCCAAGGGAAATTCTCGGCTTCAACACGTTACGGCACCGGCATGTTTGCTGAGACACCGCGCTGAACTGATGGCTGAAAAACTACGCAAGGCCTCTTCGCTTTTGCTGGACAGCCGATAAAGACGAGTTGTCCTTGCGTTTTTGGTGAAACTTCTTAAAACTGTTGCACTCCCGAAGGCACGTTTGGTTCTGAACTGATGCCACTAGACAATGTTGGTGCCATCCATCGTTTAGAAACATCTCTAAGAACTTGTGCCAAGCACATGCAAGGACTACCAACTCGCACACGGACTAATGTAGCTTTGGGCTTGGTTGGAGTAATGCCTATTCAGAAGGAAATTCATGCCAGAAAGTTGAAATTTCTCGGAAATCTCATCCACCTTCCACACAACCATCAGACTGCACTGAATAGTTTTGGTGAAAGTTTACCAATGTATTTTATGCCGTGTTGTCACAGGATTCGCCAATGAAGTTCTTGCGATTCTTGGAAAGTACCAACTGTTACATTTCCTGACAGACTTTATGGACGCAGATTCATTCCCTGGCATAAACAAATGGAAACGCATATCGTGAATACCACAATTCGTGGCAAGAATGGTCTCTAACTATCGACGGTGAGCAGGTGTACCTTCAATTCATCACTGAATGTCACTGCGATCCTGTCAAAATCTGGATCCTCTGTTACCTGCTTGGAGGTAACCGCCATCGATCTGCTGAACTCAGACATATGGCCATGCTTTTGAATAAAACTATATATCCCAATAATATTCTGTACAAAATGTGTGGGCCCACATACAAGAATGAGATGATGCACGCATTCGATTGGTCTTCGTTTGTTGTGACCAGCATGCGCAACCATATTTGGGGTGTGATATTTGATCGTCGTGGCATAAACACATTCATATCACTTTATTCACTGCCGATAGAAAATATCTTGTCGTTCCCTCTTGGAAGCACCACACACCCGGTATATCACAGCTATTCATACGATGGAAATGTACATTGCCTGTTAATAGATACTGTCAATTTTACTGAATGTGTGCCCTCTATTAAAGGTGGATTATCTCTTAGTAAACATGTATTATATAGTTACCGGGGTATAAAATATTAGATTTGAATCGACGACTCCTGTCCGGAAATGCTTCTATCGATTAATATTAATTTTATTTCGAATATTTTCTGGTCTAAAAAGGGGTGTTTGTTCAGCTAACGAACAATAGTAGTTACTGTTAACAGAGACCAGAAATTATATTGTGCAATTTTGTCACAAATAAACGTTAATTATACTCATTATCGCTTATATCTGTGGAACAAAACAATACAACAACCAATATGTGACATTTGACATTCGTTGCGTAGCCGTAGGAACAGCCCAGTGCTCTATATCGCAATACGGTCTCATCCGAATGGTCGGTTCTAAAAATAGTAACATAAACGGGCCCGATTTAATATTCAAATTCAAATCAAAATTAATTGATAGAAGCTTTTCCGGGCATAGGTCTTCAGTTCATATCTATTATTTTATACCCACGCAACTATTTAAAATTTGTTATTTAAAGAGATAATCCATCTTTAAGAGATGGAACTCTGCCACTCTCCTAAAAGCAACATTCAATTTGTTTATTTGTCTGATTCTTAGGACTTAGACTGACAATACTAAGCTATCGCGAACTTCTAGCTTCAGTCTTGCCTGTACAGTAGATGCATACTATAAATGTATAAATGTACACATGTAAATTTACATGCTTTTCAGTTTGGGGAAATAAAGAATATAATATTTGTGAGTGAACCCTGAATATGTCTTTAAATTTATAGCTGGGGTTACACATCGGAAATAGCATGCAGGATTTATTTTTTTATGTTTTATGTTTTATGTTTTATGTTTTTATGTTTAATATTGCATTATTTTTTATCTAAAACTTAATTTGACTAATTGATCTGAGATTAAGTTTAATTGCTATTTTTTTTGTAAAACAGTGACTAACACACCAAACAAACTACATAAAATGAATACATGGGAACTGATAAGTGCTTTTTTTCTGGATGTCATCTGCTTATATTATCTGAACGTGCCAGCGAACGAAGAATTGACTATTCCAAAGTACACAATTAGACCTGAATAGGATAATTCATCAAAGGATCGAAGTGTTACTGTAGTTCTTGCTGCAGGAAATTTACCTTTTGTCATCCGCAGTACCTACAAGAACTTTATTCAGCAGACCTGGGCATTCATGAGCAATCTGAAATGGGAGAACACAGGTACGATTTTGATGGCATTCAATCAGGTTTCGCGCTGCCACTTGCCAAATACCAAAATAATTCACATGAGGAAAAACTCTATTTTTATTTGGCAACAATATTTAGCAAGCAGGTTCTCTATTCCTCAAGAAAGTAGATCCTAATTAAAAAGAAAATGGTTGCCCGATTATTTTCATTCCACGAACGCCCCATACCACAACTTTGTGGCTAGGGCCTTGCGATTGCCACTTTTCCGCTGATTCAAAATTCGATATCGAATATTGAGACTGATGCGAGTATAGAATTGAATCCCGAATTGTACCTGTCTCGATTTTGTTCCCGTAAGGCGCTGACAAATGTAATTGTAAGAATTTTAGAAGCTAATGACATTGCATGTGCGATTCTCCGTTGTATAATCTATTGTATAAATGCTTCCTCGAAGATGATAACAAATAGGACTAATTCTGCATTTATTATCTGTCATCTGCTTACAATTCCTAAATACCCCTCCCGATGAATAATAGACCTTTGTAATGTAGACTTTTATAACTGAATAGGAGAATCCATTTAGTATAGCAAGGGTTAATCCTTAATGCACACTAGTTTCCATTGTTTCTTGGCCCTAAGCTATTGTACTTTAGGGCCAAAGTATGAAATTGTTCTGACAACTATGAATATTTACCTATGTTTAGTTTATACCATGAAGTATTCGCCATTGCAAATCATCAAGACGAATTAACAGAGTAGATCAATACAACAACAGAACCAGCAAGTGCCTCACCTTATCTACTTCTTCAGCACAATTTGTATCAGTCAATATGCATTTAGCACCAGAAGCATTTATTCGAAACTTAATATCCCCAGATCGAAGTAGGGGAGTTCCTGGACTGAGCACTATACCTAGAAAGTAAAACAACAATTACAAAAGATAGAGATAGCAGTGGGCAATTCATAACAAGAAAACCATAGTCAGAAATGGTAACGCGCTCAAGATCATATATTATATACCCATGATTGTAATTATAGAATATAAAATATATTAGCTTCGCGAATGACCAACTCAGAATTCCGTTAAAATAACAATAACAACCAGCACCTAATTAACGAACCGGCGGCCGACTCGGCCGTCTCCGACCACAACCATCAGTGGGCTGCAGAAGGAAAAATATCTATAAAAGTTGAAATATAAGACTTACAAATTATCTTTTAAATTTCTGTTATTGGTAATTGATATACCATAGCTTGTCACAAACCAAAAATCAACATTATTGGCATAATAATGTAAAGGACAATAAACGAAATTGAAATTCCCAACTACACCTTTTACCTGACTCGGCCTCCTGGTCGCGCAGTTCGACTTTTAAACCGGAAAAACCAATTATCTATAAATAAAATGACAATGGGACCACGGCTATCAAGAAATTGCCGAACAGTATACACGCAGGGCGTGCGCTAATTAGTGTACAGGGAGTAGAGAGTGTGTGATACAAAATACGTGGCGAATGTTTTGGGGAGAGTGATTCACGCGGGACCACTAAACACTGATCGCATTGCATAGGTCAGAAATTTCCAAAAACAAATCATTTTCGCGGTCATTAAAAGTGTGAACAAGGCAAGACAATTATCAACATTTAGTTAATACAATTATAACATAAATCAAAATGGTGTAAAATATTCTGGTAGTTGTGTTTCTTTTGCGGTGATTCTCGGTGTTTTGCGGTGATTCCTGGTCAGTCTCAAGGATTTCTTTCGATTCATATTAATCCGCTCCACATAAGTTCGTCGTGGATTACTGCAAAAAAACATCACAGTAAATCCTGGTGAATGGTGATCCACAGTTGCACTGGGGTTCAACGTTTCCTGCAGTTTTGGATCTATAACCGATTTTGACTCCGGCTCTTTTAAATCTGGCTCCCACTCTATTCCGATTTTTTAAAAGTTTGCGTAGCTTTTTACGAAATAAAAAAACTTTATTGACAGAAAGGTGGGTCTAGTTAATGCTTGACGAGTTCTTTGTTTCGCACATACCACAATAATCGCCAGTTTTTTGTTACTGGGCCAGAAACTCCGTAGTTAAGAAATTACTCCGACTCTTTTCCGAGTTCATTGTTCAGATCATGCAGGATATAACCAGCTATTTTTTATGTTCCGACTCTAACTTGATCAATACATTTTATCCGCCATGTGTTTCGCTCTCCTTCGGTCGGCTACGATTATATGTGCCGAAATGTGTAGAAATATGTAAAGGAGTGATCTATTTTCAACATACTTAATATGTCCCCTATCGAAATTGGGAGGCCAGTTATCTAGAGGGCCCAAAAGGGGTACAACGTGGTATTTTATGGGGGAAACTGCTGGTATTATTTATAAAGTTGCCACAGTAACGGTGTCGGGGTCGGGAATGGGATCAGTGATTGTGTCCCAGAAAAAATATATCTGCTGAAAAACTCCAACAACCCTTTATATATGTACAAGCAGATCCGACTTATATGTAGGCATGTTCGTGGTTCTGGGATCGTCGGAGTCAGGAACAGATCCGACTTATTTGTAGGCATCTCCGTAGTTCTGGGATCGTCGGAATCGGGGATCGTCGTAGTCAGTGGAATTGAGGTAGAGATTATGTTCGTGGTCGCGTCACAAGATTTATTTGTAGTTTTTCTGGTGTTTTTTGTTTTTTGTTTGTAACGGGGGGGGGGGCTGATCTGAGCTGAGGGACATCTGGGTGTGCCATTCCGGTCGTAACATAACCGTGTGATGAAATATAAGTATAACGCAATGGAAATATATTACTGAGTCAGTGCTTGCCTCCGCCCATGCTTATGATATGTTATAATTGTATATATATATATAGACCATCATATTTAGACATCGGAGTCAGAAGTGGGGAGTTGACACCGGGAAGGGCACTATTTATAACAATTTATCAATTTTTTTTTTAAATTCATGTGGGAATATCTAGATGGCTCAATTCAAAGGAATTTTGCCGGAAATCTATTTACGAAGTTTGCGAAGTTGCAAGATTTATATTTTTAAAGTCGATGATTGTGATCGGTAGGGGCACAACAATGGATAAATATCGAAATTCCATGGTTGTGTGGCCACCGGGAATCATGGATGATGTTCGGCACCGTGTAGTTTTGCTGTAAATTTGTAAGAAACACTCTTTGAAAGAACTCAAACATGCAAACTGCCATGTCAATTTCATTTAGGTCTGATAACCCATAACTGACATAAGTGAGATGCTTGGACAAATGGGCCGACATAAACAAAGCCAATCCAGCCTCTCCATTTTTCTTCCAAAAGAGAGGGTATTATTACTAGTACATTTGATAATCAATACGTACCTGCTCTGCAAGCAGCAATGTTAATAATCCACCAGGGAATGACTTTCTGCAATATCACGATGGCAACGTCTCCACGTTTTAACCCACAAGGCCCAGTCAGAATGTTGGCTACCCTGCAGAAACAAAACCAAATTAATTTTAATTTGTGTTAAAAGTCACAACAACTTTTGTTTTGTATCCTACATGCTGATAACCTTCCTCTTTACTAAACTGATCAATGCAGAAACTAAGCCAAACAAAACAGAGAGTAATCATAAGTTTAAATTAATGCTACATCTATGCTCAAACTGAAATCCAAAATCTGGCATTGCACATATCTATTTTACAACCAATTAGTCCAGGAACATAATGGCAATTAACTAAGGAAAATAATACCACTGAAGAAATTTTGTCAGCATATGTAGGCGAATATGTTTAGAACAATATATTAAGAGTCCACTAGAGTCAGAGGTGAGCATTTTCTGCTGTAGCAATTTCCCCGAGGATACATATTTCAGTGAAATAAAAATATATGAATATTGGTCGGGGAGTGTTAACATGGTCATTGTTTATCAATTTATATAATAATTATTTTGGGGACAAAAAGGAACAGCAATATGTTTTCCCGAAAAGAGCCAATATTGTGAACAATTCTCCAAATTTCAATGAAAAAAACAAATTTGAAGACATTTGACCATTCGGTCTTTCCTGTTGTGTATGGGTATATTAGGCATTCATGATGTTGCAAACCATTTTGAACTTGAACACCTGTCACGGATTGAAATATCGGCCCTAACCGACTAAATAGCAAGATGTGTCAAACATATTTTCAGCATTTCCATGGTCTTGCCAGCCTGACATTATAATTGTTGAATTAGCAAAGTACGAGTAATGTAGTTAACTGCATGTAGTCTGACGATAGTTTAATATTGCTCTTGAAAAAATAATTGGCAATGCCGAATCTAAATTGAACTGCCAGTTGACAGTTGTTTCACTAGAGTGACGAGAGGTGACACACCTTCATACAAAATTGCGAGCACACAACAGACGGGTGCCTATTTATGTCCAGGAACGGCGGGGCAATTGCTATCCGACTAGTTTCGTGAAATATTTGAACAGTTTAGAACTCTACAGTCATGTTACTTATACTGCAGTTTGAATGCAAGACATGCTGGTAAACTCAAACAGACAACGAGTGGGTGAAAATACTTTACCCAATGGTTATGCATTTTGTCTCTTGGCAAAATATACATAAGCAGTATATATATGTGCCTTACCCCATCCATATACATTTGAACATATACTTTTGCAGCCGAAGTTTATGACATTTAAATGTGATTTTTTGAACGGATTGAGTGTTTGTCACATAAACCCATACTCTCATTCCAAAAAATCCCTAATTCGTTTCAGGCAGACAATAAATGAATGCTGTTATGTGTCTGCGCTAGCTGGTGGAAGACACACGAGTCTTTAAAAAAAATCCACAGAAACGATTTAGGGAGGCCGTATGCAATACTCTTTCATGGATTGGTTCCGCTTGTTGTGAATGATGTGTTTTCAGCTGCATGGCCACATTACGATGATGTTCAGGGATGATCATTGACATCACTATATGGGCCGAATACATGCCCATATTCTAATGCCAGAAGTACCCTATTTTGCCCAATTTCTAATCTGAAGTTTCACAATTTACCAAGGGGATTGATATTAGTATAATGATCCTTTAAATGTAGACAATTTGAAGTGATTGGTTGATGTGTTAGTTCTAACAAATTGCTTTTTCATACTTTACTGAAGGTTGTTGTTGTTATAACCATGGCAACTTATATATCATGCTAGCATCTCGCTCTATCGAGCTGGTTTATGCCGCAGAAAACTATATATTATATAAGGGGTTCGTTCACCTACTTGAAATTTCCCACCTCGACAGCCATTGGTTGCGATTTTAACAAAAGGTAGAGGCCCAGGCCCCCCTTTTCAATTAGGGTAGGATAATCCATGTTATTCCTTTCATACATTGAAGGCACCACAAACTATTTCACTGAAAAGTAAATCAACAGTACCAGGAAACAACTAGCACCGATAAGAAACTGACAAATTTGCATTAATTATTCATGGAACTAAATTATCTCGTCTGCTTCTGTAACAGTTGTGGGTGTGAGAACTAGCATGAAAGAAAAACATCAACTTGTGATTCTGGGCAATTGGTTGTGCAACATTAAAGTCCAGTTATCCACAAAGCAGATATTGTGTCTGCTAATGCGAACGAAGTTCCACATCACGTTAAAGTATCCGCCTGTATCTACCTGACTTTCAAAACCAGAATACATTATACTTCCCATCAAGGCTCATGCCAACTGTATCTTCTGTGTTGTGTTGTGTGGTGGCTAAAATGCACATCAAATTTCTGTTGTATTCACCACTATCATTGGTTACCGGGAGTTAATGTGGTAGTAAAGGGTCTATCAAATTATCACGTGAATGTCGGAACTGTCCAGACTAGTATCCGACCCAAAGTTGACTCACATTTAACACATGATGATATTAAAAATAATAAAGTGTTGAACATGTATAAGACATCTACCATATTGTGTGACCTTTTCATGTGCACACGAGCGGTTGGTTGTTTTATGTTTGGAGTGGAGTGGAGTGGTGTCTTTATAATCTCATGTCATTGTGCCTTTTCTCCATGGCTAATTCTGAATCTTAACTGTCGATTTGTACAACAATTCAGACAATCGCCCACTATAATAACAACAATATAACGTTTTGATTATGTTGCCAAAACGAACAATACATACTTCTCCTGGTTTCCAATTCCTGTCATGTGAAGGACATACATATATTTCAAAATAAATTTGCCCAGTAAGTTTCTTATAGTAAATTTGCCCAGTAAGTTGCAACCTGTTCAATGTAGCACACATGGCAAAGACTAGCAGCTGCTACCAATACAAATCACTCAACCTTGCAAATTAATCAATCAATTGGCTTTTTGCCACTTTTGAAAACTATAATTTTATTGTAAATTATAAGGATTTGAAAGCCTATCATGTTTGTTTTTTGTTTGATATTTGAGATTTTTGAGTTACAATGGATATACAAAAGATAACTTATATTTCTAAATTTATGGTGGGCAGATTGGTTGCCATCTAAAATTAGTTCAGTTGAATCAACAAGTTCACAAGCTCGCAAGGAGCATATGGATGGATAAATTTGAATGAGATGTGAATTTTGATTTAGGTTATACGTGGGTTTTATGAGTTCATAGCAATAAAACCTCCAAATTGTCAATTTTAGATCTGAACTGGATACCTATGGATTGTGTGGATATCTATTGACCCATGTGATATATGTTTAGTTGATGATTAAACCACGAAATCACACTATGAAAAGATGTCACAGAAGAGTAACACAGTTTCCACGTGAACAAGTATCTTATATTCGGTACTATTCTGAAATTGTCGGTTTTAGTAAATATTTGGCAATTTTGTAGTTGCTCACTTTTGGAGTTTTGGGGAGAATGTGCACCAAGATGGGCAATCCCATCCTAGAATGTTAGAGGCAATATTAGAAAGACGTATGTATGTGGCTACCATGTATGTACATGTCAAAGTAAGTTTCAATTAGGGGTCAAATTATCATGAAATACGACTGAACCCCAAAATTGGGTTCTGGTCCCTAAAATTGGACTTCTGTCCTTTGTACACAAACAATGAGTGGGGCAAATGTATTTCTCATTAAGAAGTCCCCCCGAATATCACTACTAAACAGAAACTGATCCCATATTCCACATAGAGCCTAAACCCGAGACGACTAATACTAACTCTACGGCAATATTCATAAGTTTTGTAGCAGGGTTACCTTTTTGGAGATCGTGTGTACAAATATTGGATCAAGTATGTTAGGTATCATATTGATGTGTGCCGTCAAGATCAGAGTTTTTTTTAAATCTAAACAAATGCTAAAAAGACGTTTACTGAATGTAACGCAAGTCTTTGAAGACAGGGGAGTATTTAAAAATACAGTGAGAAAATTAACATTTTAAACGATATTTTTTCATCTCATATACAACTGGGACCCTTGTTCTGCTTGAAATTACATTTTTTTTTATATAACAACATATATATTCTTAACATCATGAAATACTAGATATGTGAACTATGTAACAATTAAGCTTATATTCTATCAGTCTTAATTTTAGAGGAATCGCGTGGACACCAAAAATGGTGCTTAACTCAAAATACTCATCTCTGATGTTCGGGGACTTTTTAGTGTAATGACTGTGATGTTATGTTGCATCATCATACTAAAAACTCTTCATCGCTATTTAGTTCCTTACTTTGACTCTTTTTGGCCTAATGTTCCTGGACTAAATTGGGCTTAAATTTCATTGTTTAAACTGTGATATAATTGTCCCAAGCCTGCTCACATATTCAATATGTTTTATTTGAACATGTTAGCACACAGGCAATGATATGCTGTTGCACATAACATAACATTGTAGTATCCAAAGCAAACAAAAACTGGTCTTCCAGCCGGTGTATAGCCCAACATAGATGTTGTCGTTTATTACAGACCAAAGTAGCATATTTCCTAGATATTGGCTGCGGACACACGTACCACAGTAGCGATGGCATAGTAGGTGTGACAATTTATTATGGTGGAGTTTGGTGACAATTGGTCCGTCATAATTATGTGCCATAGCTATCCATGTCGCCCGCTGATTTTCCGCACAATGAGTCGACTAAATTGTATTCACGACGATATATATAATTGCACGAAAGATCGTCCAGAATTGTGTTTGACCGTGGCCTGGTGGTAATTCCTCATTGACTCACACAGCATTATTGTGGTACGTTTTTATATGATCTCAATGCATGCATGTTTATCTACTTATATTAATTTCATTAGTAAGAACAATCATGGCTGTTGAGATGGGTTATTCATTAAGTTATCAAGTGGACTTGTGTCTTACCGTGCAAAATATAACACTGCGTGTTGAGTAAAGATCAACAGCGACAAGACATTCAGGTAGACACGCCCTTGAGATATCGACCGTCGCTGGTAGAGCTTGGTAGACTCATTGTGCGAATGTGCAGAGGGCGACATGGCTTGCTATGGCATATTAATTATGACAACCAATTGTCACTAAACTCCACCATAATAAATTGTCACACCTACTATGCCATCGCTACTGTGGTACGTATGTCCGCAGCCATTAGTACATGAATCATGGCAGTGATACACAAACTTGCACATATGCCATTAAATGTTTTAAGACATCAAGGAAGGACTATAATGGAGTTGCTAACTAGTCCTCTTGTCTGGACTGATCAGATATATTGAATCGAACGAAACCAAAATTTATACACAAACTTAAAACTCTACTTAGACTATATCCTTAGAATTAAAGAAGTTATAGTGGTCTACATACTTTCTTGAGTAGGACGATAGCTGTTGAAACGTCAGCTTCTCTTCATTTCCAGTCTCATCCACCCACCACAGAGCAGGATTCGTGGAATCTCTCAAACCATTCTAAAATAAACTATAAATATATACACTGAAGTATTCACACTGCCAATACGGCAGTCCTATTCGCCATCGGATGACAAATAACGATTCTGCCGATATGCGCTATTTGCCATCCGATGGTATTTTAAAGAAAACAATTCATAGCATCCCAATATGCCCATATAATGATGATTCCTGCCAGCCTTCCTGAAAATTAGACCCAGTTGACCGTCGGTTGACCACCTTCAGATATCCTGGACGATGGTCAATAAGAAATCACTCGATTATGAACGAAATCTTGGATAATTAGAATACTTAGTGGCAAAAGATATCGTTATATGCCCATATAATGATGATTCCTACCCGCCTTCCTGGAAATTTGGACCACCTTCAGATATCCTGGTGGGATGGTCAATAAGAAGTCGCTCAAATTTGACCGACATCTCGTATAATTAGAGTATTTAGTGCTGTCGCTATATGCCCATATAATCATGATTCATATCCGCCTTCCTGAAAATTTGGCCCAGTTGACCCTCGGCTGACCATCTTTAGATATTTTTGGGTGGTATTCAATAATAAATCACTCGATTTTGACCGAAATCTCGTATAATTTGAGTACTTAGTGGCACAAGCTGTCATTTATGCCATATACTGATGATGACTAACCCGCCTTCCTGAAAATTAGGCCCAGTTTATCATCGGTGGAACACCTTCATATATCATGTGGGTGGTTAATAAGAAAACTGCTCAATTTAAAAAGAAATCTCGTATAATTAAGAGCCAATATTCTACAACCCAAAAATTATAATAAATGGTAAAATGTTCATCAACAAAAGCTTGATTAGAAAAGATGTTTATTTTGTGAATGATCTTGTTGATGCCACCTCCACCTTTCTGGATTATAACACATTTTGTCAAAACTATGACATCAAAATTCCTTTCACCACCTACCAGGGTCTTTTAGCAGCTTTACCTAAAACATGGAAAACATGTATAAAGGAAAATCAATTAAGACTCTGCACTGTGACATCAAAAAATGTTGAGAAATTGAAAATTTGCGAGAAAGCATGCAAAACCTTTTACCCCAGTTTTTTGAGTCATGTCATCCTGAAATGTCCCCAAAAAAATGGCAGGAAAGACTTGGGCAAACTTTCATGCCCACTGAATGGAAATCAATTTATAAAATGGCAAGTAGGATTACAAATGACACCAGTCTATTGTCTTTTCAATTCAAAATAAATCATGATATTTTATATACTAACTCCAAACTTATGAAATGTAAAATATCAGAAACAGAAATGTGCTCTTTTTGTCACACAGGAAAAGAAACATGCCTACATCTATTTTATGAATGTCATGTAACAAAATCTGTATTACTAGAATTTCAGCAGACTATTAAAGATAAATGTAACCTGCAATTTGAAGTGTCACAAAATAACATTATATTTGGTGTACCTGATGGAAATCCAAATGAAGGAATAATAGAAATTGCCATACTTCTATTTAAGAGATATATCTACTCTTGTAAGATAAAAGCTACTAACCCTAATTCACATGGTTTTATAGAATGGTTAAAAACTTATAAGACAATTGAAATTGTGCCATTAAAGGGCTATTCTACAAAAAAAGATATCTTTTTTCAAGAGAGATGGAATATAATTAATGAATTATTTTTAACATAAACATAAGAGACGAAAAACCCACAAAAGTATCAACGGTGCAGAGTCTAAATTGATCAATATCTTATACCATTTAATATATACTCAATCATATAAAATTAATTGAACATGTTTATTTCAGCCTAGGACAAAACACTTTATATTTTATCCCACTCATATCAATATCTTTAAAATATTTTAATTCTTTTTGTTTTTTTTTGTTTTAACCAAGTGCATGTATTGTGTCCTTGATTCCTCACATGTCTGTCTGTATTTATTTGTTTAGACCCGAATAAAAAATATTTAAAAAAAAGAGAAAAAAAGAGTACTTAGTGGCACAAGCTGTCGTTATATGCCCATATAATTATCTGAAAATTAGGCCCAGCTGACCTCTGGTTGTCCACTTTCAGATATTCTGGGGGATGGTCAATAAGAAAATACTCGAATTTAAAGGAAATATCGTATAATTAGAGTACTTAGTGGCACAAGCTGTCGCTATATTCCCATATAATGATGATTCCTTCCTGAAAAGTAGGCCCATGCAGTAAACGATCTGATAATCCATGACTGAGACATCTGCAGATAAGCAAAAAAGATCACTCAAAATCAGAAAAATGAAAGTAACACTTTTTAAAAATTGCATCTGGTAGCAAACCTGCATACCACATTTCATTGAAATCGGATAATTCATGGCTCAGATATCAGTACAAACCAACAAAAATTAAGGTGTGTGAAGTTGGTTTGACATTGGACGTTGGACGTTGGACGTTCAACAAAAACGATATAAAATCCGGATATTTCCAGATGAAAATTAGTGTGAAGTTGGTTTGACATTGGACGTTGGACGTTCAACAAAAACGATATAAAATCCGCATATTTGCAGATGAAAATTACTGTGAAGTTGGTTTGACATTGGACGTTCAACAACAACGATCTTAAAACCGCTTATTTGCAGCTGAATCGAATCGCACATATATAGGCACAGGTAGAACCGCTTTGTTTCGGTCCAAGCGGTATTGCGTGGGAATAATCTATGCTCCATAGGATTTCCCTACCGAAATTTCAAGGTTATTGATCCACTGGTTTTGCCTCTACCCTCTGCACTCACGGCGAACTTTAGACAGAATTGTCTAAGTCGAACGTCCATTTGTTTACCTTTCGAAAGACATTCAAACAGACATTCAAATATATGCTTCTGGCCCAATTATAGGGCCCGTTTCGGGTGCCATGGGCGTACCCGGATGTGTAACGAATGAAAATCATCGGCATATCATAATGCTTGCAGTTTGTGAGATAATGGGGGTGATCAAATATTTGGGAATATCGCTGTGAAGTTGGACGGACGTTGGACGTTCGTGGACATTCGCGACACGGTCTGTTTTCAATGAAATACCATAGACTCGCATTTGTTGATATTACTAACAGCTGCCTTGTGCCCACACAACTCTTATTTAAAAAAATCACCCTCCTTGCAAACATATTTCCATGCAAATAATCAAATTGTTGAATGTCCACGAACGTCCAACGTCCGTCTAACTTCACAGCACAATTTCCAAAAAAAAAAAAAAACGCAGTTTCCAGTTTGCACCAGGAGACTTCTCTTGACCTAATTCGCGCTCTCAAACAGACAAATTAAAAAAAAAAATTAAGACA
The DNA here is from genome assembly GCA_032622095.1 of Siphonodentalium dalli. NCBI lineage: Eukaryota > Metazoa > Mollusca > Scaphopoda > Gadilida > Siphonodentaliidae > Siphonodentalium > Siphonodentalium dalli. Next base: position 197,113,414 of record CP136065.1, on the reverse strand, counting down.
ATTTTCCGAATGTTTTTTACTTTGAAAAACATTGGACGTTGGACGTTCAACACTGTGGATCTAAAATGGGGTTACCGGCAGGTGACTCGAATCGCACATATATAGGCACAGGTAGAACCGCTTTGTTTCGGTCCAAGCGGTATTGCGTGGGAATAAGCTATGCTCCATAGGATTTCCCTACTGAAATTTCAAGGTTATTGATCCACTGGTTTTGCCTCTACCCTCTGCACTCACGGCGAACTTTAGACAGAATTTTCTAAGTCGAACGTCTATTTGTTTACCTTTCGAAAGACATTCAAACAGACATTCAAATATATGCTTCTGGCCCAATTATAGGGCCCGTTTCGGGTGCCATGGGCGTACCCGGATGTGTAACGAATGAAAATCATCGGCATATCATAATGCTTGCAGTTTGTGAGATAATGGGGGTGATCAAATATTTGGGAATATCGCTGTGACGTTGGACGGACGTTGGACGTTCGTGGACATTCGCGACACGGTCTGTTTTCAATGAAATACCATAGACTCGCATTTGTTGATATGACTAACAGCTGCCTTGTGCCCACACAACTCTTATTTAAAAAAATCACCCTCCTTGCAAACATATTTCCATGCAAATAATCAAATTGTTGAATGTCCACGAACGTCCAACGTCCGTCTAACTTCACAGCACAATTTCCACAAAAAAAAAAAACGCAGTTTCCAGTTTGCACAAGGAGACTTCTCTAGACCTAATTCGCGCTCTCCAGTTCACAAATTTTAAACTTTTATTTTTTTTACATAATTTTCCGAATGTTCCTTTCCCCTTTGAAAAACATTCAAACTGAAATTCAAATGTGTACACAGGTAGAACCGCTCTGTTTCGGTCCAAGCGGTATTGCGTGGGAATAATCTATGCTCCATAGGATTTCCCTACTGAAATTTCAAGGTTATTGATCCACTGGTTTTGCCTCTACCCTCTGCACTCACGGCGAACTTTAGACAGAATTTTCTAAGTCGAACGTCCATTTGTTTACCTTTCGAAAGACATTCAAACAGACATTCAAATATATGTTTCTGGCCCAATTATAGGGCCCGTTTCGGGTGCCATGGGCGTACCCGGATGTGTAACGAATGAAAATCATCGGCATATCATAATGCTTGCAGTTTGTGAGATAATGGGGGTGATCAAATATTTGGGAATATCGCTGTGAAGTTGGACGGACGTTGGACGTTCGTGGACATTCGCGACACGGTCTGTTTTCAATGAAATACCATAGACTCGCATTTGTTGATATGACTAACAGCTGCCTTGTGCCCACACAACTCTTATTTAAAAAAATCACCCTCCTTGCAAACATATTTCCATGCAAATAATCAAATTGTTGAATGTCCACGAACGTCCAACGTCCGTCTAACTTCACAGCACAATTTCCACAAAAAAAAAAAACGCAGTTTCCAGTTTGCACAAGGAGACTTCTCTAGACCTAATTCGCGCTCTCCAGTTCACAAATTTTAAACTTTTATTTTTTTACATAATTTTCCGAATGTTCCTTTCCCCTTTGAAAAACATTCAAACTGAAATTCAAATGTGTACACAGGTAGAACCGCTCTGTTTCGGTCCAAGCGGTATTGCGTGGGAATAATCTATGCTCCATAGGATTTCACAACCGAAATTTCAAGGTTATTGATCCACTGGTTTTGCCTCTACCCTCTGCACTCACGGCGAACTTTAGACATATTGTTCTAAGTTCCGAACGAGATTCAAACATGTGGTTCGAAGTATCTTATAGGGTTCTTATTCGATATATTTGAATGTTTGTATAAATACTTTTTGTAATATATCTTTTATAAAATTATTGCGTTTAATCAGAGACGTGGAGACATGGTTTGGGGGGGGGGGGGTGGGTGGTACCTGCCAAAACATTAGTTGGAAATTTCACACCAACAAAAGGTCGAAAATGTTCTTGAAGTTTGATTTTCGAACAATTTATTGTTTTTGGACCAATATATTTGCATATTTTCCTACCTTTGTTCAAAATTTTGGACTGAGATGGTCATCAGTTGGAAATATTCCAACATTATGGGAGTGACAGGTTGGAAATTCCTAACACTAGGAAAGCTTGTGTCCTGGTCCCTCCCCTGTGGCCAGTCACTGAAACCAGCTTGTTAATTTAAGAAAACAATATTGTCATACATTTGGTTAACATTGTCATTGGAATTGTCATCAGTTGGAAATTTTCCAACCTAAGCTGACCTAAGTGGGTGTGTCAGGTTTGAAATATCCAACTCTATAGGAAGGCTTAAGGCTAGTCTAGATGCTAGGATTTGCAATATTCTTGTTCAGATTTCAACAAATTTCCATGGCCGGCCCGGTGTGTCATTGTCCCTCCCCCGTGGCCAATACAAAACTGCTATTTAGTTTTAAAAAATAATTAACAATTTTACTACATTTGGTCCAACTTGTGGAGTGAAATGGTTGGAAAATTTCCACTTTAGCCTACACAAACATGACACTAAATCAACCAAATTAAGTAGGGGACATAATTAAATAACTAAATAAACACTACATCAATAAAATAAAGTCGATTTAATCCCTTCTAATTAATGTGCCATGTGCATTTGTCTGGAGTTAGACCACTAGATGTTAGGATTTATACAATTTTTATAGGTTAAAATATCTGAATGTTCTCATACCGGGAATATATAGAACCGTGGTTTATTAATATATAGGATACTGGGCCTGATCACTGAGGTGCAAGGGGGTGGGGTGACGGTGATCTGTATATATGTTCAACTTGTTTTGGTAGTCGTGTTGCTTTGCCATTACTAATTATTTATTTTTCAGTGTAATAACATATATGAGAGAGGGTACCATTAAGTGAATCAACATTTGTCCTCCAATCCCATTGTCTGTATAAACAAATGTATGTGTTATATATCATGTTTATCTAGATTTGACAAATAAATATGATTAAACTAAACTTTTGTACATTTCCAGCAATTGGAAATTTCATGCCTGACACAACAGTAGTTGGACATTAATTTGACACCATATTTAGGTTGGAATGTTCTCATTGTTTGATTTTTCAACCAGTAAAATGTGTAATTTTCCAATCTTAGGGTGTGTCAGGTTTGATATTTCCAAGGGGGTGCAAATGGAATTCTGCGAACCTGTGAGTTTGATTCAAGGGGGGGGGGGGGGGGGGTGCAGTTGACCAGTTGATGGCGCACTCCCATGGGAAACGTCTAGCCACGTGGGTATAATTAATCAATAAATTGATTGACATTTCCACTATAATGACTATATATAGTCTTTAGATCCTAGAATAAGCTTTACATTTGTGTTTGTGCGATTGGGAGACGCAGTTCACATGCACGTTCACAAGACCACAACATTAGCCTCATGGGCAAAGCTTTATTTTCCAACTAATGTACAGCACATTTTGTCAAAGAATGCCTGTGTTTCTGCACTATACACAGATTATTGTGCAGAACGACTGCATTAAACGAAACAAAACATTTTTAATATGAAATTGCTTTAAGACTAGATAGTACATACGTGTATCTGATAATCCATCGATATCCTCATATAATCCTACTATTTCTTGAATAAGAAGGAACATATAATAATGAACAAAGATAAGACATATCCATGCAGGATCACGTGAATTCGGTCAATGGTGACGTATCCGCCGAATTTGAAATCGATATGCGTTCGGGCGGTATTTTATGGATGGAATTATGAAATGAACATGATGAAAGTGACAATGAAATTGACAATGATTGCTTCAATAATATTATTATTTGGAGTGGATCAATAACCTTGAAATTTCGGTAGTGAAATCCTATGGAGCATAGATTATTCCCACGAAATACCGCTTGGACCGAGACAAAGCGGTTCTATCTGTGTACACATTTGAATTTCAGTTTGAATGTTTTTCAAAGGGGAAAGGAACATTCGGAAAATTATGTAAAAAAAAAAAAGTTAAAAATTTGTGAACTGGAGAGCGCGAATTAGGTCTAGAGAAGTCTCCTTGTGCAAACTGGAAACTGCGTTTTTTTGTTTTTTTTTGGAAATTGTGCTGTGAAGTTAGACGGACGTTGGACGTTCGTGGACATTCAACAATTTGATTATTTGCATGGAAATATGTTTGCAAGGAGGGTGATTTTTTTAAACGAGAGTTGTGTGGGCACAAGGCAGCTGTTAGTCATATCAACAAATGCGAGTCTATGGTATTTCATTGAAAACAGACCGTGTCGCGAATGTCCACGAACGTCCAACGTCCGTCCAACTTCACAGCGATATTCCCAAATATTTTATCACCCCCATTATCTCACAAACTGCAAGCATTGTGATATGCCGATGATTTTCATTCGTTACACATCCGGGTACGCCCATGGCACCCGAAACGGGCCCTATAATTGGGCCAGAAACATATATTTGAATGTCTGTTTGAATGTCTTTCGAAAGGTAAACAAATGGACGTTCGACTTAGAAAATTCTGTCTAAAGTTCGCCGTGAGTGCAGAGGGTAGAGGCAAAACCAGTGGATCAATAACCTTGAAATTTCAGTAGGGAAATCCTATGGAGCATAGATTATTCCCACGCAATACCGCTTGGACCGAAACAGAGCGGTTCTACCTGTGTACACATTTGAATTTCAGTTTGAATGTTTTTCAAAGGGGAAAGGAACATTCGGAAAATTATGTAAAAAAATAAAAGTTTAAAATTTGTGAACTGGAGAGCGCGAATTAGGTCTAGAGAAGTCTCCTTGTGCAAACTGGAAACTGCGTTTTTTTTTTTTTTGGAAATTGTGCTGTGAAGTTAGACGGACGTTGGACGTTCGTGGACATTCAACAATTTGATTATTTGCATGGAAATATGTTTGCAAGGAGGGTGATTTTTTTAAATAAGAGTTGTGTGGGCACAAGGCAGCTGTTAGTAATATCAACAAATGCGAGTCTATGGTATTTCATTGAAAACAGACCGTGTCGCGAATGTCCACGAACGTCCAACGTCCGTCCAACTTCACAGCGATATTCCCAAATATTTTATCACCCCCATTATCTCACAAACTGCAAGCATTATGATATGCCGATGATTTTCATTCGTTACACATCCGGGTACGCCCATGGCACCCGAAACGGGCCCTATAATTGGGCCAGAAACATATATTTGAATGTCTGTTTGAATGTCTTTCGAAAGGTAAACAAATGGACGTTCGACTTAGAAAATTCTGTCTAAAGTTCGCCGTGAGTGCAGAGGGTAGAGGCAAAACCAGTGGATCAATAACCTTGAAATTTCAGTAGGGAAATCCTATGGAGCATAGATTATTCCCACGCAATACCGCTTGGACCGAAACAGAGCGGTTCTACCTGTGTACACATTTGAATTTCAGTTTGAATGTTTTTCAAAGGGGAAAGGAACATTCGGAAAATTATGTAAAAAAAATAAAAGTTTAAAATTTGTGAACTGGAGAGCGCGAATTAGGTCTAGAGAAGTCTCCTTGTGCAAACTGGAAACTGCGTTTTTTTTTTTTGTGGAAATTGTGCTGTGAAGTTAGACGGACGTTGGACGTTCGTGGACATTCAACAATTTGATTATTTGCATGGAAATATGTTTGCAAGGAGGGTGATTTTTTTAAATAAGAGTTGTGTGGGCACAAGGCAGCTGTTAGTCATATCAACAAATGCGAGTCTATGGTATTTCATTGAAAACAGACCGTGTCGCGAATGTCCACGAACGTCCAACGTCCGTCCAACGTCACAGCGATATTCCCAAATATTTGATCACCCCCATTATCTCACAAACTGCAAGCATTATGATATGCCGATGATTTTCATTCGTTACACATCCGGGTACGCCCATGGCACCCGAAACGGGCCCTATAATTGGGCCAGAAGCATATATTTGAATGTCTGTTTGAATGTCTTTCGAAAGGTAAACAAATAGACGTTCGACTTAGAAAATTCTGTCTAAAGTTCGCCGTGAGTGCAGAGGGTAGAGGCAAAACCAGTGGATCAATAACCTTGAAATTTCAGTAGGGAAATCCTATGGAGCATAGCTTATTCCCACGCAATACCGCTTGGACCGAAACAAAGCGGTTCTACCTGTGCCTATATATGTGCGATTCGAGTCACCTGCCGGTAACCCCATTTTAGATCCACAGTGTTGAACGTCCAACGTCCAATGTTTTTCAAAGTAAAAAACATTCGGAAAATTGTCTTAATTTTTTTTTTTAATTTGTCTGTTTGAGAGCGCGAATTAGGTCAAGAGAAGTCTCCTGGTGCAAACTGGAAACTGCGTTTTTTTTTTTTTTGGAAATTGTGCTGTGAAGTTAGACGGACGTTGGACGTTCGTGGACATTCAACAATTTGATTATTTGCATGGAAATATGTTTGCAAGGAGGGTGATTTTTTTAAATAAGAGTTGTGTGGGCACAAGGCAGCTGTTAGTAATATCAACAAATGCGAGTCTATGGTATTTCATTGAAAACAGACCGTGTCGCGAATGTCCACGAACGTCCAACGTCCGTCCAACTTCACAGCGATATTCCCAAATATTTGATCACCCCCATTATCTCACAAACTGCAAGCATTATGATATGCCGATGATTTTCATTCGTTACACATCCGGGTACGCCCATGGCACCCGAAACGGGCCCTATAATTGGGCCAGAAGCATATATTTGAATGTCTGTTTGAATGTCTTTCGAAAGGTAAACAAATAGACGTTCGACTTAGAAAATTCTGTCTAAAGTTCGCCGTGAGTGCAGAGGGTAGAGGCAAAACCAGTGGATCAATAACCTTGAAATTTCAGTAGGGAAATCCTATGGAGCATAGCTTATTCCCACGCAATACCGCTTGGACCGAAACAAAGCGGTTCTACCTGTGCCTATATATGTGCGATTCGAGTCACCTGCCGGTAACCCCATTTTAGATCCACAGTGTTGAACGTCCAACGTCCAATGTTTTTCAAAGTAAAAAACATTCGGAAAATTGTCTTAATTTTTTTTTTTAATTTGTCTGTTTGAGAGCGCGAATTAGGTCAAGAGAAGTCTCCTGGTGCAAACTGGAAACTGCGTTTTTTTTTTTTTTTGGAAATTGTGCTGTGAAGTTAGACGGACGTTGGACGTTCGTGGACATTCAACAATTTGATTATTTGCATGGAAATATGTTTGCAAGGAGGGTGATTTTTTTAAATAAGAGTTGTGTGGGCACAAGGCAGCTGTTAGTAATATCAACAAATGCGAGTCTATGGTATTTCATTGAAAACAGACCGTGTCGCGAATGTCCACGAACGTCCAACGTCCGTCCAACTTCACAGCGATATTCCCAAATATTTGATCACCCCCATTATCTCACAAACTGCAAGCATTATGATATGCCGATGATTTTCATTCGTTACACACCCGGGTACGCCCATGGCACCCGAAACGGGCCCTATAATTGGGCCAGAAGCATATATTTGAATGTCTGTTTGAATGTCTTTCGAAAGGTAAACAAATAGACGTTCGACTTAGAAAATTCTGTCTAAAGTTCGCCGTGAATGCAGAGGGTAGATGCAAAACCAGTGGATCAATAACCTTGAAATTTCGGTAGGGAAATCCTATGGAGCATAGATTATTCCCACGCAATACCGCTTGGACCGAAACAAAGCGGTTCTACCTGTGCCTATATATGTGCGATTCGAGTCACCTGCCGGTAACCCCATTTTAGATCCACAGTGTTGAACGTCCAACGTCCAATGTTTTTCAAAGTAAAAAACATTCGGAAAATTGTCTTAATTTTTTTTTTTAATTTGTCTGTTTGAGAGCGCGAATTAGGTCAAGAGAAGTCTCCTGGTGCAAACTGGAAACTGCGTTTTTTTTTTTTTTTGGAAATTGTGCTGTGAAGTTAGACGGACGTTGGACGTTCGTGGACATTCAACAATTTGATTATTTGCATGGAAATATGTTTGCAAGGAGGGTGATTTTTTTAAATAAGAGTTGTGTGGGCACAAGGCAGCTGTTAGTAATATCAACAAATGCGAGTCTATGGTATTTCATTGAAAACAGACCGTGTCGCGAATGTCCACGAACGTCCAACGTCCGTCCAACTTCACAGCGATATTCCCAAATATTTGATCACCCCCATTATCTCACAAACTGCAAGCATTATGATATGCCGATGATTTTCATTCGTTACACATCCGGGTACGCCCATGGCACCCGAAACGGGCCCTATAATTGGGCCAGAAGCATATATTTGAATGTCTGTTTGAATGTCTTTCGAAAGGTAAACAAATGGACGTTCGACTTAGAAAATTCTGTCTAAAGTTCGCCGTGAGTGCAGAGGGTAGAGGCAAAACCAGTGGATCAATAACCTTGAAATTTCGGTAGGGAAATCCTATGGAGCATAGATTATTCCCACGCAATACCGCTTGGACCGAAACAAAGCGGTTCTACCTGTGCCTATATATGTGCGATTCGATTCAGCTGCAAATAAGCGGTTTTAAGATCGTTGTTGTTGAACGTCCAATGTCAAACCAACTTCACAGTAATTTTCATCTGCAAATATGCGGATTTTATATCGTTTTTGTTGAACGTCCAACGTCCAACGTCCAATGTCAAACCAACTTCACACTAATTTTCATCTGGAAATATCCGGATTTTATATCGTTTTTGTTGAACGTCCAACGTCCAATGTCAAACCAACTTCACACACCTCAAAAATTAACATCCTGAAATAAAGAAGGTTAAAGCAGCGTTCCGACGAATCTGTTGCGTCTCTTGTGTTGGTCCGTATGTTGCGATGAGACGATCTGTTGTCTGCGTTAAACCATTCACTTTCATATGAATGCGCACGTTTCATTACATGTATTGCTATGATGCTGTGCTTCAGAAAAGTAATTGCAGCTAATGAGTTCGATATTGGAATAATTCAATATTTCAAATAAATATACACTATCTGCAATAAATGAATGCTACGACAATGTTCAATCTGTGAAATTCCAATAACCTAAAACGCAACCGATTTACGTATGCGTAAGTCGTATCCGTTTTCGTCGACTACCAACATATGGTTTTCTATTGACCAGGGGCCTGTTTCATGAAGCAAGGTCATAAGATTATCTTAAGGTGGACTTAATCAAAGGTGGATCTTATGATGTAACTTTTCCGTTTCAAGAACGCGTTTCACAAAACAAGATTAAGTCCTACTTAAGTAGTAAGTTAAGTTCCCGCTCATTTAGACTGGTTATCGACAATTTTCTACAGTCCGGAACGAAAAAATGTGGGCTTGTGCAATCTTTATGTACGGCATTGAGAGGTTATCGAGAAAGAGCCGAGTCCGAGTTGACATTATTGTGAGACAGGGATGCTGGATAGCGGCTGTGGTGGGGTGGTCGAATCAGCGCATGTATCTTAGTGTCTATAGTCAATCATGGCCTTATATTCGCATATGGATCTTAGACTTGTATGAGTTCCACGATGTGAATTCGAACATGAGTACATCGCAGGCTCTTAAAATGACGAGCTTTGCGTTTACTGACGAGTGGCGGTGTCGGAAATAAGACAATATAATTATATGGATCGATGCATGACTGCGACCATGCATTCACGCCGAGTTAATCAACTGAGAGCAATGATCAGGCGGCGATTTTTTTTTATGTGAGCCGACATAACTCGTATATTATCGACCACCGCTCTCTACGTGTAGCAATAATAAAAATAAATCGGCGATGTCATCAGGACACACATAGGTCATTTTTCGATTCAAAGGGAAATGAAAAATATTTGTTAGAGTAACTTTTTAATTATTTTTATGCAGATGTTTCATGTGGTTGTCATACCATGGATTATGGATATATATATATAAAACTACGTTTTCGTTAGCACACTCGTATTAAGGGGTGTCATCGTTACGGGTGTGTATATCATATATACAGTATGCTGTACAACGGTTATCCCACCCCTGCAAAAAAGGACATGACAAAAATTTGGACAGCCTTGAAAATCACGACATATGGGCGTGGGCATAAACTCAATAAAAATAATATTCTCTATAGAAAATTGTCACTATTTCTAAAACATATTTTTAAAGAGCGTTTATGTTACCTTTCCTATATGACATATCTGCTTTGTAAACAGCCGACGGAAATTTGGAAAGAAGAAAGAATCAACACATTAATTGATCTCATTTTACCCCATCTCCCACACACACATGGAATAACATAGAGGAGATTGTGAGCTTTGATCTAGGCCATAATTCATATCAAAAGTTTAATTCGTGGGTAATACAATTTTATAATATATATTATCTATAGGTCACATACACAGCTGATAATTGACTATATCCTACATTCGACGAGGCTCGGGTGGCTAGTTGGTCTCTGTGGGGAGGGGGTACATCGTGCAATTTCCAACTGCATCCGCCCCTTAATTGAACCGGGCCAAACTTCCATGTTCGCGAAATGCCATGTCCACCACACACGTTTGATTTAAACTTTCCAATTGGTATCTCAAATATTCCAACAGTTCGAAATTTCTAACCTGACGCCCTAAAGTTGGTGATTTTCGGTTGCTGCTGTTTGTCTAAAACAACACATTCCTTTAGTTAGAAATTCAAACAATTGAAACCTATATATAGTGTACGATTAATGTTCTTGTCAGGCGTGAAATTTCCAATTGCTAAACATTTTGACCAAAGTGTGTGTGTGTGGGGGGGGGGGGGGGGGGTAGACAACACACAAACCCCATTCGCACGTCCCTGATGATAAGTCTGTACTCTGAATTGTTTTTACCAAATTAACTCTATGGTTATACGGTGGGGGGGGGGGGGTTGCCCTCTCCAAACTTTGGTTTTGGAATGTTTGAGGTACCAGTTGGAATGTTTACACCCAAAGAGAATTTGGTGTTGTTTAAGGGGGTGTAGTTGGACATTTCGAGGCGAACACCCCCTCTCACTCTGTAGCCACGACCCTGTATACCAGACGACGAATTGCCCACCCAGACAAACTACAGATATCTCCGTAATTGCAAAATAACATAGGCCGCCATACGTGTGATCGATATGCCACTTATCACGTGGGTCTTAACTTTAAGATTATCTTATGACACCTCACAGCAGTCTTAAAGTTAAGACCAAAGTTAAGACAATCTTAAGTTAAGACCTTGTTCGTGAAACGCATGAAACAGGGCACAGGACACATACATGCGACAACGATTATTTGATACGAAAATCGGATGCGAATAACGCTTACTACCAAAATTGTGGTAGTATGCGTCATCGGATACGATTTTCGTATCCGAATAATCAAGAAATTCCCAGTTATGACGTAATATTGGGTTATGTTGGGTTATGGCTGATGCAGTGAGATGAAGCGCCTGTGCAAATTGTTATCTGCTCAATCTGAAGTACTCTACAAGGCGTTCAGGTTCTGAAAGGTTCCTTGCTCTATCCGTTTCTTAACAATAGGATGCTCCCACATTCTTCTGTTCTTTCCCTTGCGAAGGTGCTGGTAAACCAAGAGGAGGAAAAACGCTTCATCACTCGATGAAGCTCCATCACTCGATGAACTTGAAGACGTATTGGAGAAAAGATTCGTCACACATGTGACAGGTACACATACCTGCGTTATTATCGTATCGTTTTCGTGCGTAAATTTGCACACGTTTTACGCATACGTATAAACGCATACGATAATACGCAGGTATGTGTTTCTATATTTATTGTCTCTAATCCAATTTCAACGCAATTGGTTTGTCTGAATACTCCTTAACTCATGAATTGAGAGAATAAAACACAAAATCAATGATAAGCTGAATTGCTAAAAAAAAAACAGATAAGAGTCACAAGGGTGCATGGTTTACCTTTTCTGCATCTGCCCAGGCGTCGATGGCATCTCTGGCCCAGTTGTAGTACTCTGGCACATCAATCTTGAAGTTCTTCTTCTCTGTATCATAATCGGTGTATTTATAATTCAATACGTAGTCAAGGAGAGGGAACCTCCTCTTCCCGGCGTAGCATCTTACTGCATTTTGAAACTTAGCCATCTTGGAACTAGGAATAATATTTTTGCAAGACCGCGCAAAGTGATGATGGTGCTTTACATGGGCTGGTTGTTGTGGGTGTCCATATGCAACACATATGGGTCTCAGCAGACCCACCCTCAGTGTCTTTAGCATCATTGCGAAATGTCTGGGTTAGCAAACCTGACAAAAAAGAAGTTTTTTATTTGTCTTACGAATACGCCTAATTCAATTAAATCATAATACAATCTATTAATTTAAAGATCTTCCGGACGATAATTACAACAACATAATTGTTATATAACCAGAGTTTTAGAGTCCCAATACCTTTTTCTGTGAATAAAAACTGAATATTTGGTACATTATTTGTCTATAAAGGCATAATAAAATAGTTTATTCCAGCAAATATCTTAATTTAAATGACATTTTGCCTTGATGGAGAGTTCTAGCAAGATAGAGTTCTCCCTCTTGCTATGCTCCGACTTAACACTAATTCTGTATACAGGCACCAGGCACCCACAACCCCCACCCCCCTCATATTTTTTTCTCCCACAAATTGGGAAATTTTACACTTATAGCTACTTTTAAAATTAAATCACTGCAAACGTTTGTATGCTGACACTTGGGACTTTTAGGCGTCACCCTTATGCTACCTAATGTATATAGATCTGTCAGTGATAAAACTATATGATACAGATAGAGTTATTTCTCTGTTAATCGTGTAGCAAATATCATATCTGTCAGCGTATCTATCTCAGATGACCAAGATTTGACTTTTGATTCAAAGGTCTGATTCACTTGATTGGTACACATTTGATGATTTTGAGCTATATTAAAGGCCCACTTAATTTTCGAGTCGCCGATTAATTTTGTATAGTGACATATACGGTTTTAATAACAATCTATGCCATAAAATATGATTAAAATACTATAATTTATCACTATTTTGAAACATCTGTGTCTCAGAAGATGCCCACAGAGAAATATAAAACTGCTGAAAACTCCCCCCCCCCCTCTGGCTCCCAGAATGCAACAGAATTCAAACTTTTTCAATGAAAGGGGAAGAACTCTATCTTTAATATATAGAGTTATTCCCCCTGCATTGAAAATAATACTGATTTTTACTTCAATCTTGATGACAAAACGCGTTGGCAACTCAACAAAAACAACATGTCCACAGTTTATTACACCGGATAAGTTGATAATACAATGTTTTGGAGCTTCCTCTTTCAAATGGTATATAATATGGCATATATTTTATATAAATTAATCTGGGGGTTCGAAAATTAAGTGGGCCTTTAACAACTCCCTTGCCGACAACTGTCTTTCATATAGCCTCGCTTAGTATTGCTTAACATTCGAATGCTTGAGGAAAAATGAGGAGTGTGCCAATCGGTGATAACCTTCGCATTCAAATACTACCATAGTGGTTTCTTATGCCAAAATATTTATGAGCTTATAGTTAGTGATCTCATTTCATAACTAGTATATGATGCTTAACATTCGAATGGTTAGCTAAACATTCGAACACTAAGGTTTCCCTTCTATTTGATTGCTTAGCGATTTAATTAGCATAACCAGTTGTTTGATGCATAACGTTCGAATGGTTAGATAAGCATTCAAATATTAAGGTTTTCCTTCTATTTGAATGCTTTGGAACTTTTATCAAATAGATATATCTGATTTAAACAAATTAATCGTTTGCTGATCCATGCACATGTTATTATGAAAGACGCTCTATTATTTATCAGTCAATTAAATTTTAGTTTTTAGCTTTTTGCCACTTTCATTCAGAATATGCTGTGAATTTCCAGCAGCTTTTACACAGTGTATTATTAAAGAGTGAATGTCAATCTTCCGGTAAACTGTTTTCAACAAGTTATGGAGGCCGCGACTTCACTCTTAGAACAAATGTGTATAAATACTACACAATATGTGTTACATTTGATCTTAAACAAAATTGTGTAGAAATGCAACATGACATAAATGTGTCGGTGGAATTTTCTCAACATTGAATATGAGTGAATATGTGAGTATATTATATTTAATATATGAGATATTTTCTATTTGAGACATAAACCTCGTAACTGCTACCATAATAAAAAATTGGCAGCTGCTTTAAAATTTGTGCTACACAATTATGTGTTGTTCAGTTTTTACACAAACATAGTGTATAAAAAAAATTTAAGCTGCCAATAAATTATTGTTTGTTCTGTGGTAGCCATTACGAGTTTTGTGTCTCAAATATAACACATTTCATCTAATAACTATGATACACTCACATATTCAATCATATTCAACGTTGATGATATTCCACCGACATATTTAATAATTATATGTCATGTGTCATTTCTACACAATTTTGTTTAAGATCAATTGTAACACATTTTGTGTAGTATTTATACACATTTGTTCAAAGAGTGTTCTCTTCGATCAGATGCGGTGAGTAATAAAGAACCAAATGAAGAACCAAGCACACATGTTTTGGTTCTTCACGAAGAACCAAAATAAGGAACCAAATGAAGAACCAAATTTGTTTCTAATTTTTGTCCTATTTTGGTTCTCTATCTGGCTCCCAGGATAGAAACAGAACATGGAACTAAATAGTTCCTTTTGGTTCCCCATTTGGTTCATTAAATGCCTAATAGGTAATAGCTATGAGCGCTTGTGGATACAATACCCCGTGGCAGTGTAGGTGATAAGCACGTTTGTGGTGTCTTTGTTTCTGAAAGTTCTTTTACTATACGTAAATACGTCATACCGTTTAAAATTGATATCACACTATGTTGATTCACCGAATAGACCCCGAATATGTTCTGACGTCTGAATAAAATATCGAATTATATTAATACAGTTATCGGTCAATATACTTTTTGCCCTGTTTGTGAGAGTTACCCCCGCCAGCAATCAATGATCAGAGTGAATGAATGAATGAATGAATGCTTTATTCTCAGCCATTTTTACATGGGACACGAGACAATTATTTACACATAGAACGAACATTGGCGGTTCACAGAAACATTACAAAACCAATATTATATATTCAATATTCAACTGTAACATCGTGACATTAAATAACATACATACCTAACATAATCAATATATGCAAACGAGTACAGCTAAAAATACAATAATGCCTTCAAAAATGTGCCCTGATTATAGGAAATGTTTCAAACCTAGTTTAAAAAATATTGCCAAATTGTTCAATATCTCAGGACTGGTCGAGCTAAGAATTTCGAATAAAAGTTCTCTCGACGGTGGGTCATTACATGACTTCGGAATATATTTCTCGCGCAAATCTTTGAGTTTGGGACACATAAATATAAAATGAAATTCATCACATTTCAGTGCGTTGCAAAGCGAGCAAGAACTGTCTTTGTTATTAGTCCATGCATATTATTCGAAACAGGCTATGGGCTAATGTGTATATTGGTATTCAAAGGAATCCCGCATGATTTAGTCTTCTCAATATCACCTTAACCCCAAACGCGTAGACATAATTATTGTTACATGTTAGACTATATATATGACATCTAAGCTATGTCTGTTCTCACATAAACCTTGAATTCGGTGGGTTGATTGAAGAAACAAACTTTGGATAAAAAGAATACCTACAGTTTTATACTTGTATAACGTAAACATCTCATTATAGTGTCTGGAAAGATATATCGAATTTTCACTAGTGGCTTGTGCCGCTCGTGAAAATTCGATATTTCTTTCCAAACACTCACGCGATATTTCGGTATTCAAACAAAAATGTGTTGATTTGCAGCTAATGCATAAGAATCTTATCAGACGAAAAGTTTAAAATCATAATGGTACTGGTGAGAATTTGCCAACAACCGGGGATGGTTGTTTATTTAGAAATTTGTGTGGGATATATACCATGCACTTTGAAAAATCGAATGGGAGTGGGTGTGCGGAATTAAATTTCCTGTTCGGAGCATTGGTCTGGATTTCCTTTGCCGAACGAAAAAACCAAGCCACGTCCCTGGCATAAATTGAAAGTCAAAGATACTTAGAATTCAAGCTAGGAATCGTGTCTATCAAATAACAATCGGAAATTCAAGAAAACCTATCCGATTTGACAACATAGCACTTCCATTCATACGTTTTCTACCCAAGACAATATTTAGTAAACGCTGTTACCCACTTATAGAAGCTTCTGGTATGCAGCTGAATGAGGCAATTTTATCAGGTTTCATGTTGTTCGATGCCAGAATATTCGAAAACTCACCGTGATAAAAGGCGGTTTTTTTGCTTATCATTGCAAATTAACGGTGAAAATTAAGCTTTTAAAGCTCATACTGATAGCATTATTTATAAGGTTCTTGTGATGTATTACATGGTGATGCATATGTATAACATCAATCGTTGAATTACATTCATTCTCATGTTTTATTCACCTGATAAAATGGAAAAAAACGTCTTATGCAATGTTAACATATTTGGTGTCCAATTTAATGAGGTATCTTTAAATCACGAAAGAAAAAAGGACATAAACAAATACAATTGGATAGAAGTATAGCTCACACAAACCGAATCCACGGCGCAACGGCAAACTTCCGAGGACACGTCCCTCAACAGGCGAGTCCGGTTCGAATTAAATAATAATTACGTGTTGCTTTTCTCCGTTGACAGTGACATGCAGTTGCCAGCAGGGGTCGTTACGACATCACATTGTCGCGGCGATTTCAAGGTCGAATGGGTAATTTCTTCTTCTCATTATAGGGATAGCAAATTCTTTCGTGGATGGTGGTTGGCCAACAGTTTCTATCAATGCTTACTAGTATCGAACCACTTGCGAACATGATGCATGACAAAGTGTTCAATATTAAATTACACTGAGACTTCGACATTAAATGGTATACTTGACATGTTACGGTTGGGTGCGCCTGTCATTTCCAGTCCAATTACAAAACGTTGCTCTCATGCGCTCCGTTCAGCACATCACCTGAGTTATGATGCACCAATAACAGATTTCAAGAGGTGACACCTGAATGAAACCACATGTCGAGACCAACTCTTTGTGCATGTCTAGCCTATTATATCTGATCAAATCATGCAATTAATATATGAACTTGCATTCGCTGTGTCACTGCAGAGACGTGTGTATACACGTTTTGTGGTAATTGACGTCAAATATTTATTCTTTTAATTTTGGTGAAAAATCCCCGACTCCCATCCCCACCAATGACCCAGATAGATACACGTTTTCTAGTTTTATACTACACCCAAATCTTTCCGGTAAAATGTTACCGCTATTCGACCTTTTTGGTGTTCTATATATGGCCCCATAAATTCTCAAAGTGGACATGTAGACCGACAAACATTCGAAAATATATAGATACAAGATTAAACCAGTTGTGTCAGTATACTGTATTGCTTCAATTACAGGGCTAAAGCACAAAGAGCTCTGCGCCTGCCATATGAGTCATTGTGACTAACTATCCGCGGTTACTTACTCACTATCCGCGGTTACTTACTCACTATCCGCGGTTACTTACTCACTATCCGCGGTTACTTACTCACTATCCGTGGTCACTTTGGGAGAAAATGTTGTTTAGGGAATGGAATAGTTAAAGATGTACTGGTTATTTATAATATAAGTACACCAAGAAATCTTTCAATTAGTTCGCATCACAGTTTATTGTGCATTTATGAAACCATTGTTGACGTGTAGTTTCTAACCATTTGTTCTGTTTTATGAACAATACTCGATCTAAACTAAGACTTCCATCGAACATTAGTTAATGGGAGGTTTATAATCACGAATGCTTATTTCAAAGTTTGGCGTTTCAGGACAAAATGTAGCATACACAATCGTTACATATATTGACACTATGTGTTGAAATTTAAAGTGGGCCTTTACCCTTAGCATGCTGACAAGCTTCCGGTTAGATAATACGCTCTGATTTGATTTTAAAGCCCAAAAATGAGTCACCATTTAATTGACGTATACAGATGGTGTTCCAATGAGCAGGAATTCTGAACAGGTCTTCGTCACACTGACACGACTCTCTTTTTGAACCAATCATATGCCAGTAGTTGGAAGATAATTATTACCACTTCCAATAGGCCGTACAGTAACACATCAGATGAACATCATCATCATGTTATATATGTTTTATATAATGTAATATAATGTAATATATATTTTGGGACTTCTGTTTGTCTGTCTGTTAGCTATGGCCGGGAAAACGGCTGGACCGATTGAGCTCAAACTTCCAATCTAAGGTTAAAAATCCACGGGTAGTGTCTACCGCCGTTTTGGAGAAGCTCCCAGCACACCTTCTCCACTCTCAGTCGTAAAAATTACCGTCATTGGCACTGTGGAGTTAATCGCGTTGATAGTTAAAGAGCGTTCGTATCCGCAGTGTCGTTGATAAAGAGCGTATGCGTGTAATGTGATTCTTACGTCTGGGTCCACACGTGAGCGTGACTGTATCCAGACACGAGCGTGTTGTGTTCTTACGTACTTAGGGCTTCCTAGGGACGGGGGAGATTTTCATCGGGTCAGTTTTTCCGCCCGAGGTGATCTTCACCTTGAAACGGGTACCCACACATGATATATATGTGTGTGTCCTTTATAGACTCGAACCGTTTGAGCTCAAACATGCTACCCACGGGGTAAGTTTTTCCGCCCGAGGTGATCTTCATCTTGAAACGGGTACCCACAAACGTACCTCTTTTAGGGACGGGTACCATCACGGGACGGGTACCATCATTTCTCTTCATTAAAAAGGCAGAATTAACTCAAATTAAATAAAATGAAAGTGTCAATGACACTGTAGCTCAACTTATGTAGGGGAATAATTTAATGGTTTACAGTAAATGGAGAAATAGGAAAGATGCTGATTGAAATGTCTTACCTGTGCCAAAGGATTTAGTCATGCAAAGAGTAAAATCCAAGATGGCTGCTGGTGGCCATGTTTTTTGGCCGAATGACCCCATAAGAACTCGTTTCCCATCTACATGTCATTATTAACATCCATGACAAATTTTATGAAGATCCGACCAAAGCTACAACCTGTAGCCTGCACCAAAGGATTTAGTCATGCAAAGAGTAAAATCCAAGATGGTTGCTGGCGGCCATGTTTTTTGGCCGAACGACCCCAAAATGACTCGTTCGGATCTACATGTCAATATTAACATCCATGACAAATTTCATGACTATCAGACGAATAGTACTACATGTAGCCCGCCCGCGCCAATGGATTTAATTTTGAAATCCAAGATGGGCCACCAGTGGCCATGTTTTTTGGTCGAATGACCCCAAAATGACTCGTTCCCATCTACATGTCAATGTCAACAGCCATGACAAATTTCATGAAGATCCTACCAAAAGTATGACCTGCAGCCCGCACCAAAGGATTTAGTCATGCAAAGAGTAAAATCCAAGATGGCTGCTGGTGGCCAGGTTTTTTGACTGAACAACCCCAAAATGACTCGTTCCCATCTACATGTCATTGTTAACATCCATGACAAATTTCATGAAGTTCTGATCAAAGCTACGACCTGTAGCCCGCGGGAAAGGATTTAGTCATGCAAAGAGTAAAATCCAAGATGGCTGCTGGCGGCCATGTTTTTTGGCCGAACGACCCCAAAATCACTCGTTCTCATCTACATGTCAATATTAACATCCATGACAAATTTCATGATGATCAGACTAACAGTACGACCTGTAGCCTGTGCTAATGGATTGAATATTGAAATCAAAGATGGCTGCTGGCGGCCATGTTTTTAGTCGGAATGACCCAAAAATGACTCGTTCCCATCTACATGTCATTATTAACATTCATGACAAATGTTATAATTATCAGACTAAAGGTACGACCTGAAGCCCGTGCTAAAGGATTTAGTCATACAAAGAGTAAAATCCAAGATGGCTGCTGGCGGCCATTTTTTTCGGCCAAATGACCCTAAAATGACTCGTTCCCATCTACATGTCATTGTTAACATTCATGACAAATTTTATGAAGATCAGACTAAAGGTACGACCTGTAGCCCGTGCTAAAGAATTTAGTGATACAAAGAGTAAAATTCAAGATGGCTGCTGGTGGCCATGTTTTTCGGCCGAATGACCCCAAAATGACTGGTTCCCATCTACATGTCATTGTTAACATTCATGAGAAATTTTATGATGATCAGACTAAAGGTATGACCTGTAGCCCGTGCTAAAGAATTTAGTCATACAAAGAGTAAAATCCAAGATGGCTGCTGGCGGCCATATTTTTCGGCCGAATGACCCCAAAATGACTCGTTCCCATCTAGATGTCATTATTAACATCCATGACAAATTTCATGATGATAAGACGAACAGTACGACCTGTGGCCCGTGCTTATGAATTAAATTTTGAAATCAAAGATGGCTGCTGGCAGCCATGTTTTTTGTCGGAATGACCCCAAAATGACTCGTTCCCATCTACATGCCATTGTTAACATCCATGACAAGTTTTATAATTATCAGACTAAAGGTAGGAACTGTAGCCCGTGCTAAAGGATTTAGTCATACAAAGAGTAAAATCCAAGATGGCTGCTGGCGGCCATGTTTTTTGGCCGAATGACCCCAAAATGACTCGTTCCCATCTACATGTCATTATTAACATTCATGACAAATTTTATGTTGATCAGACTAAAGGTACGACCTGAAGCCCGTGCTAAAGGATTTAGTCATACAAAGAGTAAAATCCAAGATGGCTGCTGGCGGCCATATTTTTCGGCCGAATGACCCCAAAATGGCTCGTTCCCATCTACATGTCATTGTTAACATTCATGACAAATTTCATGACAATAAGACGAACAGTACGGCCTGTAGCCCGTGCTAATGGATTGAATTTTGAAATCCAAGATGGCCGATGGCAGCCATGTTTTTTTTCCGAATGACCCCAAAATGACTCGTTCCCATCTACATGTCAATGTCAACATCCATGAGAAATTTCATAATAATCGGACCAAAGGTACGAACTGTAGCCCGTGCTAAAGGAAATTGTTGACGCATCACACACGCACACACACACACACACACACACACGGACGACGGATACCAAGCCATGGCAATAGCTCAAACTTTACAAAGTAAAGTTGAGCTAAAAATTAACGGATTTCGACGAAAATTGATACCTAGGGATGCTTTTGTCGGGGGAGAGTTTTGGACGGGTCAAATCGTTACCCCGACCTGACCTTGACCTTCAAAATGGTCAATTCAATGTCAAAACCCGGACGAAATCGGGTCACCTGCTAGTGTAATATATTTCAATAAAGTAAAATATGAATAAAATTGCATATTTTAATTGAGAACCGTATCAGTCGGCCGGGGTCCATATATATATAAGTCACCGTCCGTATGAGCCGAGGTCCGTATAAGCAATGTGCCAAGGTCCGTATGAGCCAGGGTCCGGTCCGTATGAGCCGCATACCAAGGCTTGCTTTCCTTGAAATCTGGAGTACTTTTAATCGCCTCTAATTTTGTTTGACTGACATGTTTTATATAAGCTTAAGCATCATTGACGTATATATTTACACAAACAATAATCACGCCCGATAACCCTATAGGCTGGTGACTGTGGGTAGGCATATTGCTGTAGTGATATTGTGTGGCGGTTTTCACACGTGTGCTCAGAATTTGAGGAAAATAATAAATTCTGGAATCCACCCGGCGAGAACGCTTATGGCATTAGATAGGACCATGACTGGTGTATCCATACACCATTTGTGATAGCCGTGTGCCTTTAGATATATGTTTTATTACTTAATTTGTCGAATTTTACAACCGGTTTTTGTCGTTTATCAAAGAAACTACCTAATATAAATGGTAGAAATCTCGATATGTAGGCTTCATGTACACGTGTCACTAGATGCACATTCCATTGATACAATGTAACCAAAATCCACAATAAAAGACATATTTTTCGTGGAAAAATATCGATTTTCCTGAGTGTCATATCACAAATTTATGACAGGCATATTGCCTCCGCAGATAGGCTCATGGCAAAGCACAAACTTGTTATGATAGGCAAGTGGCATTGTTGATAGGCACGTGGTAAATATTGACCAAGCTCCAATTTAGCACTTTAAAGCCAACAATATGAAACTTCTGGCATATATTATTTTATAAATACACTCTGGAATGATTATTCATTCATATAAAATAAACAGAACCACACATATGTGTGCATGACGTGAAAATTAACGCACGAGTTTGTTACGCGGAATGTTACAACGATGGGGCGCGAGTTGTAACTTGCAGCATAATTAAATTTTCTCACCACGTACACATAATGTGTGGTTGTGTTTTATTACACACCCACTAGAACTATTCAACATCGATATTTAGCGTTTATTGATTCGTTTCTGTCGTAATTTATAGCCATTTTTATCAAACTGATAGGCGACTTTATTAATAAAGTTTGTAGTTCTTGTTCAAAAGATAAAGTTGACGTAATTTGTGACTCGTGACGTCGACGTTTTCCGTATTGTATACGTGTTGAATACTTGTTGAATACTTGTTGGTAAAGATATTGTATGGGCTACACACTGCTCCATATAAGAAAATTAACACAAAGATTCATCTAGATCGGGCTCTATTTATTCTGGTTCCGACATTATTTTAGCTTCTTTCTGAAATAGATAATTGAGCGGAGCCTGAGTCAGATATAAATACAATTGGACCACTATAAATGGTTGGCATTTTTTGTCAATACCGTGGGGCAGGTTGGGTACGAAGTAGGTACAAAGTGTCGGCTCTTTCACTAATGGCCTTCTAACGTCAACCATTTCTGAGATATGCATTACAGTTTAAACGGAAGTTGCAAAACCCGCTCATTTATTTCATAATAAACTGAATAAATAATAATTATTTCTAAGTTTTAATACATTTTATCAGATTTATTGACTAATTTCTGCATTTAGAAGCAGAATCTTAGATTTAAATGTCAGAAAATCTGAAATCATCCCGCGATGACAACTCGATGTTTTTTTCCTGAGGTGATTATTTCTCCGATATGATATCGTACTCGGTGAATTTTAGACGCACCCAAAAACCTGTCCCACGGTATTGACAATTTTTTTTACCACTATAAATGCACACGAAATCTCACGCCGATTCCTCCTATATATAGCCCATGAGACAACAGCGCCCACTCAATTAAGTTAACGCCCCACACACATTTGTATTATTGCTCGGTGCTCCTGTTTATGTACATGTATTAGCGGCATAACTGGGTCATGGTCCATGTCCACTATATGTATGCTCTAGCTATACAGGTTCTAGCGTACCCTAATTTTCGCACCTGATATTTCTCTGAGCCCAATGGCTTTACCTATATTGATACCACATAAAATTATGTATAACTATTAGCTACATTTAATATTGGCGGGAGATTGAATTATTGTTAATAGCATCGTATGCTGTTATTTATTTGTGTGCGGTTTATATTCCATAAACCGGCGTAGACATGAATCGTTCTGGTCGAAGAGAAAAAAACAAATATATGAACGCCATTCTTTCGCAGAACGCCAAAAATAAAACCGGCTATAAATGGTAGCTATATTATCTATATGTAGTGGACCATGACCATTCAGCCTGAAAACTGCACAAAGCTGGCATGGCTCATTTTTTTACATTAAAATTTGCTGAATAGTTTGGGATATACTTTCCCCATTTTCAGTTAAAACCCCATTGTGCAAGTTTGTCACAGTTAAAACGTTTTACATTACAACTGCCAGTATTTAGTTCTTGGAAATAAGTAGTGTATGTTTCCTGACTCATGGACGATGTGAATTTACAACACTGTGAATAATATAGCATCACAAAAGCGTTTTTCTCAGACTAAAACCACTATTGATCAGTGTGCTACATGCGTGTCTGTGTTTGCCATAAATTATGTCTATCATCTCGGTGTTTGGCTATTCAATATGCCTACCACAAAATATTGACGGGACAGTATATCAAATAGCTTTTTTTTAACTGAAAAATGCATTATTTGAGTTCGCAGTCATGTTTGTCTTGTCACTGAGATACTATACCACATGTATCCACGAAAATAACTTACAAATCGACATGCTGAGCAAATTTGGGAGTCTGTTTACTTTGAAAGTTTGAAAAAGTCGACAAAATCCGAGATATTTTGTCTTCAAACAACGTATTCTACAATGCCAAATTGTTACCAAGAGGTTCAACTTATAAATCAGACATTACTGCATCTGACGTGATTAAAAACATCTGACCTTTTACAGCGTATTTGATCAATTATAATCTAAAACATACCTTGGTTGAGAAACCCGCCACGCAATATCACTACAGCAATATGCCTACCCACAGCCACCAGCCCATATGGTTATCGGGCGTGATAATGTTGTTCAGATGACATGCAACATTATATAGATTCAATTTACTTTGAATGCGGTTTGGGAATATGTACGGCAATTCGTGTTAATAGACATTCATCATGGTTAACTTTCAGTTTGTCATAATACAACTATTTACCTGCCCAGTGCCGACTCGCTAAAGAGTATAGTCCTACTTCAGATAGAGAATTTCGTAGTTCGTTTCGTATGGCAAGCCGTTTTCACATTTTTGATTGATTTAGACTTAAGTCCAATTATTTGGACTTAAGTCCAATTATTTGGACTTAAGTCCAAATAATTGGACTTAAGTCTAAATCAATCGAAAATGTGAAAACGGCTTGCCATAGTTTCGTGGTCAATTAGCCCGATCAATGTGTTGAGACTAAAATTAAGAGCATCCTATTTGTTGCTACTCCTGAACACCAATCCCAGAAGCGTGCCATGTAATATTGCAATATCGCCAAAATTGCTACTATTTGAACCCACAACTGCTCTTGTGTCCCAATTTCCTTTACATCCATTGCCACAAAATATATCGCAATACAATTTATATGTCCGTCAAAGCCTGCTATAAAAAAAACCGACTGTGTAACATTTGCTCTCCAACATTTGTGTGTAGAAACCTTAGACTTGTTTTGGTACACAGAAGTATATGCACTTATTTAAAGGGATACTGTACCCAAATGTTGTTGTTGGTTTCTATAGTCTCTGAGTCGGAGAATAAGGTAACAATTTTTCCATTATTTGAAAGTCTGTTGAGTACGAAGTAGTGTTACGGATGGCAAATTTACCGGAATGCAAAATACAAATTGTTGTTGTCGAGTAATTTTTGTACAGTTTTCAACCAAAGGTATCAAATAAAAGTTATATTATATATGCATACTAGTCCCATATACTCATTTATGTTATTGTATTGTCACTAGTCAGTGAGTGGCTTGAGTTTTCTCTCCGTATCAGCATAATGTTTCAAACGATCGTGTGTGCAATGGGTTTACTAATCCAGTATCCCTCAATTATAATTTGATTACGTTTTGTACATCGAAATTCGTATTTTAATTTACGCCATTTTATGGCTCCAGCCATAAATTCAATTTATATTAAATTAATAACTTTTAAATTATTAAATTTTAAGATAGCCTATTAACCTGGGCGTTTACAGAATACATCTTTGACTCAAATCACTTATGTTTCTATATATTATCGATAATAGATCGTTGTTATCACCAGAAATTTATTGAAAATGGCATACAGTACCCCTTTAAACACATCTGTATATCAGAGTACACACTGCTGTGTAGTCATAGCTACACAACTCTGTGTAGTAAATATATAGGAAATGTGTAACTTGTAACTACACAGTTTAAAGTATACTTTATTTACACATACATGTATACCAGATTACACACTCCTGTGTAGTAAAAAGCTACACAACTTTGGGTAGTAAATATGTAGGAAGTGTGCACTCTGTAACTACACACTGCAATATATACTTTATTTAAACATATTTGTGCAGTAATCTACACATTTTTGTAGTATTTGACACACAATATAATGTATAAATATATTACATACAATTTGTAGCAGTTGACAAATGTTCTGTGTAATATTTGTATACACTTTCTGAGTATTTTTGCTTAAGCATATTTGTGTAACATTCCACACATTTGTGTAACATTTATGACACACTATATTGTGTAGATACATTATACACAATACATAGCAGTTGGCATACGTTATGTGTGTTGTTTCTATACACCATATTTGATAAATGGATCTAACTTCAGAGACATTAGTTTGCATTGTATATCACATAGGCCGGTACAATAAACCGTAGCAGGTACTGTTTTAATATTATATTAATAATTGCACTCATTCTGGAGTCAGCATCAAAATCACCTCGTCACTTGACATGGCACGAGGATCTTTGGAATGACTCCAAGTCACCTCTCCCGTGTCAATGACATGAGGAACTTTCGATACTGAGAATAAAATTATTATTATAAACAATAAAAGTTACAGGAACTGTTTTAATATTATAATAATTGCTCGCAATCTGGAGTGAGTCAGCATCAACGTCACCTCTTCAATTGACATGGCACGAGAATCTTTTGAATGACTCCATGTCATCTCTCACGTGTCAATGACACGAGGATATTTTGAAAACTTATCATAAAATTATTTTTATAAATAATAACAGTGACAGGCACTGTTTTAATATTATATTAATAATTGCTTGCATTCTGCAGCGCCAACGTTTAACGTCACCTCTTCATTTGATATGG
Source organism: Siphonodentalium dalli (assembly GCA_032622095.1). Taxonomy (NCBI): domain Eukaryota; kingdom Metazoa; phylum Mollusca; class Scaphopoda; order Gadilida; family Siphonodentaliidae; genus Siphonodentalium; species Siphonodentalium dalli. The sequence continues at coordinate 197,086,792 of CP136065.1, read as the reverse complement.
CACGGGATCTTTGGAATTACAAGTCACCTCCCTCATGTCATTCTTATTAAGTTATTTAATTGTTCTGGCCATGAATCAGCATTTGAAAAGAGATTCCCTCTAATCGCAAAAACAATTCATGAATTAATGGATACCGACTGACTTATTCAATTTTCAGTAGAGAAGCAAACCCGTATTATAACAAACATCGTTTCCCGAAACCATGATACTGCCAGTACTATCAAATTTAATTCTCAAAGAGTATATTTTCCATGAACTTTAATTTTATATCAAAATATAGGATCAAACATGTATCATGATGTATGGTATATATCCAACAAATGACAAATGCAGGAAATTCATATTCCATTAGCTCATGCGGCCTCATGCTATGAATCTCTAACGCCACTAGAGATCATTTTCCACTAGTACAAAACCTGGGAAGTTCTTGAAGTATTGACAGGGAACCTTATACTGTCGAAAAGACAATTATTATTATTATTATTATATCTTTATTTCCTCATAAATTGAAGATTTCACAAAGAATATAACATTGTTATGCACAACATAATGAATATATATCATAATTAAATTTTATATAGACAGAACACAAATAGATATGAGAAGCAAGACGTATTTACACTTATCTTCAATGGTGCATGGGTATATGGTGACGGTGGTGATGATGATGAAGGTACGATGATGATAGGGATGTTGTTGAGAACGACGACGATGATCGATGATGACGATGTTATTGTTGTAAGTAAATTTCATAGTTCTAACCTATTCCTTAATAATGCGCTTCACTGTATGTGAAGGTACCAGCTCGAAGTTGCACGATTTAAGTGATATTGTGGGCGATTTTGCTTTGCGTCGTTTACAATAATGGAATTTCTCCTGGGTAAATAATTCAAAGTTTATTGCGATATCGGTTCACAAGTAACAGAAAAGCATGCAATCTCGAGCTGCGACCACCCCCTAATTCGAAGAAGATTATTGAGGAACAAATATTAACAAAGAAACATATTCCCTGCCTTGTCTCTTCGATGTTATAAAGTTCCCTGTCAGAGAGGATCAGAACATCAACAAATTCTCAGGTTTTGTACTGGTGGAATATGATCTTAATGTGCGTTAGCCAGAGTAGAGATTCGTGGCATGATATTATATTTCATGTGCTGAAGGGTCTATCAAACTATTAGTTGACACAACTGGCATAGTAACAGTTGAGTCATACGCAGCATACGTGTTCACGGGAGAAATGTTAAACTGGACGGTCCACTTCAGAAGTTCTTGCAGATGACTCAGGTGTTTCAGCCATTTGAGAAATTAGAGGAATAAAAGTACCTATTCGTTACAAAGCATATATCCAATTGGACCAAATCGGAATCTCTTGAAAGCTCTTAGATTGGCTAAAAGATCATTTGTTCAATTAGAAACAGGGTCTTAGTGAACAACGCCTTCTCAAATTTTGAAGTTATCCCATGCAGCAAGGAGTCCCTCAAGGCCCACGCAAGTGTTGGTCGTTTCCTATTCTAGGTTTATATAAACGACCTCCCCAATCACATTAATGCAACCACAACAATGTACGCGGACGATACTTGCCTTATGGCTGCCCACTTAACTGTGACATTGGTATCCTAACCAAGAATATGAACGAATGATGATAAGGCCCCCGTTTGGTGGCATTTCAGGAACGATAACTCTATCCGACTTTTACTCCGCAGTACTCCCGTTGGAGTTTGACCTATATTCTCCGCCCACGCGTTGGTCTACTTGTACCGGTTGGACATGTCCGGACATGACCCGCTGGTTATATCCAGACTTTTCCATATGAATGGTATAGTATCTACATGTATATCACGTGATGATCTCGGTGGGGTAGCTTCAGTCTTTAATTTTAAAGGGACACTAGGCTCTCACTGGGGATGATTATTAAAGTGACACTCACTATGGATGAATGTTAAAGTAACGCATGGCGCACACTGTGGGATAATGTTAAAGTGACACTCGCATTGAAAACTTCAAAAAGTTCAAAAAGTTCAAAAAGTTCAAAAAGTTCAAAAATTTCAAAATTTCAAAAACTTCAAAAATTTCAAAAAGTTCAAAAAGTTCAAAAATTTCAAAAACTTACAAAATTTCAAAAATTTCGAAAAACTTCAAAAACTTCAAAAAATTTCAAAAACTTCAAAAACTTCACAAATTTCACAAATTTCACAAATTTCACAAATTTCAAAAAACTTTAAAAATTAAACAAAATTCAGGATTTAGTCATAAATGTGACCCGCTATATCAAATCCAGTCGGAAGTCGGGATTTTTTTTATCCTGTGCCAATGCATTCTCTTATATATGCGAGTCGACTAGCCACCGCCGCCGGCGGCGGCGGCGGCAACTACATAATCCTATGGCATGCAAAGAAATTGGCGCCGGCGGTTCAGGATTTAGTCAAAAATATGGCTTGTTTCCATTCATCGGAAAGCTATGGGGGTACGGTGGTGAGCGCCACTGAAAAAAGCAAGTGAGCGAGGGAAAAAAGAGAAAAATAACATGACAAGTAGTACATAGTACAATTTATTATATTAACTATTCACAGTCACTTTCGTCCGAATTGTCATCACTTTCGTCAGATGTGTCATTTGTTTCGTCCATGAACTTTTCTAGCAATGGTCTGTACTTTAATATTGACATTTTCACTGCATCACGATCTTCAAAACCATTCTTCATATATTTCTCCACTTTATCCATGACACTGTTGTGCAGCGTACCATTGCGCAGCCACATATTCTTTATTATTGTCCAAGCATAAACATTCATAAATAGCCTCATGCCTTCAGTTTTAAGATCTGTACTTTTAAGGTCCTTGTCAGCTTGTACTTTTGCCTCTTTTTCTGTCGAGCCATTTTCCATATACGTTTCCACGTTATCACTCCATGCTTCTTGTGTTTTATCTCTACTCTCATCACACAAACTTTTGAAGTATTCATCTTCATTCGATTTAATTTTCTTATTCTGACTATCATCCGTGTCCTCAGTTAATTTTCGTTTTAACTTATTTTCTTGACACCAGTTTTTTACGTGTCTCTGGACATCATGCTGATCTTCGAACAAAAGCCCACAGTCATTGCAAGGGTACGACATGTCTTCTCGAATGCCTATGTTTTTATGGTTTTCTTTATTAATTTCATTGATCTCACCAGGTGTCCTTATGTCCTTAGTATAGCCATTATGTTGACCCTGGGGCACACTATAATTATATGTCATGCACTCCCGTTGACCAGGGAGATCTCTGTCATCATATTTCATCTCATTCCGTTGATCCGGGCTATTGTTGTCATCACATTTCACCACATTCTGTTCATCTGGGTGCTCGCTGTCCTTATGGAGATTATATTTCATGCCATTCCATTCACCCATATGTTGGTTCGTGTCCTCTTTTAGCACATTCTGTCGCAGCCGTAATGTGTCCGGGGTTGCGGCTTTTAAATCCACCAGTAGGTAACCGTACGGTTCACTCGTCGCTTCCGAAAACTCTCGCATCATACGTTGAGGGTATTCAGGATACATCTGTCTTGATAATGTTGAAATTAAACCCTTGTCAATTGGATTATTGAACAATACCAAATATTGACAATTTCGTCGTTGCGTCGGATCCTTGTTGTAGTAGAAATTCTGGTTCAAACTTATCAAAGATAAGTTCAAATGGTGACTTCCTTCGGAATGTAAATCATTAACTCTCTGGTCTTTTGATGAAGTTTGCATCAAGTCATCGAGTACAACTAGATTTTTATACTGGGGGTTGATAAGAGAATCCAAGTTTGCTGGTATTCCCTGTATAAAGTTGACCTGAGGGGTGACGGTATACTTTATGTCATCATATAGGGGCTGCCAATATTTATAAAACCATATTATTCTGTCAGGTGCGGGTGATATTTTTGAGGCAGACTTTTGTAGCAAGGTTTTCACGAAGTACGTCTTCCCACTAGATGTCGGTCCACTTACACATGCCGTGAATGGATGCTTGAAAATAAAATCTTCTTGGACATTGGCCATTGAATCATCAAAGCAGGATGTTATGTCGCTTTGTTGCTGTTTCCCCTGCTGGTGTTGTAGTATCTGGTGTTGCTGTAATGGCGGTTGTTGTGGCTGATGATGCTGCTGCCTGTTGCTGCTGCTTGGTGGTGCTGCTGTGGGTGTCGGTTAACAAACTCAGTGTGCTTAGATTGTACATGTCTTATCAAATCATGGTTCCGCACATACTCACTAGAGCAAATTGAACACTGGTGCTTCATTTATACTTGACTAAAATATCTCGGGGGTATATGGCTTTCCTTTATACAAATGTTCCTTATAACCTCAAATCTGTCCTGTATTAACGGCGGCGGCGTTTGCCGACGGCGTTTTTTCCACCGGCCTTTCAATAGCCTTCGAAAATTTAGGTAAATTACTCATTTTAGTTCAGTGAATATGTCGTTTGGAGTTTTCTTTTTAACTTTTCCAATGTTTGTCTTCTTCGCTCTTCCTCCTTTTATCTCTTTAACTTTTATCTTCTTAGATCCGGGTTTCCTTATAAGTTTTTCAGGTTTCACTTCAGTCTTGGGTAGGTACTTCGAGTCATCGTAGGGTACATATTTTTTAAGATCAAAGTCATAATAGTGCGGAGTCCCCATTCCGGCTAAAGTTCAAAGTGTACTCTGAAGTAGTAATTTTTATATACGCCAAAATACCATCCAAGACGTATACCCTTATAAACTGCGGGTCAGTCCTAGTAACGCGCACGTCAACGCCGCCGGCGGCGGCGGCGGCGGCGTATGCGGCGGCGTCTGTTGTTGTAGTTGTTGTTGTTGATACAAATGTCATTGCAATTATGAGTGATTTCCAATTGCACCACCCCCTCCTTCAACCAGACCAAACTCCGATACCAAATACCATATTTGCACCTCCTCCCTTAGGTTGGAAAGTTGGTACCTCAAACGTTCGAACAGTTTGAAATGTCTAATCTAAATTTCCAACAGACGGATGGACATCATTTCAGACTATTATTGGTCTAAAAACAACAAATTTCACACTAATAACATGTTGGAAAATCAGACAATGAAACAAGTTCAACCTACATGTGGTGTAAAATTCCAACTAATGTGTCGGGCATGACATTTTCAACTTATTGCTATCAAAGTTGAGGGTGGGGGCAGACATCCCAGCTCCCTGTCGCCACGTCCCTGTCGTCCTTGTATATAATGCAGGAAGTTCGAACATGTGAACAACAACAACTACAACAACAACAGACGCCGCCGCCGCCGCCGCCGCCGCCGCCGCATACGCCGCCGCCGGCGGCGTTGACGTGCGCGTTACTAGGACTGACCCGCAGTTTATAAGGGTATACGTCTTGGATGGTATTTTGGCGTATATAAAAATTACTACTTCAGAGTACACTTTGAACTTTAGCCGGAATGGGGACTCCGCACTATTATGACTTTGATCTTAAAAAATATGTACCCTACGATGACTCGAAGTACCTACCCAAGACTGAAGTGAAACCTGAAAAACTTATAAGGAAACCCGGATCTAAGAAGATAAAAGTTAAAGAGATAAAAGGAGGAAGAGCGAAGAAGACAAACATTGGAAAAGTTAAAAAGAAAACTCCAAACGACATATTCACTGAACTAAAATGAGTAATTTACCTAAATTTTCGAAGGCTATTGAAAGACCGGTGGAAAAAACGCCGTCGGCAAACGCCGCCGCCGTTAATACAGGACAGATTTGAGGTTATAAGGAACAGTTGTATAAAGGAAAGCCATATACCCCCGAGATATTTTAGTCAAGTATAAATGAAGCACCAGTGTTCAATTTGCTCTAGTGAGTATGTGCGGAACCATGATTTGATAAGACATGTACAATCTAAGCACACTGAGTTTGTTAACCGACACCCACAGCAGCACCACCAAGCAGCAGCAACAAACAGCAGCAGCAGCAACAGGCAGCAGCATCATCAGCCACAACAACCGCCATTACAGCAACACCAGATACTACAACACCAGCAGGGGAAACAGCAACAAAGCGACATAACATCCTGCTTTGATGATTCAATGGCCAATGTCCAAGAAGATTTTATTTTCAAGCATCCATTCACGGCATGTGTAAGTGGACCGACATCTAGTGGGAAGACGTACTTCGTGAAAACCTTGCTACAAAAGTCTGCCTCAAAAATATCACCCGCACCTGACAGAATAATATGGTTTTATAAATATTGGCAGCCCCTATATGATGACATAAAGTATACCGTCACCCCTCAGGTCAACTTTATACAGGGAATACCAGCAAACTTGGATTCTCTTATCAACCCCCAGTATAAAAATCTAGTTGTACTCGATGACTTGATGCAAACTTCATCAAAAGACCAGAGAGTTAATGATTTACATTCCGAAGGAAGTCACCATTTGAACTTATCTTTGATAAGTTTGAACCAGAATTTCTACTACAACAAGGATCCGACGCAACGACGAAATTGTCAATATTTGGTATTGTTCAATAATCCAATTGACAAGGGTTTAATTTCAACATTATCAAGACAGATGTATCCTGAATGCCCTCAACGTATGATGCGAGAGTTTTCGGAAGCGACGAGTGAACCGTACGGTTACCTACTGGTGGATTTAAAAGCCGCAACCCCGGACACATTACGGCTGCGACAGAATGTGCTAAAAGAGGACACGAACCAACATATGGGTGAATGGAATGGCATGAAATATAATCTCCATAAGGACAGCGAGCACCCAGATGAACAGAATGTGGTGAAATGTGATGACAACAATAGCCCGGATCAACGGAATGAGATGAAATATGATGACAGAGATATCCCTGGTCAACGGGAGTGCATGACATATAATTATAGTGTGCCCCAGGGTCAACATAATGGCTATACTAAGGACATAAGGACACCTGGTGAGATCAATGAAATTAATAAAGAAAACCATAAAAACATAGGCATTCGAGAAGACATGTCGTACCCTTGCAATGACTGTGGGCTTTTGTTCGAAGATCAGCATGATGTCCAGAGACACGTAAAAAACTGGTGTCAAGAAAATAAGTTAAAACGAAAATTAACTGAGGACACGGATGATAGTCAGAATAAGAAAATTAAATCGAATGAAGATGAATACTTCAAAAGTTTGTGTGATGAGAGTAGAGATAAAACACAAGAAGCATGGAGTGATAACGTGGAAACGTATATGGAAAATGGCTCGACAGAAAAAGAGGCAAAAGTACAAGCTGACAAGGACCTTAAAAGTACAGATCTTAAAACTGAAGGCATGAGGCTATTTATGAATGTTTATGCTTGGACAATAATAAAGAATATGTGGCTGCGCAATGGTACGCTGCACAACAGTGTCATGGATAAAGTGGAGAAATATATGAAGAATGGTTTTGAAGATCGTGATGCAGTGAAAATGTCAATATTAAAGTACAGACCATTGCTAGAAAAGTTCATGGACGAAACAAATGACACATCTGACGAAAGTGATGACAATTCGGACGAAAGTGACTGTGAATAGTTAATATAATAAATTGTACTATGTACTACTTGTCATGTTATTTTTCTCTTTTTTCCCTCGCTCACTTGCTTTTTTCAGTGGCGCTCACCACCGTACCCCCATAGCTTTCCGATGAATGGAAACAAGCCATATTTTTGACTAAATCCTGAACCGCCGGCGGCAGCGCCGGCGCCAATTTCTTTGCATGCCATAGGATTATGTAGTTGCCGCCGCCGCCGCCGGCGGCGGTGGCTGGTCGACTCGCATATATAAGAGAATGCATTGGCACAGGATAAAAAAAATCCCGACTTCCGACTGGATTTGATATAGCGGGTCACATTTATGACTAAATCCTGAATTTTGTTTAATTTTTAAAGTTTTTTGAAATTTGTGAAATTTGTGAAATTTGTGAAATTTGTGAAGTTTTTGAAGTTTTTGAAATTTTTTGAAGTTTTTGAAGTTTTTCGAAATTTTTGAAATTTTGTAAGTTTTTGAAATTTTTGAAGTTTTTGAAATTTTTGAAGTTTTTGAAATTTTGAAATTTTTGAACTTTTTGAACTTTTTGAAGTTTTCAATGCGAGTGTCACTTTAACATTATCCCACAGTGTGCGCCATGCGTTACTTTAACATTCATCCATAGTGAGTGTCACTTTAATAATCATCCCCAGTGAGAGCCTAGTGTCCCTTTAAAATTAAAGACTGAAGCTACCCCACCGAGATCATCACGTGATATACATGTAGATACTATACCATTCATATGGAAAAGTCTGGATATAACCAGCGGGTCATGTCCGGACATGTCCAACCGGTACAAGTAGACCAACGCGTGGGCGGAGAATATAGGTCAAACTCCAACGGGAGTACTGCGGAGTAAAAGTCGGATAGAGTTATCGTTCCTGAAATGCCACCAAACGGGGGCCTTATCATCAAACGAAGACCTTGAAAAAGTCGCTGACTGCATGGACAGAGGAAATCAAATGTATATACTCCATACCAGATTACATATACTCAGGCTGACATGATCCCAAATTATGTAATATACTGACCAGCTTTAGCAGTCTCCCATAATAAATTATGGTACATATTATGGTACACATCATCGACCGTTTACCAGTTATAGCATATCAGTTTGTCCACAATCTTCCGAAACATGTATAACAAACTGCACTCGTCTTAGGTCATTTACCATCGGGTCTTGTCGATATTAGTCCGATATCTGGCACAACTTTACTTCGGGTTTTCATCCGAGCAACAAATATGTTATGGTACGACCGTGCGAGTGGAGTTTGTTCATGTAAACTCTTTCAAAGACGATCTTCTACCGATGTTAATTATCCTGGTTTAACATGTACACACATTGTTACCAATCACACGCGGAGTTAGTCAATTTGCTCATGAAATGCTCATAATCACCACAGACTGGATGCTTGCAGCCGTAAGATTAACATACATGCATGTCCATTATACATAATGCAAATATTATAACTTATTAGTTGTAAAGTTTGAGTAGAATGCATGTACCATGTGCACGATGGTCCTTTACTCCGCTGTATTGGATTATAATGCACGGTGTGTAAATATGTTCTTTACGTGTATTTCATAACTGAAGCTCTCTTGTTGAGCCTTCTGTGAGTTTTGGAAAAACGTGACCCATGCATATTGCTCATTTATCCCGGATGTGCAGGGATAGTCGATGGTCACCATTCGATGAGTGGTATCAAGTTATGTTCGTGTCACAGTGAGTACATGTGTATGTGTGTGAGTGTGCGCGGGTGTGGGTGTACGTGTGTGTGTATAAATGTGCAACTAGTGTGATCTTGTTTGTAGTTTTGTTTATAATATAATTTTGTTCATATATCTGAGTTTATTGATTCGACTGTGTCTGTGTGTGCTCGTGGTTACTGTTACTTGTGGGTACATGTTAGATCATGGCATGAATCTCTACTATTCATGGCTAACGCCCGTTGATATCATATTCAACCAGTACAAAACCTTGGAACTTTTTTAAGTTTTGACAGGGAACCTTATAAATTCGAAAACATAACACTGGGAATATAGTTCTTAGTTATGATCTGTTCCTTAATAATGTACTTCAGTGTAAGTAAAGGTTCCAATTCGAAATTTCACGATTTAAGTGACTGTGCGCGATTTTGCTTTGCGTCGCTTACAATCATGGAATTTCTCATGGTTAATTAATTCAATGTTTATTGCGATATCGGCTCACAAAAGTCATAGAAAAACATGCAATTTTGAGTTGGGACCTTCATCTACAGTGAAGTACATTATTAAGGAAAATATAACAACCAAGAAATATATTCCCCGCATTATGGTTTCGACTTTATAAGGTTCCCTGTCAAAACTTCAAAAAGTTCCCAGGTTTTGTACTAGTGGAATATGATCTCTACGTGCGTAGCTAAGAGTTGAGATCCATGGCATGATCTAGGTACATCTAGGTGAGTGTAGATGTATGTGCATGTGATGGGGTGATAGTATTTATCGTTATTTTTGTTCTTCTTACAGCAGCCACAAACACACCACATACAATTCTGTATATATGTTATGTTCATCAACATTGCATTTGTTAAAATGTTAATGCGAGAGGGGCAAATGTAAACAACTTTCGCGTTTAATTTCCCGCGTAAACTTGGGAGCGAAAACTGAATTAAAGGCCCACTTAATTTTCGAACCCCCAGATTACATTATATTAAATATATGCCATATTATATACCATTTGAAAGAGGAAGCTCCAAAACAATACCTATCCGGAGTAATAAAGTGTGGGCATGTTGTTTTTGTGGAGTTGCCAACGTGTTTTGTCATCTAGAATGCAGTAAAAAGCAGTATTATTTTCAATGCAGGGGGAATAACTCTATATATTAAAGATAGAGTTCTTCCCCTTCCATCAAAAAAAGTTTCTGTTGCATTCTGGGAGCCAAAGGGGGGAAGTCATTCTATGATTTCAGCAGTTTTCTATTTCTATGTGGGCATCTTCTGAGACACAGATGTTTCAAATAGTGATGAATTATAGTATTTTAATCATATATATTATGCCATAGATTGGTATTAAAACCGTATATGAAGTCACTATAAAAAAAATAATCGGCGACTCGAAAATTAAGTGGGTCTTTAAGTTATAGAGCCACAGTGGCATATGGCCAGTGTCCCTATTAAATCCCGTTTGAAAGCTATTGAACATAGCTATATATTTCTATTCAGTGACTCGTCTTCTGTGTGTCTGACAAACCCCCTTCGATCACTTGCACTCTAACGTCCGTTACCGAGTGACATCTTTTACCAAAATGGTCAGCGACCAAGCGACCGCTAAATCATCCTCGCGTTTGAATAATCTGCCGGTATCCTGTTATTCCCCTGCATAATTACTGTCCAGTTTCCCTGACATATCAAACATCTGGGCACCACGCACTCAGGCAGGCTAAATTTCTGCTCCGACAATTGAAGTCACCACAAGCGAACACGATCGGGATTGGGAGCATGTATAGAATTCAACACTGGAAATCGTTTCCTTCGTGCACAATGCATTGGTCATTAATGCTTTGTGTCTTGTCGCTGTTCATCTTGACTGGTCCCCGTCGCTCGTGAGTTGTGTGGTCGTTCTGCAAAGAACTTAGCCATCCGAGCGACTCTGTGTGAGTGATTTCAGACCATGGCAGAGGATTATGGAGTTAATCCCTTCTGCCCTTGTTGCCGCCTTGGACAGATTCCGTGTTGTGGAAACCCTTTGCTGCACTTTACACCAGACTAAGGGGAGCTTCGTGCATTTGTCTGTGGAATACAGAACTGCAGCAGCCAGAGGGACGCAGTTCGAAGTGCTGAGTGGAGAAAGAAGAAGGCAGCTGTTGCTGTCCCTTCACACTCGGCTGTGACGACTGCTGGTCACCATCCCGAAACATGCCTGCAGACAGGAGCTATCTGAGAGACGCCCAGATGGCCCCTCCTGATCAGTGTGAGCGGGCCAGATGAGGCTCACATCACCCCTGTCGTCGTCGAGGCCAGCAGAGACAGGGACGCCGGTGTCACCCCGGAGATGGCGTCCATATTGTTTTGCAATTTGATATCGATTATCGGATGGTTTTCACGACCATAGAAGTATTCTTTGGTCAAAGGCGGTGGAAATACTCATTAAGATCATCGCACATTTGAACTTTGTCGAAAGATATGGCAGTACAGAATGAAAGTCCTGTCTTCAAAACCGAGACTTCCATAGCTTTAGGATCATAATTTGAAATGTTAATCACCAACAACTTGGCATCACGATATTTTGAACAAGAAGTTTCGAGATTACATAACTTCATATGCTGTTCAATCAATGCAGCTAATTTTTTGCGTTTCCGTTGAAATATATCATGAAGAGATTTCTTGTAAAATTGTTCTGCATTCTGGGTATTGAAACTTACATTTGAGTTCATGAAAGATGATATTTTCTGTATGATGGTTGAGAATTCTTTCACTGGTTCACCTGCAGAGATTGTCTGAGAATTCTGTGTGTTTGAAATTGGGTTCTTTATGATGAGTCGTTTCGGAATAATAATTTTTTCTTGCATTCTGTGATGGAAGAATATATCGCTCTTTATCTGTGCATAGCTTTTCTTGAGTTTCGTTATCTTCCAGTGCCCCTATTAAGTCTCATTTAAAAGCTATATACATAAACAAACATTCAATGTTAAAGGGATAGTACTCAGATGACCGGTGGTACGTCGATCGCAAGTTGCAAAACAGAGTTCAGTCCCCTCGCCACGCGATGTCCTCCGACTGCGTGACTTTAAGCACTGTCTGATTTGTTTACCTCCGGGTTGGGAAAACCCATAAATTGTAACTTCCGCATTGTTACTTGCCAAGTTAACGACGTTTGTTGTGAGAAATTCGCACCACAAAGACAGCATATATTGCAGAAATTATACTAGCAACGCTTATGTGATATGGAAATGTGACATTCCACGGTCAGTGTCCGTTTAATCGTACCGGTACCGTACTCAAGTAATCCTAGACAGTTGACAGCAGCCAGCAGGTTAAACTTGGAATGATCTGGAATGGAAGACGAGTCACAAACAAGTTTCCATTATTGGCATGAACTGATGGATGAATACGTTGCAGTATATCGGCTGATGTCAACCCCATGCAGACTTGGAAGGTTGCATAAGTTTGTGTCTTAATAAATTGTATGGGAAAGGGAGCCCAAATTCACATTTAAATATCAGGTCTGGGTGAACACCAATTGATCGAAATCCAATAAAACATGGCTGACACTGACAAGCCGAGTCAGTCACTGTCAGTAGCCGAGAGGTGCTCACTCCAATTCTTGAATATTTAAATGGTGTTTGTTTGAAGATTTTTAAACGTTTATTTATATTCTCATTCTCTCAAAAGAAATCCAAATGTTTTTAAGTAGTTACCAAGTTGAACGATATCATGGAACAGTTTAGTGTGACTCCCCTTATCTCAGATGCATCTAGGTGGTGTAATACCAGTCTATATTAGATCGATTAGTCTAAATACAGATCTATTGGTGGTTCACCCAGACCTGCATGTTTATTAATAATTGCATTGAATGTACCGAAGCTCAACAATCATCTGCAGGTCTCGGTGAACCACTGGTTGATCTGTATAAAACTGATCAGTCTATCTTTATATTGAATATATTCACTAAATAATTATCACGTGTCTTTCTACAGAAATTATAATTATCTCTTTTTAAGTATTGGATGTAATATAATTACCAATATAGAACAGTTCAGAGTGACTCGACTTATCCCCAATGCCTGCATATGATGAATGACCAATCGGTCTATATTCTATAGCGATTAGTCTAATAAAGGTCGATCGTTGGTTCACCATGACCTGTTCATTTGCACTTAAGTGCAAATTATTTAAACAGCGTAAATCATTTGCACATTCAAAGTGCTATTAAAGGCACGTGAGGCCTTAGTTGTCGAAAATATTGATATTTGTTCTGATCACTGTAAACAGAAAAACATTAAAACGCATACAGTTTCGTTCATATATACCATGACCATCACGTAAACAGCATGTTATCATAAAGACCTACAATATTTTACCTAAGCAAGAGCCTGATTGTGTTACAGAAGACAGCACAATATTAATGCAACTCTTGAACTGGCTAATCACACACACAAATGGCATAAACGCTCTTTATTAGTTCCATATCAGGAATTCACCAACAAAGAACGCTCTTTATGTTTACCATGATAATATAAACAAACACCAGAAAAGTTACTTTTTATGCTTTTGTTTACATAACAATGGTCAAACATTTGACAATAACATACTGTTTATGCGATATTTCTTATTTGTATATGGACAAAGTCTACATTTTGATGTTCTTTATTTTTGTGGCGGTTTTCGAAGGGTGGAAATATTTTCACAGGATACCCACCGCCAAGGCCAACCATACCTTTAAATTATCTGTATCTGGAATATGTACCATACATGAAAGGTGTTCATAGACCCAATCATTTAATTATGCTCTATGTAAAAAAAACATTTATTTGAGCTCAATTAAGCGCACATCATTTGCGCTTAAGTGTAAATAAGACATGAGACTATCATACATGTATTTAATAATATATACTAGTCCACCTATTTGTAATTCCTTTCTCAGAGTCTAATTCACTCTTTTTTTATTTCTAGACAATCTGATTTATGCTCAAGCTCAAATAGATGAATTTTACTTTTAAAAGAGCAAATAAATTAATTCGCTTAAGGCACTTTAAGAGCAAATCAAATCTGTCAGATTATCACTTGGCCTTACATATGGGTGTCTTTTGTTTTGTTATTTCTCCTCCCAAAATATGCATTACCCCAACCAATATCATAAGAACTGCTGAACATATGCAGTTAACAGGGATGGGTATATATCCTGTGTACCTGTTAGGAAATTGTGGACTACAAGTGGAACAATTTTCCTCTACCAACATTGGTATCTCCCACCCACATAATATTTTTCCACTTATTTTACCCTCACAATCACATATTTTGCTTTATATAGTGATGATATGGCAAGAAATTAACTATATCTGAGAAAAATTTGGTTGAGTCTGGGTTTGTGAGGGGGTGGACTCTGGGGAGATACCCAGGACTGAGAATCTTCTCCGCCGCCCATCTAGTAGCTGCATATGACCAAAACATCATCTATAGCTTATTTTGCTTTATATACTTCATCCGAGAAAAAGTTTATTAAGTTGGGGATTGGGGGAGATACCAAGTCCTGATTATCACTTATTTTGCTTTATATAGTCCAAAAATTCTCATATGTAGCTCAGGGAAGAATCCAGAGATAATTTGGGGACACCTGTTTCCAGCAGAGGATATGTACCGGTATCCCAATATAACTTTAAAATACGGCTTCTACACCGAACCAACACAGATACAGACACATATATTATAAATAGGACATAATATTTCTGATTTAAAAATTCAACAACCAAATGAAGGCTGTATTGCAACTGCAGATTTTTTAATACAGCGCTTATTGTTGAATTGCCTTGAAAATTCAGGTTGATTCAATACTGTCCACTGGGAATTTGGGGTAATTTGGGCTTCTCAAGTTTGGGCACCCATACAGTACCTGTAACAGCTATAAAAACAGCCCTGGAAATTTCCCTGATGTAGCTTCTGCGTGAGTGGGGGGATTATAATCAGCCTGCTCATACTTGGGTAGCACCCATCCATCCAAACACCAACACAATCAACTCAATAAAGTTAATTTCTCATCATTTCATGACTATATAAAGCAATAATAAGCAATAAAATCATAAGTTTATTTTTTCTCATATGTAGCTACTAGGTGGTAATTGGATACTCAGGTCCTTTTATCTCCCCCCCCCCCTAGTAAATTATCGAGTACCGGTATATGAGACATAGGTTTGTCATGATATTTTAAGTTTAATATCTTTGTAGAAGTAAGATGTTCAACTATCAAGGTGAATTTCTTCGGGTTAACCCTTTCATGACTGCATCTTCTTGAAATTTTGTGAAAACCCTGTTCCAATGCATTCTCTTATATTTAAGAGAATTAATGCATTCTCTTATATTTAAGAGAATTCATTGGCTTAACAATATTTACCTTGACCTTGTAAGCCAGTGCATTCTCTTATATATTCGAGGCTCCATATATAATAGAATGCACTGGCACAGGATCATTAATGCTGAACCAGCATGGCTCCAGTCATAAAAGGGTTACGACCTGTAGCCCGTGCCAAAGGATTTAGTCATGCAAAGAGTAAAATCCAAGATGGCTGCTGGTGGCCATGTTTTTTGCCGAATGACCCATTCCCATCTACATGTCAATGCCAACAGCTATGACAAATTTTATAATGATCCAATTTTATAATGACCAAAGGTACGACCTGTAGCCCGTGCTAGAGGAAATTGTTGACGAGTCACACACAAACACACACACACGTACGACGATACCAAGCCATGGCAATAGCTAAAACTTTACAAAGTAAAGTTGAGCTAAAAATGAAAACACCACCTTCCCACCTGGGCCACCCATATTTTTCAATGACCGTTTATTACCAGAAACACTGGTATAGTTTTCGCCCTGAAGAATAAATGTGAAATGGGCCTCTCTGGCTCACATATATGTTAGTTAAGACTAACCCAACCATTTGTTTTATTAGCTGAACTTTACTTTGTAAAGTTTGAGCTATTGCCATGGCTTTGTCGTCTGTGTGTGCGTATGTGTGTGTGTGTGTGATTCGTCAACAATACAGGCTACAGGTGCTACTTGTGGTCGGATCATTATGAAATTTGACATAGCTGTTGATATCAACATTTAGACCAGAACCGTTCATTTTGGGGTCATTCTGAAGAAAAAAAACATGGCCACCAGCGACCATCTTGGATTTCAATATTCAATCCATTAGCACGGGCTACAGGTCGTACTGTTCTTCTGATTATCATGAAATTTGTCACGGATGTTAACAATGACATGTAGATACGAACGAGTAACTTTGGGGTCATTCGGCCAAAAAAATGGCCACTGGCAGCCATCTTAGATTTTACTGTTTGCATGACTAAATTCTCTGGCACAGCCTACAGGTCGTAGCTTTGGTTGGATCATCATGAAATTTGTCACGGATGTTAATATTGACATGGAGATGGGGAATGAGTAATTTTGGGGTCATTCAGCTACATTAGTGGGGTCGGTCGGCCAAAAATCATGGCCGCTGGCAGCCATCTTGGATTTTACTCTTTGCATGACTAAATCCTTTGGCCAGGGTTACAGGTCGCATCTTTTGTCAGATCATTGTGAAATTTGTCATGGATGAGATCGAGTCATTTTTTGGTTATTCGGCCAAAATCATGGCTGATGGTCAAAAACTCAAAATGGACAAAATGAATTTTTATTCCAAACCAATTGCAGCACATCTCACACCATATCATATGTCATCTTATATGATGCACATTCTTTATTCAATATTCCAATGATGTTATAGATATTCTTTTCTGACAGAATAGTATTTAAAAATGTATGCCGTTTCATGTTAAACCAAAAATTAAATAAACTTTTCTTATATTTCAGATCAGTTGTTCATGCACTTGTAGCCCAGTCCAAGCACAGAATATGAATAGAAGGAATGATTGAGACCGATGGGTGTCAGCATGGTTTGAGGATTGCACCACTAGAATATTGACAGGTACATACATGTACATTAAAATTCTGAGAGCGGACATTTGAAACATTTTTTTGTTATAACTGATGTAGTTTATATCTACATCTTAGCTTGTCAAAGGTTCTTTACTAAATACTCAGTGACAAGTAGTTCCCTTAGGATATTTTCTATCTGTTGGTGTATCCTGAATTCCCTCCAAATGAATAATAGACATACAGTAATGCCCTCAGTAATCGACCTCTTAACCAAAGCAGAATTATGGGTAACTTTTCAGGATTTAGTCGGAAATATGGCTCTCAGGAGAGCTTTCCGATGAATGGCAACAAGCCATATTTCCGACTAAATCCTGAAAAGTTACCCATAATTCTGCTTTGGTTAAGAAGTTAAAAGGCACCACTCAACAGACATTTCCGTCACTAGAAATATATATTGTGGGACAAAAATATTACGATGTTTAGAACACAATTTATTTGGCAGTGGCACATGTATTTTATTTGATTCAATATCTATGGATGAATATATGAGACAGCATATATGTTTCTTTCATGTTTTGATGATAACTGCACTTATATAATCATGTTATCAAAACAAGTTTCATAAAATGTCTGTTGTTGTAAAAAAAATTGTCTGAGGGCCAGTATAGATTAGACATCAAACTTTACAATTTTGCCAACCTTAATATATAACATTGCTGGTGGATTGATATTACAAGAATTGTTATTTTATAATTTTAATGAGAATAACAATTAAACTAAACTGAAAGTTATTGTCTTTTGCACTGTTTGTTGGCCTCGACTGAAACTATTCACTTTTTCTGGTTACTAACATTCAAGATCTGCTATCTAAAACTTGATGCCAATTCCAGTGAGTCACACACTCCATGAGTTAGGCAGCACCAGTCTCCTTTATATAGTGATGTTGGTTTCTATAACATAAAATATTATTATCGTTCTATTATAGGTTCTAATGGAGAGAGAGATGTAGATATGGCTGGAAGGACAAGACTCCAAGTAATTGCACAACTGCAGTTCATTAAACACACTTGAATTTAGCGAATTGCCACATGTACAATCATTACATTCTTACAATGTTACCAGCAGTTTTGTGAAGTAACACAATAATGACAATGATATTGAAAAAGATATATTGCTATGTTCGATGCACTTTCTCAGCAATGCCATGAAGAAAATCTCATTCCTGATTAACATGCAGATCAAGCAATGTTAGTTCAAATGATGTCATACTGTGCTTTTCAATTTAAACTGTGTCCATCTTGGTTATCGGAATGATTCTGGAAGAGAAAGCTCTATGGCTGAGATGATATAATTGTCTACTACAAATTAAATATGCTATATATTTTTGGAATAAATATACATGTACCATATACATGTACGATATTTAAATACTAGTACACATCTTTTCATTTAGGAATTATGATTCCTTATTCATGCCCAATACTGACTGAACTACTAGGATCCCCTGTATATCAATTGTATACCTTACTCATATTTGAATTTGTGCAGTACTATGTTTCGCTCTATTTTAAATTCTCAGCGACTTCTAAACTTACAAATATTTTTGTATATGATGACAATTTCAGTTCTTCATTATCGCTGAAAACACTTGTGCATATTAAAGATCATCTTGACAAAAATTCCTTCAGTCTGGAATATATATGTTTATATTTTAGAAGAAATTCAACTTAAAATATCTAACCATGATTTAGCTATACACATGTGAATAATAAATGCACACTAGCGAAAAATAGTACAATGTACTGCACAAATTTAAATATGACTGAAGAATATATTCTATAATCAGGATACTTTGACCCTGAGAATGTGACAAGAGTAAAAACAGTCTATATACCACATCATATATTTTTACTTCAGCAGATAATTGTAGTCTCTGGGATTAATATAAAAAAGTCAAATTTTTTCACCAAAAAAAGTCATTATCACTAATATTGGTATTAGTTAGTAGTTTAATCTCTTTAATATATCAACAAAAGTAGATTATATAGAAATATGTTTTTATCCCAAAAGTCATTGATTTATGGCTACATATACAGCTACATGTACATTGTACCAGTCAGTGCTGATTGTTGATGTTACTAAAGATCTGCATGCAAAATAAAATAATCATTTATGCTTATCATTATGGTACTCACATTATTACAATCTAATGATTTGTCCTGATGAGTTAATCACATCTCTCGTTCTCCATCATTAATATAGTCTGAAAATAGAAATGTATAAAGGTAGTGAATCTCGGGGAGAGCTTTCTGATGAATGGCAACAAGCCACATTACTAAATCCTGAAATGTTACCCATACTTCTGCTTTGGTTAAGAGGTCGATTACTTAGGGCATTACTGTATAACTTGGCTAATTTAACCCAACATCTGCCTCACAAGTTCACAACTTATTATGCTGATACTGCGACTTGTGAAATCCATCAAATTATCACTCTCTGTGAGTCCAATAGCTATTCACCTAATTAAACATTATATTTACCAGTCATGGTCCTTGCTGGTTTAAAGCATGGGCACAAAACATATGTTTCAAGCATTTGTGACCAGGAAGTAGTATTTAAAACAACTATCAGTTGTGTTAATCTAACATATTCATGATTTAGGTCCAGTGCACCATTCTATGACCATACATGATGGGACAGGACCTCATTTTTGAAGATTTTTCAAACTCTACCCACAAGACGAGAACATTAGGGAGCCATAGCAACCATTTATTCACACAAATTATGGTTCAATCAATGCCTAGGACATCCCCCATGCCAGAAATACAGATACAAAAATATCTGCCACAAGGGCTTCCAGTGCATCCATGCACAGTTGCATATAAATCAGAATAATAGAGTTCACATGAAATTTGAAAGGGAAAAAACACATAGAAATCCATATACATTGATATATGGACTATATTTTGAAAGGGAAATTCATTATATGTTGAAAATAGTTAAACTTTTGTTTATACTCGCACAATGATCAGATAAATTATGTGCACTTTAGAGGTAACCTTGCACTATTATCAAGGCTAATTAACATAACCCTAAATATTTTCATGTATTTAAGATTCATCAGCCATGTTTGGGTTTCAGCCATTTCAGATCTACTAGACTTATGCTTATTTTCAAACTGATTTATGATCTTTTTAGTTCATAAATTTATTTCGGCATGTGTTGCAACAATAATAATTGGTTCATGTAGCAACCTGAACATTTGTCACATGACTGATATTTAGAGAAATGTCTGTTTTCAACCTTATTTGAGCTGATTTTTGTCAAAATTTGTCTATATTTGACCCACAGTGTGCAGCGATGTGTGTATTCCTAGAGTATGTGGGACCCGAATTCACATTTACCAGTATTAGCTGATAAAATGGTATAATAATAATAATATAGAGTATTTGTATAGCGCCATATCCCGTATGGCTCATGGCGCTGAACAATTCACACAAACGCAGTCACACACATTCACACTATAACATATACGCAATAAATAATATGCATGTATTTCAATAATTAAGTCTCCTCAACGTTTTCTGATGTTATTTGTCCGAAATGGGAGATGAATAGGTGAGTTTTTAGGGCCGATTTGAATGTTTCCAAACAGTCAGACTGTTTCACCTCTTTGGGAAGGTTGTTCCAAATGGTCGGCCCGTAGACCTCGAAAGAACGGCGACCAAAGTACATCAGATCTCGTTTAGGTACAACCATCGCATTCGCATCCTGTGATCGAAGTGGTCGAGCAGGTACATATTTGACCAACAATGTATCAATATATGGTGGCAAAGCATTATCAATATCCGACTTTCTATAACACAAAGTAGCATGTTTGTACACAATTCGTTCAAATATGGGAAGCCAATGTAATTTATACAACAGTGGGGTAACATGATCAAATTTGCCTGCACGGCACACAATTTTTGCAGCAATATTAACAATTTTTTGAAGTTTGTGAAGTTGATAATCTGGGAGTCCTGCTAAAATAGAATTACAGTAATCGATTTTGGATAACACAAATGAGGACATCAATATTTGTGTGGATTGTTCGGAGATATATGGACGTACATGCGAAATGCGCCGGAGCTCCATATATAAGGACCTGCATAGGTTGCTGATGTGAGATGACATTGAGAAGTTTTTGTCGATGGTCACACCGAGGTTTTTAATAACATCAGAAAATTCAATTACACTGTCGCCGATGAGCGTGGCATTAAGACTGACCCCCTTCAACCGAGCGTTAGTTCCACAAAGCATAATTTCAGTTTTGCTTTCGTTAAGTTTGAGTTTGTTGATCTCCATCCATGTTTTAACTTCTGAAACGCATGTCTGAACTTGAGAAATTGCTTCGTCTAAGATCGATGGCTCAACTGATATGTACATTTGGGTATCGTCTGCATACATGTGATACTGAATGTTGTGTTTTTCGATGATGTTTCCAAGAGGCTGTGTGTAAACGAGATATAGTACAGGTCCCAGCACAGAACCTTGGGGCACTCCATATGATAGATGCACGGGGTTAGACGTCGTAGAATTAACAATAACTGATTGAGTTCTCTCGGTTACGTAAGAATGGAACCACTTTAATACCGTGCCGGACATTCCGAAAGTCTGACATAAAGGGTATCAGTGTGGGCAATGCCGTCACTTATTATACCCTTGGCGGTCTTAAGTGAAATAATGGTTCGCTTAATAAGAGTAATCCATTCTCATGAATTAGACTGAAGCACAATTCACTCACACATAGTTCAGACATGCTCTTTCAGAATTCCGCTCAAGTTGAAACCTTTGACATAGTAGTATCTCAGTCTTTGAGTCAACTAATAGGGGAAGGCTCCACACACTGATACCATTTATGTCATACCATTTTATCCAAGGTGAGAGAGGTAAAACAAACAATGGTGGTTAAGGCCAACTTAAGGGTAACTGAATTATGATTTTACCATAAATACAATGATACTTCAGAGCAATATATTTATGCTTAAAGCTTAATTGAATTGTTTTATCATAATTAGCTTATATCAGTAAATGTGCATTAACTTTGCATATACATTTTCGGGGACCAATCACCACCAAACCTGCAAAACCAATATGTTTTTTACTCCCAATTTGTTTACACCCACCTCCCAAATTTCACTAAATTTTGTTCAAAACTGAATAAAGCTGTACTGATATTACTCATATGACTGGGAATGATCTATCTCATTTAGTTCAGATAACAGTTTAACCTGTTTCAGAAGCTGTTTTGATGGAAATAAACATAGTCACATCACTCTATCAGACTTGGATACTTTAGGTCTTGCCAGAGATCATCTTAGTTGATAGAGAAGCAAATAATTCACTGATTGGCTTGATGCACTGATGACAGATATTTTTTACCCATTGATAGTCAGATACTTTCTATCCGTTGATAGTGACATTTAATGTCAGTTGCTCGCTCATTTTCCATTCACACAATGATCTATGCATTAGCGACATCAAGACAAGTTTATTTATTTAAGTTTTACGTTTCTGGAAGGTTCTTTTGTAATAGTGTGGTGAAGGAATTTTTTCACCCCACCGTCCCATATGCAAAAAGACATAGATTAATGTCATCTCCGCTGCACTAAGGCCCCCCCCCCCCCCCCGGTATATAATATCTGCCATTGAAAGATTCTACTGGTATGCAGACAATATATGTGGTTGCATCAATTTCAGCTTGAGGGGAGCTCTATGGGAGTGTAATTATTTATGTATAAGCATAACTAATTTACATTTAGGTATAATTGATCTACACTTAAGCATATTTTATTTACCCTCATCCCTCAAGCATTTTCACATTTATTATTTATTTACGCTTAAGCTCAAAACATTGATTCCCCCATGAATTAATTTCAAATGGCACAGGCCTAAACACATCAATAAAGTTTATATAGACCCACCATATGATGGAAACAATCCCCCAGTAACCCCAAGATGTTTTATGACCATGGGAATGGTATAGATCTGTGCAGGATATGTCTCTTTTATAAAAATACTATATCTCAGGGATGGAGACACAAATTCTTGGGGACAGGGATGCTGATATTATGAAAATAGGGGTTTTCCCCCCTATTTCAAGTCAATAAGTACACCATATATTAGGGAAGCAAACCCCCAGTAACCCCTAATTGCCTATTTACGGCCATGGAAATGGTATATATCTGTGCAGGAGATGTCCCTTTAATAAAATATACTACAGCTCTGGGAGTGAGGCACTTATTAGGACACCAGGGACAGAAATTATCTTCAACTATTGAGTCTGTGTGGGGCTACTACTTTGGGCCCATGATAATATACTATGAGATTGACTCAAATCAGTCACAATCAGAGGGAAGTAAGGGAGAGCAAGTTTGGTATTTAATTGTTAGACGCATATTTGTACTTGAGTGCAAATGATTTATGCTTAAAGGGGTACTGTACACAAAGATAGGCGATTTTTTTATTTACTCCCATTGAAATAACTTTCAAGTTAGATTGTGTTCGTGTTATATGAGTTTCGTATAAACCTAATTTAGCGAAGAAAATATTGATCTTGGAAACAAAAATATTACGATTTCAAACTACGCGCAATGTTTTTGACCTTCACCGGAGAAGACGCGGTCGCAGGAAGAACGGGAAGTTCATTGCTCACAGCTTCGATTGATGCATTCAATCTCTTCCATCGAACAATCTCACTCCCTATAAAATTTTTGACTCTTTGTTTCTTTCTCCTTTTTTCCGAATCGGTTATAACGGGCCTTCTTTTGCAGGTAACATGTTTTGTTTGCAACTCAATAATGTTCGCGAACGGCCGTCGATAAAAGACATGCAACATATGCGATTTCAAGAACGGTAACTCGTAATGGCATAATTCTCCATTTTATGACTCCAGCCATAAAAATGAATTTATATTAAATAATTCAATTTAACTTTTACGATAGCCTGTTAACCGGAACGTTTTCAGTAGACATCGTCGACTCAAATTAGTTATTTTATAATATAATATTCATATTAGATCGCTATTGTCACCGGGAATTTATTGAAATTGGGGTACAGTACCCCTTTAAGTGCAAATATTTGCAAATAAATAATAAATATGAAAGCCCCCCCCCCCCCCCCCCCCCACATCATTTTAGCCCCAGGGGAGTTTTGAGATCTGGAATTTGATTTATGCTTAAGTGTATGGGAGGCCAAATTCACATTTAATAATTAATTGTGCTTAAGCACAATCAATTGCACTTAACACTTGAGCATAATCAATTGTGCTTAAGTGCAATTAATTGCGCTTAAGCGCAAATAATTACACTTCAGTGCAATCATTGCGCTTATGCGCAATTCATGGTTATAGGTAACTAAACACCCCTGGTGAATAAATAGATTTCTCCATAACTTAGCATTAACTCCTATTGACATATCACCTCTTGGTTTCATTGGTTTGGATGGGTAGGGAGCTAGCCCAACTTCTTTATCAAAATGGCTGACTCGCAATAGTATCACCTTCTGTTTTAGTTGGAGCGACTCGTGATAGCATTATAATATCTTCAGTATATATTAGTTATTCTGTATTAGTCGGGGCGACTTTGATTTTCCTCAATTTTCGAGTATACAGGCACACCATATGAGGGAAGCAAGCCCTCGGTGGAACTATATGACCATGGCAATACTATAGATTTGTGCAATAAAAAGAACTAGAGCTCGAGGACTGAGAAACCAAAGCTCCAGGAATGAGACACCAATCTTTTTTGACAGGGATGCTGATAATATGAAAATAGGGTTATTTCCTCTGATTTAAGTCAATAAGTAAACCATATGAGATAAGCAAGCCCTCATGCAGTGACACCACATGCATGCTATAGTATATGACCATAGTAAGGGCCCAAATCTGTGCAATAATACATTAAAAAACATCATACAAAAAATTACTAGAGTTCCGGGAAGGAGACATAAATTCTTTGGATAGATGGATGCTGATAATATGTAATTAGGGATTATCCTTGTTGAACACACACTCACAGTTGACTGTTGAGTACTCAGGCTAATTAAAACAGGTTAAAATTAGCCCAATGCTCCTCTTGTGTTGCTAGTTGATACACCAGGTCATGCCAATAATTTATGGGTAAGTTAGATAGTAGTAACCCTTAATTCCCTTTTTATGGCCATGGAAATGGTATATATCTGTGCAGGAGATATCCCTTTAATAAAATATACTAGAGCTCTGGGAGTGAGACACCAATTCCTGGGACACCAGGGACAGAGATGCTGGGACAGAGACAGAGATGCTGACATGGATATATGGACTTCGAGTCTGTATGGGGCTATTACTATGGGCCCATCATAATTTACTATGAGATGGACTCAATCATTCACAATCAGAGGGAAGTAAGGGAGTGCTAGGTATTTGCGCTTAACCGCAAACTTGAATGATTTGCGCTTTAAGAGCAAATAAATTGATAGACACATATTTGCGCTTTAGTGCAAATGATTTGTGCTTAAGGGCAAATGGTTTTATGCTTAAGCGCAAATGATTTGCGCTTAAGCGCAAATAAATAATAAATGTGAAAAGGGCCTCCCATAGTTGCCCACTTCCGATCAACTTCGCCTCAAAATTATGGACTTACATGTATTGTGCAGATAAAATACTGTTATTAAATCAATTAGAGAACTTATATATTTGATTTTCCGTTGATAGTAACTAGCCCATCTGAGAATAACTTTTGGAAACTCAATGTGGGAAAAAAAAATCCACCCCTACTAGTACTATTATTTGGGCCTGTAATTTATTCAATCTGGGAAAATTTTCCACAAGGCCTAAACAAATTATACATTTGTTTCCGCTAACGAGCTGAAAAAAATTAGGGTAGGTAGGTAGGCTTAACTTTTTTTTTTTTTTTTTTTACAGTATCTTTAAAAATAACTGTATAATACTTGTCAATAACCCAAACTATGCACTTCTTAGCCCCAATCAGGTTAACCCAAATGACAGAGGAACTAAAAACTCCAATTCAATCTTACATATGCTTCAATATTTACATATATACTAGTCTATATACTAATATAGTCTTTGATAATCCTAATATTTCCCATATGGTCTGGCGACAACTGGAGTCAGTCCAGCACCACTGCACTGTCACATATTGGAGTGACCGTCTTGTACCGATATCTTAATGATGGCTTCACAACCCCACCTTCTCCTCCGCATTCGGTGAAGGATCTAGGTATTTTTTGGGGACACCTGTTTTTGGGCAATGATATGCCAAAGACATAACCTGAAGGCCTGAGCGGAGGAAGGCTTGGGAGGGGTGACCCCCTGCTGATGCTGGAATTTTTTTGAAAATCCATTGCATTTAGAGCTAATCTAGGGCACTTTGAGTCAGTATTTTGAATTTTACTGAGAGGTCAATTTGATCAAGTTTCTCAAGCATAACTTTGGAAATTTTTATATATGTATGGATTGGAAATGCTTATAACTTATTGTCAGATATCTTTTGGTTCAATGGATTATGCTTATCCTGCTTGAAATGAGACTTACCATTATCACGCTAATTCATATAATAGGCTATTTTATAAAATTCAAGTGAGACACATACATAATATACTACATGTAGTACAGAAACAATGTCTATTTAGTTAGTATTTACTATTTATAGTACATGTACAATCTCTATGTTAATTTTTCATTTGGTATTATGAGATCCCACCTGATAACCAGGTTGATTCGATCAAATTGTTAATGGTCCTGTACTGTATTTGATTGAAATACTGAAGTCTGAAGGCTGAATCATAACAAACCTGAACTGAAACTATTTGAAGTTTTCACAGATGAAAGCTAGATAAAGCCAAACATACATGATTCCAACTGTTAAACTTAAAAATATTTTTGAAATTAAAAAAAAAAAAAAAATTGTTTTTTTTTGTCCAATTTTTGTTTGTTTTTGCAATGGCAATAAAAAGTTTAGGGTCGGGGGTTTAAAATAGGGTCGGTCGGGTTAGCGGAAACAAACGTCTTTTTTGTTTAGGCCCAATCATGGTCATGAAAAATATTACAGTATTATTATTTTTTTTGGTAGGCCTACTAGTACTAACAGCAACACTGCACATGCTACATATACTGCTAGTACTATTTGAATGGTGAATAACGAGACCTTCAACTTCAAGACGACAAGAGTATAGTAAGGCCTAAATTTTTTTTTTTAATATTGCCTGTTGGAATTTGTGTGGATATCAATTTCAATTTTATAGCGAAGAGTGATACAATTTTTTACCTCTTTTTTTTTTCACGACGACATCGTCGACATTTTCACCATCGGCATCGTCTTCGCTACTTGACAACCCAAGTTCTGCCGACAAAATCGACCCTTTCTTCTTCAAGTTCTTGCCAATCTTCATTTTCCTGGGCTGGTTCTGACACTCAGTGACAGCTCATTTTGCCTGTTCCACATTTGCAGCCTCTGCTGCAAAATGTCCCCGCATCCAAACAGGGACACGATGTCCGCAACGAACGAGACGTGGCCGACTTCCTCCACGCGCATAGATTCCCGCATGAACAATTAACAGCCCCCGGATCGCTTCCAAATCTATTTTTTAAACGTTCCGCCATTTTTATATTATTAATGCGTGTCCGTCAGCATTATTTTTAGATCGATGATGCATTCTGGTCTTTCTGACCCTTGACCCTTCGACCAATGCTTGCAATATCTAAACACCGATTTACGATGAAGGCCTGGGTTTGCTGGTGCGCGCGCCACCATGGCAATCCGATTATTCTGGGCGAGAATAATTTCATATAGAAATAACAGTACTATCACTTTAAGTCTCATTTAAAAGCTATATACATATATACATAAACAAACATTCAATGGTCCAATTGTTCTAACTTAAATTTGTTCTTGTTCTCTAAATCATTTTTTCTAACACACAAAAAATATTAATGTAAGAAATGACATTGTCACTTTTTCTAACAAAAGAAAATTATTCTTGTTCTCTAAAACCTTTTTCCTAAAAGCAGAAAAAAAATCTAAATGTAAGAGATCACATAATCACTTTTACTAACGCAAGAAAAATGTACTTGTTCTTTAAAAATGTTTTTCTAAAATCAGAAAACAAAATCTTAATATAAGAAATCACTTTATCACTTTTACTTACATATGAAAAAGTTCTTATACTCCAAACTGGTTTTCTTAAAACCTATTTTTTCTTAATGTCTAGAAAATAATTCTAGATATAAGAACATGAGTGGCTTGTGGATAACGTTTTCTTAAGTTTTTCTGGAATAAGAAAATTATTTTTCTTAAAATGATAAAATAAATCTCAAAATAAGAAATATTTTCTTATCTAGTCAGGGTAGATCCTCCTGATTATGTGATGTGACAGTGCGAGCTGTTTGTCGCAATACCAGTCTGATATATATCCAGACTCCATCTCATTACTTTCAATTATGTCTGACGACACTCGCTTTCTATTTGATTTCAAAGATGAAGGGGGAATTCCTTTTTTTTGGTGAAAACATCATTAACATTCATAAGGCAATGTTTATCATAGCGATACACACATAGATCGACACAAGTGCGCCTGAGGTCATGTAAACATACAAGAGTAGTCACTCTTCTTCTAACCAATTTCCGTGCAACAAAATGCTTGTTTCAGGTTTGCTTCTCTATAAACTCATGCAGAATACAAGTCTCGCCATTCAGATGCTATGTAATAAAGAGCAATGTAATGAAAATAAAGCGATAAGCACGCTATAATAAATATTCAGCTGCACCACGGTCATGTTGCATCATCTCTTTATTTAGAATACGCGCTTGACATTTACTATATGATTACTCGAAGTTGTAATGATCCTTATTTGGCATGTGACGTAATGCCCATATGTTAGGAGAAAATACTATATTTTTTTTATTATCTTTTACAATTCTATTATGCATACCTGTTCAGTCTGATCATTCCCCAATTATGAATAAACGTACGTTAGTTTTGATTTTCAACATACGGCGTTTGGTCAGTTAAGATACGTGATGCTAACATGTAGTTTATTCGATAACTTCGGGCGATAGAATTCAAATATCGCGGGTGTGGCTTGTATGAATAAGTGATTATTAATTGAATTTGCAGGAAGCTATTCATTGGTCAATCAACACATCGCTCACTACGTATTGGTTCGATTTCTCCCATTTGAAATAATTTTAACCATGAGAGTCCTTAGACTGTAAGTTGACTGAAATGAAACACGGTCTAATTTTATTTAGACTGTCGCAATACGGATATAGCTCTAATAGTTTATTACTAAAGCTCTTAAGCTTAAGGACTATAATTAGGTCATGCTTCGCAACTGTGTAGACAAAACTGTATACTGGCAAAAATCATAGAGACGTGGTTCCATAATTGGTTCAGGGCGATTGCATTTCATTGATCTGGCCATTGTCACGATTGAACTAACTCTGACATTTCAGCGAAGACATACCTGTTTATATGAATGGGGACCACAGAATGCAAGTTATGTTCCAAACTAATATTTGAACGATTAATGCATTTACATGAACATATCTGAAATCTGGTTCAAAATAAATTCATTGCGTGCATGTAAATATGGCCCAAGTATGATTTATTGTGGATAGCTGGCCAGTTTGTGTTGTAACACTAGTGAAGGTACCCTGTGTATTCAGCAGTTACCGAATAAACCCAACTGGTGAATACGAGCTCAGTTATATAGTGATGTCAACTTCTATATCTTTCAGAATAACACTAAAATTGTTGATGTGTATATCCTTGAAGAAAATTAAGGTTCAAAGACGACAACTTTCCCTCGAACTCAAACCTTGTAAATTCACTAATTTCTTTTGTCGGAATAGTTTTTGTTCAGTTATAAATTTGTACATAGATAATCATACAGAAAATACTACTTAATTCATATAAGTAAGAGTAATGCACTGATTTTCATGGACGACTTTCTGCATTATGACAACGTCGCTTCATTGTCACCTTGAGATGTTAACAATACTATAGTTGCAGAAGGATTTCTATTAATTGGTGCATGGGAAATGTTCAGATAAGTTCAACAAACACCATTTGTTCTACTTATTGTCTGAACATTTCTTAATTGAACTATTCATAAGTAGCAGTATAAGAGCAGGTTACCCCTTCAAACAGCTCCTTCGTCTCAGGGTAAATTGATGAACTTAACACTAAGTATTCTCATAGATACATTTGTGCTTCTGACAATTGTAGTACATGTGTAATCTTAATCTTATCACAATTTATAGAGATGAAGGAGCTGTTTGAAGGGGTAACCTTCCCTTACTGCTGATGAGTAGTTCCTTTAAGAAATGTTCAGAAATAAGTTCAACAAATGATGTTTGTTGAACTTATCTGAACATTTTTCACCAATTAAAGGTACTCAACATTGTCAACATTGGTTTCCAATATCTCCAGTATATTGACAGACTACTATTGAACTCATCCAGTGTACTTATAATAGCCATTCAAGCCGGGCTCGCAATAGACATATGGTAGGAAAATAGAAAAGTATACATGGAAAATTAGACATATTTATCTATTAGTTATCAAAACATGTACTTAAAATTCAACAGCTGAAAAAATATATAAAGATGGATATAGATATATATGTAAAATAATTTGTTCAGATTAAAGTAACATAGCATGAGAGCTGTTTTCAACAGAATCGTGCATAGCGTGGCATAATTTTTCGCACCAACTGCCAAACTTCCTCTGGAAGTGTGATAACAAATCAACAAGTTCTGCTCTACTCAAGTTTGAACACAATCTTAATTCCATTAGTTACAGGTTATTGAGCACAAAAACATTTTGGTCGAAAACAGCAGCACCGTAGTTTCTGTGGGTTAGCGCTGAATGTGTAGAAGGCTAGTTCCTCCCCCACTCTTTGTTCCTTAGCTGCACACGTCTTATTTTGCCGCTTACTGTTTTTGGTAGATCATCAACAATCTCAATCTACAAATATAAGTTGAGAAGGCCTGAATTTAATAAGCAGTTGAGGTGATATTATACCAATGAAGAGATAACTGACTAAATGAATCCTCAAAATACTGATCAGGGCCACAGGTTTCCATTAGGGCTAATATCTGTACTAAGTTTAACCCTTTACCCAACAAACCGGCCAAAAATAAAGCTGCAACAGCCTAAATTATCTTGGGTCTGTCTCAATAAAACCATACAAATATGGATATCATTGGAACCGGCTCATTGACCACATTGTGATGGTTACAGTTATGCCCTGTGCCAATGCATTCTCTTATATATGCGAGTCGACCATAGGTCGCCTCGCATATATAAGAGAATGCATTGGCCTAAAAAAAATCTTTTTTTAACACTTTTTCTTACATTCTTTAACAATTTTATAATTTTTAATGTGTTAAGCCAATGCATTCTCTTATATATGCGAGGCGACCTATGGTCGACTCGCATATATAAGAGAATGCATTGGCACAGGGCCGTTCTGTTGGGTAAAGGGTTAAAGACATATTAATGATATTATGTACTTGTTCGGGTGCGTGAAACTGATAAGTTAGTATTCAGGCGCTATTCCAACTGGAGGAATGTAACAATCTACTAACACCGCCAAAAATTTGAAGCAAATCGACCACACCACTCCATAGGAAACATCGTCTGAACTACGCTCAATTATAAATATTTACATCTCGATTCGGGACGAAACTATCAGCGATAATCTAACACAAATGATTTCGCCATCGAGAGTCATTGCATTTAATTAATTTATAAGAATGACGGAGTGTATCGTCAATTTGGATTAATATTCATAACAAATAACTGCTTTGAGCAAGATTATTCTCAATTTCTATTTGATCACCCTACCGGAGTGTTTCACATCACTTTAAATGTTCCTACTTAATATGAAGACTTAGAATATTAGTATTCAATTATTAAAATGTCATCAACATACGAACCTTCCTGGGATACTTGTACGGTGCCGTGACAGTTTTCACGTGATTCTGTAACTCGGTGATCATAGCTGCCTCATCCTTATCTTTATAATCTTGCATTAACACAACAAATGCTTTAACAACCTGCAGTGAGAAAGGTGAAATGAGGACTACTCTGCAAGTTATGACCTGAACAGACATCGGACGAACCAATCAGCAAACATTTCCAGATAAACAAAGATGAATAACTCTAGAATGGAAAATCTGAACAAAACATTGGAACCCTCAATTTAATGTCCTCATAGTAGTGAAGATCCATACCAAATCTTATTGAAATTCCAAGCACTACTGTTCAAGTTATGACATGAACACACATCGGACAGACCAAAAAGCTAACATTTCAAGATAAACAAAGATGAATAACTCTAGAATGGAAAATCTGAACAAAACGAGGGAACCCTTGATTTAATGTCCATATAGTAGTGAACATCCATACCAAATTTCATTGAGATCCGACCACTACTGTTCAAGTTATGACATGAACAGACATCGGACCGATGCACGCACATACGGACGCACAGACAGATGCATGGACAGACAGGTGCAAAAAAATTATGGATTAAAAAGATGTCAGCGGAGAGTCAATAACATATTTAAGTTCAGTTACATACCAAAACAATTTATAATTTTTAAAACAGGTATCAGATTTTAGTTTTTACCACTTTTTGTTTTCTTAAGTCATTGTGGGCTCTGTATTTTTGTACTATAATTGAATGACATATTTATAGAATGGAATAGTTAACATTTTTTTAAGCACAAATGCTTTGGCAAATCGATGTATCAATTTGTTCTTTGTTTTCACGGTGTTTTTGTGTGTGTGTAGTACAAAAACAGAGGTTCTGTACCATAAAAAACTTTAATTTAGAGAGTTCAAAGCAGGAATGATAAGAATAACCCAACCAAAATTTGTTTTATCTTTACATCACCAAACAGTTAACCCTTTTATGACAGGTGCTGCGGTAGTGTAGACCATGTGCCAGTGCATTCTCTTAGATATGCCAGTTTCCCATAGGGAGCCTGGATATATAAGAGAATGCACAGGCTGTCAAGGTAAATATTGTTAGGCAATGTATATCAGAGAATGCAATAGCAAAGGGTTTTCGCAAAATTTCAGGAAGCTCCAGTTAGGGAAGGGTTAATTGAAATGGTATCTAATTAAATGAAATGCTACTCTATGTATAAACCCATATTTTATTACACGTGTTACTGAAAAACACATCAATATTTTGTCTTAGCCAATGTCATATTTTTAAAGCCATTACAAATACGTGTGTCGAATGGACAACATTGATGTCACCTGATGTAATTTACGTTCAACACGACAATGAATCCGTTCAACTCGACAATGAATCCGGATCTTTCAAATATAATCATGACAAAATAAGAAATCCCATAAAATCTTTCAAAAACATCAGATAGGATATGTTGGTCAGATGTGTAATAAACACAGAATGACACGTGTTTTGCTGGCTGATAGTTAATGACACTCGTGCCATTAACTGATGGCCAAGAACATACAAATGTGGTTCTGTGGATATTTTATACAAAATAGTTCCCATTTTTTCAAAACTATGTGCATGCTCTTAACTAGTGGGTATTTTGCACTGATCATGAATTGGATCAGAATAAAATTGAGTTAGCTCATTCTAATATAAAAACACAATTAGTGAAGTTACTAATGTAGAATGGGATAATTGTTTCCCATTGCATATCAGGTGGAATAACAAGAATATATGGACAGAAACTATCCCCACTGAACTGAGTTTTAGTCATACCTCTCCCCTTTCTGCATCAGGACTGCTAACAACTGCCGACTCTAAGACTGATGGATGCTCTAATAAGGCACTCTCCACTTCAAATGGACCAATTCGATACCTACATATATAAAGAAAACCATATTGCAAATACATGTAGTGGAACTTTTCGTAATATATATAACTTCATTCATTGTTTCAACTAGGGGTCGGGATAATGGGAATCCTAGCTATAGCCGCTGGGTAATATTCTCAGTACATGCAACGGACACTGAAAATATGTGTTAACATCTGAAGTTGACATTCTGAAATTCTGTCATCCTACTCTCTTTTGTTTTGCATTTTCAAATGGCAGCAAGTCATCATATGGTATGTATGTGGGTGTTTCCCCCCCAAGTGCCTATGGGCTCACTGGTCCAACACACGAATCAATAGCACTGAAATAGTCTTTTTAATGCCTTCAAATAAAAATGCCAAATTAATTATACCATTCAAATGTAGACAGGACGCATTGTCCGTCCATTCTCTTTGGGTATATAGTATGATGCAACGTCTTGTTATATAATACTTCATAATTTCTGCAATTGATATTGGATTTGAAGTAGCCAATTCTGTTTACCTCGAAAGAACTTGGCAATGTTTATGGATTCCACATCCGGTGACTGCGATCTATCCATGTCTTTAGAAAGGCCAAAAATACTCAAGTAAACGCTCTGATCGCGTAGCTCAATTAGAACATCCTATCCTTGCAATTGATGCTTTGGTCGCAATCAATTATATTATGTTTGTCCTAATTGAGCATCGATGCAGAAGTTGCATCACTTGCATTGCCATCTACTCTTACTTATATTCACAAAGTAGAATTTTCTGTACAATTATCTATGTGCGTATGTATTTATAACTGAGCAAAAACAAGTCTGACTTAAAGAAATTAGTGAATATACAAAGAAAAAAAATAAAAGGGTTTACGTATAATGAGCAGGGTTTGAGTTCGAGGGATAGTGGGTTCCTTTGTTTCTTCTTTCTATTGTGGCATTTAATGTTGATTAAAACCTTGGATTCGCAACTCATTATCTTAACATGGCATAAAAATTATTTCATGAATTTAGTGAATAGAAATCATTTGAAAATATAACAGCTTCTTCTGCAATTGTTGTTGACAGTACAAAAAAATCTCTGAATACAGAATTAACGATGGTTTGTAACATCTCTAACAACAACAACATCAATTTTATGAAGTGCTAATTAAAACATTTTTAATATCAACTAACTTTTAGTTAGAAAAAAAAAATCATGCAATTAGGATTCCTCGACTCTACTAGATTACCGTAGATGATCAGAATTTGGGCTTAAAGGGTGACTCTACCTAATGCAGCCATTTATGGGAAGATCTCCTACTATATATACTCAACTGAATATATGAAACAAATGAATGAATTTGAGCCAGGAATAAGTGCAAAATACACATGTGTGCTCTATGGAAGATGTAAAACAACATGGAAATTTTAATGAATATGAGTTTATGGCTCTAATTTATGAATACAATATGGATATATGGAGTCGGTTGCATGGACGGAGATCATTCCTCAGTGGCTATCATTGCTCAGTGAGAGCTTTCCGATGAATGGCAACAAGCCATATTTCTGACTAAATCCTGAAAAGTTACCCATGATTCTGCTGTCGTTAGGAGTCGATTATCTAGGGCATTACTGTAAGAGTCCCATTATCCTGACCCCTAGTTGAAACAATGAATGAAGTTATATATATTATGAAAAGTTCCACTATGTGGAATATTAATGGTATGTGGACAGTCAATCACAACAACATTTTACAAGTGTAATATGTAAATCATGATAGTAGATAGAGAAGTAGATATATGCATTTTCACAACCAGATAATTAAAGGTACTCAACCCGATAAAACTCCTCTCAATTACTATTTCAATGGCTTCGGGGGTCAAAAATATTTGATTCGAGTCGAGGAAGTCACCCATCAAAGCTCAGATTTGTTAGATATCGATTTTAGAAATCTATTATTTTTCATTATCGGGAATACTTTCTGGCCCAGAACTCAGTCAAAATTGCGTTAAAATTACCACTTGATTTTAGAGTTATTCATCCTTGTCTGTTTGAATAGATTTGGAGTACACATCCAGAGCAGATTACGGCAGTTATTAGTACTCATCTCGAGAACATAACAAATTTGAAAAATCAATATCTAATAACTCTGAGCTTTGTTTGATGGGTTCCTCGACTCGAATCAAATATTTTGTACCCCCAAAGCCAAAGAAATAGTAATATAGGACCCTCTGATCGGATTGTTGTTGTTGGAATCTGTTGAGATGGGGACCCTCTTTACGGGTTGAGTACCTTTAACTGCTCTGTTTGCTGCATGTCAATTGCTGTTATCAATCATTTACCTTCAGGCTTCAGGAATGATTCATAATAGGAAATTCCAAGTGATAAAAAATTATTTCATAAATAATATTGTCAGTTTGAACTCACAGACCACAATACACAAATAAAAAGTGCATGATTTCAAAACTTACTGAACATTTATGTACAAGTGAGGTGTGCCAATAAATAGGAGCCTGACCCAAGTGGCAATTAAATTATTCACATTGAGTCACCATTGAATTACTCAGAACAATAATTGATAAAAGCCATCCAATTTAAAGGCACGGGGCGGCGTTCGTTGCAGAAATATTTATATTCGTTCAAATAGCCATCAACAGAAGGAATATTAAAATATATATAGTTTTGTTCATATGCAAACATAATCAGAGCGTAAATAGTATATTGTTGAAAAGACGTACGATGGTGTACGTAAACAAGAGCCTGCTCGTGTTACAGAAGTTTTGCTTCTGTTTACATAGCACAGCACAATTATATTGGTTAATCACACACAAATGATATAAAAGCTCTTTATTATTTCCATATCAGGAAAACAGTAACAAATAACGCTCTTTATGTTTACCATATCCGGATCTAACAAAGGAAAAACATTTGACAATAACATACTGTTTATGCCATATTTGTGATTGGTATAAGAACAAAGTCTGTCTATATTTTACTATTCTTTCTGTTTATGGCAGTTTTTGACAGAGGTGAATATTTTAACAGGATACCCACCACCAACGCCGCCCGTATCTTTAAGGTTGGATCAATAGATGAGTGATTAGAATGAGCATTCCAATGATAGCTAGGCCAATAGTGTTATTATGTTGAATCCAGATGCAACTCCAATATTTCGAACTGCAGTTTAATGGTTTATTTCTAACTTAGTGGTGTTGTACAGTAATGCCCTAAATAATTGACTCCTTAACCACAGCAAACTTATGGGTAATTTTTCAGGATTTAGTCGGAAATATGGCTTGTTGCCATTCATCGGAAAGCTCTCATTGAGAGCATTCCGATGAATGGCAACAAGCCATATTTCCGACTAAATCCTGAAAAATTATCCTCAATTCTGCTGTTGTTATGAAGTCGATTATTTAGGGCATTACTGTATAAGAGACGGAGAGAGGACAGTCAGAGCTGCAAAATACTAACACTCACCCAGCAGAATTTATGACATCATCGGCTCTGCCAACAAAAAATATATAGCCATCTTCATCCATATGAGCCTTGTCACCAGTTAGATAGAAATCTCCAACATGAACAGATTCCATTTTCTCTGGATCATTCTGAAAGATGATGCATGATGAAAGTGAAATATTGCCAAAACCATGCACAGAACAAGAGCTACGCTGGGCGTGCAAAATACGCCCTCTCTGGGGAAAAAAGGGGCATATCTCTGGTAAAAATTGGCGGACGGAACTCAAATTTGAACTTGACCTGTGTTTTGGTGGGAGAAAGTAATATACCAAATTATCATTGAATCCGATAAGCTCTAGTAAAGTTATCATCCGGACAACAAATTTCAGGGATTTTCTAAGTCAAATTACGTCAAATAAGGGGCACAACTCCGGTGAAAATTGGCGGACGGAACCAAAATTCGAACTTGAGCTGTCTTTTCTCCTAATAAACCCACATACCAAATTTGATTGAAATCGGTTCACTCTATTTAAAGTTATCATCCAGACAACAAATTTCAGGGATTTGTAAGTCAAATTACGTCAAAAAAGGGGCCATAACTCTCGCAAAAATTATCGGATTAAAACTAAATTCGGACTTGAGCTGTAATCCACAAAAAAACGGGTTTTGCGTATAATCATTCCAAAATCGAGTTATCATCCGGAAACCAAAAAACATAAGAAAAACTGAATTTTCTGAGTCGAAAAAGGGGCATAACTCTGCCAAAAATGGTCGGACAGAACCCAAGTTCATACATGACCTGTGTTTTGGTGGGAGAAAGTAATATACCAAATTTGGATTCATTCTGATAAACTATACTAAAGTTATCATCCGGACAACAAATTTCAAGGATTTTCTAAGTAAAAAAACGTCAAATAAGGGGCATAACTCCGGTGAAAATTGGCGGGCGGAACCCAAATTCGAACTTGAACTTACTTTTCGGCTAATAAACCCACATACCAAATTTTACTAATTTTGGTTCACTCTAACTAAAGTTATCATCCGGACAACAGGTTAACGGACGGACGGACGCCCGCCCGGACGTCCGCCCACCTGGACGCCCGGACGGATAGACCAATACTATAATACGGCCTTTTTTTCAAAAGGGCGTATAAAAATATAGAATTCTCAAGAGTTCTTACTCAGATTTTATAAGAACTAAGCATTATTTTAGTCGAAATGTATTTCTTGTGAAAAGGCTAACAATGTCCTTGGGCACTCTTTTGAAAGCAGTCATGATGGAATATGTCATTCAGATCCAATAATCCATGGCTGAGATATCTGCAAAGGACTGGCAAAAAAAACCAAGACTTCCAGATAAACAAAGTATAACTCTAGAATGAAACAATAGGTGGCATCAGAGATGCTGTGTCTCGTTTTCGGTGGCTTACCGCCGGTGGCTACTGCCGGTGGCTACCGCCAATTGGTGTGCATCAGTATCGGTAGACTAATTAATAGGTAAAATCGAAAAATGACTAATTAAGGGCTATAACTCTATCAAAATTTTATCAGGCCAGGCTGGTTTTCGAACTCGTCCGAAATATTCTTGGCAAGTACGTCTATTCCAAATTTTAAACAAATCGGAGGACGTTTGTTGATGTTATCACGCTAACGAGCTAAAAATTCACGAAAAATGACTAATTAAGGGCCATAACTCTATCAAATTTTATTGGGCCAGGCTGGTTTTCGAACTCGTCCAGGATATTATTGGAAGACACTTATATACCAAATTTTAGTTGAATCGGATGACGTTTGTTGAAGTTATCGCGCTAACGAGCTCAAAATTCGTACAAATGACTACTTAAGGACCATAACTCTATCAAATTTTATCGGACCGGGCCGGTTTTCTAACTCGTCCGAGGTATTCTTGGGAGACACCTATATATAAAAATTTCAATCAAATAGGATGATGTTTGTTAAATTGTCGCGCTAACGAGCTGAAAATTTGTTAAAAAATGACTAATTAAGGGCCATAACTCTATCAAATTTTATCGGACCTGGCCGATTTTCGAACTCGACCGAGATATTCTTGGGAGACACCTATATACCAAATTTCAATCAAATCGGATAACGTTTGTTGAAGTTATCGCGCTAACGAGCTGAAAATTCGTGAAAAATGACTAATTAAGGGCCATAACTCTATCAAATTTTATCGGACCAGGCCGGTTTTCGAACTCGTCCGAGATATTCTTGGGAGACACCTATATACCAAATTTCAATCAAATCGGATAACGTTTGTTGAAGCTGAAAAATGGCAAAGGGCCATAACTCTGTAATAAATGTGCGGACGAACCCGATTTTTTGTCTGCAGCTTACGTGCATGGATATGTACTCACACACCAAATATATAGCAAAACAGGCCGCCCGCCCGCCCGCCGTCCCTCATCAAACTATAAGTCGAGTTTTGGAAAAAAACTCGACTAAAAAGCTAACAATATAATTTGATGATGGCGAACCTCCATACTAAATTTCACGAAGATCCGATAAACCCATGGCTGAAATATCTGCTTGGACGGACAAAAACCCAAGATTTCCAGATAAACACAGAAGGATAACTCTAGTTTGTAAAAGCAAACAACGTCATTTGCCCCTCTTTAGAAAGCAGTCATGATGGTGAACATTCATAAATTTCATTCAAATCCATTAAACTACGGCTGAGATATATGCCCGAACTGACAGATAGACAGACAAACAGATGGACAAAGTCAATAGAGTATACCCCAGTGTTACATGTGCATATTGTTCCAGTCATGCTGCCTCATGAGCATACTAAAGATCATTCAAACATGATCTACAATGACTGATATACAGAGATCCAAAGTTGACATTGATGCATTTTCACTCTAAGCGCAATAACAGCAACATATGAATGGACAATACCAGTTCCACGTGGAACACTTACACCATGGAGGTTCACAAGCGTACCGAAGTGCATTCAAATCTGATTTATGATGACTGAGATAGATAGCTCCAAAGTTTTTACAGACGGATGGATGGAACATATGTCTGTATCCCCAGCAAACAAAGTTTTTACAGACGGATGTCCTCACGGATGGCACATATGTCTGTATCCCCAGTAAACAAAGTTTTAAGTCAGTAAGACAACAGTACTGATGATAAATATATAGAATATAAAGTATGTATATTGGTATTTTTTTTAGTATTACCAAACGCTTTTGGTCACTGGAATTTGGAAAACAGTGAGAAATTACTAGGCATAATTTTAGTCCTGATGATTATGAGTAGCTTTGAACATTTCTATTTAGTTCTTTAAAAAGTGTTGTGTTTACTCCAGGTTTCTGTTGCTGTGGCTCAGCGTCTCGAACGGCCTCATTCCCCTCTCTGATGATCTGTTTGAGACATATATGTACCTAAAGTCAATAGCAATCTATCATAAAAAAAATCCGACTCCAACAGGAGTTTGAGGGTTAAAAAGAATACTGGTGAAAAAGCGGGTCAATTGAGCACAAGGTAACCCTTTAAAATAAAAGCGCCAAAACTACAATGCAATGTTTGGTGTGCAGTCATATAGTGGACCTTGTATACAGCATAATACACATATGAAAATGTCGCAGTAACATCAAAGAATGCTGGACGGCTGAGTTTGAATGATTTCACTACCATTGATATTAAGCCGCTATATATATCTTCTGCAGTATGATGTCACAGTGCACAAATAGTTTTACAGAATATATCCTTTATATTTCATTTTCATGGAAGTTACCTGTTGAAATTCTTGGAAATAATTGCTAGGTATTATTGGTCAAATCATAGATGCTTTTTAGTGTTTAATTATACCTGCCGGAATCTTATAAATTTGTAAACACTGTAACGTGTAGCTTGTTCATTTATTTAGTCTTCAATCAGTCGGCGGTTCACAGGCGTAATTACATGATTAACGCTCTGTATCTCAGGTGCAAGGAAATGACAACTTTTCAGTGACATATACCAGAATTTTCTCCCGACAGGACACACCATGGTCGCCCATCGCATTATTTGTTTCCCCAATATGGCTGAAATAGACTCTTTTATTTTCCCCTGGCAGAAACCCTGGTTTACTCACCACATATTTTCGGAACAGCCCAATAGGTCTCTTTGGCTTACATTTTATAGCCAGGTTACCTTCTTTGCCTCGAGGAAGAACATTGCCTTTGTCGTCTATAATCTGGTAAATAAGAATTCAAATTAATCCGACCTGCTACAGGATCACAACAAAATGATGTCAA
Source organism: Siphonodentalium dalli (assembly GCA_032622095.1). Lineage (NCBI taxonomy): Eukaryota > Metazoa > Mollusca > Scaphopoda > Gadilida > Siphonodentaliidae > Siphonodentalium > Siphonodentalium dalli. Next base: position 197,045,080 of record CP136065.1, on the reverse strand, counting down.
ATTGTTACTGTAACTCTTAGGATTACAATATTAAACCATTGCTTTACTTAATATGATACATTCTCTTAATCGACATAGAATGAATGCCTATCAATCAATCTCTTTGCTCTCACATCAAGTAGATCCAATTTCGAATTTATACAAGAATTTTATGCACCCTGCAACTTCTTTGCCTCAGTCACCTGTATTCTGGGGTATAAAATAATAATTGGAGTCTGAGACAGTGGTCAGCAGAAACATCTGTTAGGGCCCTTTGAATATTTGAAATTTCTTTTATTATTCAATTTAACAATTAACTCTCCGGGTGCTGGTGATAAGACAATTTGTCCTATTTATTTCGTGAGATAATAATACAAATGACATTGAAATAATTAGCACGTTGACTGAATTTAAACTCGCATAGTGACAATATATATTGAAAAATATTTTTATATTATGGCAAAGATGTTGTTACAACCTGAATGTCCTCAAAGCGGAACTGTTTATTTATAGCATACCTCCATGTGATACCCCAGAGCAGTTTATTTAGAGCATACCTCCATGTGATACCCTGGGTTGGTTTATTTTTAGCATACCTCTATGTGATACCCCGGAGCTGTTTTTCCCATAGAGCCTTCTTTGTATTTGACATCTCTGTAGTTAACACCGCACAAGAAAGTCTGAAATATAAGATAATTTTTAGTTTAGTGGACTTGAGAGACAATTAGTAATGGAGATGAATAATGGAGAAGGTTGCTGGAAGCTCAGATTAGGGGTGGCATAAGAAATCCTTATTGTAACCCTTTACCCAACAGAAGGGCCCTGTGCCAATGCATTCTCTTATATATGCGAGTCGACCATAGGTCGCCTCGCATATATAAGAGAATGCATTGGCTTAACACATTAAAAATTATAAAATTGTTAAAGAATGTAAGAAAAAATGGTAAAAAGTGTTAAAAAAAGATTTTTTTTAGGCCAATGCATTCTCTTATATATGCGAGGCGACCTATGGTCGACTCGCATATATAAGAGAATGCATTGGCACAGGGCATAACTGTAACTATCACAATGTGGTCAAGGAGCCGGTTCCAATGATATCCATATTTGTATGGTTCTATTGAGACAGACCGAAGATATTTTAGGCTGTTGAAGCTTTATTTGGCCGGTTTTGGCCGGTATGTTGGGTAAAGGATTAACACATGCCAGGTGTATAGATATTAAACATTGGAACTCTAATATATTGTCTATGGTCATTGGAACTTGACACAAGACACTTCTTATTTCTTTTTCTAATATGCATTTTGAAAGTATATCCTCATATAATATGCTCACATGTGGCTAAATGCTACAAAACAAACTAGAGGTGTGACTCTCCCAATGGGACTAAGGATACCCCCTGTGTTTTTAAAATACTAAGATGTTTCACATGTCAGTAAACATTTAGTTAAAATAATAAAATAACAGTTCCCATTGCAGGTGCACAACCCTAACCCTAATCTTAAACCTATTGACCAAAAAATGTAGGAATAAAAGCTCCAAAAATAATTATGCATGTTGCAAAAAGTCGAAAAAGGGGAATAACTCCACAAAAAAAGTCGGACAGACATCATAATCGCGGGTGCACAGATTCCCATGGTGGTTGATCGGAAAATGATAAAAAAAACGACTGAGAAGAACTCAGGACAAATTTGTGTCCACGGACGGACGGACAAGCTGATTTCAGTATACCCCCCCCCACAACTTTGTTGCGGGGGGTATAACTACAACAGTATTGTACAACTGTAGGTCAATTTAAAATCATCTCCATAAAACACTTGATTAAAATATCTAAGAATGTTGATGATACTCTAGTCCAACTTAGACAATATTAAACTAGAGGTGTGACTGTCCCAATGGGACTACGGATACCCGCCTGTTTTTAAAATACTAAGATGTTTCACATGTCAGTAAACATTTAGTTAAAATAATCAAATAACAGTTCCCATTGCAGGTGTACAACCATAATCCTAATCTTAAACCTATTGACCAAAAAATGTAGGAATAAAAGCTTGGACAAAATTATGTATGTTGCGAAAAAAATTATAAGTCGAAAAAGGGGAATAACTCCACACAAAATATGTCGGACAGACGTCATAATCGCAGGTGCACAGGTTCCCATGGTACTAAATATCAGTGCCAAGATTAAAAAACATTGACCGAAAATTGTAGGAATAAAAGCTCGGACAAAATTATGCATGTTGCAAAAAAAGTTTCTAAGTCGAAAAAGGGGGATAACTCCACCAAAAAATGTCAGACAGATGTCATAATCGCAGGTGCACAAGTTCCCATGGTACTAAATATCTGTGCCACGTTTTAAAAAAATTGACCGAAAAATGTAGGAATAAAAGCTCGGACAAACGTATACATGTTGCGAAAATTTTCTAAGTCGAAATAGGGGGGATAACTCCACCAAAAAAAGTCCGACAGACTTCATAATTGCAGGTGCACAGGTTCCCATGGTGGTTGATGTCTGTGCCAAGTTTCACGGAAATTGATCAAAAAATGACTGAGAAAAACTCCGGACAAATTTGTGTCCACGGACGGACGGACGGACGAGCTGACTCCAGTATACCCCCCCTAACTTCGTTGCGGGGGGTATAACAATAATAATTTCCATGACCATCAGCATTCTATTGTATTACTGTAAACAAGAAGACCCAATCAAACCGGGGGGGGGGGGGGTGTGAGGGTAGGGGTATTGCAGAATTCACATCGAATCAAACCACCGATATCAAAAGTTTAGCGACATTAACAATTTGTTTTTTGTCGCTGGCAATTATAGAAACATACATGATGAGTAATGTACCAATTCATGATGGGCATACATTGAAATATCGTTGACTGATTACACTGGAAAATTGAATTGATAAATGACATTGGACTATAAGAAGGTATATATATTGTGAATGCTACAGAGGAACATATATTTTCGGGAATTAACGCTGAGATCAGGATGTTTTGCAAGTGGCATCAAACTTCGGTACAAGGGGAGTAATCCAATGTGTTCCAAGTGACGCTTTGGTGCAAAGGGGAATAATTCAATTTATAGCTATGGTGGTAATTGTCGGAATTTGTTTACTTGGAATAATCATTGCAATTGCGACTATGATTATCATTGGGCACTGAAATTATGTCAACAGGTATCCCTAACCCTAAACCACTTAACCCTAACCCCTAACCCTAATCATAACTCAACAAAAAAAAGTCAAACAGACATCATTATCGCAGGTGCACAGGTTCCCATGGTACTAAATATCAGTGCCAAGATTAAAAAACATTGACCTAATAATGTAGACATAAAAGCTCGGACAAAATTATGCATGTTGCAAAAATAATTATAAGTCGAAAAAGGGAGATACTCCACCAAATAATGTCGGACAGACGTCATAATCGCAGGTGCACAGGTTCCCATGGTACTAAATATCTGTGTCAAGTTTTAAAAAATTGACCTAAAAATGTAGGAATAAAAGCTCGGACAAAATTATACATGTTGTGAACATTTTCTAAGTAAAAAAAGGGGGGATAACTCCTCCAAAAAAAGTCCGACAGACATCATAATCGCAGGTGCACAGGTTCCCATGGTGGTTGATGTCTGTGCCAAGTTTCACGGAAATTGATCAAAAAACGACTGAGAAAAACTCCGGACAAATGTGTGTCCACGGCACGACAGACGGACGGACAAGCTGATACCAGTATACCCCCCACAACTCGTTGCGGGGGTATAATTAGATGTTGTCATTGTAACATGATGTATGGAACCCTGAAACATCTTTAATAAAGGTATGATACCAGAAGAATTGATGCATTCATTCAATTTCAGTGAACAAAAACACTTGAACAAGGCACATTATAGTTGTGAGGATTATATATGTTGAGCTTACAGATTCTGTCTGCCCATATATCTCATACAAGGGGATTCCTGTACCAGACTCCCACTGCTCAACCATCTCTGGATTCTGTAAGGTGAGATATAAACTATAGTATAACATTTGTTCTACCAATGATGTAATACGTTAGTTTACAAGGCAAATAGAGAAGTGTGAATCATCCAAACTTAAGAAAAGATCGAATGTATTACATGGCCAGTAGCATTGCCTGTCATTGCCTAAGTTAAAAAGTAACCTGAACCAAAATTGTTCATATAAATATAAATATACAAAACTAGCTGAAACAAGCTCCCTTTGGGGGCCTTTATTCAGCAGAGTAGGGGCCTGTGACTCCTTTGCGCATCTTTTAAACATATTGATTTAAAAACAAGAACAAACATTTATTAATTAAAAAAAAATATATTTTTCTAATTTTGTTTTTAGAATGAACATCTTGCTTATTAATTTAAAAGAAAATATTTTGTTGAAATCGATCCAGCGGTCTGGGAGAAAAATTGTGAACAGACCAATCCTACTCTTTTATATATATACTAGCCGATGAGCCCGACGTTGTCCGGGCTATTCAAAAACCAAATTTCAAGTCGATAGCTCCACCCGTTTCTGAGATCTGGTCTGCGCATGCGCGAAGCTGGCGTCGCACGGGTTCGGCGACCCGATAAAATTTGTATCCGGTGCAAGATACATTCACATACCAAATTTCAAGTCGATAGCTCCACCCGTTTCCGAGATCTGGTCTGCGCATGCGCAAAGCTGGCATCACACGGGCTCGGCGACCCAATACAATTCGTATCTGGGGCAAGATACATTCACATACCAAATTTCAAGTCGATAGCTCCACCCGTTTCCGAGATCTCGTCTGCGCATGCGCGAAGCTGGCGTCGCACGGGCTCGGCGACCCGATAAAATTCGTATCCGGGGCAAGATACATTCACATAGCAAATTTGAAGTCGATAGCTCCACCCGTTTCCGAGATCTGGTCTGCGCATGCGCGAAGCTGGCATCACACGGGCTCGGCGACCCAATACAATTCGTATCTGGGGCAAGATACATTCACATACCAAATTTCAAGTCGATAGCTCCACCTGTTTCCGAGATCTCGTCTGTGCATGCGCGAAGCGGGCGCCGCACGGGCTCACCAATACGACAACGTCGACCGCCTGGTCAAACTACACACACGTACCAAGTTTCGTCCCGATCGGTCGAGAATCGTAGATTTGTATAAATGACAGACAAACAGACAGACAAACAGACAGCGGTCTTCAAAATATATATGAGATAGACAATAGACTAAATAGTTCTGAATTCTTTATCAATGCCGAAGATTAACCCTTCCATGATGGGAGCTGCTCTGTTGCAGAATTAAAGATCATGTGCCAATGCACTCTCTTATATATGCGAGTCTCCCATAGGAGCCTTGCATATGTAAGAGAATGCATTGACTTACAAGGTCAAGTTAAATATTGGTAGGCCAATGCATTCTCTTATATATGTGAGGCCCCCTATAGGTGACTCAGGGACCAGACTAGAACATTCAAATTGGGAGAATTCACTTCTCTCTATCAGATTATTAGGGAGAAATGGACTGTTATCAGGGAGAAGCTTAATTTCCTCTCTAACATCACCTTTATGTGATCCAATAAGTATTATGCAAGGCAAGAGCCCATTTATAAGACCATTATAATGTGTAAGTATACAGTAATGCTCTAAGTAAGCGACTTCTTAACCACAGCAGAATTATGGGTAACTTTTCAGGATTTAGTCGGAAATATGGCTTGTTGCCATTCATCGGAAAGCTCTCATATTTCAGCCTAAATCCTGAAAAGTTACCCATAATTCTGCTGATATGAAGTTTCCTCAGGCTGATATCTCAGCAGATATCAAACTAACCATGTAATAACTCTAAATACAGTAATGCCCTAAGTAATCGACTCCTTAACCACAGCAGAATTATGGGTAACTTTTCAGGATTTAGGCTGAAATATGAGAGCTTTCCGATGAATGGCAACAAGCCATATTTCCGACTAAATCCTGAAAAGTTACCCATAATTCTGCTGTGGTTAAGAAGTCGCTTACTTAGAGCATTACTGTACCATTGTAATCAGTAAAACACTTATATGCTGCTTTAATATATGCATACTGGTATCTGAGAGAGAATTCACTTCTCCCTGGGACAAAACTAGGGAGAAGTGGCACATCTTAGGGAGAAGATGTCTCCCAAGTCGCCCTCTAAACTGGTCCCTGGCACAGGGTGTTCGAAATATTTCAGGAAGCTCCAGTCATAGAAGGGTTAACCCGTATTCCTAACTTTTCTGGTTCCCCGACCCCATCACTGACTTGGACACGGACATTAGGAATATTTATACTAATCTATAAATACTTTGTATATTAAATGTAGATGACTATGTAAGTTTGATGAAGTCAAATTTTGGGGCCACTCTGCCCAAAGTCCATTCCTGAATTGGACTGCACAACTTGGGAATTTTAAACCACACAATTTGATTCTCACATCTTGCTGAGATGCCTATATACAAGTTTGTAATGTTGGAAAACCAGTGAAACAATAATTTATCAATTTTTGTGCCCCTCAGGGGCCCCATTCCTGACCTAAGTAATGTCAATTCAGAAAATTTTAACAACACCATTAGATTCCTTTCATCTTGTGGATGCCTATATATATATACTAGTATATAAAAAAAAACAATTATCAGTTTCGGTGCTCCTCCAAAAACCACCCATCCCTGGATACGATGATGTGACTTCACAATATAAATAAGACCGTTAAGTTTCCTATTTAATGGAGATGATCATATACAAGTTTGGCGGATAACTGCAACAAAAAAATTTTCAGAAAATTTGTGCTCCTCCTTGGACAAAACAAACCTATTACAGAGTAATTTACACTGACAACGTCCTTGGTGACAAGGTTAACTGTAATTGTTCACGCCCACTGAAGCAAGCACATTTGAAGCAAAGAACACTCATACTGAGTCCGTGCCTCCATAAATCGGATATACATATAAGTGTGGTGGAAATCTGGGATAAAAATGTTTTTAATACTTTTCGTGCCCCCTCTTCCAACCCCCATTGCCACTTGGTATCAATAAACAAAACCATTGGATTCCCTGTATCACTGAGATGATTTTGGTGAAAAGTCAGCGACAAAATAAAATACTATTGATTTTGGTGCCCATTTATATTTTCCATCCCTGGCGCTGTTTAGTGATGTTCCGATAATGAAAAAGCCCATCGGACCGATTTCCGATAACTGGAGGCACAATCGGCCGATTTCCGATTCCGATGTTTATATATTTTGTGCGTTTGTTCCCATAATGGATCTATATACACCCATTGCACTCCATGTCCCGGTATAGTTTCAAAGACAAATACATAAAAATATATATATTTCTGCCGACATCAGTTGTGCGCTGTCTTTGATGTATGCTGGTAGTTGTTTTAACAAAGAGATCAAAGGTGCCGAATCAGAGTAACGTTATCACCGTAAGGGGAACACTTGCACGTGGTATAAAGGTCTTGATTGAATACTTGTTAGTTGCGACAATGTAAGGAATGCGATGATTATTAACTAAATTTAGAATGATGGATAATAATTGGTGTCATATTTTTCTGAGATTTCCCAAATTCCCTTGGTCACACCTTTTGTCTTTTAATAACTGGGAAGCTTTTATAGTTCTGCCTACTCAAATTTTGTTTTGCTAGATCGTCTCCGAGTTCAACGTGGAGCTAAGCATATTTCATAGCGTACGCCGTAACTTGTAATGAGAGCAAAATTATAACAATGGCGACTTTCGGAATGACAAAAACATGTGCAATTTGGGACTACTTCACCATATTGTCCCTTACAGACGAAAAAGCTAATTATGCCCCTCCTCACGTTGGTCATTATTGAAGAGTTCTGATCGCGACTGTACTAATTTATTCAGTGTGTGCTTCAAATTATTGACATAGCATGTGACGTCACAGCATGGCACGTGCTCAACCAGAAACTACATGTGCATTGTAATGAGGTCAGTTGTTGACAGGGTCCGCGCTGGACAGTAATTTGCTTTTGCCAAATATTTTGCCAAATGAAAATATTTTTTGCCAAATTCATTCATAAATTGCCAAATACAATCACTGTTATTATTAATTTATGCAACAAAGAGTCTTATATTCCAATAACCGCTGTTTGATATCGATAGGAAGCAGTTAGTTATAATTATTGCCACTTTTGTATTGAGGTTTATCATACAACAATAAACCAATAACTGAACAATGCAATTGTAGAAGGGTTGCTTCATACAATTATGTTGAAACAGTTTCCTGAAATTATTGGTTAGTTGATTGACCAATTATTTTCAACTATCTTGAGGAATTTATAAGTGACTTGCCAAAATATTTTTTGCCAAATGTGAATTATTTTTGCCATTGGCAAATTTGGCAAGTGGCAGCGCGAACCCTGGTTGTTGAATCTATTTCGTATCCAGGTGATTGAACCAATAACTTCATATTACACGGGATATATCAGACAGGTGTATTGCCATGCTATATATAATCATACCAGACTGTTTGGACGATGCCAATAACTTCTTTTTAGGTTGTTACAACTGCGTTTTACATTCAATTCGGTTGTATTGTGTACGTTTATTAAAGTATGCATATAGCGCTTAGATACTAGAATGTTTTTGTTTGTTTTGACAATCGGTAAAAGCCGATGTTCAACTGCGAGGTACGATTAATATCCGATGGGCTATTATCGGCCGATGGCCGATTCTGATTATCGGAACATCACTAGATCCCTTCTGAGTCCTTTAGATTAAAAATCTGTCTTGTCCTTGGACAATAGGAATGTATTACACCGACAACTTCCTTGGTGATAACATAAACTGTAACAGAAAATGTTGTCACTTTTATGAGGTATTGTCTACATAAATCACCAGTTTGTTCAATTAAATGAAGCAATATTGACCTATTTCTTGGAATTATGGAGACACGGCCTCAGTATGAGTGTTCATTGCTTCAAATATGCTCGCTTTAGTGAGCGTGAATAAATTTTCATTTCTTATCGAAATGGACATTTATTAATTGGAATGGCAGATTGAAATGTATCGGTACCAATTTTCGCCCATGTCGGGGATCGAACTTGCGCCAACCCATCAAGCCCAGACTGCGATGATCAGGGGTGAACAATAAACCAAGAACGACACAGTTGTTTGAACATGTTAACGATACTGCACTTGTTTGTCGTGGAGTGAGTTATAACGTATAGTTCTTTTTGTACCTTTATGTGATAACCATAATGCATTGACACTCTCAATTTATTTACCACAGGTTCTCCTCCAGACACAATGAAATTCAGCGATGGAAATTTACACAATTTCAGATTTTCTTTGATGATAAATCTCATGGCAGTTGGTGCAGCACAGAACGCAGTTATTGGATACTGTTGTAAAACCTGTAAATATAACTATTGCTGAAGCGGGTACTCTCACCTTAAAAGTGCTGAAGGGTACACAGGTTATGAAAAAGTTCTATGACTATGATTATTTATTCATAACTCAATATAACATATATTTTTACACAATTAACCCTTTACCCAACAAACCGGCCAAAACCGGCCAAATAAAGCTTCAACAGCCTAAAATATCTTCGGTCTGTCTCAATAGAACAATACAAATATGGATATCATTGGAACCGGCTCCTTGACCACATTGTGATAGTTACATTTATGCCCTGTGCCAATGCATTCTCTTATATATGCGAGTCGACCATAGGTCGCCTCGCATATATAAGAGAATGCATTGGCCTAAAAAAAATCTGTTTTTAACATTTTTTACCATTTTTTCTTACATTCTTTAACAATTTTATAATTTTTAATGTGTTAAGCCAATGCATTCTCTTATATATGCGAGGCGACCTATGGTCGACTCGCATATATAAGAGAATGCATTGGCACAGGGCCCTTCTGTTGGGTAAAGGGTTAATGTATACAAACAATGAGCTATTGGGGACGGCATAACCTGTAAAGGCTGTTTTCCTGCTGTCCCCAAAACTGGAGGATATAAAGAAATCATAGAATTATTTTAATTATTTAAATAAATATAGAATGTTTACATTTGTTTCGAAAAGAAGAAACATACTAGTAATAATATTCATCCTCCGCTCAGCTAATAACAAGAATGCATAATATATCTGTGCAATGTTTTGAGGAGATGAGGTCATAGGTCATTCATGATTGAGGTTTAAAATGAGATGAAATGGAATATAATTGTAGGATATGGGGGATGGTAATAATTTTTAGGGAATCAATATTCAATTATTACTAAATTGGTAAACTAAATTAAGACGTATTACTCACTGAGCACAGTCAGGATATCTATTGTATGTACATTTTGGTTTCATTTGGTAAGTAGAAAGGATCGTTCGAGAAGAGTCGTTTTTAAACATTGGTCTTGTTCTGATATAAGGTTTGCTAAAATGTGCTAAAGGGCACACAGGTTTTGAAATATGATTGCAATGTCACATGGCGGAGATGAAATAAGGTCAATTTGTTATTTTCATGGACAAAAAGAAGATATCTGATCATTTCCCTCCAAAAAATAGGGCTCCTTCTGTTCTTGTTTTCCAGAACACCCCTCCAGATGAATATTAGACCATTCTAATGTAGACTTTTATAACTGAGTTGGATAATTCATTTAGTATCGAAAGGGGTAAAGTATTATTGTTGCCCTTACCCTCAGTACTTCAGCAGGGTTAAATTTAGAGCTGTGTTGTTGGAATATACAGGTCCCTGTTAACCATGGAGCAAAGAGATTACTCCAGGCAGACTTAGCCCACCCAGTGTCCGACCAATTCCAGAACACATCAGCGTAGTTTATCCTCAGACCATACCTATAACAGATCAGCAATGATTATAAAGTATAAAATGAGATTCAATATGAAATATAACACAAAACGAAAGCAACATGAACAAGAGATGGACTGTCGTCCAGTGCATACCCCCTTGTGGCTTACTGCCTTGTGTGGGCATAACTATATAAATAATGACTGATATACTCAGACAGATGGACCCAAAAATCAGCATTTTCAGATAAACAAAGATGAATAACTATAGAACGAAAAACCTAAACAAAACGATTGAAAACACCATTGAATCTCCTCATAGTGGTGAACATCCATACCAAATTTCATTGAGATCCGAGCACTACTGTTCAAGTTATGACATGAACAGACATCGGACGGATGCATGGACGGACAGGTGCAAAACTGTAACCCCCCTTTTTTTATTAAAAGGGGGTATAATGAACATGAGCTTGGTGTCATCCAGTTCATACCCTTTATGTCGCATGCCACGAGGAGCGGATAGCTCAGTTGGTTAGTGGGCCGACATCTGAGCTACACCTTTGACATGGTATCGATCAGACTTTGTGTCACTATCTGATTTCCCCAGTACGATGAGCATCATGAATTTACGATCGATGCCAAGATCAATGCTCTCAAAATTATTTCGGGAGCAAAAGAATCTCAGACACATCGAAAAACGTACTGGATAAATTTGGTTCCTGCATTCCTCTCATAGTGTCATGTCCAGGGATGAGACTGTGTGAGTTCAGATTCTGAATCGAACAGAAAAATTTGAAAACATCGAATAAAATATTTTACAATATATTATATTGGCCACCAAAATGATAGGATAAAGATATGTTTCCCGTTTTTGTCTGTATGTCTGAATTATAGATTAAATTAAAGAAGTTGTCATCTTTTTTTGTGAACGGCGAATCGACAATATAAAAGACATCATTTATTCAAAATAAAACAAACAATTTGGAAGATACGATTTTGTCAATAAAATAAAAACTTCCAGAATTGAATGATATCACTAATGGCAAATTCCACACTTTATTGATTCACAATGCGGAAAAGGTGATGGACCATTAAAGTATTACGCTATCATGACTTTCTCAAAAATAAAACAGTAGTTTGATTGAAGTGAATTAACCTGCACTGTCGCGAATGACATTACAACTGTCACTGCAAGTCACAAACTGAGCAAACACAATCAAATAATGAAATGATAATACATCTAATAGCGTGTATACGCAGTCAAGTGACGTATTGTTCAACTGAATTGTGAAGTATCTTTCCATCTCCAACTGAGTGTCCTCGGAATAAATAATAAACTGTTATATTCGTGGTTGCGAAACACGAGGGTTAGAACAGTTAACGTTAACTTAAAGCGGCAGATTTTGAGGGAATACTTATGAGTGTATCTACTTTTTATACTTTTCAGCAGTTGTGAATGTTCAAATATTATCGATAAATGCATTAAGCTCACGTTGACTGTTTTGAAATATTCAAAATTACTATTTGTAGTTTCAAAGTCAAATCGAATTCAAGTTGAATGTCGAGGTTGAATCAAATAACATAACGAATATTGGCCTAGATCTGGGTGTAATCCAGCTCATACCCCTTGTGTCGCACAACCAGATAAACAAAGATGATTAACTCTTAAATGCATAACGGTGTTCTGAATAGCATCAATGTTATTTTTAAGTTCTCCTGATGACGAATTGTATTCCTAATTTCATTCAGATCCGACAACCCATGACTGAGATACATTTATTTGCACAGGAACAACATCATTTGACACCTTTGAAAGCCCTGGTGATGGCAAACATCCATACCATGTGCGAGATATATATGTCAGGACAGACGGACAGACATTTGGATGAAGGAACAGATGCATGTAATCCAATATACCCATCTTTCATTTCGTTAGTAGGGGTTGGAGTATTTAATAGGAAATTCTGCTAACAATATGTTATTAATGTTTTCACTCTTTCTTCTTCACAAACAGTCAGTTCAAGCAAGCCTAGAAATATGGTGTCTGTCATTTTCAGAATGAGGTCCCCCAGAGGGTGAATTTAGTGAAGCTATCCTGCATGGCAGGCTAGCATACCAAATTCATCCTTTGGGAACCCCATTCTGCTTAGGCCTCAACTGCAATGGTAGACCTAGGATCAGATTAAAGTTTCCCCAATTGAAGTTTGTGATGTTCACCCATTAGTCACCTCGATTATGCATTTTATCATCTGCAAATTAGGGGTATATAAACTGAACAGAAATTGAAAAGTAACTTAAAACAATGTTAATTAAAAGACTATATATTCTTCCCAGAAGATGAGACCAAAGCAGAATGAGGTTCCCAGAGGGTGAATTTAGTGATGCTAGCCCACTGTGTAGGGTAGCATCACTAATTTCACCCTCTGGGGACCTCATTCTGCAAATGACGGACACCATATTCAAGAACATATTCGTTTTCATTTCAGTTTACACTTTGTGGCCTACTAGTTACACCTTGCTGTGATGATATGACCTAAACCATAGCTGGCATGTGTGTGTTCTGCCATCTTAGGAGCTCCTGTTGTACCACTAGTGAAAAACAATGCCAATGAATCATCACTCTTCGTTTCAACTGTCTGGAATGTATTAACATGAAAGCACAAATCAACAAATTTGATACACTGGATGATATTATGCCAGAAGGTTTTTGTATATCATGCACATGTATACATAATTAATGCCATCTTATATTGAGGTGTACACTGTACAGCTGTCAAAATTAGCCACGGCAAATCAGCAATGCCATGGTGGTGATAACATTTTGCCACGGCAGTTACATGGCCGTGAATGGGTGTATTTGTAAGTAGTACAAAGTAATCATGTAGATAACGGGACGTGGTTATTGTCGTTTCAGTTACTCGGCTCTGAAATGATGAATTCATTAGTGAATTACATTGTAGAAATGCAGGTAACATCATATATATAATATATAGGTCCTATATATGGTCGGAAACTAAAGCAGGTACATGTAGGCCTGGCTATGTATATGTAAGTGAGCTGACTCGATCGGCATTTTCCAAATTCAAAACACGAAATTCATGAATAATTTTGTGATAATTAAATTCTCTATTATGTTATATAAATTATTTATATAGATCACAAACAGCGTGATGCAGATCAATGCATGATGCTACAGAAATGCTCTAAGTAAGCGACTTCTTAACCACAGCAGAATTATGGGTAACTTTTCAGGATTTAGTCGGAAATATGGCTTGTTGCCATTCATCGGAAAGCTCTCCCTTTCCGATGAATGGCAACAAGCCATATTTCCGACTAAATCCTGAAAAGTTACCCATAATTCTGCTGTGGTTAAGAAGTCGCTTACTTAGAGCATTACTGTATATATATCTGAAAGAGTGACATCTTATGGTAATAAAGATGTATTATAATCTAATTTTCATTTTCTAACATGTCGACATGTGCTCTTGGATTTTATTGCAGCATTCGCTATTATAGGCTTTTCAAATGTATGTGGTCACATAGAACTTGTTAAATATTAAATCTTACACTGGAAGTCTCACAATGTTAATGTAATTTCCAATATACAAATTGCCAGGTAGTTCCTTCAATCGCGGACCACGTGTATTCCATTTACATTTATCAGGTGGCAGTCACTTCGCGGGGTCAAGTGAGTCTGTATTCTTTTGACATTATGAAAACATTGTGATAACAAATAATACGTCCAAGGAAACTTGGACTAATCCAACATATAGGAACCATGTGATATCAGGATAGGAGAACTCACACCTAAAAAATATCAGCAACTGCAAACATGAATGTTGATCGATAGTATTTTTTTATTTTCTTCTCAGAAATATGAATGAAGGCCCCAACTATTGCAAATTGTTATAGACATGGATTGTGAATAAACAGGATGAATCATTGTGGCAATACTGGTGCAGTATTTTGTTTCATTATATTTTTGTATTAATACATTCATTATACATTACAATAAATATGGTTAAATCAAAATCGACAACTGTTGTGGAGTTCAGAACAAAAATGTTTTCTATGGAATAAACCAGTTTATTATCACAATTGTGATGAATGGGTCTTGGGCGTAAACAAGCATCTGGCTCTGCCGTATCACTAGCTGGTTTACGTCCAAGGAAACTTGGGATTAATCCAAAATATCAGAACCATGTGATATCAGAATGGGAATACTCACGCCTCAAAAATATCAGCAACTACAAACATGTTTCAGAAATATGAATGAAGACCCCCAACTATTGCAAATTGCTCAAGACACAGATTGTGGTCAAATAAATAAACACGATGATCCTTGTGGAAATACTGTTTAAGACAGCATTTTGTTTATTTCATTATACCAATGGAAAGAAAAATGCAATAATTTTGAACTATATTTACACATATTGAACTTACCTCAAAGTCAGAAGATGCAGCATCAAACAGTTGATTATAACTCAACCAGTCTAACCTGAGAAATTACAAAGATGGCCAGTAAGATTTTAAGTGGTAAGGCATTAAAACAAACTGAAATATGTATTCAGGGTTACATACGACCTGATAAATTACAAACACGGACAGTAAGATTTTAAGTGGTAAGGCTTTCAAATAAGGCCTAGGCTATAAAAACCTAATTGAATAGATTGTATAATCCTGTCATGCGTTAGATGTTAGTTATAGCAGTATTACTTAATTATCTATGTCTATCATTGCATGAATATTATTTTGCTATACGGTAATCAAATCATGCTTGTGTCTTGTGCACAATATAGATATCGGTATACATAAATATTCTTAATTCATCAAGTTACTAGTAGAAACTTAATTCTTCATGAGCAACATTAAACTCCTATAGAGAGCACATTACAGTCTATTATCTATAACAGTATTGTAATTATAAATTACTTCATGACATGTAACATTAGTTCTCAAGCAAGAGATTCTAAGTATTTGAAATTGCTTGGTATTAAACGATTCCCCGAATCTTGATAATGACAATAATGTCTAAGTTAATGTAATCAAATGCTCCAGCTCTAAAACAAATAATGACTGTAAAATCTCAATACAGTTTTTGTTTTATCATCAAAGATTAAGTCACAAGCTTTAAAGAATCTCAATACCCAATTTGCTTACTAGTATTACGATATTTATGTGCAGTTATGTTTTATTAAGAATGATTCTTCTCTTGGGACCTGTGAGGAGCTATTCACCCTGCAGCATCTAGTGATTACTAAGGACCTTTCTGACAGCCGGACAGGTGTTTATAATTCACTGAATCAGATTTCTAGTTGCTGTGGGATGAATGGATCGGCACATGCCTTGCGGGGGGAGAACCATTAGTTTTCTTATATGTATTTGATCAACATTACATTTCATATCTTTATTATCGCTTTATGTGCCAAAGTTCATATATATCAATGATTTCAGTATGAGTATCTCTGCAACTCTTTTCCATAGGGGGCTCCTTAAAGTGGTAAGGCATTAAAACAAACTTAAATATGTATTCAGGGTTCATGTATTCAGGGTTCATGTATTCAGTTGTAACAACATTTTAGAGAAACTACAATAATTATTTTGTGAAGGTTTAAAAAAAAACAAAATGACTATAATTATAAAAATCTAGTTTATACATCTTGTTAGGTTTTTAATATATTTATTTACCAGTGAAACAAAGTGAAATTTCATGAATTTTTATGTTGCTATACATTTATGGCTGCATCGGAGATAGTATGCATGTTTTATTTTTTAAATTACTGTCCCTAAAACGAATAAATGGGAATTGATAAGTGTGTTTTTCTGGATGTCATCTGCTTATATTATCTGAACATGTCAGCGAACGAAGAATGGACTATTCCAATGTACTCAATTAGAACTGAATAGGAGAAACTATTATCCCTGTCATGATGTTAGTAGTGACACTGGTGCAGCATTAAAGATCATGTGCCAGTGCATTCTCTTATATATGAGTCTACCATTGGGAGACTCGCACATATAAGAGAATGCATTGGCACAGGGTTTTCGCCAAATTTCAGGAAGCTCAGTCATGGAAGTGTTAAAGGGTCAATGGGTTACTGATTTAAAAATGTAGGAAGTTTACCTTTTGTCATCTGCACTACCTACAAGAACTTTATTCAGCAGACCAGGGCATTCATGGGCAATCTGAAATGGGAGAAAACAGGTACTATTTTGATGGCATTCAATCAGGTTTTGCACTGCCACTTGCCAATTGCCAAAATAAATAACATACTAGTATGGAAAAATGATTTATTTATTTGGCAAAAGATTTAGCAAGCGGTTTCTCTATTCCTCAAGAAAGTATAAACTAATTAAAAAGAAAAAATGGTTGCCCAATATATTCATTACTGGTATAGCCCCATACCACAGCTTTATGGCTAGGACCTTGCAATTGGCACTTTTCCGCTGATTCAAATTTTGATATTGAATATGAAGGTTGATGTCAATATCAAATTGAATCTCGAATTGTATCGGCTGCCTGCCGGTGAGTATAGGTCATCAAAGTCAGTCGCGAGTTTGTTCCCATGAGGAATTGAGTAAATGTGGTAAATAATGTGGTCCTAAATATCTAAACCAACAACAGAACTCATTCAGATAGCCATTGTCTAGGGCCCTGCGAATCGGGTGTTTTCATTTCGAATCGAATCACGATTGGAATCAGTCGATGTTGTGCAATATGCACAAATTATGCACTTATCAACACACCTCTACGCATTTTATGTGCCTAAGCAATCATTGAGTACAGATAAGAGCATACATGCATGAGAGAACCAATGTTGACGTAAATATGGACCAGTGTACTGCGTGATGCCTGTTTCATTTTGTTGAATAGCGCAGTACTTGCGATGATTGTGTTGTCTGTCGCTTGAACTGACAGACTTATGGGACAATATGTTTACAAAAATTCTCCTGACTTAGATTCAGACTCGCATTTACGTAAATCAAACAAAGATCTAAAATCTGGCATACATGTGTGTTATGGAATTCCTGGAACGACACTAGCACACAGCCTTGTATGGCAATTTTGTTGTTCACATATGTCATTCTTACAGATTGGGTCAATTAGTTATAGATTAGTTGGCGATAACATTGCATGTCCCAGTCCTTCGATTTTGAGGCGCGCAATTGCGCTTGCGCGCCTTGGCGCACGCGGATCTAAAAACCAGCGAGTTATTAAATGCGCACGCCGAAAAATTTAAATGCGCGCGTCGGAATTTGCAGCCAGTGAACGAGATTTTAACAAATAGCACATCAATGGTTAAACGCCGACAAGACTATTCACCGTGTATCTTTCTCAGTAGCGATGACGTTGATTACGAACATAATAACAAAGATCAAAGCAGCCGCCGGCGTCTTTCTCACTCAATGATTGGGGTACACCTCGTCACAACTGCTGCACGTGCGAGTTCCCGCAAAAAAGTGTCAATTCTTTGGCAGCCTCGTTTGATGTTTCGGCATGCGGGATTCGCCGATTCATTTGAATATTATTGCCATAGATTAGGTTTTAAGTTTAACTATACTTCGAAACTATACTTCGAAGCCAGTATCTCTCGACTCAGAGAAAGCGAAGAATGGACATTGGAGCCTCCTCAAATACCGACTCTATCAAAACGAAAGAGAGCCCCGGTTGATTCGTCGGATTCCGGTGAATCTGATTGCGGGTAACGATTCCACTTCCGAGTTTGAATTTTTAAGCGACTGCGAGTCTGGTGAGCATGCGCTCTCAGACGCGGAAGTGGACTCATTACCGTTATTAGATTCACCTGGATTGCCAGATAATCGGATTATTGTGGACTAGATATTGTACTACAATATAAACATATGTTTTTATTTCTGTTTTCACTTTAAGTTGCCAAAGGCACACTTGGAATTACACGTGTGTATCATTATAATTGTGTTTGTCTTTATTCAGTAATCATTTCATCCATGTTAATTTGAATTGTGCTCCCGCAAAAAATGCGCGCGCAAATTCCAAAAGCTCCGAGCGATATATCGCGCACCTACGTTTTCCAAATTCGAAGGACTGATGTCCTGCCATCGGACATAATGGTACGTGTGTAAATTTAAGTCGTTTACTACATTATTATAATGAATTTCCTTTTCTGGTGAGAGCATTGTGGTCTAGAAAGCACGGAAATGCACCTGTCACGAAAGGTTTAACGAAATCCGATTCATGGTAGAGGATTTCGAATCCAATCGATTTGCAGGGCCCTACCATTGTCAATGCATAAGAATAAAGCATCATTGCATGTCTTTTCTATAACCACTGTCAATGTATAAAACAAAATTTCCCATAAACACCATATTTCAGACAAATATAATGTGGCAAGTTCTAAGAGAATTTAGCAAAATATATTTTCATTTGGCAAAAATAAATTTGTGTCAGCACGTACCATTAAATTCACAATTTTCAATCATGTACTCATGCCAAAATCTCCCGCTATTAATTCTAATTATGCTAATTTGAAACAACCAGTTTGAATTAAAAAAGTTAACTTTAACCCATGACAAGTAGTTATCCCGTAGGAAATATTCAGATAATAAGTTAAAAAAACAGCCATTGGTCATTTGTTGAACTTATTATCTGAACATTTCCCTCCAAAAATAGGACTCATTCTGCATTTATTATCTGTCATCTGCTTATATTTCCTGAACACCCCTCCAGATAAATAGTAGACCCTTCCAATGTATAACTGAATGGGAGAATCCATTTCGCACAGAAAGGATTAATCCTAGATGCACAATAGTTTTCACTGCAAATCATCAAAGCCAATTAACAGAGCAAGTTAACATATATCTAACAATATGCAACAACAGAACCAGAAAGTATCTCACCTTATCCACTTCTTCGGCACAGTTTGTATCAGTCAATATACATTTAGCACCAGAAGCATTTATTCGAAATTTAATGTCCCCAGATCGAAGTAGGGAAGTTCCGGGACTGAGCACTATACCTGGAATGTATAGCAACAGTTACAAAAGAATGAGAGGGTATTTATTATTGTACAGTATAAGTAAATAGTGTGCAATAAGCAAAAAACACTCAGCACCGTGGAGATTTCTTTTGGGAGAGTGATTCATGGTGACTCGCTCAACACTGAAAGCAGTAGTGAGCACTATGGTCTGATCAACATCGTGGTGGCAGTTGTATACAAACCTCACTATATATGACCACAATCACAATGGATCAACGCAACACAATGTGGATCACCGCGACAAACCATGGATCACTGTGACACACCATGGATCATTACGACACACCATGAATCACCGCGACACACCATGAATCACCGTGACACACCATGAATCTATGTGACACACCATGGATCACAGGTAATTACCACAAGCCTCACTAAATACGACCATCAATCACTGTGACACACCATGGATCGCCGTGACACACCATGGATCACTGCGACTCACCATGGATCACCGGTAATCACTGATATATGCAACGGGATTGGATTGCGTAGGTCTACAATTTCCGAAAAAAAATAAAAAATTCACGGTCATTAAAGTTTGAACAAGTCAAGACTAAACAATTATCACCATTTAGTTACTACTGTTATAAAATCAAAATCAAAATGGTGTAAAATATTCTGGTAGTTGTTGCCTTGTCAGTGTTTTGCAGTGATTCTCAGAGGTTGAGGTGATTCTCAGAGGTCGTGGTGATTTTCAGAGGTCCGTGGTGAATCTCAGAGGTTTGCAGTGATTCTCAGAGGTCCGCGGTGATTCTCAGAGGTTTGCATTGATTCTCAGAGGTTTGTGGTGATTCTCAGAGGTTCGTGGTGATTCCTCAGAGGTTTGCGTTGATTCTCAGAGGTCCGCAGTGATTCTCAGAGGTTCAAGGTGGTTCTCAGTGGTCGGTGGTGATTCTCAGAGGTTTGCGGTGATTTTCAGAGGTTCGCGGTGAGTCTCCAGGATTCCTGATGATTCATATTAATCCGCTTCACATAAGTTCGCCGTGAATTACCGCAAAAACAAAACATCACTATAAATCGTGGTGTATGGTGATCCACAGTGGGCTTAGTGGTATCCCCCTGGTGTTTTGCTTATCACTTGCTCTTTACAAAATGTAAACAAAATGATATACAATGCGTCTAACGCATTTAAAAATCTGTGTTCTCTGGCAATTCACTTCTGCTGCCTCTCTCTTGATCTTGAAATTTATCAACACCCAATTTTTTTTTTTTTTTTTTTTTTTTTTCAAAATATATTTACTGTACATGAATTCGCAAAGGGCAGATGATGTGTACAAGTTTTAAAAACAATGCTTCCATTTCAGACAAAATGTTACTAATTATATCATGGTCAGCCCTTTATATACTGAATGGATTCTCCCATTCAGCTGTCAAGTATACATTGGAATGGTCTATTATTCATTTGGAGAGATGTTTACGTTATAAAAGCAGACAGCAGACAGAAGAAAAGATGACACAAGTGCAGAATGATTCATATTCATTGGTGGAAAATTTTCAGATAAATTCAACAAATGGCCTATGGTCATTAGTTGAACTTATTATCTGATCATTTCCTAAAGGAACTACTCATCAATGAGTATTAAGTAAAGAAATATCTCAGGAGACTTGATATGTGCTTCGATCCTCCACACCATGCAGAAACAGTCTGTAGATCATCTATGTGACAATCATGCATGTACATGTTGCACATTAGCAATATATGGGTAACAAAATCCAAAAGTTTCAATTCTCTACATTTGAAACTGTGGGAGGAGTTGATTACACAACAAAGGTACACAAACTCAAAATGTTCAAAAAAAATTCTAAGTCAAGAATGGGTGAAAATAATTTTGTCCATAGTTGATTACACAATGAAGGTACCCATGATGTGTGGTGACACATAAACAGACAGATGGACTGCCAGACAGATGGAAGTACAGACAGACAGAGGTAATTTCTAAAGCCGCCCCCCAAATAAATGAAATGTTTAAGGGGACACAAATATGTCTACTTTAATAATCTACCTGTTTCCAGCTTGAATAATTTGTGGAAACAGGTTTTTTATGGTATTTTATGGGGCTACCCTCCATAATAACCCAATATCACAAAAGTGCCTAAAAATTTCTGTTTGTCACATTTCAACTGCATTGTTGTTCTTAGTTTGTGATATAAGAAGAAACTGTAAATAAATTTGCACGAAATGTTTGAAAGCACTCAACATTGCAAACATCCATCTCAAATTTCATTTAGGTCTGACTGAGATAATTATATGCTTGGACAAATGTGCAGACATACAGAATGATAGACAAAGCCAATCCAGTCTCCCCTTCTTCAAAAAATAGAGGGTATTATTACATTGGATAATGGATACATACCTGCTCTGCAAGCAGCAATGTTAATAATCCACCAGGGAATGACTCTCGGCAATATCACGATGGCAACGTCTCCACGTTTTAACCCACAAGGCCCAGTCAGAATGTTGGCTACCCTGCAGGAAAAAAACCAAATAATTTTAAATTGTATTAACTCTTTCGCCACCAAATTTACTGAGGTCAAATTGTCCAGGACACCGGGTTTGCAGCAGTTTATATGGAAATTCATTGTCTCACATGTGGGGCATTCACACTAGTATTTATAGATGAGGTAGGTATGGACACCCATATATTGTCATGACCAGTGACAACTGCCGATCAATTTGAACTAACTGCCGATGGATGACGTCATATAATTCTGATTATATCACCATGGTAACGCATGCCATATGTACCAGGTGCGTAAATACATTTGAAATCAATATTTACTGTTACAGTTAATGTTATTTGCAATATTTCATCACATAAGTATATTGACCAAACTCACATTCAAATAGTTAGCACTATATCCATCACTTGTCGTAAATTTAGCATATGTGGTGATTAAGAATGAAATTAGAAGGCGTACAATGAGCATAATGATGAGAACAGACCAAGTGTATGCCCAAGAAGGCGTTATTTAACCGAGATAGACCCATTTTCCCTGATTTAAGCCCACGTGTACTCAACTGTAATAAAGCTAAGCAATTATGAATAACTTTCCAAACACAATTGCCAATGATCTCATTGCATTCCCAATATGTTTATGCATGTCAATATCATACTTACAACATGCACTCGCAGCTATTATTATTGAAGTCGAACTATTGCACGGCATGGTGAATTTCAGAATATTAAATCGAAAATAGGAGGCACTAGACGGTTACCACAGAAAGCGTCGTTAGAAAGGGCAACAATCTTCTTTATTCTTTATTTATCGCAATGTGTCTGTCATAAACAATAACAAACATAATCAATCGGTACATGTGTATCTGATTAAAAAAACCACACCTGTCGGCAGTTTCGTCAGCATTTTTGGGGAAAACCCAGGGAAACCCCACAATAGTAATTGTGACGTCATACATCAACTGTATATATTTAGGTCGGTAACATCTCATTGTGGCCGTATTTGTCAGGTCTACGTGTTCAACAGTAAATAAGTATTGATACAGAATATCACCCAAATGATATCTAAGTCGCGCCAGTCAAAACATCATTAGTATATCCCCGCAAACGTGATATTATTGCATGTTATTCCCGAAAATTATTCTCTGCCCGCTAAAGCGGTGTTGAACATAAATTACGTCGTGCCCGCTAAAGCGGGCTGCGGTGTTGAAAGAGTTAAAGTCACAACAACTTTTGTTTTGTATCCTACATGCTGATAACCTTCCTCTTTAGTCTTTACTAAACTGTTTAATGCAGAAACTGAAATTATATTGAAATAATGATTAAAAATGATAAAAATTGTATGCAAGAAAAAATGACAAAAAATTGTTAGGCCAATGCATTCTCTTACATATGCGAGGTGACCTATGGTCGACTCGCTTATATAAGAGAATGCATTGGCACAGGATCTTTAATGTTGCACCAGCACATCTCCCGTTTTGTATGGGACTGATCAAGCTCATTACAGAAGATGATGAATTCATATTAATAAGTTCATATAAAGCTGGTGAAACTACAATTTATGCAAAACTTAAAACTCGACCAAGACTATATCAAAACTAGAGGTGTGACTGTCCCAATGGGACTAAGGATACCCCCCCCCCGTGTTTTTAAAATACTAAGATGTTTCACATGTCAGTAAACATTTAGTTAAAATAATAAAATAACAGTTCCCATTGCAGGTGCACAACCCTAACCCTAATCTTAAACCTATTGACCGAAAAATGTAGGAATAAAAGCTCGGACAAAATTATGCATGTTGCGAAAATTTTTCGAAAAAGTCGAAAAAGGGGAATAACTCCACACAAAAAAGTCAGACAGACATCATAATCACAGGTGCACAGGTTCCCATGGTACCAAATATCAGTGCCAAGATTCAAAAACATTGACCTATAAATGTAGGAATAAAAGCTTGGACAAAATTATGCATGTTGCAAAAACATTTCTAAGTCGAAAAAGGGGGATAACTCCACCAAATTTTTTCGGACAGACGTCATAATCGCAGGTGCACAGGTTCCCATGGTACTAAATATCTGTGCCAAGTTTTTAAAAAATTGACCTAAAAATGTAGGAATAAAAGCTCGGACAAAATTATACATGTTGCGAAAATATTCTAAGTCGAAAAATGGGGTATAACTCCACCAAAAAAAGTCCAACAGACGTCATAATCGCAGGTGCACAGGTTCCTATGGTGATTGATGTCTGTGCCAAGTTTCACGAAAATTGATCTAAAAACAACTGAGAAAAACTCCGGACAAATTTGTGTCCACGGACAGACGGATGACGGACAGACAAGCTGATTCCAGTATACCCCCCCTAACTTCGTTGCGGGGGGGGGGGGGGGGGGGGGGGGGGGGGGTATAAAGATGTTATAGACTTCTAGTAGTCACCATACTTTCTTGAGTAGGACGATAGCTGTTGAAACGTCAGCTTCTCTTCATTTCCAGTCTCATCAATCCACCACAGAGCAGGATTCGTGGAATCTCTCAAACCATTCTAAAAATGAACTCTATAAATGTACACAAACTGAAGAATTCACACTAACAACACTGATGCAATCCTAATGAAATGTAATGTTCTCTTGACTTAAAAACAGAGACAAGTCTGGAGGTGTCAAATTAGGAGAAGTCACTTTTATCTCTGTTTGGTTAGAAGGGAGAAGTGTATATACTGTTCATAGGGAGAAGAAACAATGGCTGACATTCAATTTACGCCTTAACATTACCTTTCTATGATCCAATAAGTATTATACAACAGAAGAGCTCATTTATGAAAACAATTATAATAAGTAAGAACACCATTATAATCAATAAATATACTTTAAAGTGATGTGAAACACTCCGGTTGGGTGATCAATTAGAAATGCTGAATAATCTTGCATAAAGTAGTTATTTTTATGAATATTAATACAAATTTACAACACACACCGTCAGTCTTATATATTTATTAAATGCAATGAGTATCGATGGCGAAATCATTTGCGTTCGTTTATCGCCGATTGTTGCGTCCCGAATCGAGATGTAAATATTTACAATTGAGCGTAGTTCAGACGGTGTTTTCTATGGAGTTGTATGGTCGATTTCTTTCGAATTTTGGGAAATGTTAGTAGAATGCTACATTCCCCCAGTTGTCATAGCGTCTGGGTACTAATTTATCAGTTTCACACACCCGAACAAGTCCATAATATGTCTTTAAATATGCTGTTGGGACAGATTATAGTGGTATATGAAAGAGAAGTCACTTTTCCCTAGGACACAAATATGGAGAAGGGCACATTTTAGGGAGAAGATGTCTCACAAGTCGCCCTATAGGCAGGTTCCTGCATCAAAAATGTAAACTAAATTTAACCGAGATTGGATAAACCATAGCATATTTTTCTATTTTAAAGGCCCACTTAATTTTCGAGTCGCCAATTTTTTTTTTTATAGCGATTTGATATACGGTTTTGATAACAATCTACGCCATAAAATAAGATTAAAATACTATAATTCATCACTATTTGAAACATCTGTGTCTCAGAAGATGCCCACAGAGAAATAGAAAACTGCTGAAATCATAGAATGACTTCCCCCCTTTGGCTCCCAGAATGCAACAGAATTCAAACTTGTTCAATGGAAGGGGAAGAACTCTATCTTTAATATATACAGTTATTCCATCTGCATTGAAAATAATACGGCTTTTTACTGCAATCTAGATGACAAAACGCGTTAGCAACTCAACAAAAACAACATGTCCACAGTTTATTACACCGGATAAGTTGATAATACAATGTTTTGGAGCTTCCTCTTTCAAATGGTTTATAATATGGCATATATTTTATATAATGTAATCTGGGGTTTCGAAAATTAAGTAGGCCTTTAATGTTCACACCAACATAAATAAAATCATCCTTTCAAGATAATTAAAGGATAATTCTAGAATGGAAAATGTAAACAAAATTATTGGAAAATCTGTCGAACATGTTCCTTATGCTGGCATAGACTAGTACCAAGTTTTATAACAATCTGATAATCCATGACTGAGACATCTGCAGATAAGCAAAAAAAGATCAATAAAAACAGAATAAACGGTCAGCAGACCACAGTGTCCCCTGAAAACGTGGCAAGTCGATGCCGCTTTGTTAAAGAAATTAAAAAAAGTCGAAAAGGGTTAATAACTCGTTAAAAAAAAAAAAATTCAATATGTGGATAACAATAATCTGAAGTTTCAAATATCTACGATCAAAACTGTAGGAGGAGTTGATTACACCATGAAGGCACCCTCATACAGAAATATATAAAAAATGTTGAAATTTTCTAAGTCAAAAAGGGTTAATAACTCTGTCAAAAAATAATTTTTCCGTCATCTATATACATGTTGCACATCTTCAATATATGGGCAACAATATTCTGGAGTTTCAATTCTCTAGGATGAAAACTGTAGGAGGAGTTGATTACACCATGAAGGTACTCAAAAGTGTGACGTACAGACGGACGGACGGACGAACAAATGGGTAGATATGTGGCTCCGACCTATGTGGCTAGAAATGGTAATGTGGCTTTAGTTTTTATGTGGCTTCTCAAGTAGCCATAAAATTTTATGTGGCTATCAAGTAGTAGATAGTGATAAAACTCCAGATTATGGATTCATAACATGTTGGAATTATAGCAGAAGAAGCTGATTAAAACTCAAAAACTTGCACACAGCAACTGGGACAGTGGAATAGGAGAAACTGACAGGTCCGTGATTGGGTGGCTAGCCACATAAATTTCAGTCAGTGTCCGACATCTCCTATTGGCAGGTCATGGATGTCTAAATCGATGGACTTTTTGTTTCCAAATTTTGAGTGACTACAAAATTAAATAAGCTGATTAGGCCAAATAGATCATTTTTGAACGTCCATCTGAAAGCTGTTACGTGGCTAGCCACGCAACGGAAGTTATGCACATAAATATCCATTTTACACAATCTTAGCCACATAAGTAGTCATTAGTAAACACGGACGAACGGTACAACGGACGGACGGACGGAGCCCATTTCTATAGTCCCCCAAAAATAAATTTTTCGGGGGACAAAAATGAAAGTAACTCGATGACACTCTTTTGAAATTGCATGTGATGGCAAACCTACATACCAAATTAATTGAAATCGGAAAATTCATGGCTGCACAAACCAAAAATTAAGGTTCTGAAAAAAAGAAGGCTAAAGCAGCATTCCGACGAATCTGTTGCATCTGTTGTGTTAGTCCATATGTTGCAATGAGGCGATCTGTTGTCTGCGTTAAACCGTTCGCATGGGTGCGTACGTTGCATTACATGTATAACACTGAGCTTCCGATTAGTAATTGCAGCTAATAAGTTTGATATTGGAATACATTCAATATTTCAAATCAATCTATCTGTAATAAATGAATGCTTCGACAATATCAAACCTGTCAAATTCCAACGATTAACACTTTAATAACATAAATACAAGTTGAATGACCTTTGCTTCGAAGATAGCAACCATCTTTTATCAATTGAAATGAAAACAAGAAAAGTCATGATGCACATGTTTAATAACCATATAAGGTATGTGTTACGGCTTACCTTACATTAAAAATAGAATTTCTCTGTTGTATGCGTTAACGTATATTATTATATGATCATAAGTTTCTTTCCCAAGTCCTATGTTAAAACGTAACGAAAAAATCGAGATATCTAATGACATTCACTTCATTAATAAAACAAGAGGTTAATAACAGTTCTGAGGGACGTCAGATACTTCAGGGGTTAACATAACTTATTATCAGACCTGAAAATAGATGGGATTTTCCCAGCGACATTCAACGTCATAACGTCTTGTCCAATCAAAGCGAGTTTCATATAATAAAACAGTTATCGCTTTGTTTCTTGGTTGACACGAGGAATTGTCAGCCCTTGAAAGTCAATATTCACCTCGGCCTATGGCCTTGGTGAATATTTACTTCCTCGGGTTGACAATTCCTCGTGTCAACCTCGAATCAATGCGACAACTGTATGCAGCGTAACAGATGCATCACAGCCATCTGAACGCCTTTGTGTTATTGTCTGTAATCCAATTTCAACGCAATGGATTTGTCTGAATACTCCTTAACTCATGAATTGAAAATGTGAATAATATCATGCAATGATGAATTAAATTCCAAAGAATAAAACACAAAACCAAAGATAAGCTGAATTATCCAGATCACTGAGTCATGGCCATATTGAATTCATCCAGCCCCTGTTCCGCAGTTTAAGTGCTTCATGTCAAAGTTTTGGAGATGTATTCCATATATGGAACTTTTGAATATTCATGATTCCATATATGGAATTCATGAATATTCAAAAGCTCTACATGAATGATCTCGCTTATTGTTGAAAAACAGATAAAGAATCACAAGGGTTGTTTACCTTTTCTGCATCTGCCCAGGCATCGATAGCATCTCTGGCCCAGTTGTAGTACTCTGGCACATCAATATTGAAGTTCTTCTTCTCTGTATCATAATCTGTGTACTTATAATTCAATGTGTAGTCAAAGAGAGGGAACCTCAACTTCCTGGAGTAGCATCTTACTGTATTTTGAAACTGATCCATCTGGGAACTAGGTATAACAGTTTTGCAAGACCATGCAAAGTGATGATGCTGCTTTACATAGAATGGTTGTTGCGGGTATCCACATGCAACACATACTCGTCTGAGCAGACCCACCCTCAGTGTCTTTAGCATCATTGAAATGTCTGGGTTAGCGAACCTGAAAAAAGATAATTATTAGTTCGTCCTACGCACTACCCGTGATTCAATTATATCATAATACAATCTATTAATTTAGTGATCATTTATCTCTTCCTGGCCACAATTACAATAACAACATCTATATATATAAAACCCGTCGTCTGTCTGTCTGTGTGTGTGTGTATAACTCGGTCACGCTTTTGTAACTTTTCAACCATGCGTGCAATGGGGCCCAAAATTGTACCACGGCCAAAATTGTGCCTTGAAAGATGACTCACCAAATTTCACGCGATTGCTCAAAGCAAACCTGAGATCTAACATGGTCCCCAAATGCAGTATTTGCACTCAAGTAGACACTATTTCTTATGACGTTTGTCGAAATGACGTCATATGACATCGCACACAATCCCACACTTGCTTTGCTGCTGTAGACGAAACTCCAATGCGCCCTACCGAAGAGTTGTTGGACATAGGCGCTAAATTAATTGTCAATTCAGGTTGAGTGTGAATATTAGTAACGAATGTGAAATTTTGTCGTGGAAGTGTATGTAGTGGGGTGTAGGGGCAAGACTCGAACGCTCAACCATCGTTCGGAATGGGTGCTAATATGGCATTTTAATTTGCAAGTTCGGTGTGAACATAATAAAAAATGTAGTCTTCGTTATGAATGTTGCATGTGCATTGAGTGTGGAATCTAAAGGCATAGTAATAAAGTAAAATATCTTGATTGCTGCGTTCCATATGTGCATGCATGTATGTCGATTGGGGGGGGGGGGGGGGGGGGGGGGGGTAGAACATACAGTTTTATTGGAATAAAGGGGTGTGAAAGTAAGTACAAATGCTGTCTTTGTTATGAATGTTGTGCATTGAGTGCCGAATCGAAGGAGTATCAGTGTACCCGGAAGATGGCGAATGGACACAGTCTGACCACCCGCCAGTGGGTATATATACCGTACCGTTCAGTAGATTCGCCGGAACTCGATTAGAAAAAAAAACACATTCCCGGGCCTGCACTATACAGTGTAAACAATACTGCAGACACTAATTAATGCTCTTTTAATCGTTCAGTTGAGTGTAAATCTGATAACAGAATATTTTAAAGATCAAAATGTGCCCAAAATGCACGATCTGACCACCCGCCAGTGGGTATATATACCGTACCGTTCAGTAGATTCGCCGGAACTCAATTAGAAAAAAAACACATTCCCGGGCCGGCACTATACAGTGTAAACAATACGGCAGAGGCTAATTAATGCTTGTTTAATCGTTCAGTTGAGTGTAAATTAGTCCAACAAATTAGACGATTCGGATTAAGACCTATTTTAACCCGAATAGTCTAATTTGTTGGACTAAGTGTAAATCTGATAACAGAATATTTAAAAGATCAAAATGTGCCCGAAATGCACGCTGTTCAAGATCATATAATGTGCGCGAAGTGGCCCCTCTGCCTGTGGCCCCTCTGCCGCTAAATAAAGGCCCCCGAAAGGAGCCAGTTTCAGTTAGTAGATAGTAATAAAGTAAAATATCTTGATTGCATGCTGCGTTCCATATGTGCATGCATATATAAATGTGGGTTGGGAGAGGGGGTATAAAATAGAGTTTTATTGAAATAAAGTGTTTCCACAAATGGGCCGCAGTACAGGGGCTTCTGATTCTTAGGCTGTTTGCTGAATACAGGCTCCCAATGGGGTCCGTTTAAGATCAAAATACACCGTAAGCCCACTTCGTCGCCAAAGAAAGGCTTCCGAATTGAGTATGTTTCAGTTAGTATATAGTGAAATTTAAAGTAATATACTGATTTTGTTTCATTCAATATGTGTGTGCGTATATGTGGGAAGGGGTGTAGAGATACAGTTTTTAGTGAAATAAAGTGTTCCCTCACGCATCCAGTGACAAAAAGAGAAGCATGAACATTCCATTTCTAATATGACCGAGGACACTATAAAGTAACAGAGAACATTTATACACCCGTCATTTTGTGACGGGCAATCCCCTAGTAACTATTATAAAACCCGATTTGAAGACTCCAAATTCCTTTATCTGTGAATAAAACACAGACAAAACTGAAGATTTGGTATATTATTTGTCTATAAAGACATAATAAAGTGGTTTAATCCAGCAAAATATATGAATCAAAATTTTGCCTTGAAGGAGAGCGCTCACAAGAGAGTTCTAATGTACAATAATTCCATACACAGCTGTACACAAGAGTGAATAAGTGCATCACTAGGGCATGGCAAAATATGCCCTTTAGCCATTTCGAATTGTACTATCACAAATAATAATTTGAGCTTACATTTTAAAGACATATTATGGACTTGTTCGGGTACGTGAAACTGATAAACTAGTTAGTCAGACACTATGACAACTGGGAGAATGTAGCATTCTACTAACATTGTCGAAAATCACAAGCAAATCGACCATACAACTCCATAGAAAATATCATCTGAACTACGCTCAATTGTAAATATTTACATCTCAATTCGGGACGCAACAATCGCCGATAAACTAACGTAAATGATTTTGTCATTGATACTCCTTGCATTTAATTAGTATATAAGACTTGACGGTGTGTGGTGCAAATTTGTATTAATATTAATAAAAAAATATCTATTATATATTTTGGAAGATCTGTGTGTGAGCCGATTTCGATGAAACTTGGTATGTGGGGGTATTTTCGACCGGGGAGTGACATGGGCCTAATAATTTGCCCGTGAGACGTGACCTTGACCTTGAAATCGGGTAATTTTTGTCCACTGAGTGTTTTGGACGGGTCAAATCGTGACACCGACCTGACCTTGGCCTTCAAAATGATCAATTCAAGGTCAAATCGGTTAAAACCGGATGGATTTCGACGGGCACGTTTGTCGGGTACTGGTCAAATCGTGACCCCCACTTGACCTTCAAAATGGACAATTCAAGGTCAAAGCCCGGACGAAGTCTGGTCACCTTCTAGTATATATATATACCTTTATATATGAGAATATCTGATATACCCCTAATTTCAATGCCAAAATGCGGTCAAATTCTAAGTCGAAAAATGGCCGTAACTCATGTGAAAATAGTTAGACAGAACCCATATTCGAACTTGGCCTGCAGTTTTAGCTGGGAAATAGACAACCAGCTTAAGTTCAGATCAAATAATCAAAACTGGAGTTATCGGTCGGAAACCAAAAATGTTAATAGATGGTCAAATTCTAAGTCGAGAAAGGGCCGTAACTCATGTAAAAATAATTGGACGGAACC
The DNA here is from genome assembly GCA_032622095.1 of Siphonodentalium dalli. Lineage (NCBI taxonomy): Eukaryota > Metazoa > Mollusca > Scaphopoda > Gadilida > Siphonodentaliidae > Siphonodentalium > Siphonodentalium dalli. The sequence continues at coordinate 197,012,858 of CP136065.1, read as the reverse complement.
ATATTCGAACTTGGCCTGTATCTTTAGCTGGGAAATACACATACCAACTTTGGTTCAGATCAAATAATCCAAACTGGAGTTATTGGTCAGAAACAAAAAATGTTAACGGATGGACGGACAGACGGACAGACGGACGGACGGACGTACGGACAGACGGATGGACAGACAGACCTTTTTACAAAAGGGCATATAAACAAGACAGTCAATGACTGTGGAGACGCTCACCTACTGTAAAGACTAAGAGGAAAGGGACTTTGAAGACTAAAACAGTCAGTACTTGTCAAAATAACTTAAGACAAGTAGTTCTAAACAGGGACATAGCTGGGAAATCGCTGATGAGCCGGGCTCTTCACCTTGAAATCTCTAAGTGCACACTATAGTAAAATCTCCAACCCCCTTTTAAACAAGATAATCTTAACCATACCACAGCCTAAGTTCACAACCGGTGCTTCAAGCTCTCAAACTTTTGGGAATTTCCAACCTGACATCTTCCATAAGTTGAAAGTTGTGGCCCATTTTGGTATAACAGTTTAACCTGAAGAAGGCAAATATGGACTGTTGGTTTAAAAACATACTGGTTGGAAAATAAAATCAAACTATGAGAACTATTCTAACTTATTTTTGGTGTGAAAATCTAATCTACAACTAATGTAGTATCAGAAATGAAATTTTCAAGAGGAATATATATATTACTAGAAGGTGACCCGACTTCGTCCGGGCTTTGACCTTGAATTGTCCATTTTGAAGGTCAAGGTCAAGTGGGGTAACGATTTGACCAGTCCAAAACACTGCCCGGACAAAAGTACCCGACAAACGTGCCCGTCGAAATCCATCCGGTTTTACCCGATTTGACCTTGAAATGATCATTTTGAAGGTCAAGGTCAGGTCGGGGTCACGACTCGACCCGTCCAAAACACTCAATGGACAAAAGTAACCCCACATATCAAATTTCGTCAAAATCCCATCAAAATTGGCGATATGACCTTGAATTGACCCGATTTCAAGGTCAAGGTCACGTCGCACGGGCAAATGAATATGCTATGAGACTCCCCATACGAAAGTAACCCACACACCAAGTTTCATCGAAATCCCGTGATATTCGGGTGTTTGACCTTGAAATGACCCAATTTCAAGGTCAAGGTCACATCGCACGGGCAAATTAATAGGTTTATGCCACTCCCCGGCCTTAGGTACCCCCACCCACCAAGTTTCATCGAAATCCCGTGATGTTCGGGCGTTTGACCTTGATATTACCCGATTTTAAGGTCAAGGTAACGTCGCAGACAAATTAATAGGTCCATGCCACCCCCCGGCCGAAAATACCCCCACATACCAAGTTTCATCGAAATTGGCTTGGCCGTTTTCGAGTTCATCGCGAACACACACACACACAGACAGACAGACAGATCTTCCAAAATATATAATAGATTATACCAGTAGCGTACAGCATAGATACAGGTAGTGTGGGTGGGGCAGAGCTAAATCCCTTACCTCTGCCCCTATTTGAACAAACATGAATCCCCATCTCTGATATCTATTCATCTAATAATTTTAAACAGTCGCTTTTAAAGGTTGAAGTTAACTGTCGTCCAGTGCATACCCCCTTGTGGCATACCGCCTAGTGTGGGCATATCTATAACTTATGACAGCTATAGACAGATGGACCCAAAAATCAGCATTTTCATATGGACAAAGATGAATAACAATAGAACAAAAAACTAAAACAAAACAGTTGAATGTTCGATTAAACTTCCTCATAGTGGTGAATATCAATACAAAATATAATTGAGATCCAAGCATTACTGTTAAAGTCATGACCTGAACAGACATTGGATGGACCAAACAGCCAACATTTACAGATAAACAAAGATGAATAACTGTAGAATGGAAAATCCGAACAAAATGATGGAACCCTCTATTTATTGTCCTCATAGTAGCGAACATCCATACCTAATTTGATTGAGGTCCAAGCACTACTGTTCAAGTTATGACATGAACAGACGTCGGGCGGACGTACGGACACACTCACAGACGGACGGACAGGTGCAAAACAGTATACCCCCTTTTAAAAAAAAAATGGGGGTATAAATATAAGCTAAATAGACTTGATGGTTCATGAGAAGTAATAGTTGTCAGAATTACCATGGAGGGAAAACGTTATGGCCCTGGCATCCCTCCTATTTGACCTGATGAACTTATTTGAACAAATCTGAATGTGAGTCACATACAGGTAGGGAATTCATATAGATCTCGAAAAACAATTGTTGATGGATGGATGGACAGAACAATGGATGGAAGGACACTCTGACAGACCAACAGTTTTAATCCAATATACCCCCCACTTTTTTGTCCATAATCAGGTATAATGAGTTCACATAGATAAGTGGTTAAGAAAATAATATTAGAACAGCCAAGCGTGAAAATTAGTGTGTCTCAGGTCCCAAAAGGGTGAATGTAGTGATGCTATTCTGTAAGGTGGGCTAGCATCACCAAATTCACCATCTGGGAACCCAATTTTACTTAGTCCTCAACTGCTATGGGAGACCAAGGGATAGATATAAGTTCTCCAGCTGAAGTTGGTGACATATGACAGAATGCGCACCCATTGTCAATTTGAGACTCTAGATACTTCCCAGAAGATGAGGCCTAAGCAGAATGAGGTCCTCAGAGGGTGTATTTGGCGATGCTAGCCTGTCGTGCGGGTAGCATAATTAAATTCACCCTCTGGGAACCTCGTTCTACAAATGCCAGACACACTTAATTAAAGCTTGGAGAAAAGGAATTTAATCTGATATTAATGACCAGTGTATTGTAAACAATGATGGTGCTACATTGACAACTTTAGAAAACAAATGTTCAACACTATTAATCTCATTTAAATTATGAATGACATGAATATACACTCCCTGGGGACTCTGCCTATAGCCACAGCAGTTCTGTTATCTATCTATCTGGCACTGTTTTATAAACAACATGTGTCATGTCTATCAATTCTCAGCCCCATGGTTCAGGGATGGCTTGTACTGGGAATGCAAGGATATTAAAAAGAACTTACTGAACATTTCTGTACATCTGTCTGTTCGTGTTTTCTCCCAAACCCCTGATTTCAACCAAATTTAGTGGGGTGACTAGAGGGTACCTACCCCCCCCCCCCCACTGAAGATGTAAAGTCATAAGTTCTTCAAAATTTTAATTAATTGTTTTTTTTATTTTATTTAATAAAAATAAATTATTTATTAAAAATAAAATATATTTGATTTTTTTTTGTTAAATTGAGCAATGAGTTAAATCTAAAAAAAAAAATTCCTTCAGATTTATGTCCATAGCCCCACCCACATTTGACCCAGTGACCTCATTTGAACAAATCTGAACCACAGTCACCCAAGGTACCCTCATACCAAATATGAACCCATTCGACCCAACGACTTCAGAAAAGAAGTCGTTTTAAGAATTACTATTGGGAAAAATAGTTATGGTCCTGACTTCAAAACTATTTGACTTGGTGACCTCATTTGAACAAATCTGAATATGAGTCACCTAGGGGACATCCACACCAAATATGAACCCATTTGGCCTTATGGTTCCAGAGGAGAAGATGTTCAAAGAATTGTTGACGGATGGATGGATGGATGGACGGACGACGGACGAGGAGTGATGACTATAGCTCCACCGGAGACTTCGTCTCAGGTGAGCTAAAAAGCTATTCTGTCCAACCAGACACCAACCACCCCCTATTTCTGTTCACCCACAAATTGGTGATATTTACACTTATAGCTACTTTTTAAAAATCAAAACACGATTGTATGCCGACAACTGGAACTTTTAGGAGTCACCCTTAATGCCAACTAATGTATACAAATCTCTCAGTGATAAGACTAATTTATGCAAATAAAGTTATTTCTCTGTTAACCGGGTACCGAATATCTTATTTGTCATCGTACCTGTCTCAGATGACCAAGATTTTACTTTTGATTCAAAGGTCTGACATACTTGATTGGTACACATTTGATGATTTTGAGCGATAGTAACAATTTCCATTCCAAAGACAAATGCCTTACCTTATAGTCTTCGCTTTGTATTTGTTAGCAATTGCTTAGCATTGGAATGTTTGAGGAATATCACTAAGCAAATGATGAGAGATGCAAATCAGTGATAACCTTAGCATTCAAATACAGGAATGCCCTAAATAATCAAAAATTCCTTAACCATAGCAGAATTATGGGTAATTTAAAACTTTCTTTACAACAAAAAATATGTTATATATGATGATCTTTCAACTTTGATCAAATAGATATATCTGATTTAAACAAATTAGCTGTTTGCTGATCCATGCACATGTTATTAGAGTACGCTCTATTATTTATCAGTCAATTGAATTTTATTTTTTTGCCACTTTCATTCAGAATATGGCACTGAATATGGTGTGAATTTCCAGCAGCTACTAGAATAATTCAAGATCTATCATTATTAAACATAACTGATCTGCTAATATTTTGTTGTTGAATATACCTTTAGACCAGAAATACAAAATATGAATGGAAGTTTACCATGTTAATGGTCATGAAATTGCTAATGAAACTATCAATGACACTGTAGCTCAACATGTAGCGGAGATAATTTGTTACAGTCAATGGAGCGATTAGGAATGCAGAAAGTTGAAATGTATGAGAAATACTAGATATCAACATGAAGAGATATATATAAAGTTAAATCCAAGATAGCCACTGCATGGTGGCCATTTTTTCCAATGAAATTCAAAAACATTTAATAGCACCCATCTAGTAGATCAATATCAATATGAAGTTTAGTGATGATCGGATGAGGGAAGTGGACTGGAGAAGATTGTGCTAAAGGATTTAGTAAGCAAAGAGTAAAATCCAAAATGGCTGCCAGTGGCATGTTTTAAAAATTTTTTTTAGTGACGATGGGACAAGTAGGGTGTCATCTGTAGGGTGTACCAAAGGATTTAGTCATGCAAAGAGTAAAATCCAAGATGGCCGCAGGCAGTCATGTTTTAAATTCCGAAATTTTGTATGGCTCCCATCTAAAGGTCACCCCGATGATCCATATGATGTTTGGTGATGATGAGATGAGGCATGTGGTCTGTAGGTTGTGCCCAAGGATTTAGTCATGCAAAGAGTAAAATCCAAGATGGCTGCCGGCAGCCATATTTTATGGCCAAATGACCCCAATAATGATTCGTTCCTATTCACATGTTAATATTAACATCCACAACAAATTTCATGATGATCCGACCAAAGGCACGACATGTAGCCCATGACAAAGGATTTAGTCATGTAAAGAGTAAAATCCAAAATGGCTGCCAGTGGCCATGTTTTATAGCCTTCCCATCTACATGTCAATATTAACATCCACAACAAATTTCATGAGGATCAGGACCCAAAATGACTAGTTTCCCATCTACATGTCAATGTCAACAGCGAGATATTTCATAATGATCCGACCAAAGGTACGACTTGTAGCCCGTGCCAAATGATTTAGTCATGAAAGAGTAAAATCCAAGATGGCTGCCAGCGGCCATGTTTTTTTGCCAAATGACCCCAAAATGACTCTTTCCCATCCACACATAATTATTAACATCCATGACAACTTTAATGATGATCAGATGAACAGTACGGCCTGTAGCCTGTGCTAATGGATTGAATTTTGAAATCCAAGATGGCCACTGGCAGCCATGCGTTTTTGCCGTATGACCCCATAATCACTTGTTCCCATCTACATGTCAATGTCAAGAGCTACCGTGTGACAAATGACATAATGATCCGACAAAAAGGTATGGCCTGTAGCCCATGCTAAAGGAAATTGTTGATGAATGCACAAACACACGAACAGATAAAGTAAAGTTGAGCTAAAAATAGACAATTTATTAATGGCCGTAACTCAGGTAAAAAGAAATGAACAAACCTGATTTTAAAAATCGATTGAGATATTGTTGTGAAAGGTCCACATATCAATATGATTGATGTTTGTTTGAGTTATCATGGTAAAGGTCCGTCCTAAATTTGCTAAATGAAAGTGTCAAGACACTGTAGCTCAACTTGGAGAGGGGGGTAATTTTATGTGTCACAGTCAAAGGAGTGATTAGGAACTCAGAAAGTTGAAATGTCTTAAGTATTAAATAGCTTATGTAATATAGATGGGGTTGTGTTTTAATGGGTAACTTGGTATGTGTCCTTTTTCCACTGGTTTGAAGATATCCCAACAACAAATTCTTTTTACAATTTCAGTAAAAAAGTTGTGCTAAAGGATTTAGTCATACAAAGAGTAAGATCCAAGATGGCCACTGGCAACCATGTTTTTTAACAAAACTCCGTAAAAAAACGGTAAACTCCCATCTAAAGGTCACCAGGTCACCTCAAGGATCCATACGAAGTCTGGTGATGGTCAGATGAGGGATGTGGCCTGTAGGGTGAGGCAAAGGAAATTGTTGATGGATGCACACAGATATAGTCAATCTACAAAACAAAGCTTTGTTCCATTATAATTTCAATGTTTTAGGCACATGTAGCTATAGGGTACATGTAGCTCTACACAATTTCAAAGGGTTCTAAGAGGGCTGAAAAATAGGAAAATAATTATCTAGGGGACATCACTGCGAGTGTACATAGCCTGTGTGTCCCATCGGATGAGGGATGTGATCTGCAGAGCGTGCCAAAGGACTTAGTCATGCAAAGAGTAAAATACAATAAGGCTGCCGGTGTCCATTCAAATAGAAAATTGTTCATATTCAATAGCTCCCATCTAGAGGTGATCCTAAACATGCCTGTTAATTTTCAAAACAATTCTCCAATAAATGCAGCCTGTAGGGTTTGCAGATGGATTTAATTTTGAAATCCAAGATGGCTGCTGGCAACCATGTTTTTTAGTGCATTTTGGAAAATATTGATGGCTATATAGTCTCCAAAAAGATCCATATGAAGTTTGGTAATGTTCAGGTAAGAGATGTGGCCTGTAGGCTGTGCTAACAGACATTTTTGGCAGACACATGAAGAATGGATGACAACCCATGGCAATAGCTCAAACTAGACTTTGCCAAGTTGAGCTAAAATGATTCACGAGTCTTATGCCAAGGATAATGGCTCCGCATAAATCTGAAGAACACTACACCCTCCCAAGTAAGTTGCCTAAAGTTGCTTGAAATTGTGTATTGCTACCAACATGTAGAGAGACATAAACTGCTATTTTTGTTAATTCATCACCATCAAAACCACATTCTTTGGAATTTATGTCTCACTTTTATGTCATAATTGGTTCTTAACATTTTTTTATAATAACAAAGCAGAAAACAGTAAATTTTTATTCACCACAAATTGTTCAGTAATCATGAATTCTGGGCCCCAATGGAACATCAATTTATTAGATGGTTAACGAACATCAGAGAACAAAATCTATAGATGGAGGAGATATGAACAACAAAATCTCAAGATGGAGGAGGTATGCACATCAGAGAACAAAATCTCTAGCTGGATGAGGTATGAACATCAGAGAACAAAATCTCTAGATGGAGGAGGTATGAACATCAGAGAACAAAATCTCTAGCTGGAGGAGGTATGAACATCAGAGAACAAAATCTCTAGATGGAGGAGGTATGAACATCAGAGAACAAAATATCTAGATGGAGGAGGTGTGAACATCAGAGAACAAAATCTCTAGATGGAGGAGGTATGAACATCAGAGAACAAAATCTCTAGATGGAGGAGGTATGAACATCAGAGAACAAAATCTCTAGATGGAGGAGTTATGAACATGAGACAAAAAATTCTATAGACGGAGGAGGTAAAAAAATAATAATACTCAGGCAGGTCTTGACATACTGATTGGTGATTATTCCACACGATCCAAGTGAATGCAAACCTTAAATTATAAATTCACTTGAAATAATTTTTCACGAAAAATAAAACCAACACATTTATAAAGATGCATAATCCGAATTAACGCTTGCAATTTACTATTTCCTTGGCTTCGGGGGTGACAATATTTTATTCGAGCCGAGGAACCCACCCATCAAAGCTCAGAGCGATCAGATATAGATTGTTGAAATCTATTATTTTTCACCACCAATACAAAGTGGCCCAGTAAAAAGTCAACGAGAAGACGGTCTCGGACCAAATTGTGGATGAAGATGGATAACTCTAAAATCAAGTGGCTATTTTGTGTGGCCGTTTGTTGACTTAATATCTGAACATTTCATTTAGGATCGCTACTCATCAGCAGATATTTGACAAACCAGCAAAATTTCATTGAACAAAATGTTGATAAATAACAGATTTTGGGCAATATTATAATATAGTTGCCTGTGGTTAGCATTATTTTTGGGCAATTAATCGATTCTGATAACTGAAGTGGCATTTCAAAAAATGGTGTTGTTTGAATCTGATGATGTGGGGAGTCTGGGGACCATCGAATCAGATTGAGTACCTTTAATATCTCAATTATTCACATTTTCACCATGGGTGCAAAGAAAAAAGTTTCGTTAAAATTTTGGTTCATCAACCGAATGTAAATTGGTGTTGCCTAACAACATTTTACCAACATGCACAGACCAGGAAATTATACCTTGATTACTCTCTGTGTGCAGTCAATACCGGACACGAGATCTATTCTATGTGTATTTATATAGATAAGGGTATCATATTGACAAAGTGAAGGTGTATAATTGTATGCACAATGTGCAATGCTCATGGATGAGTTAAACAGATTACAAAAGGCTTCTAAAAACAATTTCAACTGCACATGTTCTGTGCGTGTATTAGATATCTGCACATTTAAAGGCAACCACAATTTAATAGCCTGGTTTACGAACCTCCATTTTAATAGCCTGGTTTATGAACCTCTCTTTTAATAGCCTGGTTTATGAACCTCTCTTTTAATAGCATGGTTTACGTACCTCTCTTTTAATAGCCTGGTTTATGAACCTCTCTTTTAATAGCATGGTTTATGAACCTCTCTTTTAATAGCCTGGTTTATGAACCTCCATTTTAATAGCCTGGTTTATGAACCTCTATTTTATTAGCCTGGTTTATGAACCTCTCTTTTATTAGCCTGGTTTATGAACCTCTCTTTTGATACCCTGGTTTACTTACCTCTATTTTAATAGCCTGGTTTACTTACCTCTATTTTAATAGCCTGGTTTACGTACCTCTCTTTTAATAGCCTGGTTTATGAACCTCTCTTTTAACAGCCTGGTTTAGTGGTTTATGAACCTCTCTTTTGATACCCTGGTTTACTTACCTCTATTTTAATAGCCTGGTTTACTTACCTCTATTTTAATAGCCTGGTTTACGTACCTCTCTTTTAATAGCCTGGTTTATGAACCTCTCTTTTAACAGCCTGGTTTAGTGGTTTATGAACCTCTCTTTTAATAGCCTGGTTTACCTACCTCTCTTTTAATAGCATGGTTTATGAACCTCTCTTTTAATAGCCTGGTTTAGTGGTTTATGAACCTCTCTTTTAAAAGCCTGGTTTACGTACCTCTCTTTTAATAGCCTGGTTTAGTGGTTTATGAACCTCTCTTTTAATAGCCTGGTTTACGTACCTCTCTTTTAACAGCCTGGTTTAGTGGTTTATGAACCTCTCTTTTAATAGCCTGGTTTACGTACCTCTCTTTTAACAGCCTGGTTTAGTGGTTTATGAACCTCTCTTTTAATAGCCTGGTTTACGTACCTCTATTTTAATAGCCTGGTTTACGTACCTCTCTTTTAATAGCCTGGTTTACGTACCTATCTTTTAATAGCCTGGTTTACGTACCTCTCTTTTAATAGCATGGTTTACTTACCTCTATTTTAATAGCCTGGTTTACGTACCTCTCTTTTAATAGCATGGTTTACATACCTATATTTTAATGGTTCTTTTAATAGCCTGGTTTACCAACCTCTCTTTTAATAGCCTGGTTTACTGACCTCTCTTTCAATAGCCTGGTTTACTAACTAAACCTCTTCTACAACTTTTCCCTCAAACAAGAAATGCAGCTTAAAGCTGTGCACGGAACTCTGACATTTTTTATAAAAATCACTGACTGGTCTACATGTACATTATCTTTCTTCGGCTTTCGATATATCTGCTCTTGAAACGAGATGCATGTTTTCGTGAAAGTGGTATTCCAAGCAAACAGAACGATCTAGATTTATTTGTAGATCTTGATATAAAGTGAATATTCCCTTGGCCATTACTTGAAGGTGATTCTCGTGTCTTCAACCATATCACAGAACTAAGGGTCATAACTCAAGTAAACAAGACAGTCAATGACTATGGAGTCACTCACCAGACTGTAAAGATGGAGAAGACTGGGATAGTCAGTACTTGTCAAATCAATTTAAAATAAGTAGTTCTAAACAGGGACACAGGTAGAGGGTCTTCGTTGAACAGTGGGAGGGGGATGGGGTTTCCACCTTGAAATTTCTAACTGCACACCCCTCTCCTCCCCTCCCCCAATAGATCATTGCCCATTACCTCCCAACTGGACCAAACTAAATTACAACTGGTACTTCAAGCTCTCCAACTGTTGGAAATTTATCAAAACCTAACTGATAATAGCGGTATATCAATATTATTACATGTAGTCGTAATGATCCCACCAAAGGTACGACATGTAGCCCGTGCTAATGGAAATTGTTGACAGACACATGAACTCACGCAAGGCGGATACCAACCCATGGCAAAATCCAAGATGGCCACTGGCAGCCATGTTTTTTACAGAATTAAAATAAAATGGTAAGCACCCATCTAGAGGTCACCCCTGAGAATCCATATGATGTTTGGGCTTATACTCTGTAGGGTGTGCTAAAGGATTTAGTGATGCAAAGAGAAAAAATCCAAGATGTCTGCCAGTGGCATGTTTTTCATCCCAAATCATTCAAATTGGATAACTCCATCTAGAGGTGATCGTAGAAACAGAATTCGGAAAAAATGGTAAGCACCTATCTAGAGGTTACCCCAAGGATCCATATGAAGTTTGGTGATGATAGGATGAGGGATATGCTCTGTAGGGTGTGCTAACGGATTTAATGATGCAAAGAGTAAATCCAAGATGGCTGTCAGCGGCCAAGTTTTTCATCGAAAATCATTCAAATTGGATAACTCCATCTAGAGGTGATCGTAGAATCATATACCGAATATCATTGAAATCGGTCAAAGTTTGTTTGAGTTATCGCGGTAGTGGTCACGACCAATCAAAATCGCTAAAAATAGACAAACTACGTCCCATAGCTCTTGTTAGAGACATTGTTGAAACAGACCCATATACAAGATATGAATAAAATCGGTTGACGTTTGTTTGAGTTATCGCGCTAACAGTCTCACGCCCGTCTGAATGCTCACCCACTCATGCGCCCACCTGCCTGCCTACCGACCTCGCCAAACCACAAGTCGAGTTTAAAAAAAAACTCAACTAATATAAAGACTCATTGATGTTCAATATACTAGTATATATATATGGACCACAGCCTGTCATACATGTATACCGAACACTTAACAGTTTTGCTACATTTAATCAAATTTATGTGCTTTCCTGTCTGGAAGGTTAATATTTATTATTGCAAAAATCTATACCAGTGAGAATGAGAGGCCGATCACGATCGGCAGATGTTTAACCCATACCTTGGCAATACCGATTAATAGCTATTTTAATAAATCCTTACACCAACCTTTTCATGAGTGCAAAAGTTTCAACAATTCACACCTTACTATTAAGGTCACAAGTGGAATCACGTAAGCACAATAGGAACACGGATGTGGCATTCGATTTCAACCTATTAGGTCACTCCAACACAGATATGTCTTATAGAGTGATAAAGCTAATTAAGCTCAATCCATAGTCAGAGAGAAGCACCATAACAGTTAAAGACAAAATAGTTAAGACATTAAGTAGATAAACATCATACCAACTCCATTTATTTGCTTATTACATTGGAATGTGAGACATAACATATTATGTTTTTTTTTATTATTGTTATTTTTTTTTTTATGTTTTGTGTTAGCTGCATATTAAAAATTCATGGGATCATTTAGATGGGAGAAAAAGGTTAATATTTCCCATTCAAAAACCAATCAATACCTGAACAACTATACAAGTGAGGGATGTATAGACCTGGATATAAAATGATTGATAATGATTGGATATAAAATGTTTTAATGCAGAATTTTCAGATAGCTAGAGGTGGGATATGAGATTGGTCAGATTGAAAATATTAGATTCATTACATTGGATAGCATACTGTATGACTATGGAATGGGGTGGGTTAATTTTCTTCTAAGCTGATCATTGGAAAGATATAATGTATGTAAACAGCGGAAATATAATTAAAGTTATGGTTAATATTTTCAAAACCATTCAATCGATACCAAAATCTATACAAGTGAAGAATGTGTGTGTCATCATTAACATGGATGCAATTATTTATATAGTGATCGTGTGAAAAATATTTAGTTATCACATTGTGTCAACAGGATTGGTGGAGAATGTTAATATTTTTAAGCAAATAAACCAAATGACCCTCACTATGCAGGTTAGGGGTGTGTTATTATAAACTATGCAAAGAACTATAAACATAATCAATGGAAATATTTGAGTTATGAAATCGGATAGAATAGGGTTAATCTTACCCAAACTAATGAACTGATAGACACAAAAAGTCTATAAAAAGCATGCCATTGGATTTAGAAACCCATACAATAAGTCAGTCATCTAATGTCATGAATCTGTTTCAACAAAGGGGTTAACTTAATATTGCACAGAAAACAGAACTGGACCAGAGAGTCATCAATCACAGTTTTGACAGGTTTTATCAACAGACTCTGCTAGCCATGCTATCTATCCAGTGTCCAGCTAAACATATTAACTCAATGTCAATAATACACTTTCTGTGTGATGTGAGAACTTCTCTTCTAAGCTCACAGTGCAGGCATTAATTACATTATCAGTTACTTGAATTTTAAATGGCCATAACTCTGTTAAAATATACTGGATCAAACTCAAATTCGAACCTGATCTGTATTTCGGGGTGAGGACCATATGTACCAAATTTGGTGCTGATCAGATGAAAAATATTTAAGTCAACACAGCTTGGATGAATTCTATTTAAAAACAAGAGCAGAAAGGGTTAGCTAAACGATACCAAAAACCATACAGATGAAGAATGTGCTAAGAAAAATCTAGGTAAGAAATATGAGGCATATCAGAAGAAAATTGTTTGACTTAGATGCATCAGATAGCATTTGTGTGCAGCGTTAATTATTTTCTAAACCGATCAACCAATCGATACCAAAAACTATACAGGTGAGGTGTGTTTCATCATAAACCTACATATCAAATATGAACACAATCGGACAAAAAATATTTTGGTTACAGCATCGGATAGCTCATGCCTATGTGCGGATGCAAAGTGTTAATAATTTCTATCAACCTATCGATACCAAAAACTATACAGGTGAGGAGTGTGTCATCGTAAACATGCAAATAAAATTTGAACAAGATCCGATAAAAAATATTTGAGTAATCGAATCGGATAGCAAGTGTCTACGGACAGACAGACATACAGACAGACGGGCGGACGAACGACGGATGGTTGATCTGGATGTCGGCATTATGTGTACCATACATGGTATGGGTACACATAAAAAGGATCAGCATTGCATCTCGATCTCGAACGGCCTGTAATAGCATACCGTTTTGTTCGACCAATATTATCGAAAGAAATAGAATCCAGCAACGAGTTAATCTGAGGGTGCTATCGTGATGTTTTATGTGCTAAATCACACAGGACATTTCCCGGGTTGTGACGTTTGACTTCGTGACTTCAAGGTCCAACATATTGTCAGGCATGTTCACCTGTTCCATCTAAGTGTTATGTTAACATTTATCTCTATACTAGAGCCTGAAGCCACCATCGCACGCCGCCAGCCATATTGGCCACAAGCCGCCGCCAGCCATATATTATCTCTAACGCCAGCCACATGAAAGAATCTCCGCCGCCGGAATTGTAACATGACTGAGCAGTGTGCATGGGCTTATATGTCAAGCACAACTGTATACTGTGAAACGCAAAGAACTAAACGCATTGCCTAATATTGGCATACTAGTACTTGCATGGACAATGCATGATTGTTATATTATCAGAACACCGGGCCCCTTAATGTGGAATAGACTACCCCAATGCATGCTTTCATATAACTGAATGGGCGCATCCATTCGGTATTGAAAGGGTTAAAGTATAAACTGTTTATATCGACACGACCCAGTCTCAGACATCGCTGGCATTTGTCAATATATGCACATAACCTGTAGAAGAGAATAGAAAATATAGTTTGAAATATTATATACCATTAAATCGGATTCATCATTCAATGATGCATGCATATATCGCAAGATGCCAGTGATGATAGCAGTCGGGTCGACAGAAGTCCCAATGTAACATATATACCGATTAGATGGGAAACTATAAAGTATATCCATGTCAGTCCTTCGTGTATTTTCGCCATAATGGAAAAGCCCAACATCAAAAGATTACGTGTGGTCTGGAATTCTACGGGTTCACCACAAACGCTAAAACAAACCGTGTCTATGACGGTGATTAGGAACATTTCGGAAACGAAAATACGCTGAAATGATAACGTCTCAGCCGGCTGAGCCGCCATATTTCGTCAGCCACGAACGTCGCGACTGAGCCGGCTAAGCTAGCTAACCAGCCACGAAATCTCTACCTATAACCAGTTTTATATTGATTTGAAGAGCCCGGTCCAGAAATTCTTCTATCAATTAATATCGATTATATTTTGAATATTTTCTGGTATAAACATGTGTGATCATTTACTTGTATTTAACAACCAATAGTGGCTACTGTTAAAAGAGACCAGAAATTGTAAAAATTGTGTAATTTTGTCATAAATAGATTAAACGTTAATCAGACTCGATCATTTAAATATCGTCTATAACTATGGAATATGCTAGAGGTTACCCTGAGGATCCATATGAAGTAATGTGACGATTTGATGAGGGTTGTGGCCAGTAGGGTGTGCCAAAGGATTTAATGATGCAAAGAGTAGAAATCCAAGATGGCTGATGGCATCATGGCAGCCATTTTTTTAAAGCAATTTCGGAAAAAATTCTACATGTATGGCTCCCATCTAGAGGTCACCCCGAAGATCCATATGAAGTTTGGTGTCAATCGGATGAAGGATGTGGCCTGTAGGGTGTGTCAAGGATTTAGTCATGTAAAGTGTAGAATCCAAGATGGCCACTGGCAGCCATATTTTTCAATGAAATATTTGATGCTCCTATTTAGTGATCACCCAGACGATCAATGTGAAGTTTGGTGATGATAGGATCAGGGATGTGATCTGTTGGGTGTGCCAAGGATTTATTATTTAGTGATGCAAAGTTGGCTTCCAGTGGACATGTTTTTCATCGAAAATCATTCACATTTGATAGGTCGTACCTAGAGGTCATCCTGAACATGCCTGTAATTTTCAAAACAATTCTCAATTACATGTAAATGCAGGCTGCAGGGTTTGCTGATGGATTCTAATTTGAAATCCAAGATGGATTCTAGCTGGCAGCCATGTTTTTTACAGAATTTTGGGGGGAAATCGATGGCTCCCCTCTAGAGCTAACCCTGAAGATCCATATAAAGTTTGGTATCCTAAACATGTCTGTAAATTTTCAAAACAATTCTCCAATAAATGGGCGGGCTGCAGCCTGGGTGTGCCGATGGTTTCAAATTTGAAATCCAAGATGGCTGCTGGCCACGCACGCATTCATGATGGACGCCAACTCATGTCAATAGTTCGAACTTGACTTTGTCATAACTTGACAAGTCAAGCTAAAATTGAGTAAAAAGTATTCAATAATTTAATTAATTCTTCCATGCCTTTGCTCAAGGTATTACATTTGGCTATTTGCTCTCCGGGATATAAATGAATCACAGGGGTCCTGGCACTTTGTTTATTTTTATTATATACATAATATAACAATATTTTACAAAGTTCCCGGACCTCTGTGGGTGGATTCCATCTGACAGTATAATTATATAAAGGTGACAACAAAAGAACTGCCTTGGTGTGGCCTAATTCCTCTGAAGTGTAACTGGATAAGTTGGCTAAAACTTTTGACAACCAGATTTCGCAGAACAAAAGAATGTTATTACAGATTAAAGGTTGCTAACTTATGGTGCGATTTTATCTTCAAACTGTCACATCTGCATAAGACATGGCATCAGGTGATTACCGCAATTTGAATTTAGATAAATTCCCAACTAAGCACTAAGGATTAACACGGAAACTCCGAATGAATTTATGATAACGGCGCATGCGCGTCTTTCGAATTGAGGACATGCCAATTTATTGTCAGGATCGGATTCGTGTACGAAAACACTGTAAAAAAAATATTACGTGTCATTATGAAAGTTGCACGAAAAGGGTTAAAGTTACATTTTCGTTGTTTGTTTGTTTTCTGTTTTTTTATAATATTTTTATTATTATTTTTAGTGTAATTAAATATGTTAACTGATACTTTCATTTTTTAAATAACTTTTTAAGTGAATCTATTTTCACGACATTGTATAATTATGCGTCGGACATACAGTGAATATCACAGCTGCAGTGTCCTGGTCCCCCCCCCCCCCCCCTGTGGCCAGTCAAATACTGCTAGTTAATTTAAGGAAACAATAGTTTCCTACATTTGGTCATTGGAATTGTCATCAGTTCGAAATTTCCCAACATGTGGGGATGTCAGGTTGGAAATTTCCAACTCTAGGAAGGCTTGAGGCTAGTCTAGATGTTAGGATTTTGCGATTTTCTTGTTCAGATTTCCAAATTTTCACACACCGGTCCAAACTATGGTCGGCCCGGTGTGTCATGGTCCCTCCCCCAATATTGTACTACATTTGGTCAAAATTGTTGACTGAAATGGTCATCAGTTGGAGAATTTTCCAACCTAAGAGTGAGTATGAGGTTTGAAATTTCTAACACTAGGAAAGCTTGAGGCCAGTCTCTAGATGCTAGGATTTTCCGATTTTCTTGTTTAGTTTTCAAAATTTTCTCACACCGGGCCGAACAACCATGGTAGGCCCGGTGTGTCCTGGTCTCTTGTCCGTAGCCGTGTGCATTTGTCTGGAGTTGGACCACTAGATGTTAGGATATTATGTAATTTTCAGGTTCAAATATCTGTATGTTTCAATACCGGGTATTTAGAATCATGGTTATGAACATATAGGTTATTAGGCCAGATCACTGAGGTGCAATGGGTGCAAATGGAATTATGTTAACTTGTGTTTGGTCAGATTCAAGGGGGGGGGGGGGGGGCAGTTGGAATTCCCCAAAGTGGACACCCCCAACGGATCGAGATCCTCTAGCCACGTCCCTGTTTATCGAGGGAATTTAAACACGGGCAGCATCTGGTGCGACTTTTGTATTTATGCAGAAAATGAAAAACATGTTCAATGATCCCTAATTGTGAAATGTCCGTGATCCATGTTGTGCAAACAATTGGAACTTTGCACGGGGGCCTGTAACGTGCTCCGCCCCATTTTTGCGCTGCCCATATACGCCGCTGCTATATATACGCGCCTGCTTCACGTTAATGGTAGGATAATATTATTATCCTACCATTAACGTGAAGCAGGCGCGTATACAGAAGCGGCGTATATGGGCAGCGCAAAGGGGGGGCGGACAGCGGAGCGCGTTACAGGCCCCTGTGGAACTTTGGATGTACATATCGTGCAGTGACATAATTATGTATAGGCCTATATATATTTATAATAGTGCATGCACAGTGCACCCTCGAACGAAAAACCTCTATAGGTGATGGCAACTATATAGCAAGCCATTTTAACATTTTCGATTTATTTAGACTAAAGTGCAAATAATTTAATTTAAGTCCAAATAAATCGAAAATGTGAACACGCTTGCCATAGGCAACTGTCCCGCTCGTGCATAATTTGTTTGTGTTTTATTTCATTTGAGGCTTTTAACCCTATTAAATAACGACCAAATACCCACATACCCCCAGAATGTCACAGATATCACGTATAACGTGAAGTCCCCATTCATCAAAATCGCACGCTATATGGGTTGGGCTTCATTTCATTGATCCCGTTCAGAGGCGATGTCCCAACAGAGTTCAGTCCCGTCAGACATACCGTAGCGAGGGGACTGAACTCTGTTTTGCAGTTTGGCGATGTCCAGCTGATTTTCACGTAAGCTCATTATCACAACATATTTTGTTTATTGCTTCCAGATTGATTACTGTCATTACACTACATCATGTCAGTCGCTATTCGTGTAGTTATGAAAACACTGTGGTTCTGTGAATGAATGGAGCGCCCTCTTAAAAATCAGTAAAACTTGGTTTTTATTTTGCTGATGTTGCAATCAAAACAAAAACAGGTGCGCGTTATGGGCGGAGAAACGGTCACGTGACAGTTTTGACCAATCGTCGAGACGGAAGTCATTGCGTGAAGAAGATGCGCAGTAGATATATTGACAACAAAATGCCGTCGGAAGCCCAGGTTATTCAATCTCAGACTGAACAACCACACCATTACATGTGAGTTGGATTAAAACTAAATTACTGCAAACTCTCCTCGTTAAATTTCGCTGCACATTGTGACACTGGATAATATTGGGTGTTATTCATGTTTTTTGCAGGTATTTGAAAGAATTTAGAACACAACAATGCCCCCTCTTCCTTCAGCATAAGTGTACTCAACACAGACCGTTTGTGTGTTTTCACTGGCACTTTATGAATCAAAGACGCCGTAGACCGGTCAGAAAGAGGGACGGGACATTCAACTACAGTCCCGACGTCTATTGCACCAAATATGACGAGACAACTGGTCTGTGCCCCAACGGAGACGAGTGAGTATTGTAGCTGTCATTTCATTCGAATTTTGGTGGGAACGAAAACATTTCAACCAGCAAAATAGCAGCATACGGTCATTTAAATTGCTTACGTTGGGATTTAATTCCTTGTCAGTCAATTGTCAGATGCTTTTGGCAATCATAAGATATTGTTTATCCAATTTGTAGTCACAACGACATCATGACATGTACTTACAAATGTTATTTTCATCGATAAAACAAACTGACATTTAGGTCCCGAGACCCAGATTTGACATGTTGTAAACAAAACGGCGGCCATTTTGTCTATTTACAAGGCGAAGTATTTCAACTTGCCCGGCTAAGATCTAAATTTCGAAAGGTTGTGCAACATCTCTTGTGTAATTAATGACTACAGTTTAGTTGTTCACCTCAACATTTAACTGTCACCTTTGAAGGAACTGTCAAAATTACTTTGATTTTGTTTGTTTACCAATGCAAATGGCCGAAGTGAACTTCTGTACGTGAATGAGAAGGTCAATTCTGACCAATCAGATTCACGGATTGATGAAAAGAAAAGCTGTCAGAAATAATCTATTGTTTTCACAAAGTTTTCTTTACTTGTCATTGTAATAACAAAGTAGAGACTGAAAAAGATATGTTTTTGGGTGTATATGGCTTCATGATCCGTTGTTGACTTTATATATGGTTTACTTCTGGTACTTAGTTCTATTAAAGACTTTCTGTTGACTGAAATGTTACTAGAACTTAGATCACTGTGCGTGCATCAGCCTTGTGCATCAGCCTTGACCCCTGAAGA
Organism: Siphonodentalium dalli; assembly: GCA_032622095.1. Lineage (NCBI taxonomy): Eukaryota > Metazoa > Mollusca > Scaphopoda > Gadilida > Siphonodentaliidae > Siphonodentalium > Siphonodentalium dalli. The sequence continues at coordinate 196,993,207 of CP136065.1, read as the reverse complement.
GAGATAATTTATCGTATTAGGACAACAAATTTCCAAATATACATATATATGCTTGACAACTGAAAACTCACTCACATGGATATCTTTTTATAGCAACTTAATTAATATCATAATGGGTGAATATGGGCACTTTATGAAGTTTTCTCACATAAGATTCACCATACCTGGTATTCATGAGCTAGCTTACATACATGTATATTATTATATAAATGTATAAGATTACCATCTTCTGTCTTTAGGAATCCAATGGCATGGTATCTTCTTCACTCTGCTTTGTGATTATGGAAGAATTTGGTATAAATAGTGGGGCACCTAGCTGGGAGCCAAAAAAAAAGAAAAGATATTTAACTTATCTTATTGGCTGAATTTGCTTCCAATCACATTGACCAGAGATTTTTCTACTCTTTGTTGGGAAAGGATCCCGGGCCCTTGTTATTGGGGGGAAAAATGCATCATAGAGGCTAAAATTGAGAATTCCTATAGCAATAATTAATATATGACCAAGCAATGTTATTGTGTAAATGAGTGCAAGTAAACAACTTATTCTTATGCTTGTATATCTTCATTAACAATTGAAACAACACTTACATATACACTAACTCATTGTCAATTCTCACAATGAACAACAACTTTAACTAAAATGATCAAATGAATGTAATCAAAGTTATCGAACTGACTGTTGGCTGACACAATTCCTTACCTTTATATACTTGGCTTAAATTAACGATTGATTTGCTAAATACTATTGCATGTAGATATTCAGTCTATTTATGGGCTTATATTTCCCCCAGTGGCTATAGATGTAGGGGTATCATTTCCCCAACCCCTAGCGGAACCTTGAAGAAACCCTCTCTGTAATTCTGCATAATACTATACCAGTATATATATTATCAATTGTTCTTCTGATGCATACTGCTCATTTGAGTGTTTTATGTGAATAAATCTATGAGGAGATGGCTCCATATAAGCACCTGGCGCTTGATATCAAATCCTGTTCTCTCTCAGACTTTATACCATACACTGTACTTAAGCATATATACATGTATGAACATCATCTTGTAAATTGTTGTATAAATCTGGAATATCTATGTAATTAGTATGAATTTGAGTGACAACTTAAGAATAAATACATGTCCATGTACATATCAAACTATATTGGTTGCATAATGATGTCTCCAAATCAAACACCAGACCTTTTATTGTCACCAATGGTTATGTAGACAGTGTAAGGACTAAAGTAATAACCATGCTACTGTACCATTTGTCAAATTGTCCGATCATGCTTCAAATGTGTCATGCACTGGAACATAACAAGGACCTTCACTGCCTACGCCCATTCAATTACATGCAAAAAGTACGAGATAACTCATAGTTAGGCAGTGAATTTGTTAACTTGCCATTTGGGGATACCTGTTTCCAGCAGAGGATACATATATCCCCATATAACTTAATAAGGCTTCTACACCGAACCAACACTGATACATATACATGTATTATAAATATGACATAAAATTTCTGATTTCAAAATTAATCATGCAAATAAAGACTCTATTGCAACTGCAGATTATTTTTTTACATAGCATATTGTTGAATTGCCTTTAAAAAATGGAAAATTCAGGTTGACTCAATACTGTCCACTAGGAATGTGAGGACATTTGGGATTCTTGAGTTTGGGCTCCCATACCTGTAACAGGTATCAAAACAGCCCTGGAAATTTCCCTGATTGAACTTGTTAAGTTCATAAAATGTAAAAACAAAAAATTGGAATTGCTTATTTCTGATTGGGAATGGGGCAAACAAATCCCTGTGCATACATCATTTCAATGTTTGTTTATATTCTAACGATTGATAAAAGCGCCTACGCTGTAGCCTATATGTGTCTTATCAATTTCAGTTTTCCCCACCCATATATTTATTCTGCTCCCTAAGGTCGTTTTGTTGAAATTATTATCTGAACATTTCCTACGGGAATGAGTTGCTCATCAATGAGTATTTAGTACAGAAAGGGTTAACCTACATTCATTACCACATGGTACAATAAAGCGCATGTCTTGTTAGTGTTTTCCCTGTGAAAGCTCCCACAAAACAAACTTTTTCTGGAACATGGATTTCTAAGTCAACATTGCGAAAAGCTTTGCATGCAGGGCTTAAAATCTGATGAGAATCAGAATCTTGATTCTCAGTTTTATTCTCGTAAAAGAAGCTTATTCGCTTTAGAAAGATTAGTCCATGTCTGCTTGTACTAAAACCAGCTAAGATAATGTGATGGCGAGATGATAGTTTTAGAACAAGAACATCCCTATAGGCTTTTTATGACATGAGTTACGCCTAAGTGACCAGCTCACACAAAGCCACAATTAAATGTAATCAAATATCACAATTGCGACAATAAAAGGGTTTATTCCATAGAAGACATGAAATGTTTAACTAATAAGTAGTATAGGACCACCTACAATAAAAATAAACACATACATGTAATAGTGATGGAATATATTAACAGGATGTTTGAATAAGGTCCACTTTATTTTGAGTGTTGCACTTGATTGAAGACACAGAATCCGAACTTAACCGAGCACATTACAGAACACTTCGGCTTTCATGTAAAACATAAACAAACTGATGTTAGTCCTAATAAACCGGAATATTTTATATGCAATAACATGAAATTTAGATTATTATACACCATTATGATCATAAGATGTCACTCTTTCCGATATGTATATCATCATGTATTGATTTGTTAGGTAAAATAAAATATAAATAGACTACAATTGAAGGATTTTAAGGCCTGCCATGCAAAAACAAAAACCCATTATATATGACAATTGAAAATTGATAGCATGTAAAATGTCGGGAACTAAAAGTCAATGGACGTTTTACAAGTAATGTACTGATGAAGAAACTATCAATTGGCTTAAATTTGGAGGTATTTTTCTAAATTACTGGATATTCACAGTAAGTTGCATGGACTAAGGTTGTCCCCTAGCGGCTAGAGGGGTCCCATTTCCCCAACCCCTAGTGGATACCCTGCATACTAATACCATATAATAATTAAATTGAATGTTAACAACTATTTTGCAGTTGCCCTTACTTGCACAGAACTGCGGGAGACACAGAGCGGAGGTACCATCTAAGGTACTATAAGACTGGACAATGTGTGTATGAGACCGATTCTAAAGGACACTGTGTTAAAAATGGCCCCCACTGTGCCTTTGCACATGGAGCGCAGGATCTTCGCCAGCCAGTGTATGATGTTAGGGAGCTGCAGTCGGATCCTACAAAGGATGCTGTAACATCCTTAGCTCTGACTGTTTTAGCGACCTCACCTTCTCCAGGTGCAAGTGCTCCTAACAGTCTTGAGAAGGAGAGAATTCTTAGTGAAGACCCAAAATGGAATGGTACAGGTTATCTTTGTTTTATTAAATAAATTTTTTGCTAAATTGTATAGGCAAATTTGCGAGTATTGTGATGTACGTTTGGAACACATCACCAGTTTTCGTTGATCTCCTTCAAAAGTATCTCATGGACGATTAACGATATAATCTTGATAAAAATCCTCGACCTGGTATTTAATGAGACTTCCTGGAAGTTCCTTCTTAGCTTTTCTAAAATAAAAGGTGTTTCATGGAACCATACCTGACGCTGACTTTATCAATATCAACTGTTATTATTGTACATTTTATTATATAATGTCTATCATGTAATACCCTAATTAATTGACCCCTTAACCACAGCAGAATTATGGGTAACTTTTCAGGATTTAGTCGGAAATATGGCTTGTTGCCATTCATCGGAAAGCTCTCGGGGAGATCTTTCCGATGAATGGCAACAAGCCATATTTCCGACTAAATCCTGAAAAGTTACCCATAATTCTGCTGTGGTTAAGGGGTCGATTAATTAGGGCATTGCTGTACAGGGTTTGCGCTGACAATTTCTGAATTTCTTTGGCCATTTTTTTGTAAACTTTGACCAGATCTGAGAAGACATGCTACACAAGAGAATAAAAAATAAAATTGATGAATTAAAACACACACCCAAAATATGTTGTTAAAACTAATAAATTATAAGATCTCACAGTGGGTATCGTATATGATTATAGACATTGATTTGACCTGATAAATTTTAAGATTTCACAGTGGTATCAGTCCTTCGATTCTGTAAAATGCAGGAGTGTGGTTGGTCACTCGCCTAACCTGAAACCCAGGCGTGTGATTTTGGTGGATATTTCGGGGGGTATAAAATGACGAACGATGACTCAAAATTAAATCAATTTTATCACCATTGTGATTCATCTTGTACACATGTACATGTATTCTAACTATTCTTCACATTGAAGTAATTAAAACTCCATTCTCGATTTGCGTCATAATGCTTCCGTTGGATGTAAGTTGTTATGAAATGCGGTCAGAGACCACGTGACCACGTGAGAGTTTCCTGTTGTGTGAACTCTATCGATATTTTTAAAAATAATGTTTAATTGCCCCGAACTCAAGTTTCAATTTCTATTCATCTTCACCGTCCATCGGGGCGGCTTCTTTTAGAACGCAACACATGGTACCAAAATTACTATGTGTTGGTGATGGGGTGAACGGTGGGATTAATTTAAATATGTCATGTTGGTAACAATATCTAGCCGAAAATTCCTCAGACCTACAGACGAATGCGACGACATCGCTAAACGCACCTGACTATAATCATGTTCTAGCGCATGCGCAAAACTTAAAACAATTACTTCCGTCATATACGGCGTGTCCGTCAGTCTTCTCCAGCAAACAAGGTTGATCGTTATCATAAACCCTTTTTCAATCGTGCGCCGAATATCGCCGAGGAGTGTGATTAATTACTCGCCAATATTTAATTTCAGGCGTGCTATGGTGCGCGATCGCACGCCTCATAATCGAAGGCCTGGTGGTATCATATAAGGATTAACTGTCATGTGGACTGTTTTTATGGAGATGTAACCGTGAGGTAAGTGGTCATAACTTGTGTAAAACCCGAAGGGTTTTACATACAAGTTATGACCACTTGGTTTTACACAAGTTATGACCACTTACCTCACGGTTACATCTCCATAAAAACAGTCCACATGACAGTTAATCCTTATATTTATATACATTCAGCGAAAAAGCCACTTTTGTAAATGTATTTAAATCGAAAAGTGTATCGTGACAAAACCAGCCCAAAATAACCCATAGCACCCTTGGCAAAAGTTAACAGGAACAATTGAAACCCGATGATTTATTAAGTCAATCCTGCGCGAATCCAAATGCGCCCAAAACATTACGCGTTCGTCTTTCCAAATCCAAATGACATATCGATGTTGTTATGAGCTTGCAATTATTAGCTGGTGCGCATTCACCGAGAAATAACTGCAACTAGCCACGTGGGCGCTGACCAATCAGAATGCTGGATTTAGTGATGACAACACTTAGTATGTAAATATATATGAATAATATGATTAAAGACAAAATTAGACATTGATTTGACCAGATAAATTTTAAGATTTCGCAGTGGGTATTGTATATGAGTATAGACTTTGATTTGACCTGATAAATTTTAGGTTTTTACAATGGGTATCGTATATGAGTATAGACATTGATTTGACCTGATAAATTTTAGGTTTTCACAGTTGATATCATATATGAGTATAGACATTGATTTGACCTGATAAATTTTAGGTTTTCACAATGGGTATCGTATATGAGTATAGACATTGATTTGACCTGATGTTATATTGAAACCATAAATCAGAAAATTATTGTCAATTGATAAAGAATACAATAATTGTATATAATTCTGTTTTTGCTATAGAACCACTTCTATGCTATAAATGTTCAATTACCATATACTCATATTTCAGACACAAATTATGTGCTAGCAAACTACAAAACAGAACCTTGTAAGCGGCCACCACGTCTATGCCGTCAGGGGTATGCTTGTCCTCAATTTCACAATACTCGAGACAGAAGACGAAGTCCTAAGAAATACAAGTATAGGTAGGTGCATGTATTGGCAGCTTATATTGCTTTCATCCTTTTGGTTCTTATGAGTTTTTCTTATTTGGATACAAACTCCATATATACTAACAGAAATCTTTCTTAATCAACGTTTCTGCTAAACCGGAGGCAATTTCTCCAATCCAGTTTAGTGTTGAAACGATTAGCGTTTTTAATGAATCGACTAGTCGCCAGAGATAACCGACTACTAGTCGACTAGTCGGACCCCTTCTAAGAGTTCCCGTTTCTATGCCCATATGACGTATAAAAAGGGCCATGTGGCATCGCAGTTTTGATTATCCAACTCTTCGTTTCAGAACGTTAAAACAGAAAGCACGTGAAATATATACCGGTACATGTAATCTCCCGTTTTGCCCGTACCGGTAAGTCTCACAATTTGATGTCTTAAACCCGGCTCTCCTGCAACCTCCATATAATCTCATGGTTTGGGGAATGTAGGTAATAAAACATTTTATATAAACAATATTGTCGCCGGTAACCAGGAAATAAATAGGCAAGTCTCGTTAGTAAGTCTCGCTAACGAGATGTCTGGTGTGTTCTTTTGTCTCTCTGAATTGGCGCCTCATGTCGCGGGGGGTGGGGGGGTATGGGTATTAGAATGATCTAGGATCTATTCAGTTACTGAGTTGACTTTACCAGCTTGACATTATGTTTTGAATTATGTTTTGTATATCATTGAAGCCATTTGTTGCATCATTACCCTAGAAGTTATCACTGGTCAATTGCGTCCCATTGAACTAGACAGTGTTCGGTCGGCAGCGACACTTCGTGTCTTTGGATCAACATAAAAGAAACCGCGCATACATGTGCATACATTGGGTTCAGTTCAGGTCATGGAGTTCACCGCTCGTGCATGACTGGCAGTGGCATCGTTAAAGGAACAATGCAATAATCTGTATTAACCGTTACAGATTACGTGATAATATTGCCATGCAATGGCACTGCTGTCATGATAGCACTTAGGTAGTGCTTTTTCTCGACTAGTCGACTAGCATGTTTCGGGATCGACTAATTTAATAATCGCGTCGATTTCGACTAATCGATTAATCGTTTCAACACTGATCCAGTTTTATCCTACATGCATCACCATAGACAGCAATATTATAGTTGGAAAATGTTACCACAATTACGTCTTGTCAAAAACAATAAGTTGCTTTATTGACTTGACTAGCTGAATCCTTTACTCAGGGGCTTGCGGCCCTTGCACACACAGGCCCTTGGTGCGCACACATCTTTTAAACATTTTGATTTAAAAGAGAAACAAATCCTACTCTTTTAGATATATAGATACAGTAATGCCCTAATTAATCGACTCCCTAACCACAGCAGAATTATGGGTAACTTTTCAGGATTTAGTCGGAAATATGGCTTGTTGCCATTCATCGGAAGAGAGCTTTCCGATGAATGGCAACAAGCCATATTTCCGACTAAATCCTGAAAAGTTACCCATAATTCTGCTGTGGTTAGGGAGTTGATTAATTAGGGCATTACTGTACTTACTAGTAACATGTGACAGTGTTGCATGGAACTCTCTATAACTTTGAATTTTGCTGATAATAATGACCACATACTTCAGCTTGTTTGCTTCATGGTATTCAAACAAACTAAAGTCTCACTCAAGTCTAGATATATTGTGCCGGACATTTGCAAAATGAGGTTCCCAGAGGGTGAATTTAGTTCGCTATCCCACACAGCGGGCTACTGTCACCAAATTAACCTTCTGTGAACCTCATTCTGCTAAAGCCTCAACTGCTATGGGAAACCTGGGATGAGATTGAAGTTTCTCAGTTGAAGTTGTTGATGTGCACCCGTTAGTCACCTTTATTATGCATTTGTATACGCCATTTTGAAAAAAAGTTTGTATTTTGTAATCAGTCGTTCGTCCGTTAACATTTTTGGTTTCCGACCGATTGCTCCAGTTTGGATTATTTGATCTGAACCTAAGTTGGTATCTGTATTTCCCAGCTAAAAATACAGACCCAGTTCGAATATGGGTTTTGCACATTCCAATTATTTTTACATGAGTTACTAGTACAACCCTTTTTATACCCCCACTTTCGAAGAAAATGTGGGGTATACTGGATTGACTTCGTCCGTCTGTCCGTCCGTCCATCTGACCAATAATTCCAGTTTGGATTATTTGATCTGAACCAAAGTGAATATGGGTTTCGCCCAATCCAATTATTTTTACATGAGTTACGACCCTTTTTCGACTTAGAATTTGACCGATTTCATAACTTACCAGTTTCTGACCAATAACTCTGTTTGGATTATTTTATGTGTTTCCCAGCTAAAACTACAGGCCAAGTTCGAATATAGATTCTGTCCAATTATTTTCACATTGAAATTAGGGGTATATCAGATATTCTTTGTAAGCTCAAATTATTATTTTATTTTGCGGTAGTACAATTCGAAATGTTTAAAGGGCATATTTTGCCAAGCCCATGAGTTTCACATGAGTTACGGCCATTTTTCGACTTAGAATTTGACCGTATTTTGGCATTGAAATTAGAGGTTTATCAAATATTCTTTGTAAACTCAAATTATTATTTTATTATGCCACGCCCTAGCGATGCTATTGTTTCTTTTGCAAATTAGGGGATATAGAAGCTGAACAGAAGGGAACAAGTAACTAAAACATCGCAAATTTTAGACTATAGATACTTCCCAAATAGAATTAGGTCCCCTGAGGGTGAATTTGGGGATGATAAAAGATTTATTTTAATCAAATTTTATATAAGTTACACTTACATGACTCTAAATATTTTAAAGATAAGAATGGGTCATGAAGGTTAATAGGTAGCATAAGTCACATTCATTCATAATATTTGTGGTATTCGAGACAATTGAACTGTCAAAGCTTAAGGAATAGTAAAATACTATTCTTCACAAATATTTAAGGGCATAAATGGCAACTTCAACAAAATACTTGGTCATTGCACAATGATATAAAGTCATTTGTTTGTTTGATTCAGTACCTAGAACCCAGGAAATTGCTTCTTTTGAGCATCTATTAAAAAAAATTCCCAAGCCGATCCGAACTATGGTCGGCCCGCCGCGTCCGCATTCTTTCCTAATGTGCCCAAATTAGGCAAATCTAAAGGCCTGCTGTGCTACCCTCATCATTAAACTCACCCTCTGGGGACCTCATTCTGCAAATGTCAGACACACAAAATCCAGACTTGTGCACATTTGCTTTTGGGAATGAAAAAAAGCACTTCTGGAAGTACAATTATTTCACATCCTTCAGGAAGGGTACATTGTCAAAGAATACATACATGCCACTATTCCAAGAATAAACTCGGTATATATGGTAATATATGAAATTTCCTAGATGTCTTCTGCATAGCATAATCATATTCTTTTCAGATCAACACCTTGTCCTAATGTCAAACATGGAGATGACTGGGGCGACCCAACCCAATGTGATAGTGGCGAGAACTGTTCATATTGTCACACTAGGACTGAACAGCAATTCCACCCAGAGGTATGTCAAATATTCAGCTAAATGACCAGTGATCTATATAAATTCACAATTTATTGCATAGAATACTGTATGTACATGATTTAAATATTTTCTGTTGACAAATCCCAAAAGACATGTACAGATTGAGCCTATTTATTAATACCAAATTGATGAAAATTCATAAAATCTAATTTATAGTCTTCAGAACTATTGTTATCTTGTGATCTGCAGAATGAAATAGCACATACATTGCCATGATACAGCACTATTGTCACCTGAAAGTATCCGCCTTGTGATAAAAATCTCTCGCTCCAACTGAAAAAGGGAGCCCCCCCCCCCCCCCCCCCCAACATTCTCTTACCTAAGAAAACCTGCACATGAATTGCAATAACCTTGATAGATTAGTGTTGTGATTCATACTGACATGGTCATTATAGATCTTACACGGTCATTAAAGTTCTATAAAAAAAACCTGATGTTTTGGCAGTAAACATTTCGGTTTATTTGTATTTTGTGCAATTAACTCAGATGAACTTTTATTTTAGACCTCATGCTTCCGATGGTACTTATATGTATTATAATCCGGAATGCAAACAATGTGTGCTTTTCATTAAAGACATATTATGGACTTATTCGGGTGCGTGAATCTGATAAAGTAGTACTCAGGTGCCATGCCAACTGTGAGAAGGTAGCATTCTACTAACATCACCGAAAATCTAAAAAAAATCGACCATACCACTCCATAGAAATCATCGTCTGAACTACATTTAATTGTAGATATTTACATCTCGATTCGGGACTCAACAATCTGTGATAAACAAACTGGAATTAGTTTGCAATCGAGAGTTATTGCATTTAATTAATATATAAGAATGACTATGTGCTGTAAATTAGGATTAATATTCGTAAATATAACTACATTGAGCAAGATTATTCTCCATTTCTATTTGATCACCCAACCGGAGTGTTTCACATCACTTTAACATCTAAATTATATAAAATAAATTTATTTAAAAATCTAGATCGATTAAAGTCATTAGCTTCACTCCCGGTGGGCATATATTTGATGTCAGACATAACTGTGCCCGATATACCACAAGAACGGTCATAAAAAACTAGAAAGAAAACCCCAATGTGGCATATTATTAGTGCGGTACTCGCCCTGTATTAAATTGTTGAAAACTGCGATCAGAGTAAGAAATCTTCTCAGATACTAACACATTTTCGGAGCGAATCAGCGCGCGGAGTCTCATGGAATTATATTCAGAGGAAATCGGAACCACCCGAATAACGACGATCGGCTGGCACGCACGACTGGGAGAACAGCCAAAACAAAGGCCGGCATGTCGATAACGAAAGTAGATTCAACAAAAAGAGAAAAAAAATAAATAATAATATGGGGCCTATCATAGTTTTTGCATTCAAGTTTTCTAAGTAAAATGTCGACAATTATTTGGCAACTAACAAAGTTTTCACACTCTGTATATATATTTATATATATATGGAATTTTTGCAAATTTAGGAGAGAATGAGTACGTATTCACAGTGTGCAAAAGACGATTGGCACACCTCCGAAATTATCCAGGTTCACCAATAATAAACAAATCTGGGAATTCTGCCTTCTAATCTAACGTCAACATATTTGGCCGAATACAAGGTGAAGTTATCTGCATGCGAATTATTGACTTCTGTAAATGTAAATTATAAGCAATATTTCAATAATATTTGACATCACAATAGACCAATCGTGCTGGGCTAGATCGATTGGTCTTCCTGACACTGTTGTAAGAGATTTCTTGAATATTGAAATTTTGTTTGCTTGAAGATTTGTTCAAATTTATGATGAATATACCAGCAAAAAATTATACATTGTCTTTCATTAGTTTCAAAATTGTCTTTCATTAGTTTCAAAATGAATAAGAATAATTTTTTTTACAAAAAAATGGTTGTAACTTGAAAGAACAATTTAGAGTAGGCCTACTCCCTTTATCCAAGATTCATGCTGGCTGTGAAAGACCGATGGGATTATTTTAGCCCGATCGGTATATTTTAGCCCGATTGGGCTATTATTGATTGATCGGTGGTTCACCCAGACCTGTAGGATATGCGCACTATAGGATATAGATAAGGCGTTTTATGTATGGGAGGCCTATTTCACTTGAAAGAACAATTTATAGTAGGCCTACTCCCTTTATCCAAGATTCAGGCTGGCTGTGAAAGACCGATCGGTCTATTTTAGCCCGATCGGTCTATTTTAGCCCGATCGGGCTATTATTGATTGATCGGTGGTTCACCCAGACCTGTAGGGTATGCGCGCTATAGTATATAGATAAGGCGTTTCATGTATGGGAGGCCTATTTCACTTGAAAGAACAATTTAGAGTAGGCCTACTCCCTTTATCCAAGATTCAAGCTGGCTGTGAAAGAACGATCGGTCTATTTTAGCCTGATCGGTCTACTTTAGCCCGATCGGGCTGTTATTGATTGATCGGTGGTTCACCCAGACCTGTAGGATATACGCGCTATAGCATATAGATACGGCATTTCATGTATGGGATACCCATTTCACATTTATTATTCATTTTCGATCAAGCGCAAATATTTCGCAAAATAACATCTATCATTTGCGCTTCAGTGTAAATCATTTGCGCAAATAAAAATTAATATGCATTGATATCACCCCCCTGAATTAATTTTAAATGGCACAGACCCACCATATGAGGGAAGCCCCCCCCCCCAGTCCCCCCACCCCCAGTAACCCCAATATCTCTTTTATGACCATGGAAATGGTAGAGATATGTGCAGGATATATCTCTTTTATAAAATATACTAGATCTCTGGGATGGAGACACAAATTATTGGGGACAGGGATGCTGATAATATGAAAATTGGGGTTTTCCCCAATTTCAAGTCAATAAGTACACCATATGAGGGAAGCGAGTCCCCAGTAACCCCGAATTCCATATTTATGGCCATGGAAATGGTATATATCTATGTAGGAGATGTCCCTTTAATAAAATATACTAGAGCTCTGGGAGTGAGGCACCAATTCTTGGGACACCAGGGACAGAGATGCTGATATATGCATATGGAAATATTTTTTCTTCAATGTTTCAGTATTATATTGGGCTACTACTATGGGTCCATGATAATATACTATGAGATGGACTCTATCATTCACAATCAGAGGGAAGTATAAAGGGAGTGTTAGGTATTTGCGCTTAAGCGCAAATATATTGATAGACATATACTTGCGCTTAAGCGCAAATGATTCATTTTCACATTTTATATTAACTAATTCCATTTAAGCGTAAATCAGTTACGCTTAATGTAATCATTTACGCTTAAGCATAATTGACTTATGCGTTATCATAATACATTGGAATTATATTAAGAGCAATAATTTCATCGGCTGTCTTACCTTATATGTATATTTGTATAATCTGATGTATGTTAACTTACTGGCATTAGTAATGTGGTTGCATCCATTTCAGCTCAATGGGGGTGTATATGAATTACGGTTAAGCGCAACTCATTTACGCTTAAGTGGATTTCATTTACACTTAAGCGTAATTGAAATGAATTATGCTTAAGCAAATACATGTACCTATCTCCAACTGGTTTCCTCAGTCTGAACATCCATCTTAGTATGGGATCTGGGTGGAGTCCTCACCTATGTTTGAGTAATGTTTTATGGCCTGAGTTAATTTGAGTTTAGAGCAAATCACATGGGAGTCTTTTTTACATTTATTATTTATTTGCATACAAATATTTGCGCTTAAGCATAAAGCAATTGCGCTTACTTAGTGCAAATACACAACACTTCTTTACTTCCATCCAATTTTAACTGTCAATGATTGAGTCCATCTTATGGTATATTTATTTGGGCCTATATAAACTCAAAAATTGAAGAAAACATAATTCCATATGGATATCAATATCACTATCGCTGTCCCAAACAGATACGGTCTGTACTAGAATAGTGAATAGCAATATGGCACACATGTAGCATTGCACAGGTAATTAAACAGTTTGAAATACACATGTAAGACAACTCTTTCTGCACGAGACTGTACCTGCTGTAGTTCGATCATAAAATCGGTCAACGATCTGCAACGATTACAAATTTCTATAAATAGTAACATTTTCAACTGTTACCGTTGTTCATTGCTCGATCATGACCACTTTGATTATAATTCTTTCATAACTCGGTCAATGTTCTTCCGTTGGTGATTTCAGGCAATAATTCCTTTTATATCCCTCCCATTCGAATTGACTATACCGCTTGTTTTTCGTTTTATTAAGCTGATGTTACGCTATTCCAGCAAACGGCCTCCCTCCACGGAAGCTATTTTCTGAGAACGAAAGCCGACTCAATCCCGACCAAGTCGGAAGTGTTTGGGTGTTTCCGCGACTGCACACGACAACTCGTTTGTGTATTTATTTCGCGTTTACAGTGGAATTATTCGTCCCGATTGAGGGAAAGTAAATAGTTAGTTACGTGGCCGTATAATTAGTACAAACTGATATCTGGTTAGGGCATTTCGTGTATGGGGGTTATTTTATTCAGTCTTTCCACAGAATAACGCAGGGAACTCAATTGTGAGGTTCAATTTACGTTTCACATCACTTTAACAATACAATTTTTTTTTATATGACCCAGAGATTACTTTATACTCAGGAAACAAATAGAGTTTAATGTTTATGTTTAATGAAGAATACTGAGAGCCTCTTAAACGTATGCATAAATAATTGTCTTTTTTTCCAGATTTACAAATCAACCAAATGTAATGATATGGTTCAAACTGGATACTGTCCAAGGGGACCATTCTGTGCATTTGCCCATGTTGAACGTAAGTATTGCATAATATTGAGTAAAGTGGAAAATTATTTTACCAGTTGAAGTTTTATTTCTGTTCAGGATGATTCATATAACTATTTCATTTCTCGGGGTACACACCAACAAAACATCCTACCTCTGCTTCCGCTTATTCTGAGTTTAATTTCATTATTACCCCAACAGTGCGCATAAAAGTTAGTTGGTAGATTCCATGTGATTTATTTTGTCAAAAATTGACCAATAAATTATGATTAATAAATTTTTTTGTTGAGTTTGCAGACACAATACAACATGACGGGACTAACACATGTTTGATGATAGATGCCATTTACAGTTTTAAATCTCACTTGTATAAAAAAACATACCATGATTATTTTATACTAATTATACATTTTCCTGACATATCAGATAAAATTGTTGCATGCACAGGGTTTCGGGACCATGTGCGCTGCTCTGAGAAATGGGAATTTGACTTTGTGTAGCCTAATATAAGGATTTATTAAAACAAAGCCTGGATATAGTGTGTCTGTCATTTGCAGAACGAGGTCCCCAGAGAGTGCATTTAATGATGCTATCCCGCACAGCGGGCAAGCATCGTCAAATTCACCCTCTGGGGAACTCATTCTGCTTGGGCCTTATCTTCTGTGAAGTATATATAATCTCAAAATAACATTGTTTTTAGTTACTTCTGTTCAGTTTCTATATCCCTTATTTGCAGATGATAAAATGCATCATCGAGTTGACTAATGGGTGAACATCACCAAATACAACTGGGGAACTTCAATTTGATCCTAGGTGTTCCATATTAGTTGAGACCTAAGCAGTATGAGGTTCCCAGATGGTGAATTTGGTGATGATACCCCACTGTGCGGGATAGCGACACTAAATTTAGCCTCTGGGGACCTCATTCTGCAAATGACAGACCGGTTATTTCAAGGCCTGATTAAAACTTCCCTTTATGCTATTCAAATTAAATGTAATAAAAAATTAAATAACCTACTTTTAGTAACATTATTTGCTTGTATTTGAGCACCTCATCTGAGTGTTTCACTCTATTTTAATGCAGTTCTGCACTTATTAATTAAAATACCTTTTCAGAAATATCTGTCTTGTGTTTATTTGCAGAAGAGATGACAACACAGCGAGAGTGTGCAATAGCGAATGATAATTCACTTGCTGCTTTTGTAACCAACGTTTTACCACATAAAACAAATGGAGAAGCTAAAGATATAGATGTTCTTGTTGATAATCATACAGATCTAGTTGTAAGTCATATACCAAAGTAACCTATTTCACAAAGTAGTTGTAGTTTCCTTTCCATATATGGGAATATCAGATATCAGGCAATATTTGAGTATTTGTCAACTGTTCATGTCAGAAATCAATGATATGTAATTTACAGATGCTTGTCTGTATCTATCTAACCATATGTATATTTTTACTGTCCATGTAAGAAATATGTATTCCAAAAGACTGCTGGATTACATACATGTAGGCATTCACTTGGTTTATGCAGTTCTTAAGGAAAATTCTTGGCTAAGGCCAAAACATATTAATGTTTTGTGATGTGGGCCCCACCGCATTGGATTTTAACCCCTGTGTTGAACATTGATATTGACATCTAAAAAAAAAAGTGCATAAAACAAAAATAGTCAACAAAATACCTCTGGGACATCATGTTTTATAGTAATTTTTGGCATTGTTTTCCATCTATGTTTGCTCATTTGGTGCATCTGTATTTTGTTCATGGTTAGACTAAATTAAATTTAGAATAAATTAAAGCTTGTTGACTGCTATCATACAAAATAGTTTTTCTGTTTACCTTGTAAATCATGCTTGTATGGATACGGAACTTGTTATTAAATAAATTCATTAATTCATTCATCATATTCCATTATATTGTCTCATTTCAAGTTAAGCTTTTTTGCCATTGGTCTTAGTAACTTATCAGGTTGTGTTTTACTGTTACTATATTAAACTCTACTTAATAAGCGAGTTCACTGAGTCGCGGCCGTATTGGATTCGTCCAGCCCTGTTCCGTGGTTTCAGAGATTCCTCCAGCCCGGGTTCCGTGGTTTTAGTGCTACAGGTCAAAGTTCTGGAGTAGCATATCCATATATGCAGCTTTTGAATATCCATGACTTCCATCTATGGAACTGCTACTCCCGAACATGGACCTGTAGCACTAAAACCACAGAACCGGGCCTGGTGGATCCAATATGGCTGGAAGTTAGTGACAGGGCGTATTGCTCCGCACATTGATAATAATTATGGTCAAATGCTTCTAATAATTGGATTAATCATTATTATCTATTACTTGTTATCTTTCAGACAATAAATTCTACTACAAATCATAAATTACCTCCAATAGGAAAGGAAAGGACGTTTAGCTGTCTTTCAAGTTCAGTAAGTTGTATATATATATTTTAGGCAGGTGGTTTTATGACCACCTTGCAGACTGCCTGCAATAGCAGTGTAATTTGAACTTTATGAAACAAGATGCCAGCTCCTGGTTTTCCGATACCAAAAAGTAGACACTGAGGTTGAATCATAATACATGTTTTTCAAAAACATTTAGATACACATCGATATAGCCGATGCCTACACATTCAATAATTATTTTTCACTATTAACATATGCTTTAAGATGTTACCTGTTCACATGGCTATTCTATATTGCTACTTACTGACACTTAACTAATTTTATGTAAAATGCTAGCTTGTAAATTTACCATTGCTCACTCCTTGAAAAAGATGACAATCACATAAATGTATGTTTTGTTTTTTATTTCTGCAGGTAAACAGCTCAAACAGTATGTCAATAGGAAACAGCAATAGCAGTAGTCCGCTACCAGAGCCAATAGGGAAGGGAAGATCTAGTAGTACCTCTAGTAGTATTAACTCTGACCACCTGATGAGTCCCATTGCACATAGGGCCCCAGGTATAGAGAGATGGGATATGCAGGTTAGTACTCTATTATCTTCAGAGTTCACGCTGCTGCTTACAAGCCTTGAAATAGTGTCTGTCATTTGCAGAATGAGTTCCCCAGCGGGTGAATTTAGTGGCGCTATCCTGCACGGTGGGCTAGCATCACTAAATTCATCCTCTGGGAACCTAATTCTGCTTAGGTCTCAATTGTTATGGGAGACCTAGGATCAGATTGAAGTTCCCTTGTTGAAGTAGGTTCACCCATTAGTCACCTCGATTATGCATTTTATGTTATGCAAATTAGGGGATATACAAACTGAACAGAAGGCAAAAAGAAATTAACAACAATGTTCATTTCAAACTGTAGATACTTCCCAGAAGATGAGGCCTAAGCAGAATGAGGTCCCCATAAGATGAATTTGGTGATGCTAGCCCACTGTGTGGGATAACATCTCTAAATTCTCCCTCTGGGGACCTCATTCTGCAAAGATAAACACACTAATTCAAGCCTTTTTTGGACAAATATTTGGCTTGCAATTTCTCATTTTCCTCAATTTGTTTTAAATGGTCGCTCTAACATCACATGTACTAACTTTCTGTAGTAGCTCAACGGGTTCGGGAAAGTTAGCACCTCTACCAACAAGTAGTTAATCTGATTGCATATGTTACAAGTAGGTGAATTGTGTCTGATCATTTGCCTACTTCGTGGACACTGATTATCTTTAAAAGTTTAGTTCCCCGCTTAAACCTCGAAATTCACTATTTTGATAAGCAATGCCATAACCAAAGAAGAAATTATTGGCTCTTTCAATGTGGTCATTGAATTTTGTATGCGAGAAAATTATGCACAGTGCACTTTCTATATGTTAAGATTTGTGGAAGTCATGTTTATTTGATGATTATTCCCGTCATTGAGACTTAAGTTTTTCGACTATTATAGTATGCCTCACTTAAAAGGTGATTGAGCAATATACAGTATGCATCAGAATCTGATTTTGAAAATCGAAAGAAAGTAAGGTTCCTATGTTTATTAGTCGAGTTTTTTTCCAAAACTCGACTTATAGTATGATGGGGGGCGGGCGGGCGGCGTGTTTTGCTTATAACTCAACCGTTTATTGACGGATTAATTTGGTGTGAGTACATATCCTTGCACGTAAGCTGCATACAAAAAATCGGGTTCGTCCGCACATTTATTACCGAGTTATGGCCCTTTGAATTTTCAGCTCGTTAGCGCGATAACTTCAACAAACGTTATCCGATTTGATTGAAATTTGGTATATAGGTGTCTCCCAAGAATATCTCGGATGAGTTCGAAAACCGACCTGGTCCGATAAAATTTGATAGAGTTATGGCCCTTAATTAGTCATTTTTCACAAATTTTCAGCTCGTTAGCGCGATAACTTCAACAAACGTTATCCGATTTGATTGAAATTTGGTATATAGGTGTCTCCCAAGAATATCTCGGATGAGTTCGAAAACCGGCCTCGTCCGATAAAATTTGATAGAGTTATGGCCCTTAATTAGTCATTTTTTAAGAATTTTCAGCTTGTTAGCGCGATAACTTCAACAAACGTTATCCGATTTGATTGAAATTTGGTATATAGGTGTCTCCCAAGAATATCTCGGATGAGTTCGAAAACCGGCTTCGTCCGAAAAAATTTGATAGAGTTATGGCCCTTAATTAGTCATTTTTCACGAATTTTCAGCTTGTTAGCGCGATAACTTCAATAAACGTCCTCCGATTTGTTTAAAATTTGGAATAGACATACTTGCCAAGAATATTTTGGACGAGTTCGAAAACCAGCCTGGCCCGATAAAATTTGATGGAGTTATGGCCCTTAATTAGTCATTTTTCGATTTTACCTATTAATTAGTCTACCGATACTGATGCACACCAATTGGCGGTAGCCACCGGCGGTAAGCCACCGAAAACGAGACACAGCATCTGATGCCACCTCTTGTTCTTCCATGTTTTACTTTTATTATGGAAACATCCTTAATCTTAAAAAGTATCCTAAATACTAATATTCTGGCATATTCATCCTTTGTAGTCCTCGAAATTGGCCATGGCAATAAGCAATGCTGTGGGAAACGCTGTGGCAACATGTGCAATCCAACATGTCACAGCATTAAATTTGCCATGGGACATTTTTCAAAATATCGAGGGCTGAATATTGTCATAAAAACTAAATGCTTCGATTTCATTCTTATTATAGGTAAGACTAAGGCAACAGATCCAAGCTATAGACAATGATATAAATCTAGATCATCCAGAGAAAATGAGAAGAAAGCGTAACCTGATGTTAGTTCATGATCTTACCAATACTAACTCAAACGCTAGCTTAGCACAGCAGGCATCACATCAAATGTCGGCCCTAGCACCAGCTTTCTACCCTCCTGGAGAAACTGTTGAGTCAGTTGTTGGTAAGTTATTTATCAATTGGGCCATTAAAATAAAATATCTGTGTTCTCAGGCAATAAGATCTTAATTTTGAGATAAATTCATTTTCGTTATTCAAATCCAATATTTCCAATAGAAATTGTTGAAAAAAAATGTTTGAAGAGTCTTTTTAAAATAAAATTTCAGCGACCAGGGAGGTTCCTGAGAACACGGAATTTTTATTTATTTCGCCTGACTTCTTATATGTTTGATTTAAATTCATAATACAAGGATATGGATTCCATCACAGTCTGGGCTAGACAAGGAGGGTGAAAATCTGGATTGATTTTCAGGCTTGATATGAGTAGAAGGACATCTCAATGTACTGTTCCAAACGTGACATGGTCATTTTGATAAGAAATGATTATTTGTTCACACACATGATGCAATGAACACATCATACTGAGCAGGTGTCTCTCGCATTCTGGAAGTTATGGGGTATATTGGAAGCAGCTCGTCCATCTCATCGTCCGTCTCTCTGTCCATCTGTGGACTCGATTTTGTCTGAGCTTGTATTCCTACATTTTCCGGTCAATTTTAAAGAAAACTTGGCACAGATATTTATTACCATGGGAAATTGTAAACCTGCGCGAGGAGGTCCGCCTTATTTTTTAGTGGAGTTATCCCTTTTTTTTTCGACTTAAGATCTTTTCGTAACATGCATAATTTTGTCGGAGCTTGTATTCCTTGTGTTAATGTGGCTACATTTAATATGGCCCAGTTGCACTGTGGGGGTATCCTTAGGGACATAACACCTCGAGTTTATAATAAGTTTAATATAGTATTTGCATGAGGCATTTGTGGATTGTCTATTTTTTGTGGAAACATCTTATATGGATGGCTCTATTGCTGAAATGGATGTATCTACTTTGCAATCTTCATCATTTGAGGTTAGATATGGCACTGATACTGTATATTATATATGTTTGACGTTTAGTTTTAGCAGATATTACCAGGCCTCAAAATATGGTGCTGGACATTTGCAGAATGAGGGCCCCAGAGGGTGAATTTAGTGATGCTGCCCCGCTGCATGAACTCATTTGCTATGGGAGACCTGGACACAGATGGAAGTTCCCAGATAGTGATATGCATCCTTTGAGCACCTTGAATATGCATTGTGAGAAACTAAAAAAGAAAAGAAACTTTCTTAAGAAGTTACTAAAGAAATTAAAAAACTTCGATAATAAAGATACTTTCCAGAGAAGATGAGGGCTAATTAGAATGAGGTCCCGGAGGTTGAATTTAGTGATGCTAGCCTGCTGTGCCTGGTAGCATCACTAAATTCACCCCCTGGGGACCTCATTCTACAAATGTCCGGCACCATATTTGAGGCTTTGATATTACCAAAACAGACCTTGCACATTCAACAGCACTATTATTTTTATTTGCAGGCAAGGCTCTTGAAGACTTCACCATAGATGATTTTGATATGAGTTTGATTGATAAGGACCTGGACAACGACTCGATGTCTGTTAGCAGTTCTCTTAGTGCAGGGTTATCAGTGTCCGGTAATCATGGTAGGTGGAAATTATTTTCATAAACACCTATCATGAAGCCTCTGTGTATAAATACCTATCATGAAGCCTCTGTGTATAAATACCTATCATGAAGCCTCTGTGTATAAATACCTATCATGAAGCCTCTGTGTATAAATACCTATCATGAAGCCTCTGTGTATAAATACCTATCATGAAGCCTCTGTGTATAAATACCTATCATGAAGCCTCTGTGTATAAATACCTATCATGAAGCCTCTGTGTATAAATACCTATCATGAAGCCTCTGTGTATAAATACCTATCATGAAGCCTCTGTGTATAAATACCTATCATGAAGCCTCTGTGTATAAATACCTATCATGAAGCCTCTGTGTATAAATACCTATCATGAAGCCTCTGTGTATAAATACCTATCATGAAGCCTCTGTGTATAAATACCTATCATGAAGCCTCTGTGTATAAATACCTATCATGAAGCCTCTGTGTATAAATACCTATCATGAAGCCTCTGTGTATAAATACCTATCATGAAGCCTCTGTGTATAAATACCTATCATGAAGCCTCTGTGTATAAATACCTATCATGAAGCCTCTGTGTATAAATACCTATCATGAAGCCTCTGTGTATAAATACCTATCATGAAGCCTCTGTGTATAAATACCTATCATGAAGCCTCTGTGTATAAATACCTATCATGAAGCCTCTGTATAAATACCTATCATGAAGCCTCTGTGTATAAATACCTATCATGAAGCCTCTGTGTATAAATACCTATCATGAAGCCTCTGTGTATAAATACCTATCATGAAGCCTCTGTGTATAAATACCTATCATGAAGCCTCTGTGTATAAATACCTATCATGAAGCCTCTGTGTATAAATACCTATCATGAAGCCTCTGTGTATAAATACCTATCATGAAGCCTCTGTGTATAAATACCTATCATGAAGCCTCTGTGTATAAATACCTATCATGAAGCCTCTGTGTATAAATACCTATCATGAAGCCTCTGTGTATAAATACCTATCATGAAGCCTCTGTGTATAAATACCTATCATGAAGCCTCTGTGTATAAATACCTATCATGAAGCCTCTGTGTATAAATACCTATCATGAAGCCTCTGTACCTATCATGAAGCCTCTGTGCTAAACAGAGATGTATGTATCCAAGCCTGTCAAGCTGTTAAATATTTAAGACCAGTGAAAAGTACAATTTGAAGAAAAAAAATTTGGGTTCTCATTTGTTTCTGGATGATAACTTCAGTTGGTTAATCACCACCAAACTTTATATGTGACTGATTTGGCAATAAAACAAGCTGTTTGAATCGGGGATTTGCCCGATGATTTTGCCAGTGTTATATACCTTTTTTTTTCATAATAAAATGTTTGTTGTCCCCCCCAATTTTTTTTTGGTGGACTATTAAAATAGCCAGTGTCTAATTTTCGTTGAGATGAAACCTTAAAAATGATCTATTTGGCCCAAATCAGCAAATTTAATTTTGTGGTCACTCAAAAGTTGGAAACAAAAAGTCCATAGATTTAGACATCCATATAATCTGTCAATAGGAGGTGTTAGGACAGTTATGTGGCTAGTCCCCCCCCCCCCCAATCACGGCCCTGTCAGTTTCTCCTATTCCACTGTCCTAGTTGCTGTATTCAAGTTTTTGATTTTCAATCAGCTACTGCTATAATTTCTGATTCCATAATCTGAAATGTTATCACTATAAACTGCTTGATAGTCACTAAAATGTTATCAACTACTTGATAGCCACATAATTATTTTAGACACATAACTCAATAGCCACATATCTACCCAAATGTTTGTAAGTCTGTCCATGCAGAAAGTTTTGGGATGAGAACTTTATTTTGGGCTTTCGGATTGAAACCAAATTTGGTATGTGAGTTTATCAGCTCAAATCACAGATCAATTCGAATTAGAAATTGTCCGTCCGTGCACAAAGTTTCCGGATGAGAACTTTATTTTGGGCTATCGGATCAAAACCAAATTTGGTATGTGAGTTTATCAGCTAAAAAAAAACAGGTCAAGTTCGAATAAAGGTTCGGTCCACCCATTTTTGTCAGAGTTCTTCGACTTAGAATCTGTCTGTCCATTAGACAGTTTCCGGATGAGAACTTTATATTTGTCTATCTGATCGAAACCAAATTTGGTATGTGAGTTTATACGCTCAAAACACAGGTTAAGTTGACCCATTTTTGCTGGAGTTATGCCCCCTTTTTGTTTGGAAAGTTTCTGGATGATAACATCATTTTGGGTTATCGCGAAACCAAATTTCGTATGCGTTTATGAGCTTAAAATACAGGTCAATTTCGAATATGCATTTGGTCCGCCCATTTTTGCCAGAGTTATGGCCCCTATTCAAATAAGAATTGTGTTTTGAGGTTTCCGGTTAACTTTCGTTTGTGTGATCTGATTTGAACCAAATTTGGTGTGTCAGGTTCTCAGCTCCAAATACAGGTCAAGTTCAAATATGGGTTCGGTCCATCAATTTTTGCGGAGTTGTCGACAACTTAGAATTTGCCGTTTATTTTGGTTTCGGGATGATAACTTTAATTTTTGTAATCTGATTGTTTTAAAATTTGGTATGTGGATTAACCAAATGAAGATACAGGTCAAGTTCTTAGTTATCTGATTGTTTTTAAATTCAACTGTATCTCTTGATATTTGGTACGTGGTTAAAATTTCAGAAGACTAAGGCCAAGTTTGAATTGGGTCACAGTATGATGAATTTTGGACAGAGTTACAAAAAAAAGCTATCCTTGCTAAAAAGCCACCTTTTCAGGGGACATGTGGTTGGCGACCTTTTATTTAATTGGTGTTCAGATGATCACTCCTTTGGTGGAATATCTCTAAAATGCTATTTGAAATAAGCCAACACGTGTATTATGATAGACCTGGCAGTGCTCTTGTTATGCTTTTGTAAATGCATATGATCACCAAATTAATTAAATTTAAAATTGCATTGCATGCATGTATTGTCTATTGTAGTTGGCTATGGGACTTCATCTGGTCCGATATGTATTCCACATGGCGGAATAAAGCATGGAAGTGCAGGAGGAAGTTTGTCTCAGTCGCCACCATCGCCATTCGGCAGCTTCCCGTCACCATTTTTGCCTTTACAGAAACAAGAAACTCTTTTAGAACACTTAGAACACCAGGTATGATCTTCCCATTAAAATAAAGTATGTGTGTTCTCAGAAAATGAGATCTAAATTTTGAAATGAGGAAGGGTGGCTATTTATCTTTTTCATTAATATCTGAAAAACATACCCCAGAGAAAAAAACTGTGGTTCAAATCGAACAGAAAATATTGAACAAAAATGTTTGATGTGGTTTATTAAAAGAAAAGTGACGAGAGAGTTGCCTGAGAATAAAGAATTTTTATTTGTTTGGCATAATTGTTGGTATAATTTTATATTCATTGTTATTTAGACCTGGTGTTGTTAGATACAGAAACGGTATTCTAAAAATACGGCACTATTTTATTGTTACGGCCAAAGAAAAAAAATATTAGCAGTTTGGGTTTCCCTACTGACCCTATTTTAAACCCCTTACCCTAAAGTTTTTTTTAATGGTTTTCAAGAAAATCTACTCATTTTTTCCTAAAAAAAATTAATAAAACACAAAAAATACATTTAACCATCTCAGAATAGGTTTATTTTTAAGTAAAAGCATTGTGTAATATTAAAATTAATACAAAAATAATCAAAAGTAGTTTTATGTCAACCTTTCAGAGTAAAATACGCACATGAAAAGTCGTAAGAATATGTCAAAATAAAAAAATTCATTAAAAAATTAAATTTCAAGCCTACCTACAGACCCTAATTTTTTTCGGCTTGTAACCCAAACCAGACATTTAATTTTCTTTGGCCTAAAGGAGATGCACCTGAGGATACCGACTTTATTTAATGACATTATTTGGCAATATTTACATAGCCCATGTGTGTTACACTAATACTCTTCCGTGATTGGGAAACCATCATGCATTGCATATCACAATAAAACACAACATAACATGAACCGATGTCACATAGTTGACCTTGATGGTTAGAAGTAATAGATAGAATAACTTGGCGAGTTTTCTAAATGCGTGGCCATTGAATAATCAATCAATAATTCACAGGTAGAATATTGGGTTAACTTACATGGCGTAATATCCTAACTGCAGACTTACTTTAAATAAAAAATCAGCTGAGTTTATAGAAATTAATAAGGAAAAAGCTATATAAATATAATAAATGAATGTTGTATAGTGTGCTTTATACAAGGTATAGCATGGTGGCAGTTGGGGCACATTTCGCAATTCACACAATGTGCCCATCGGCCTCATTGCTATAACCATTCAATAAAACACACTCGAACTACATTAATTTCTCAATTAAAAGCCTTGAGAATCCAGTGTATTTACAGTCCCTCCAAATGACTGAATAGGAATCCTATGTATTCTTCACTTGTGTTCTCAAAACAACCTCCAAATAAATAACAGACCATTCCAATGTATATTTTTATAGTCCATTCAGTAATGAAGGTGTTTATCTAAACTATGTTCTGTTTCAGGGAAATCACCTGCTGAATTCTAACCATACGGGTACCAAACTTTCACAATCTAGTTACTCTGAAGCCAGTTCTTCGCCAAGGACTGCTGGTCCTCACTCTCCACTGTATAACACGTCCGACCAACATAGGCTTCGAGAAACATCACAGCATTGGGAGGCTGCATATATACAAGCTAAGAATGTGAGATATACCAATTTCCTTCATGTATATTATAGCATTTAAAATAGTTTGTGGTACGGTAGGTACTTTGTATCATTATTCAGACAATCTGATTAAAAGTACTTTACTTCAAACCTTCTTCTGACGCAAAGTAAGGAAATCATCCTAACAATTTTCCATTTGGCTTTCTTTTGCAAAAGCTCTTAAATTATTAAGACATCTGTCAGTATACCGTCTGCATGCGCATCATTCTATCAACATGCTCATCCCCAATCCCAATGCTATCACTATGGAAGAAAAGGAAATGGCCAAAATATCAATGATTTTTTATGAAATTTATTCTATGGTGAATTTTCTGTTGAAGTGCCTCAATAAAAATAAATTTGAATGAATGTCTGTTAACGGTCTTCTTATCCTGTTAGATAAATTGCTTTCAAATTGATTTCATGGGTTCATGTTTATTGTGATCCCATCTGAATTTAAAGTGATGTGAAACACTGCGGTAGGGTGATCAAATAGAAATGGAGAATAATCTTGCTCAAAGTAGTTATTTTTACAAATATATCCAAATTGGCAACACATCGTCTTTCTTATATAGTAATTCTCGAAGGTGAACATATTTTGTTAGTTTATCGCAGATAGTTGCATCCCGAATCGAAATGTAAATATTTACAATTGAGCATAGATCAGACGATATTTTCTATGGAGTTGTATGGTCGATTTGCTTGAAATTTTCGGCAATGTTACTCAAATGCTACATTCCTCCAGTTGACATAGTGCCGGAATACTAACTGATCAGTTTGACGTATCCGAACAAGTCCATAATATGTTTTTATAGTAAGAATGAATTCGAGACCGGACTTGGTCGGTATGGAGATGGAGTCGGTTTATAGAGGGTCTGGTATGGAGAGGTTTCACTGTATCTCTTATATATAGAGAGAGTATACACACATTACTATAAAACCTATTCTCATATACTTTTGACATAATTACTTGCATCTATATTGTCCGTGCTCTTTCAAAATAATATTTAGCACCATAAAATTTCTGTGAAACTCACTCGAGAAAAAACAAATATATACTGAAAGTTCAGAGCAGCTACGCCAAATGTAAGTTCAGGACAGAATCATCAAAATTAAATTTAAGATGAGTTAGGCCAACAAAAAAAAAGGTTTTGGTTCTCAGGCCCCGCTGCATTGAATAAAAAGGGCTGCATTAGGCCTTTTTATTGCGATGCCTGATGTTATGACTAAAAAACTTAACTGAGCTGCTGTCTGTGACTGCCCATAAGTGAAGTTCATCGTCCGTTATAGCTAAGAAAACATTGCAGACTTCATAATTAGCCTACATAAACACTATCTCAATTAAATTAATGAATCTAATCAATGGGGCTGACTTCTCTGGGGTGGAATTCGCCTGGAGCCGAGTTTGCAAGGATTCCAATTAATGTGAGGACCTATGAAAATCACACCAAACTTGAGGTTGTAGGCCCATTGTTGTGGGGACAAACGTGTTTTCTCCGGCAATACCCAGTGTTACCAGAGATAACTTATAATCTTCAGAATGCCTAAATAGGATATTAGCGTGATCTATTTTCGACGCTTATTGGGGTATTCATGGCTTACTTTATTTGCTGCTTTCATTTTCAGGCTTGTGAAATATGGAAGAAAAAAGCTGAGGTAGCCGATGATGAGAAATCTCATGCTGTTAAACAGAGGGACGAGGTAAAGTTTTCTTACAAATACTGACAATTTTCTCACTAAGCCCATTAAAAATAAATACCTGCGTTCTCGGTCGATTTTATAAGAAAATTAGATGAGGGAGGGAGACCTTTTATTTTATTTTTTGAAGGATTTTCAAAAGTATTGTATGTATGGATAATCTTGCAAGCAATCTATACAATATATTCTCAAATGCCTTTCAGCCATTGCATATTTATCAGAAACCTATTAAATTTGTATTTGTGGATAAATTAAAGTTTTGAACTCTAAATATCGGAAAAAATAGCAAATAAAACATTTTGATAATGCCATCTTTAGGTGAGGGGGGTGCCTGAGAACACAGTATTTTTATTCATTTGGTCTGAGGTCATATATATGAAAAATAAAGTGTTGTCAGGCACCTCTCTCATCACACAAAGAGGGCCTCAACAACAAAAATTATTTTTAGGTTAAACGAAAAAAACACTGCGGCATTGAATGTTTTTAGTCATTCTAAAATCAGAATTTTTGAATTATCAGTAAAAAAAAAATAGGTGATATGACAGCGTCCAAGTATAATCATATAAATGACTGAAAGCTTTAAGTATGGTGGTTTATTTCTGATGTGTTGTTAGCCAACCAAGATGATGGTTGAAATAAGGACCATCACTGGGTCGAAGAACAAGCATTTTGAACAGGAAGAATCATAATGCGTGTTGGGTTTTCGCCTGATGTATAAATGCGATAATATGAAATTTAGGAAAGAGAGCCGGAAAGATTCACAACGACAATAATGCGTTTTTAGCTCAACTTTACAATGTAAAGTTTGAGCTGTTGCCATGGGTTCTCATCCGTTGTCCGTCCATTCGTCTGGACCTCCATCTGTCGGTCTGTCAACATTTAGGTTTCTGGATGATAACTCGAGTTTGGATTATTTGTTCACAACTAAAGTTGGTATGTGACTCAGTCATACCAAAATATAGGTCAAGTTCAAATTTGGGTTTGGCCTGATGATTTTTGCCGGAGTTATGCACCTTTTTCAACTTTGAAAATTCAATTTTTACATTAACGTTTTGGTTTTCGGATAACTCGAGTTTGGATTATTTTGTCATGACTAAACTTGGTATGTGGCTCAGTCATACCAAAACACAGGTCCAGTTCGAATTTGGGTTTGGTTTGATGATTTTTTCGGAGTTGTGGGCCTTTTCGACTTAGAAATTTTCTATATTCTTGCTTTCCAGATGATACCTTGCGTTATTCTATTGGACTTATATTTTGTATGTTACCTCACAATACAGGTCAGATTTTAATTGGGGTTTGGTACCTGACAGCCAATTTTCGTTGTTAGTAATTGAACGATGGCAACTATTTACTTTGTGTATTAAGCCATGTCTCGCGGTGTTCTTGTTGTTAATATCTTTGTTTTGTCAGATGAATTCTGTGGTGTATTAATTTTATTTTAACCCTTTCTATACTAAAGACACATTGACAAGTAGTTCCCTTAGGAAATATTTAGAAAATAAGTTAACAACTTATTATCTGAACATTTCCCATCAAAGAATATGAATCCTTCTGCACATGTATTATCTATTTATCTGTCTGTCGGCTGCTTTTATTACCTGAACTTCCCTCCAGATCAATAATAGACCATTCCAATATATACTTTTATCACTGAGTGGGAGAATTCATTGGCTAAATAAAGGGCTAAACTTAGTTTTCTTATTGTTCCAGGCCTTACTCCTATTGAGGAAACTGAACAACAAAGACATGGAGTCATCTACACACAGTAATTATATTAAATGCTTGCAACGGAACAATGAGTTGGACAACCTGTCTCCACCTCAACTACGACAAATACAGCAACAGTTGCTGTTAGATCTGGAGAGATTAGAAAAGGTGATTATCTCAGTTATAAATAAAATAAAATTAAGCCTTTGATAACTTGATATTCACTGATTAATAGTTGATTGATTGATTCCATGTATTCATTTATAGGGTGTTCAACCAATAAGAAAATGCTGTATTAAACATATTATCTAAACATTCCTACAAAAGAATGAATGGGAATCCATAGAATTTGAATCAAGAGAAATTTGCCCCATTATTTTTGCCAGAGTTATTTGGACACACAAGCGGTGCCCTTATTATGATCGTGTTGAGAAATATTACAGCTGATCGTATTGGATGCAACGTTTGCTTTCATATATATGAACCATAATGCAAAATATTCTGGTGTGCAATTTACTCTTATAAAGTGTAGGTATTTTGAGAAACCAATTGACTTGCATTGAATATTTCTGATTCTTTTTTTCACAGGCTATAATGCAGAATTCATCTGTGAAGTGTATGGTTTGTTTAGAAAAGAACCGTACAACATCAGTAGCCGCTTGTAAACACACTGTATTATGTGAAGCATGTGCCACGTCTACTGCTGAATGCCCTTATTGTCACCTGCAGACTGACAGAAATTCTCATTCTTACCAGATGTAACAAAGGTGATGCTTAGACATTTTAACAAATTAAACTAGTGATAACTACAGAAATGCCCAAAGTAATTGACCACTTAACCACAGCAGAATTATGGGTAATTTTTCAGGATTTAGTCGGAAATATGGCTTGTTGTCAATCATTGGAAATCTCTCGCCGAGAGCTTTCCGGGCGAGAGCTTTCTGGGCGAGAGCTTTCCGATGAATGGCAACAAGCCATATTTCCGACTAAATCCTGAAAAATTACCCATAATTCTGTTGTGGTTAAGTGGTCAATTACTTTGGGCATTACTGTATATATATTACAGTAGCACACAGCTACTATTGTTTTAGGAATTTATAATTTTAATGGTCAGTCCAGTAATACTGTCATTTATTATCTCTATTGAATGAAATAAATTGTATCATTTCGAAATGTAACCAGCAGCTGTTTTTGAAAGCTTCCAGTCACTTCCTACACTTTGAAATACCTGTATACATACCTTTATAAGCCTGTATATATCTATCTCCGATCTATATCTATCTAAAATAACATGTTCATTGCAAAATGTTATATTGGCTATTCTTGGCACCATTGAAAAAATATTTAAGACATTTATTGGGTTTTGAGCATATTAAATTTGATAAGTTTTAATTTTGTGAAGTTCTGATTCATACACACACTGATAAGAAAAGTACTGTCATGGGATCAGTTCTATTATATTGATTTGCCTTACAGACTTACACATGCTGGGTTGATCCTGGGTTTGAATTTTGGCAGCACTTGCTGGCTGCGGCGAACTCATTCTATAATCTGACTAAAGGTTTAATGATAAAAGAATACATTGCCAGGCAATCAAATCACAACCATTACTCTATTAAATGAGAAAAAACACCGAGCACGAAGATTGGTAACGAAAATTATATAATTTATCTACAAAAATCAACCATGCCACACCCCACAAAGGCTTGTGCCACAATAATGACTTTTTTATGGGAGATATTTCTACCTCGATCAGTATGCTATTAAAATCAAGTGACATTGCTTGTCAATTGTGCCTCTGTTCTGCTCAAACCCACAGCACAGCTTTCACTTAGTATATTGTATTAATGGTTGCCTCTGTTCTGCTCAAACACACAGTATGGCTTTCACTCAGCTTTCACTCAGTATACTGTAATGGTGGGATGTATAAAAGCTGCATATTTATCTGTTGTACATGCAGAGAATATGACCAGTCAATTGCCAAGTCACATGTTTTTTTTACTGCTCTTCCTTAAAGGGACTCTAGGCCTTTGATGTTGATACCTGAGAAATAACATAAAAATCTGTAAATTCTTCATTACCTACAGTAATACCCTAAATAATCGACTCCTTAACCACAGCAGAATTATGGGTAATTTTTCAGGATTCTCACAGAGCTTTCCGATGAATGGCAAGAAGCCATATTTCCGACTAAATCCTGCAAAATTACCCATAATTCTGCTGTGGTTAAGGAGTCGATTATTTAGGGCATTACTGTAAAAGGACGTGAAAAGATAGTCATACTTTCTTCTTATTTGCATTATAAAAACTCCTCCAATAACGAGATGTAATGTATACATCAACTGTTAATTTACATCAAATGTTACATAAAATTCTTGTTTTTACACTAACGTTTTCATATAAAACAATTAAATAATGAAAGTGAACATTAGACACTGTCAAAACATTGAAAATTATTCTGCAAAACAGATGTTCAACTGAATATTTGAATCACAATTGCCATTGGTGATGTTTGTTGACAAAACTTTTGATGTTTACATAACAGAATCAACATGCAAAATCTAATTATTAGGCAATGTTATAATTACTGAAAATAAGAACGAAATCTATTTTTTCACAATCTTATTGATATGGTTGAGTTTTATAATTGTTCACATATACCAACCACCAATACCTTGAGTCCTTATAACAGTTTGAAAACGCTATTTCTATCTTATTGGAATTAGATATTGACTGTTGGATTTTTAAGAAAACATATTTGTTTAAACTGCTTTCCTCCTGTGCAAATTCCATTAAGCACAACATATGTAGTTTAAACATGAGATCGAACAACAAGATCAAATTATTTGAGATAAACTGTTAACTCTGGCTTCATTCTGCCAGTGAAGCTGATGGGGTCATTATAATAATCATTGACCAGCTTCGTAGCCAGCTTTTCAAAACATTTACAAGTGTAGCTAGCTTTTCAAGGGCGATCACATTCGTAACCAGCTTATCATATTGTTATGTGGGCCAAATGAACGAAACTTGCTTGACACATTCCTGAGTAGGTGAATGAAAAATAACTTACATAAGGAGGAAATAAATTAGATATTTGTTTATCATTAAGATTTTTGATCATTATCGTGAAATTGCTTGAGTTTTATTCCTATAACTTAATAAATTAACCCAGTTTTGGATCATGGCATTGCCACTTTAGTTGCAAATTCACGCAATGACAAACTTCATAAAATGATGTAATTTTTAAATCTAGCTTCAAATGTGATCGCCTGTGAAAAGCTTGCTACACTTGTGATAATCTGTAAAGCTGGCTACGATTGTGATCGGTGCCTTGTAACAATGACCACATTGGCACCAGTGAAGGTGCAAATGGGCATAACTCAAGGAAATATATGCACACTTCTTTTCTTATCTGTTATATATGAACACTTTGTAGGTAAAACAAACTTTTATACATCTCACCTCACTATTTCTTTTAACAGGATTTTAAAGTTTCATCACGTATTTCTTGGAAATATGTATCATCTGTTGCTCATATTTTCCCTGCTTGTTGCTCTTCCCTTTAAACGCAGATCACTGAATAATATGACTGGTTTCTTATCTGTTGTGTGTTTACGTACTGAGCTGGTCGCAAGAAACTTTCCTTCAGATAATTTTTTAATAGAACAAAGGATGCGCATACTCTGGCATCTCACTCATCACTTATAGAGTGACTATTCAAAAGTTTTTATTCCACAAATTTTGGTATAAATTTAATGAAATCTCCATGTTATTTCATCCTCTTTTTTTTTGACTGCTCACAAAACTCTTTTTAATAATGGCTTAGTTTGAATTTAATTATTATAGCTTCAGATAGTCTCAAATTTTCTACAGTTATAACATTCATATTCCTACCGTTTTGCTATAAAAAATTAAGTGCTATGTTTTGATTATTGATTCTGTGCGTAGTGCTATGATATTGATGTTACTATTGAGTGCTAGTATGTGGCAGACTACAACACAAACTATATTTTATCAGTAAATTAGTATTTTTATATGATCCTGTCCTCTGTTTAGGTGAATCAGTATTTTACTTTCATAAATATTGTTTGTATTTTTTGCCTCTAAAACTGAGACAACCAAGGAGCTATGGATTTTGATTGTCCATAAAATATTTTAATGTACATTCAGAGAAGTTCAGGCAATGGGCTCAAAGAACTTTTAGGCAATGGGCTCAAAGAATTTCAAAATTTCATTGTTCATTTTGTGACCAGCAAATTGCTCAATATCCAGACTACATCCAGACTATAACTTTAGTGGAATATATTGGTCATTTGTTACAGATATTATTGAAAAATCTATGATATCATAGGTTACTAGTAATGCCCAGTGTTTGACAGACTGATATAGTAATAGGTGTTGAAAATGAAATAATAAAGCACTTTCCATAATACTCTTACTGGCATTCTTTTCACAAAGCTGTTTTAAATTTTCATTGTTTGATAAAATTTCAGTATTAATACCTCTCTTTGATAGTCTCAGTTTGATGATCAGTTGTAACCAGGGGATGTAATCATTTGGCATGTTTGCTCTTTCTTGTTTATTAATTATAAATTGTTGTTGATCATGCAACTAAGTATGGAAGCCCATTGCAGTCACATTTAACCATATAGTAAAAATATTTTATTGCGATTAAAGATAATAGCTGTGCATTTGAATAGCTTCTTTTTTTGGTTTATTCGCAATAGTAGAGGGGACAATGAATGGCAATGATGCTGTAGCTGCATGTAGGTTACATTGATAAAGCACCTGAAATCAGTCTGCTCATGTGTTGCCTTTGGGCAGCGTCCATTTTGAATCAGGTCGGGTGGGGGGGGGGTGTTGTTTGAAAGGGAGTCTCGGTGACCACTTCACAACACCCATCGTTTAAATGCAAAAAAATATTTATTCTATATGATTAAATGTGACGGCAATGGACTTCCGCATATAAAGGATTTCCTGTGAAAGGATTTTTTTCCGCAGATGTCTATGTCAATCTTAAAATTTATTTAAATTCTTATTATCTGCATTTAAAGATGGTGTATCTCTTCCCTGAACTTTTTTTCATATTGGATGAGGAGTATAAAATATTAATTAGGAAATAAAACAGTCAACAGGTTGAACAGGGGTATCTGTCACTTGGAAATTATTTTTCTCCAAGGACTTCAAAAAAAATGAAAATCTATTTTTAGAACACTACACTGCCCGCTGTGATATTTTCGTGTTTTTTTTTGTTGAAAACAATTCTGGAAATAGTATGTCTGACATTTGCAGAATGATGTCCCCAGAGGTAGTGATGCTACCCCGCATGGCAGGCTAGCATCTCCAAATTCACCCTCTGTGGGATCTCATCCTGCTTAGGCCTCATCTTCTGGGAATTACCTGTAGTCTCAAATTAACACTCTTTTTAGTTATATTTTCCCTTCTGTTTAGTTTCTATATCCCCTATTTTGCAGAAGATAAAATGCATAGATGAGTTTACTAATGGGTGAGCATCACCAACTTCAACTGGGGAACTTCAATCTGATCCTTGGTCTCCCATAGCAGTTGAGGTCTAGGCAAATTGAGGTTCCCAGGGGGTGAATTTGGTGATCCTGGCCCGCTGTGCAGGAAAGTGTCACTGAATTCACCCTCTGGGAAGTCATACTGCAAATGTCAGACACTATATCCAGACATTATCTTTTAAATTGTTTTTAAGTGAAGTATGTGTAACACCAGGGCTCGAATTCACCAACTGGGTTTATTTTATAAACTAGTTTATTTGGTAGCAGCTGAAGGCATACTGTACCTTCAATTTAGCGTTTACAACACACACACTATCATTGATATAATTGACACAATCTATCATATTTGCCATTTATCAATCAACTCCGCCTCATGACTAAATCACGAACACCCACTGGATAAAATCGGCAAAATAGATGAATAGATTCAGACTGAATCTTGCTGCGGAATGAGTGTTGAAGATATAAGTGGACTGTTGGATAATTCCCGTCTCTTTAAGTTAAAAAATGTGGACGTTGATACATAAAAATGTTGCTGATAATTGAAATGAATCAATCATGTATGCTGCTACATGCAAAGGTGATCAACAATTGTGGCCAATCTATGATAGTCATAAAATCCTCCTGATTAAATGATTCTATAACGCTGCGATGTTGATCCAATCGACGACCACAGATAGGCTGAGATAGCACCGTGTTGAGCCTTGCCCGGTATAGACTACCTGGACTAGATTTAAACCCAGCTGGTGAATATGAGCCCTGATGTTTTCTCTTGTGTTTCTTGGGAATAATAATGCAAACGTATCTTCAAAAGATTTTCAATTTTCATAGAAATTTTTTTGCAAGTGTTTCCTGGGAAGAGATAGAGCATCTTGGAAGTTAGTTAATAGTTGTTAAAAGCAATATTTTAGAGAAGGCATATATAACTTTTAGGCCTTCAGACTGATGCAATGCATCTAATGACAGACTGGGCATTGCAATGCGACTAAACAACATGGCTGTTTGCCACTGCTTTAACCAAATTTCTGTTTTCAAATTGTTATATATATATATTTTAATTGACACAGTCTATAGTACCTCTTAAAGCCACATTGTGATTTGCGTTCCAAAACAAACCTAATAATTTTCACTTTTGAATTTTTCCGGGCATCGAAATAGGTTGATAAATTCACGAAATACCTTATATTTTCCAGAAAGACACATTGTAGTCATAAAAATACTACTTCAAACACAATGCTTGGGGTACGAACACTTATTATGAGATTTGTATTTATTGAAGTTTCGGAAACAGAATAATGCACGACTTCATGATTTTCCAGACCGCTGAATAAAAAAATTTAACTAACAAAACAATCTCAAATTTAGTGAAAAATATACGAAACATAAAACATTTTTTCACTGCTATTGTGAGTTTGTTCGGAAATCTGCATATGTTTTGAGATACCTCTTACCAAATTAATATCGGTATACAGTAATGCCCTAAGTAATCGACTCCTTAACCACAGCAGAATTATGGGTAACTTTTCAGGATTTAGTGTGAAATATGGCTTGTTGCCATTCATCGGAAAGCTCTCACTGAGAGCTTTCCAGTGAGAGCTTTCCGATCCGATGAATGGCAACAAGCCCTATTTCCGACTGAATCCTGAAAAGTTACCCATAATTATGTGGTTAAGGAATCGATTATTTAGAACATCACTGTGCATAATTTTGGGGCTTGAACGAGCCATGTCCTGTTTAAATCGACAATTGTCATTTTATCCATGTGTGACTTTATGGTGGTCTTCAATCTTCTCCTGCACCTTTATATGCTGTATATTGTGCTAGGACACTTCCTTGAATAAAAAAAAATAGAAAACATTTGATTGGAAGGATTGGATTGATGTCTATAGGTTGACTGTATTTTATTTGTTTATAACTGGTTCTTGTGTTTAATAAGACACTTGATTTGCCATTAAATCAATGAAGAAATTGATACATATTTGTTTAGTTGATATCTATATAAATTAGTGTTTTTGTTGTATTAAGGTTGTAGGTT
Organism: Siphonodentalium dalli; assembly: GCA_032622095.1. Classification (NCBI taxonomy): domain Eukaryota; kingdom Metazoa; phylum Mollusca; class Scaphopoda; order Gadilida; family Siphonodentaliidae; genus Siphonodentalium; species Siphonodentalium dalli. Next base: position 196,956,298 of record CP136065.1, on the reverse strand, counting down.
AACAAATTATATTCAATTTGTCTGTTAAACTCAGAACAATGTTTGTGGAAATCAGTTCATTTTCATTTTGCATAATTGTTCATCTCCATCATGTACATAGGTTGATATAGTAAGAATATCATCCGTTCCTGTGCATGATTAGTCAAAATAGGATAAAGGATCTGCATTGAAGTGATTTCACCATGATTTATATCTTGCACTGATAATGTATCGTAACATTTTGATGACCAGTACGAACCTCACAAGGGGGCGATTCCGTTCATCACTTTGGGCTACCCCAGAATCTTAGTTTAACATCAGAGATTTTCCTTATCTTTATATTTGAAAATCAGTATTATTTTATTTTGAAAATATTAACTTTTCAATGCATCTTTTATCTTGTAACTACATATGTGAGCAGAATGGAAGTTGATCATTCTATTACAGGTGGAGCCATGCGGAGCTCATTTCAATTTTTCAGTTATTATTCAGGTTTTCCTGATTAGTTTTCTCATGAATCTCTGCAATGGAAAAAATCTTTCATTACTGAATGGATTCTGTCATCCAGTTATAAAAGTTGAGATTGAATTGCTCTACAGTAACTCTTCAATACTTAGTGGATTTTCCCATTAAACTGTAAACATATACAATGGAATGGTCTATTATTCATTTGGAGGTTGTTTTGTTAATACAAGTGCTGATACACTATTCAGTAATTTCTAGGAAATGCTCTGATAATAAGCTCAACAAACTGTTTGCTGAGTTTATTTTCTCAAAATTCCCCTATTGAACTACTAGTACACAGCAATGAGTATTTAGTCGTAACGGGTTAATGTTCACCCAAAGAATGCTTATTAAAACAACAGAAAACAAGCACATACAACAGTTGTTCATATAACTTCATAATGCACATGTACATTCGTTTCGTATATTTGCCATTTCATTTGAATTTCAATACGGTCTATTTCTACCTTTCAACTTTATCCACAACACCAATTCAGTTTGAGAATCATTCCAAATTTGATCAACAGACCATATTCAAATGTGTCTTTAGCATGGCCATGATCACAGGTTTAACCCAGAGTCAATGTGAAAATCCGACACTAGAATTGATGACGTCTACAGCCTGATGGTCTTGATATAATTATTATCTGTTTTATGAGATGTATGCCCTTGTATGGGATTCAAGGCCTCAATGAAATGAGTCTGCAATCCCTCCATAACATACCAGCGACCAGCCCAAACATTACACACAGCTTTATACTCAATTTCAATCAAGAAAAGTGCAATTCAAATTATTTTAATTTAAAGTACTCAGTCTGATTTGATGGTCCCCATATCATCAGAATTCAACAACAACAACAATTTTTGAAATGCTGCTTCAGTTATCAAATTTCAATATCTGAGATTTGATGGGTGGGTTCCTTGACTTGAATCAAATATTTTTTACCCCCGAAGCCAAAGAAATAGTAATTTGGGAGCATTAATTCGTATTATGCATCTTTAACTGAAGTTGAACCGACTGATCTTATAACAGTTTAAATCATTAAACATTATTGAAATTTAGCGACAACTTTCCGTCTGTCATTGCCGGATTATCTTGGCACAAGCTATTCCTTTTACAGTATTAACCCTTTCAGTGCCAGGGGCCGATCTCATCAGCCCTAATTTAAGGTCTGTAAAATTGGCCCTAAAAAAATTAATTGAATTTTTTTGGGGTATGCTTAAGCATGCTATAGCGAATTTAAAAAACAAACTGGATAAAACCTTAGGGGCATGTTATAACTCAAAACTATCACCAAGTATTCATAGTAATAATTTTGATGCCCATGAAAAACGTAAGATTCCCTGGCACGAAACCTACAAAATAAGTCTGTTAAAGAATATAAGAAAAAATTATTAAAATTGTAAAAAATTGTAAAAAATAATAACAAATGATGAAAAATTGTTAGGCCAATGCATTCTCTTATATATGCAAGGCGACCATAGTAGGTCGCCTCGCATATATAAGAGAATGCATTGGCACAGGGTATATGGGTTGATAGAAAAATCGGACCTGGCACTGAAAGGGTTAATGCCCTTCCACATGGCGTTTGCCTTGCAGCAAAGGCGTCCTTGATTTTTTTTGCATTAAAAGCATTCACGGCAGTTACTCTGTTTCCATATAACTCGGGGTATTTTGTTATTCATGTATTTTTGTTGAAAATGACTGCATGGTGCAGAGATGCACAATCATAGTCCAAAACTGACCTAGACCTAAAACTGCTGTGCTTCCAGTGTCTTCGTTCTATACCGTCATTGTAAATGTCCGAATTTCCCTAACAACTGCAGCTGAATCGCACGTACTGCTTGGTTCAGCGCCTTATTAAGACATCGATGTAATCCAGTGCATCATTTTCTGCAAACTTTGTCATTCGCCCATGTCTTCTGCAAGCACTCATTGCATAGCAGACAAATGGTTGATCGCCCTGTCTATCATGACCAATGATGTCCCAGACTTGTGGATGGAGCCAAAATAAACTATAAAAGTTAGGCCAAAACAAATTGAATGCGTGTTTCCCGTAACGAGCCCAAAAATAATAGGGGCGGGCGGTAGGCTTTTCATTTTATTTAATTTTTTCATTTTTATTTCTTTATGGTCTCGTGTGGGCCATGCCTAACCACCATCAAACACCATACAATGACCCAGAGCAACCAACAAATTGGTGATAAAACTGATATATTGAGGGGAAACATATAAAGACTTTATATAAAATTACTTTAATAAACCTGAAACAGGCACTTGTTCCCGCGTTTGAATTTCGGTTCGAATCAACCTCGGAGAACATCCATGTTATAAATACATGTACTCCATATCAACACAAACACGTCCTTCCGGTCAGTGAAGAAGAACGAAAACTAATGATCTTCCGGTATAGCGTCCGGTCGTAATTTTACTTTCCGTTTGAAGAGTGACGATGTGGCTTTGCGAAAAATATATAAATAAAAACAAAATTAATATATCAAAGATATCATTTATCTCGCGAGGTGAATCAGATAAAATGGAACCACGCATACACAGTTTGGTTAACAGTGTGGTCGGTCGGTTTATAGCTTGATTTTTTTTATTTAAAACCAATAAACTGAACTTGGGTCGGGGGGTTTTGAAGACGGTCGGTCGGGTTACGGGAAACACGCATTCAATTTGTTTTGGCCTTAAGATATTGCAGACTCAGTTCATTGAGACTGACATTCACCTGTTGATTTAGTTTGTGTTTGTACCTTGTCATTTCAATGTTATGATCAGTCGGACGTGTGAAGGTCAAGAGACAATGTAAATATGAAAGCTGTGATAAGGTCATCAGATTTGTATCATTATGCAATAACAGAGACAGCTATCTCCTCCAGCATGTTCAAATTCATTCAGAAGTTTGAAATACAGTAATGCCCTAAATAATCGACTCCTTAACCACAGCAGAATTATGGGTAACTTTTCAGGATTTAGTCGGAAATATGGCTTGTTGCCATTCCAACTAAATCCTGAAAAGTAACCCATAATTTTGCTGTGGTTAAGGAGTCGATTATTGAGGGCATTACTGTATTGCAAAAATATTTTTCACTGTCGACTGACTGTTGCCATCATGAAGTAGTTGCTGTTGATATTTTGACATATATTTCATAGTTTGGTTAAGATATTTCCATCTAATATAAAGCTGACCTACTTTTATTTTTCTTTACCAATATTTTGGGGTTTTCTTTGGTTGGGCTCAGTTAAGGAAATATTTGACATTGTCAAGAAGTTTTATCAACTTTGCAGATTTTACAATTGTTCCAAAGTAACACTTTATAATGGCTGTCGGTTTAATCAGCCCATCGTAGATAGCTTTATTTTTCTGATATCCAGTTTTGAGTGTGCCTCAAACTAATTTATAAATGCATGTAGTGTTCCATACACATATAATTAGGTTTAAAAAATGGGTGGATTCAAATCATGAATGTTCAGTCCTTGATATCAAAATGACATATTTATGACAGTGTGCATAATTTCTGTAAGTTTATCCCTTTCTTTACTAAATACTCATTGACGACTAGTTCCCTTATGAAATGTTCAGATCAGAATCTGAACAGTTCCCTCCGCTAAATAGGACTCCCTTCTACACTTGTATAATCTTGTTGTCTGCTTATATTACCTGGACGTCCCTCCAAATGAATAATAGACCATTACAATGTACACTTTTCTAACTCAATTGGGAGAGTCCATTTAATATAGAAATGGTTAATGCCATGGTGATATGATACCAGTCAGTCGTTTTCATTTCTGCACCTGTTCACTGCTCAGAAATGAGTTTTATATTATGCGTTACTTTTATGTTACACAGGTGCTATAGTTTTTAATCAGCTGTTTAACCATTTCTACGCTAAATGGATTCACATCAGTTAGAAAAGTATACATTGGAATGGTCTATTCATTTGGAGGGGTATTTATGAAAAATTAGCAGAAGCTAGTATGACGAAAAGATATACAAGTGCTGAAGAATTCATATTCTTTTGTGGTAAATGTTCAGATAATAAGTCCTATGGTCGTTTGTTGAACTTATTATCTGAACATTTCCTAAGTGAACTACTCATCAATGAGTAGATAGCACTCATCAATGAGTGTATAGCATAGAACGGGTTAAACTCTTACATTTCTCAAAAATCTCTTGCCTGTATTTGATCAGTTGACAACATTTTTTAGGAAAATCTTCAACTTAAAAACTTCTCAGCAATTGTCGGTATTAACCCTTTCATGACGGGCGCTATGCTGGTGCAGCATTAAAGATCCTGTGCATTCTTTTATATATGCGAGTCTCCCATGGGGAGCCTCACATATATAAGAGAATGCACTGCCTTACAAAGTAAATATCTGATTTAATTTGACAATGCATGGAGGAGCAAGTTGTTCAAAATACGCTATCCTCACTTGCTTACTATTGTTATTATTTTAGGAATAAAACTTCCCATTGGCTCGCCATATCATTGCTATGTATCCATGCCAAGATAGCACTACTGTCAGTGTAATTCAAACAATCAGTTTGTGTTGAATACTTATTGCCCGAGGTTTCCATTCATAAATATGATTTAAGACTTAATACATTGACCATGCATTGCTTATTATTTCCAGCGGTGAATAAATTTGACTGAGCGCCATTTCACACTGTATGATTGCTGTATCAAAAATTCTCATGAGAAAAAAATTAGTGTGTAAAGATCTGTGTTGTCTGAATAAAGCACCTCTACGGAGTCTGCAATGATTAGGTTCTGAATTAATTTCTGTATACCACTGTTTAGCCAGCCGTTACATGCCAATCAGTTATTGAGGATTAAGATTTGGTAGACTGCTTATACATGAAGTTAAAAGATTCCATGATGTCATGGGTTTGCGTTTCACGCAAATGATTTTCGAATGTAAGCTATCAGGTGAATGTGAAGTTCTTTTATAACTGAACAGGAAAATGCGTTCAGTATAGAAAAGGTTAACTTAACCCTTTACCCAGCAAAACCGGCCAAATAAAGCTTCAACAGCCTAAAATATCTTCGGTCTGTCTCAATAGAACCATACAAATATGGATATCATTGGAACCGGCTCCTTGACCACATTGTGATAGTTACAGTTATGCCCTGTGCCAATGCATTCTCTTATATATGCGAGTCGACCATAGGTCGCCTCGCATATATAAGAGAATGCATTGGCCTAAACACAATCTTTTTTTAACACTTTTTACCATTTTTTCTTACATTCTTTAACAATTTTATAATTTTGAATGTGTTAAGCCAATGCATTCTCTTATATATGCGAGGCGACCTATGGTCGACTCGCATATATAAGAGAATGCATTGGCACAGGGCCCTTCTGTTGGGTAAAGGGTTAAGGAGGTATCTTACTGTGTGAAAAGGCTCTAGTGATTTCCAACATGTGACAGTGAAAAATTTAATATATTCTGCATGTCTGGTATGAAATTGGCAAAGCGCAAATATGTACAGACAGATGCTACATTATTACTAAGGGTTTTGTTATTATGCACGAGATGTTACTGTAGAGAATATATAGGGGATCACAACAGCATCACCATGACAACTTGATTGATGCTGCCCCAGTTGGTTGTGGCCATGAAGTTTGTTGTTACTATGAACACACACACCTAAAAATTTATTACATACAGTAATGCCGTAATTAATCGACTCCTTAACCACAGCAGAATTAAGGGTAACTTTTCAGGATTTAGTCAAAAATATGGCTTGTTGCCATTCATTGGAAAGCTCTCACTGAGAGCTTTCCGATGAATGGCAACAAGCCATATTTCCGACTAAATCCTGAAAAGTTACCCATAATTCTGCTGTGGTTAAGGAGTCGATTATTTAGGGTATTACTGTATATCCAGTTCACTGTTCAAAATGTCTTGATTATTTTGGTGCAATGAGCAAACTATTTTGGGCACTGGAGAGACTGATGATTCAACATGAAGGCATTATCACTTAATAGTTTGTGATTGCATTTACTTTCTTAGATCTGAAATATAGATAGAATGCATCACAATAGTTTCTAAACCAGTTCCTACATAAAATGCCCATATTGCCAATCAAAATTTGCTTTGTTTGGTGTCTCCCTATCTACATTATGGAAAGGATACCTGTTCTATTTTGTGTGTCCAAATTGATGAACTTACTGCATTAAAACATGTCAATGTTTATAAACAGTGCATTGTTTTGAAACCTTTTCATTATTGAATGGATTCTTCCATTTGGTTATAAAATTATACATTGGAATGATCTATTATCCATTTTGAGGGGTAAAGAATGTTTGACCAATCCAATTTATAAATTTATAACTGAATGTGATATTCATTCAGTAATGAAATGGTTACGATCTTAAGTTCAACAACCTGTAGCCAATCGTTGTCAGGACATTCCTCCAGTGAACACCTACTCCATTCATCAAAGTGGTAACTCTTTCTGTATTAACTCATTGACGAGTAGATCTCTTAGGAGATATTCAGATAATAAGTTAAACAAACAGCCATACGGTTGTTGAACTAATTTTTATCAGAACATTTCCGACCAATGTGTAGGAATATTTCTAAACTTGATATATGTATTTGTCCAGATGAACATTATTTATAAAAGATTATTCCAATGACTGGAGCTTCCTGGAATTTTGTGAAAACCCTGTGCCGATGCATTCTCTTATGAATGCGAGTCTCGCATATATAAGAGATTGCATTGGCCTAACAATATTTACCTTGACGCCAGTGCATTCTCTTATATATAATATGCGTGACCTCCCTATAAGAGAATCCACTGGCACAGGATATCTAATGCTGCACCAGCGCAACTCCCATCATGAACCTCATGAAAGGGTTAATAAATTAAGTGTTAAACATCTGGGATGCAGCAGGCCCAGTAAGCTCAAGTTTTGTTCATACAAGTAGAGAAGGACTATTCACTGGTGGGAAATGTTCAGATAATAAGTTCAATAAAAGGCCTATGATCGTTTGTTGAACTTATTATCTGAACATTTCCGAAGGGAACTACTCGTCAATGAGTAATTAGTAAAGAGATGGTTAAAAAAACAAACTGATCAATTTGTTTGGAGATATTACCAGAATGAAACAGTCTGTTTCATTTATTGTTTGGGAACCTAAACATTTCAGCCACCAAAATACCTACAAGCATGACAGTCACAAATACCAGTTGTGATTGGTCGAAAGATGCGGATAGAAGTACAGTGAGAGATATGTTTGTGTCTGGTTGCGATAGTGAGATGCGATAAAGCTTTAGATATTAAGTTTGCGCATTAAGTCATGAAGTCTTGCTTCAGATGAGTCGTCTTGTCAATGTGTTGGAATGTAATTTTTTGTATGGAACAGGCTATCAGAGCTTACGATAACCTCTTTGATATGATATTGGTGTTATGCCTTACTGTTTTGTACGAGGTTGTTTTTCGTGAGCAGCCTTTGACATGAATGGTACATTGAATTTCTAACTTGCCATGCCCTTTTAACTTATATTTATGGAAATTCACAATCATGAGTTGACCAAATATTGTTATAAAATTGTTATGAAATAAAATCATAATGGAAAAATATTATCTGAAAATCCTCCTCTCCAAATAACATGGATTATGAAATAAGATCATTGATGCCCTAAAATATTAGTGAAAATTTTACAGGTATTAACAAATAATATTTCTTGTTTTGCCTTAAGCAGGTATTAAACTATCTGACTCATGACATATTAGTTTACAACACTACAATAAAGGGACAACATCCCTTTAAGGATCATTAATATACTATATTTCATTCTCATATTGTTGATTTACTTTACATTTCTTTTTTTCTGGCAAATGTTGATACTACTTAAAAACTGAATGGTTGTAAGTTCAGAATATCCTGCCCTTACTACCTACCTCGAGATTTTAATGTAGCTGTCTATTGTCATTAAAGAGAAATTATCAATGTTTCATTCTTTTTAGAGGCTGCTCTTGAAAAAACTTTTATGATGATTGATACTTATGATTTTGCCATATTTTTTCGAAGAGAAGTTTGGCAGACGTGCAGATTTGGTAGAATAATGATTATATATTCTTAATATTCACTGATGTTTGGTTTAAAATTCAGATTCAGGCTGGACCTGATAAAAGATAAAAAAAAAAGTACACAATTGAGAATAAAAAAATAAAAACATACAATGTGTCTTGCTTCATCTCCAGCATTCCCCTTCCATATTATGCCCAAAGTTTCGAAGAAATTTTGGGGGTTTACCTGGTTGACTGTTTTGATTCGCCAGTTATTGCTTCAAATGTATAGTTGGGGTGAAGTTAAATCATGGGTGGGAAGATAGTCGGTGATACCCAATTAACTCCCAGACTATTGCCCAATGAACCCAGGGCATTGTTACTTCTGAAATATCTTACCCACCACTGCCACCAGACACATTGAGCTCATATTTGGTGTGGAGCTAGGGGCCTTTCCCCACAATGAAATTGGTGGCACGGTGATCCAGCGTTTAGTATGCTTGACTCGTAACATTGAGTAAAAACATGTGTTGGAATCCCCATCTGCCATTGAAAGTCAAGTTCTGCATTCGGGGACTCACCCCTGAGAACCTGGTCGGGAGTTAATTATGTATATTTTCAGTATGCTAATCCATCCTGATGCGCTTATTAGCTTCTCAGATTGCTCCCTCCTATGCAAGGATATAATCAATGCCCCATGACCGGGGGTAATTATCATGTAAAGAGCATTGAAATTTACTGTGGAATGCGCTATATAAATGCATCAATTATTATTTGAATATCAACTTCTAAAATCCTCTCTGAATCTACCAGAATGGTTGAGATTTTGTTTGATATGGTGTGTCATTTGGTGGTCAGGTCTCATTTGTTCAAATACGGACAGCTGGTCGAAAGGAACCTGATGCATTTTCTTCAAATGAATTCATTGAAACTTTTAACACATTTGAGATCTATTGGCATTTTGAACTCCCATTGGGGTGTCAAGGGTCCATGGATGACTGGGAGAATTGTTTAACCCTTTCTATACTAAAATTTAAATACTCAGTTCCCTAAGGAAATGTTCAGATAATAAGTTCAACAAACATTATCTGAACATTTCCCACCAATGAATATGAATCATTCTGCTCTTATATTGTCCATTTTTAGCTCAACTTGATGAAGTCAAGTTGGAGCTATTGCCATGGATTAGCATCCGTCGAGCATTGCGTTGGTCAACTTTTTCCGTTTGAACACCATACATGTCTCATCCGATCATCACCAAACTTTAAATGATTCTTCCAGGCGACCTCTATATGGGAGCCATTGATTTATTTTCAAAATTCATAAAAACATGGCCTCCAGCAGCCGTCTTGGATTGCTCATCGGCACACCCTACAGGCCACATTAATTGGAGAATTGTTTTGAAAATTTACAGGCATGTTTAGGATCACCTCTAGATGGTAGCTATCAAATTTGAACAATATTCAATGAAAAACATGGCCACTGGCAGCCATCTTGATTTTACGCCTTCCATGACTAAATCCTTTGGCACACCCTGCAAACCACATCCCTATTCAGGCGACACCAAACTTCATATGGATCTTTTGGGTGAACACCAGATGGGACCCATAAATTTTTCCGTATTTCATTGAAAAAACATTGCCCCAGTGGTCATCTTGGTTTTTAATCTGCATGGCACACCCTACAGACCACATCCCACATTTGATTGTCACCAAACTTCAAATTGATCTTAGGGTGATCACTATATGGGAGCATGTCAAATATTTTTGAATTGTATTGGAAAAACATGGCCGCCAGTGGCCATCTTGGATTTGACTTTGTTATATAGTATAAAGTTTATACATACTTAATATATCTGCTCAGATAGACACAGAAATCAACATTTCCAGATAAACAAAGATGAATAACTCTAGAACGGAAAGTCCAATTCAAACAATTGAACACTCCTCGGAATGATTAGCTCATAGAATATCCATATAAAAATTCACTGAGATTAGACAACCAACATTGTTGAGACATCTGCTCAGATTGAAGGACAAAAAATAAACATACATCCAGATAAACGAAGATCATGAAGATGAAGAACTCAACGGAAAACCCGAACAAAAAGATTGAACACTATTCTGAATGTTCTCATAGTAGTGAAAATCCATACCAAATTTAATAGAGATCCGACAACCGGTTGTGGAGATATTTGCTTGGGACGGACAAAAACCAACATTTCCGGATAAATAAAGATGAATAACTATACATTGAACGGAATACCTAAACAAAACGATTTAAAAACACTTCATTGAATGTGGACCCTCGTAGTAGAGAACATCGATCCCAAATTTAATGAGATCCGACAACCGGTGGTTGAGATATCCGCCCGGATGGACATGTGGAAGGATGGACAGACGGAGGATCTGACACATGTAATTAATCCAGTATACCCATGGCCCCTGCACAATTTCCTTTGGTCATGATATAATAACCATGTTTTATAGTTAATTACGTCACCAAGCAGAAATGGAGGGAAATTCCAGTTTTAACTGATTTTATTTACGAAATTGTATTTCCCCCCAAAAATCTCTCCTGACACATGTACCGTATATGTTTTGCTTCTAGCTATATATCAGAATTTCCATTTTCACCTTTTGGTGCTGCGCAATGTGGCAAACTGTTTTTGGGGATGCTATAATTCCTGTTTTCCACTTGAAATGTTATTCACGCAGAGAGCTTGATTCCAGTTTTCACTGATATTATTCATAAAAAGCAGTTTTCCCCCAAAAATCTCAATACGCCAGGATTCGCAGCGATTTTTGCACAGGATGTGTTATATGTGTTTCTTTATTCTTCACTACTACCCAAACATGTTGGTGTATATAGAAAAAATCTTTGTAGGCGACATGATCGAGTTCGTGGCAATACACAATGGAAACTGTTTTTCTGGAACTCAAATTCCTGTTTTCATAGTTTTAATATATGAAAATAATGATTTTCCATTAAAATCTTATTTTATCACCTGAAATTCTCATTACACAATTAACTTGAACACAATTATATAATATACCATGTGAATAATTACACAGGAAAATGCATGAAATTAAGGCAAGAAATAGTCAGGTACCGGTATTGCTATAAAATTACATGCATTTACGATGTATGTTATGTGTTCTGATGATAGCTTCCAGAATTTTCTCATTAAAAAAAAAAAAAAATATTATTTAACAATTAAATAATCTATGAATTTGTTTTTAATTGAATTCGAATTACCCCACAAAACTCTTCCAGCATGTAGGTCTACGGGAACACATAACAATATTCAGTCTGCATGACCACAAATAGCTAGGTAGATAGATAGATAGATAGATAATTTTTTAATGGCTAAAAGATGCAAAATTTGCAGACATGAGCATAAGCATATATACAAAAGTGTAAAAACAGAGTGTGACATTCATATAGAATAAATATAAAAAGTATAGATATATAAATATAACAAGAATGCAGCTTGACAGTTCTGTAGAGGGACAAGATAGTGAATAAACCTAGCTTAGTAATGACTACTAAATAGATACTCATACCTGTATATATATATACAACATGAAAAATCAACGTACCCGTGCTATCCCACCCTCCTCCCTCAACAGGACTGTCATGTTGCTTAAGAGATACTAGTAATAGAACCAACAGCTCTTCGCCACCTGCATATACACACTGCTGCCATGTATGGCCGGCTTTAGACTGGCATGTCCATGACCGAAAGATGGAATCCCTAAATACAGGCAGCAGTGACAATATATGCAGCTGGCAAGTACTGTCATCGTACATAGAAAGATAGAGAGGAAAATAGAGTAGTAGAAGAGAAATATACATATGAATACGCTCATCTGACAAGTCATGCCATCGATTGCCATCAAGGAGCGCACAGGAAAGCAAGCCAAAGCTTGCTTATTTCCACTGTGGTCCTTAATGGTAACCGACCACATGACTGACCAGGCCACAGCACAAGTTCTCATAAGGTCGTGCGGTATTATTAATAGCATGATTCACACCATTAATAATATACAAAGTCAGATTCCTCAGTACCTAAAATTTTATCGAATAATTCCTGTTTTATTAGGTGATTCCATGTAGCCAAGTTGCAGTTAGGTTCAATATATTTTACATAATTATTCCACAATGTGATTCCTGTGTAGAAAAAGCTATTGTAACCAAATACCCTAACATAAGGCACAGATAATCTAAAGATTCCAGACCGGAGATTATATTTACAATGAGTGTTCGAAAATTGGAATCCATCTCTTAGGTATGTAGGAGCTTTCCCATCTGTTATATTTTTCATGATAGTCAGCTTTCTTTGGGAAACTCTGGATTCAACCGGAAGCCATTTAATGGTTTTAAACTCTTCATAACCTATATGTCCTACCCCTACCCCCCCCCCCCCCCCCCCGCCCACACACACCATGTCACCACATCCCAGACTAAAACAGAATGAGCTGTATACGTTACTGTACATGTATATGTTACTGTGACCCCCCCCCCCCCCCCTATAGGCTGAAATGTTATAATATTCAGAGAGATGGGATTCCAGTTTTCACTGGTTTTATTTTTCAAAAAGTGTGGTTTTCCCCCAAAATCTTTTTTCTCAGGTTGTGTTATGTTTCTTTATTTCTATACCAGGCCGATTATTGTGGTGTATAAAACGTCTTATGGTGGTCCATGACATGATATAATCTGGGACTAATTTAGAAATATTAGTCCCAGATATAATAGAGTTCGTGGCAATAAACAATGTGCCGTACCGGTAACTGTCTTTCGGACACTCAAATTCCTGTTTTCACTGGTTTTTATGTGCGTGAAAATAATGATTTTCCATTAAAATCTTATGAATTTTTCACCTGAAATTCTTACACCACAATTATATCGTGCGCATAACACCGTGTGGATTAAAATTTACACAGCAAAACTTAAATTATAGCAAGATTAAACCAGGTATTGCTATAAAATGACTTCTATTATATTCCAGAAATCTCTCATTTTTCCTGATTTTTCAACAAAAAATGTGACCCCAAATTAACATCAGTTCTTCTAAGATTGAATTACTCCACAAACTCTTAGAACTTGTGAATTAACACGACCATATATTCTATCGTTCAGGTGAGTTTCCATCCACAAATAATTGAATTGAATGTTCAGAGAGCTGTACTAGTATGTAATAGGCCAGGATATTCCAGTTTTCTAGCTCTTATATTAGTTACGAAAAATGTGGTTTTAACTCAAAATCTCAGCTACCGCAAACTTTCATTTCTGGCCAACTCAATCTTCATATTCCCTAGCTATAGATCATAGCTATCCGTACGAATATGTTGATGTATTATATATACAATATATATACCGTATATATAATATTAGTAGGCGTATAGGCCTACGTCTTGGTGGGCGGCCGACATGATTCAACTCGAAAAATAAGACCTTTCCTGGTCTGTTGATCCACTAGATATTTGCGACGACATGGTAGAGACAAGGCATGCATGACCAGGCAGCCCTGGGCGATTTCAACCAGGGGGGGGGGGGGGGGCTCGGGATGGGGCTATAATATACCAGGCTATATATATATAGTACCAACATTCTTATTATTTTTTAGCCACTTTTAGCATATATAATTATAAATGTTTGTATTTGTGATCTGAATGTTGTCGTGTTCTGAAAAAGCTGCCCCCTTTAATCCAACCAAATGGTGGGATGTTATAAGTTTGGCCTAAATATTGCTCAACCAAATGAAATTTTCGAGCCAAATCTGTAGGGCCTAGCTACCGTACACGAATTTAATTTATTCTGAGGCTGTGCGTCCGAACCCATTTTCGTTGATATTTACACTTTTAATTGGTTTAATATTTGTATTCAGTATCAACATGATACTTGAAATACATATGAATACATGAAGCATATCGGTTGAAAGTTTTGCAATTAGATTCTTCGACAAATTTCATATTTTGGGGAGAATTTACTGACAAAACTTGACGATGAAACACGCGGATCGGAAGTTTAATACAGACTATTTTTATCCATCCAATCATCGTCGACAAGAACAACCAATGAAATACCAATATACAGTGTTCTTTGATCCAACCAGAGAGCTAGGAAGTTCAGCCAATCGACAAAGAGGTCAGAACACAAGACCCGACCCTTTACACAACAGAAAACTGTGACGTTGCTTTTTATGCATTCATAACCATCATTCGTTGCGAATAGTGCGGTAAAAAGAAATCAGTAATTATTCGATAAAGGTAAGAATAATATTATCCATGTGTCCTCTAAATCATTGTCAAGTGTTGATTGAAAAATAAAACTATATCGTTTCCTAACATAATACGAACGAACGTGTCAGTTCGTAAACAATATTCAAGATATTCCACCTAAAATGAATATCGCCGCGATCGTGGTTTTGATCCGCCATTTTCTCTCATGTTTTCATTTGTTCATCCGATCCAAGTCGCCGGTCTCGTTCAGTGCGTTGACGTCCTACAACATATTTAGTTCAATGGTTTCCTTTTGCAGTTTTCACAACTGTTTACCTCCCAATTTCTTTCGCCACTTGTTCCAATCATTAGATTTTTGTTGTGAAAAATCTACTACAAAACGTGTTTGTCTAAATATAGTAACACGTTTTTCCAATATAAACAAATGAATTGCCGCCAAAAGTATACAACTTGCAAGCACAAAGAGTTTTCTCGTTTTATTTTGGATTAAAGTTTAAGAATTGTTTTATAGCTTCCATCTTCCAAGTATAATAATACTTTTTGGGTATTTTATATAAAATTAATCATTACATAATTGAAGTTATAACATTTCTTTAGTTTTGACTTGAGTTGTTTTGAAATTTTGTACCCGAAAATGGGTAGTTTTTAAGATTTCTGAGTCGCAATTTCGTCTAAATTTGCTTAAACACAGATTTGAGTGTCGATTAAACAGATTTGTGTGTCAATTAAACACAGATTTGAGTGTAATTTTTTTTTTTTAAATACACAATAATTTGGGGTTTTCACCAGTAATAATTAAGTGGTTAAACTTTTATGGTGGTGCAAATAGTGATATCGATGGAGACGAGGCGCTCAGTACTAAATGTGAAAATCGTTTAAAACTCTTAATTTTGAATTCAGAATGATTTTATTATAGATAAGTATGTTATTTACAGCGACAGGTGACATATGCCGGTTTTGTTTCAGGTTTAGTGTGTTTGTCTGGCTATGTTTAATTGGTAATGCCTGCATTACTTCGGCATTTACATTAGATTAATAAATTCTGTTAAAACCTAATTTTTGGGACTTTATGTCCAGTAACTGTGATGCAAAGGATGGTTTGTTTTACTAGTAAAATGGAGCTCGTCATTTCCATTCTTTACAATTTCAGTTAAGCATGGCTCGTACAAAGCAAACAGCTAGAAAGTCTACTGGTGGTAAGGCTCCCAGAAAACAGCTTGCCACTAAAGCAGCCAGGAAATCTGCCCCATCTACTGGCGGAGTGAAGAAACCACATAGGTACAGGCCTGGTACAGTCGCTCTCAGAGAAATCAGAAGATACCAGAAATCAACAGAATTGCTCATCAGGAAATTGCCATTTCAACGACTTGTCAGAGAAATTGCACAAGATTTCAAGACAGATCTGAGGTTCCAGAGTGCAGCTATAGGAGCTCTGCAGGTTAGTTGCTTTTGAATTTTCTGCTTATCCTGTTTCAGAAAGATTCCTGCCATTCAATGAGAAACAAAATACATGTTGAGCTACGACAATAAACCATGCTGTCTGTAACATCATGGCAACATGTGGGACAAGCTTGTGTAAAACCTGCACTGTCCTCTTAAGTTTACATGGCTGTTTATTTGTCTAAGGCCAAAACAAAAATCTGTGTTTCCGGTTTCCCGACCTACCTGCCGAAATTGGGCCGACCTGGATTTGTTTTTGAAAATTTTCCACAACAATTTTTATTTTTTTCCCCCGTGTAATTGACATGTAAAATTGACACTTTTTGTCCATCAGCTTTGTCATCTACTATAAAGATAAAGGCTGGAAAATAAACCATGGCTTTATTTTAGCACGTGCTAGAATAAAGCAAGAACGGATACTCCAGCTATCATAATCAAGTCACGCTCTCAGAACTACATGTACAACCAAAAATCTTGCAATCAATTTAACTGTTTCCTAAAGAAATTCCCCATTAATTTCTTATCAAATTTAATAGATGTTAACGATTTTTAAACTTTGGCGATCAATAAAAACAATAGTTTGACAAGATACAAGGTTTATTTCCTCATATGATTCAGCAAATGGGGAACATCGCTAAAGCTCAGTCCCCCATTTGCTGAATCTACACGCGAAAATAAACCTTGTTTCTTATCAAACTATAAGGATATTCTATTATATATATATATATATAGTATATACTATGTTTACATTAAGCAGCAATAATTTTATATTGAATTTTCAAAAAGAATTAACTTTTATTAAGATACATGATTACATGTATTTGTGGTTGCAGATGAATCCCAATATTCAGGAATAAATCTGTTCTGTTCTGAGAGTCGCACAGCCAGGTGAAAATGAGATGTCAACATGATGGCATAGGTTGTCTAGACTTTTGCTAGCAATGCCGATAGTATCAATGTTGTCATGTACAGTATTGCGCAACATTGTGTCATGGTGCCATGAGCCACAGATCACTCCGAATTTCTGGTGCATATTCTGGGTATATTGTCAGATATAAAACTAGTTTTATGTCCGAAACTTCAGCAACTGTATACAAAGGTATTGAGAATACCAACTTTTAACTTGTTTTTAGAATATGGTGCATTATAGAAGGATTTTGAAGAACAAAAATTTCCCTACCTGCCTACCTGGATTTTTTTGCTCAAGAAATCGGAAACAGACATGTTTGTTTTTTTTGCCTAAATATTAAACCAAATTTTAGTTATAAATATGTTCTGATATTTCATTGGAGAATAATTTGAGAACACTTATTTAGCATGTAGTGATGCGTGTCTTATTGTGACCAACTCTCAGAATATGAAACCTTCAGCTATTTAGCTAGATTTGGGGTATAAATGGTTTTGGGTGACTGGGATTCATTTGTTCAAATAAACTTTCTGTATAAACTGGTCATTATTTGTCCTCGCCACCATCGATCTAAAGCTGTATTTTAGCAAAATCTCTTAACGTGAACAATCATATCTGGTTTACCTGTAATTATATTTTGTATCTGAAACTCTGCTATACATTAATGCCAAAATAAACCACTCTGAACTGAATGGAATGAACAATTTCCTTCAAACCATTTCTTTTGATGACTGGAGTGGACATGTACATTTAAACTTAAATGGAGTTTAATTGTTGGCTAGATGAGTCAAATATCAGGGTTTCCGCTAGGGGTTGGGGGAATGGGGCCGGTAGCCGTCAAGGGGAAAAATCCAGGTAAAAGTAGCCTGTTTTAGCACTGGTTGAACTACTTTCGTTATATCGGCCAATAGAATCGTGTGAGAGTAGAAATGGCAGATTGTTTTGTTCCATTTCTGCCCAAGTGCCAAGCTACCAAACCTTATACATGTACCTGTAACTTTAAAACTAGTAAATTTATTAGATATAAATTAATTTACGAAGTACAGAACACCAGTAATTTGGATCCCGAGTTAAACGTGCTCGTGGAAGACCCAGCAGATATTACGGATGCATATAGAAGGCTGATTACATATCTGGCCGATGAGTATTCTTTGTGGGCAGTGGTAAGATGCCTTGATGCCGGTGCGGCTACTACCACATTTCTCTCTCGCTCTATTACAAAGTGAACAGTATATTTTGCGGTATAAAAAATGACCGGTACGATTAAAATACTGCTCTTTTGCATAACATAACCAGATACTAAACGTAACTAACCAGCCTCAAAGGCATAGCTTCTAGCGATGTCAGTTCCAATCACTTCCTGTTTCAATTTTCTGTATTACAACGCGTTTAGAGTGTACACTCGCAAGATATAAAATAAATTCACCTTTTAAAATTCCTTAGTACTATTCCAACAAAATTCATCTTTATACCTTTATAGACATGCAGTATGTCCTGGGGTATGACAGGAGGGGAAAACTTGGTGAGGGGACCCCCTGTCGGTATAGCGGAAACCCTGCAAATATACATGTAAATTTGAGAGTTAATTGCAGGTTTAAATTTTTTACACTAGCCCGTCTTCAGATATTACTTGATTTCCTGTTTTGCGATACACACGACATGATAAGTTACATGTACATTGAAAGTGTATCACGATACATTGAATTCATGATGAATCATTGCAGCCCTATTCTGCAGGAATCTTCGATGCATAATGCATCAAGAACCATCTGGGCCTATTCAGCTTCTCGTTGCATGGAAGGGGTGATAGTGACTGGGTTTCAGATTTCTTAACATTGGGTCACTAAGCTGGGTCACGGTAAAGGGTTTCTCCCTATGGGAGACATTTTTTAGAGAATGCACAGGCTTCCCACCAGGTCAATGTAAATATTGTTGGGCCAATGTGTTCTCTTCAGGAAGCTAAAGTCATGGAAGGGTTAAATATATTTAGTATGGAGGGTCCTTGAGTGCATGGAATTCAGATTTGTTAAAAATCAGTCGCCAGGTCATAGGTTCAGACAGGGACATAACTATTCCCCTTCATAGTAATTCTTAATATGCCTTTTGCAAGAACCATCATGTCTATTGAGCCGATATTTAGTATGGATTGTTCTTTGGTGACTGGGATTCAAATTTATTGATATTGGGTAACCATAGTATTAAGTTCAACCATAGTAATTAAAACTGTTTAAGAGCCAACATGCTATTTAGCTCATACTAGTCTCCTATGGTATGGATCATTCATGGGTGGCTTGGATGCAGATCTGTTAAAATGGTGTTGACCAGTTAAGAAATCGCAGGCTAGGCGGCTTACCACTTGTCTGTCGTTTCAAGGGCTGGTGTATGCAGGGTTTGTACACGCATACCCTGGAAAATGAACAATAGGTATTCCAGGTTCTTGATATTTGGAAAACCTTTACATTGTTGTAGCACTGGTTGTAAGTACACATAAACTTACAATATGTCATATCTGTAGTATAAGACAATATGACGAATATATACTGGATATTTTTTCATTAATATTATTTACTCGAATAGTACTGGAATTTCACTTTCAGAAATGTGTATGAACCCTGTGTATTTAAAACTAATTTGGCCTTTTATCCAATTTCAGGAAGCAAGTGAGGCATACCTTGTTGGCTTGTTTGAGGACACAAACTTGTGTGCCATTCACGCAAAACGTGTCACGATAATGCCGAAAGACATTCAGCTGGCCAGGAGGATTCGTGGAGAACGAGCATAAGTGTTACATGTGACTCTGTCATTACTATCATGTCTGATTCTATTTATCATGTTTCGTAGAGCCCTATGGTTGTCATCATGGACTTGAAATTTTACTATGATAGTCATTTTAGATTTTTATGTCTCCATACAATGTACATCAGTTATTTTAGATTTACAGACACTCCACTTACATCACCTGGTAAATAGAATTCAGACCTATTTCATGTCATATATTTCTCAGGATACTTAAATTTAAAAGTGTTAAAAAGTAAAATAATGTAACTTTATGGCACGTATACACTTGCCAATTCGCTTAGTCAGCATTACCAATCTGACCAAATCATCTCGCATCTGATCATCTTGTCAGATTTTTTTGACAACTTCCCATCTTTCATTTTTGTTCTATATCTTTCCATCCACTGTTCTCCTTTATACCATTCATCCTTTTGTCTGGTGTAAATGAGATTAGAAATGTCCATGTTCGCAATTTGAAACAAATGTATGAACGAAAACAACATTTAACCAGTCAATTGAAGAGCTCACTTGAGATCATTCTACCAAGGCAAATCCGAGCAACAGTCAAGTCCATGACAAACTTATGAATATTCAACTTCAATATGACGGGCAGCATTTCAGTTTCTCCTGTAAGTGGAATGCCTGTAACTCAATGAACATTTTCATTTCAGTTATACAGTAACTTGTACTGTCGTTTGTGCACGTATTTTAATATATCATGAATAAATGTCATTACATCATTGCTTGTTAATTTTAAATGTATCATGGTGGGGCGAGGTAACTTTTAACTCCCATTGTGTTAACCCTTTACCCAACAGAAGGGCCCTTAAATAATTAAAAATTGTAAAATTGTTAAAGAACGTAAGAAAAAAATGGTAAAAAGTGTTAAAAAAAAGATTTTTTGTTGGGCCAATGCATTCTCTTGTATATGCGAGGCGACCTATGGTCGACTCACATATATAAGAGAATGCATTGGCACAGGGCATAACTGTAACTATCACAATGTGGTCAAGGAGCCGGTTCCAATGATATCCATATTTGTATGGTTCTATTGAGACAGACCGAAGATATTTTAAGCTGTTGAAGCTTTATTTGGCCGGTTTGTTGGGTAAAGGGTTAAGCTAATTCACTGGTTCCAGATTGTATAATGTTTACAACGCCTTTTGAGAGTTTGCAATACCTTGAACAAGGTAAATTACATAGCTGGTCTCCCAAGTGCTAGACTTGAACCTTCATTGCAAAACAATATAAAGTACCAGAGTGTGAATTTAGTGATGCTACCATCACCATATTCACCCTCTGGGGACCTCATTCATCTTGCACCTCTGCAGAATGAGGTTCCCAGAGGGTGAATTTGGTGATGCTAGCCAAATGACAGGCACCCTATTTCAAGGCTTGACCAGTAGGGCTACAACCAATAGTAATTTCAGTTTCAATGCATTGCAATTCTTTCTCTGCATTGCATCATCAGGATGTTACAACAATGCATAATTATTTGTTTTGAATAGCAGTAGTCTGCACATTTATTAACTTTGAGGCTATGAAATTGATATCGACACAAACTCAAGCTTTCTATGATTCTGATGTCAAAATGATGAGCTTATAGCTTTATACATTTACATATCCAAGTATATGGCATTCATGAGAACCTTTCAATATTGAATAAAACACCAGCGACACATACTATGTTGATTCCTCCTATACTTTACCTACTATAAAAATAATTTGTTTATAATATATATATAAAACAGTTTTTAGCTCACCTGAGACGAAGTCTCCGGTGGAGCTATAGTCATCACTCCTCGTCCGTCCGTCCGTCCGTCCGTCAAACTTTTTTTAAGCATCTTCTCCTCTGAAACCATCATACCGAATTGGTTCATATTTGGTGTGGATGTTCCCTAGGTGACTCTCATTCAGATTTGTTCAAATGAGGTCACCAAGTCAAATAGTTTTGATGTCAGGACCATAACTATTTTTCCACATAGTAATTCTTAAAATGACTTCTTTTCTGAAGTTGTCGGGCCGAATGGGTTCATATTTGGTATGAGGGTACCTTGGGTGACTGTGGTTCAGATTTGTTCAAATGAGGTCACTGGGTCAAATGTGGGTGGGGCTATGGACATAAATCTGAATTTTTTAATTTTTTTTTCAATTTAACTTATTTCTCAATTTAACCAAAAAAAAATAATATATATATATATATTTTATTTTTAATAAATAATTTTTTTTTATTAAATAAAATATTTTATTTTTAAATAAAATAAAAAAAAACTCATTAAAATTTTGAAGAACCTATGACTACATCTTTGGGAGGGGAGGGGAGGTACCTCTAGTCACTCCACTATATTTGGTTGAAATCAGGGGTTTGGGAGAAATCAGGAACAGACAGATGTACAGAAATGTTCAGTAAATTGCTTTAATCATATGTATTCTCTATGGCACCAAGCCACCCATGTGCTCTGATGGACCCATGTTTATACAACTGGCAGATGGGTAGATAACATCTGCTGTGCTTTCCATCCCCAGAGAGTGTAATTCATGTCATTTGTATTTTAAATGAGATTAATGGTGTTATCAATGAAGCACCCTTGTTGTTTACATTATCACTCAGTGGTCATTAAAATCAGATTATTTTCATTTTCTCCAAGTTTGAATTAAGAGAGTCTGGCATTAGCAGAATGAGGTTCCCAGAGGGTGATTTATGTTGCTCCACACAGCAGGCTAGCATAACCAAATACACCCTCTGAGAACCTTATTCTGCTTAGGCCTCATCTTCTGGAAAGTATCTAGAGTCTCAAGATCTCATTCTGCTTAGGCCTCATCTTCTGTGAAGTATCTATAGTATCAAATTTACTTTGTTGTTAGTTAAATTTCCCTTCTAGGAAGTTTATATATCCCCTAATTTGCAGAAGATAAAATTCATGATTGAGGTGCTCAATGGGTGAACATCACCAACTTCAACTGGGGAACTTCAATCTTATTCTAGGTCTTCCATAGCAGTTGAGGGCCTTATCAGAATGAGGTCCCCAGAGGGTGAATTTAGTGATACTAGCCGGCTGTGCAGGATAGCGTCACTAAATTCACCCTCTGGTGACCTCATTCTGCAAATAACAGACAGACTATTTCAAGGCTTGATTGTATAATACATTGTGTTGCTTGAGGCCAGACATGCACAATGTAGGAACAGACATGCTTTTAGTGATGCTATCCCACACAGCGGGCTAGCATCACCAAATTCACCATCTGGAGACCTCATTCTGCTTAGGCCTCATCTTCTGGGAAGTATCTATAGTATCAAATTTACATTGTTGTTAGATAAATTTCCCTTCTAGGAAGTTTCTATATCCCCTAATTTGCAGAAGATAAAATTCATAATTGAGGGGCCCAATGGGTGAACATCACCAACTTCAACTGGGGAAATTCAATTTTATTCTAGATCTTCCATAGCAGTTGAGGGCCTTATCAGAATGAGGTCCCCAGAGGGTGAATTTAGCGTCACTAAATTCACCCTCTGGGGACCTCATTCTGCAAATGACAGACACACTATCACACTATTTCAAGGCTTGATTGTATAATACATTGTGTTGCTTGAGGCCAGGCATGCACAATGTAGAAACAGACACGCTTTTTGTGATGCTATCCCGCACAGCAGGCTAGCATCACCAAATTCACCCTCTGGAGGCCTCATTCTGCTTAGGCCTCATCTTCTGGGAAGTATCTATAGTATCAAATTTACATTGTTGTTAGTTAAATTTCCCTTCTAGGAAGTTTCTATATCCCCTAATTTGCAGAAGATAAAATTCATAAATGAGGTGCCCAATGGGTGAATATCACCAACTTCAACTGGGGAAGTTAATTTGTGAAAATGGGATCACAAAGTCAAATAAGGGCAGAGCAAGAGACTTAACTATTTCACTACATAGTAATTCTTAAAATATGTTTGCAAGAACTAGTTGGCTTATATAGAATGGAATGTTCTTCCTTGACTGCAATTCAGATTTTTTTTAATGGGGTCACCTGGTCAAATAGGGGCCAAGCGAAGGACAGTTTCCCTCTTAATATGCTTCCTTCACAAGGACCATCAGGTCTATTTTACTGATATTTATGATATGTATGAAGGGTTCTTTGGTGTCTGGGATTCAAATTTATTCAGATGGGGTCACCAGGTTAAATAGGGTGGGACCAGGGACATAACTATATGTCTCTATAGTAATTCTTAAAATGTCTTCTCAAGAGAGTTTGGACTATTTAGCTTTAATACATATAGTATGGAGGAATCAGGAGGATCCTTTAGTGACTGAGATTCAGATTTGTTAAAATGAGGTCAACCTGTCAAGAAATGGCAGGCTATGGGGAGTTAACACTTTTGTGTCCAATAAAATCATCGAAATACCAAATTCTTTTCATAATCACTTTAAAAGAAGTAGATTTAAACAGGATATGTGGCTAGAGAGACTTCAAGTATGTAGCTTGGTGAAAATCCACCTTGAAATTGCCAACTGTACACTACTGATCACCCCCCTCCTCCAGCTCAACAAGTCCTTGGAACCACCTGACTGATTGGTCTGACATACATGTATTGTGTTTTGGGTCCATGGATAATTGAGCTTCAAACATGTTTAAATGGTTTTAGAAAAAGGCGCTTGTGAGATTGGAAATTTCCAACAATTGAGAAAGTTTGAGGTGTCGGTTGTGAAATTCGAACCTAAGACTTGGGAGTCTGGAGCCCGGTCGGGAGGGGACTTGTTGAGCTGGAGGAGGGGGGTGATCAGTAGTGTACAGTTGGCAATTTCAAGGTGGATTTTCACCAAGCTACATACTTGAAGTCTCTCTAGCCACATATCCTGTTTAAATCTACTTCTTTTAAAGTGATTATGAAAAGAGCTGACTGTTTTGGTCTCCAGAGTCCCAGTCTTATCAGTCTTTGCAGTCTGGTGAGCGACCCCACAGTCATTGACTGTCTTGTATATGTTGATGTTTTGCTCAAGAGTTCCCCCATACTATTATTTGGGTCTGCACTTTTTAACTCACCTGAGACAAAGTCTCCGGTGGAGCTATAGTCATCGCTCTTCGTCCATCCGTCAAGAATAGTCTTCTTCTCCAGAACTATTAGACTGATTGGGTTCATATTTGATGTGGATGTTCCCTACTCTAGTGTTCCGAATAAACATACATGCATAATTCACGTTTGTCTGCCCTGTACTTCTATTCCGGTCAGTTCTATTATTGAAATTTGCCCAATCGTCCACCCTGTTCTATTCGGGACACTAGAGTAGGTGACTTAACATTCAGATTTGTTCAAATGAGGTCGCCAGGTCAATAAGTTGTGAAACCATGGTAATTCTTATAACGACTTGTCTAGAACCATTTGGCAGATTTAGCTTATATTTGGTATGGAGAGTCCTTGAATGACTGGGCTTCAGATTTGTTCAAATGGGGTCACTGGGTCAAATAGGGGTAGAGCCAGGGACATAACTTTCTTTTTAACATGTTAAAAATTAGAAAAACTAACACTGTTGTAACATCCGCTTGTGAAAATTTTTTATTATACCCCCACTTTCGAAGAAAATGGGGGGTACATGTATACTGGATTGACTGCGTCCGTCCGTCACCATAATTTTTTGTATGCAATCTCCTTAGGACGTCTCTCCGCATGATGCTAATTGCGGTTCGGTCCGACTTTTTTTTTCAAGTTCCTCCTCTTTTTCGACTTATTTTAACTTAGAAAATTCTTTCCGATTTAATAGCTTTAACAAATATGAACCGATTTCAATAATTTTTGGTATACATGCTCCTCACAATAGCCTCTCTACATTAATTGACATTTTTACTTTTTCCCTTCTGTTCAGTTTCCATATTCCCTAATTTGCAGAAGATAAAATACATAATGGAGGTGCCCAATGGGTGCACATCACCAACTTTTAACTGGAGAACTTCAATCGGATGCTACATGTATGTCTCTCGTAGCAGTTGAGGCCTAAACAGAGGTCCCCAGAGGGTGAATTCGGTGATGCTAGCTCTCCTTGCAGGATTGCGTCACTAAATTCACCCTTTGGGGACCTCATTCTGCAAATGTCGGACACAATATTCAGGCTTCGCTGTTCAAATTGTTTTTTCTTAACCTCCAGTTGAACTCCTACCCTGATTTTGCAAAGAAAACTTGGATTGAATTTGTCTAGCTCAGACTTTTCTCCTGTCCTTCCGTCTTTCAGGATGTCTTTCCACCGTCCATCAATTGTTTTCTCCAGATACACATTAATAAAGACCGAATGGGTTTATATATTTTGGTGTGGATGTCCCCAAGGTGACTCATTCAGATTTGTTCAAATTAGTTCATCAGATCAAATAGGTGCGAAGCCAGGGCCATTACTCGTTCCCTCCATAGTAATTCTTAAAACAAATTTTTCTCGAGAACCATTGGGCCTATATACATGTAGCTTATATTTGGTATGGAGGGCCTTGGGTGACCGGGGTTCAAATTTGTTAAAATGGGGTCATTTTTAGGAAATGGGGTCTCCAGAGGGTGAACTCGGTGATGTTAGTCCACCTTGCGGAATAGTGTCATTAAATTCACCTGCAAAGGTCAGACACACTGAATAGAGACTTGGCTGTTCCAATATTAGTTTCTTAACCACCACTTATCCAGGTGAAATCATACCCTGATTTTTCAAAGAAAAATTGGGGGGATATTGGGGGGTATATTGATATCACTAGATGAATGGATCTCATAGTTGGGGATTCACATTTGTTCTAATAGGGCCAGAGATACTGGTATACTATTGATTTCTAGGCAGCCTGGTGGGGGCAATGGGGAGGGGGTGGAAATTTGACTCCCAACTTTGATCAAAATTTAAACAGTTAAAAATTTCATGTTTATGTTTTTAAACCATCCGTCCATATGTTCCTACTTCAGGGTAAACTGTGGGACCGAATTGTCCACAGATTTTAACTTTATGGGGTGGGGGGTGTGTCAGGTTGGTAATTTTCAAACGTTTGAGAGCTTGAAAGACTGGTACCAGTCGTAAAATTCAACCTAAGGGGGATGTACAAAAGGATTTTTGTGAACTTATTACTGTGGTATGGTTGTCTTCTTTAAAAGGTAAGAGGTTGGAGATTTGTCAGTGGTGTGCAATTAGAAATTTCAAGGTGAAGAGCCCTGCTCATCTGAGAACTTACAGATATGTCCATGTTTAGAACTACTTGTCTTGTAGTCTACAGAGTCCCCGTCTTCTCAGTCTTTACAGTCTGATGAGCGACCCACAGTCATTGACTGTCTTGTTTGTTGTCTGGGATTCAAATTTATTCAGATGGGGTCACCAGGTTAAATAGGGTGGGACCAGGGACATAACTATATGTCTCTATAGTAATTCTTAAAATGTCTTCTCAAGAGAGGTTGGACTATTTAGCTTTCATATACTTGGAGGATCCTTTTATAGTGACTGAGATTCAGATTTGGTTAACATGAGGTCAACATGTTAAGAAATGACGGGGCTATGGGGAGTTAACACTTTTGTGTCTAATAAAAATCATTGAAATACCAAATTCATTAAATCATCTACCTTGGACCTACCTAACTGATTAATTTGACATACATGTATGGTGTTTTGGGTCCATGGATAATTTGGGCTTCAAAATATGTCTAAATGGTTTAATAAAAAGGTGCTTGTGAGATTGGAAATTTCCAACAATTGAGAAAGTTTGAGATGTCGGTTGTGAAATTCCAACCTAAGACTTGGGAGTCTGGAGGGGACTTGTTGAGCTGGAGGAGGGGGTGATCAGTTGTGTATAGTTGGCAATTTCAAGGTGGATATTCAACCATCTACATACATGAAGCCTCTCTAGCCACATATCCTGTTTAGATCTACTTCTTTTAAAGTTATTATGAAAAGTTCTGACTGTTGTGGTCTCCAGAGTCCCAGTCTTATCGGTCTTTGCGGTCTGGTGAGCGACCCCAGTCATTGACTGTCTTGTTTGTCTGTTGGAGCAGATATCTTCACTACCGGTTGTTGGATCTCAATTAAATTTGGTATGAATGGTCCCTACTACGCCCACACTAGGCGTGTGAAGCTGAGGATGCAGTTATTGGTGTGTGAAAGCCTTTAACCCTTTACCCAACAAACCGGCCAAATAAAGCTTCAACAGCCTAAAATATCTTCGGTCTGTCTCAATAGAACCATACAAATATGGATATCATTGGAATCGGCTCCTTGACCACATTGTGATAGTTACAGTTATGCCCTGTGCCAATGCATTCTCTTATATATGCGAGTCGACCATAGGTCGCCTCGCATATATAAGAGAATGCATTGGCCTAAAAAAAAACTTTTTTTTAACACTTTTTACCTTTTTTTCTTACATTCTTTAACAATTTTATAATTTTTAATTTGTTAAGCCAATGCATTCTCTTGTATATGCGAGGCGACCTATGGTCGACTCGCATATATAAGAGAATGCATTGGCACAGGGCCGTTCTGTTGGGTAAAGGGTTAAATACACACTGGGCTAGCATCACCAAATTCTCCCTCTGGGAACCTCATTCTGCTTAGGCCCCTAACTGCTAGAATGAGGTCCACAGAGGGTGAATTTAGTGACGCTATCCTGCAAGGTGGGGTAGCATAACTAAATTCATTCTTTGGGCTCCTTATTCTGCTTAGGTCTCAACTGCTATATGGGATTCCTATGATCAGATTGAAGTTCCCCAGTTGAAGTTGGTGATGTTCACAAATTAGTCACCTCGATTATGCAATTTATCTTCTGAAAAGACTTACAATACTACAATGTTAATTTGAGACTAGATACTTTTCAGAAGATGAGGCCTAAGCAGAATGAGGTCCCCACAAGGTGAATATGGTGATGCTAGTCTGCTCTGGAGATAGTGTCATTAAATTCACCCTCTGGAGATCTCATTCTGCAAATGACAGGCATACTATTTCAAGGCTTGGATGTGTGATTATTGTCTTGGTGTGCTCATGAACCACCATGTGAGAAGTGATATCCTCATGGAACTGGTTTCATTCATCCATTTATTACAGAGCTATGGCCCTTGGAGTGAAAGCAAATTGTCTATACATGTATTTATGGTGCCATATATATATAGCCACGGACGTTAAATGTCCCTGGAGTTTGGCAACATTTAATGTCTGTTGCTACATGTATATCTCTGGGTTTGGAATTCAGTTTTCTGAATGAATAAACCGTGATAAAATCTTTTCTAATCTGTAGTGATGCATTGCCAACAAACTGCTTGAAAGGTTTCCACACCTGAGCTATGTCAGGAGGTGGAAAGTTTAGATGGACCTGCACAGAAAACTACTGAATTGTTAAGCTAGTACACCACCACATGAAGGAATATATGCTGTATGAAGACCACATCAAGCATATTATATAACAAAAAGGTGATTTTAATCATAGTTTTAGAAGGAAAATTTTGTGAAGAGCATTCTCAGCAAGTATACAAATAATTTTGTCTCTGCCGTCCACATTATATAACAATAACGAGAGGCTGATCACGATTGGCAGATGTTTAACCAATTCCTTGGCAATAGCAAATAACTATGATCAGAATCATAATCTAGAGTTTTGATGTTGAATTATAGAGCATACTGTATTAAATAAGTACATATATAGCCAAATGTACATAACACAAATTTTTTGAAATATAATGTTTATACAACCATAATATGATGAGGATGCTGACCCCTATGGTCCCAAACTCGAAACAGATTACCACAGTTCATACAAAAGACAGTAAGTAGCCCTCAATAAAATGGTTTCATATATTACAATATTTTAAAAGTAGCTTGGATGCTAAAATAAATAACCTGCAATGTTAATGTTCTAAGCGATCTGTGGCTCCTATAATTCAACCATGACAATATGAAAAAATTGGAAACTATGGTTTCTGGCAATAATCCACACCAGGTATTAACCCTTTACCCAACAAACCGGCCAAAACCGGCCAAATAAAGCTTCAACAGCCTAAAATATCTTCGGTCTGTCTCAATAGAACCATACAAATATGGGTATCATTGGAACCGGCTCCTTGACCACATTGTGATAGTTACAGGTATGCCCTGTGCCAATGCATTCTCTTATATATGCGAGTCGACCATAGGTCGCCTCGCATATATAAGAGAATGCATTGGCCTAAAAAAAAATCTTTTTTTAACACTTTTTACCATTTTTTCTTACATTCTTTAACAATTTTATAATTTTTAATGTGTTAAGCCAATGCATTCTCTTATATATGCGAGGCGACCTATGGTCGACTCGCATATATAAGAGAATGCATTGGCACAGGGCCGTTCTGTTGGGTAAAGGGTTAACAACATCTGCCATCTTGGAATGGAGAAAGATTTTTGAAGTACTTATTTGATTTACATGTAGTGTTATATGACCCATTTGTTGCCTCCTGTCTTGGACCCCCTGACATGATAAACTGATAACAGCCCTAAATGTTCTATAGTACCCAATATGTTTTGTCATACATAGAAAAGCATTGATTTCTGTTCTCCCTACCAAGTATTAATAAGGAAATCTTTTGCACATTATAATATATGATAGCTAAAAATAGCTTAATGTTAATAAATCAGATTGGTCTCCATGTGATAAAATTGTCTTGCATCTCCAACAGTGGCAAGTCTGTTATCAGGAATCCTCAAATCTGAATAATTCTAAGTAGAAAAAGGGCCATACAGGTAAAAATAATCGGATCAAGCCCATATTCGAACTCTATCTGTATTTTGGGCTGAGGAACTCACATACCAAATTTGGTTCCGATCAACTGATCAAACCCATATTCGAACTTGATCTGAATTTTGGCTGAGAAACTCACATAAAAAATTTTGTTCGATTTGATAGAAAATGTTTGAGTTATCACACCATGCGTTAAGTGTCTACAGATGGACGAATGACGAGGAGTCAATCCGGACGTTGATCCTATGTGTACCATACTATGGTATGGGTACACATAAATATGTTTTAAAAAAATGACATTAAAGGTACTCAATCCGATAAAACTCCTCTCAATTACTATTTCAATGGCTTCGGGGGTCAAAAATATTTGATTCGAGTCGAGGAAGTCACCCATCAAAGCTCAGATTTGTTAGATATCGATTTTAGAAATCTATTATTTTTCATTATCGGGAATTCTTTCTGGCCCAGAAGACAGTCAAAATTTCGTTATTATTACCACTTGATTATAGAGTTATCCATCCTTGTCTGTTTGAATAGAGTTTTGACGTAAAATCTCGAGCAGGTTACCAAATTGACGGCAGTTATTAGTACTCATCTCGAGCAATTAAAAAAATTTCAAAAATCAATATCTAATAACTCTGAGCTTTGTTTGATGGGTTCCTCGACTCGAATCAAATATTTTTTACCCCCAAATCCAAAGAAATAGTAATATAGGACCCTCTGATCGGATTGTTGTTGTTGGTATCTGTTGAGATGGGGACCCTCTTTACGGATTGAGTACCTTTAATCATAGTTTTAGAATGGAAATTTTGGGAAGAGCATTCTCAGCAAGTATACAAATTGAGTGGAAATGAATAAAATGCCATTAAAAGTACATGATATGAACAAGTAAAAAGTTTGAAAGGCAATTTAATTGACTTCAATACAGCTTCAAGACTCTCAACATTATGTTAAAGATATGGGCGGCCTTCACTGTGGGTATAGTTGTTAATAGTCACATGCGCTAAGACCTCCATAAACAGAAAGAATCGCGTACATTGCATGTTATTGTCACGTTTGTACGCTTTGTTATGTGAACAAACATTAAAAATGTTACAGAGCCGTTTATAGACAAACACTTGGAACTACCGGATCGTCCAATAAAAATGTTCCGTTGCACTGTGGACAGCAGAGACAAAATTATTTGTATACTTGCTGAGAATGCTCTTCACAAAATTTCCTTCTAAAACTATGATTAAAATCACCTTTTTGTTATATAATATGCTTGATGTGGTCTTCAGATAGTTTAGATTCCTTCATGTGGTGTTCTAGCTTATCAATTAAGTAGTTTTCTGTGTAGGTCCATCTAAAGTTTCCACCTCCTGATATAGCTCATACGTGGAAAACCCATAACTGTTTTCATAATTATAGGCCAAGAGAAAACTCGTTCAAGAATTTCCTATATCATTTGATAACCCGAATGA
The DNA here is from genome assembly GCA_032622095.1 of Siphonodentalium dalli. Classification (NCBI taxonomy): domain Eukaryota; kingdom Metazoa; phylum Mollusca; class Scaphopoda; order Gadilida; family Siphonodentaliidae; genus Siphonodentalium; species Siphonodentalium dalli. The sequence continues at coordinate 196,924,258 of CP136065.1, read as the reverse complement.
AAATGCATCTATGCCAGCTTTGGCTCTGTATTACAGTAATGCCCTAAGTAATCGACTCCTTAACCACAGCATAATTACGGGTCCGAGAGCTTTCCGATGAATGGCAACAAGCCATATTTCCGACTAAATCCTGAAAAGTTACTCATAAGTCTGCTGTGGTTAAGGAGTCGATTACTTAGGGCATTACTGTACATGTTTGTATGATTTTAGTATGCTCATGAAGCAGCTTGAAGGGAACATTCATTTCTTCTGAAGTTATGGGCCATAGTGTTGTATAATATGTCCATCCCTGTATATCTGCCATCTTAGATTGATTGTGAATGATCTTTGGTATATCATGAACCACATTGGCAACAGGTTTTGTCTGGTCATTGTTGGTCAGGTTAAGACATCTTTTGAAAAAAAAGATTAATACACCTCAATGAAAAGCCATGGTTTGTCAGATCTCAATGAAGGAGGTTCGCTTTCAAAAGGGGTCACTGACATTTTCCCCATTTCCCGTTGCAGAGTTATCTTTGTTTATCTGGACATGATGTTTTTATGTCCGTCACTGCAGAAATCTCAGCAATGGTTTATTGGATCTCAATGAAATTTGGTATGAAGGTTGGCTATCAGGAGTGCTTTCAAAAGAAGCATACCTAGTACATCCCTAGCCATTATCATTTTATGCTACATTAATCTCGCAAAAAAAAAAAACTCTGTTTTGCCACAGTGGCTTATCTGCCAGACAGATGCATAATTTTGAATGGCAGGTGTGATGTGAATAGGAACTGTATACTGAATTTATATGTCAACTGTCAATTCCTTTGGGAAAGCAGTGACCAATCCCCCTCCAATTGGTAGTGAATAAATAATCATGTTTATTGAATGTGGTGAAAATCGGTAGCAAGGAAACTTTTTCAACAGCCAGATATGGAAAGAGAAGGCATTAAAGATGTATTCTGAGTTCCAGGTTAAATTACGAAACCTAATTTACTTTTTATTTGGATTCTAATGTATAAATAAATTAAATGTTTGGAACGAGAAGTGTTCCATAAATGAAGCTATTTTGTTTAATATTAAAGTTTCTATGCTTTTTTTTCCATAGATTTGCAATGTTTTAGATGGACATTTTCATTGTTTTTTTTCCAACAGATTAGAAAACAAAAGTTATATATAGAATATGTAGCTAGTGTCGTCACTTAAACTGTTTATGTCCGTGAGCCACGGTGAGGGGGATTTGAGCATCTATTGGGCGAGGCTCTACCGAGTCCAATAGATGCTGAATCCCCCAAGCGGACATAAAACAGTTTAAGCGACAACATTAGCTACACATTCTATTTATCCATTGCAGAAAGCTTGCCTTTTGTGAAGTAAATCTGTCATTTTCCTCAGTTTTACATTCGTTTCTTCGATGACGCCCTTTCATTTATTAGGTCAAGCATACTAATTAGCATTCATGACGTGCAAAAACCAGAGTGCAGCTTAGAGCAAAATAGTTTGTTATGTTTTTTTATAGTTATTCTAAGCTGGCCTTGTACTAATGGTTTATAGATGTTTTAAGGCGAAAACAAATATCCATTTACAAATTTTGTGTCAATTGCGGTGAATTATGGATGATAAAAACGTCCAAAAATCACAATGTCATTTAGGTCGGTTGACATCCCTAGTTACCTGCACAATTTGCATATATATTCAATGACGTCATGAAAGTAGTACTAACCTAATAAAGCTATGTTGACCTAATAAAGCTACATTGACATAATAAACATAACGTTTATTAGGCTGGCTTTATGTTGGCAATATAGGTGGATAAATTAGATTATTTATGTTGTAATTAGAGGTCCGGAACCCTGAATACATCTTAACACTTCAGTGACTAAAACTTGATAATGAGTAGTTGCTTGGGTAATGTTCAGACTATATGACTATTTGACCATTCACTATATACAGTACTTCAAAGTTTCTTAGCGCAAGAGCAATGTTGTATGTACTCTGGTCTATTCATTAGAAACCGTAACAGATGCGATAAAATTTGAATCAGGGCCGCCGAAGAACGATTCACAATCACATTGATTTGCAGGGCCCTAAAATCAGTGTTCGTACAAGAAAAGTTATGGGTTTCCATACCTTTGAAAAGTCAGGAAAATAACACATATTTTAACCTGGTATGGAAAAGTCCTTGAAACTAAGCTGCCCCATGATTCAAGGTTGTGAAAAGTTTATATCACCCAAACATCCCTCCAAATGAATAATAGACAATTATGTTTACCCTTATCAATGAATGGGAGAATCTACATGTATTTAGACTAAAACCTTTCTATACTAATGGATTCTCCCATTCAGTTATGAAAAAAAAACATTGTAATGGTCTATTATTCATTTGAAGAGGTATTCAGGTAATAAAAGCAGACAGCAGTATGACGAAAAGATAATACATTTGCAGAAGGATTCATATTCATTGGTGGGAAATGTTCAGATAATAAATGATGGTCATTTGTTGAACTTATTAACTGAACATTTCCTAAGGGAACAACAAGTCAATGAGTATTTAGTATAAACACAACACAAAAAGTAAGTTCCCCCCTCATATAATGACCAATAATTCCAAATATTATGGGTGAAATTTCACACTTATTACAATGGTCCATTTACCGCTTATTTGTGAACATATTCATAGCGACATGGTTCAATGAGCAGCAAGTAACCAAACAAGGGGTCAATTTTAATTCTACAGAACATTTAATTCATTGATTTCGGGTAAGGGAATTTGATTTTTTTGAGTTCGTGACTTCAATATCTGGTGTAACTTCCGTGTCTATGCAGGACATGTTGACATCTTGCCCTCATGGTGTTCACAAGCTTTGCTACACGGTTTTGCGGAATTGCTGCCAATTCCTCTTGTAAAAGACGCCGCAGATCAACCATAGTGGTCCCCTCGTCAACTCGCTGGTAAACAGCCCTCTTGAGTTGATCCCATAAGTGTTCGATGTGATTCAGATCGGGGGATTTTGCCGGCCATACCATTCGCTCGATCCCATTGGCAATCAGAAACTCGTTCACAACCCGGGCTCGGTTGGGGCGGGCATTGTCATCCATAAGTACGAGCTGGTTACCAGCCACCTGATCTTGTGGGATGACATGTGGTAGGAGCACATCGTCCCGGTACATCACACCGTTGAGGTTGCCGTTGATCGGGACCAGTTCTGTCTTGGTACCAGCGCGAATCCCTCCCCATACCATGACGCTGCCGACACCATAAGACGTCACTGGTTGAACACAACAGTCCGCGTGCTGCTCCCCGCGACGGCGCCAAACTCGTCTTCTGCCATCAACATGTCACAGACAAGCCCTCGTCTCGTCGGTGAACAAGACGTTTGCCCATTGTCGTCTTGTCCAGCGTGCGTGATGTCTGGCCCACACCAACCTCGCTGCCTTGTGTCGCATCAGGAGGGCTGCCTTTTTCACCAAAAGCCGGGCCCGGAGCTGGGCACCATGTAGCCGGTTCCAGACGGTCTGGTGGCTGAGTCTTCTGGCCCCTCTACCAGCGACTGTGTGCACCTGGTCTCGTATCTCTACAGCTGAAAAACATGAGAATGACCATAATTGGTTGCGTTACGAAAAAAATAAAATGAATATTTTCGCCCATTTGAATAACGAAAATGTCCTTCGCACCTGTAAGTGTTCGCCTCCTCAGTGCCGTCAATGCGATAAACCTGTCATCGCGTGGTGTTGTCACTTTTGGACGCCCGCTCTTTGGTCGATCCTTCACCGAACCAGTTTGCTGAAATTTCGCCCGTAGTTTCCGAATGGCATTCGGCGTCACACCCATTCTCCGCGCTACCTGCTTTACTGGAGTATTGGCTTCCAAAAGCCCAATGGCAATCGCACGATCCTGTTCTGTAAGGTGCGGCATCGTTGTGTGCATGAGATCGCACAAATTGAACTGAATCTGTATCCAAAAAAGTGGGATGACATCGATTCCATGCAATGCATCGGCCGCACCGTGACTACAGGTCAAATAGGGGATTATCCTAATCTGTCGCTATACCGATACCGCTCAAGAGATAAAGAACGCGAGGGTAACCCATTTTTCGCCGAAGCTATGGACCTCCGAATGGTGAAGTGCGATTTCGAAAAAACATCATTTTCATCTTCAATTGTTGACCAGTCGAGCATGCAATGGACCAGAACATTTAAATTTATGCTACACACTGGCAGAATGCTATAGAACATACATGCCAAATTACATCAATATCCGATCATTAATTCGGAAAATATCGGTCGTCATTTAGGGGGGAACTTACATTTTGTGCGGTGTTTATATAGGAAGGGTTAAGCTCCAAAATTGCAAAATTTTAATGTAAATAATGATTTTGATATTATAAAAAGAAATAACTTCGCTCTTTCATGTCACAATGTCCTTATTTTTGGTGACGACATGAAGACGACCTGGAAAGACCATGTTATCCTTGTGGCATCTCAGTTATTTTTGAACTTGTTATCACTTTATACATATTTAATCGCAATGAAATGAACTATTCTGATTTACCTCCCGTTTTAAATTAATTTTTCCACGAATGTCACAAGCTCTCATTTAGATTCGTGGATTAGTAGCTTATGATTACCTCAACTATACAGACTCATCAAGATTCATTAACAGTGCCAAAGTGATAACTTTTCCCAAATTTCATGCTATTTTTTAAGAAATGTATCATTTGAACATGCCCTAAGTGCATATTTTAATGAGTCATATTGACTATTTTATAAACCAGCGGTGAGATGTATAAATCATTTTATAGGCGTATATCCACAGGATATACCCATGCAACAACAGGCATGGTCTTGTTCAGCCTTTGGAAAGGCAGAATAATCTTTCTGATTTACGTCTCTAGCATTCACATTTATTCAGGATATGGGCCCCTGAGATGCCCACCAGCCAACCATCCCGTTGTCAAATCAATAGTCAGAGTTTTTGATACACGATTTCTCATAGTGTTCTAGCAATTTGGCAATATTTCTGGGGAGTCTGTTTGCTAAGCTTGGTTCTAGTTTGTAAGCCAGTGCATTCTCTTTTATATGGGAGGCTTGCATATATAAGAGAATGCTGTGGCACAGGATCCTCTGTCATCTGATTTTATCCCAGAGCATCCCTACAAATTAACAATATGCTGTTCCATAATATATATTTTAGGAATAGAATGGGTCGAAATCGTTTGAGGTATTACAGGGTGAATTATATAAGGCTTTAGACTCAGTATAAGATAAGATAAGATATATTTTAATGGTCTTTTGAAACATTAATGTTGGACAACCTACATGTTAAGATCAAATAAGGAACATTAATGCTGCACCACCGCAGCTCCTGTTATGAAAGGGTTAATCAAATTTATTTTATTTTGCATGAAACCACTTTGAAGTTCTTGTGTCCATTTAAAATCCAATAGTTTAACCCTTTCAGTGCCAAGTCCAATTTTTGTATCAACCCATATTTCCTTGATCATTTTTCAAATTTATTGATTATAATAATGTGATACATTGATGGAAAGAGCTCTAAGAGCTCTTTCCATCAATGTATCACATTATTATAATCAATAAATAATAAGGGTTAATAGTGGAAAATTGTCCAGAGGGACTGTCTGTTAGTGGATAAAATGACAACACTCCTTTGTTGGTAATTTTCGGCCTCATGGCCTTCTTCAGTCAGACTTTAATATGACAGGTTACATTTCATGGATTGAAGAGTTCATTTGTCCGTACATATGAAATGTTATGTTTATGTTATGAATAGTTTTCATAACAAAGTCGCCAAGTAAACAGCAAAGGTGTACACAGTCATAGAGAAGGCACTGCGATTCTAGATGCTTCAACCCCTGACACAGGGGAACATTGTCGACGTAGAACATCCAAGTGGTTGTAAATACAAGGAAGTCATGGAAATAATACTCATAATATGGTTGATATGGTGAGCATAGTTAACATTAATTTAACTACCAGCATGCCAGGTCATGAAACTCTGGGCGATTCTTGTTTTATATTGAATGAATCCCAATAGCTGTAGTCTGGTTCAGAGAGTGGTAACAATCCATCCAGTAGCTCTGTAGGTGTTAACACAGTGAAATGGGAATGAACACAAGGCCCCTGATCCTGAAAAAATAGTATAATTTAATATATTCTACGTCCGTTGATGAGAGGCACATGTATTCAACATAATCCAAGCCATCGAATACATATTGTTGTATAGCACAAGGGGAATACAAGCCAGAATTATTCCATAACCCTTTATATACTAAATACTCATTGACGAGTAGTTCCCTTAGAAAATGTTCACATAATAAGTTTATGTCATTTGTTGAACTTATTATCTGAACATTTCTTACCAATGAATATGAATCAAACTGCTCTTGAATTATCTATTTTTTTCTGACTGTTGTCTGCACCAAAAAATCCTGATTTTCTACAAAAATTGGCACCTAGCTTTTTGGCTTTTGGCAATTGATTCTCATCGGGCGTCTAACAAAGCTTGCAGTTAATCGGAGTGAAGCAAAACACACATTGATGATCCTAATTTAAAGCGTGTAATAGATTCACTGCTTATGTCACATCGACTTATTATATCACTGGGGTGAATGGGTTTCGAATTTATACTTGATTATAAAACTGAGTCCAGCTATTGACTCCAATTTGACAAACATGTTAGTCAAACAAAAGGCTTCCTTAAGTCTAAACTGGTTTTGATAGTAGATGTTAGATAAATTATCATAAATATATCCTTTGTAACTAACTTTCACAAACTGTGACATACAGCAATATGAATTATAAGCGTAAGTTAGATTTCGGCAACAATGCATCAGACACACAGCATCCTTCTAAAATGAAGAACCTTACTGATTTCCTTATCTCGTGAATGGCTTTCATTTGATGGTGACAATTTTTGGTGGAAATAGCCAATTTAAAAGTGGCACCAAAAAATATTGGTAGGATAAAAAGTGGCAACAGAAAATATAAAGTGGCTCAAAAAATAATGCAATTGGCAACCTGAGAATTTTCGGCAGCACGAACCCTGGTTGTCTGCTTTTATTGCCTGAAAACCCCTTCAAATGAATAATAGACTGTTCCAGAGTATACATGTACTGTTATAACTGAATGGAAGAATCCATTTTGGATAGAAAGTGTAGATAAAATCATGTAGGTCATTCTGCTCTTAAATTATCTGCTTTTTCTGTCTGCCGTCTGCTTTTATTGCCTGAAAATGCCTACAAATGACTTTTCCAGTGTATACAATGTATAACAGAGAATGCATAGAAAGGGTTAAGATAAAAATGTGTATGTGGGCAAGTTCCGGTCTTACGCTCTGTAGAATTTTCTGCCACATGAACTATGAATTAAGATAAATGAACATTGTTTGATTCTTTTTCATTTTACACTCAGTAAGAGTTATCTCGATGACAGCATTCTATTCACTGCATTCATCCATAAAATATCTGTATGCCCATCGATTTGTACTCCCGTTGTACTGTACTCAATCATTTGAAAGATTTCCGGATTTTCAGATCTGATAACCCGTGGCTGAGATATCTGCACGGATGGACAAAAAACCAAATTTTTTTCAGATAAATAGAGAAGGATCACTCTGGAACGGAAAATGTGAACAACATTTGCCACTTTTTTGAAAGCAGTCATGATGGCCATATAAAATTTCATTGAGATCCGATAACCCGTGGCTAATATATCTGCATGAACACATAACAAGACAGTCAATGACTGTGGGGTCACTCACCAGACTGCAAAGACTGATAAGACTGGGACTCTGGAGACCACAACAGTCAGAACTTTTCATTATCACTTTAAAAGAAGTAGATCTAAACAGGATTTGTGGTTAGAGAGGCTTCATGTATGTAGATCGGTGAATATCCACCTTGAAATTACGAACTGTATACTACTGATCACCCCCCTCCTCCAGCTCAACAAGTCCCCTCCCGACCGGGCTCCAGACTCCCAAGTCTTAGGTTGGAAATCTCAAACTTTCTCAATTGTTGGAAATTTCCAATCTCACAAGCGCCTTTTTATAAAACCATTTAGACATGTTTGAAGCCTAATTATCCATGGACCCAAAACACCATACATGTATGTCAGATTAATCAGTCAGGTGGTTCCAAGGTAGATGTTTTAATGAATTTGGTATTTCAATGATTTTATCCGACACAAAAGTGTTAACTCCCCATAGCCCCGTCATTTCTTAACAGGTTGACCTCATGTTAACAAATCTGAATCGCAGTCAGTAAAGGATCCTCCATACTATATGTAACCTAATAGTCCAACCTCTCTTGAGAAGACATTTTAAGAATTACTATAGAGACATACAGTTATGTCCCTGGTCCCACCCTATTTAACCTGGTGACCCCATCTGAATAAATTTGAATCCCAGACACCAAAGAACCCTTCATACTAAATATCAGTAAAATAGACCTGATGGTCCTTGTGACGGAACCATATTAAGAGGAAAACTGTCCTTCGCTTGGCCCCTAATTGACCAGGTGACCCCATTTAAAAAAATCTGAATTTCAGTCAAACAAGAACATTCCATGCTAAATAAGGCAACTAGTTCTTGGCTCTTGCAAACATATTTTAAGAATTACTATGGAGGGAAAGAGTTATGGCCCTGGCTTCGCAACTATTTGACCCAGTGACCTCATTTGAACAAATCTGAATGTGAGTCACCTAGGGAACATCCGCACCAAACATGAACCCATTCGGTCTTATGGTTCCAGAGGAGAAGAAGTTTAAAGAATTGTTGATGGACAGATGGACGGACGACGGATGAGGAGTGATGACTATAGCTCCAACGGAGACTTCGTCTCAGGTGAGCTAAAAACCCATATGACCATATAAACCCATGGCTGAGATATCTGCATGAACAGATAAAAAAACACATTTCCATGCAGATAAACAAAGAACAATAATTCTAGAGCGGAAAATACGAATAACGCCCTTTGGCCCTCTTTTGAAAGCAGTCATGATGGTGAACCTCCATACCAAATTTCAGATCCGATAATCCATGACTGAGATATCTGCGTGGACCCTATATTTTCAGATAAATAAAGAAAGATAACTCTAGAACAGAAAATGAGAACAATGTCATTTGCCCCTCTTTTTAAAGCATTCATGATGGCAAACATCCATACCAAATGGCATCCAGATCGGATAACCCATGGCTGAGATATCTACGTGGATGGACAAAAAATCCCATATTTCCAGATAAACAAAGAAGGATAACAAGAGAACGGAAAAATTGTGAACAGAAAAATTTGCCCCCCCCCCCCTATCAAAAGCATTCATGATGGCAAACCTTTGTACCATATTTGATTCAGATACGATAACCCAAGGCTGAGATATATGCCAGGACAGACAAACGGATGATGCAATCAACCCAGTATACACCCCATGCTTGACGAGGCTTTTTATGAGAACATTTCAGTGACGAGAGAGATGCCTGAGAACAAAGACATTTTTATTCATTTGGCCTAAAAGTTGTTCTACAATTAGTGATTCTGACCTTTGTTTGCACAGCAACTGCTATACAGTGGTTATCTACATAACTCTCCTGAAACAACCAGTCATTCTGTTGTTCCTTATCAACTTCTAGCCGAGTAGAACTCAATGTTCTATCACTGACAAGTTCTTCTGTTGTGAGGAAGTTCAATCGTTTTACCTCAAAACCGATACCAACTCCAAGGGCTTTCACATAACTCTCCTTCAGACACTGTAACGTGTAAGTTATACATGAGTCAAACTAGTTGTATAAACCTCATAAAAAATCTACTTCATTATTATAGGTATGGAACTTCTGCAATTTTGAGTTACAGCCAGTAAAAATATTTCTTTGTGATTCCTTCAATATGCTCTGCAAAATATACATTTAAAGACATTTTGTTATATCAGAGAATCCGACTGTTAACTCTTTGGCGAGTAGAATGACATATATATGTCGTCTATCGGTTGAGTAGAACGACATATATGTCGTTTCAGAAAGTGTTATTTTATGTAGACATAACTTCAATAAATCATCTGATTTATAAATGATCTGTATAGGAGTTATTTTGATTAATATAATGTCCCAAATGTATAAGTGCAATCGATTATGATAACGCACGTTAATAAAAAATGCACATAAATTAAAACAAATTATTGGACCCTTTTGACCCGAACTTGTTAATAATTATTGCTATGACGTTGACGTTAAATTTACTTGACGTTACAGATACTCTCCAAAGGGTTAAGTAAATACCCAGGCACTGAAAGAATGTAGCATTCAACTAATAATACCGAAAATTCCAACATCACTAATTGTACCAATTCAAAACAACACAACATTTAGTTCTTAATTCGGGATGAATTCATTAGTGATAATAATCTACATGTGAGAATGACCCTGCATGCTGCCAATTTGTATATAAAATTTACAAAATTAACCACTTCATTCTCTATTCCCATTTGATCATCCTAGTGTTCCCATCAGTTTAATGCACATAACATACAATATAAACAATCACCCCAAATAGAGAATTTTATTACACACTTAGCCATGATTTATAAGGATTTCTCGGTGAATTAAAAGTGATAATGTCACATCTGTGAATTACGTCCCTGATCAGCTGATTGGGACTATTTTATCACATATTATCTTTACAATTAGCGCTTTTTAGTAATGGGAAGTGTGTAACTAGAGGTGGGACTAAGGATACCCCCCCCCCCCCCCCCCCCCGTGTTTTTAAAACAATAAAATGTTTCACATGTCAGTAAGCATTTAGTTAAAATAATAAAATAACAGATTCCCATTGCAGATGCAAAACCTAACCCCTTATCCTAAACCTATTGACTGAAAAATGTAGGAATAAAAGCTCGGACAAAATTATGCATGTTGCAAAAATGTTCTAAGTCGAAAAAGGGGAATAAGTCCACAAAAAAAGTTGTACAGACGTCATAATCAAAGGTGCACAGGTTCCCATGGTACTAAATATCTGTGCCAAGTTTTTTTTAAATTGACCTAAAAATGTAGGAATAAAAGCTCGGACAAAATTATACATGTTGCGAAAATTTTCTAAGTCGAAAAAGGGGGATAACTCTACCAAAAAAAGTCCGACAGATGTCATAATCGCAGGTGCACAGGTTCCCATGGTGGTTGATGTCTGTGGCAAGTTTCACGGAAAATGATAAAAAAAATGACTGAGAAAAACTCCGGACAAATTTGTGTCCACAGACGACGGACAGACGGACAGACAAGCTGATTCCAGTGTACACCCCCGCAACTTCAATAATCAATTGGTATCGATGATTACATGACATAATTGACTCGGGGAGCTGCTCCTATTGTTAAAACCTTTATCACTTAATCATGGAAACCAATTGATTACTCTCTATATATTCATGTTACTGCAGAATATCTAGATTGGTTTAACCCTTTGGTGTTTTACGGTTGGCCAATGGAACAACATTTATGTTGTTTTTTGGTTCTATAGTAATATGTTGCCGTGTATGAAACATTGTAAAATCATCTCCTAAAAGGGCATTTTTCACAGGTAGCTTATTATGAGAATGGATATTATACTGTTCTAATTCTTTTGATCACAATTTAAAGGTACTCAATCTGATTCGATGGTCCCCATATCATCAGATTCAAACAACAACAACATTTTTTGAAATGCCGCTTCAGTTATCAGAAGATTAATTGCCCAAAAATAATGCTAGCCACAGTCAACTGTAGTATAAAATTGCCCAAACCTGTTATTTATCAACATTTTGTTCAATGAAATTTGGCTGGATTGTCAAATATCTAACATCCAAAGCCTCATCGACTTTCCTGAAAGTTTTCAGTTTCACAGAGTTCCAGTCAAATTATTCTCACAATCTCAAACAAAACTAGAGGTGTGACTGTCCCAATGGGACTAAGGATACCCCCCGTTTTAAAAATACTATGATGTTTCACATGTCAGTAAACATTTATTTAAAATAATAAAATAACAGTTCCCATTGCAGGTGCACAACCCTAACCCTAATCTTAAACCTACTGACAGAAAAATGTAGGAATAAAAGCTCGGACAAAATTATGCATGTTGCAAAAATGTTCTAAGTCGAAAAAGGGGAATAACTCCACACAAAAAAGTCGGACAGACATCATAATCGCAGGTGCACAGGTTCCCATGGTACTAAATATCAGTGCCAAGATTAAAAAACATTGACCTAAAAATGTAGGAATAAAAGCTCGGACAAAATTAGGCATGTTGCAAAAACATTTCTAAGTCAAAAAAGGGGGATAACTCCACCAAACAATGTCGGACAGACGTCATTATCGCAGGTGCACAGGTTCCCATGGTACTAAATATCTGTGCCAAGTTAAAAAACAAATTGACCAAAAAATGTAGGAATAAAAGCTCGGACAAAATTATACATGTTGCGAAAAATTTCTAAGTCGAAAAAGGGGGAATAACTCCACCAAAAAATGTCCGACAAACGCCATAATCGCAGGTGCACAGGTAACCATGGTGGTTGATGTATGTGCCAAGTTTCACGGAAATTGATCAAAAAACGACTGAGAAAAACTCCGGACAAATTTGTGTCCACGGACGGCTCGACGGATGACAGACGGACAAGCTGACTCCAGTATACCCCCATAACTTCGTTGCGGGGGGGGGGGGGGGGGGGGGGTATAATAATTGCATTATTATGTAACATAGCAGAGTTTTATGTGTGAATTTTCCAAATCAAGATTTATCCCAAGCATCACAAAAAATGAAGTTCCCCCATTTTCTCTGTGACGTAGAAAACCAGTCTCCACGCTCTTGTCAACATCTTCTCCGTGCAGATGTTAGCAACAATTTTGAATGTCACACTTCTTTGATGCTGATTTATAACTACTTTGTATGCCTGTAACATGTCAGACTTTTCTAAGTTGTCGGCCTGTGATTCATCTTCATAAATGAGCCATAAATTAAGCTAATGATACCGTCAAATAGATTTAACATGACTTTTGGCCTTTCTCTAAAGATTCACATGAACACTGCCAATTACACATAGATTGAATTTGCTAATTATACTGACTATATTCAGTGGCACAGAATGGAGAGCAATATTTAGGGTAAGACCGGCCTTAAAAATAGGGGTGGGCAGGGAATAAAACCTTGACAAGTAGTTTCCTTAGGAGATGTTCAGATAATAAGTTCAACAAACATACATGTAGGTCGTTTGTTGAACTTACTATCTGAACATTTCCCACCAATGAATACTTGTACTTGTATTATCTTTTCGTCTGCTCATTTTTTCTGAACACCCCTCCAGATAGACCATTCCAATATTTACTTTTATAACTGATGGGAACATCCATTTATTAACCCTTTACCCAACAAACCGGCCAAAACCGGCCAAATAAAGCTTCAACAGCCTAAAATATCTTCGGCCTGTCTCAATAGAACCATACAAATATGGATATCATTGGAACCGGCTCCTTGGCCACATTGTGATAGTACAGTTATGCCCTGTGCCAATGCATTCTCTTATATATGCGAGTCGACCATAGGTCGCCTCGCATATATAAGAGAATGCATTGGCCTAAAAAAAATCTTTTTTTAACACTTTTAACCATTTTTTTCTTACATTCTTTAACAATTTTATAATTTTTAATGTGTTAAGCCAATGCATTCTCTTATATATGCGAGGCGACCTATGGTCGACTCGCATATATAAGAGAATGCATTGGCACAGGGCCCTTCTGTTGGGTAAAGGGTTAAAGAAAGGTTTACCAAAATTGCCTACCCAATACCTATAGAACCTCTTCAGCTGTTCTTCTTCACTTTCTGATTCTCTTATGACACTCCATTCCTCGGCTGTGAACTGTTTCTTCATCAAGTTGAAAAACTCACCAAGTTTCTTACCTCCTAAAAGGACAAGAATCATTCCACATATTAAAGGCCCCAAGCCTTGAAATAGCGTGTCTGTCATTTGCAGAATGAGGTCCCCAGAGGGCGAATTTAGTGATGCTACCCCGCATAGCGGGCTAGCATCACCAAATTCACCCTCTGGGGACCTCTTTCTGCTTACACCTCAGCAGAATGAGGTTCCCAGAGGGTGAATTTGGTGATGCTAGCCCACTATGCGGGGTAGCATCACTAAATTCACCCTCTGGGGACCTCATTCTGCAAATGACAGACACGCTATTTCAAGGCTTGAAAGGCCCACTTAATTTTTGAGTCACCCATTATTTTTTTATAGTGCCTTGATATATGGTTTTAATAACAATCTATGCCATAAAGTATGATTAAAATACTATAATTCATCACCATTTGTAACGTCTGTGTCTCAGAAGATGCCCATAGAAACAGCTGAAATCATAGAAAGATTTCCCCTGTTATGGCTCACAGAATTCAAACTGAAAATGTATTTTCAATGGAAGGGGAATAAATCTATTTAAGAAATGGATGTTGATTTGCTTGCGTTCCATAGAGTATGGATGCAAGTTGGTCTGACATTTTGTGTGGAACGCGAAAGCATCCATACTCTATGGAACGCAACACAATCAACATCCATTACTTATATTTACACTTAATCGAGTCAACTGGCAGATTAAAAGAGTTTTTAGCGCCCATTTCCAACGTTATTATCGTGGCTCGGTGCAAGTTGCGTCTACACAAAAATGGATGCAAGTTGGGGTCAGCGCGCGACGTCATGTGACGTAATTTCGACCAACCAACATCCTGCATTTATGTTCCACAATACGAATGCATGTGTGAGTGTAAATATATATATAGATATAGAGTTCTATATCTATAGATATAGAGTCATTCCCCTTCCATTGAAAATAATGAAGCTTTAGCACAGAACACATCGATATTTCAACAAAAACAACATGTTCACAGCTTCCTCTTTCAAATGGTATATAATATGGCATATATTTGATATAAATGATCTGGGGGTTATTAACATTAAGTGGGACTTTAACCATTATACAGGTAAAACAACATTAATGTCGCCATATGGTTGACCGGTGGAACATGTTTTTTACAAGAGTTCTAGGGTTATATTATGTTACGGTGTAAATAACTTGGAAAAATCATCCCACAAATGGGAACTTTTCATGGATATCATGCCGATGAATATTATTTTGATTATTTACATTGAGAAAAAATGATAAAATTGATAAAGAATGGAAGAAAAATGATAAAATTGTTAAATAATGTAAGAAAAAAAGATATAACTGTTAAAGAATATAACAAAAAATTTATAAAAATTGTTAGATGTAAGAAAAATTGATAAAAAATTGTTAGGCCAATGCATTCTCTTTTATATGCGAGTCGACCATAATGCATTGGCACAGGGTCTTTAAGGTGCTGTTTGCATGATTATTTCTTATAATAGACCGATGTTACAAAATAATTCAGTTTATTTGTAAATAAAAGGCCGTCCGGCCACAGTGTCCCCCGAAAAAGTGGCTTCATTGGGGGCATCAGCTTTTCTGAAAAAAATAACAAGGACTCTAAATCCAATACTAAATTTCAGAACAATCCAACCAGTGTCCCCTGAAATGGTGGATAAACTATCATAGTAAATTTGATTCAGATATGATCACACAAACTAAAGTTGTCATCCGGAAACCAGAAATTGACAGGATTCTAAGTAAAAAAAGGGCCATAACTCTCGCAAAAATGGGCGGAGCAAACCCATATTCGAACTTGACCTGTATATAGGGCTAATAAACTAACATACCAAATTTAGTTCAGATATTATCACACAAACTGAAGTTATCATCCAGAAACCAGAAAATTACAAGATTCTAAGTCGAAAAAGGGCCATAACTCACGCAAAAATGGGCGGAGCAAACCCATATTCGAACTTGACCTGTATTTTTGTCTGATAAACTCACATACCAAATTTGGTTCAGATAAGATCACACAAACTGAAGTTATCATCCAGAAAATTACAAGATTCTAAGTCGAAAAAGGGCCATAACTCTCGTAATAATGGGCGGAACCCCCATATTCGAACTTGACCTGTATTTTGGTCTGATAAACTCACCTATGAAATTTGCTTTTGATCTAATAACCGAAACTAAAGTCATCATCCGGAAACCATTTCCGGACGCACGCACCCACGGACAGTGTTCGCGCTGGACCGAAAAAAACTTTAGCCAAAAGTTTAGCCAAATGAAAATTTTATTAGCCAAATGAAAAAAACTTTAGCCAAATGTTTTTTGGCCAAATTAAAAAAAACTTTGGCCAAATTAAATCATCGTTTTCTGGTCGGTTCACAATTAATGACTAAAACGTAAAATCTAACAGACACAGGTAAAATACACAATAATTGAAACAATTTTGATGAACTAGAAGTATTTTTATATATATCATTTATTACAAATTTATTAATCTTTATGTGAAAGAGTGATTTGGGGGGGGGGGGGGGGGGGGGGGGGGGGGGGGGTAACCCGGGATTGTCCTTCTTAATGTAATTATTTTTTTGTTTTATATCAATATCTTTTTTTAAATCATTAAATATTTATCCAAGGATAAATATTTAAGTGACATCTGGAAACTAATAACTTAATATTGTTACGCCATTATCAAATTACAATCTGTCATAAAAGCATGCATATTATTTTGACTGTATCGGTATTGACGACAAATAGCCACAAAATATCTGTCGTGATTCACATTTGGCTGATTAAGCTATTGTCTTACACTTGGTGCTCATAAACCTCGACCGTCATAAATACAATGTCATCATATACATGCATTGTGCAGGCGCGCCGTGAGTGATCAGACAGACAATGGGCTGAATGGGGGATTAGGGGATTAAATGTAAAAATTAATAATGACCTTTTGCTGCTTCGTGCAGGGTGACATAATCTTTCTCCAGATTAAAACAGCCTGTTACGAACAAATTGCTTATATACCGGCGTCAATGCACTTTACAAAACATAGCTTTCTTCACATTGTCATAATTCAACCTTTGAATGTCCGTCTTGTGAAAACTAAAGATGATTGCATATCACTTTGTGATCGCTTGGTTGGTTGATAGAGTTGTCGATCGGGGTTCCCTTTGTACGATATTTCATAAGTACGAAAATAATGAAATACATTCGTCACCTAACTTCGTCTTGAATGTCGATCTATTGAGCGCTTTTATTAATTAGCTTTCTGGCTCCATGCTTTCAGTCTCCATTTGGGTTCAAAAAAAGTTTAGCCAAAAGTTTAGCCAAATGAAATTTTTATTAGCCAAATTCGAAAAAGATTAGCCATTGGCTAATTTGGCTACCGACAGCGCGAACACTGCCCACGGACGGACACCGGCTATTTTAATAGTCCCCCGAAAATTTTATTTCGGGGGACAAAAATATATTCACCCATGGTTATGACATCATATATGACTTCTACCCACCAATGGGTTAAGAATATGTAAACCATTATTGACTGGATTCTCCAATTCAGTTCTACGAAGCCTGCAAATAGTGTAATTGTCATTTGCAGAATGAGGTCCCCAGAGGGTGAATTTAGTGATGCTATCCTGCATTGTGGGCTAGCATCACTAAATTCACCCTCTGGGGACCTCATTCTGCTTAGGCCTCAACTGCTATGGGAGACCAAGGAACAAATTGAAGTTCTCCAGTTGAATTTGGTGATGTTCACCCATTAGATACCTCAATTGTACATTTTATCTTCTGCAAATTAGGGGATATAGAAACATCCCAGAAGGGAAAAAACAACTAATTTGAGACAATAGATACTTCCCATAAGAAACTTTCCAGAATCGAAGATGAGGCCTAAGCAGAATGAGGCCCCAGAGGGTGAATTTAGTGGTGCTAGCCCGCTATTCTGCAAATGTCAGACACATTATTTGCAGGCTTGAGGTCTACTCATTTACAGATACAGTAATGCCCTAAGTAATGGACTCCTTAACCATAGCAGAATTATGGGTAATTTTTCAGGATTTAGTCGGAAATATGGCTTGTTGCCATTCATTGGAAAGCTCTCACTGAGAGCTTTCCGATGAATGGCAAGTTGGCAACTATCCATATTTCCGACTAAATCCTGAAAAGTTACCCATAATTCTGCTGTGGTTAAGGAGTCCATTACTTAGGGCATTACTGTACACGTATAAGAGAATGCATTGGCACAGGATTTTGACAACATTTCAGGCAGCTCCAGACATCAAAGGGTTAAGTGTTGTATGTGCTGTTTAGGCTCGAAATCTGTTTTGCATATTAGAAATCTAGGAGTTCGATTAAATGAGATTTATTCAGGACCCATCTGACACAAATTTCAAGAATGAATGCCATTTTTCTGGAAAATCGTGTTCTAAAACATTGTATCATGCCATATGTCCATTTTTTATTCTGATTGGATTCTTTTGAAGGGGTACGACTGAAGGGCAACGACTAATGTAATGTACGGAAAACATCAAAATATCAGATTTCCTGCTCATTTTTACGTTTAAAATGTCATATAATTACCATAAATCAGGAGAAATAATAATTTGTTCTTTCTGTAGTAAATACTCTTTGACGAGTAGTTCCCTGAGGAAATGTTCAGATAATAATTTCTGAACATTTCCCACCAATGAAGATAAATCATTCAGCTCTTGTCTTATTTTTTTTTCTGTCTGTCATCTGCTTTTATTACCCAAACACCCCTCTATATGAATAATAGACCGGTCCAATGTATATTTTATAGCTGAATCGGAGAATCCATTTAGTACAGAAAGGGTACGTTAATTACAGAACACTTTTTACTTCCAGAAAATATAATACTTTTTTGTGTCTCCTGTGAAATTGAATTTTTGGGGATACAACTTATTAGAAGCCCTCGAAGATATAATCATTTTATATTTTAAGATAGTACTGGTGAATCAGAAATCTATACTTTTTGACGGTCGTATAAAACTTACTTTTTTCTGTTGTTTTCATCACATCAACACCACATAGGCAAGCTCTCTCGGCAGAGATCACAGCATAGTCCCCCTGGTGGGAAACGTTGAAACTAAGGGTTCTCAAATCTGGTGGCAGCTTGTTGACGAGATAAGGTTTTCCTTTTTCTGTTCTTTTTAAGTCGATCTCGTTTGATGGAATACCAAGTAATGAAGACATCACTCTTCTTATTAACAGACGGCCAGCCTAAATAAAGTTAAAAGTTAAAAATACCAATTGAGAAAACGTCTCTCATAATGGAAACCATTGACTGAGGAATGATTCCATACGACACCAGTTGAAAATGTGTTTAACAAGAGGTGTGCTAGTGCTAGTATACCCCCACTGTGGCAAATTCAACCCGCATTATCCGTAAACCCAACATAAAAGATTTTTAACTTTAAAGAAAAATTCGGACTAATAATATCGATATGGTGTCAGAAAAAATTATTCAAATTGGTTCATATTTGTTAAAGTTATTAAGTCGGACAGAATTTTCTAAGTCAAAATAAGTCGAAAATGAAGTGTAATATTACGAAAAACAGTCTGAGCCAATCCCTAGCCGCATCATGTAGAGAGGGTATTGTGAGAAGCATGTATACCAAAAGTTATTGAAATCAGTTCATATTTGTTCAAGTTATTAAGTCGGACAGAATTTTCTAAGTCAAAATAAGTCGAAAATGAGGCGTAACTAGCAATTAGCATCATGCGGAGAGGCAGTCCTAAGGAGATTGCATACAAAAAATTATTGAAATCGGTTCATAGTTGTTCGAGTTATGAGGTCAGACAGACGGACGGACGGACTGACGGAGGGAGAAAGTGTGAGTATAATAATACTCGAAAGTGGGGGTATAATAATAAGACTCATTTTGGTTATTTATTTTAAAGATGCTCTATCTCTTCCCAGCAATAGTTACAACAACAACAATAATTTCTCTGAAACTCTTTTTGAAGACATGTTTGCAATAATTATTACATGTACATGTATTCCCAAACACAGGCAAAAAGATCTGGGCTCATATTCACCAGCTGGGTTTATTTTATAAACCGGGTAGTTTATTGGTAATGGCTTAATGGACGAGGTACCTTCGCTAGAGTTCACAACACACACTGGCCGGGGATCAACAATACAATCATACTTGGGCCCTGTTTACATGCTTGCGATGAATTTAATTTGACCAGATTTAAGATCTGCTCATGTAATTTGTAAATGCATTAATCGTTCAAATATTAACATGGAACTGAACTTGGCTGTGGTCAAGTTCATATAAACAGGTATGTCTGCACTGAGATCTCCCAGTTAGTACAATCATGACAATGGGCAGATAAATGAATGACAATCGCCCCGAAACAATTGTGGTGCCATGCCTATCTGATTTTCGCCTATCGTTATGTTCAAAACCATGCTGAGTAAGATCGTGTGAATTTCGGCGAGAATGAGCACATTAGAATCCACAAGATTAAGAAATTTGGTACTAAACTGTTAGAGTCAATATTGATAGCATGTGTCTATGAGGTGGGTGTGAAAGGTTAATATAATTTTAAAAACCAATTAATCAATCAATACCAAAATCCATACAGGTGAAGAGTGTGCAAAGATAAACCTAAATAAGAAATATGAGAACAGCCAATGTATAGCATGCATCTATGGAATCCTTGGGAAGGGTTAATTTTCTCTTTGCAGATCAACGGAAAAATACCAGAGACTTATACAGGTGAGGGGGTCTGTCATCAGAAACCCTGTAATGAAATTTCAACAGAATTAGAGGAACAAGAGTGTCATCCATTACTCAAATTTTAACATATATGATCAACAATTAAATACCAGCACAGTTTATCTTTTCCTTTGGCCACTGGCCAGAATAGCAGCTGGATGTCATTATTCCTTAATGAAATTCATGAGGAATGACATTAAGCTGAAATATTGCCATTAAATTCAGATAGAGTTGTGCACCTTGTAGCTTTCTAAAAGTGATTTGGAGTTACATGTACATATAATATGTGTACTCTCAACACTGTATATTCAATGCTTATATGATAATTAATTTATTGATATCATTATATTACATGCAAACTAAGATCACTGGGTTGATCATTTGAACCCAATATCAATTGAGTTAATTTGAGAAGTTATTGAAACAAACCAAAGTAATTTGAACAGTTTTTAAATATTCTATAAATGAATCCCATTCGAAATTTAATACTAATACATGTACTAGGAACCCGTCATGCTTTTGGGAGTTGTAGTATTCTGGAAATTATTTTTGTGGGTGCTACATCACTATGCGGAAATTGAAGTTGAAAGCCAGCATGCAGGAAAACAGTTTTAACGTGCATCTTCAGATACTGGCAATCACAATTTAGCAATGAAAATACAAAAATCCTCTGGCACATTTCATTCAATCAGTTAGGTGTTTCTGTTAAAATGTCTATACTAGTATCTTCGAAAAGTTTTGAGACATGGCATGGAAGTTTAAGATACATGTATATGTAATGTTGATGGGTCTTTTGAGCACACCATCGATGTTGAATCACCATGTTTGGGCCTGGATTTGAAATTTGATTGCATCTTGTATTTGATAGTTCAAAAATAAGAGATACTGTATCAATTCTTAAAAGATTAAACAGTGAATTTGGATATGATCTTATAAGTGTTGATGACATATGGTATATCTGCTAGATTTACATCACAAAGTTTGATGGAAAAAAGAGATAGTGATATGTATACACCATGAATGAATGCTTCCAAGGATAAATTAAGTCAGGGTTAATGGACGAGTTACTGGACATTCATAAACTAGAATGAAAATGTCCAGTCGCGAGTCCATTAACTGACTTTAAACACACTTTTATACAAGAAGAAACTATATTTATACAGATGAACACCTGCAATAAATCTTGATAAATGAGATGTCTACGAATGTTTTTCCAGATAAAAATAGTCCTTGTCTGACAACAAAACCATGCCCCTTGACACGGCTCATGTGAGTGGAAAATGCGTGTGCACTTTGCCATGAACACAATAGCCACAATGTCACACGGTACAACTTTGTTCGAAAATAAATGTTTATGTACACAAACATAAAAAAAAATTGGTTTTGGGCTGAACATAGCATAGTATATATACAGTAATGCCCTAAGTAATCGACTCCTTAACCACAGCAGAATTATGGGTAACTTTTCAGGTTTAGTCAGAAATATGGCTTGTTGCCATTCATCTGAAAGCTCTCCCCTGAAAAGTTACCCATAATTCTGCTGTGGTTAAGGAGTCGATTACTTAGGGCATTACTGTATAATAATATATACATAATATATACTGTCAACGCAATTTAATCTGTACTTTGGTCACTTGATTGTGTTGTCAACTAAATCTTTTAAGATACAATATGTGGTATTTAGCCACCTTTTTCTTTCGTATCAATAGGCAGAATGGTTTTGGTTATGGACGTTTATTAAGCAGGCTTTATGTAGCCAATAGAGGTAATTAATGGTTATTATTTAAAATGAATATCATACACAATTTTGATAAGGGACATACCATCCAATTCCATGTAATTATGAATATATTTATTTCTCTGCAATATGATCTCACACAGCTACAAATCAATTGTCATATGCTGTTTTGCTTCCACTTCTATAAATTGTGGATTATTCTGTTGAAATACCCCTAAGGCCAAACAAATATATACCTGTGTTTCTGGTGACATGCAACAAAAAAATAGGGGCGAGCGGGTGGGTTTTCATTTTATTTTTCATTTTATTTTCAACTTTGCTCAAAATAAATATGCATACCCCCACTCCGGACTTCTTCTCCTTGTTTGTAATGTACTTTTAAATAATAAAACTAAGCACATAGTATTAGAATATAGAGTAATTTATTGTTTTATTGAATAAACATGAAAAAATTAATTTGATTCGGCATAAGTTTGATTCGGCTGTGATCTACTTGAAGTGTGGTATAATTTCCGGTTTAACAGTACACGTGATGTGTCCATTTAATGTGGAAATGAATCAGTTTACACAGAAAATAAAATCAGTTGCGTACTAATTTTGCAAAATCAATAAAAATAAAATGAAAATGGTCGGAGGCTCCGGATTAGGGGCAGGTGGGTCACCAGAAACTCAGTTCTTTTTTTATTTTGGCCTAAAAATGATATTTTGATGGGGAAAAAATAGAATTACATAATAAGGCATATATATACAGTAATTACCATGAAGGATAAGTATGCCTATTCAAGTAACTCGGGGTGTTCCTCGAAGAGGAAAAAGGTATTATACATGGCGAGGGCAAGCTTTCAAATTGTTGCAATTGCCCAGAGTGTGTTAGGGGGGTTTCTTTGCCTGAGCTATCTCAGGAGTTGAAAGTTTAGATGGACCTACACAGAAAACTACTTAATTGTTAAGCTAGTGCACCATCTGAGCGAATCTATGCTATCTGAAGACCACATCAAGCATATTATATAACAATATAAATGTCAAAAAGGTGACTTTATTCATATTTTTAGAAGGGGTCTTACCATTGAGGATTTAGCATCCCTTTTGTAAACGAATTGTGCAATCCTCTCCCTCTCTTCCTTCTGTACACACCGAGATGACATTATCCATTCATCTCGAGCAGGTTTCCATGCTGACGATTTAAAGGCCAGACGTATACTACCATGAGCCATAATTCAGTCACATTCAAGTTGTCATAGAAATATCTGAAAACATGGCAAATTTTAAGATATATTACTATATGAACTTTCAGACTGGAATATAAAAGAAAGAATACTATTTATTACTAACATTGACATGAATTGTTTATATACTTAATGCCACCTTATTTGTCACAAGGTCATGTCAGATTATTAATTTGAGCATGGGCCATGGATCCTGGAGGTTATAGAGTTGTTAGTGTCATTATGCTGTATATGAAAGAATGAAAGTATAACGAAATACTCATATGGAGACTACATTCTCTGTAAAGATCTAGAAGTTATATGGAGTGATATTAGCTGTTCTTACATTTTCATGGAAACACTCTTTATCTTTAACCCTTTGAGTGCCAGGGGCCGATCTCATCGGCCCTAAACCTACAAAATAAGTCTGTTAAAGAATATAAGAATAAATTATTAAAATTGTAAAAAAAAAAAAAAATATTGTTAGGCCAATGCATTCTCTTATATATGCGAGGCGACCTATGGTCGACTCGCATATATAAGAGAATGCATTGGCACAGGGTATATGGGTTGATACAAAAATCGACCTGGCACTCAAAGGGTTAACCATATCAAGACAATCAGAAACGCTCTTATTTGAAAAAAGTCCAAAATTCACCATGGTCTTATGTTTCTTATCCCTTACCCAAAAGGAAGACTTATTTAGTCTTCCACTAATATTCCCTCAGACTCAAGTCTTCATGCTAACTTGTCTTCAATTGTACTAGATGAAGACTAAATTGTCTTCCTGATTTGCAGTTTAAATTTAATTGAAGTTTAATTTTGGAAGACATAATGAGATGAAGATTAATTTTGAATGCAAATAGAAGATTAAGTTTGGAAGACTAATTGAGTCGAAGCTTAATTCTGGAGGAGTAGGCAAGATGAAGATTAATTTTGGAAGACTAATTGAGTCAAAGCTTAACTTTTGAAGACCAGGTGAGATGAAGAATAATTTTGGAAGTCTATTAGCTTGGTCTTCCAAGATTCATTTTGGAAGACTAAATCGAGTTTGAAGCTTAGTGAAGAATAATTGTTTCTATGGCATATATGATGTCATTTTGAAACTAACAGTTATCGACAGACTTCCCTACAAAAGGTGTTAACCCTTTGAGTGCCAGGTCCGATTTTTGTATCAACCCATATACCCTGTGCCAATGCATTCTCTTATATATGCGAGTCGACCATAGGTCGCCTCGCATATATAAGAGAATGCATTGGCCTAATAATTTTTCATCATTTGTTATTATTTTTTACAATTTTAATAATTTTTTAAAAATCTAAAAAAAAAAAATATATATTATTATTTTTTATTTTTTTAGGGCCGATTTTACAGACCGTAAATTAGGCACTGAAAGAGTTAACATACTCTGCTCTCATAAAAATTCATGCTGGAATGGATCAAAGAAGTAATTTTTACTATTCACTCTCCTGTCTATTGTAGAGGTAAGTGCATGTAAAATGATGAAATTTAACTGTAAGACTGCTTGAGAGGCAAAAATTTGGAACATATAGACAAGATGGTCAAATACATTGTATGATTCAAGAATCTTTAAAAAGGCTGGGACACCAATCTTAAAGCATCATATTTTTCAAATTTTAATTATATTATATTTTATCCACCGCTCACTACATCTATTGACTACATAAAGCCTGCCTAATAAACGGTACGTGTATTACGTCAATGTAGCTTTATTAGGTCAACGTAGCTTTATTAGGTTAGTACTACTTTTATGACGTAATTTGATATGCAAATTGCGCAGGTAACCAGGGACGTCAACCGGCCTTAATGACGTCATTGTGATTTCAGAACGTTTTTATCGTGTATAATTCACTAAAACAATTCGTAAAATGATATATGTTTTAGCTCTAAAACATCTATAAATCCTCAGAACAAGGTCTGCTTATAATAAATGTAAAAATGCCAACAAACTATTTCGCTGTAAGCTGCACTCCGGTTTTCCCACGTCATGAATGCTAATTGGTTTGCTTGACCTAATAAATGTAATGGCGTCATCGAAGTAACGAATGCAAAACTGAGGAAAATGACAGATTTACCTCACAAACGGCAAGTTTTGTGCGATGGATAAATAAAATATGTAGCTAATGTCTTCGCTTAAACTGTTTATGTCCGCTCGGGGGATTTGGCATCTATTGGACTCGGCAGAGCCTCGCCCAATAGATGCTCAAATCCCGCTCGCGGACATAAACAATTTAAGTGACGACACTAGCTACATATTCTATATATATTAAATTATTACACGTTGGCCTACGCCTAAATATTAAAACAACTTTTAAAGTCCAATTTTAATGATTTACAGTCCTTACATGTACCTCTTGATTATGATATATTTCGAAGTTATGGACATTCTTCAGAAATGTTGCAATACTAGGCCAAACAAAATTATACCTGTGTTTGGGGACCCACCCTCTCTGAGAATTAGGGTAGGTAGGTAGATTTTTTTAATTTTGTTTTTTAATTTTTCTGAAATACTGTGGACATTGAAATTGTATTTGATCTCAAGTACTTAGAGTGATACAATTCTACATGTATCAATGTAAAGTTTATGTATATAATTCAATAGAGTGTCAAAATATATTAATTTGATAATTTTATTTGACAAAAAATCAATATCTGGGCATAGAGATTATGTAAATTTACTGGAGGCCCATTAAAAAGTTTAGGATAGACACCATTAAGATAGGGTAGGTAGACTGTAGAGAGACCCCAAACACACATATTTTTTTTTATTTTGGCCCTAGACGACTATCTATGCAATTGTATTCTATATTTTCTTAACAGCTAGATTTGAAGGTTTCACCCCTAATATTCAAGATTCAGAGTGGGGGAGGAGTTATTGTGTTTCTTAAGTGTAAACAATAAATTTATATTACATGTTGAATCGGACATGTCTCATTTATCAATATTTATAATTTACCCCTTTTCTGATGGTACACATGTATATTATTTCAGACAGCTGTCTTTTCTTGCATTTACTGAAAATTACCAGATCCTATAAAGTTTCGGCATTCAGCTTTACCAACTGGCAATGTTCAGCTTAATTTCTAGCTGAGATTAGAACTTTGAATTAGTTTTCATTATGGTTAAATGTATATTTTCCCGTTTTGTTTGGATAGAATGGGACTGGAAATTTTCTGATTATGCTTTCATGATGATGACGGGCATTACAGCATTAAAGATGCTTTTTCCGGTTATGCTTTCATGACGGGCATTACAGCATTTAAGATCCTATGTCAGTGCATTCTCTTATATATGCGAGTCTCCCATAATTGAGGAACCTTGCATATATAAGAGAATGCGCTGGTTTTCAATGTCAAAGTAAATATTTTTAGGCCACTGTATTCTCTTATATATGAGAGGCTCCCTATGGGAGACTCGCATATATAAGAGAATGCATTGGCACAGGGTTTTCGAAAAAATTTCAGGAAGCTCCAGTCATGGAAGGGTCAAGACCGCTTGAACAGAACCGGCAGAACCAAATAAGAAATAAATATGAAGAACAGATGTCATATGGTCATCTAATTAAAGGGGTACTGTACGCCATTTTCAATAAATTCCCGGTGATAACAACGATCTATTATCGATACTATATAGAAATATAAGTAATTTGAGTCGAAGATGTATTCTGTAAACGCTCAGGTTAATAGGCTATCTTAAAATTTTATAATTTAAAAGTTAATAATTTAATATAAATTGATTTTATGGCTCCAGCCATAAAATGGCGTCTCTTAAAATTGGAATTTCCGTGTACAAAACGTAATCAAATTATAATTGAGGGATACTGGATTAATAAAACAATTGCACACACGATCGTTTGAAACATTATGCTTATACGGGGAGAAAACCCAAGCCACTCATTGACTATAGTGACCATACACTAACTTAAATGAGTATATGGGACTGCTAAGCATATAATATAATGTTTATTTGATTCATTTGGTTGAAAACTGTACAAAAATTACTCGACAACGACAATTTGTATTTTTGCATTCCGGTAAATTTGCCATTCGTAACAATACTTCGTACTCAACAGACTTTCAAAAAATGGAAAAGTTGTTACCTTATTCTCCGACTCGGGGATTATAGAAACCAACAACAACATCTTGGGTACAGTACCCCTTTAAGTGACTGAATAAACTTTCTATCTCATTTTCCAGGCAGTGTTTAATTTGGCATCATGCATGCACGAGTATATACTATATATTCACCCGTGTTGAATTATGACCAACCATGGACAGTTATTGATTAAAATCAGTTAATTATCTCGCCTCATGGTGCGCTATAGGTTATAAGTACAATGTAGGTGATAATCATTTACTTGAAATAGCCACTCGTCAAAAGACTTGTGAATATTTCTCGTATACTATCACCATGATATAATCTACACTTAAAATAAAAAGAAAAGTATGCAAGTTGATGATTATTGCGCCCCTTACTCTTTTATTTGATTTTAAGGGAATCCCCCCCCCCCCCATTCTAGTATTCTGTATCTGTCTCCCAATAATGATATTACAGGACGATGACTGGGCAAGTGTACGTTATTTGCGGGGATTTTGTGTCTCTTCTCTTTCGTTGCTTTATATACCATAGCAACTACCTGTCACGTAGGATCAAGTAAGAATGCTGAACATCGGTATCAAATGGTACGAAACGTCTTCACATATAAGACATTGGCAAATTGGTGTTCTGACAACTTCCATGTAAAACTGATGTATCTGCGTTATATATATATAATATGTGATTAAAATATAACTTAATAAGTTGTATTCAATCTATTTAGGCAACTTATATTGTCTAAATTTTTACCAGATACGTCATATCGAAAGTCTGTTCCGCTGACACAAAACACTCAACAGGAAACGGACAAAACAATTGACTTTTTCCGGGTAATATAATAGAAGCAGGTGCCCGCGGTAATTCAAATTTCACGAATGCATTTACAAATTCCTCACAATCTCAGTACTGTGATTAGTCCGATGTATGACAGCGTCGAACGGTCACGCAGACAAAGGTTAGCAGCGTGTTTGTGATACGTGTCCGACGGGAACGATAGTAGTTAGTACTTATGCTCGGAATCATAATCTAAGAGTTTTTATGTTGAATTACAGAGTATACTGTTATGTACTAAAGACAAATGTACATAAGAACACAAATTATTGGAAGTTATGGGTCAAAGGAGACGGCTTAATATAACATCTAAACTACCGAGCCTGTCGCCACTATCGTAGTGTGAGCATTCTATGTGTTGTTGAAAATTACCATGTGAGTTTAGGACAGCGATATCAAAATAACAAACGGCTGGATCATCGGAGCTGGCAATGTGAGCCGTGTCGTGTCATGGGATAGGTGACAGATGTCTTAAAATGTCACTAGTAATTAATTTAACTAAATAATTAATATACCCAAAATGGTTTAACCCTGGAAATTGGTATACCGAGGTAAATTGACTCAGGGGTAACATTTGATAGGTTCCATTGACCGTTAAGGGGAACTTAAAAATGATATTATCATATATGAGCAATAAAGACCATTCCTGATCAGCTTAGACGATAATGTCATATGTATGAAAATTAATACACAGGGGTCACCCAACCAGGGGAATATCATGGGATAGGTGCCTTTTACATAAGATGACTTAAAGAGTGGCTAATCAATTATATTAATACAGATGACCAATGAAGAGCATTTATTATCAGCTCAGAAGATATGTGGGGGGGGGGGGGGAATTGGCACACACAGATAATTTGACTGGGAGTGTCATGTGATAGGTGCCGTTGACATCATGACATAAATAGGCACTAATAATTAGCAATAAAGAGCAGTGGCAGATACATGTGAGTATCGATTAAATTGTATATCATAGCTTGGGTTTATACTTGATCATTTCATCTGCACGCTGATCTATAGACTAAGCGAACTAATATGTTGAATCATCAATACTGCAGGCATATCAATCACATGTATTGAATCAATTAATCTGTCTCCAGCTGATGTGTTTTTCTTTATGGCTACAAGAATACAAAAGACATAAATTTGGGGACTAGACTCGACTATCATATAAACAAAACAGTCATTGTATTTGGGTCGCTCACCAGACTGTTGGGACTGAGAAGAATGGGACTTTGGAGTCTGTTCACTCTGGTGCTGTCTGTACATTTAAAAATAACTTCATAACATGTTATCAGCTCTCAATCAATCTCACCTATGCTAAAAAGCTGATCATTTCACAAGAACTGCATTGCTTTTCTTTAGACCCATTATGATTAAAAAATTATAGAAAAGTATACCCCGGCACTCTTAGGTGCCTAATAATCATGATGGCATTATAATAGTGATGGGTGGGAATTTAGGCTGAAATTAATAATAGTGATGGGCAAATTTCACTCTACATGTATGTCTAAATGCCAAATAATAAAGATTGTACTGAATTTTCTCCAAAATTAATAATCGTGCTGCCACTATTATTAGGCACCTGAGAGTAGCATGCCCAGCTATGTATTGTAGCTATTGAATTGGCTGATTTTTAAAGCTACTTCAAACAACAATTAATATCATTGCAACTTATTATCTTGATTAATCAACGTAGGACCTGGGTATATTGGTTAATTGTTTTAGGCTTTTGAAAACAAGAAGAATACTGTGCATGTATAATAAAGTGTATTGTATATTGTAGACTATTCCACAATGGTGATCAATGTACACAATCATATAATTTTCAATATAGCACTGCCAAAAACTAATGAGTAACTCAGTCCTGTATGGCAACATAGGATTGAATGTTTTTCCAGTAGTAGATGATATTTTAAGTATGTAGGAGTGATGGTTCAACCGATATTGAGTTATATGATGCTGAAACATGTCATAAGGATACCATGAGATAACTTGTACTACTGACATAGTCGGCAACTGGGATGGAATTTATTTTACCAGGGTCTCATCGCTGGTGCCAGCTAAGAGTTATCTCGTAGGTAAATAAATATTACGTTTTGGATGACTTATATGATGTAGAGTGCTATTCAGCCTTAGGCAAAAAAAAACATGTCTGTTTCCGATAACATGGGGAAAATTTTCCAGGTAGGCAGGCAGGGTTTTTTTTTTAACCGGCCATTTAAAAGTGATAAAATAGTGTAGTACACCCTTTTAGCATGTATTATAAAATTGGCATGCTTTTATACATGCTAACTGGTAATATATTATGCAGCTTGTTGGACTATTATGTCATGTATTAGGTGTTAAAAGATATTTTCTAGCTCTAGTATGTGCTCCAGTGTGAAAATTCAATGTATTAGGCTATGGCCATGGGCTTAGAGTTATATCCTCTTACATACCGTACATGTAGTCCATGCAGCTACCAGCCCACAATGCAACAGTAGCATCTGATACCTTTATTTACAAATTACATGTGACCAGAACAATGTTACTGACTGTTCTTGGATATGCAGGAATAAACATGTTTTGTTCCAATCTTCCCCTGAATATCTCTGGTGTAGATTGGGCCTGAGTTTACACATTTTATGCCAATCTATGCATCACTGCCGACGCAATTTTCCAGGTGTTGGGTGTTGAAAGAGAGATCGTTTAGTGTGTATAAATGAAATCCTTTTCTATCTACTGTCTGACACAGCAGAACCCCAGACAGTAGATAGAAAAGGATTTAATTTATACACACTGTTGGTATTGGGAAAACCATAGCCATTAACTCAGACAGACAGGTTACTATGGACTTCATGAAAAAAAAATTGAGGCCGGCAAGAAAATCTCAGGTACCGGAAACAGACACATTTTTTTTTTGTTGGCCTTACACGTGTATGATCATATCGTGGCACACTCTATCTCAACTAAGACATTGCAAACATAGTATTATTTACCTATCAGATAACTCGTGGCTGGCACCAGTGATGAACACTGTAAATTCCATCCCAGGTGCCGATTAAGAGATCCCATAGTAGCTTTATAACATGTTTCAGCGTAGTATAATCCAATTTTAGTTGACTAACATTGTATAACACACGATAAATAAAATTATATATACACTCTTGTATACTCATTGTAGGGAACTGAACTTGCATGCATGGGTAAACAAGCCATATGTATCTGCACAGGGGCCTGTAACGCGCTCCGCTGTCCGCCCCCTTTTGCGCTGCCCATATACGCCGCTGCTATATACGCGTCTGCTTCACGCTAATGGTATAGTGTTATTATTATACCATTAGCGTGAAGCAGGCGCGTATATAGCAGCGGCGTATATGGGCAGCGCAAAAGGGGGGCGGACAGCGGAGCGCGTTACAGGCCACTGTGGTATCTGCTTGTGCATGCACTTGATGTAGGGCAACTAGTAGCTCGAGTTTCTGGCACCCATCCGTATTCTTCCACTGTTAGAATTTTACCAATACATGTAATAAAGCCACTGAAGTAAAGTACGAGATGTATAATAAACATAGAATCATAGCTGCTAATCAGATTAGTTAGAAATTTAATAGCACTCAAGCAGGGTGCTGAATTCTAACTAATCTCAACATAAAGTGTTGTTCAATTATATATTACATATCTTACATCCAAACTAATAGATATTTGGCGGACGATCTCTGACAATTCAAATAAAACAATCTGATTTATATTAATTGCTTTTATAATAACATTCAAAACTATTTCAAATCTACCAACATATATGAGTCAAATAAAAATGTGAGAATTCAAATAAACACGAACAAGTCACTTACATGTATGGCACAAAAATATCCATATAAAGTTCACCAAACTAATGGTCCAACCTGCAGGAAAATATTCCGCCTATGATTAGGCCAAAGGAAAAAATATTTGTTGTTGGGGTTTCCCTACTGACCCTAATTTACCTCCCCCACCCTAATATTTTTTTCTATGGTACAACTAAAATCTCTGGGAAATTTCTTCACATTATATAGGCAACAGATAATAAACTGGGGAAAAAACACATTCCAACAGACAAAAATCTGTTGATTTCTTAGTCAAATTAGTCAATGGACTTGGTTCGTACAAAAAGCAATGAAAACTTTTCTCAGCCGAATGATATTAAATTTCAAGGCAGAAAAGAAAGCCATAAAATTATCTCAGTGAAAAAAAATATTAAAAAAAATTTAATTTTAAGTCTACGGTAAGCTACCATCTCAATTATTCTGACATGTTACACAAATTTAAATTTCTTTGGCCTAACTAAAATGAAATCAGTAGAATTTAAATTTGTGAAACGCACTTTCCCTTTCTTTTCTTTTTTATGTAAATTTTGGGAGAGTGTCTTCATTTTCAAGGATATAAACAATATCTGCAAGAGCATAGTCCACTATGGCATCTCTCGAAGCTTGTGACATCGGTTTGTATTCAGATATTTTCTCAGGCGGGTACTTGAAGTCTGGTCCAAAGTTTGCAGTAGCTGAAACATTTTTGTAAAAAGAAATTCCTGGGTAATATGTGCCCTCAAATATGTCTTCAAATGCTACACCCTGCTGTATGCCATTCTTGAAGAAAGCGATCTTAGTTCTTGGATTTGGCTTAATATTCTTCTCTGTCTCTGTGAGGTAATCCTTCTCTTCAAAGTACAGATGGTTCTTGAACTTAACCAATGGCAAATCCTTGTATGTGGGTGGTAACAGTTTACTGATGTCATCTGTAGGCAAAGAAATGTACACTCCAACTACATCGCCCGTTCCGTATCCTTCTCCATAGTGTTGACCTTTGCTCTGATGAAAGCGTGTACCTTTGCGAGATCTATATGAATAACTGAATTTGTCGTAACCACAAGGTGCCTGCAGATTACCTAATGCCTGTGACCAGCCCAACCTACATGCAGTATCATGTGGCATGTCATCTATCTTTATTTCAAAGTACCAAGCTCCAGCTCTCACAGAATGAGTGGCTCTGACCATGCAGTAGCCTTTCTCTCCAGTCACTGACAGTCTGTCATCAGATATTTTCAGCTGTGTTGCTTTGTCATGTAGAGCCAGAAGGACTTTTGGAGCTTGAAACATTCTGTATAAATAACCAGGAATAGGTTTTCCAGCCCAGTCAGCACTGTCGTCAAATGCTTGCCTGTTGGGAGCATGTGGATCTGATTCAGCTAAGATGTATCGATAACCATCCTTGTTAGACGGGTGGTCCAGAGGATATCCGTGGATAGACTGTTTGATTGTTGAACCCACATCACTTCTTTTTGTTCTTGTTAATTGATTACTTTCAAACGGTGTTTTCCGTTTAGCTCCGCGACCTCTGGTGTCACACTGTGCTCCAGACTTGGATGCTGTTGCAGACACAAAAGTACCTCGGAGAGCTTCAAAACTTGGTCCAACTTTGAATAAATGCTGGTTGACCAGGCTAAAACAAAAGTCTCCTGGAACAGGCTCACTTACAATAAACAGGTCTGTGTCTTTTAATAGTGTTTTATGTATAGTGTTGTGCCATGTCTGCTTTACACGACGAGGTGCTGTTGTGAGCAATTCCCAGTTCTTCTCAATATAAGGTATGATATCCCCTTCCTTTGAGAACATGAGTTCTGAGCCACCGTCAGCCTGTTCTCTGTATGTCAAGTTACAGAGAGCTGTGTGACACATCTGACTAAAACTGGCGCTCTTCATCTGTAGCGTTTCTACTTTGTTAGGAGCACAGCTTTTACAATTGAACACGTAGTTTGTTAAAAATGGAATTTTGTTTGGAACAGTACATTGTACACACTCTGCATGGAACCATTTTATGCAAAACCAACACTGTAACTCAATCGAGCCAAGAGTTCTGGGAGATCCACAATAGCACTGGGGATATGATGGATCAAACTCATTTGGCATTTCTACAGAATTATCTTCTTCCAGCTCATTTTCTCTCTCATTATTATAGCTATCTTGACTCTGGGACTGCAACATACTGTCCTCTATACTATTTGCATCATCAATCTCCATATTTTTTTTGTGTGCAAATTACAGTTACTTGCAAGAGATTCAAAGCGAAAAGAGTAAGTTTCAAATCTACTTGAAACGCCAGCACCACGGTGAAAACTCGAATGATAAAGGGAATATACCCCAAAGCTATTAATAACTTAAGGACGTCACTCGGGTACAACTAAAAATATTGGAATGCTCGAGAAATGAAGCGGACCTGCGCCTTTCGCAATTACGGTATTCGATTAAATTGATAAAAATGAAAAGTTTTTGCTATCTTGATTTATTAACTTGGATATCTTTATCATCAACTTTTATTTTTCTTGTTAAATTATCTAAAGGATCTTATTATTGACATTTTTTATAGGGGAATCCACAATAATGTTAGTCGGGGAGCCCAGAAGGTTCAATTTGAAATACTACCCATAAAAAGAACCATATGGTACCACCATGTTAATACCATATGGTACTACCCTGGTAATCTTCTTGTGATATTTACCAAATATGGTAGCATGGAACTCTACTAGGGTACTCTACCATGGTACTACCATATAGTATGGGAGGCCGTTTGCACATTTATTAAATAATTTGATTTAATTCAATTGCATTTTTAAAAGCGCAATTGTTTGCATCTTTACCCAAGCGCAGTTGAATTAATTGCACTTAAGCACAATAGCCATAACAAGTTTTCACCATTTGAAGATAAAATGAGGTTCATAATCAAGTTTGGCTGGATATATAGTCATCCTGCAGACTATTCTATAAGAATTAATGGGGTTTTGTTTATGATGATCAATAAATGCACTTAAGTGCAATTCAATTGCAATTAAGTTTAATTCAATTGCTCTTAGCCTTAAGCACAATTGAAATTACAGAGTTTTTAAATGTGCTTAAATGCAATTGTTGCCCACATGTTAAATGAATTGCGCTCAAGTGCAATTGTATTGCACTTAAGCGCAATTGAATTGCACTTATTGCAAATTGTGTTTAAGTGCAATTAATTGTACTTAAGCTTCATTCAATTGCACTTAAGTCCAATTATTGAATAAATGTGAAAACGGCCTCCCATAATATGGTACTGTCATGGTACTACCATGGTAGTGGTATGTGAGGCTGTTTTCACATTCATTAAATAAGTGGACTTAAGGGAAATTGAACATAATTGAGCTTATTATCTACACATTCCCTCCATTGCTCTTAAGCGCAATTAAAAACTGTGTAATTTCAATTGCGAAATTATT
This sequence comes from Siphonodentalium dalli, assembly GCA_032622095.1. Lineage (NCBI taxonomy): Eukaryota > Metazoa > Mollusca > Scaphopoda > Gadilida > Siphonodentaliidae > Siphonodentalium > Siphonodentalium dalli. The sequence goes on along the minus strand of CP136065.1, from coordinate 196,888,469 downwards.
GGTCACAATAAACAAAACCCCCTTAATTTTAATAGAATAGTATGCAGGATTACAATCCGGTGAGATTTTATGAACCTCATTTGATCTTTGAGGGGTGAAAATGTGTTATGGCCTAGCGCTTAAGTGCAATTGATATGGCACTTAAGGCGCCATTGAATTTCATTTGTGTACAACTAATTATGTTTAAGCGCAATTAATTGTACTTAAGCTTAATTCTATTGCGCTTAAGTCCAATTATTTAATAAATGTGAAAACGGCCTCCCATAATATGGTACTGTCATGGTACTACCATAGTAGTGTGGTATGGGAGGCCGTTTTCACATTCATTAAATTATTGGACATAAGTGCAATTGAATGTAATTGAGCTTATTATCTACACATTCCCTCCCTTTTATTATTTGAATGTAATTCAATTGTTCTTAAGCTTAAGCGCAATTCATTATGTGGGCAGTAATTGCTCTTAACGCATTTAAAAACTCTGTAATTTCAATTGCACATTTATTGATCACAATAAACAAAACCCCCTTATTTTTATAGAATAGTCTGCAGGATGACTAACCGGTGAGATTTTATGAACCTCATTTGATCTTCAAGGGGTGAAAATGTGTTATGGCTATTGCGCTTAAGCACAATTATGGTGCTTAAGGGAAATTGGGTGGAGATGTAAGTAATTATGTGCTTAAGCACAATTGATAAGCGTAATCTAATTGCGCTTAAGTCCAATTATTAATAAATGTGAAAATTGCCTCCCATAGCATGGTACTACTGTGGTACTAACATGGTAAAGTGATATATGGTACCATGGATCTCAACTCAAGGGTACTCTACAATGGTACTACTAAGGGATGTCACTTGTAGGGTGTACCAAAGGATTTAGTCATACAAAGAGTAAAATCCAAGATGGCCACTGGCAGCCATTTTTTCCAATACAATTCAGAAATTTTTTATGGCTCCTATCTAGTGGTCATCCAAAAGATCCATATGAAGTTTGGTGACGATCGGATCATAGATGTGGTCTGTTAGGTGTGAGAAAGGATTTAGTCATGCAAAGAGTCAACACAAATTGTTAGGTGATCTTATGGAAGGCCGTTTTCACATTAAATAATTGGACTTAAGCGCAATTAGTTGTACACAATTGTAATTCAATTGTGCTTAAGTGCAATTCATTTAATATTATTTGGGCAGCAATTAAATGCAATTATTGATCACCATAAAAAAAAACCTTAATTCATATAGAACAGTCTGCAGGAGGACTATGGTTATTGCACTTAAGCGCAATTCGATTGCAATTTAAGCACAATTGGTTTGAAATGTAAGGAATTAATTGGGCTTAAGCAAAATTTAATTGCGCATCTTGTTTGGCATCTAATTTCAAGAGGAGTGATTGCATGTATATAAATTGTTTAAATATCAAAACTACTATTAACCAACCAGAGCCCAGCATCTTGTCCCGAAATCCATTGGAGGGCGCTACCAATCGAATTGATATTACCAACTGTACACTATTGATCACCCCTCCCTCTCTCCAGCTCATAACTAATCTCCTCCCGACCAGACTCCCAAGTTCGTAAATCCTTTCGCGCACCTCCCTTAGGTTGGAATTTCACAACCAACACCTCAATCGAATTGATATTACCAACTGTACACTATTGATCACCCCTCCCTCTCTCCAGCTCATAACTAATCTCCTCCCGACCAGACTCCCAAGTTCGTAAATCCTTTCGCGCACCTCCCTTAGGTTGGAATTTCACAACCAACACCTCAAACTTTCTCAATTATTGGAAATTTCCAATCTCACAATCACCTTTTTTAAAAACCATTTTGACATGTTTGAAGCCCAATTATCCATGGACCCTAAACACCTATGTCAGATTAATCAGTCAGGTGGTTCCAAGGTAGATGTTTTAATGAGTTTGAAATATCAATGATTTTTTTAGACAGAAAAGTGGGAAGTCCCTATAGCCCCACCATTTCTTGACAGGTTTACCTCATTTTAACACATTTGAATCTCAGTCATCAAAGGACCATCTATTACTATATGTAAGCTAAATAGTCCAACCTCTCTGGAGAATTAAGACATTTTAAGAATTACTATAGAGACAAATAGTTATGGCCCTGGTCCTGTCCTATTTGACCTGGTGACCCCCATATGAATAAATCTGAATCCCAGTCACCAAAGAACCCTTCATACTAAATATCAGTAAAATAGACCTGATGCTTCTTGTGAAGGAAGCATATTAAGAATTATTATGGAGGGAAACAGTCCTTCGATTTGCCCCAATTCAACCTGGTGACCCCATTTTAACAAATCTGAATTCCAGTCAAACAAGAACATTCCATGCTAAATAAGCCAACTAGTTCTTGCAAACATGTTTTAAGAAATGATTATGGAGTGAAATAGTTATGTCCCTGGCTCTGCCCTTATTTGATTTTGTGATCCCATTTTCACAAATCTGAATTCCTGTCACCCAAGGTCATTTCATACCAAATATAAGCAAAATAGGCCATTTGGTTCTTGCAAAGAAGACATATAATGAATTACTATGGAGAGAAAGAGTATTTTACCTGGCCTTGCACCTATTTAACCTGGTGACCCTGCTTGAACAAATCTGAATCACAATCGCCAAAGGAGCATCAATATTAAATATGAGCTAAATAGACCTGGTGATTCTGCCAAAGAAGACTTTTCAAGGGTTACTATAGAGGGAAAGTATGCCCTTGGCCTTTCCCCTATTTGACCTGGTGACCCTATCTGAACTGAAATAGTATAGCTGGCAGTGTCAAATATGTTCTCTTGTGAGGTGGTGGGTGTGGGAGTGTTAAATGCTCTATTGAGAGATTTGAACAAAATACAAATGATAGATTGTTGTTGTAATTAAGAATTAATTACCTCTAGCAGATCTCCAGGGATTGTTTATCCATATATCAGATGCACTTGACATGTGTAGGCATACAGTTGGAACCAAACTTATGCTTATTAATGATTCTCTGTCAAGAATTGGAGTAAATATTATTTTTGGGACCAGGGAGGCAGAAGCAGTGAACTTGAGTGAAGGGCCAGGGGGCATAACCTTCAGAATGGTAATGGCATTAGTTTTTCAATTTGTTTAACATATTAAAAAAAACAATTTAATTGACCATAGAGTTAAATCTGAATCAATATTAATTTAAAAAATTCACATTTTTTTAGTTTTTTTTTTTATTTAAATTGAACAAGGATTTCAATTTAAAAATATGTTGTTTTTTTTTAAGAGTTATGTCCCTGACTCGACCCCCATTTGAACAAATCTGAACCCCAGTCACCCAAGGAAGCTCCATACCAAATATTAGCTAAATTGGCCCAATGTTTTTTGATAAGAAGTCGTTCTAAGAATTACTATGGCCCTGGTTTTGCAAATAAATGACCTGGTGACCTCATTTGAACAAATCTGAATGTGAGTCACCTAGGGAACATCCACACCAAATATGAACCCATTTGGTCTTCTAGTTCTGGAGAAGAAGACGATTCTTGATGGATGGATGGACAGGCGGACGACGGACGAGGAGTGATGACTATAGCTCCACTTCGTCTCAGGTGAGCTAAAACAATTATGGCTCCCATCTAGAGGTGACCATGGAGACCATGAAGTTTAATGACAATCCGATGAGTGATGTGACCTGTAGAGTGTGCAAATGGAAATGGTTGACGGATCATGGATGGACGGACGGCAAGACAGATGGACGGACGAAGGACGCCAACCCATATCAATAGCTCCAACTTGCATCAAGTTGAGCTAAAAATGGGTAAAAGACAAGATATACTTTCAGTGGAATGAGCGGATTGATACATGGCATGCTATTCATTGAATTTGGGAGGTAAATCAACATGGTTATTGCTTGATGAATTTATTACATACTGCAAAAAAAAATAACAGTGCTTAGATTATATTAAATGAATCAATAATAATAGATGCAAATCATGATAAACAAAATGCATTTAAATTTTTTGAACACCATTCATTATTAAAATAGGCCATAGACTCATAGCTCACTTTGAACACCATTCATTATTAAAATAGGTCATAGACTCATTGCTCACTTTAGGACAGGGTATAATATGGTGAATCAGAAGAACACTGGTTGAGAATGACTCTCAAGCTATGTCTAATTTTAAAAGATAAAAAGTTTGTTCAAAGGAATAGAAATTATGCAAGACCAACATAATTAAGCTGCCTGATACTGGTAACAAATATTAAACGAAGCCAAAGAAATAGTACTTTGGGAGCGTTAATTCAGATTATGCATCTTCAAAGAAGCATAATCCAAATTAACGCTCCAAAATTACTATTTCTTTGGTTTCGGGGGTAAAACATATTTGATTCAAGTCGAGGAACTTCAGAGTTATCAGATATTGATTTTTGAAATTTGTTATTTCTCGAAACATGTACTTATTTGAGGCCCAAAAAGTGTCTCGGACAAAATTGCAGATGAAGATGGATGACTCTAAATCAAGTGGTAATATGGCCAAATTTTGTGATACTCAAGTGATAAATAATACAGCCATATTTCATTGAACAACATGTTGATAAATAACACATTTTGGGAAATATTATACCATAGTTGACAGCGGTTATCATTATATTGTTGTAAGTAATCAATTCTGATAACTAAAGCATATTTTGAAGAAATGTTGTTGTTGTAACTTGATGATATGGGGACCGTCTGATCGGATTGAGTACCTTTAACATTGCTAGTGTGATACAGTAAAGGAAGATGTTCTATCTTTGTTATGGTATGCGAATCATGAGCATGAAATGGAAAGGCCTTATCCCTTTCAGTGCCAAGTCCGATTTTTGTATCAACCCATATTTCCTTGATCATTTTTTCAAATTTATTGATTATAATAATGTGATACATTGATGGAAAGAGCTCTTAGAGCTCTTTCCATCAATGTATCACATTATTATAATCAATAAATTTGAAAAATGATCAAGGAAATATGGGTTGATACAAAAAATTGGACTTGGCACTGAAAGGGTTAACCCTTCCTGTACAAAATACTCAATGATGAGAAATTATCCCATTGGAAATATTCAGATAATAAGGTCAGCAAACGACCATAGGCCATTTCTATTTCTATTATCTGTAGTCTGCTTTTATATCCTGAATATCCCTACAGATGAATATATAATAGACCCTTCCAATGCATCATTTAATAACTGATTGGGAGAATCCATTTAGTATACAAAGGATTACAATGAGCTATTTCTCACATGAATCATTTCAATGGAAAGCAGGTGTTCTTTTCTGTGTGAATAAATTATAATGACATACATAAATTATTGTTATTATAAAAATTATGCAGATTATTAAAAATATCATATCTGGTTATAGAGATACAAAAATAACAGAAGCCATTTAGCTAGTCTGATTGAAGCACAAGCTCAGTGTATCCGATCAGGCCTCAAAATATGGTGCTGGACATTTGCAGAATGAGGTCCCCAGAGGGTGAATTTAGTGACACTATCCTACACAGCGGGCTAGTATCACCACATTCATCCTCCAGGGACCTCATTCTGCATGGCCTCATCTGCTATGGGAGACCTAGATTCAGATTTAAGTTTCCAGATGGTGATGTGCACTCATTGTGAACCATTGCGTCATCTGCCAAATGGGGATTAGAGAAACTAACCTGAAAATAAACTTTCTAAATAAGTTTCTAAAGAAACTAATTTTTTTTTTTATTTTATAATGAAGATACATTCCTGAGAATATGATGCCCAGGTAGATTGAGGTCCCCAAGGGTGAATTTAGTGATGCTAGCCAGCTGTGTGGGGTAGCATCACTAAATTCTCCCTCTGGGGACCTCATTCTGCAAATGTCGACACCATGTTTCGAGGCCTGTATCCGATACAAGGTCTATAATAAATACCACTGGATTTTGTCTCCAATCAAAATCAACAGGTTTTGCAACACCAAATGACAACTTTGTTCAATTTGATTTGTGATCCACGCAATGCTAACCTTATTCATGTATCTGGCAAGTTTGTCAGTTGCTTACCAGGGATCAGTGCAGGAGAAAGCGATCTGATTAGCTTTAGGTAGTGCAGGAGAAAGCGATCTGATTAGCTTTAGGTAGTTATAAATTTTGCAGCATGCAATTTTATGGGAAAAAGAAATTTAGTGACATTCATTTGAGATTTATATAGGATATACCAATTTTGTGCTTTAGTCAGACGACTGCCATTTGGATGGCATCGGCAATATTAGGTGGGCGGTATATTGAGTTCACAACCATGGTCCTGAGATGTGACACAAAACAGGTAGGACTCGAAGTGTAAATCTGTCGCTGACAGGTCGGTTTTTGAGAGAGAGGTATGCTCTTGTGATATTCATCATATTTGATAGGATTAGCTTAGTTTGTAAGCTTCTGTTTCAAATATAGAATTATATCTATTTATGTCAGTTGAGACATCTCAGTCAGTATCCCAAAATAAACTGAAAATCTGAAATTTCAAAATTCACAATACAGTTATACTGGTTGTAACTTTAAAGATTATAATACTATTGATGTAGAATGAAATCATCTGATCCACCCTTTCCTCAAAGACATGTTATGATCCTACACAGGCACAGACAACTCTCTGAGGTGACCAGCTGAGGTGACAAGTAGAAATTCGAGCCCTTGAAACAGGTACAAACAATACTACAAATGAAAATTATGCATTTATGAGGTTGGATGCACAGATTGACAAAGCAGTCCAAGTTTCCCATCCAATGACATTAGTCGAGATAAACGCTGCCAAAGACGAATGTTAATCCATCCCAAGCTTCTCCTATAACAAACTTTTAACCGTTTCATGACGGGAACTGTGCTGGGGCAGCATTAAAGATCATGTGCCAATACATTCTCTTACATATGCGAGTCTCCCACAGGGAGCCTCACATATATAAGAGAATGCACTATCTTACAAAGTCAAGGTAAATATTGTTAGGCCAATGTATTCTCTTATATATGCGAGGTTCCCCATGGGAAATATAAGAGAATGCATTGGCACAGGGTTTCTGCAAAATTTCAGGAAGCTCCAGTCATGGAAGGGTTAAAAGAATTTATACGTTCTATTTCCAAGTATATCATCAGGTCAGGCATATCTTGAATTATGTTATTTTAATTATATATAACTATTATAGTTGACAGTGTCAAGTCATCTATTTCCATGTAATTGCAGAAACTTTTGGGATTCGCATCCTAGTGCACAGTCAGATTTCACTGTTAACAAATGCAGCAAATGAACATTTTCCAGATAAAATTCATTTTGCGACCTATTGTGTAAGCTTATTTTATTTATTAATGATACAAGTATGCCTTTCTAAATGACATCAAGATGATGACTCAATCACTCATTCATTCATTCATAACAATATTTAGACGAAATTGAATGTTAAATGATTCCCTTATTATTTGCCACCAGGATTAATAATTCAGAGTTATTAGATATCGATTTTTGAAATCTATTATTTTTCACCATCGAGACTTATTAGTGACCCAGTAAAAAGTCGATGAGCCAACAGTCACGGTCACTCTCGGACCTTATTGTGGGTGAAGATGGATAACTCTAAAATCTAGAGGCTTTGTGTTGACAATAAGGCCAAATTTTGTCGGACAACATGTAGATAAATAAAACGTTTCGGGAAATTTTTATTTCGACAGTGTTTAGCATTATTTTTTTTTATAACTGAAGCGACATTTCTAAAAATGTTGTTGTAATCTGATGGGGATATGAGGACCATCAAATCAGATTGAGTACCTTTAAATATAACTATAATAGTTGAATGTAGGATGTTTCTGACCTGATGATGACGTAATTCGTTGGATATTATTTATATATTGCCAAAGCATCGTTCACATCCAATATTTTGATAGCGAGAGATTGTGAAATACAGATCAAAGATGTGTTTGTTTACATTTAATAATTATATGTCTAGCACAGCCAATATAACTACAAATCTAGGATGGATAAAGGGAACTTTGTTCAGAGTCTTTAGACAAAACAGTACCTGGTCTATTCAAAAACAATAGTTGGTCTGACAGAAGTATATTAAATTCTTCATTGACAAAAATAGCCAATGAACAAAGATCATGTGTTTATTTTACATTCTGCAATATTGTATGTATCTGCAGCTCATCTTGATTCATGCAGTCCGATTATTTGACTGTTCTAACCAAGGCTGTTATATTGTCCAAACAAACGTGTATTGCTTGGGTTTAGCTGCTGGATACCCACATGTAAAATATACAAGCTGTGTATACACAGGTCTTAAAATACATAAAATTTTAGCAATTCAGTTATTATACAGCGATTAAGATGCTATTACGAGAATCAAACTAAGAATCAATATTTAAGCCCTAATATATAACCATTGGCTTTTATACTGTGTGTATCCACTGTGAGCAAGTGGAAACATGATTTCTGAGTAAATATAGATGAAAATTTAGTATGACAATTACATTTATATTATTACAAATCTTGCCTAAATAAAGCTTTCAGCAGTCATTAAAATACTGTTAAACATTCTGCTCTTTGCATGTTGAAAGTTTTTAACAGCTAAAGCTTCTAAGATCTTGTTCATAAGCTAAACAGGCTTGAAAACTGTTTGACCGATTGATATTGAACACAAAAATAAAACATTTCTGAATTTAATATGCAACCATTATAAATTGAAGAAAAAATTATCACTCAGTCTGTGTTTATAACATATTGTTTCTAGTTTTCACTTGATTAAAAATATCTCATAAGTCATGCTAACCTTTATGAAAATAGTTTTGTTGCAAGGTGTGAAACTCTCACGGCATCTTTAAAATTTGAATGAATACTAGGTGTGAAACTCTCACAACATCTTTAAAATTTGAATTAATACTAGCTCAATTCAATAAAAATGGCATGACTAAGATATAGCTGAAATCACACAAATATCATATATAAAACAAAACAAAAACATCAGCAGTTGTCAAAATACTGTTAAAATTCTGCACCTTCTATGATATCAGATAAAGTGATCTGTTACATAAAATAGCTTAAGCTTCAAAATTCTAGTTCAATCCCAATTACACACAATACATGCCTGGAAAATATTCGGATTTTGGTTGAGTTTTGTAGGTTTTCAACTTCTAAATGGTATTTCTTATAATAAAATATTGGCATGTAACTGAGATTGTACATATTATCATATAGACAGTTTCAATGACTTATGGCAAGGTAGCAGCCACCTAAGATGTGCAATAAACATAAGATTAGAAATCGGTTAGAATTACCTGTTTAATGAATTCCATCCATTCACGTCATGCAAACAATTTAGTCAGTCAAATGTACTCCATATATTGACATAAAAATTATGAACATAGAGGAGGTAACAAGTCTATCATATTTGTTTACAAGTAGGCCTATTTATTTGCAGAAATCCTGAATTGTAATCATGCATATAATATATACTGTACTGAGCATTCCAATTAGAAAATGTACTTTCAACCGTGAAACAACATGATTAGTAGTAAATAATGCATTACAAAATGAAGGATTCCAATTCTAGGCTAACATGCAGGCAGAGGAACAATTATATGGATTTGCTTGCTGTAACCAGCATGTATCAATTCTAAATGTGCACATATGCTTTAAGGTGTGATTTTACAGGTGGAAATACAATTTTTAGAAACGATCACAAAAAATATTGCAATTTGATAAAATTATAACATATTTTATGAAAAACATCATGAAAGTATAAACCAACATGATATCTATGATATAAAATGAAATAAAAACACTATGGAATGAAATATTGTGTAGAATCCCAACATACCCATCCACAGATGGGAATTACATGATGAGTTTTCTGTTTTCACACAGTAGGCTTGCTCAATGACTGACTGAATTTATATGGCACACCATCCTACTTTCTTGGATAGACACAGTGCAGTCATGAGCAGTTCCTGCATGAGTACTCCTAGAAGTGTCCACGAGCCCTTCTCGGTGGGTCAGCTCTCCATGTAGAATGTGTCAGCAATAACAGGTCTCACTGCTATAAATTGTTACTGAGCTCTTGTAATCTTTTCTTCATAAAACCCTTTACTCTGGAATACCTGAAACAGAAGGATGGGTTATTATCATGTACTATAATCCATAACTAACACTATTTCTGATTGGGCAAAAGCAGTCACATGATAATCCGGGAAAATGTCATATTGGACTCCCGAAAATTTCACCGATTCATTTGGCAATAGAGTTACTTTGTGACGTCACAGAGTCCAGATAAAAAAGTAATATTGGACTCGACTCTAGTGGATTTAGCAGACGTTTAAATTTCACATTGAGTTATGTTTTACTTCCGTGTTCACTGTTCCAAATCATGCATTCTGATGATCAAATCAGGCTTTTATAGAGAATCAAGTGCCGACAAATACCAAAAATATATATGCACAAAAGTTTTATTCCCAAAATTTGGATAATAAAAATGTCATTATACATTGTTGTGTACAGTATGTGTATTTTTTTTACATGTCCAGGTTGTGGCTAAAAGTCATATTGGACTCGACACTACATGTCTGGTCCAATCTGACTTTTCACCACAACCTGGACGAGTACAAGAAAAACACATACTGTACACAACATTGTATAATAACTTTATATTACACCAATAACAACTCGTAATTTCATCGAGGTTACCAAAGCTCACACATTTCAACGATTCTAAAATGTTTTTTCATGATGTTTACTGTTAAAATACAAGGACATTCAATGCCATTTTCAACAAATTTCAAGTTTTATTCATGATGCCTTTGCGATGTTGTACCTGTATTATGTTTATATTTTGCCATTAGGAATTAGCAACAATTTGGATAACATAGAAAAAATTCCTGTCGACTTACTTGGCTTTTAATAACTTAATTTCTTTTTTCTCATCATTATCAAATTTCTGCATCACTCCTGTCAGTACTGGCTCTGGCAGGGACACTAACTGCTCCACCTGAATAAAATATTAAATTAAAGCTTAATTTTACTTCAATTAAAATATAAAGCTATTGTTAGGCCATTCAACAGAGATTCCTTGTTTCTCATCAGCATCCGTCCCGATTTTATCACCCGTCCCAATTATTTTTGTATTTTATAAATGATATATGTCCCACAGATTATAATATGTGTCATGTATCACAGAATGCAAGACTGCAGTGTTTCAATGAAACATGATCCTACATTGTATCTCTAGGTATGTCATCATCTGTGTGGAGGTTAAATTTGCCTGACAGATAGGTTGCACACAAAGAGTTTCTAGTATTGTGGTGTCTGCATGCATGGTTCAATGGCAGGCCAGTGCATGCATTGTGTTTGCATATGAGATAAATGTTTTGCAAAATGATGTATGGTTGTGAACTGAGACTGTAAAGAGCATTAGAATGTGTCTTCATAGTTTTGCTTTATCTAAATGAATGGATTATTTTAAAGGGACACATCTTCCTACATTAGATTGATTGTTGATCAAAATCAGACATTTTTGGATTAATTGAAGTAGTTTTAATATTGAAGCATATAATCTTTGGAAATTTGGTCCTACTTCAGGACAGCTTCTCCAATGTAACAAAATAGTCATTTTTAAAAGCTGAGATTATTTTACTCTAAGCTTAGTGTGAAATTTTGATCTTATGAACTATTCTGGATCCCTTAGACATGTAAATATTTTTTTGGGATTTAATTAGTCCAAAATATTGCTTAATGCCTGCTCCATTCGATACCTTTCCGATGAATGGTAAAAACATATATTTTAAACTAAATGCACCAAAACCTTAAAAATAAAGTTAAATGTTGGACTTAGTTTATTTCTGGGGCTATAAAATCTGGACTTTGAAATTTTATGAGAACGAAATTGCTGTACTTAAACTATTTATGTTCATTTTTGTATCGCAACCTTCGCAGTCATCATCGCAACTATGAATGAAACCTTCTCAATCATTGGAGGCTTCATATTTTCTACTCACAACCACGTCTGCAACTTTGGGAATCATATTCTGCAACCTTCGCAATCATATCAGCAACTTTGGGAACCATGTATGAACCTTCGCAATCATATTGCAAGCATGGGAATTATTGCCGCAATCATGAAAATACTTCGCAACCTAAAATCATGATTGCCGGAAGGTTGCGGCAATCATTCATTTCTACTAGGGTACTGTATGGGGTTGAAACTGAACTTGCCCCTATGATATTGAGATAATCGCTGACCCGTCAACAAGTGAATAATTTTTATTTGTTCAATGTCAAACCCCATCTGATATCCTGGTAATATTTCTATAGGAATGATAAATACCTAGTTTCATGAATCAGAATGTAGTCATTTGAAATCTCCATTCTTGTTCCTGCTGATGTCTCGTGATCCTATCTGGTAGGTTCTTATATTTTAACAATACTTACCTTTTATAAATGATTTTAATATGCATAGTGTGTCAGGGTATCTGGGGATTAATTTCTACCATGGTCCCATCAGTTATTGATATACAATATATATGCGCATGACATGGGATAGGTATTATATTTATTGTACACCATGTTTTAATATAAAAATGACTCCATTTTAATATTGTCATCCTAGCTCTTGTATTCATTCCTGTTTTAATATATCAAGTAAATGGTAGATTTATTAAACATTAACCACATACACACATCAAAATGACAAAAAAAAATTATTGTCTAAATTTACCCGGAGTATACCACTACTCATCGTCTTAAAAGTTAGAATACAAAAAAACAAAAAACAAAACGCCCTCCCGCCCCATTCTCAGAAAAAAGTCTGATGAGAAACAAGGAATCTCTGTTGAATGGCCTTATCATATTTTGAAGAGAGAAGCATTGTAGCAATTATCCTCTTCAATAATTTATCTACATTTAGCTAATATTTGACAATTTATTATCGAATGTACACAAGATACTTAAAGATGTATTCGGGGTTCCAGACCTCCAGTCCAACACAATCTAATTTAAAATGTGGCTAGCTTTTGAGTTAATAGGAGTATGACTTTATAGAGTTATATGTTATTCAAATCTCGTGCCAAGTTGAGACTTTTGAGCAAGGTTACTTCTACTATGACTGCTTCGTCCAACCCAGACATGAAATAGTGACCTGGTTGTTGAGTAAGAATAAGCCACTAGTAGCGTGCATATAAATTGGTATCAAGAATAGGACTCAGCATTGCTGTCGTAACAACTGGCGTAATACAGGGACCAGCCGAGAGCGCGACGTGTGCGAAGAAGTCTTCCTATTCTTGCTCACTTTGCCCTGATTTTGTAGCTGGGTGAAGTTTAAGTCACCCTGAAATTTCCGAAGTTGACTGACGAAAATCGGCAAAATATTCATCCTAATTTACTGCCAACATTGATTGAACACTGTATCCATTGATATAGTCTAAAAAAAACATAATTCTTGTTAACATCTGTATTAATCTGATTTGGGAGCGTATTCACACCTTAGCTTTGATTGCAGACAGCTGTGAAAACATCATAAGGTGTCTACACTACAGTTATCGATATTATCACACCTTGCAATAAATGAAGATTACAACTCACACACATTACCATGCACTATAAATGAGTGAGAATATTCAAGATTTCGTTTCGTTTTACTGTAAATTGGCAGCAATTTTTTTTTCGTATTCATGACATAAGCATGTTTAATTTGTCTGTTTTTTTATATTCATAAGCAGTTGTAAAAATGCCGTTCTTCCAAAATTATTATATAAAATGCTACCATTCTCTCGCAATTATGCTTGGAGATTATTCATAGTTATTAGAGTTATAATTTCAACATAAAGATTCCATATTTGAAACATTATTTCATCATTTTAATTTAGATATTACATTTCTCCTATTTTCGTTATATAGGCAACTACTGGTCGATTTAGATTTTGAAAAGCCCACTACGCCTTATTTTTGTGACATGGAGAAGTCACTTCGCCCTGAAAATCAGGTTTAGGATCGTCCCTGGCATAATATAACACTACCATGTAGGTTCTTTAACGACAAGGTGAGAGGTAAATAAACTATATTGTTCTGTATTAAACACAAGTACAATAGGTAACATAACGGCAAGGCAAGTCACGAGGACTTCACATGTTTCTTGTCCGGTTTGAATCTAGATCAGAAGAGAAGTGATAGTTTCTTAAAAAAACAACTTTGAATATATCATTAAGTAGACCACGCCCATTGGGCCACGTGCCTCATCCTAGTACCTAATCGTTTTGGCTAGTACCTATTGTAGGATTAATGGCCCATGATAAGATATATTCAAGATATATCTCTCATGGGTCATCTTCCCATGATAAATTCCTTATGCAATTGTAATGCTAAGGGCCTATTACCCAGTCTGAGTAAACTCATACCTAAATATTCATTACAACATTGAATATAAGGTCTGACGGATAACATCGCTATCTCATTTCCAAGTCCTCGGGATTCCGTAATCTGATTGATTGCGTAAATTATTTTCCGTCCAATGAAACCGTATGGGTTAATAAACAAGTGTTAGTGGGCGGAGACTCCCATAATGTCACCTCTAAATATAGTAACAGAGCGGAATTTCTCCGATCGAAAGCGATGCTTGCAAATACAACAGAGACAACAATGGCTTCAAAATTATATATTCGGATTAATTTGAAGGATGTGCTAGACCTGATAGATAGGCCTGCGCATGGTACCAACTTGGCCTCCCATAAATATAAATAGAACTCACTCATGTCCGTGTATTTGATTTACTTTCATGATTGTACCATGGTTTGCAAATCAAATTATTTGTCGTAAAAAAGTCATCTGAAAGTTAACACCGAGGAAATGACTTAATTTTATGCTTTTAAATAGTTCTAAAGCATCATTTTTGATGACGACCTTATTTTTTGCTCTCCGATGCAGCTTTTCGGTTGATGCAGCGAGTTCATCTCCCGAAAAAGAATAGTCACACACACGACAAATATTATCTGCTGTAAGTTTATGTCGTGACACAGGCCATTGCTATTGCGAAGCACAACAAATAACACGTGGGGACACCTGTCAATCATCGATGTATTTTTTTTAATCCGTGACGTCATTTTGGGGAAGCTCTTCGCTGAATAGAAATGGTTTTGGCCACATAAGCTCCAGACTCTATATTTCAAATATAGAGTCGACGTTCACCCAGACTGCCTATTACCATACTCATGTCCAATAGTGTTACAGTAATAATATGAAGAGCTGAGGGGAATCTGCACTATACAAGTGTCATTATTATTACTATTAAATAACTTACGTCTTCTGGGAGTGGTATCTCATGAGTCTTGGCATCGTCACGAGAGTTAGGTTTAGGTCGAAGCTCGACCCTACCTGGCTCGGATATATCCTCCAGAACCGGACGGTCTTTGATGAATAACTTGGCAGCTGATTCTTCTGGTCCATAGCTTAGTCTGTCCACTAATGGTACAGCAGTGTCCTGCAGCAGCCTCTCTCCTATATAGCAGAGATTTTATACAACATATTAAGTTTATCGGCCTGACCTTTAGGACCAATCAATGTCATAAAAAGTTTTTTGAAGCTGAAGTGGTAATTGGCACTAATCACATTTTAGAGTAACAGGTAATCAATCACATTTGTCAGCAGCTTTTCAGAGCCCTTTCACATATTACAACACATAGCAACAAGAGCTTGCATAAGGTGAATGAATCATGTGATTCGCCAGCACCACCGAAAGAATAGATAGCTGATCTAAGTTGGCAACGAAATTGCCAGTGTTAAACTGGCTATGAACATTAAATGTTCATAGCCAGAATAGAAGTTTAAAAAGTTGTCTATTTTGCTGAACTCTATTCAGATCAGACACATATGAAGCCATTATTCACTCTTAAAGCCTTTATTCACTCTTAACTTTAATGGCTCTCGTATTCCCATTCTGCTTTGGCTATTGTTGGCATCGTGCATGATTTTATCCGGGCTTGTTCAAAGGAACATACCTGCTTTTTCTGTCACAAAATATAGTTGATAGTCTGACCACTCATTTTCCACCTACAAATAAACAAAAAAACTTTAGTCAAGTTCGAATTTGGGTCTGGTGCAACCATTTCTGATGAAGTTATGCCCCTGTTCGACTTTTGATGGATGAGTACTTTGAGATTGGTTATTCTTTTGGAGAATACTTGCCCAACAAAAGCAGAAATAGGAATCCTACGTTTCTGCAATTTACTATCAGAATACCCCTTGATAAGAATAACAGACCATTAAAATCTGTACTTTACTTTAGGCCAAAGAAAATTTAAAGTCAGGTTTGAATTACAATCCGAAAACAATAGGGTCGGTAGGTAGGCTTGAAATTTAATTTTTTTAATTTTGACATATTCTTATGACTTTTCATGTGCGTATTTGACTCTGCAAGATTGACATAAAACTACTTTTGATTATTTTTGTATAAATTTGAATATTACACAATACTTTTACTTAGAAGACAACCTATTCTGAGATGTTTACATGTGTTCTTTGTGTTTTATGAAATTTTAAGAGAAAAAGTTAAATATTTTTTTTTTTACATGAAAAAAACTTTATGGTAGACCAGGGTAGACTGTTTAAAATAAGGTCGGTAGGGAAACCCAAACCACAAATATTTTTTTATGTGGCCTTATAGCTCAATAATAGAATAAAGCATAAAGCAATGAAAGTGTAAAAGACTCTTGTGGTAGTCACATCCTCACCTTGGGATTTTAGACAATATAGCCATTATAATTTCTCAACACGCATTTTGTTGAAATATAGCATGTTCTATATAATCAAGGAAACAGATATTACATACCTTGAATTTTTCAAGCAATGTTTTTATAACTTCTGGTGTCTTCATACTGGTATCGACTGTCACACTTGTGCAGCTGCCTAGAACTGGTGTGAAGATACTTGTCTGAAAACATTAATTTAATCTATTACTAAAATTAATAGCTGAAAGGGCTAGCTTCTTCATCTGGAAACGAATTTAAATGTGATGTAAATACATTATAAGCATGGCGGATATCGCCAAAAGAGCAAATGCCCATGCTTGTACAGTCCTCGAAATTAGCCATGGTAATAATACACAAAGCCATGGGAAATGCTGTGGCAACATTTGGAATCTAACATGCCATAGTACTAAAATTGCTGGGGGACATTTTTCCTAATTCAATTGGACATTTCTCATATTGCTGATCTATCGATACAGTGTAAACCGATTGGCAATTTTCGCAGTTTGACTTGAAAAATTCCTCACATTCAAACAAATTCCATTCAATGAATGTAACTGTTTCAATTAATTTCTTACATGGCGAACTCAGCATTACAAACTGTTCTGATTTCAATTATCAACATTTAAATCTTTGCCATGATGTTTTGCCCCCTGCATTCCATGACATAACATCCCTGCAATTGCTTGTTGTGAGACAACATGGTATCACAGCCCATATTAGCAAGCCTCACATTGTGGACCAATCTTTAGATTGAATGATCAGGAGTGTATAATTGGGCAATCCTGGTGTGCGGCATGACTACAATGCATAGGCCTATTGCAATCACGACAGACCTTTTAACAGCTCAGGCGACGACTTGAAACTCTTGACAGTAAATAAAGGTCGATCACCGGACCTCATAGGATAACTTCCATTGGTCGAGGACTGATTGTCATGTCATAAATGTTAGCATTTTTCATGTGTTGACAACTGATGCTAAATTTGTGATAAGCCAGCAGAATGCTCTGTTAATTTATTGCACATCCATTTGCACCCATCAGTTTATTGTGGGGATATACAGAAGGCTTCATAACGCTCAATAAATTTATATGTCTTCACCTTGCACAATATTATGTTTAAATGGTCTTCACTATCATGATATATACTCTACTGAAATCACTAGTTTGTTCAATTAACTCTTTCTATACTGAATGGATTCTCCCACTAAGTTATAAAAGTATTCATTTGAATGGTCTATTATTCATCTGGAGGTGTTTTCAGGAAAAATAAGCAGAAGACCGATAGAGCAGAAGGACCTTGTTTGATGAATTTATTAACTGAACATTTCCTAAGGGAATTACTCGTCAACGAGTATTTAGAATAGAAAGGGTTCAATGAAGCAATATGGACCTAAATCTCAGTATACTACAAGCAACAGCCTTTGGGTGTGTAATAAACATAGAATGACACAGTGGTGTGAACATGCGAGGTTAATGCACTGACTAAAGAAGTTACAACTAAAACATGGTTTTCGTTGTACCATCATGTCACAACAAACTTTGCAATAACATTAACCCATTCACACACTTTTGTCATTCTATCTATTTATACCACACCCATCTTACAAATAGAGATCTCTACAATGGACTCTCAGCTGCAACATTATTATAAGGATGTCAAAAACTCAGTTAAAAGAATGTCTCAGGCCCAAATGTCATGAACGATGGTGTCTCATTCCATATTCTTTCGCTATGTTCTCTATCTATGGTTGTTGATTCAAATATAGAATTACTGCCCAATTTTTGAAAAATATAATACAAATGTTACATTGAAGGCCGACTTAATGTTTGAATCCCCAGATCACATTATATACAACATATTCTATATTATATACCATTTGAAAGAGGAAGCTCCAAAACATTGCATTATCAACTTATCTGGTCGATTAAACTGTAAACACATTATTTTTATGTTTTTGTGGACACTCCTAGGCCACGGCTGTTCTGTATCCTTGTGGATTTTTTTATATATATTTTTGGTTTTATTTTGTGCCAACAATAGTTAATGACATTGACTCTGCATATAAATAAACTGGGACTCAAACATTAAGTGGGCCTTTAATCTCTTCGCTGCTGAATGACATTTTGTATTGGGCTGTTGACATTATGGCATTTTTCAGTGGGAAAATATAACGGGTATGTCGCAAAAACAGTAAAACTGACTCCATGCAATGGCGAACATCATACACTGTTTAAAACATTGAGATACACTGGTTCCGAGGCACTAATATCTGAGTACATATGTATTGATTGATGTCGGTCTGCCAGGGTACTGAAGTAGATCCAGACTCAGGTCCGTACACTGTACAGAGGTATAGCACACAGCGTGACATTTTATGTTCATACTCAGTATGGTCGTATGGCAGCCAAGAGGTTAAATGATAGTAAAAGCACAAAGCAAACTCTAAGATATAGAAGACCAGCCATGTCATATTCAATGTGAGGTTGTTTCAATATATGCTAAATGTTTGAATAAGAGCCAATCTAATGGGAATAATTGTGAAGTCAATCTTACAATCTACTGGAAACTCACCTCAGCAAAATAAACATGGTCATTGATGGACGCTCGCTTCCATTTATTTGGTGTGTCACCTCTGAAAGCCATAGTGTTAAACTTTTTTAAGTTTGACCGCCGTACAACACCATCTGACGGACTGTTTAAAATACTGTCATCGAGTACTCTGCTAGGAACCCTCAGCCCAGTTGGACTAAGTGGGCTCTTTAGATTTCTCAGATCTCCAGAATTCTGAAATGGAGTAAGTAAGGCGTTAAGGTTGGTGGGGTGTATGGCGTTAAGGTTGGTGGGGTATATCGCACCAGGAATACTGTTTTAGCCATTCACATTATGATGGATCACCAGAAGTATTTATGCATAATATGGAAGCAGTCTAAGGGAGATAATTCAATGTGTTGCAAAGGTGATGTCCTGACAAAGTGATTAAAAGACTAAGAGGGAAAAGGAAAAGGGACACAAATAAAATACGGCTAATTGGTTCGACAGTATATATTATGTATAAATACTGAGCAAAACAAATCTTTCATTATGTTTAACGTATGTTCGATTTCGAACTGAGTTGTACTGGTATATTGGTCTACATACAGTAATGCCCTAAGCAATCGACTCCTTAACCACAGAAGAATTATGGGTAACCTTTCAGGATTTAGTCGGAAATATGGCTTGTTGTCATTCATCGGAAAGCTCTCAGTATTTCCAACTAAATTCTGAAAAATTACCCATAATTCTGCTGTGGTTAAGGAGTCGATTACTTAGGGCATTACTGTATGTGTTCAATGCAAGGTGCACATGCAACCTTCACTAGCAAAACTGTGTGAAGGAGCGCCGATTAGTTGTCAGTCATGGACTTTTTTGTACAGAAAAATGTCTGAATAAGTCCCATTTATCGAGATTTATCAGAATTTTTCAACTGCATAAAAGTTATCCTCCTTGAATAGCTTAAAACTGCGTTATAAGTTATAATAATAAATTATATCTTATAACCCTTCCATGACTGGAGCTTCCTGAGATTTTGTGAAAACCCTGTGCCAATGCATTCTCTTATATATGTGAGTCTCCCATTGGGAGCCTTGCATATATAAGAGAATGCATTGGACTAACAATATTTATCTTGACCTTGTAAGGTCCCTATGGGAGACTTGCACATATAAGAGAATAGAATGCCTGGCACAGGATTTTCAATGCGGAACCAGCGCAGCTCCTGTCATGAAAGGGTTATGACAGTGTAGTCAGTTAATTGGACTTTAGATTGGCCACTCTGAACTAAAAAATCTTGCCTCTGCAGGACTCAACCTTCTAATTTTGTCCATTAACCCTGACAGAATTGAAGATAATCTACCTGTTTGATCCAATAAGAAGAAGAGATAATAGAACGGATGATAACAACAGTTAAATATTGTATATATTTAATATAATGCGTGAGACATTGGCTCAATATGAATTGCTCAATGCTTCAAACACGTTTCTATTTGAAATTGTCATGTTACGATCAGAGCAAGTCTGAGTTTAGTGTGCCTGTCATTTGCAGAATGAGGTCCCCAGAGGGTGAATTTAGTGATGCTATCCACCATGGTGGGCTAGGATCACCAAAGTCACCCTCTGGGGACCTCATTCTGCATGGCCTCATCTGCTATAGGAGACATAGACTCAGATTGAAGTTCCCAAATGGTGAATATTGTGATGTACACCCATTGGGAACCTCAATTAAGCTATGTGTTGTCTGCCAATTTGGGAATATAGATAAACTAAACTAAAAAGAAATAGAATCTGTGTGAAGAAGTTTCTATAGAAATTTGATAATAACTAGAGATGGGCCTGTCCCAGGTGGGACTAAGGTATACCCCCCTCCGTATTGAAAATTTTCTATGTAAAAAAAGTGGGATAACTCCATAAAATAAGTCAGACAGACCTCATAATCGCAGGTGCACATGTTCCCATGGTACTAATTATCTGTGCAAAGTTTTAAAAAAATTTACCAAAACAGACGGACAGACAGCAAAACAGACAGATGGATGGACAAGCTGATTCCAGTATACCCCACCCCCCCCCACAACTCGTTGCAGGTGGGGGGGGGGGGGGGGGGGGTATAATTAGTCAAGTGACACAGAACTAATTTATAATTATGTGAATATGTGTTTCATTTTAATGTCGTTTCTGTTAACATACCCTCAGTTCTTTCTGAACTTGTTCTCGTGATGCTCCATAGAAGCTGTGCCTCAGATTCTTAGATTGTCGCAGGGGCGGAGATTGGTCAAACTGTTTCAGGTAAATTGGCTGAGTCACTCCCCAGTATATCCTCAGTGGACCCCTCACACTCATGGTCGGCTCATTCTGTAGGGAGAAATTTTATTATTATTCATCACCATTCATGAAACATCTATTAGGAAGTAGATGATTACAAACAGGAAATTTCAGTTTAGCACATATGCCTTAAAACTCTCTAATGTCAATGACATGCTATGACACGTCTGACGTATCGTCAGACCTTTCACTGGTCTTACCATCAAATTGGATGGGATGTCAAATATTTACAGAATGATGTCTCCAGAGGGTGAATTTAGTGATGCTACCCCACACAGTGGCTAGCATCACCAAATTCACCCTCTAGGGGGACTTCATTGTGAATAAGGCTTCATCTTCAGGGAATTATTTATGGTCTCAAAAATTGCAGTTACTTTTTTTCCCTTCTGTTCAGTTTCTATATCCCCTAATTTGCAGAAAATAAAATGCATAATCGAGGTGCCGAATGGGCTAAAATCTCCAACTTAAACAGGGGAACTTCAATCTGATCATAGGAGTTGAGGCCTAAGCAGAATGAGGTTCCCAGAGGGTGAATTTGACGATGCTAGCACGTCGTGTGGGACAGCATCACTAAATTCATCCTCTGGGGACCTCATTCTGAAAATTTCAGACACACAATTTCCAGGCTTGTTCCAAATTCATTTCCAAGAGAAACCTCCATTTCATTTTAGCACAGATTTTTTGTACAATTCGGCTTATATCCCAGGTCCATAATTCTAAAACGAATATATTATATTGTTGAACTCAGGGAACATTCTGATGAATTGTTCATTTCATTACACAAGCCCTAAACAACCTGACAGCCATATAAGTTCACTTGAATTTACTGGTGTAAAATTGTATACTTTGATTTCATAAATTAGCTCTATATAGACTTTAATCTGCAATAATAATTTGTCCAGCTGGATTGAACCCTGATCAGACTTGACAGATGTTCAGGACTCAAGTACCTGGGAAAGTTTGCACATTGCGAACAGGATGTTGGTAGTATCTACATGTACAAGCCTGTGACTTCCTGGTGAAATTAATCTTCATTTCGCCATCAATAAATTTGACAGTGTTCTGTCAGTTCTGATGTAGTGGTAATAAGTGAAAGTGAAGTGTAGCCCCAACTATAAACCAAGAAACCAACCATCCGTATAATACAGTAATGCCCTAAGTAATCGACCCCTTAACCACAGCAGAATTATGGGTAACTTTTCAGGATTTAGTCGGAAATATGGCTTGTTGCCATTCATCGGAAAGCTCTCGGCGAGAGCTTTCCAATGAATGGCGACAAGCCATATTTCCGACTAAATCCTGAAAAGTTACCCATAATTCTGCTGTGGTTAAGGGGTCGATTACTTATAGAGGAGCGGTCTTGACCAGAATTTTGTTTTTTTAATTTTTTCTTTTACACACGGAAAAATTATATATCATATGAAAGTAGAAGATGTAGGCTTCATGTTCCGCCCTGCTGTAAAATGTGAAAGTGGTGCCGTTGCCATGGAAACAGAATGTAAACAATGTAGACACAGTTTGATATTAAACCATTTCCGCAAATGGTAAAAACTAATTTAAGCCCATTCTAGGACAGGAACAGACGTTGAAGATCATTTATTGATGATTTGTCCACTATAACTATGTTCCAACGATTCCATTATTAAATAGGATGCACATATAGGTTATACGGGTCTTTATTGCCATTTTGGGGTGAAAAATGGTGATTTTTGCCAAAAAAGCGATAATTTTGGAATTGGAACATTTATTGAATACTACATTGGTTACAGTAATAATTTATGCATTATTATGATGGCATCATACGTGTACTTAAAATTAATTTGGATAAAACTGCCGAAAAGGCCCAATACCAAGAGAAATACCTGTTACCATGGAAACGATATTTGAAAATACAAAAAATGCCGTTATTGGAAAGAAATGAAGACCTATAACCCTTTCGACACAATATAACTTTTTGAAATTGGTTTTTTATGACATGCACTTTTAATCCGGACTTCTGTGTTGGGTAATTCATGCGGTTTATTCAGAGTTGTCATGGAAACGGACCAAATGTCGCCAAATAATGATGTTTTTTTCCCCATAGAGCTGACATTTAAAGCATGTAATTTTATGAAGCAAAGCATATTATGACAACCCGTTATAGATGTCTCAAAACCTTTTTCAAAGATTACTATTTCCCAATTATCCCAGTAGTAGCTAGGATGCACATATAGGATACGAAGGTTTTATTGCCATTTTGGGGTAAAAACTGTTAATTTTTGCAAAAAATGCGATAATTTTGGAATTGAAACATTTATTTGATACTACATTGGTTACAGTAATAATTTATACATAGTATGATGGCTTCTTACGTGTGCTTCAATATAGTTTTGATAAAACTGCAGAAAAAGCCCAATACCCTGAGAAATACCTATCACCATGGAAACGATATTAAAAAATACAAAAAATTTCATTATTGGAAAGAAATGAAGTTCTATAACCATTGCGACACAAATTAACTTTTTGAATAATGAATAATGATGTTTTCCCCTATAAACCGGACATTTAAATTGTGAATTTTATAAAGCAAAACATTGTAACAACCTGTTATAGGTATCTCAAAATCTTCAACTCATATATATAACACAATAGGGGATAAGAGCACCCCTAAGACGACTTTCCTGCAGGTTTGCCAGACAAATTTACCATTATGTGAACGCACCCTGACATGGTAATCATCAGACTCAGAGTCCACATGTTTTGATCATTTTATTCCCAATTTCTCAGCTGTTTCTGTGGATCTAGACGAAAATTGTCTAAATAGTGATGTGTTTTTTTATCCGGTTAATATATCAATATATGTGGTTAGTTAGTCAATAGACGCAGCCTCTTTGCAATTATATTTGGCTACTTTTGTCAATATTGGAGGTTAGTTAGTCAATATATGCAGATAATTTGTCAATATATGTGGTTAGTTAAGTCAATATATGCAGCTACTTTGCAAATATATGCAGCTATGTTTCCAATATATGTGGTTAGTTGGTCAATACTTTGGCCATTAATTTGGTTAGTTAGTCAATATATATAGCAAATTAGTCAATATATGCGGTTAGTTTAATAGTCAATATATGTGGTTAGTTAGTCATTATATGCAGTTACTTAGTCAATATATGTGTCAGTTAGTCATTATATGCAGCTACTTAGTCAATATATGTGGCTAGTTAGTCATTATATGCAGTTTCTTTGTCAATAAATGTGGTCAGTTAGTCAATATATACATCTACTTTGTCAAAATGTGCAATTGCATTGACAATATATGCAGCTAATTTGTCAATATATATGGTTAGTTGGTCATTATATGCAGCTACTTAGTCAATAGGTGTGGTTAGTTAGTCATTATGTGTAGATACTTAGTCAATAAATGCAGTTAGTTAGTCAATATATGCATCTACTTTGTCTAAGTAGCTGCATATAATGACAAACTGACCACATATATTGACAAAGTAGCTGCATATAATGACTATGCAACCGCATATATTGACTAAGTAGCAAAATATAATGACTAACTGATCACATATATTGACTAAGTAGTTTCATATAATGACTGACTAACACATATATTGACAAAGGAACTGCATATAATGACTAACTATCCACATATATTGACTAAGTAGCTGCATATAATGACTAACTGACCGCATATATTGACTAAGTAGTTGCATATAATGACTAACTCACCGCATATATTTACCAAGTAGCTGCATATAATGACTAACTGACCAAATATTGACTAATTATTTGCATATAATGACTAACTGACTGCATATACTGACTAAGTAGATTAATATAATGACTAACTGACCACAAATATTGACTAAGTAGTTGCATATAATGACTAACTAACCGCATATATTGACTAAGTAGCTGCATATAATGACTAATGGATCGTATATATTGACTAAGTAGTTACATGTAATGACTAACTAACTGCATATATTGACTAAGTAGCTGCATATAATGACTAACTGACCACATATATTGACTAAGTAGTTGCATATAATGACTAACTGACCATATATATTGACTAAGTAGCTGCATATAATGATTAACTAACCGCATATATTGACTAAGTGGTTACATATAATGACTAACTGACCGCATATATTGACTAAGTAGTTACATGTAAGGACTAACTAACCGCATATATTGACTAAGTAGCTGCATATAATGACTAACTGATCGCATATATTGACTAAGTAGCTGCATATAATGACTGACTGACTGCATATATTGACTAAGTAGCTGCATATAATGACTAATTACCGCATATATTGACAATGTAGATGCATATAATGACTAACTAACCGCATATATTGACTAAGTAGCTGCATATAATGACTAACTGATCGCATATATTGACTAATTAGCTGCATATAATGACTAACTGACCATATATATTGACTAAGTAGCTGCATATAATGACTAACTAACCGCATATATTGACTAAGTAGTTGCATATAATGACTAACTGACCGCATATATTGACTAAGTAGTTACATGTAATGACTAACTAACTGCATATATTGACTAAGTAGCTGCATATAATGACTAACTGACCACATATATTGACTAAGTAGTTGCATATAATGACTAACTGACCATATATATTGACTAAGTAGCTGCATATAATGACTAACTAACCGCATGTATTGACTAAGTAGTTGCATATAATGACTAACTAACCACATATATTGACTAAGCAGCTGCAAACAATGACTAACTAATCATATATATATATTGATAAAGTAGCTGGATATATTGTCAATGCAATTGCACATTTTGGCAAAATAGATGTATATATTGACTAACTGACCACATTTATTGACAAAGAAACTGCATATAATGACTAACAAACCGAATATAGTGACTAATTTGCTACATATATTGACTAACTAACCAAATTAATGGACAAAGTATTGACCAACTAACCACATATATTGGAAACGTAGCTGCATATATTTGCAAAGTAGCTGCATATATTGACTTAACTAACCACATATATTGACAAATTAGCTGCATATATTGGCTAACTAACCTCCAATATTGACAAAGTAGCCAAATATAATTGCAAAGAGGCTGCGTCTATTGACTAACTAACCACATATATTGATATATTAACCGGATATATTGCCTGAGCTTGTCATAATGCAGCTATGGCGTACCATATCACTGCATTTGCATAACAATCCTCACTATTATCACACTACATGACCCATTTTAATCATGTAGGTCTACATTTGACCCAAAGGGGTTCGGATGTGATATATTCCAGGAACTTGTTATGCCGTTATTCTGAGTAAGTACAGGTAATTACTATTTAGGGATGTAGCTTATAATCATCAACTATTTGCTTTCAAATCAGTTTCATAATTCCCAGACAGCGAATCTTTTAAAATCCTATCATGGCATTTTCCAGATACGTGGTGTTGGTTTTTAAACATACCCGTAATTTTTCACACAATTTCCAATAATAAAAAGAATTGTGCAAAACACATCACTATTTAGACAATTTTCGTCTAGTTCCACAGAAACAGCTGAGAAATTGGGAATAAAATGATCAAAACACGTGGACTCTGAGTCTGATGAGTACCATGTCAGGGTGCGTTCACATAATGGTAAATTTGTCTGGCAAACCTGCAGGAAAGTCGTCTTAGGGGTGCTCTTATCCCCTATTGTGTTATATATATGAGTTGAAGATTTTGAGATACCTATAACAGGTTGTTACAATATGTTTTGCTTTATAAAATTCACAATTTAAATGTCCAGTTTATAGGGGAAAACGTCATTATTCATTACTCAAAAAGTTAATTTGTGTCGCAATGGTTATAGAACTTCATTTCTTTCCAATAATGAAATTTTGTGTATTTTTTAATATCGTTTCCATGGTGATAGGTATTTCTCAGGGTATTGGGCTTTTTCTGCAGTTTTATCAAAACTAGATTGAAGCACACGTAAGAAGCCATCATAATATGTATAAATTATTACTGTAACCAATGTAGTATCAAATAAATGTTCCAATTCCAAAATTATCGCATTTTTTGCAAAAATTAAAAGTTTTTACCCCAAAATGGCAATAAAACCTTCATATCCTATATGTGCATCCTAGCTACTACTGGGATAATTGGGAAATAGTAATCTTTGAAAAAGGTTTTGAGACATCTATAACGGGTTGTCATAATACGCTTTGCTTCATAAAATTACATGCTTTAAATGTCAGCTCTATGGGGAAAAAACATCAATATTTGGCGAAATTTGGTCCGTTTCCATGACAACAGCTGAATAAACCGCATGAATTACCCAACACAGAAGTCCGGATTAAAAGTGCATGTCATAAAAAACTAATTTCAAAAAGTTATATTGTGTCGCAAGGGTTATATGTCTTCATTTCTTTCCAATAACGGCATTTTTTGTATTTTTAAATATCGTTTCCATGGTAACAGGTATTTCTCTTGGTATTGGGCCTTTTCGGCAGTTTTATCCAAATTAATTTTAAGTACACGTATGATGCCATCATACTAATGCATAAATTATTACTGTAACCAATGTAGTATTCAATAAATGTTCCAATTCCAAAATTATCGCATTTTTTGCAAAAATCACCATTTTTCACCCCAAAATGGCAATAAAGACCTGTGTGACCTATATGTGCATCCTATTTAATACTGGAATCGTTGGAACATATTTATAGTGGACAAATCATCAATAAATGATCTTCAACGTCTGTTCCTGTCCTAGAATGGGCTTAAATTAGTTTCTACCATTTGCGGAAATGGTTTAATATCAAACTGTGTCTACATTGTTTACATTCTGTTTCCATGGCAACGGCACCACTTTCACATTTTACAGCAGGGCGGAACATGAAGCCTACATCTTCTACTTTCATATGATGTATAATTTTTCCGTGTGTAAAGAACAAAATTAAACTCGAAAAATAAGCCCCGTTGGGGCCAAGACCGCTCATCTATTAGGGCAATACTGTAGATCAGGTCACCAAAGCTAACACTAAAATTGTTCACTCATGTACAGTCATTTATGGGATTGAACTGTTTGGTCAGGGAGGAGATCTTCCTATGATTTCAGCTGTTTTCTATTTCTCTATGGGCATCTTCTGAGACACAGATGTTTCAAATGATGATGAATTATAGTATTTTAATCATATTTTATGGCATAGATTGTTATTAAAACTGTATATCAAGTCACTATAAAAAATAATAATCGGTGACTTGAAAATTAAGTGGCCCTTTAAAGATGCATAATCCGAATTAACGCTCACAAATAATTTTTTCTTGGCTTTGTGGGTAAACAAATATTTGATTCGAGTCAAGAAACCCACCCATCAAAGCTCAGAGTGATCAAATATTGATTTTTGAAATCTATTATTTTTCAGCACCATTAATTTTTAGTGGCCCAGAAACAATCGACTAGAAGATGGACTCGGATCAAAATGCGGATGAAGATGGATTTTTTTGTGTCAGATATTTGACAAACTGGCAAAATTTTATTGAACAAAATGTTGATAAATAACAAGTTTTGGGCAATTTCATACTATAGTTGACTGTGGTTAGCATTATTTTTGGGCAATTAATCGATTCTGATAACTGAAGTGGCATTTAAAAAAAAAAATTGTTGTTGTTGGAATCTGATGATATGGGGACCATCAAATCGGATTGAGTACCTTTAAGGTTGTTTATCTGAATATTCCCTCCAAATGACTGAATAGGAATCTTATGTATTCTGCACTTGTATTATCAAAACAACCCTCCAAATGAATAATAGACCATTCCAATGTATACTTTTATAACTAATAGAAGAATACATTTTGAAATGAACAGATTAACTGTACTGCTAATTAATATGGCAACACACACACACACAAAATATATATGTAATCCAATTCTGAATATAAATGTTTATCTTCTGCAAGATAATTGACTCCACTAGTTTAGCTTCATTGTGAAAGTGGTGATTCTATCAGAGGGAAATGTCAGGTCAATTATGGCTGTCAATGTCTAATGGTAAAAACTATGCCAATTGTGGATGGGTTTAGATATATAAACATAATTATCCTCACGTTGCACAGCCAATTCTTTCCCTACTGATGCAGAGTTTACACAGGTCAGAATTAATGAAATTCAAGGCAATTTTGCGAGAATTTTCTAAATGTTTCAAAGCTTCCAGGGCCAGGAACATACGTCATAATTTACATGAAAATGGCGGCAATACCGTTTTTGCAATATCCAAGAAGTGTTGTTGTGATAGCTCATGGTCTAATAGCTTGCTGATAAAAGTGGAAAATATAGAAGAAAAACAAATAAAAGTTGAAATTTCTAAGCAGGCACCATGCCACCATTTTCAAGTGAATTTTGAATTAGGTTGTAAATATTCTAAAATTAAAGGTTACACAATTTCTTATCAATTTCAAAACCCTCAATTAAAGGTACTCAATCCAATTCCCTGGTCCCCATATCATCAAATTCCAACAACAAACAACAACAACAACGCTTCAGTTATCAGAATCGATTGCCCAAATATAATGCTAAACACAGTCAACTATAGTATAAAATTTCCCAAAACCTGTTATTTATCAACATTTGTTCAACATAATTTTGCCGGTTTGTCAAATATCTGACACAATAAAGCCACTTGATTTTAGAGTTATCCATCCTAATCCGCAATATGGTCCGAAACAATCTTCTCGTCGACTGCTACTGGGGCACTAAAATTTATCAGTGGTGAAAAATAATAGATTTTAATAATCAATATCTGATCACTCTGAGATTTGATGGGTGGGTTCCCTGACTAGAATCAAATATTTTTTACCCCCGAAGCCAAGGAAATAGTAATTAGTGAGCGTTAATTCGGATTATGAATCTTTAAATACTGTAAAATGTCACCAGAATAAATATGCATTCAGTGGGTAGAGTAAATGGTCATTTTGGCTATACCTCAATTTCAAGGTCCCACAGGAAATAATCTGTAAATGCATGTACCATGCAAGTTTAGGAAAAAAACAACAGAAGATTCTCAAGGGATCTCGAGAACCCAACAAATACCATCCTGAGAACTTGCCTGCCAATTTTGTTTGTGTAATAGCACGACTGTATCTCCTACTGATTTGGATGGAATTGTGTCTTCTTTTATAGGATCTCAGGGGCCCTGTTGCTTTAAGACAGGCTAGTATTGCTTTGACCTCTCAATGGTGGAATGGGGTTATCATTGGTTCTCATTTATTGTTCTCTGCAAACTACTTGAGAATGGTTCTCTTTGAAGTGCCTCCTTATTTGGGAGAGAATAGAGATGATGGTTCCCATTGGATGGTGACTTTCATGGTTTTCTTTGGCTAACTAGTCAAGGATGGTTGTCTCAATGGTTCTTCCTTGTTGGGAGTGTGAATTGTTAATTTGGTTATTTCCTGCACCTATATCAAAGAGCAAGTAAATACTGCTAAAATATACCAAATCAATGAATATATATGGGAACATTAGGACTAAATATCAATCAACCACATTCCAAGTTTGAAGTACAATATTTAGTGACCACCATTCCTATCGTATGTAACTTGAACATGACTGGTTGCCAGTGGCTGTATCCTGCAGCTGAAGTTCTGTAAAATCCACATTGGCTAGATTGGCTGTAGTCAGGGTAGATCATGCCATGAAACTCTACTATGGCTAACATGGGGAATATATTTCTTAGTTTTTATGTGTTCCTTAATAATGTACTTCACTGCAGGTGAAGGTCCCAACTCGAAATTTCATGATTTAAGTGAATTTGTGAGCGAATTTGCTTTGGTTTGCTTACAATTATCGAATTTTCACTGGGTAATTAATTCAAAGTTTGTTTGCGATATCGGCTCACAAAAGTCACAGAAAAGCATGCAATTTGGAGTTGGGACATTCAGCTACAATGAAGTACTAATAAATATATTAACCACATTATTTTTTTTTAAAAGGTTCCTGTCAAAACTTCAAAAATATCCAAGGTTTTGTACTGGTGGAATATTATCTCTATGGGCGTTAGCATGATCTGTATATAGTCAGAGATGCTCAAATTATTGGCCAACATACCTGATCCACTGAGAATAAACTCCCCCTCTTCTGCTCGTAAAATGCATTGAACTTTTCAACATTGTCCACCAGTTCTTGCCTGAAATAAACAAATATATATCTTGAGATGAGATGACAGGAATGTGCTATATGCAGTTGCCAAGGTAACCAGATATTTGGCTGCTGAGAATCACAGAGACCACCAGCAGTCATATTTGCCAGAGAAGAGACATATTCTTCATGATAATATTAGCAGATAGAAGTACATTTTTTTTGTTAGAAATGAAAAAAAAATGTGAGTGCCAATGCATTAACAAATTAAAAAAAACAGGCTGTTGTTATTTTGTTTCAGTTGTCTTCTCATTCAAGTGCAAACTGCTGCACTAAAACTGCGTTAATATCACTTCACCTAATACACAGAAAATACAATAATAAAAAGTTAACCAATCTGACAATTAACTTTATCACCAGAGCAGTAGTCCGGTGTGCATATCAGACTTGTGGGTTCAGAACAAGCTGTTTGCTCATATGGTGTGATCTTTCCTGTAAAAAAGGACAACTATTTATAAAATCCACTGGGTCATGTTCCTGTGAAGGCTTGGGCAAGTCCCATGACAGAGACATGTACACATCACAGTTTTGGGTATGAAAGTGTCACCGAATTATATTTTGTGCTGCAAATACTGCCCTGGTTGTTCTCTTTACATGATTATATTATGTGAGGCTGTGAGGAGGTCTCTTTACATGATTATATTATGTGAGGCTCTGATCAGGTCTCTTTACATGATTATATTATGTGAGGCTGTGAGGAGGTCTCTTTACATGATTATATTATGTGAGGCTGTGAGCAGGTCTCTTTATATGATTATATTATGTGAGGCTGTGAGCAGGTCTCTTTACATGATTATATTATGTGAGGCTGTCAGCAGGTCTCTTTACATGATTATATTATGTGAGGCTATGAGCAGGTCTCTTTACGTGATTATATTATGTGAGGCTGTCAGCAGGTCTCTTTGCATGATTATATTATGTGAGGCTGTGAGCAGGTCTCTTTACATGATTATATTATGTGAGGCTGTGAGGAGGTTTCTTTACATGATTATATTATGTGAGGCTGTGAGCAGGTCTCTTTACATGATTATATTATGTGAGGCTGTGAGCAGGTCTCTTTACATGATTATATTATGTGAGGCTGTGAGCAGGTCTCTTTACATGATTATATTATGTGAAGCTGTCAGGAGGTCTCTTTACATGATTATATTATGTGAGGCTGTGAGCAGGTCTCTTTACATGATTATATTAAGTGAGGCTGTGAGGAGGTTTCTTTACATGATTATATTATGTGAGGCTGTGAGCAGGTCTCTTTACATGATTATATTAAGTGAGGCTGTGAGCAGGTCTCTTTACATGATTATATTATGTGAGGCTGTGAGCAGGTTTCTTTACATGATTATATTATGTGAGGCTGTGAGCAGGTCTCTTTACATGATTATATTATGTGAGGCTGTCGGGAGGTCTCTTTACATGATTATATTATGTGAGGCTGTGAGCAGGTCTCTTTACATGATTATATAATGTGAGGCTGTGAGCAGGTCTCTTTACATGATTATATTATGTGAGGCTGTGAGGAGGTCTCTTTACATGATTATATTATGTGAGGCTGTGAGGAGGTCTCTTTACATGATTATATAATGTGAGGCTATGAGGAGGTCTCTTTACATAATTATATAATGTGAGGCTATGAGGAGGTCTCTTTACATGATTATATTATGTGAGGCTGTGAGGAGGTCTCTTTACATAATTATATTATGTGAGGCTATGAGGAGGTCTCTTTACATGATTATATTATGTGAGGCTGTGAGCAGGTCTCTTTACATGATTATATTATGTGAGGCTGTGAGCAGGTCTCTTTACATGATTATATTATGTGAGGCTGCGATCAGGTCTCTTTACATGATTATATTATGTGAGGCTGTTATCAGTTCTCTGCTGTAGACCCTACCGGTATCTGGATTGAACCCAGAAGTAGTATCAAGTAGACTAATGGACCATGTTTATTTGCACAAGCCACCCTCGGGTATTGATTGTACCAGAGTCTGGCATAGGTGACCTAGCATGACAGGAATTTATCCTGTTTGCAAATTTTAGCAGTTCAAACAATGACTTACATGTATTTCCTACGATTATCGATATCTCTTCCTGTTTTATCCCTTTACCCAACAGAACGGCCCTGTGCCAATGCATTCTCTTATATATGCGAGTCGACCATAGGTCGCCTCGCATATATAAGAGAATGCATTGGCTTAACACATTAAAAATTATAAAATTGTTAAAGAATGTAAGAAAAAATGGTAAAAAGTGTTAAAAAAAGATTTTTTTAGGCCAATGCATTCTCTTATATATGCGAGGCGACCTATGGTCGACCCGCATATATACGAGAATGCATTGGCACAGGGCATAACTGTAACCATCACAATGTGGTCAATGAGCCGGTTCCAATGATATCCATATTTGTATGGTTTTATTGAGACAGACCCAAGATAATTTAGGCTGTTGCAGCTTTATTTGGCCGTTTTTGGCCGGTTTGTTGGGTAAAGGGTTAATACTGTATGTAAATAAGGGTCAGACAATAATAACAAGACTATTCCTGAATGTATCATAAAAAATAGACTAGTATGTTAATGACCATTTTCCTTCATACACAAAAGGTATTTGTTCATATTTCGAGATCTATGAAATTTCTGGCGCAACACCTGGATATGAAGAATCATGAGAGATTAAAGGGGACCCCCCTTTTGTAGTTGGACAAAAGAGTATTTCTATCACATGGTACACCATTTTAGGCAACTGTCCCATATCTTAATCCTTTATTTACTAATGGAGTCTCCCAAACAGTATACATTGGAACGGTATATTTTTTTTCATTTTGAGGGATGTAAGGATATATGAGCAGACATTAGCCTGAGGAAAAAATAATACAAGTGCAGAAGAATTAATATTCATTGGTAGGAAATGTTCAGATAATATTATTACCTGAACATTTCCTAAGGGATAACTATACTCATCATGAGTCGTCAATGAAATGACGAGTACATGTAATTAGAAAAGAAATGGGAAATTGAGTAGATGTTTTATGTCCGAGTTTAATCTGTAGATCACAATAAAACGATAGTTTTGCAGGGTTTTTTGAGCACTATGTTTGGGCTTTAACATATTTTAGGGAATGAAATGAAAATGATACATAAACATTGTTTGTGTAATGGTTGTGCTGTGAAGCATGCGCTTGTGAAGGAATTGTTTTTAAATTTCAATAATTGCAGAGAAAATTAACTGAAATGTCAAATTTTTCATGTGTAGGGAAGATAATATATAAGCAGATAACTGACATAGAAACTCTACTCTGGGTTCATTTATATGGCTGTTTGTTGAACTTATTATCGGAGCATCCCTTCAAATGAAACAATAGGAATCAAATAACTACCCATCAGCAACTATTTAGTTTAAAAGGATTAAACCAAGCAGATGTTATACATTAAGATGAGATAACTTCCACTTTTTCATATATTAGCAGGTATTACTATATTGATTGAATTATCAGTTTTACAGTTTTTACTGTAAAACAGAACAGTCCCGCAAATCTATCATACAGCCAACATGTTCCTATACCATGTTCATGTAACGAAAATAACATGCCACACATGTAAACATATCCCATGAGGGGCTAATTGTGAGATAGAAACATCATATATAATTATGGTTCAATTCAGTACACAGCATGGAGATATGAGGATGGCTGACTAAAGTTCACTAAACACATAACATTAGATATACAGTAATGCCCTAAATAATCAACTCCTTAACCACAGCATAATTATGGATAACTTTTCAGTATTTAGTTGGAAATATGGCTTGTTGCCATTCATCGGAAAGCTCTCAAAGTTACCCATAATTCTGCTGTGGTTAAGGAGTTGATTATTTAGGGCATTACTTTAATATGAGGACTTAACGTTCAGTCCTCCTACAGCTAGAATAACCTTGTGATAGTGGCAATTCATAATGTAAGATTGGCTAAAAAATATTCCCATAATAAAAATGTTCTGTAATATATGTTCCCAAATTTTCTGAATTCAACATGAAGTAGAAATCATACTGAGGTCAGTAAAGTTTATAATGAAACAAGAGACCTTACTTGTATCAATGATCACAATCACTACTTGCTTTCACAAGTTATGGGAATCCAGAAGGGGTCGTCATACCGGTAGTAGATTGCCTACTCTTTTTAAAATCCACAAAGTCTAATAATGTGAGAAACTTCATCTCAACACGACATTCAAAACTTACGACTCTTCCCTATCCTCCCTCTCTCCAGTCACTTGACTAATATCTGACTGAACTTTCTCAAACTCCTTGCCCTCCTCCCCAGCTTGCTGCTGAGATTCATAATCCTGATCCCCCTCCTGTGTATTGTCCATAATCACATGGCCTTCCTGAGTTTCTTCAGACTCCTTGCCCTCCTCCCCAGCTTGCTGCTGAGATTCACTATCCTGCTGTATTCCTTCTGTCTCGTCAATGTTAGTCTTTACACAGCCTGGCTGGCTATAATCAAACTCCTTGCCCTCCTCCCCAGCTCGTTTTTGAGTTTCACTATCCTTCACTTTCTCGGGCTCCTTAATGCCCATTAACATACCAGGTGCCTGAAATTCATTCTCCCCCTTGTACTTCCCAATCTGCTGTACCTCCTCATTCTGCTGTTGATCTTCCTTCCAACTTTCCTCAGCCCCCTCACTCTTTTCAATTAGCTGAATACTTTCACTATCTTGGGTCTCCTCATGCTCCTCCATACCCTTAACCCAAAGGAATGTATCCACTAGAAGTCCCCAAGCTTTAGAAAATCTCACAAACATTAAGAAAGTAAATCCCACAATTGTAAAGAGTCTAACACCTCAATAACATAAATAGCATCAGGTGCGCTCCAAGGTATATTTATGTAATAAGGCATCGAGTACTTCCCGATCATACAGCGATCAACAGAAAAAGTGGGCCATTATCAACTACTACAATATATCATCTGTTAGCGTTTGACAGCAGCACTATTTTAATCAAAATGAGTTAGCAGATGAAGTGGTGTTGCTCCATGTCCTGGTGTGATTTAATTGTTCTTAAAGGGGTTACAACATTCTCATCTATCAATATTAGTGTCCTTCATTTTTTTTAAAAATAATATGGAGTAAAATGAATTCTTTAAAACAAACTCCTGGTGAGGGGAGGGTCTTTGGAATTTCAGTGTAATAAAAAATAACAAAAATTGGATGAAAATGCTTGAAAGTAGAATTAGAAAATATAAGGTCAATGGTGGTTGTTGGGTGGTGGGGGGTGTTACATAGGTGATGTCTACGATGGCAATAAATGCAGCATTTATTTGATGTTTTGGTTTTTACATATGTTTGTAGCATTTGTATAGAACATGTAATGTCATTTCTATTTAAAGATTCTATAGTTTAAAGAAAACAATGAGCATTCTGATCCATGCTGTATTTGTAATTAAATTTGGCAGCCTTTAAACCTGTTGTTTTATTTGCTATTCCCCACATTGGATAATTGCCAATTAAGAGCAGAAATCCTTCTGACTATGAAATCTATTAGAGGACATAGAAGAAGGTGATAGGCCCCACAGTAAGGGTGGGATTAGTGTTGTAGAGTCTAGTACATCTTGTAAAATACTCTCTATCTCAAGATGTTTACACTATAATAGTATACGCCAGAGCTGTTAAGTTCCACGGATTGTCCGTGAGACTCACGGATTTCCATGGCAATTCCGCAAACACGGATAACCCCCAATTTCTCACGGATTCGTCAAAACCCCACATTGAAAATCCCAAAACGAAGTTTTTTTTATTTTTTAAATTCGTGCATTTGCGGGAATTCCCCAAATGACAGTGACTTCCTTATTTCCGTTACCGTAAATACCCACACATTAACATTCACAGAATGTATCGTCGGTAACTTTTGATTGAAGACTCAAGTTGTGGTGAACTGTGACTGATATTAATTGATTTTCACACTCTGGTGAAGCCACACGTATGGAGGGTGTTGTTTTAGTAAACAATACGTATAATCACAAGTGTGCAAAGTTCTGTATTGTTAGGCCGCATTGATGAACATTTCTTAGTAACGGATTAGTGGCATGCATTGCAAACGAAATAAAACAATACGTTTAATCACAAGTGTGCAGCTGTATTGTGAGGCCTCATTGATGAACATAAGTAATGGATACTTTATGATTTAAGTTCACTGATAGTGGTATGCATTGAGAACGGAATGTGTCTTTTATTTTGCGGGTAAAACTTTTAAGACGGGTCATTTTGTACTTTCGGTTTCACGCATACATGTCCGGTTATAACCTGTGTAACTCGGATTCGTTTTGACTAACTTTAAACAAAGTTTCTGCTTCTTAAAATTTGTTAATAAATGGTGGAATGTGTGCATTTCATTTGTGGGTTAAACCGTAAGACGAGTCAATTTTGTCGTTTTTTACGATGTTGTACTTTCGGTTTCGCGCATATCCGGCTGTTTCCGGTGGAATTCTGAGTATTTTTACGAAGTGTGATCTGCTTCTTTCTTTTTAATAAATGGTGGTATCTCCCACACAGAGCAGCTCTATTACAATTACCAACAGGACATTCATTGCCATTTTATTTAGGTCTATATATTTATAAAATAGAAACTCATAAAAACTATGCAATCTTCATCATAAAAATTATTTTTGGAACATGAACATATTTGGGCATACCTCCCGCAAAAATCTCACGGATTGACATTTTCAAAACTTAACTGGTCTGGTATACGCCCAGCCAGATTGCTTTGGAAATGTTATAGGCAAACCTACTTCACAGCTGGTAAACTAACATTGGCTGCTTACTCATTGAGAGCTCATAAAATGTAATGAACTGTTTTGTTTGGATATTCTAGGATATTGAGGACATATTAAAACATTTTTCTACAGTTCGGAATTAAAGCAACTTACAAAATGGGGGTCTCTATTCACCGAACTTTTTTATATATATTTAAGGTATAAAATAAAATTTCTGATTCAGAGACATCAGACAATGGAAGCTTCTGTCACAAGAAATGGACAATTTTGTTCAAATTTTGACACTTGCCATATTGTTTAAAACCTGGGAATTTTTTGATGTTCTGACCTGTTCTGATGGAGAACTTTATAACTTCATACTGACTTCATAAAGGAAAATACCTGTTCCTTTAGTATTTATAACTAATACTGAGCATCCATAATCTTTGTGGGATTATCAATCAGAAACATCTCCTTTAAAGGGCCCTAAGGCATTCATGGTGGGTAAATGTGTAAAAAATATAAAAGTCTGTAAAAACATCACAACTAAGAACATGGAAAAATATATTGGTTCTTTAAATTCAATATTGATAGTTATCTAATAACACATTTTTCATATTGAAAACCTGCCCAGGATTTTTATGTAAACAAAACTGTTACAGTGATTGTCGACAAACATTGCTAATCATGTAGTAATTAGTCGATATTTTTAGTCTGAATATGATTTTCATTAATATTTGGTTTGACCATTTCAAAAGTTTATCGTCAAGTTTTGATTCAAATTTGGTATCTTATTGGACTAATTGGACTTTTATTGGTAATACCACTTAACCACCCCCGTGTACGTGGTATCGCCAAACCCAAGGGTATCGCCAAAGCCGAGAAAATGGGAAAGTCATTTGTAAGCACCCATCTAAAGGTCACCCTAGTATCAATATTAAGTTTGGTGATGATAATATGAGGGATATGCCCTGTAGGGTGTGCTAAAGGATTTAATGATGCAAACAGTAAACTCCAAGATGGCAGCCAAGATGTAAACTCCAAGATGACGATTGGATGAGAAATGTGACCTGTAAAGTGTGCTAAAGTATTTAGTCATATAAAGAGTAAAATCCAAGATGGCCACTGGCAGCCATGTTTTTTTAACAGAATTCAGAAAAAATAGCAAGCACCCATTTAGAGGTCACCCTGAGGATCCATATGAAGTTTGGTGATGATCAGGTGAGGGATATGCTCTGTAGGGTGTGATCAAGGATTTTGTGATGCAAAGAGTAAAATCCAAGATGACTGCGGGTGGCCATATTTTTCATCTGTTTCATATTGTTAAAATTTGACAGCTCCCATCCAAAGGTGATTCTAGACTCATATACCAAATATCTTTGAAATGGGTCAAAGTTTGTTTGAGTTATCGCGCTACCGATCGCAAATGATCAAAATCGCTAAAAATAGACAAATTAAGGCCCATAACTCTAACATAAAAGATTGGACAATCCTGGTTTTTGAACTCGAGCTATATATTGTTGCAACAGACCCATATACAAACTATCAATTAAATCGGTTGACGTATGTTCAAGTTATCATGCTAACGGTCTTGTGCCAGTCAGGACAAATACCTGCCCGCCTACCGACCTCGCCAAAGTATAAGTCTAGTTTTTGAAAAAAACAAAAACATTTTATTATTTATTAGCTATCGTAAAAACATAAATGTTTTTTAAAGTATCTGTACAGATCATTTAGGTACTGTCTGTCTTAATCATATTATGGCAAGGTTCCACATGGGTAATCCATGACTATGAATTGATACCTCTACCTCAAATGTTGAAATCATTAGTCATGCTAATCAACATCAGCTCAATTATTATATACTGTATACTAGTAAGTCAACAATTATAGCAGTATGTAATCACCATTTGATTAATCAAAACAAATCCTAATTATTTCTTACTAACTATAATCATAATGAATAGCTTATTTAGTTTATCGACTGTAAAATAGATGAATGACAATAATCATTGGTTTTAAAACTGAACTGCAATTGTATTTACAGATAGTTACAGGTATCATCGTATGTTAAATGAAAAAGTAACAATTTGTTGCAAATTTTCGCACTAACGATCATAAAATTGCTAAAAGACAAACTAAGGGCCATAACTCAGGGTAAAATAAATCAGACAAACCTGGTTTTTTAACTCGATCGTGATTTGTTGTGAAAGGTTCACATATCAAATATGAATGTCATTGGTTGACCTTTGTTCAATTTTATGTGCTCATAAAATTGTTAAAATAGACAAACTAAGCGCCGCACCTCAGGTAAAAAGGATCGGAATTAATCTGGTTTTGGAACTTGTTCAAGATATTGTTGTGAAAGATTCAAATACCAAGTATGAAAGAAATAGCCTGCCTGAAATATCATTGGGTATTATTACATGTAGGTACACATTAGAAAAAATTCACAACTTGTACTTTCATTCCGCCCAGTATTACTTTGGAGTTTTGGAAATTTTCCACTATGTACTATTATTCCGCCCTGTACTACTATTGGAATTTGAGAATTGTTTCACCCTGTATGATTATTCCGCTCTGTACTACTGTTAGGCACTTGAGAGTAGTAATGCTGAAGGGGTTTGGTGTGTTGGGTAATGGTTACCAGCTTTACGAAATGGTGTTTTGGGTAACCAGCTTGACCTTTGTGGGTTTATGCTTGGTATAGAAATTATCA
This sequence comes from Siphonodentalium dalli, assembly GCA_032622095.1. Lineage (NCBI taxonomy): Eukaryota > Metazoa > Mollusca > Scaphopoda > Gadilida > Siphonodentaliidae > Siphonodentalium > Siphonodentalium dalli. The sequence goes on along the minus strand of CP136065.1, from coordinate 196,847,217 downwards.
CCTTTCTTCTGGTAGTGTCGTTGATATTTTAAAAAGCAAATGTGAGACAGGGATAACAGTTTTAAAGATGACATGGGTGTGCGCCATGTCATCAGATGCAAGATTTTGGTATCAAGTGTGAGCTGAAAACACAGCAAAAGTCAAGCTGGGTACCCAAAACACCTTTTTGTAAAGCTCAGTACCAATACACCAAAATGTGGTGACAATGACCCCTTCAGGAGTAGTAATAGAAGTATGATGTAGAGTCATCTACTTCATAGTGTGGGTGCAAATGTAGATCTTGTAAACTTTTTTAGTAGAAGCAAGCCACTATGATTTTCATAACCTATTCAGTTTGGAGTGATTTTTAAGACTCTATTCCAATTTTTTATCCAGCCAGAAGTAGGAAAAGATGAGAGGGTACCGATATGGTGACAAACGTCATGTAAATCACACCTAGCCGTCAAAACGAAAATCGCTAAACAACCCATGTTAACTCTGACCTTCCTGAGCACATCTGCTGTTTCGACTGAACCAGTAAACCATAAAGGCAAGTGGATCGGATGATTTGGGGACATATTGCGGCTATTTGGGGTAGATTTGGTAAAAAACATGTGCAAAAATCCTCGAAAATATCCTGGTTTTTGCTTATGACGGCAGCCATCTTGGATTTGGAGGTCACGTGACATTAAAAAATTGGAATAGAGTCCAATTATTTAGCACAACCCATCCCAATGTTGAAAATATACATGCCTTGCTTCTAATAAACGAGAGGCCGATCACGATCGGCAGATGTTTAACCCATACCTTGGCGATAGCGATTAGCTATAACTGATAATTGGTCAAAGATATGATCACAGTAATACATATATCAGTACCTAACTTAAAATCAAAAGGTCAAATAATTTGTCTTAAGAAGGGGTTAAAGTAATTGGGGTGGGGGAGGAGTCGTTTTAAATCTCATAACTCTGTCCCTATTCACACAAGGACCTCTCACTGTGAGATCCAATTGTTTAGCCATTAATAAATTTGACAGATAGGATAAACAATTATCCAGCCAGCAGGTTGTTCATCTTTACCTTCATACAACCACCCCCTATGTAACATATGTCATCACTCAATTAATAACAGATTTTGCTTGGAATGACATCTATTAAAGGTATTCTCATACTCTGGATATTGGATGTTCACATGGCAATTTATTGATATCATTATATTACATGCAACTATTGCAATAAAATCTTCACATTTTCAATACAGGACATCACACCTTATTAATGGAATACAACTAAGACAAATTAGTGTCAATGACAAATATTGTTTTTGAATTAAATAATTTTTTTATTATTATAAAAGTTTTTTAATATTTGTTTATGTTAAATTGAGCGAGGAAATTCAATCTAAAAAAATATGAAAAATCCAAATTTCAAATATAAAAAAAAAGAAGAAGGGACATAACTCCTTTAATATAAATACCCATATTCAAACTCGAACTGTATTTTGGGATGAGAAACCTATATACAAAATTTGGTTCCGATCAAATAGAAAATGTTAAGAGTTATCGCATTATACCTAAAGTGTCTGACAGACAGACAGATATAGATGGACGGACAGACGAGTGGTTAATCCGGACATTGACGCTATGTGTACCATACTATGGTATAGGTACACATAAAAAGTTTTATCTCATGCAGAGTACAGGAAAAATACATCAAACCTGGTGTGCCCCTTTAATTTTTCAATTCACATATGTAATCAATTGAAATCAATGTCGAAAAAGCTTTCCATTAATATATACGGTAGATAAAACAAACTAGACCTACAGTACTAAAAGTGTTATGAACAATTATTTTGTTCCAATAGACTGATACAGAGCTCTCAAGTTTTTAAAACTTTGAAAACCAAAGTTGTCTTCCCATGCAAACCAACAAAATTCCAAAGGTAATGCTATTAAACAATGAAACCAGATTATGCCTTTAAGATGAAATTTAAATAACCATGCATATAAAATATAATAGTATAAACATTCCACCTATGATATGGCCAGAGATACTTATAGAGTATAAAGTATATCTGATACAGCCAACACATCTCCTAGCAGTTAATTAACTCAATACAAGAGAGAACCAACTTCATGGTATTGTAACTGAATACTATCTCTGTGTGAGAAGACAACTTCATAGCATCCTGAACCTGATTTATTAGATACTATCTAGACAGTGCCACCTGTGTATCTTTGATATATTTTAGTGATGAATAAAATAATCAAAGGGCCATAACTCCAGTAAAAAGTACCGGATCAAACCCATATTCGAACTCGATCTGTATTTTGAGTTGAGAAACTCACATACAAAATTTGGTTCCTATCAGTTGAAAAATTGTTGATTTATCGAAGCATTCATGAATTCTATGTCAAAGGGCCATAACTCCATTAATAAATATCGAATCAAACCCATATTCGAACTCGATATGTATTTTGGGTTGAGCAACTCACATACCAAATTTGGTTATGGTCAGATAATTACTTTTTGAGTTATGGCAGCATGCATAAATTCTAAGTTGAAAAAGGGCCATAACTCCGTAAAAAAAACTCGGATCAAACCCATATTCGAACTCGATCTGTATTTGGTGCTGAGAAATTCATATACAAAATTTGGTTCCGATCAGATAGAAAATATTTCAGTTATCGCACCATGCGTAAAGTGTCTACAGACAGACAGACAGACAGACGGACGGACGGATGGACGGACTAACGACGAGTGGTCAATCCGGGCAACGACACTATGTTTACCATACTATGGTATGGGTAAACATAAAAAGTATACAAGGGACCAGTTTTTGAACAGTTGCCCCCACACTATCATGTTCTATGGTATGTCATTATGGAAAGCTGTTTTCACATTCACTTAGGCCAAAAAAAAAATATGTTTGGCCTTACGATTAAGCGTAATTCACTTACCCGGTACATTTAAGCGCAATCAGCTAATATACATGTCAGATAGTAATTCTTCCCATATTAAAGAGATATGTTAAGAGTTCATGCTTTTGTGCAATAATGCTCAATATGTAATGTATGAACATGTTGGTGTGAAACCATACCATTATCCAAAAAATAAATTGAATTTGTTTTTTTTAAACCAAATTAATTTTTTTTTAACCCTTTGAAACTGTAACATATATTTTGGTGCAAACGAACGGTGACTATATCCCGTAACACCAATATTTCAGATGCACCGACGACATGAGCCGATAGCAAATTTATATATAGTATAACCAGCGTCAGACCCACTGAATTATATTTAAATGGTACCTGGATATATCATCATTGCCCATGGTGTGTATGGACTGGTTGACTGCTACTACTGGTTACACTGGTGTAAATGTTTTCCATAGGCCTCAGTGCTAACGTTTTAGCGTATAGTGTTGGCAATATAAATGTTGGGTCCAAAATTTTCTTTAAATCTGAAAAATTGACATTTTGGGAAACTTTTTACACAAAAAAATCATGTCTGTCTAGCAGGGAATTCGCCTTTAAATCTTATGTTTTCGTAACTAGTGTCAGAACCGCATAAAAAAATACAGTCATATTTTAGACCACACCAAAAAATTCAAACTTCACTACAAAGGGTTAATTCCTGTGCCAATGGTTATTTTACCTATGGGAAATCATAGGGAAGAGGTGTGATGATTTTTTTATGTGAAAAGCACACAAGGCTATTGACCAATCAGGGCCCAGTGTCTATTTTATTCTCTCCTATATATTCCTCCCGCATCCGCTAGATGTCACTCGGAACCTTATTTACACCAGTGTAACCTAAAGCGATAGCCCGCTTTTTCGCGGAATAATTGTAACTCCCTACATTTCTTCAGAATTGCCCATCAATGGAAAAAATGTGTTCAAAAACAATATCACTTCTGTGGTTCTTTATTTATCACACACAATTTAACCCCACCCCCTTTAACAAATTATTCATCAAAAAAGCACAATTTTCCACCACCAGTCATGTTCAGGCCCCATTTTCACTCAGTTTTAGGGGTCTGGTGTTGCAAACTTGGATCAGCTATGGAAGACTGTTCAATATTCTTTCCATGAGAGAACTTCTGGTGATGTGAGGTCATTGAGTCCAGATCTGATCAGCTGAGCATCAAGCGCATGACTTTATCAGCACATTGAAGAATAAAATATGACATTTTCAGGTCTGCAAGGGTGATCCAAGATAACTGAATGTGGGTGTATATTGAATTAGTTGAATAAAGATATGCTCTCTTTGAATTGCTGAAGCATTTTCTTAAATGTGTCCAAGTTTTAGTGCTATTAACCTTCAAATGACCATACCCACCAGTGGAAATGACACACTTTTATGATATATATCTGTATATCACTGGCTATAAAATCCAAAATACTTGTTAAATTAGGTTCTTATAACAATTGATATATGTGTCGTTGACATGCCCATGTTATGGGTCATTTGCATTATCATGTGACTATTACCACCTTGAAAAAATTTGAAAATACCTTGAAAAATTGGCATTTTTTATGAAAAATCTTACTATTTTTTTGGCTGATGTAAGTGAAAGAAGGCATCAGCAGCAAGAATAGCCACATCAAGCATGAGATATTCATTGGACTGAAAGACCAGGCTCTGTAAAATGCATTAAAATGCTTTAAAGTGACTCCCAGGAATCAAAAATGATAAAAAGCTATTTTTTCCCTTTAGGTTACACTGGTGTAAATGTTTTCCATAGGCCTCAGTGCTAACGTTTTAGCGTATAGTGTTGGCAATATAAATGTTGGGTCCAAAATTTTCTTTAAATCTGAAAAATTGACATTTTGGGAAACTTTTTACACAAAAAAATCATGTCTGTCTAGCAGGGAATTCGCCTTTAAATCTTATGTTTTCGTAACTAGTGTCAGAACCGCATAAAAAAATACAGTCATATTTTAGACCACACCAAAAAATTCAAACTTCACTACAAAGGGTTAATTCCTGTGCCAATGGTTATTTTACCTATGGGAAATCATAGGGAAGAGGTGTGATGATTTTTTTATGTGAAAAGCACACAAGGCTATTGACCAATCAGGGCCCAGTGTCTATTTTATTCTCTCCTATATATTCCTCCCGCATGCGCTAGATGTCACTCGGAACCTTATTTACACCAGTGTAACCTACTAGTTCTGACATAGAGTTTGTAGAACAGACATAATTTAGACAAATAGTTTCAGTTTAAATTACCCTCGCATATATTAATTAGTACTCTACAACATATGGGGAAGGGTCTATCCCATATCAAGTTGATTTAATCGCCCATGTGCAGAGCAGCGCAATGAGAAATAAACGGTTTATAGCGTACTTATTGACAATAAACCCACTGATGGAATGGTTACCTGCTAATATCCGGTAGGTATATATGCGCATAGGCTACATTTCAAAAATAACATGCGTTTTTAAGGTAAAATATCACTGAATAGTTAGTGCAATGGAGCCATTCGATTATTTGTGGTATTTGCTTAGCAACCGTTTATCCTTAAATAAGACATTTAGTTCACTCTTCTGGTCGGGTATATCTCAAATTTCCCATTATGGTATTACCTGCATCAAAACTGCAATCGCTGGCCCTGCATTACGATGCTATATATAACTTATAAGCTATAATTGCATTTTCCAGTTAATTCAGGGTAGTTGCCTAGCAACCGTTACCAAGGAGTTGCTGCATGACAGTCTCCCGATCTTATAATGATCAGTGATCCATGGGGGACATATCTGTAAAGTTTCAGACCTGTGTCACAATTTAAACATAAGGCCAAAACAAAATGAATGAGTGTTTCCCGTAACGAGCCCAAATAAAATAGGGGCGGGCGGTAGGCTTTTCATTTTATTTTAATTTTTCATTTAATTCTGAGATACCAAAGAGACCGCTCGTAGATGGGTGTTACAAGTGTTACAAACACGGTAGAAAACAATAGGCTGCGGTTTTCTACTGGGACTTTAAATCATTTGTAACATTTGTATCACTTGTAACATCCGTCTACGAGCGGTCTCTCTGGTATCTCATAAATAATGTAACACTTGTAACACATTGTAACATGTCGCTACATTGAACACGGTAGAAAAAAATAGGCTGCGGTTTTCTACTGGGACTTTAAATCATTTGTAACATTTGTAACACTTGTAACACCCGTCTACGAGCGGTCTCTCTGGTATCTCAGAAATAATGTAACACATTGTAACATGTCGCTACATTGAACACGGTAGAAAAAAAATAGGCTGCGGTTTTCTACTGGGACTTTAAATCATTTGTAACATTTGTAACAGCCATCTACGAGCGGTCTCTCTGGTATCTCAGAAATAATGTAACACTTGTAACACATTGTAACATGTCGCTACATTGAACACGGTAGAAAAAAATAGGCTGCGGTTTTCTACTGGGACTTTAAATCATTTGTAACATTTATTATCTCTGGTATCTCAGAAATCATCAGCCCTGCATTTGAACAATCAATACATATTGGAAAAACAGTCCTATAATAGCTTTATTTTCTAGAATCTTTAAAATCCCGGTTTTCTTCCCGCAACACTCGTGGATTATGCACATGGGAATAGACCCATGTGAGCTCGCCATCGTTGAGATGAACTTGTTCGAATCGATTCGGTTCGATTCTAATCAACATCCATCATGTATAATGTAAATATAAACACAAACACGTGCTTCCGGTCAGCGAAGAGGGACAATAACTCGTGATCTTCCAGTATTGCATCAGATCGTATTAAAGTTGACTCCGTTAATGGATTTGCGAAAAATATATAAATATATCAAAGATATTATTTATCTCGCGAGGTGAATCAGATAAAATGGAACCACGTGTACATAGTTTGGTTATCAGTGTGGTCGGTCGGTTTATAGATTGATTTTTTTTATTTAAAACCAATAAAATGAACTTGGGTCGGGGGGTTTTGAAGACGGTCGGTCGGGTTACGGGAAACACACATCATTTTTGTTTTGGCCTAACCAACATCATGCGACAAAACACTATATCTAATTTAAGGGAAAATACCACATGGAGTCCTGGGTCAGTGTCGATCGCTGTGGGCATCAGGGATCAACAGGTCAGGGAGAACCCAAAATCGATGTACTAAACCTCGATTTGTGTAAAAAAAACCTCGATCAAGGTTCTTCAAGATCATGTGATCAGTTACATGGACTCACTACCATAGTGTAAGATGAAATACTCCACACTATATTACTTCCATTACTGGCATTAGTATCATATTTGGTTTAGAGTGTTTCCCCTTATATCATGGGTGAGTAGAGATGGGCGGTATTGAAATTTCGATCTCGGTAACGGTATCGGTAAATTTTCGTCGATTTACCTCGGTATCGGTACGGTAATCGGTATTGCTATTAAATTATAAGACCAGAGCGGTTATTCCCGGTAAATTGTTGTAATTCAAGTTTTTAGCTGAACAATATACATGTATATATGACCACGGTCCACGGATTTACTACATTCGTGACAATAGCTAAATTAGGCAACAAAATGACCTACGCAATTAAGTAATATTCACACATCTGTTTAATGATTTACATGCATGTCGTCGCACTGATTTGAAAAGAATAAGAGCATGACTACAATATTTGTTCGTGTCAATTTGATTTTCGTAACATTTCCATGAGTGAATTGAATTGTGAGTAGTAATCAGTGATCACAATTCACAAATTTATGAACGTTCGCGCGATGTCATGAAAATCGGCAAACCATGGCAATTTCCGAACTGCAGATGCCCAAACCCACGTGTGGTTCATATTCTTCTCCTTGCAGCGTGATATACCATTCATGTATACAAGAGTCCCTCTTATGTATAGCACGCAAGCTACCGGTTGCACATGGTGCCCAAGTGTTAATTTAAAGCTATCACGCGATTTTTTTTGGTCAGATATAGGCACATATGTATAATATACCGGTAAGTATATATATGTTTAATAAAGTCATTTATAGTAGGATATAAACATATTTATACCGACATATGTGCACAACTTTCCAAGAAGATGTGCTATTTGCAATTGACAAGATCAGGTTGTATAAAAAAAGCTGCAATGCGTATATCAAGTCGCTATTGTATATCACCCTCTAATTATAATGTAACCTGTGAGGGGTTTCAATTTGTTGTGCACGGGGACCCCTCATAAGACGTGCTTCGATTCCACATGCTTCGATCCAACTTGGGACACGGATTACAAACTTGCGGCCTGTATCGAGTTGGCCACACATTTTCCAGTTTGCACGGATACCGAAATTGACACATAACACTCCAGCTATGAGTAGTCAAACGTCATGATGTTAGTTACACTGTCATTAATATGTCGCAATTCATACATGTCACGGCCGCGGTGACAAGGTGACGCACATATGTTGGCAACACATGAATAATTTCATTACCGAAAATACGGTATTTTTAGTTTTGATACGGTACGGTAAATCGGTATTACGCTGATACCGATACCGCACAGTGCCGTGGCCACATGATCTCAAAGAACCTCGATCGAGGTTTTTTACACAAATGACAAATCGAGGTTTAGACTGTTTAGTACATCGATTTTTGGGTTCTCCCTGACCTGATCAAAGGGTCAAATTCAATCAAAAAGTTTAGGGTTGGCACCATTCAGATACATAGTATCGGGTAACCTGAAACAAAAAATTTTGTTTGGCCTAATTAAAATCGATCGGTGGTTTGCCTTGCCATGGCCATGTGCTAGACCCAGTTGAGTCACATACATGATATACATGATGTATGAGACTCAGATTGGGTCAGTAGTGGCCGGATCTGATGCTCATACCTTTTCTAATTACAGGCGACAAAGGACTCCTGGTCGCAGATTCTGCTTGGTTCTCTTATTATGGTGACAATAAAGACAAGATTCCACCAAAAGTTCCGAAATCCGCGCCTTCATGAGCTAAAATAAAGACTTTTGTCATTTGTGCAAAAGAAATTGTTGTCTGTCTGTTTACGGAAGCGATATTTCACCACATGTTAATGCTGTTTGTCATGCGCAGTTCAATGTTTCATGATGGTCAATAAAACGTGTACTCCACCCCGAAGACGACTGTTGGAAATGTGTACTTGGAAGATATTATGGAAAAACTAAATTCTTTTGCTAAATGTTATGCTACTATGCCAATATATTACATATGTAATAAAAATATTACCGAAAAATTATCAACATATACTTTTTAATAGAATTGTTGCATCGAAAATATACTATTTAAAAAGTGTACTCCAAGCCAGAATGAGAAAAAGTGTAGCCGAGTTAGATCATGCTTTATTACCCACTTCTACAAAATGTTGTATTATACTTTCAACAAGTTGTAGAAATATATTGGTGATATGAAGTAATTATTTTATTCAGTGAAACATAATCAGTTCTCACATTTGTCATGGTGTCAAAAAATGACATACTCCGGCCCTGACGCCGACTCGGGGAAATTGTGTGTATACCGGTACCGGTACTCGGAAGATATATGGTATAATTGCATCACTATACGGTATATATACTTATACCATTGTTAACTTCATTAAAAGTTGAACAAAACAATCATTCTCCTATTATAATAAAGTATACATCGAAATAGCAAAAAAGTGTAGGCCTACTGCCCTACTCCGGATCCGACTCATACATTTGGCCAATATCGGGGTTTTTTTTTTTCATTCAGTGTCTATTTGTTCAGTTTAATTACGGTACCTACTCTCGTCCTGTATCTGGGATTGGGATAAGCAGACTTCATGGTAGCCGTTTTGTTATAGTTTTCTTTGTCCTGGTTTTCCCCCTGCACTAACAGCTACAAACTTGCACCATCATCTGGTCGTCCGTTGTTCGCACAGTAGTGAAACAAACGCTATTTATTTATACCATATCAGGAATAGACTCACACGGAATGCTCTTTTCCAAAAGCAAATATTTTTAGGTGTAACATGTTTTCATATTAGCGAAACAAACGCTAATTATAATAACCTATTTAGTGACACTTTAGTGATAATATATCGCCATTTTATTGTTCATAAATAGGCCTAACAAGTTTTGAGACTTTTTTTTACCATACAGTTTAAGACTGGTTTATAGCATTAGTCTGTTGCAGTAAATCGATTCTGATAACTAAAGCTTATTTTGAACAAATGTTGTTATTGTATATATATACGCAATAGGCACACGAAAGCAAACCTTATGGGTGTTAGAATACAAACACAGTTCGCGCAGCTATCAATGCGCGACGATGTGATTATGTCATTTTTGACAACATGCATGACAAATGTGAGAACTGATTATGTTTCACTGAATAAAATAATTACTTCATATCACCAATATATTTCTACAACTTGTTGAAAGTATAATACAACATTTTGTAGAAGTGGGTAATAAAGCATGATCTAACTCGGCTACACTTTTTCTAATTCTGGCTTGGAGTACACGTTTTAAATAGTATATTTTCGAAGCAACAATTCTATTAAAAAGTATATGTTGATAATTTTTCGGTAATATTTTTATTACATATGTAATAAATTGGCATAGTAGCATAACATTTAGCAAAAGAATTTAGTTTTTCCATAATATCTTCCAAGTACACATTTCCAACAGTCGTCTTCGGGGTGGAGTACACGTTTTATTGACCATCATGAAACATTGAACTGCGCATGACAAACAGCATTAACATGTGGTGAAATATCGCTTCCGTAAACAGACAGACAACAATTTCTTTTGCACAAATGACAAAAGTCTTTATTTTAGCTCATGAAGGCGCGGATTTCAGAACTTTTGGTGGAATCTTGTCTTTATTGTCACCATAATAAGAGAACCAAGCAGAATCTGCGACCAGGAGTCCTTTGTCGCCTGTAATTAGAAAAGGTATGAGCATCAGATCCGGCCACTACTGACCCAATCTGAAGCTCTAAAGAGTGTAAATCTTTAGAGCTTCCCTGGAGCTACCATGTGCCTGACCTGATCAACATTCAATGATTCAGTGATGCATACATGGAAAAACAGGCAGTCTAAAGACACAAAAGCGATTAAAAAATATATTCACCTATTCAATTCCATTTGAAACAGCCAAATTCATCACTCCAAAGCGATGACAATGATTGGAAATACTTGAATTTAATGCAACAATTCCAACACTTTCGTGACTAATCTTGCCAAACAAATGTTTCACTTCCTGGTTCTTGCAGAAATCGGCAAATAAAAAAGGTTTGCGTATAATTCGGATACGGAATGATTATTTCGCTATTCCCGGTGAACAAGTGCTGGTATGTGCGTATGTGTGGGGTTATTTTTCTCGTAGAGTAACTTGTGATAGTGAATCAGAAACACTGTCAAACACATTTTCTCATATATACACAAGGGACAGGCAAAATCATACATTACGGCGAATGAAGCAATTGGTGAAATTGTCAAGACAGTTCAGTTTTGAAGATGCGGTCTAGCTCTCTTCCATGTACTTTTATATTCCCAAATATTTAGTGGTTGGCCTACAAAATAATGATCAATAATGACATTGAGTAGGAAACATTGATTAGTAAACGGAAGCTACTGTAACAATAAATTGATTTTCCTATGAATCAGAATGGGCGAACCTTTTAACGAGAACGACGAAGCCTTGAACTTCGTCTTCCAAAAACCATTACGATTGTTTTAGAGAGGTTAAAGGGAAACAAGACGATTGGTACCTTGGTACCTGAATAATATATTGTCGTCAAGACGTACGATGGTGTACGAAAACAAGAGCCTGTTCGTGTTATAGATGTTTTGCTTCTGTTTACATAACACAGCTCAATTATATTGGTTAATCACACACAAATGATATAAACGCTCTTTATTATTTCCATATCAGGAAAACAGTAATTGTTCAAATAACGCTCTTTATGTTTACCGTATCCGGTACTAAACAAAAGCCAGGTTCTGTAATATTTTTTGCTTTTGTTTACATAACAAAGGAAAAACATTTGACAATAACATACTGTTTATGCCATATTTCTGATTGGTATAAGAACAAAATCTGTCTATATTTTACTATTCTTTCTGTTTATGGCGGTTTTTGACGGAGGTGAATATTTTAACAGCATACCCACCGCCAAAGCCGCCCGTATCTTTCACGTTAAGATTCCATGTATATAGTGTCACAATAGGTTGTACAGGACTACGAGATATGCAGGGCTCCGTCGATCACTGCCGCCGGGTAAATGACGCATTAATTAAATTAAATTTTCCTGAACATCCATTTAAATATGATTAACCCTTTACCCAACAGAACGGCCCTGTGCCAATGCATTCTCTTATATATGCGAGTCGACCATAGGTCGCCTCGCATATATAAGAGAATGCATTGGCTTAACACATTAAAAATTATAAAATTGTTAAAGAATGTAAGAAAAAATGGTAAAAAGTGTTAAAAAAAGATTTTTTTTAGGCCAATGCATTCTCTTATATATGCGAGGCGACCTATGGTCGACTCGCATATATAAGAGAATGCATTGGCACAGGGCTAACTGTAACTATCACAATGTGGTCAAGGAGCCGGTTCCAATGATACCCATATTTGTATGGTTCTATTGAGACAGACCGAACATATTTTAGGCTGTTGAAGCTTTATTTGGCCGGTTTTGGCCGGTTTGTTGGGTAAAGGGTTAAGTCATATTCCTATCAATTATACTGATTATATTATATTATATTATTTTATCACGTAAATATATTAAAAACATACTCTTTTGCAGTCAACTTCTTTCTTGTCGGCTTCTGTTTGGACGGACTTCCAACTTTCATGTACGTATTCATACTGTAGTCATTGTTATTGTTGTTTATCACACCCTTTGCACCATTCTTCCCATAATTAGCAGGCGAAAACACATTTTGTCCATATCCCATGATCTTTGGTCCAAACAATGCCATGTAACATGGATTGTTACAATATGGAAGACGGTCATGCTGAAAAAGATACAAAAATATCTCTAATTGGCACAGTAATGTAGGACGTTTTGGTGATAATATTTCGGTCTCACACCACCGTACTGTTTTAATTTCTTTTAAATAAACAGTCGAACATGACCAATATATATATAGACGTAACATTTGAACATAAAACACTTCTATGTTGATTTTCTGTGAATAGATCACTCAGGGATGTGGTGAATAGATCACTCAGGGGTGTACGTGGTGGCTAATTTGTTAAAGGTACTCAATCCGATCAGAGGGTCCTATATTACTTTTTCTTTGGCTTTGGGGATAAAATATATTTGATTCGAGTCGAGGAACCCACCCATCAAAGCTCATAGTGATTAGATATCGATTTTTGAAATCTATTAATTTTCGGATATGTCGCCCACAAGTTGGCAAAACACGCGATCAAAACGGACAAATTGCGGGTGTAAGATGGATAACTCTAAAATCAAGTGGTTATTATTGTTAATAGTAAGCACTTGATTTTAGAGTTATCCATCTTACACCCGCAATTTGTCCGTTTTGATCACCTGTTCTGCCAACTTATGGGCTACATTTCCGAAAATTAATAGGTTTCAAAAATCGATATCTAATCACCCTGAGCTTTGGTGGGTGGGTTCCTCCACTCGAATCAAATATTTTTTATCCCCAAAGCCAAAGAAATAGTAATATAGGACCCTCTGATCGGATTGAGTACCTTTAATGTTCAGTTATATAAGCCGTCTAAAGGGAAAGTAACTGGGGTTGGTGTTTTCTGCGTGCAGTTGAATGTTTTCCCAGTTGAATTTACCCATGCACTTTATTGTTTTTTTCCTCAACCAAAATAAAGCTGTCAACATTGCGATAATTTTATATATAGCGGCTTAAACAAAGGAAACCAATCGTAAATGAACATGTTGCAGTAGTGACAACACTATATATATGCAGTCATACCGAATCATGTTGCCCTTCAATCTTTCAAGAAATATCAAGGATTTCCATGAAATTCGAGAACATTGCGTGGATGTGTTTCTATATTAAAATGATGTACAATGGAAATAAGCCATATCCTGTATTACCATGAAGGATCACACACACTGATGACGCTTGTATGCAGGCATGCATATACCATTGCAGGTCTGCACTCGTTGGTAAATAATATATGACTCCCATGACATTACTCATGCAATGTAATGAAATTATGATTTTCGCGGTTAAGAGTAAAATTAAAATTTAATAACTGTTGCTCTTATTGACAACAGTTTATGAACGGTCGTATACTATATTGACACTTGACATTTAATTTTCGTAAATAATTTTGGACTGATATATTTCTAAAGGGGTCAATCGAACATATTCGAAGAAAATCTTGCATAGATTACTTCATTTTCAACAACTATACAGGAAGGAAGTATAGTTATGTTAGAGCTTTGTGAATCTGAGATCGATAAAGGTTTCCCTCGTCATTAGCATCAATGTCTCGCGGGAATTAATGGTTCTAACGTAGGATCCGACGAACGAGGGTCGATATTGAATACTTCCCAAAGCGCGTGCATCATCGGAAGTCTTGATTGATATAATGGGGTTGTCAATCTGAAGATTTCTACGGTGTGAAATAACTCGGGATTCAATAGTTCTTCATATATTTGGTATGCTGCGCGTTAATCACATTATGCATATGTTCGCCATAACACGTCACATAGCTGGTGCCGTATATAATGCTGCAATGCAAGCTCAAGATAGTGAATAAACCAAATCAAATTCAAACATGATCTGAAATGGTGGACACATTTACATTATACGATATAGACAAAACGGTCCTTGGTTCTAACCCAGATATATGGGCGACAATAATTATTGGAATCTATTTTCAAACTTGATATGAGTTGACGAACAAGTAGCTCAAAACGTACTATAGTCCCTTCAGAACACGGCCATTTCGATATTAAATGACAATTTGCCCACAGGCACATGCAGTAGATGGAATAAACTTGACACACCAAATTAATTTTGTGTAAATTATACTAGGAATGAGTTTGAGGTTATACTATATATAGGGAATCGTAATAAAACTATATAAACATTTATACACGTTTTGTCACTGCATGCATGCATATTTGTTTATGAGAACGACGACATGATTTTATTAAAGGTCCAAAATGATTTAACAAGTACATGCTGCATAAATGGCCCACTTAATTTTTGAGTCACTGATTATTTTTTTATAGTGACTTGATATACGGTTTTAATAACAATCTATGACATAAAATATGATTAAAATACTATAATTCATCACCATTTGTAGAATCTGTGTCTCAGAAGATGCCCATAGAGAAATAGAAAACAGTTGAAATCATAGGATTCCGCCGTTTTGGCTCCCAGAGTGCAACATTATTCAAACTAAAGATGAATTTTCAATGGAAGGGGAACAACTCTATCATTAATATATAGAGTTATTCCCCTCCATTGAAATTAATATACTTTTTACTACAATTTAGATGACAAAAACACGTTGGTAACTCAACAAAAACAACATGTTCACAGTTTATTGCAACGGTTAAGTTGATAATACAATGTTTTGGAGCTTCCTCTTTCAAATGGTGTATAATATGGCATATATTTTTATATATGTTATCTGGAGGTTCAGTCGAAGGCCATCAGGGATGGAATCACGTTTGTTGGTATTGTCACCATCAATCATTCACTGATTTCACAAGCTTGTCCCATTTTAAAGAAAGAATACAATGTTAAAGAATAATTGCAGTCCTGCTACAAGTTTGACACAGATGCTTTGATTAATTTTACACCCAACACAGAAATTGAAATGCGATTTTATTTACGATGATGCCAATAAATGATAACGCAACATGAAATATTACCTCAGCATGTTGACCTGGCTGCAAAATTTTTCCACAATGCTCACAGCGCAGACAATTTGGATGCCATTCTTTGCCTAGAGATGTTTTTCTCTCGGCTGTAACGAAAGGGTTAAATGTGACAAAAGTGGCTCATGGATGGTAACAACTGCACACGCAACAGTAATATAAGTTAGAGAGAGGTGGTCGATGTGGAGATAAATAAAGAGAGCGAGAGAGATAGCGAGAGCGAGAGAGAGAAAGAGAGAGCGGAGTGGGGTATAGGATATATTTTTTATGGGGTTGACTACTGCAATGCCATCCCCATGGACAAACGTCCAAATGGAAATACAGCAATACGCACAAAGGCACACACATATCGCAAATGGTAGTTGTTTATAATGTAAACAAATCTCCTTTTGTTTGCTCAGTTGGTGAATCGATGGTGGTTAAATTCCCTGCAATTAAATTATTTACCACAGAAGATCAATAAGCTGTTCAAAGTCGCATACGGAATGTGTCACATATAGGGCAATTGTGTGACTAAATATTAGCCTACACTATGTATAACGCTTTGGGTTTTCTAGCATATTTCGAAATAATAAAAAGCCGAATATCGTTCAGTAATAGCCCATGCAGCGCTTACGTTTTGTGGGACAGAGTCTTCCAATACACAAAATGATCCATTAATTTTGTATCCTGGAGACGCTGCATAGAAACTTACTATATATATATATAGTTTCAAGAAAACAACACAAACGTTCACCAAGGATTGTTAGAATTTAACATCGACGAATAGTATATATATTTTTTATGAAATCCCAATATCTTGAGAATATAAGTCATGCATATCCAATACACATATCCAAAGCATGTTTGGCGAATTTACAAACGTCTCATTGTATGCATGAGCGTTTCCACTTTGTAGCCGACATTGATGTATAACCGATCAAATAATGTGACTTACCGAAATAGACTGGCTTGTGGCATTTATGGCACATGTTGCTCATCTTTGGCCGTGATGGTCTATAAGCATCCACTGGGCCTCACAACAACACACTCATGTATAGTGTATATAATATGGTGGCTTATAACATACCATTGACCTATCTTCGGACACGAGGTCAATATAAAAGAATATTACATTCCTAACTTTTTAATCCACACGAATCAACATCCTCAACTATGTCATAACGCAAACCATACCATAGCTTGAACCCTGACCGCCCAACAATGTTCAGCCGAGAATTATAACACACCTGTATACCACACTGTATTGCACCAGGCAATATAATGCATGTCCTCTTAAGGTCAGTCATGTATAACATTCCGATATAAAAAGAAACATATGAATGGAGTAGTACCCCATATGCTTGTGTCAACGAAGAATTGACGACCAGATAATGTTTGCGGTAAGCCACCGCTCCGTCAGCGGAGATACTGGTCTGTCAGGAGACCACTGTGAACGGAATATCCAATTTTCGTAAATCGATACCACTTCTTGTTTTAACGTGTCAGTGGTTTTGATGATTGTAGCGATCTTACTGACTGCACCCAGAGGCACAATACATGCCGTGTGCATTGGCCATGAAGAGCATTCGTATAGTGTACATATATTTATATGCAAGAAATGTTAATCCTTTTAAGCTATGTGTTGCATGACTTCACCTGATGTAGAAACGCATTATATGTGTGTCCACCAAAAACCCGACCACACCATTGAAGCCATTTCCCGATCAGTTTGCATTGCTTCATTTATATTTGATTAACGCATTGACATCGGCATTGACAACGAAAACAGTGTCACACACCACCTATATCTTTGAAAGGTCATATATTAAATATGTCAGTTGATCTGTAGATAGTTTCCCAAAGCGTATTGTTATAATAGGCGGGAGATCGAGAAATAATCATTGCTCAGTATAGCGACACTGATATGCCTAGAAAAATAACTTAGTCAATAACTAAAATATATTAGCCAATCGGTTGTGGGACATTCTAATTCGATTTTAACTTTGCTTGTATGATATAATTTCAATAGCGTGTCCCTATACGGTCACTCTTACTATAATGCTGCTAAATCTGGGTAGAGTATCCACCTGCCAGAATAACACTACTTAGCATAATCTCCAGGTAAAATAGCAATAAATGGGAGAGCTCGAGATGATATTGATATGACTTCCATAACGATGTGCCATTGGTATGTGCACCGGGCCATGGTGTCTTAAGCAATTATATGATACGAAAACTCTTTATTTGGGCATGCATACACCGGGAATTTTTTTTACAATATAGAATGAGATCTTGATGTGTATGTATCTATAACAATGAGCATTAATTCGGCGAATGAGTCAACTCGATCCACATATTATACGATAGACATGCACTGAGTTAGTATATATTCTGCCGAAGGTAGCCAGTTTGACTATAACTCGCATGTGCACTGGCTATATGTTTGATGTAAGTCCTCTGCATGGTGACTAAGATTGTGGTTAAAACAAACAAAACCAAAGGCCACAGTACTCAGTATCAGTTTGCCGTGGGACATTTTTGTACAAGAAGGTTGAATGCATATTGCAGAGTTACAACATCTTGTTGCATAACATTGTCGAATAAAAACGAACGCGATGCAAAACCGAACACGTCACATGCAACAGAAAACAAGACGCCGATGTTATGACAATCTGTTTTGTCAATTGAGGTATACATAGTTGGAATGCCATGGTGATATAATTACTAATGTTCCACGTGATATATTTTTTATATATTATAGCCTTTGTGTGTTGTATAAGTTAAATTAGACGTTGTTAGCTAGATCGATATACATGGTCAATAAATTAAACGAACAACGGGGTTTGATCAAGTGTTGGTTTCTTGTCTTAAATATTCCGTCATATATCCAAACAATCTGTACATATAGCTAAACATTACATTACATTCCTCTCACAGAACATTGGGTAACATAATAATCATGTTGAAAGATGTTACAAGATATGTATTCTTATGTGATATATATATACAAATTCAAAAAGTTATGAAAAATGCTAGGAATAGTAGCAGGCGGCCACTTGATGGTCGACTGGCTCCAACATGATCAAACGGATTAGGTCTATAGCTCTAAAATATATATATAACAATGTTTTAAAAGTTGCACTTTATCCGCACATGACGTTCAGCATTGTTGCACAACATTGCACCGTGTGTGTCTCCTGGTGGTACGTGCAAGAATATATATACTTATATTAATTAGTTACAATGTAATTAATAGAATAAACCTATAAGAAATTAATTCGCCCAGACTCTCACACGTAGTCAAACATTACGGTGTGCACAATCCGATTCGATGGTCCCCGTATAATCAGATTCCAACAACAACAACAACAGCATTTTTAGAAATTCCGCTTCAGTTATCAGAATCGATATAATTGTCCAAAAATAATGCTAACCGCTGTCAATTATAGTATAAAATTGGCCGAAACGTGTTATTTATCAACATGTTGTTCGACGACGAAATTTGGCCTTATTTTCAACAGAAAGCCTCTTGATTTTAGAGTTATCATTTCCATTCGCAATTTGGTCAGAGACCGTCGGGTCGTTGATTGTTTATTGTGCCACTAATAATTCTCGATGGTGAAAAATAATAGATTTTAAAAAATCCATATCTAATAACTCTGAGCTTTGATAGTGGGTTCCTCAACTCGAATCAAATATTGTTTACCCCCGAAACCAAATAAATAGTAATTGAGGGGGCGTTTAATCGGATTATGCACCTTTAAAGGCATAATAGTCGGAATATGTGGCTATTTATTATAACTATTTCAGTATAGCTGCCCCCATTTGTAGATTTCTATCTGGCTAGGCTATATATAGTCAGTTGCATGGATACTATATATATAAAAGTGCAAAGTTGAGTTTGCTATCCTACTTTTAAGGTTATTCCAGGTTGTCCCTGACAGCAATCAAGCTTGGCCTCTCTTGTCAGTTATTCTTGTGTCCATGATTGGTGCGTCGTAAATGTATTTCTTCAAGACATTTATCTAATTTATTTCTGATGGGTGGTCGCTCCACGTATTTCCAACTCTGAACGGGGGTGTTGCATCTTATCTAATTTGGTCAATGGTCACCCTCTTTGTAGAATGCATGCATGTGATTGTATGTTTCGATAAATTGTCTGCTGGTTCGTCTGAATGAGAGAGTTGGTATAGCTGTAACTGTTTAATCTTTATTCATACTTCAGCCCTTTCATTCCTGGAATCTGTTTGGTGGCTCTCTTTTGTACTTTTTCGATGTTTTTGACTTGTTATTTTGAGTTTGAATCAAACGTCGAGAAATTAATAATGGCACCCGCTTAAATTGGGCGGGAATTGATTTTAATGAGGTTAACTATGGCGCCAGCAAGGCAAGGTAAATGGTCACAAGATTAAAGGTGTATATTCCAGATAATATCATTATCAGCCGCGTAATTAATTATTTTGAAACCAAAATAGTACGATTAACAGATTCGAAATAAGGTCACTATATAGTTGTATAGTTACTTACAACAAATGCGACTTAATCGGCAGCCGGTCAACAGGTTAAAGTAATAAACAGTGCGCTTGAGTCAACTCGCGGCAAATTGTTCATTTTGGCCCGAATATATATGATTTGGCCAACTATAGTATGGCGCCACTCAGCACATAGTTATGACCGCATTGGACGAGACAGGAGATCTCATCGACAAATATAAACTGACACATCTAATATCCCAACGAGAGCAGATATGCATGGTGAAGAGGGGAGAGGGAAGAGGGCATGCCCACACAATATACCAGCAATCACATAATGGCAAACAAATAGTCAGCACCCTTCATTTCAGAATTGTAAACACCCATGGACTGACATGCATGTCATCAGAAGAGGTCAATGCAGATACGGTAAATGAACTTAAAAAAACAGTTTGATAAATTTCTCGAAAAAAATCAGAAAACGATACATTTACGACGTACCATGCATATAATGGAAATGATAACTAATGAAGAGCTGACAAAAGAGGCCAACATGCAAGCCTAGTAACTGTCAGGAACAACCGTTTTGAAACATTTTTTCAATAAATTGTGCACACAAAAAAAGCAACAATAACAACAAAAGTCAATTAGCAAATGGTGTTTTACTTTAACACATTGAGTGCCACTACGAGTTATCTCGTAGTACGCAACCTTGGCAGGTTGCCACTACGAGTTATCTCGTAGTGGTTTCCATGTCATGTAACTGACAAACGGAAGCAGTGGAATAGGTCGACACACCACGAAAACCCGCCTCGAGACATCAGAACAGTGATTTTATCAAATAAATAGTGTGGCTCGCCTTACATCGTTCAACTGAAGTGAGCCCCATCAGCACATATATTCTACTCAAAATGGCCCAGTTGTGAGTGAATACAGCTGACACACTCTCACTAGATGAGTGACCACCAGAGGCAGTCGTGCATGTGTGGGCAATTAGACTGGGTTTTTGGTATTCAATATCGAATGGCACTGTTTTTGGTATTCAATATAGAATGGCAATGTGCACGCATGCAAACAGTCAGGGGTGGATATTCACAATGTTCAAACATGCGAATGAAGTTTCGAGGAATGATTACATCGTTATGTTTCAACACATTGAAACTTCGCACAACCACTCACACACGTCACACAGGCCTGCCAAATATGTTCCCCTCACTCATATGTGCGAGTGGACGCACCCAACTCAAGATAAACGGATAATCCACGACGTTACGCGCGTTGGTGCTACCATTATCTCAGTATTATGGAACAAAGAAGTTGTTTTTGGAATACACTGTGCGGCTCCATTTGGGGGCTAGGTATTTTATAATTTATAATTCAAGTAAAGCGGAACAATTATTCCCCAAAGCTACATTGTACCCTCTTCCGAATGTGTTGGTCAATGGAAAGCGTAACAATTACCGTATACGTTAGACGTCATGCAGTTCATCGAACTGTTCTACATGCATGTATGTACGGATAAATGGTTTTGTGTAGCATAGAGGTTTACAGTAAAGGGTGACTTATTTCCAGACGGATGGATTATATGGAACCGTTACATGTAGCACACTCCTGTATGTACATGGATCTATTTGGCTACTGCTGCATGGTTGTTTTAATTTTGTGCTGACAATTCTTCCTACACTATTATTTTGGGCTGTATACTTTTGAACCCTAGCATAGGCCTAAATCAGGCTAAATGGGAGATACCTTACAATTCCAGAAACAACAGAAGATGCCTGCTCGTAGTCATTACTGGACAAAATAAACTCATCCTCACAGGAAACAAGTTCACCCGATTCCACGCCTGTAGCCATGCATGCTCATATAAGTAAGTTGCTCCATTGTGCATCAGCTATAATATAACTATATAACGAGCCATAACCACCACAAGGACACCCACACCTCCATAAATATGCTTACCCCCAAAATAACTTGTTTGGGTTACTTTCTAATTCATATTTGTTGCTCAAACGTGTCCAATTGTGTGTACGAGATAACTCGTAGTTGGCACTTGTGGTGGGAATACCAAAATTCCTTCCGCCAGTGCCGGCTACGAGTTATCTCGTAGTACTATCAATCGCCGTTTCTGCCATCTAAACTCGCGACGTCATCCAATTATTGCTTCATTGAAGCCAAATTATGGTCTACTAAGGGTATCTATCTTGCCACGATTTGGCAAACTGGCGAGATTACTAATTGATTTCCGGCACTCAACGTGTTAACTTGAAGCACGTTATAATAGCTTACGTTAGTAATTAGGGGAGCGGATAGCTCAGTTGGTTTGTGGGCCGACCTCTGAGCTACACCTTCGGTGCGACCGAGGGTTCTAATCCGACATGTTATCGGTCAGATTTTATGTCCCCGTCTGCATCCAAGTGCCATGTGATTTTGACATCCTCAATTTGTTTCTGAAAAGTCATGATAGACTATAGTACAAAGCTGAATTCATCACCAATCAAGCATCGATGCCACGATCAGTGCTCTGAGAACGATTCCAGAAAAAAAGCAATCTCAGAAAAAAATTGAAAAATGTGCAATGGGCGAGTTTCGAATTCCGCTCCTCTCGTGATGTCGTGGCCAGGGATGACAATGCTACGTCAGGCACATCGTCGGATCGGGAGCCGACGCTAATGGCTGCCCGCGCACGTTAATGATCACTACTATGACAAAGAAGTCACGGGTTCTGCAACAAATCATGGACAAATTGGCTGAACTGCTAACAATAACCAATATGGGAGCTAGCAGTGATATAGGCCTATATACATAACATAAGTCAGTGTATTATATAGGAAATAGGCTACTCCTCAATCATCACTGCTATATACACAAAGTTATAAATAATATTTCATAAAAATGATATATTTACAAAAAATATTTAAAAATTAGCAAGTGCACGTTCTTGCAATTTTTGAAGTACTTACCGGGCTTGATAAATGATCCGAGTTTTCGTAACAGTTCGTTCCGTTTTATGTAACAAATTCAAATCCGAAATACTGATTTGCCGTGATTGCAAACTGACGATCTTATTTAGCCGATTTAAAAGGTGATTATCGTGGTTATACTTTGAAAAAGATAATATAGATATAATTTGTAAAGTTACAAATGCTCATATTTGCATTAGATTATAATTTTTTTCTATATTAATAACTTTACCTAATTTCGAGTTACACATGTTGCGATATTTGTCATGGTGGGCAGGGCTGTCATCAGGATTTTCTCGACACAGGGCTACCATCCACAATAGAGGAAGGGGGCTTTCTATAGGGTCCCAGGAACTAGCGGTCGGAATATGACCGGTGGGAGAACAATTTTGAATTTGGTTGTTGTTGGCATCGCATAATCGTTGATTTTTAGAGGCCCATTGCTTCATTGGCTTTTTACGGATAGCGAGAATGATGCATCATGGAATAGAAAGTATCCAAACACAACTCAAATGTTTTACTGAGTAGATGCGAAGAGGGAATTAATTGTCGCCGATTTCGGTTGTCTTGGGTTAATTAATCCGAAACACTCGGTAATCATTTATGATATACCGACAGGACTATGTTCACTCTATGTTCTCTGAAAAATTGGTTTAAAAATTCCCAATAGAATTGTTTTTATCAGACATTGAGTTGTTGGCGCAGTTTTCTGATTTTCCAACTATTTTGTCGCATAATTTCAATAAAAATACGATGCGAAACTGGAAATGTTTTTTAACATTCAGGAAGGAGTATATGTCCCTGATAATCTTTAAAATTTAACGCAAAAACTATGAAAGATAACAAAGATATTAATTGTTTTATCGACCCACTCTAAATCTCCCATAGTAAATGCATGCGGGCGATAAGCATATGGCTGCGTTTGGATACTTTCTATCCCAGAATGCAACAGTCAAAATGGTTATCCGTGAAATGGTTATACGGTCCGGACAACAAGCAATATATTGTCATATTTAACATATAAACATGAAAGTTTACCGGTAACTCAAGTTGGTAACAGATGGAATAATGCTTGATACAGCCACAGTAACAGTATGTGACTTCACGCCTGTACTCTGCAATGTCAGTCATGTATTTTGTTCCCAGAAACAAAAACATGGATGATGCGAGTTCATGGAATCGGATAAAATATTATAGAACATATATTCTAGAACATGCGACTATTAATACTATGCGTGCTAGCAATCTGCCAGTTTATTTCTAAAGCACTTAATTATTTTGGTATGCTCCCCCGACGGATTGAGGAGATTTCCTGGACGGGGGGGGGGGGGGGGGGGGAACTAACCCTCCTGGTGGGGGCTGCAGTGTTCACGCTGTCGGTAGCCAAATTAGCCAATGGCTAATATTTTTCGAATTTGGCTAATAAAAATTTCATTTGGCTAAACTTTTGGCTAAACTTTTTTAAAACCCCAAATGGAGACTGAAAGCATGGAGTCAGAAAGCTAATTCATAAAAGCGCTCAATAGATCGACATTCAAGACGAAGTTAGGTGACGAAAGTATTTCATTAATTTCGTACTTATGAAATATCGTTCCGTAACAGCAAAAGGTAAGCTCTAACATTTAGTGTACAGTAAACATATTTTTATTTCCAAATCTAACATAAATTTTGGCAAGTGGGTTTTCAATTCTGTGATGTGAACGATCTAGTCCGAAAATATCGAAAGTGGGAATATATTGCCGACTGTACAAAGGGAAACCCAATCGCGGACAGTACAAAGGGAAACCCGATCGACAACTCTATCAACCAAGCGATCACACAGTGATATGCAATCATCTTTAGTTTTCACAAGACGGACATTCAAAGACGCATGGACATTAAACCGACCGTGGTTGAATCATGACAATGTGAAGAAAGCAATATATTGTAAAGTGTGCATTGACGCTGGTATATTAATAAGCAATTTGTTCGTAAAAAGGCTCAGGCTGTTTTAATCTGGAGAAAAATTACGTCATTCTGCACGAAACAGCAAAAGGTTATTATTTTACATTTAATCCCCTAATCCCCCATTGTCTGTCTGGTCACTCACGGGACTCCCGCACAATGTATGTTTATGATGACATTGTATTTATGACGGTCGACGTTTATGAGCACCAAGTGTAAGACAATAGCTTAATCAGCCAAATGTGAATCACGACATATATTTTGTGGCTATTTGTCGTCAATACCGATACGGACAAAATAATATGCATGCTTTTATGACAGATTGTAATTTGATAATGGCGTAACAATATTAAGTTATTAGTTTCCAGATGTCACTTAGATATTTTCGCAAGGATAAATATTTAATGATTTAAAAAAAGATATTGATATAAAACAAAAAAATAATGACATTAAGAAAGACAATCCCCCCCCCCCCCCCCAATCACTCTTTCACATAAAGATTAATAAATTTTTAATAAATGATATATATAAAAATACTTGTCTGTTGTGTCTGTTAGATTTTACGTTTTAGTCATTAATTGGGAACCAACCAGAAAACGATGATTTAATTTGGCCAAAGTTTTTTTTAATTTGGCCAAAAAACATTTGGCTAAAGTTTTTTTCATTTGGCTAATAAAATTTTATTTGGCTAAAGTTTTTTTCGGTCCAGCGTGAACACTGGGGGGCTGCAGACCACCCCTAATGTTGGGCATACGCCTTGTCATTGAGTAACATTCCATATATGGAATTCATGAATATTCAAAGGCTCCATAGATATGGAATGCTACTCCAGAAATTTGACCTGTAGCACTAAAAAAATGGAACGGGCTCAGTGACAAGGCTTATTGGTTAAGGCCCTTTCAGACGACTTTTTCCCCTGCAGAATCACATTCCAAAACTGACTGACAAAAAACTGAAAATAGGATGTATTTAAGCTTCAGTGCAAATGATTTGCACTTCAGCACAAATAACCCTTATTATCTGCGCTCAAATAAGGAATAATTGTTAAAAAGGCATCCCATAATCATTGGTAATGGGCAAGAAAAAAATGGGGGGGGGGGGGACTTTCTCTTCGTCTCGAATTAACCTCCTGCATACCTATCCCTTGTTAGTTGTAATGTAATTGACTATTTAAATGATGGCTATAGAATATTCAAGATGGTGTACTTTTTTAACCCTCTACTATATGGATACTAGCTGATGATTTGTTACATGATTAGCCATATGTTGAACTTACATATGAACATACCTACAAATGAATGAATGGGAATCCAGGGAGACATCTCAGCAGTATTTTTTCTGCCTATCATCTGCTCATATTATCAGAACATCTGTAGAAATAAAGAACAGGCCATTCCAATGTATTGCATGAGGATCAGGATTCAGCAAGTAATTTGATCATCTTCTTTAATGTAGCGATCTACTTTATGTTGTACATGTACGTGTATACTTAGAGGATATTGCTTGGTTGGTTTGATATTAGGCCCGATATCAGCCTGGGGTAACTTCATATCAGCCTGAGACCGAAGGTCATAAAACTATATTACTCGGATTTGTGATGTAATAAAATGATATAACTCGGATCGTGATTTCGTAAAATGATATTACTCATGTTGTATGGTATTCCCAATTTAAAATATTGCAATAGTTTGAAACTATCAGTGAGATATTCCAGTATATTGTCCACAGGACTGTTTGTACAAAAAACTGAGTTATTCTATGCTGAATTATACTACATTAGTTTACACAAATTTCTGTGGCAAAAGTTATACATTATTTCCTATACACGTGTACCCACCATGCATACAACAGACTAGATTTTCAGGTGAGTACAGTAGTCTAATGTAGCAGGATTACAACATATCAATAATTCAACAGGCTAGCTACTATAATGGAATTATTTATACCTGGTGCAGTTTGTGATAATCTCATTCTTATAAGTGGATTTTTCGATTGCGGTTGGCAATGGACTGGGGAAATGACCGTGGTGTAAGGCGGTCGGGAAAAAAAATATACCGCGGTGTATGCTGGTAATGGACTAGATTACCGTGGTGACTTCTAAACATGACCGCGGTTAGATACCGCACGGTAACACAGGTCACAAGTGGTCACGGTGATACCGCTTGACCACGGTCTAGTATAGGTATGACCACAGTCATTGACGGCTCATAACCTCATTAAAGGGTCGATTAATTAGAGCATAGCTGTATCTCCAGTTACTGTTTTGAGTGTTTTCTGGCATTCCATTTTCAACAGGGGGTGTTGAACTCCGAGAGAAAATGACTGAACCACCATGTGTTAAAAAAATTGGTTGGTATAAACATACGGTTAACATTTCAGTTGAACTATACCACTATTGATATTTTAATCGTGGTCAAAATTCCATGACCACATTGAGACCGCCTTTCCTTTCTTATATATTCCTCATCTGTTTACTGTTAGGAAAATCATTTTTTTATTTGATTGTAAAATTCTTATCTCATTGTGTGTGAATATGCAATAGTAAAAATTGCCATATTGTATGATAAAACTTATATGCAGATTAGAATCGGACCATGGTCGTCAAACAGATGGTATATCGTGAAAAAACTCATAACAAATATGGTAGCGTATGGCGCACTTATGCTATACAGTAAATATTAAACATATAGCATTTATTGAATATATCTGCAAAATGAAATACCTGGTACTACACCAGATATTTAAACTGTCTGTCCTTTACCAATTTCTCCTTTATTATTACTTATTTAATTGGAATGATAATTCTGTCTTTTCAGGGTAAGATGACTACGTTTGGTCAGGTTGTGATTGGGCCACCAGGATCAGGAAAGACAACTTACTGCAAGGGGATGTGTGAGTTCCTAAAAATGGTTGGTCGTGATGTTGTATGCGTTAACTTAGACCCTGCTAATGAACACATACCTTACAAATGTGACCTGGACATTTCAGAACTAATTACTCTTGCTGATGTTATGGATAATTTAAAGTTAGGTCCAAATGGTGGTCTTATATACTGCATGGAATACCTTGAAAAAAACATGGACTGGTTGAAAAAGAAGCTGAAGAACTTCAGAGGAAAATACATTCTCTTCGACTGCCCGGGACAGGTTGAACTATATACACATCACAAATCTGTGAGAAATATTCTGGAACAGCTACAGAAATGGGATTTCAGATTAGTTGCTATGCATCTTGTGGATTCACACTATTGTACTGATCCTGGGAAATTCATTGCTGTTTTGTTGACGTCTCTTTCAACGATGCTGCAGATTGAGCTACCACATATCAATGTTCTTTCAAAGATGGACTTGATACAGAAGTTTGGGAAGCTCCCGTTCAACCTTGACTTCTTTACAGAAGTTTTGGATCTGAATTATCTGTTAGAACAATTCCAGGTAGGATCAGTTCCTTCATCAAAATGAGTAGCATGAGTATACTTTACAGTAATGCCCTAAATAATCGACTCCTTAACCACAGCAGAATTATGGGTAATTTTTCAGGATTTAGTCGGATAAATGACTTGTCACCATTCATCGGAAAGCTCTCAGTGAGAGCCTTTCGATGAATGGCAACAGGCCATATTTCTGACTAAATCCTGCTAAATCCTGAAAAATTACCCATAATTCTGCTGTGATTAAAGAGTTGATTATTTAGGGCATTACTGTAGGTACTCTACTTCATCCTGTTGGGAACATTTGTATTTTTTAAAGCGACATTTCATCTTTAAAGGAATACAAGGCACTCACAGTGGGTAAATGTGCAAATAATATAAAAGTCTGTAAAAAATATCACAGCTAAGAAGAACATGGAGAAATAGATAAACTTTGTTCTTAAATTCATTATTGATAGTTCTCCAATAATGAAATTTCACATGTTGAAACCATTTTTATGTAAACAAAAAATGCTAATTTGTCAACAAACATAGCTAACCATGTACTCTTGGGCTCCAAATAAACATGCATGCACGTTTATTATTTTATTGGGTAATTTCCCCCCTGCACAGTGCTTATTTGGGTCTGCATGTTTATTAATTTTGATGCTATGAAAATTGAAATCAACACAAACTCAAGATTTCTATGATTCAGATATCAAAATGTTGAGCTTACCGGTATTACTTTATGCATGTACATGTATATGGCATACATGTGAACATTTAAATATTGAATAAAACACCACATGACACATACTGTCTTGATTCCTATACTTCACCTATTAGTACAATACAAATACTTGGTTTAACCACAGTTAATGTGTTAATGTTTTGCTCAGAGTTGCCCCCTGCACTATTATTTGGGTCTGCACGTTTATTAACTTTCAATGGAATTTACCCCCTGCACTATTATTTGGGCCTGCACTTTTATTTGGAGCCCAAGAGTAGTAAGACTAAGTTCAAATAATTTAGTCTCAATATGACTTTTAGAATATTTTTTCAATGCTTTGACCTTTTCCGATGTTTATCGTCAATATCTGATTAAACTTTGGTATCTTATTGGATTTATCTTAATTTGACTTTCATCGGTAATCATACTGTAACAGTAATGTTTTCATAGCGATGGTTTTGAGATGATTATTGGAGAGTTATTAATAAAGAAAATAAGAACAAAATCGATCCATTTTTGCATGTATTTGTTGATGATAGTTGTTTTAAAAACTTTTATTTTATGTTAATGTTTTGTCGCATGAACCCACTTCAAAGGCCTTGAATTTCTTTAAATCACAAATAAAAGGCCGCCAACCACGTGTCGCCTGAAAAGGTTGCTTTTTAGTAAGGACAGCCTTTTTTTTTAACTCACATACCAAATTTGGTTTCGATCCGATAATCCAAAATAAAGTTATCATACGTAAACTTTCCGAACGGATGGACAGAAAAACAGATTCGTAGTCGAAAAGGGGCCATAATTGTCATCCGGAAACCTCAAACTGACAAAATTCTATGTCGAAAATGGGACATAACTCTGGCAAAAATAGGCAGACAGAACCCATGTTCGAACTTGACCTATTTTCAGCTGATAAACTCGCATACCAAATTTGTTTTCGATCGGACGCTTGCTATTTTAATAGTCGCTCAAGAAAATTATTTTGGGGGACAATTAAACCTGGTAATTGCATGATATTGTCACATTCTGAGGAACAATAAGTTAATATAGATGCATAAAATACTTAGATATGAACTTCACATTCCTCGGAAAGATATAATTATATCGAGGGAATGAAATAGATTGATTTTTATATATTATACTCGTGTATGGATTTTATAACACAAGTTGAAAACATTTAAAAATTTCTATCAATTTGTTTAGTCTTTTCAGAGATGTGATCTCTGACATCAGGAGCACATTGAATGAACATGAACAAAAATTAGGCCTATTAAAATTAAAATTTTATGTTAAAATAAAATTTGCCCTTTAAGATATCCTGACATGATGCACATTTTGAATTTTAAGATCTTCTTTACTAAATACTCTTTCACGAGTAGTTCCATTCGGAAATGTTCAGATAATAAGTTCAACAGTCATTTGTTGAACTTATTAACTGAACATTTTGCTTACGAATTACAAACTTGGCAGATCTTTGGCATATATTGACCAAGTTTGTACTATTCAGGAGATGTGGATGATGAATTTATTTGTTATACTACCATAAGTATTATACTGATAACATATCTGCTATTCATTTTTCAGGACGACCCAATATACAAAAAGTATAAAAAGCTCAACACAGCTCTAGTTGAGATGGTAGAAGACTATAGTTTGGTTTCCTTCACACCACTTGATATACAGGTAATTGAAAGCCTACTTTGTAGATTTTGATGAATTAAACAATTCACATTCTGATTCCACATTATTCCAGAAAGATATTTCTTGAATTCCTGACTGACATAGCAATTCTTATTTTATCACTTTTTCACCAATTTCCATTGGGAATTACATGTATCTCAGGAATACGAATGTTTGATCTGAGTTGAGGGACATCTCAATTTGCCATTACGATCGATACATGGCCATTTCGATAAGAAATGACAATTTGTTAACGCTCACTGAAGCAAGCACATTTGAAGCAATGAGCAGTCACACTTGAGTTTGTGCCTCCATAAATCGGATACATATATTATACTGTTCCCAATATCAACTGACAATCAGTGATATGTGGTTTCTAATGTTGAATTCTTATATCTTGACATTCCATTACAGGACAAAGAAAGTGTTCTCAGGCTGCAACAAACAGCAGACAAAGCAAACGGTTACCTATTTGGAGACCTTGAGGAGAGAAATATACAGAATATGTTGAGTTTTGCTGCGGGAGCAGAATTCCAGTATGATAAAATCAAGAATGTTCAGGAAAAATATGTGGACAATAGCTGTGATATTAATGCGGACAATGACTGACAGTATCAGTGTTTTATATCATTTACAAAATCTCTGAGCAGCGTGAAATGATTATGATGATGTTCCCTCAAATGTTTATGTCAAAATGAAATTGTGGGACAGGCATATCTTCTATCATTTTATCCCCCACAAATAAAGTTTGGCGAGGGATGTAGAAATTGGCTCTGTCTGTCCGTACAAACTTTGAAGCTCTATATCTTGGTCAACTTCAATTAGATTTTAATTATCTTTGGCATGTTGATAAACCTACATGGGGGAAAGAGCATTTACAAACAGCGGGTTTCATCCATTGATTTTTTCCAGGATAATAGTGCTTATTGAGTAATGAATTTTACTCTTCGCATAACTAAATCCTTCTGCATCACATCATTCATGGCTCTTTCTTTCTCTCAAATGGGGAATCATTGCCAGTAGAAAATAGTGTTTGCAGAATGGATTAAAAGATGCATAATCCGATTTAACGATCCTTAATTATATTTCTTTGACTTTGTGGGTAAAAAATATTTGAGTTGATGAACCCACCCCTCAAAGTTATCAGATTTAGATTTTTGAAATCTGTTATCTTATCCACCTCAAACTTTGTCAGCCTAGCACAAATTATGCTTGTTTCTTCTAAAGTAGAGATATATTGCGGTACTCAGTGGCTTCAAATGAGACATATTATCTTATTGGTCTGTCTGTCCATCCATCTGTCCGTTCGCTTTTTTGTTTCTGGATGACAACTTTAGTAAGTCTGGACAGAAATTTGGTATGTGGGTTTACTGGCACAAAATACAGGTCAAGTTCGAATTCGGGTTCCGTCGGCCAATTTTCACCAGAGTTACGGCCCTTTTTGTTGGAATTTGCACTTAATTTTCATTTCCGGATGATAACTTTAGTAAGTCTGAATTGAATGGAATAAAATTTGATATATGAGTTTACTAGCCCAAAACAAAGGTCAAGTTTGAATTTGGATTCCGCCCGCCAATTTTCACCTGAGTTATGGCCCTTTTTGTTGGAATTTGCACTTAATTTTCGTTTCCGGATGATAACTTAGTAAGACTGATCTGACTAGCATGAAATTTGGTACGTAAGTTTACTAGCCCAAAAATACAGGTTAAGTTCAAATTTGGGTTCCGCCCACCAATTTTAACCTGAGTTATGGCCCATTGTTGAAATGACCATGGGCATATTTTGCCATGCCCTAGCAAAGCTCTTGCTTGGAATATAAGATGATGAAAAGTATCACCAGATACAACAAGAGGTTGCACCATGGGTGCTGGGATACCCCCATGGAAAAAATTGAAATATGGGCAGGTCGGAAAACATATTGTGAAAAAATAAAAGGTCAGTCGACCACAGTGTCCCCCGACAACGTGGCAAGTCGATGCCGCTTTGTTAAAGAAATTATAAAAAATGTTGACATTTTCTAAGTCGAAAAGGGTTAATAACTATGTCAAAAAATAATTATTACACAATGAAGGTACTCAAAAGTGTGACGGACGGATGGACAGAGCCCGTTTCTATAGTCCCCCGAAAATTAATTTTCACAAAAATGAGATGAATGAACAAATTACTTGACAATCCCAACAAATGATGGACGGAAATCCAACATTTTCAGATAAAGAGCGATACCTCTTGAAACAGAAAATGTGAATAGCATCAATGGACCCTCTTTTGAAAGCGCTCCTGATGACAAATTGCATACCAAATTTCATCGAGATCTGATAATCCATGGTTGAGATATATGAGCGGACGGACAGAAAATGTGAACAACATCAATGAACCCTCTTTTGAAAGCCCTCCTGATGGCAAATTTCATTGAGATCCGATCAACCGTGGTTGAGATATATGAGCGGACAGACGGATGAACACACGGCTAAACAGATGGACGGATGCATGTAATCCAGTGTAGCCCTCATCTTTTGGGATGGGGGTATAAATATTAAGTTATCTTGTGATAGTTAGCATGCGGATACATACATATACTTATTTGCAAAATGGTAATCATATTTTTATTCATGCAAATAGACATGCTGATTACACATGGAAATAGATGTTTGTTTACATTTGTGATGACACTTTGGGAAATTCCAGTTTGAACTACATATAGGTATCACCATATATGGGAGTTGAAAACCACACTCGCTCACCGTCCAAATGGCCCAGAAAGTTTTTTATTGTGACTTCGGCAAATATGATTCCGTGCCTGGTATTGTTGTGAGAATTTATTGGTAATAAACTATATTTGAGAACTAAATCGGCTTTTGGTGAAGTTCCATTGTTGTTGGAACCATATGATACAGGGGCCGTCAAATCAGATTGTTAATATTTCACTGACCTACCCAAAAAAACAATTATGTGTTAATTTCAATTAAAATGAAAAACAGACATGTTTAATACATCTAAACACCACCTATTTTATTCCAAAATAAATGATAAGAGCTGTTGGACAGTTATGAATAAAAGAAGAAACAATCTCATTGGGGTTATTTAGTTTTTATTATTTTTCTCCCTTTATAGAAGGAGATGTGAAGTTTTACCCAGCAGTATATAATACCTATAGAACAATAAAATGATGTAAATAATAGCGGTAGGAACGGTAGTCTCTCTGACAGACCCAACACATAGTGATGGATTACACTGTTGTAAATCTCCAGTGGAATGATTCCATATAAATAAACGCTCTCTAACCTGCTCAGCAGTGGTAGCTTTATCAACCTCCAGGGTTCCCTGTCAATAGAAGACATTGTCACATAAAATATGTAATAATAACGGTGTGATTCAACTCGTATGTCTGATTCGATTTGAATTGATATCGGCTGTCATGTTTCAAATTTTATCGAATCATTTCAAATTCAACCAGACGCATCCTATGGTTTCTAGATCAAAATGTTTTGTTTTTAGTGCAAAGAGATTTCACTGTACTGAAGTGTGACTGTCGCAATTGATCTATAAATAGACTGTGCAATCTCTGTAATATGACTGCGGGGATGTGATATTCCAGGAATTGCGGGTCACAATGGAATTACATACAAAATCATATGGTAAATCTCGCCAGCCTCTGTTCAGTATACTACCATAGGTAAAGGAGTTCAAATTGATACAAATGGCAGATTTCAATATACTGTTCGGGGACTGACAAAGTCTGCTGATTGTGAAAGTTCAGAATCATGTTAAACAGAGTTGCTCCTCATTCATCACAGTCACATCCATCTATATTTATCTGCATGCACATACTAGTAAAGCTGCGTTTTACGGATGCGTTTTACGGATGCGTTTGGCGGACGTGCGCTTAGAGCTTTCACATTCCTCCGTTTACCTCTGCGCGTACGCGTCCGTTAACTATTTAATTATTTGTGTTTACATATTGTCATCTCGCCATGGATTCCGACGACGACGAGGACGTTCTAATGATTGCTTTGTGTATATATAACGAAAGACGACGGAAGAGACCAAGACGCTTTTGGGAGCACGAAATAGTTAAGAAAAGAAGAGAACAAGGGGCATATGCTAATCTAATTGTCAAAAATTTGTATTCGGAAAAAATTTCGGAATTCGGATGAAGACAAGTTCATTGGTTATTTCAGGGTGTCTCGCGAACAGTTTTCGTTAATATTGCATTTCATCGGCGACGATATACAGAAAATGCGAAAGAGCCGAGAGCCACGGTGCCCAAAACAGAGGTTAGCATTTGACCCAAGATTAGATAGCATGGTGCCAGCAGCTGGCATACGCCCCCACATATATACCATTCTCATTCGTAAACACCACAAAATATCTACGGTATATCCCATGATTAACGACATCGCACCGAATACCCCTGTCCGATTATTCGTAAAACGGACAGCTTTTCGGTCTGGGAGCGAAAAGTTTTGCGCACACGCACGCACGTTTAGCGGATGGTATGTGAAAGCCCCAGCGATAACATTGGAGATCGAAACGATGCGTAAAACGGATGCGTAAAACGCATGCGTTAGACGCATGTATGTGAAAGCAGCTTAATACTTTGTTGATTTTGGTATCCTCACATTAGTGGTAGATGCTTTATTGTACAGAAGACGCGTTAGATAATACAAGATCCATTGATGATCTCTTATTTGTATGATATTTTAATTCATTAAAGGCATGGATGGCCTTCGCAGCGGGTATGCTGTTAAAATAGTCAAACCCGTTAAAATTGCCACATATTAAACAGAAAGAATATTAAAATATAGACATATTTTGTTCTTATACCAATCATATATATTGTGTAAATAGTATGTTATTGTCAAGTTTGTATGCTGTGTAAATAAAAGCCAGGTTCTGTAACGTTTTTTGCTTTTGTTTTCATAACAAAGCATAAAAACTAGACAATAACATACTATTTTCATACTATTAATGATTGGTAAAAGAACAAATACTGTCTATATTTTAATATTCTTTGTTTATGGCGGTTTTAACGGATGTGACTATTTTGCCACCACGAAGGTCATCCATGCCTTTATTATGGGTACAATTCAAGTGTCCTCCGAATTGTTCAGTATCTTTAATCTTGATACACTCGAGACAATGATTCAAGATTTGATGTGATTTCAAATCTTTTGGCCGATTCAATTTGAGATTCAATTCAAAATTAAAATCCCCGATTCGCAAGGCCCTAGAAAGTATAACATATTTTTATAATCAGAGTGACCAGCCTTCATAATCTATTGTTGAACCGTTTTCATGTATATAATTTGGTTTCAATAAATTGGAATAAATAAATAAACTTTGGCTTGTTAAATTGTGTACATGTGTTAGTCTGCGGAATAGCCTACATATAATTTGAAGTTGGACAAAGTTTTTGATAAAAGGAAAAGTTTCAACTAAAGTATATTGTCTGGTCATGTAACCTTTTTGGTGTTTTATGAAACGGAAATTATTTAAGAGCATGATAAAATTGGCTCTTGTCACTCATAAATCAATTGAATTTACACATTTCAAGTACTCTAGTGTTCCAAATAGATGTGCTTACATGTCTATTAATTTCATTGAAAATTTCCACCCTGCACATTACTTATTTGAGTTTGCACCTTCATTATATTTGCTCCCTCTGCTGGAGGTATTTCTTATTTCTCTGATGATGGAGCTGTATATGTTTTCATGCCACTGCATATGATCGTGCACAATTTTCATGACTAGTATTGATACAGCACATAATTTTACTTCTAACTCCGTCTAAGATGTCATGTTTGTTTATGTTTTAATAACTGTGCGGAGGAGGGGCACAGGAACAGGCATAGCAATAACCATCTTTAATACATACTGGATAGGATGCACCATTGTGGAAATGCCTGTGTATGTGATTGCACATTCCGGGCAATTTCTCTACCCTATAATTAGTAATAGGTATGAGATAGGTGCAGTTGCTAGCCCCCTGGTAGTGGAAATAAATGTAATTTTACACCCTTGGGTAATCTTTCAAACCAAGCAAAATACTCTCAATGTATCGAAAATGCAACTGCCATATATTTCCCCTGTGAAGGTAGTTGGGATTTCGAACTGCTCATTTACTAAATTTGATCAGGATTTCCACCCTGGACGTTTATATGGAACACTAGAATGGAGCACATTCATTGCTATTAAAAATAAGTTTCTATTTCAATAGTGATGTTCCGATAATTGGAATCGGAATAGGCCATCGGCCGATAATAGCCCATCAGATATTAATCGTACCTCGCAGTTGAACATCGGCTTTTACCAATTGTCAAAACAAACAAAAACATTCTAGTATCTAAGCCCTATATGCATGCTTTAATAAAAGTACACAATACAACTGTAGTATTGAATGTAAAACGCAGTTGTAACAACCTAAAAAGAAGTTATTGGCATCGTCCAAACAGTCTGGTATGATTATATATAAGCATGGCAATACACCTGTCCGATATATCCCGTGTAATATGAAGTTATTGGTTCAATCGCGTGGATACGAAATAGATTCAACAACTGACCTCATTACAATGCACAAGTAGTTTCCGGTTGAGCACGTGCCATGCTGTGACGTCATAATTTGAAGCATGCACTGAATGAATTAGTACAGTCGCGATCAGAACTGTCTTCAATAATGACCAACGTGGAGGAGGGGCATAATTAGCTTTTTCGTATGTTAGGGACAATATGGTGAAGTAGTCCCAAATTGCACGTGTTTTTGTTGATCCTCGAGTCGCCATTGTTATAGTGTTGCTCTCATTACAAGTTATGGCGTACGCTATGAAATATGCTCAACTCCACGTTGAACTCGGAGGCGGTCTAGCAAAACAAAATTTGAGTAGGCGTAACTATAAAAGCTTCCCAGTTATTAAAAGACAAAAGGTGTGACCAATGGGAATTTGATAAAACTCAGAAAAATATGACACCAATTATTATCCATCATTCTAAATTTAGTTAATAATCATCGCATTCCATACATTGTCGCAACTAAGTGCCACCGCAGACGCTGCGATTAAAATCGTAAGTGGGGAAAATCTCAGTTGGAGAAAAGTGACTTGCCCGCAGACGCTACGGTGCTGCGATGTATGCAGCTATGATTTTATCCACGTGATCGATCACATGATAGCAAAATGTTATATCACATTCTCCGCATTATGCAATTATATACATATACATGGCATGTATCTCAATTTTCTAAACTAACAAGTTGAGCTTGAAAGTTCAAGTGAAGTTGAATTATTTTTTATTTTGACATTTTTGTACCTGTCAACTCCACAGCTGCCCCAATTTCAACAATTGCGGTAGCCCTCTTCTTCTTGTCTGCATAGCATATGGCAGATATGTGGTATAGGCCTGCACCCCTGCCGTGCCACATCTCCACCAATTTGCCCTCGTTTTTGTAAGTCCAAGAAGTTAGTGAACTTTGCGCCATTTTTGAATTTTTTCTTTTCGTGGTATTTACAACATGACCAGTGCGACCATGGTCATGTGACAGCTACGATCGCGCGTGTTGCCAAGGTCACGCCATGATTTTCCTGGTAACAAGGGGTACACATCTAAGATGCTTTTGTCAAGTTTTTTGGCAGTCGAAGCCAATAAGGTGCACAACTCCGGGAAAAAAGTTGGACGGTGGTTTATTTTTGCAATAGACCTATATACCAAATATCAATTGAATCCGTTAATATTTCATTGAGTTATCGCACTAACGGTGATAAAATTGTGATTAAAATAGACAAACTAAGACCCATAACTCCGGAAAAAAAATTGTCATATACCAAATATTGTTTAAAGGTACTCAACCCGATAAAACTCCTCTCAATTACTATTTCAATGGCTTCGGGGGTCAAAAATATTTGATTCGAGTCGAGGAAGTCACCCATCAAAGCTCAGATTTGTTAGATATCGATTTTAGAAATCTATTATTTTTCATTATCGGGAATTCTTTCTGGCCCAGAAGATAGTAAAAAATTCGTTATTATTACCCACTTGATTATAGAGTTATCCATCCTTGTCTGTTTGAATAGAATTTTGGCGTAAAATCTCGAGCATGTTACCAAATTGACGGCAGTTATAAGTACTCATCTCGAGAACATAAGAATTTTCAAAAATCAATATCTAATGACTCTGAGCTTTGTTTGATGGGTTCCTCGACTCGAATCAAATATTTTTTACCCCCAAAGCCAAAGAAATAGTAATATAGGACCCTCTGATCGGATTGTTGTTGTTGGAATCTGTTGAGATGGGGACCCTCTTTACGGGTTGAGTACCTTTAAATCGGTTAATATTTCATTGAGTTATCGCGCTAATGGTGATAACATTGCTAAAAATAGACAAATTAAGACCCATAACTCTGCGAAAGAAAATTCGGACAAACCTGGTTTTCGAACTCGTCCGAGATATTGTTGCAGGAGACTCATATACCAAATATTGTTGAAATCGGTTAATATCTCATCGAGTTATCGCGCTAACGGTGATAAAATTGCTAAAAATAGACAAACTAAGACCCATAACTCTGCGAAAACAATTCAGACAAACCTGATTTTCGAACTCGTCCGAGATATTGTTGCAGGAGACTCATATACCAAATATTGTTGAAATCGGTTAATATTTCATCGAGTTATCGCGCTAACGGTGATAAAATATCTAAAAATAGACAAACTAAGACCCATAACTCCGCGAAAAAAATTTGGACAAACTCTGTTGCAAGAGTCTCATATACCAAATATTGTTGAAATTGGTTAATATTTGCATGAGTTATCGCGCTATCGGTGAAAAGCTTAACTAAAAAACATCTAAGATGGATAACTCTTGTTAAAAAGTTCGGACATGACCCATTTTCTACAGGCAGTAAATAGTCATTGGGAGCAACTGACATACCAAAAATTATTTGAATCCGTTCCCAAATGTCAAAGTTATAAGGCATTCTTTAGGTCCACCCGCCCGTTGGCTGCGAAATAGTCGTGGGCATGCGCAGTGGATTCTCCACCTGCGATTTTCCCCACTTATGAATTTAATCGCAGTGTCTGCGGTGGCTCTAACAAGTATTCAATCAAGACCTTTATACCGCGTGCAAGTGTTCCCCTTACGGTGATAAAGTTACTCTGAATCGGCACCTTTGATCTGTTTGTCAAAACATCGGAATTGGAAATCGGCCGATTGTGCCTCCAGTTATCGGAAATCGGTCCGATGGGCTTTTTCATTATCGGAACATCACTATATTTCAACATAGCTTGAAAACGCATACAAGTTATGCTGCACTAGTATCTCACCTATAATGGTCTCCAAGAGCAGAGAATGAGAAGAGAACATGAATGATGAGTAGAAACACCTTTACTATGTTATCTGCAAAAGATGATAAAATAATGGGGATTAATTATAATGAATAGGAAGAACAGAGAGAAACAATCAATGCAATTAAGGAATAAATATTTGTTCTTTTTAGTTCTGACATTGAGCATTTAACTGCAATTTGTGGTGACACTCCACCTCTTCACAATTTAATGCATGTAAAGAGCACTGTAGTAGTGACACCAGCAGTGATGACCAACAATATTTCTAAATTATCAATTATGAGGAGTTATATCTCAATATTCATATTGTTTTTATGAGTCTGAAAAATAAACTGATTAAATGGAAATTCTGCCACCTCACTTTGTCAAGCAGTGATAATCACAGTTGGTAGAAGTCATATGTTAAATTTGACAGTCCAAATCGTATAAGCATTATTTTTTTTTATATAAATGTACACACTATAGCACAATTTACGCAAACACTCTAATGAAGTAGAAAAGCATATTTTCCTGATGTATAGACTGCTATTGTAGCCATGTGAACTTCTAATGTGTGTCATCAATAGTTACATGTCATTGATTATAATGTTGCTATAAGGCGATGGTTAATAAATTTTATGTTTAGCATCAATTGCTGCATTTTATTATGCCCCCGATCTCCGATGGAGATTTGGGGGTATATAGTGGAGCCCTCCGTCCGTACGAATGTTTCAACTCATAACTTTGGTTTCGCTAACTCAATTCAGTTGATCTTTGGTATGCTAATAGACCAGCCGGGGGGACAAGATTTCCAGAGTTACGCCCCTTTTGGATAATTTCTGTGAGAGTTATGACCCTTTTTCGACTTAAAAAATTCATTTTTTTTTTTTAGAAAATTCAGGTTTCCTTCTATTTTTGTGGCACCAGACCAAATTTGAAGCTAATATAGAACAACATGTGGCATTTTTATAGCGCTTAACCAGAAAGTTTCTCTGATTGTACAGTCGGGGGCGTTACCTCCGGGGGCGGTGCACTTGTTAATTATTGGCATAATGCACAATTCTGTTGGAGTGTCCTCTTCATATATCAGATAGTAACTTATACTCGTAGTTTTCGAGACCCTGAATGCATGCTTTATTTAAATGAATTGAATGTAAACATGACTGGTGGTATCATTTAAGTTATAATCACATTGTACAATGAAACAAACTTTAAAAACTTTGAAA
Organism: Siphonodentalium dalli; assembly: GCA_032622095.1. Classification (NCBI taxonomy): domain Eukaryota; kingdom Metazoa; phylum Mollusca; class Scaphopoda; order Gadilida; family Siphonodentaliidae; genus Siphonodentalium; species Siphonodentalium dalli. Next base: position 196,805,682 of record CP136065.1, on the reverse strand, counting down.
AATTAATAATAAACAATCACCACATTGCACATTTCTTTCTCAGATTCGAGGATGGCACTAACATAAAATTAATTAGCCATGGTATTTTAGTTATTTATTAACACTTACCAAATTTTGTGAAAATAAGCGGGAATAATGAATAGTATCCCACGGTAGATAAAAGTAGATATAGACTAGCATCACTCTTCTTCTCAAATATCAGCAGGCTGAAAATGAGAAAAATATTAGCAATAGCGTTCTGTACAAAGAAGAATGAATATATCATAAGGATTATACAACTACAATGACTGCTGAGGAAACTGTCAAGCAGGAGTTCGGTTTTCAATATTCATCAGCATGTTATGGATTCTCCCCTTCAGTTATAAACGTTTACATTGGTACAGTCTTTTATTTATTTGGAGGGGTGTTCAGATAATAACAGCAGATGACAGACAGAAAAACAGAATGATACATATTCTTTGGTGGGAAATGTTCAGATAATAACTTAATAAGTTCAACAAATGACCTATGGTCGTTTGTTGAAGTTATTAACTGAACATTTTCTTAGAGAACTACTCATCATTGAGTATAGATAGGGTTAACGTAATAAATTTGTGCTGAGAACCCAAGTATCTAAACCAAGAAACCAGTTTTGAACCAGGGACCAGCCTAAAAGTTTCAAAATGGGAGAAGTCACTTCTCCATATTTGATTATCGGAGAGAAGTGGACTGTAATCAGGGAGAAGTCATATTGGCTCAGGTTCAATTTACACCCAACATCTGTTACATCACCCTCTATGATACAACAAGTATCATTCCACACAATAGCCCATTTATAAAACCACTGTAGTGATAAACAACACTATTATAATCAGTAAATATATTTTAAATACGCTATTGGGACATATGCATACCAGTATATGAGAGAGAAGTCACTTCTCCCTGGAACAAAAAATAGGGAGAAGCGGCACATTTTAGAGAGATGATGTTTCCCCAAGTCCCCCTCCAGGCTGGTCTCTGTGTTGAACTCAATTTTTATAAAAATTTATATGATTTTCCTTTATAAATATTCGATGACAGAAACCTGAATAAAACACCCAAAGCCATTGACTGTTGTTTGGCGAAGTCAAATATTTTAGATTCTAACAACAAAGCCATTCACTGGTGTTCGCTATGTCAAATGTTTAGATTCTAACAACAAAGCCAATGACTGGTGTTCGGCTATGTCAAATGTTTAGATTCTAACACCAAAGCTTTGAGTTTGGTGAATCACATTTTTGGTCAGCACTATTGGTGTCATTTTAAGTACATTAATTGTGTAGGGTGTGGTTTCTAGTGAATTTAGGTGGCAAAAAACCTATATGGCTGAACTGTGTTTTATGAAAGATTTGTTCCTGTAATCTTTATTACCATGACAGTTTCAGTGCTACACACCTATTAGTGATCATAAAAATGTGTACTTGTAATCCATATTACCGTGACAGTTTCAGCGCAACACACCTGTTAGTGATCATAAAGATGTGTACTATCTATATAGCAACAAACACATCTGCTTGTATCGTGGAAATATCACAGTTCATTTGTTGACATTTCAAATTAATGTCTACAATACAAGAAATGAATTCCAACATGAAAATAGCAATTCTAAGTGAATGATTGGATCTGGAAAATTACCATAATCACAGTAGACTATCAATGACTTTTTTTTTAAACACACAGTAGTCAATCATGCCTTCTCAAGCATTATTTAGCCTATCTAGTCAAAATAAACTTCTAAAACATCTATAAACCATTATTAGATCAAGGAAACATTACAATAAGAACTATTTCTTTTTCTTCTGCACCGCAGTTTGCTAACGTCATGAATACAATTAGCTTTCATGGACTCATAAAACTATGGGAGTCGTCAAAGAAACGATTGAAACACTAAATAAAATGGCAGAATACCTACACAAAGGGCAATGTGGTGAATGAAATATCTAGGTAACTCTGTTGCTTAAACTGTTTGTATCCACTCAGGGGATTTGTCATCTATTGGGTTCAGCAGGGCCTCGCCCAATAGGTGCTCAAATTGCCCCACCGAAATAAACAGTTTAAATGACAGCATTAGCTAAATGTGCTCCAACAGCCACAGCGATATACCCCTTAACCCTTTACCCAACAAAACGGCCAAAAACGCCCATATAAAGCTTCTACAGCCTAAAATATCTTCGGTCTGTCTCAATAACACCATACAAATATGGATATCATTGGAACCGGTTCATTGACCACATTGTGATGGTTACAGTTATGCCCTGTGCCAATGCATTCTCTTATATATGCGAGTCGACCATAGGTCGCCTCGCATATATAAGAGAATGCATTGGCCTAAAAAAAAAATTCTACATTCTTTGACAATTTTATCATTTTTAATATGTTAAGCCAATGCATTCTCTTATATATGCGAGGCGACCTATGGTCGACTCGCATATATAAGAGAATGCATTGGCACAGGGCCGTTCTGTTGAGTAAAGGGTTAAGAATTTTTTTTTTAGAAAATCTGTCTGAAGTTTAGATATTATATCAGGCAGCACTGTATGTTAGCCCAATATTCTACCTGTGAACTATCAATCGATTAATCTACGGCCGAGCACTTAAACAACACACCGAGTTAGACTATCTACCGTGTTTAACCATCTAGGTCAACAAGATGCGATGTCGGTTCGTGTTATGGTGTTTTATTTGGATATGAAACCCATGACCCAATTGGCAGTTGACAATTCACCGAGCAAGATTTAGTGTTACACACACAGGCTATATGTGACCCGCCATATCAAATCCAGTCGTAAGTCGGGATTTTTTTACCCTGTGCCAATGCATTCTCTTATATATGCGAGTCGACCATAGGTCGCCTCGCATATATAAGAGAATGCATTGGCCTAACAATTTTTTACAATTTTAATAATTTTTTCTTGTATTCTTTAACAATTTTATAATTTCACCCATACAGAGCCCCAGACAAACATGAGCAGACGACACTCTTCTATATATGTGTGGGGCTCCCTGCAGGGTAATGGATGTTTTTTATTTTATGTCCTAAAAATTGTAAGAAACATTTATTTAAAAAAAATGATAAAAATTGTTAGGCCAATGCATTCTCTTATATATGCGAGGCGACCTATGGTCGACTCGCATATATAAGAGAATGCATTGGCACAGGGTAAAAAAATCCCGACTTTCGACTGGATTTGATATGGCGGGTCACATATACTTATTATGTAATATACCTGAGAGGGATGATTGCCATGAGAATAGCTTTCTCGTGTACATGCCATCCAAATAAGAATGAGCTGAAGGCACATAGTGATAAGGACTTCACAAACGTCAGAGGATTTCTGGGAGTACTCCATATATGGAAAAGGCATGGCTGAAATAGAAGCACAGGGTAAGTTCTCACTGCATCACTCTAGAAGAATTTGTGGGTCAAAGTTTTGCCAAATGAGAACAAGAGGTGTGCACTCGAGTGCTAGCATACCTCCACCATGGCAAATTCAACCCGCATTATCTGTAAACCCAACAAAAAAGATTTTTAACTTTAAAGAAATATTCGGACTAATTATATCGATATGGTGTCACAAGAAGCTTGTACAGAAAAAATTATTCAAATTGGTACATATTTGTTAAAGTTATTAAGTCGGACAGAATTTTCTAAGTCAAAATAAGTCGAAAATGAAGTGTAATATTACGAAAAACAGTCTGAGCTAATCCCTAGCCGCATCATGGAGAGAGGGTATTGTGAGAAGCATGTATACCATAAATTATTGAAATCGGTTCATATTTGTTAAAGTTATTAAGTCGGACAGAATTTTCTAAGTCAAAATAAGTCGAAAATGAGGCGTAACTTATAAAAAAAAAAGTCGGACCGAACCGCAATTAGCATCATGCGGAGAGACAGTCCTAAGGAGATTGCATACAAAAAATTATTGAAATCGGTTCATAGTTGTTCGAGTTAGGATGTCGGACGGACGGAAGGACGGACACACGGAGGGAGAAAGCGTGACGGACGGACTCAAGTCAATGCAGTATACCCCCCATTTTCTTCGAAAGTGGGGGTATAATGAGATAGTAGAAGATGCGAGGATATATTTCTGAAATTTATACCATTTCTGCAAGCCTGAGTTTAGAGTGCCTGTCATTTGCAGAATGAGGTGTTTATATTGTGATGTACACCCATTGGGAACCTCGATTATGTAATGTGTCATCTGCCAATTTGGGGATATAGAGAAACTAAACTAAAAAAGAAATAGAATCCATGTGAAGAAGTTTCTATAGAAATTTGATAATAAAGAAACTTTCCAGAGAAAATGGCTTAGGCCAGCATCACTAAATTCACCCTCTGGGGACCTCATTCTGCAAATGACAGACACTAAACTCAGGGCTCCACTTCTGCAAGGTCAAGAAGTATGTATTCGTTACAATTCTTATGATTTCATCTTGATATACCACATGTTAACTAGAGGTGTGACTGCAAATGGGACTAAGTCGAAAATGGGGATAAATATAGTATAGGTGCGTCGGTTCCGATGGTCAATAATTGGGCCAAGTTTAACCCTTTGAGTGCCAGGTCGATTTTTGTATCAACCCATATACCCTGTGCCAATGCATTCTCTTATATATGCGAGTCGACCATAGGTCGCCTCGCATATATAAGAGAATGCATTGGCCAAACATTTTTTTTTTTTTACAATTTTTTACAATTTTAATAATTTATTCTTATATTCTTTAACAGACTTATTTTGTAGGTTTAGGGCCGATGAGATCGGCCCCTGGCACTCAAAGGGTTAAAAAACATTGCCCAATAAATGAAGTAATACAAGCTCAGACCAAATTACAGGGTTGCAAAATAATTTTGAAAAACGGGAATAACTCCTCATAATCGCAGGGGCACAGGTAACTTTGGTACCTATATGTGCCTAGTTTAAAACAAATTGATTTAAAAATGAAGAAATACAAGCTAGGAGTAAGTTGCGTCCACAGACGGACAGACAAGCTGATTCCAGTATACTTCGTCACTGGGAGGTATATTAAAAATGAATACACTTCCGATATTGTACATACCCCCAAATATAGATCAATTAGGATAGTTGGTGTCAATTGACTGATGAGAGTCCATACCATTGTTCCTTACAACTGTTTGCCCATAGCTGAGATATCAATATCGAGGGAATAAATTAAACAGTGAGTTTCATTTGTGCATGTTCAGAGAGTTCGGAGTTATTTTCCAAAAGCAAGAAGTGTTTACTTTCTGACTAAAGCCTATATATCCGGTAATTCTGTTTGTCTGAGAATGTGATATGTACATACCCACATTGTCGCAACAATGATGATAAATGTAATAAGTGGAGTTATGGATGGTAGAACAACATGATTAAATTCCTGCACAAGTCCACCGGTCATCACAGCTCTCGTGGTGGTATTTTCAGAAAGCATTCCTAAATGTCCTCCTGAAAAGTGAATTATAATAGATGAAGAGAAAGTTGCAGATCACAGAAATCTACATGGAGGTTGTATTTTTAATTCAATCAGTAAAATATTGAACAATTTGGTTGGAAACCATTTTTCTGAACTTATATAGTTCAGATACCACATTTGATGTTGGTAACACACAGATGATCATGATATGTCATTTAAAACTCATTATTTTTAGTGAAAATATAGGTTCATAAATTTATATGGGCAAAATCGCATCAATACAGTATTCATCAAATGCGAATAATTTTTCAGCTATGACATCAGACAGGACAATTGATAATAAAGAATATATTTGTCTATTATAAATAGAAGAGAAAAAATTTATGAATTTTATTTGGTAAACTCAAGGTTGTTAGAAACAAAATGAGTCTCTTACTACTGTGTATGTGGAATCACTGTTACTCTACAGGATATCATTTGTGGAAACAGTCATGTTACATAATATCACTTCAATGTATTTATTGCGACAAAATGTTTCATGTAAATCCTGATATACATACCTAAGACAGTGGCACCTTTGTCCATGACATTATACAGTGCCCAGAAGTTAGGCGCCCAGTAAGCATGACACAAACCTCTCTTGAATGGGAAAAGTCGAGAAAGCACCTGAGGAAGTTGACCCTGTAAAAAGTCATAGTTTTTCATGAGAAAGGCTTATATAAAAATAACGATGGCTAGTCGTTGTGTCACTTATATTTTGAAACTATGAACTGAATACTACAGTTGACTCACATTGAACTAGAAGAGTGAAGCAAACATGCCAAAATAAGATGGCTGCCATGTTCTCCAACAATTTTTGGAAAAAAAATGACGGCTCCCATCTAGAGGTCACCCCAAAGATCCCTATGAAGTTTGGTGACAATTGTACGAGGGATGTGGCATCTAAGGTGTGCCGAAGGATTTAGTCATGTAATGGGTAAAATGAATTTTCACACATAGTCCCAATTTACTTAATAAGGGCCATAACTCTGGAAAAAAATCAATGGATGAAACCCGCTGTTTGTTAATACTCTTTTCCCCATGTTGGTTCATTAAAATCTGACTGACGATGACCAAGATATAGAGCTTCAAGTTGTTATGGATAGACTGACTCATGGACAGAAGGAGCCCATTCCTATATCCCCTGCCAAACTTTGTTTGCAGGGGTAATAAGATAAATTTTATTTAAAAGTCAGAGGTAAAACATTATACAAACACAAGTTCTGAAGAGCTTTTGACCGACTATAAATACATATAATTTAAACACACAAACATATCAATATTTTACAAGTTAAAGTTAAGTTATCCTGATGGATAAAGACGAGGAAGCAATACAAAACATGTTCCTGATGCCTGGATCCATGATTGCTGACAGACAGTTGAAATATATCCTGATAATAGAGCCCACATATTAATTAGTGGGAGGAGCTTATGGTTGCTAGGAGATAAAGTGCTTGCAGAAATAGTTTAATTAGTTTTGCAGCGCCGACCTTTATGTTATAATACACATGAGAACATACATTAATTTTAATTCTAGTGTCAAGCAATATGAAAAATAGTGTCATGATAATGGATGAATTTGATTGAAAATTTCACCACATATGATTTTACAACAAAAGTGTTGTATGAAAATAGGGAACTTAATGCTGAAAGAATGCACAGTTATTGAAATTATGGTGAACTAAGAATTCTCAATGCAGCAAGTGACCAGCTCAGTCGCTGATTGGTAGAAAATGTCTCATATTATTTTATTGACAGCTGTGGAAAGCTCCATTGGTTAAGAGATCCAGGCTTCCGGAGCTTTAGAACCAACAAATGTTTGAAGCTTCTGCAGAAAGAGTATCCCAATTCATTGTTAAACTGGTGGGAACAAATTTTAGTTCTACAAAATGAGAATTATGGGTTGGATTTTGTAATCATGCACTAAAACCCAAGCGACTGCATACATGAAGTCTCACCCAGGCAGTTTTAAAAGTTCCCGAGAGCAATGAATAGAATTACTGGCAAAAGTTGCCCTCCTGCGAGTACCGAGCTGCTATGTATTGACATTGTCTGTGCATTTCAATGAACTTTGAATATTTTCTGGTTCATATTCCACAAACAACATGTCATAGAAATTAACAAAACTATAGTCAGTTCATATAATAATTTTCAATTTTACAGTTGCTACCATGGCAAACATTCGTTTCATTGAGGTCTGAAGATTGAAGACAATTCTACTATTCATAAAAAGCTCAGGCACTGTTCACACAGTCATGCCTCGGTTAGCGACCATGTTTAGGTTGTATAGGCATTTTTGTTTTGATTGTCACACAGCGAGCGAGATGATTCACACAATACCTACGGTTGGTCTTAATCCAATAGCTTTGACATCCACTTTCTTGCTGGTCCCACTTGAGCAGAGCTTTACTTGATTAACCTGATGTTATATCATCCCGCTTGCTGTATGACAATCAAAGCAAAAGACTGACGCAACCTAAATATGGTCGCCAACCGATGCACAGCGTAGTGTGTGTGACAAGTCTGGAAACAGTGTCTGACATTTGCAGAATGAGGTCCACAGATGGTGAATTTAATGATGCTACCCCGCACAGTGGGTTAGCATCACCAAATTCACCCTCTGGGGACCTCATTCTGCTTAGGCCTCATCGTCTGGGAAGTGTCTATTGTCTCAAAGTAACATTATTTTCAGTTACTTTTTCCCTTCTGTTCAGTTTTTATATCCCCTAATATGCAAAAGATAAAATGCATAATCGAGGTGACTAATGAGTGAACATCACAAACTTTAACTGTGGAACTTCAATCTGATCCTAGGTCTCCCATAGCAGTCGAGGACTAAGCAGAATGAGGACCCCTGAGGGTGAATTTGGTGATGATGCTGTGCGGGGTAGCATCACTAAATTCACCCTCTGGGGGACCTCACTCTGCAAATGTCAGACACACTATTTCTAGACTTGGTGTGTGAACAGAGCCTCAGACTTCCGAGCCTGAAATATTAATATTTAGTCGAATTTGCGTTCAACTGTTATTATAGATTGGGGAAACACATTTTGGAAATTCTCATGAGGTAACCTTGAACAAGAATAGTGAAGCAGATGTGAAGTACTGCTCTACTCACCAAGTAAATAAATGGACCAAACGATGCTGCGAAAACACTGATAACAACAAAGCCCAGGTACGCTGTCCTTGTGAATGAAAAAGACTTCCACGGCAACCACACCCCTGGAATGATGGCATGTAATTATTAACGAGAAATTCCAGCCATGCCGATTGTAAATATTCAGAAAAAACAACGTCTGAACTATGCCCAAATGTAAACATTTACTATTCAATTTGGGACATAATCCTCAAACGAAAGTCACTGCATATAATTTATATATAAGAATGAAGTTGTGTGCTGCCAATTTGGATAAAAAATTTACGGGGAAAAAAACCTTTATTCTGTTTTCCCCATTTGATCCACATCATTTTAAGGGGTATGCAATGGTCCATAGGTCAGAGTTGACAGGTTAATAAATTAGCAATAAGTTCATAAAATTAGCAATGAGATGCCCATTACTAGCACTATTACTATTGAATAACCATTTTAAAACAACCACTAAACTTGGAACGGGTATGCATATCAAAATGTGACTGGTATTTTGGAACTAAGGCGTCCCAAATGATATATTTTGGACACAAAAAGCATAAAATATTCAGGTAATTTGACTCCTGAGCACAATACAGATGAAATTGTTAAAGATTTAATGGCATCAATAGATGATGTCAACAAGTTCTATCAGACACACCACATGATTCTGGATGTTGTGAAACAATGATAATTCTAATTAAAACAAACAAGATTATCAAAAGAGAAATTACATTTTCACTAAAAATTGTCCATGTAGCTATGTGCATAACTTGTACTGGTACAAAGTGTGTCAATAGTAGGGTGTACTTTAAGAAATTTAAAACAAAATTATAAATTTGTTATTTATTGTTGTAAGTCAGAAACTAGAATCATGTGATAATCTGTCCTCATGCAGCAAAAAATGTGTTGTTAGTAGTGTCTATACAACGACTTACCCGGGTTTCCGTGGAAAAGATAATGCCTCAATAAATATACGAAGTAAGGTGGAGCAATATACAAATAAATGTGCTTCAGATTCAGCAGCGTGGAGAATAATATTGCAGCCTCAAGGTTCCGGAACTGAAAAAATTATAAGATCATATGATTACAATATTCAAACTAACTTTATACCTTTATACATGAAAACTGTTTGTTTAGTTAGAGTTAGAATTTAAGCCAGCTTTAATTGCTGGATCATATCACAATGAGTATACATGTACATGAAATCTGTCAATTATTAATTTGATGTCATCATAAGGTCAAGTACTAAATAAATGATAGAAGATAGTATGGGAAATTTAAAGGTAGTAAGTATGTGTACCATGTTGATATTTTCATATTAAAAATAAATGATAAAATTGATAAGATATTTGAACTGATACTGTATTTGGCATACAGTTTCCTACATAGAATTTGGTTCGAAAGCTCAAACTTTCAAAAGCCACATTTGCTGGTGTTGATTGATGCTCCCATTGTTTTCCAACAGGTACCTGAAGAAAACTTCCACCAGGAGGGCATCAATCAAGCTGACATTCACTTTTCGCCTTTCAAAGGAATAGTGCAAATGACAACAAAAATATAGACATGCATTTTTTTAACCCTTTACCCAACAAACCGGCCAAAACCGGCCAAATAAAGCTTCAACAGCCTAAAATATCTTCGGTCTGTCTCAATAGAACCATACAAATATGGATATCATTGGAACCGGCTCCTTGACCACATTGTGATAGTTACAGTTATACCCTGTGCCAATGCATTCTCTTATATATGCGAGTCGACCATAGGTCGCCTCACATATATAAGAGAATGCATTGGCCTAAAAAAAATCTTTTTTTAACACTTTTTACCATTTTTTCTAAATTCTTTAACAATTTTATAATTTTTAATGTGTTAAGCCAATGCATTCTCTTATATATGCGAGGCGACCTATGGTCGACTCGCATATATAAGAGAATGCATTGGCACAGGGCCTTTCTGTTGGGTAAAGGGTTAAACACATGATATTTCATAACTTGTGAGTTGATGGTAGTTTGGCCGCAGTTGAACCAAGACAAGCATTTTTGAAACAAGCAAGTCATACATGTATAGGCAAGTCAAATAGCCTCCATGCCTTTCAGCAGTGAATAATCTGTAATATTTCAAGTTAAATTGATGTGAAACATTCCGGTAGGGTGATCAAATAGAAATGGAGAATAATCTTGCAAAACATAGTTATATTTTACAAATATTATATCCAAATTGACATGACACACCATCATTCTTATATATAAATTAAATGCAGGGACTCTCGATGGTGAAATCGTTTTCGTTAGTTTACCAGTAGTTGCGTCCCAAATCGAGAGGTAAATATTTAGAATTGAGCGTAGTTCAGACGATGTTTTCTATGGAGTGTTAAGGTCGATTTGCTTGAGATTTTCGGTGATGTTAGTAGAATGCTTCAGTCCATCAGTTGGCATAGCGCCTGAATACTAACTTATCAGTTTCATGCACCCGAATAAGTCCATAATATGTCTTTAATACTCAAAGTCAAATGAGAATGTAAAGTCTGTTCATTACCTCATATATGCGAGTGATCGATAGAAGTAGAATGCCGTACAGAAAACCATTATACTGAAAATGAATATGTGGCTAGATAAGGAAATTGTATATGGTGATGTTGGATTTCATGATTGACTATATACTGAAAGGAGAACAAACAAGATACAGTAATGCCCTAAATAATCGACTCCTTAACCACAGCAGAATTATGGGTAACTTTTCAGGATTTAGTCGGAAATATGGCTCGTTGCCATTCATCAGAAAGCTCTCACTGAGAGCTTTCCGATGAATGGTAACGAGCCATATTTCCGACTAAATCCTGAAAAGTTACCCATAATTCTGCTATGGTGAAGGAGTAAATTATTTAGGGCATTACAGTCTGTAGTTTTTTGCAGGTATTGATAATTTTTCTGGTACACATGTTGAAGAAAATCCAACAAAGATCACAAATTCTCATGATGATTACAAAGCCAAGTGTGGCATCAAGCCTGAGTTTGGTGTTTGTCATTTGCAGAATGAGGTCCCCAGAGGGTGAATTTGTTATGCTATCCCACATAGCGTACTAGCATCACTAAATTCACCCTCTGGGGATCTCATTCTGCTTAGGCCTCATCTTCTCTGGAAAGTTTCTTTGTTATCAAATTTCTATAGAAACTTCTTCACATAGATTCTATTTCTTTTTAGGTTTAGTTTCTCTGTATTCCTAAATTGGCAGACGACACATTGAATAATCGAGGTTCCCAATGGGTGTACATCACAATATTCACCATTTGGGAACTTCAGTCTGAGTCTATGTCTCCAATAGCAGATGAGGCCATGCAGAATGAGGTTCCCAGAGGGAGAGTTTAGTGGTTTAGTGATGCTGGCCCACTACGCGGGATAGCGTCACTAAATTCACACTCTGGGGACCTCATTCTGCAAATGACAGGCACACTAAACTCAGGATTGTGTGGCATATGCCTCAGACTAGGATAGCATTATACTCAAAGTGTAAGTGAATTCTCTTACTTCTTACATGTGTGTAATATTGTTGAAATTATGATCTGGCCAACCTGGACACACAGACAGATTAACAGACATGCTGATTATATTTTTTTGGAGTACAAATCGAGCTACCCAGTATTCAATATAGGATCATTTGTCAAAACTTTCATGAAAGTTTGATTCACACTATCTCAATCAGAAAGCAAAAGTTTTCAAATAACAAATTATAATTTGTGTAATAAAAAGGATATGATCAACAATTATTAGTCCAGAACTAGCTGCCACAGATAGAAACATGATAAGCCGTGGATTCCGGAATGTTTTAGCTTCTGTGTCCTTGACCTTGATGAAGTTAACACAGAACCTTAAAAGGAGAAATTGATATCTGTTAAACAGAAAAATTAAAGGTATTCATGAATTTGATAAAACATGTCAGTTGTGTACTGGTACTCTCTTAACCATTTCATGACGGGAGCTGTGCTGGTGCAGCATTAAATATCAATGTGACAGTGCTTTCTCATATATAAGAGAATGCATTGGCTTATAAGGTCAGGGTACATATTGTTTGGCCAATGTATTCTCCCTATTGGACACTCGCATATATAAGAGAATGCATCGGCACAGGGTTTTCGTCAAATTAAAAAAAACTCCAGTCATGGAAGAGTTAACCCTTTTGCTGCTGAACAGATTCTCCCATTCAGATATAACATAATAAATTAGAATGTTATATTATTCATCTGGAGGGATGATTTGATAACTAAATTGAATAAGACATAGGATTGTTATTCAGTCATTTGAGGGAATATTGAGACAATAAGTTTCATCAAATGGCCTTATCTGAATATTCCCCAAGTGAACTACTTATTAATGAGTATTTAATCAGCAAATGGTGAAGAGCTCGAGCAGAACAGAGCTCCAAATGTTGTTGGAAAATAATATTTTGAAGAGTTGAGTGCTACATATTTGAGGAAAGAGTAGCCAGTCAGTGACAAAAATAAATTAAATTCTTGTTATATGATATTGAAACTTGAGATATTCACAAAATTTGCAGCAAACATGAAAACATTTTCAATCCAACTTGAATAGCTAACAATCAATATTCATATAATTGAGTAAAGTGAGACATCATTGAATTTGTATTGTTTCCTTTAAAAAATAGTCATGGAGAGCATGGAAACCAGTACTTTTGGTATGTTAGAAAGCACCCCTCTTTTCTTATGATTACTATTTTAAACATTTAGAATACTATTCCATCAGCTAAACAAAGAATCCAAGCTGTACTTATTTTGGGATTTTCTCCACAATATGATAAGTTAAAAAACATAGATTCTTAAAATTACACCCATTTGCGTTCTATTCAACGATAAGAAATTTCCTTCAATCTGAATGACAAAGAGAAATAAATGTCGTGGAAGTTGGTGAGTTATGTGAATAGTCTGAAATGAGGCTATCTCTCATTATTTCACCACTTGTACCAGATAAGTAATGCTGAAAAGTGTCAGACATTACCAAGAATACTTAAAAAGCAAAAACACTTATTTTGAAATAAGATACATACTCTTTAATTCCATACATTAGTATAATATCCATTACTATGACGGACAACCGCTGGAAAAGCACTGTTGCTTCGCTGCTGTAGTTCAAATTTTGTATTTTCAACATCTCTGGGTCAAAATACCAAGCAACACGAGACAAAATGAACTCAAACCAAGCGAATAGCGGTGGGTAGTCTAGTGTCCATTCCGATGTATTCTGAAAATAGAAATTTTACATTATAACGGAAAAGGCAGTTAAAATGCAAGTCTTGAAATAGTGTCTGTCATTTTCAGAATGAGGTACCCAGAGGTTGAATTTAGTGACGTTATTCCACACAGTGGGCTAGCATCACTAAGTTCAACCTCTGGGAACCTCATTCTGCTGAGGCCTTAACTGCTATGGGAAACCTAGTATCAGATTGAAGTTCCCCAGATGAAGTTGGTAATGTTCACCCATTAGTCGCCTCAATTATGCATTTTATCTTCTGCAAGGGGATATAGAAACTGAACAGACAGGGAAACAGTAACTAAAAACATAGTTAAGTTGAGACTATAGATACTTCCCAGAAGATGAGGGCTAAGCAGAATGAGGTCCCCAGAGGGTGAATTTAGTGATGCTAGCCCACTATGCAGCGTAGAGTCACTAAATTCACCCTCTCAGGACCTCATTCTGCAAATGATAAAGACACTATTTCAAGGCTTGATAATATGCAACATCAAGCCTGATTACAGCGTGTCTGTCATTTACCGAAATGAGGTCCCCAGAGGGTGAATTTAGTGATAGTGGGCTAGCATCACTAAATTCACCCCCTGGGGACTTCATTCTGCTTGGGCCTTATCTTCTCTGGAAAGTTTCTTTATTATCAAATTTCTATAGAAACTTCTTCACAAAGATGCTATTTCTATTTTAGTTTAGTTTCTCTATATCCCCAAATTGGCAGACGACACATTGCATAATCAAGGTTCCCAATGGGGGTACATCACAATATTCACCATTTTGGAACTTCAATAGAGTCTCTGTCTCTCATAGCAGATTAGGACATGCAGAATGCGGTCCCCAGAGGGTGAATTTAGCCTGCTGTGCGGGATAGTGTCACAAAATTCACCCTCTGGGGACCTCATTCTGCAAATGACAGGCACATTAAAGGCACGTGAGGCCTTAGTTGTCGAAAATATTCATATTTGTTCCAATCACTGTAAACAGAAAAACATTTTTTTTGGAGGCATATATAGTATATACAGAGGATCTCCAACCAGTTACGTTTGGATATAAGATTTTATGAAATGAGTTTGATAAATTTAAATCACAATGAGTCATAGATGAGTTTTGAATCAAATTTATCAAACGGGTTTCATAAAATCTTATATCCCAACTAGAGCTTTGTGCCTTTTTAACAAATATAAATCTTTGAAAGAAGCTGAAAAATGCATGCAAAATGCATACATTCACGGCGTTGGCTGAGATGCTTCACAACCATATACGACAGTAATGCTCGCTCTGACTGGCAACAAGAAATATAGTCCCCCAATTAGCCTCTGTTTTTGTGCCTATTTTCATTAGAGCAACGAAGTTGGACAAGAATTAAACTTTAATGAACAAAGCAATCAATTTTCAATGTTTGGTGTTGGTCTCATGCGCGGCTTTTCAAAATAGTATTAATCCGCATGGTAATTTTGTTGACGCAATGACAAGTATCCCGCGAGACGCGCGCCTATTCATCACTATACCATATAAGATATGAGATATAAGGAAATATGTAATGGCTTTTTTAATGATATAATAGGGGTTTCTTGTGATACTATAAAGTTATTATACACGTTTGTACGAGTTGAGGTTGTGGTGAAAAGTAATATTGGAGGAGACACACAGTGTCAAGTCCAATATGACTTTTCACCACAACAAGTACTGTACATAACATTGTAAAATGACATATTTATTATCTATCTAATGTTTATCCAAATTTTGGGAATAAAACTTTTGTGGTTAATATTTTTGGTAATTTTCCGCAATTGATTCTCTATAAAAGACTGTATTAAGTGTATTTGATCATCAGAAAGCATGATTTGGAACAGTAAACACAAAAGTGAAAAAAAACTCAATGCGGAAGTTAAATTTCTGCTAAATCCACCAGAGTATTGCACGCATCACAATTTCACAGATTCATTTGGCAATAGAGTTACTTCGTGACATCACGGAGTTCCGATAGAAAAAGTCATATTTGAACTCGATTGAGTCCAATATGACTTTCGGGAGTCCAATATGATGTTTTTCCAGATTATCATGTGACGACTTTTACCGAATCAGAAATAGTGTTAGTCAAGGGATGGATTATAAACATATTTATTTTATGGATTTGTGAATCTATGTTCATCCCTGGAACATAATAAAACAATTAATAGCTTTTATTTGAGGCCTGAATATTATGCATCACTTCAAGATAGACAAGACCACCATTTCCTGACAGTTACGTAAGGATGAGACAAGTTTTAATGGAGTTCAGTATGGTCCTAAAATGTTTTGTCACAAATTGTGTTATTGGATGAGGTTTCTTCATCTGAATGATTACAGTACCTCTAGATACCACTCTCTTCGTGGTAGACTCCAAGTTATTGCAAGCCAATTTCGGTGAACTTCAAAATCTGTAGATTTGCTGCGGAGGAAAACGAGATAAACAGAATTACACAGAACATACCAGTTTTATGCCGAGCCTGAAATTTCACAAAAATGTAAATTATACAACCACAAACATCAGCCATGTGCAAGGCATTGAACAGAAAAGAGCATTCCTGACAAGCCTTGAAATAGTGTGTCTGTCATTTGCAGAATGAGGTCCCCAGAGGATGAATTTAGTGATTCTACCCCGCATAGCAGGCTAGCATCACCAAATTCACCCTCTGGGAACCTCATTCTACTGAGGTGTAAGCAGAATGAGGTCCCCAGAGGGTGAATTTGGTGATGCTAGCCCGCTATGCAGGATAGAATAATTAAATTCACCCTCGGGGGACCTCATTCTGCAAATGACAGACACACTATTTCAAGGCTTGATTCCTGATAAGGTAGAAATAAATAGTGTTTGTTTGCAAAACATTTAAAACAGCTGGCTGTGACCACGGCAAGTAAATTTCAGAGCACACGATGCCGGTATACCAATATTTCGAGTATTTATCAACATATCTTATACCTCCTTCCAAATTACGTAGACAAAATTTGGAAGCTCGATTGAGCCATATCCATTTAATTTGTACCACGAGTCTTTAAGATGACTAATGAGTCAACTCGTAACTGATTCGCAAATTTCAATAGACATATTAAATTGTTACAAAGTTTTCATCTCCTAAATCAAATTTATGATGCATTAGGTCAACATAACAATAATTGCAGTGTTTGCGTATATCTGGTTCTAATCCCGATAAGCGCTGATATTGATACATGCACGAGAAACCAGAATGGAATGATACTAACATTAAGTCATCTCAGACTTTCAAAGCGATCAAGATCATAAAGTCTGTCCTTTAACAGCCCTTTTAATATATTTATGTGATTTAGCATTTTTAATTAGTGAATCGATTTAAATTCCAAATGTGACCATAATTTGATAAACATTTTATATGTTATAAACTGTGATATGAACAGGCGTTGCTGAGCAAATTTTCCATATTTAACGTGTAACCTGCAAACACCATAACAGCTATGCATGTATAATACATTTCACTACTGCGTGTGACAGTGTCCTATATGTATAATAGATATTCCAGACCATTCGGAAAGGCAGACATCTTCAAGGGGATTATGTGTTGACAAATTAGTAGTGAAATTACCCATTCATGCAGAAAGATAACGTTTATTGCAAACAGTATAGAGACAATGCTTCAAAATGGTACAGAAATGACAAATACGGTTCTCTGTTGGAATTAACATGAATATTCCAATGATTTATAGCTCACATAATAGAAGACACGTGTTGGGTTTCTTGAGACAAAACATGCAGATAAACAAGTACATGTATGTTCCTATATTTTCCGCTTTAAAAAAAAAATGCTCTTTAATTTCAGCATTTTTTTTTTACCTTTTGTCTTTACAATGGGATAATTTCTATCACTATTTTCCTTTATGCATATAAAGCATGTATGCTATCGTGTATACACTATGATGCATACAAATGTTCAGTGTATTTGTCGATCTACTCCATATATACTATAAGAAAACTTGACGATGTTAACTTGTGCACAATTTCCAAAACTAAGTCAACCTGTACCTGAGTCACTGATTGTACTACTCCATATACTACGAGTATAAGTCGACTTGACAATGTTTAAGCGGCTAGGTTCAATATATAACTGAGCACAATTTCCAAATCTAAGTCAACTTGTACATGAGTCACAGGTTGTAATACTCTATATATTATAAGTAAACTTGACAATGATTATAGTGCTGTCGTTTGTGGACAAAGTAACTCGTCTCATACCTAAGCGATTGGCGTTTGTGGATAAAGTTAACTTAAGTACAATTTCCAAAACTAAGTTAAACTCGTAGCCGAGTCACTGGTTGTAGTACTCCATATATACTCGTACATTATTGGGGGCCGTTTTCACATTTATTAAATAACTAGGGGGTTGCCCGTCACAAAATGACGGGTATATAAATGTGCTTTGTTATTTTCTAGTGTCCGCGTTCATGGACACATGGAATCGTCATGCTTCTCCTTTTTGTTACTGGATGCACGTTGGAACACTTTATTTAACTAAAATTGTATTTCTACGCACCCAGTCTACATATGCGCATTTACATATTGAATGAAACAAAATCAGTATATTATTTAAATACTACTAAGCACCGACTGAAACATACTCAATTCAGGAGCCTTCATTCGGGAGCTTGTTGCACATTTTGAACGGACCCACTTTGGAACCTGTAACAATACAATTGTATGTTTTACCCCCACCCCATCTCCCCAACCCATGTATATGCATGCACATATGGAACGCAACAATCAAAATATTGTACTTTATCTATACTGAAACAGGCTCAATTCGGGAGATTTTATTTAGCGGGGAGGCGTCTACAGCCCCTTTCTGCGCATCGCGCACATTATATTATCTTAAACTGCGTAAGCTTCGTGCACATATATATAGGGAGCTTGCAGCACATTTTAAACGGACTCCCTTTGGAAACTGTATTCAGCATGCAGCCTATAATGAGCACACGCCCTGCACTGCGCGACCCATTTGTATGAACACTTTATTTCAATAAAACTATATTTCTGCCCCCACCACCATCTCCCCAACCCACTGCAGGCACATATGGAACGCAACAATCAAGATATTTTACTTTATCTATTGGGCCTACTAACTGAAGCAGGCTCTATTCGGAACCTTTTTTAGTGGGGGGGGGGCCTGCAGCCCCTTAGTGAGCTTCGCGCACATTATATTAATTTAAACTGCGTGCGCTTCGCGCACATTGTGATCTTTTAAACATTTATTCTTTTATCAGATTTGCACTCAACCGAAAGATTAAAAGAACATTAATTAGCGTCGGCAGTATTGTTTACACTGCAGGCCCTATATATTATTAGGCCTGTCCCGTGCATGTGATTTTTCTAACTGATTTTGGCGAGTTCACGGTACCCACTGGCGGGAGGTCAGACTGTCCATTCGCCATCTTCCGTGTATAGGCCTACCGGTACCCCTTCGATACCACACTCAATGCACCACTTTCGTATCAAACACAGCATTATTTACTTATGTTCAAACCCAACTGGCGAATTAAAATACCATATTAATAGCACACATGCCCAACGACGAACGTTCGAGTCTTGACTCTGCACCCCACTACATCCACCCATTCCCGACGACGGTAGAACGTTCGAGTCTTGACTACACCCCACTATACATGCACTTCCGCGACAAAATCAACATTCGTTATCTAAATTCACAATGAACCTGAACTGACACGTTAATTTAGCGCTTATTTCCAACAACGCTTTGGTTGAGCGCATGGAAGTTTCGCCTACAATAGCAAAGCAAGTGTTGGTTTGCGTTCGACGTCAATGACGTCATTTGGAAAAACGTCATAAGAAATAGTGTCTACTTGAGTGCAGATATTGCATTTGGGGACAATGTTAGATCTCAGGTTTGCTTGGACCAATCGGCGTGAAATTTGGTGAGTCACCTTTTATGCCACACTATAGTCCGTAGTACAAATTTAGGCCACATTGGATTCATGGTTAAAAAGTTATAAACGCGCCAAAAGCGTGACCGAGTTATACACACACACACAGATACACAGATACATACACACACACACAGACGACGGGTTTTATATATATAGATTTCACTTAAGCGCAATAGCCATAACAATTTTTCACTCCTCAGAAGATCAAATGAGGTTCATAAATTACATAATCAGGTTTGGCTGGATAGTCATCTTGCAGACTATTCTATAAGAATTAAGGGGGTTTTGTTTATGAAAATCAATAATTGCGCTTAAGCACAATTCAATTGAAATAAAATGTTAAATGATTTGCGCTTAATTTAATTGCGCTTAAGCGCAATTGAATTCATTTGTGTACAACAGGGTCCGCGCTGGACCGAAATTTACTTTTGCCAAATAATTTGCCAAATAAAAATATTTTTTGCCAAATTATTTTAGCAGTTGCCAAATGTTATCCCTGATAGTACCATTTTTATCAAGTCTTATGTTTCGACACACGCGGTTTGAACGACTTTTGATATCGATAGAAGGCAGTTAGTTAATAATTATAAATACTCGCATCTCTATTGTGGTTTATCATACAACAATAAGCCAATCACCGAACAATACAATGGTAGAACGGTTTCTCCATCAGTAGGGCACATCACAGGAGGATTAGTAATCCCTCCAACCATCAGTACTAATGCTATGAGATTAACTGCATCTAAATAGAGGCATTATTAACTGTCCCTCAACCTTATAAAACACCACTAATATAATTACGATGTAAGAGTATCCTGCAATTAATGGTATTGATTGACCAATATTTATTCAAATTGATTGAGGAATTAAAATGTGACTTGCCAAAACTTTAGCCAAATGAAAATATTTTTTGCCAAATGTGAATTATTTTTGCCATTGGCAAATTTGGCAAGTGGCAGCGCGAACCCTGGTGTACAAATAATTGCAATTCAATTGCACTTAAGTCCAATTATTTAATTAATGTGAAAACGGCCTCACATATATGGTACCGGTACATTGAGTAATCTCATACACTTGATTCGAATGTCATTGATGGGTATGTGTCATGTCAATATAAGGTGGAAATATTGGTCTGTAGCATAAATAATAGCTGAGAGTACGAAATGACTCAAGAGGTTATGAGTCGATCCATAATAGGGTCGGTCGGTAGCCGAGAGGTAGCGTAAGTACTGGTCTCTCGTGTTAGCGGACCGGGGATCGCAACCTGGTCAGGGTATTCTGACAAAAATCAGAACTCGGTCAGATACCAAGTTTGTCAGGCTGAAAAGTCTCATTCGAGATCACTGAATAAAGATCCGAATGCAAAATACCGACTTCCCCCCATTACAACACTTGTCCAGGTATGTTGTCGTGGGTGCAGTACGGTGTCCGATCGGGCGTGGACATTAAATTAATGGCTGATCTGCAGGGGCGCCGGAAGATGGGGGGGGCAGCTGACCCCCCTGCCTTTGACCAAGGGGGGCGAGCGGGGGCAGGACATGCCCGTTTTCTGGAGACAGAAAATGCTTTTTGTGTGTTTAATCTCGTGTTTTTATAGCAAAATGTGACTTTTTTGGTCCAAATACCACAAGGAATATTAATTTTTTGTCAATTTTATCACAAAACGGCCATAAAAACCGACAAATACCATTAAAATAGGGATTTTTGCCACAATGAATTTATGGTTATTTTCCCGAGTTTGCGGAGAAAATGCCCTTTTTTGCGGAAAAGTGCCCTTTTTGTAGGCTCTGCCCCCCCCCCCTGCCCTTGGATGCTTCCGGCACCCCTGCTGATCTGTGTACACGCCTGGGTGTGTGCATATTAAAGAACGCTACTGGAGTCACCACAGGGTTATAAAGTTACTCGGCCATGGTAGCACCTGGACCAGTGCGTCTACAACCAAAATTGGTTCCTGCACTGTAATATTTACAGATACAGATACAGAGGGTACGAGTTTACTTTTTTCGGAGGGTACGAGCTGGTCAGGGTACAAAATGACTTGCTCCCTCTCCCAATTCCATGGTCCATCCCAATTACAGTAGTTACCCTTTAAAATGAGAACAGTGTTCAATACCAACACAAAAAGTCGTATTAACTCACTATGAATTGAATAAAAGACATTTAAAGCAAGATAATGCGATCGCGAGCGGCCAGAATCTTTCCATGTTTACAAAGCTACATAAAAAGTTATTTCTATAAACATATGCGAAACGAACTTTGGTACAGAGAAAGCAATGGCCAATATGATGTTATTTAATTGACAATAATAAATTATTTACATATTTAAAACAGAATAGACATACTCAAGCTGCAGTGTGCCTTTTAATCATATTTTAGGCATGTTTTTTTTTGTTTTTTTAATAAAAATTAATTCCGACTCCTATTCCGCATTTTTAATTTTTGTACTGGAAGTTGCACATGTTTATAATTTAGGTCACCTAACTTCGTGGGGTGGAATCACATTAAATTTTGTTCTGTTAATGTTATCACGTTTTGTACGTAAAGGGTGCAATAATGTCAGAGAGACACAGAAATAAATTGCCAGACAATATACCACAACTGCAAAATGTTATTAAAAGAGACCCAGAATCTTATAAAGAGGAGGTAAACCGTAAAACAGTAAATCAGTTTATCACCAGGTCGGGCACACATGCAAAATGATATATTTACTATTTAGCACATTTCGTCTATCATAGCCCAATTGAGCTACGTTTTTAATTTGATTTACACGCATCTACCGATTGCTGACAATAGCATGAAAAAACGACACTAGAATCGATGTTCATCATAGCCCTCGTAATTGGCTACGGCAATCAGAAATTGAGCTCAGGTAGCTAAATCGAGCTAAATTTTTTAATTGATTTCAGTCTGTTCCTTCAGTTCAACACCTAAAGCGAAATATCGCCACACGATTTTAATTTCATTAGTTAGACTGCATGTGAAGCTTCACAGAAACACCTTCATTATAACTAATTAAAACAGCCGCGCTTGCGATCAAAGGCAATTTGATTAACACTTTTATGAGATAGATTAAACTTTTTATCGAACTTACGAATTGTGTACATAAAACTGCCGCTTCTGCATATGAATTTACCTGGAATGTATTTCTGAAGGTTAAGGACACAAGGTTACAACATCCTGTCTGATTGGATAAACCGCTGGAATCCATTTATGAGAAATATTTTCCCCAAAGCGACTGGACTCCCATTAGGAGAGGAAGAAAGGGTCTGTGCCTGTGGCTACCCGCCCCCGAGACAACCCGCCCCCTTTCACTCTGAGACAACCCGCCCCCGGACAACCCGCCCCCAAAAATCAATTAGCGGTAATCAGTGGCTAATTAGGAGGTGTGATGGGATTATGAGATGTTTGTTTAACGAAACTGGGTTGTTTTTTATAGATTTTTATTTGATTTAACAACATGGACAACAATAAATACACATGTAATATAGAGATGGGCGGTTAACCGTGGAATCAGTTCGGTTTCGGTTGTCGGGAAAAACCGGAAATGACAACCGTGGCAAGTTGGAAAAACTCGTAGTTTCGGTTGTCACAACTTCCTGTAATCATGGCAGAGCACGACGAACAAACGAGTCCTGTGTGGAAATATTTTTCAAAGAAAGATAAGAAATTAAGTGTGCCGCCTGTAATATATGCAGAAAGGAGTTCGCATGGTGAAATCGCGCGACGAATTAATTACGTTGCTTCCGTGTACACCTATTTTCGCCGTAGTAAACACAACACAACTTGTCACAAGTCAGTTTATTTCTCATGATCTTTTAATCATTAAGGCCGTACAAATACTCTGAAAGGTGAATTTGATAACGAGGATACGATATCAAAAGGTATCAATCATTGTTACCCCCGCATTCCCTATTAGTTTTTATCACTGTTTGGATGTTAAATCGTCAAATATATTTGTGCGCCGTTGATTAAAAATGTTATACCGGAATCGGAGCCGGAATGAATTATACCGTTTGTCGGTAAACTGTTGAGAAATAGCACTCATTCAGGTGACTTGTATTGGATGCATGTATAGTGTGTACAGTATTATGTTCCCTAAATATGTTAATAGGCATATAGCCAGATAATGTGATTGAGAGATTCTAGTCATGTTTTATTTTCATTTTGTTTATTTCAAATTTTATTTTTCAAATCATAACTATACACATATATCTAGTCACACACATTAGTTTTATGCCAATATAAATGATCATTATATTATTTCACACTTATGATCATATGATGCTGAATTGCAGTCATACACAATACACAGACTCACTTGCATTCTAGCACTGCCACTCGACATGGACATTAACAATATACATGTAATAGTAACAATATGATACATAATTTACAATTATAAAAGGACATGTACCTCACAAGTTATGGTAATAAAATTGGTGTGTTTTCTTTGTAATATGATGAAGCATAATTAGATTTTGTTCACATTAGTCATTTTTATTAATAAAAACCGAAACCGAAACCGAGACTCAACTCTTTTTCCACAACCGAAACCGAAACCGAGGCAAATTTTCACAACCGCCCATCTCTAATGTAATATAATATAACTTATGAACACAAAAATACATCAACGATATTATATGTTTATTTATTACGAAGTTTAATGAACGAAATTCTGTGTCGAGATCTAGCATGAAGTGAGTCACTTCAGGAATGTCGGGTTTGGACTTCACTGCGTTCAGCACGGCAACGTAATCCTGTTTCGTTCGACGAGACATCAATGCGAAGACTAGAGGGAACTGCTTCCTTTTGCCGTCTTTCTGTACAAACTCAGTGAATGCAAGGAAACATACTTGCAGAATGAAGATGCCCCACACTCAAGAGTTAATATACCCAGTTCCGTCGGCATCGCTCAAAGGCTGTTTGTATACTCACCTCCAGTTAACATCAGTGAGATGAATCCCGATCACTAAGTGTTGTGATAACACACTGTGATAATGAACCATTTGCATCAATTGTTTGTTTTGAAAGCACCCCTATTAATTAGTCTTCACTTACCTTAAGTGCCGTTCAGTTTTCAAAATATCGTGTCATTCTTTATCCCAGTCCACGCATTGACATAATTAATGAATAAACACATGTTTTGTTGATCAAAATCGTTAATAATATATCATCAAAGAACATAAAAGAACATAATCACTATTAACAATTTCGGGACAACCCGCCCTCATTTATCGGGACAACCTGCCCCCAAAATAGCATAGGGGCGGGTTGTCTCGGGGGTGTGGGTAGTCCCGTTCCCGGAAGAAATACTGAAGCACGAGCGGTCAATACATTCGTATTTTACTGCATAATTTTACGCATCGCTTACTGTGTTTTCTATTTTGTCGATATGGTTAAGCACGTGGCTTTCCATACGTTCTAACCGGTGAAATTGAAATTGAAATCCTACTAATAAACACATAGCGAGAGATCGTTTTGAGGTGCCAGTCAAAATGTTTGTTTCATCTCATCTTGGGATAAGATCAAAGATGGCATGGCAAAGCTGACAAGGCAAGATTTACCGAATGAAAAGTCAACTACAAACTATTTACTCTTCCGAATTTTAATGAAAACATATGGGTAAATCTTTAAGCAAATGTCACTTAAAATATATCAAGACTGTTGGGAGTAGATAAGCGCAAGTTATTTTTGTGAGGATCAATGTTATGTTGATCCAGTAAAATTAAATTTGTTGAACTGAAGAACAGGCTGAAATCAAATTAAAAATTTAGCTCAATTTAGCTATGGCACCTGTGCCCAACCTGTTCATTAGTTGGCTACTAAAAACACTCTTTTCGTACTATGGTCTGTAATCGACTGAGGCATGTAAAGCACATTACATAGCTCAATTGGCTATGATGGACGAAATGAGCTAACCAGATCATTTTGCCTGTGTGGCCAACCTGATCACAATTACTCAAATTACTGTGAAATTTCTTTTCCGAATAGTTGACACTGGTAACACTTGAACTCTAATTTCTATTCTGTGGTGTTTAAATCTTCTAGTGATGAGCCTATAATCGGGAACGACAATCGGAATCGGCCGATTGTGTCCCATCGGATGACAATCGGTACTCGGGTTTCAACATCGGCATTTCCGATTGTCTAAATAGAAATCAGGTGCTTGTTTTTCTTCAATAAACTGTTTTAAATATGACGATGTTTTGTTGAATAAATGACCAGTAAACATGGGGAAAGTGATTTACCAAACACAAACTTGATATACAGCCATCTCCTCTTCAATACACCGGCCGTACCTGGGTCTATGTTTGAACAATATATTACAGTGGGGATCGCCGGGAAGCACGTGACACTTTGGGTTAGAGCCAGGCTGCGATGATGACGCCGTGATTGCGCGTAATCATAAATTATATGATGATGTACACAAATTACATCTCATGGGACTCATGTACGCCGATAGTAACTTTATTGTGTGTCAACATGTAGACATGCAGCTGACTTCACTGTTTGTTCAATTAAATTGAGCATATTATAACATGTGTATCAGTTGTCAGGACGAACAACTGTACAAGCATTAATAGTCAGATATTAAAAAGAATTAAAGAAATTTAGTTATTAATGTTACTATCTGTAATTAATCTTTTCAAAGTCTTTCACCCAACACAACTTTCCATTAATGATTAACTTTAAATAGTCGAAGACAATGTCATTCCATCCAGTCAGCCTCGTGTGACGTCACGTATAGGTCACCACCAATGATTATTTTGATGACCATGCCGAAATCTACAATCAAATCGTGTCTGCGAAATTTACATGAACATGGTGTAACTTGCAACTAGTTCAGTTGGCTTATTTCCTTTGATGTGATGTCTTTGAATTGGGATCAAAGAAAAATGCCGTTTAATGAATTGTTATCAAAAACGGGCCGTGGATATGTCGTCATGCACGTGGCTACATCAAACTTTCAAACTATTTGTTGTGGAATAGCCTAGAATACATGGGTAAGTTAATGCATTGATTCGTCGATACAATACATTACAATAAATACACCGAGGCCCCGTACCACAGCCTCTGCAGGACATGTGCCTGTATTCGATCACAAGTCCGCCCATACCTACCTATATACTTACCCAAACGTATACTTATGTATATATACTGTGTACTGGCATATTACTACGGTTGTTGCTTGCTTCTAATTCTAAGTATTATATAACACATATAACATATTCTGGTATAATTATTACAATAATGGGAATCAGCACCTGAATCGGCCGATTGTGATCTCAAATAATCGGCAATTGGCGCAATGCTCTATTTGACAATCGGCTCATCACTAAAATCTTCCATCAAAACAGGAATATTCACCTATGTCATGGCGTCACAAACCATGGTTGGCAGCAGTGTGTTGGAATCAGGGAGCTAAATGTGTTCCAGAGTCGGGGAGCGAGTACACCGTGGAATGCTAAAGGTGAAGGTAACTGAAGAATGACCTTCACCTGATACACGCGACACGTTATTAAAGGATGACATCACGTTTATTTGATTTGTACATAATATCTAAATAATTTAAACTGGTGAATGAATGGGGGAATGGATTTTTGTGAGCGGGAAATTTATTTAACTGGCTGCTGTAGTTCTGGGTTTTTCCAGATCAAATTTGGCTGTGAGATAGCCCTGTCGTAGACTTGGGGATTTATTTAAAAAAGTAAACACATGACCAATGATTTTTCTTGCATTTTCGTGATCAACTGGTGTCAATCTAGCTGGGTAAACATCACTGTATGGCCTGCAGGCTTCAATTCAGTGAATTTGGCCGAAACGTTAACACTGTCGCCTATGGGAAACCATTTAGTTCAGTGATTCCTATAAGGGCTAACGTTTCTAAAATGTTCTCTCATGGACGCGGTAAACAAATTTACCGTAGTTTCACATGCTAAGAAGTTTTTACACGTGTTTCAAGAACACCATACGTGTTTTACGGACAATGTTGTCGTTAAATATAGTTTGGACTTGGATTCAAAGGAAACGTTTAACGTTGAAAAGGAGTGTTTTGTTGGCGATATTTTAAACACTTTTAAAGTGAAAATGGTAGCATATGTTGGTATAGGATATTTTTGATTGAATTGGTATTGAATATTTTCTTTTTATTGTACTTTGTGATTTTAAATACAAATAAATAATATGCTATTCTATTTTATGCCTTGTGTCTTGCTGATCTCCTTCCAATATCAAAATGAAGCTTCCAGCATTCAAATCACACCTGACATGTATATATTGTGGGAAAGTGAGAACTTTTGGGAGATTTAAAAAAAAAAAAAAAAAAAAAAAAAATCCTGCTCGCCCGCACCTATATTTTTCAGCTCCGTTAGGGGAAACAACGGTATTTTTTTTTTAGGCCTAATGGCAGTGTTACCTTTTCGGCTGATAAATTTTCCTTCATGGGCAAGGCGCAAACTGTCCAGTATCCATATAAAATTTTCGGCTTATACGAACAACTAAGAGCGTCTGCAAACTCGGTCATGTTAGTCGTCTGCGTAATTTGACAAACTTGCATTGATACTCTCACCTGCCAGTTTGTGCATGATTATTTAATTTCTGTCAAAAATACAACCCTGCACTATTATTAGGCAATGAGACATATTGTGAAATTGCCTGCACTATTATTAATTTCAGCTGAAAATACAGCCCTGCACTATAATTCGGCCTGTACAGTGTACTGTTATTTGGCAGGTGAGAGTACAATTTTATACCAGAAATGTTGATAATCGTGACAATCACCATCTGGCCAGAAGCCATTTTACCAACAATATGATTTCACAAATAAAATTTCTATATCGTAAAATAATGTAAATCAAATTTCCTCAATGACCATGTCCAAAGACTTCTTGTTAAGTTTCTATTCAGTGCCATTTTGACTATGCTTCCAGCCATCGAAATTAGGAAAAATGTCCCATGGCAAATGCCGTGTGCATTGTAAGTGCTTCTAACTTTTGGTATTCCGAAAGGCTTCAAGCAGTTCAAAATTGATCTATTAAAGGATTTATTCGGTCTACCAAACGCAATCGGTACGCCCTCCCTGTTGTGATTAAAATGACCCAAGTCCCATTCCGATCGGATAATAAATAAGCCGAAAAATTTATAAATACAATGTAATACCATATAAACCGATATTCAGATATTTCGGTGACTAAACTACGGATGACGTAGTTGTGGGCGAGCAAATTAAAAACACAGATTCTGGTCGGTTTTTCCACCCTGCTCATAATCCAGACTGCACTTTTATTCCAGAGACAAGAGTACGCACAGTGTATATATAGATTACATCACTATGCGATGAGGTATATCAGTAAATCAAGATGGTTAACTTTGGAAGTCATTATCGTAAAGCAGACCATATACTTATACAGGGTTTCCGCTATACCGGCAGGGGGTCCCCTTGACGGCCCCGTTCCCCTCGCCAAGTTTTCCCCTCCTGCCATACCCCAGGACATACTGCATGTCTATAAAGGTATAAAGATGTTTAAAACTTCTGAATTTTGTTGGAATAGTACTAAGGAATTTTAAAAGGTGAATTTATTTTATATACTCTAAACGTGTTGTTATCGGAACTGACATCGCTAGAAGCTATGCCTTTGAGGCTGGTTAGTTACGTTGCGGTTAGTACCCGGTTATGTTATGCAAAAGAGCAGTATTTTAATCGTACCTGTCATGTTTTATACCGCAAAATATACTGTTCACTTTGTAATAGAGCGAGAGAGAAATGTGGGAGTAGCCGCACCGGGCATCAAGGCATCTTACCACTGCCCACAAAGAATACTCATCGGCCAGATATGTAATCAGCCTTCTATATTTACACTGCAGCTGCTAAAATATATTCCGATTACGTTATGCATCCGAAATATCTGCTGGGTCTTCCACAGTGAGTCTTTTAATATTAACGAGCACGTTTAACTCGGGATCCAAATTACTGGTATTCTGTACTTCATAAATTAATTTATATCTAATAAATTTACTAGTTTTAAAGTTACAGGTACATGTATAAGGTTTGATAGCTTGGCACTTGGGCAGAAATGGAACAAAACAATCTGCCATTTCTACTCTCACACAATTCTACACGAAAGTAGTTCAACCAGTGCTAAAACAGGCTACTTTTACCTAGATTTTTCCCCTTGACATTCCCCTACCCCCTAGCGGAAACCCTGACTTATATTAATAAAGTTATTGGTAGCGCATATGATAGTCGTTTTTGCAGCCATTAATAACATTCCGTCGCGTGTTTGGTTTGTTGAATGAATGTTTAATATTATAGTGCTATATTTGATAGTCACTCAGCGACAATTCATCATGCAGTGTCAACCGGCGAAATTGTTTGCACTATAAAATTGGACACAAAGTGAATGGTAATGGCAGCAGACAATCACATCAACTTTGTCATAAGAAGCCCCCTGGCGTTATAAAAACACTGGGCGGAACTATATATCAGGTGTTTCATTTGTTGTTTGTAAGTTTTTTCAAAATTCTCAATCATTCATATATTTGAATGCCACCATGCCACATACAGATCACCATTATTTAGAACCTCCAAAAAGACAACATAGTTCATAATTTAGAACGCTCTTTATTGTCTACCGCATTTGGAAGACGGAAGCATGGACGCTCTTTATATTTAAATGACAAAATACCACATACAAAATCGCCCATGACACCTCGAAATAGATCAAGTTCATAATTGAGAATGCTCTTTATTGTTTACTGCGACAAAGGCATGGACCCTCTTTATTAGAGGCAATCATTGGATTTGTTCTAGGCTAACAACAGTTAAAAACTTCCTCTCTTGAAAGTCAATATCTGCTACCAAAACGTAAAATAAAACTAAAAAAAAACAATGCCCGGCTAGCCTTCAATCCGAAGTGCCTAATTAATCATTATTGTAGTTTTGATAGTCTGTTGTGTATTCGAGTTAATTCTTTTGTTTACGCACTATCTGATCGTATCTTGACTGAAAGGATTTTAGCAAGCGGTCCGCAGCCGTGCACTTTTCCACACAAAAGGCTTCGTGTGAAGAAACATAGTACATGTAGTACATTATTATGACGAATATAAGCCATCATGATACATGTACTAGTATAATAACCGCCACCTTTTAATCACACCACATTTGTATTTAACTGTACTCCTATAGCACACAACGGCATGACACCAGTGTATAAACTAGCTTCTGAAATTTGTATCATACAACGCAGAAGCTAGAAGGCCCAACTTGTATTCTTTCAGAAACAGTTCAATTTAGTTTCGCACTATATTCCGCTCATTGCATTTCTGCATAAATTAATCTCATTTCACACAACTTTTATCGCTTCAACTTACATTATAGCCATTATTCTTCGTTATATAATCTAACATTCTAACAAATCCAGTTCATAATAAGCACATTCAAATAGTTTTATTCAATGATTGCTATTTATTGTATAAAAGATAATTAACCGGAGACTGCGATATTTTATTTATCAACTCGTTACGCGATTGGCGGAATTATTTAAAGCACCGCTGTTAGCGGTAAGTGAATCAGGTAAACTAACCGCGACGATGCAGCTGATTGGCCATGTTCAAGTCATGTGATCGCACTAATCAGTCACATGACTTACACTTCGGATTTTATCTATAATAAAAATATAATCTGTTCGATTTTGAATTTTTTTGCCGAAATGGGTCTGTTAAGACATATATAATTACTATTATGACGATAAAACCACAGCAGAATTATGGGTAACTTTTCAGGACTTAGTCGGAATTATGGCTTGTTGCCATTCATCGGAAAGCTCTCGCTGAGAGCTTTCCGATGAATGGCATCAAGCCATATTTCTGACTAAATCCTGAAAAGTTACCCATAATTCTGCTGTGGTTAAGAGGTCGATTAATTAGAGCATTACTGTATATAATGCAAAATATGACTCGAGTCATAAACTCAATTTCATTATAATTACCATGTTGTTTGCATGGCACATATTCATTCATTTGTTGCATATATTCTGTTGAGTATAATAGGAGATGGTCCCATAAATGGCCAGATTTAGCGTACAGTCCCGATTTAAAAATAGGATACATTTCTACATTACTTTTCTTGCCATAAATCATTCAAAATCAAAAGTTCATGTAGTGATCTAGTGGAATACTGTAATCTAGATATAGTGCTTACTTAGATAGGTCCATATATAATAAGGTTCACTATTGCTGTCTTGTGAGGTTTCGAGTATCTTGTTTTCTACTTGTAGTTTCTACAGCAATATCGACATTACAAGTCACATCTGGAGATATTTAACCTGAAGCCAACAAAGTACTCAAAGTCTCTGGATGAGCTATTAATGTTCTTAGCTCAGGTAATATATCTTGTTTGTTCTCCTTTCAGTATGTACAGTAATGCCCTAAATAATTGATTCCTTAATTCTTTCAGTGCCAAGTCCGATTATTGTATCAACCCATATTTCCTTGATCATTTTTCAAATTTAGTGATATTAATAAGGCCTAAAAAAAAGACGTTTGTTTCCGCTAACGAGCTGGAAAGAAATAAGGACGGTAGGCAGGCAAAACTTTTTTTTTGGATTAAATATTTTTATTTTTCTATATTTTTAACAATACGTGTATAATACTTGATATGAGCCCACATTATGGACTTCTTAGTCTCAAGGTGGTTAACCCATGGAATATATAAACAAGAAACTCAGATTCAAAGTTACAGATGATATATATTTCTTTCTTCATAAGAATATCAAATGCATTCCGCTGTGTGGTGATTTCCATAGTTCCATATAGTATTATGTTCGATCTGTTTTTCCACGATCTCTCTATCACCGCAAACAAACTCGATATGGTTTATGTTGAATGCTGACAACTCCTTAACTTTCATTTCAACATATATGTCGAACAGCGCTGACTCAGCCGATGTACGGCACCTCACTTTAACCTCACTGAAGTCAGTCTTATCCGCGTGGATTAAAAAGAAGATTTCTTTAATTTTGGCTTCGTTGTCTATCGATCTGATCTCTTTTTTGCTTCCGCAGTGGACACATTAGTCAAGATAGATAGCCACAACAACGTGCTGGCCTACGGAGGTAGCCATTGTTGCTGTTGTTGTGGTGTGAATTATGTTTACTTTCCAAAGCACCGGCTGTTTTCAATGGGAGATACGCATCTATTTATAGTATATTTATGTGGGTATTTCCACCGGAAACGACCGCCTTGCTTTTATCTCTGTTAAATGCGTGAAACATTCACAGATACATGTACATTATTTTTTTTAAGTCAGTTTTTTTGATCGCAATAAAAAGTTTAGACTCCGCGCTTTTAAATAGGGTCGGTCGGGTTAGCGGAAACAAACGTCTTTTTTTAAGGCCTAATATGATACATTGATGGAAAGAGCTCTAAGAGCTCTTATCATCAATGTATCACATTATTATAATCACTAAATTTGAAAAATGATCAAGGAAATATGGGTTGATACAAAAATCGGACTTGGCACTGAAAGGGTTAATCACAGCAGAATTATGGGTATCTTTTCAGGATTTAGTCGAAAATATGGCTTGTTGCCATTCATCAGCAAGCTCTGTGAGAGCTTTCCGAATAATGGCAACAAGCCATATTTCCAACTAAATCCTGAAAAGTTACCCACACTTCTGCTGTGGTTAAGGAGTCGAGTATTTAGGGCATTAATGTATCTTGTTTGTTCTCCTTTCAGTATGTAGTCAGTCATGAATAAGAAAAAGTACTAGTATTCCAGTTCCCGATATTTAAAAAATTTGAATATATTGGGCATAAAAAAATTCAACAAAAATGCTTTATTTTATTGGCACGGGATCAAAAACCATGTTATTGATAACTAAAAAACTTGTCATAGTTATTATCAGTTATTCAGTACAAACATGTACCAACTTTTCAAAAGAAAATAGTGCAAATGTTCACTTTCAGTATAACAGTATAATCATTAAATTTATAATAATACAGTATTTATATTGATCAAATTTACTATCAGTGTCCATTTTTCAGGTTGCACACTGCTATCCACAGGAACTTGAGAATTTTCCACAGGACCTCAGAGATCTGTTGAAACAGAATTGTACTGTGATAGACCCCACTATGAGAATGGTAGGCCCTATTATCTTTTCTATCCCGAAGCTTTGAAATGTATTCTTTCAGCAACTGTGATTAAATTAAGTTTATCATTCTCATTGTATCTTAACATGTTGATGTCAGTCTATTACGAGTCTGTCCTATTGTGGTTCCAGAGTATCATTTGAGCAAATTGGGATGGATGCAATTGACGTTATGCGGTAAGTATATCAGAATGAAATGCAGGTTAAGTTTGAGCTGAGGTTCACTCCACTGAATTTTGTAGTAAATAGTTATGGAGCTTTTTCAAATTTGAAAATGTTAGTGAGGTCTGAAAATATGGTGCGGGACATTTGCAGAATGAGATCCCCGGAGGGTCAAATTAGCAGATGACACAGTGCTTTGCAATGGGTCCCCAGAGGATGAATTTTGTGATGCCAGCTGGCTCTGAAGGGTAGCGTCACTAAATTCACCCTCTGGGGACCTCATTCTGCAAATGTCCAGCATCATATTTTGAGGCCTGATCAATATAAAATGCCGGTGAAGTTTGAGCTGGCGTTCACTCCACTGAGTTTTGCAGTAGTTAATAGTTGGAGCTTTTTCAAATTCAATTTAAAAATGTTAGTGCCTTGGTTTAAAGCTATCTATAATTATGGTTCGGTATGTTCCACCACATGATGCAGGGATCATCAGCACACTTAGGTATATTTCGAGGTAGTGGGTATTCTATATAGGAGGTACGGGCGGGTCGATTCTTTTAAAGGTACTCATTCCGATCAGACGGTCCCCATACCATCAAGATACAACAACAACAACATTTCTTAAAAATACACTTTAGTTATCAGAATAAATTTATTGCAACAAAATAATGCAAATCACTGTCAACTATGGTATCAAATTTCCCAAAACTTGTTATTTATCAACATTTTGTTCAACAAAATATGGCCATATTAACACTAAAGTATCAAAAAATTTGATCGTATTACCACTTGATTTTAGAGTTATCCATCTTCAATCGCATTTTGTCCCAGACCCTCCGTTTGACCACGTGTTTCTGGGCCACATATTGTTACACATCTCAAGAAATAACAAACTTAAAAAATTGATATCTGATCGCTCTGAGCTTTGGGTGGGTTCCTCGACATGAATCAAATATTTTTTACCCACAAAGCCAAAGAAATAGTAATTTAGGAGCGTCTCATCAGATTGAGTACATTTAAAATTATGTTTGCTTGATAACCACTAAAATTGTTATGTGATTCGCTGAATGATTTAACTCAAACCTCAACAAAGAGTTATATTTTATTCCTTCATTTTTGCAGACTTTGGTTAAGGCATTGATCCTGCTGAGAAACAAGAACCTAATTCCTGCTACATCAGTCCTTGAGTTGTTTTTCGAGATGTTCAGATGTCAAGATAAACTTCTTCGAAAGACGTTATATAACTACATTGTACAAGATATCAAGAATGTGAATGCTAAACACAAGAACGCTAAACTCAACAGTGTAGGTACAATAATTTGCCATTGATCTGAAATAATTTAGGGGGTATCATAAAGGTATCGGTCAAATTTAGTTTTGAATTTAGGATGTGAGTGACAGTAAAAAGCCTTATTATACCCCCAGTAATGAAGTTAAGGGGGGGGGTAAATTTTGTCCGAGCTTGTATTCCTACATTTTTCTGTCAATTCTCTTTTAACTTTGCCCAGATATTTAGTACCATGGGAAATTGTATACCTGTGATTAAAAGGTTGATCAGTTTTTTTTTGGTGAAGTTATACCCAATTTTCGACAAAGATATTTCTCACAATATGCTTAACTTTGTCCGAGCTTAATGCACAGTGGTTTGTATCCTTACTCCCATTAGGACAGTCCCACATCTAGTTGACAACTAGCCTTTATCCAGCTAGTGTCTTTCAGATAATTCAAGCTAAATATAACCTTAGCTGTGAATTAATTCTTGTAATTGCTTTTGTTGCATTCTGGGATTAATTAGGTCAATAAACACATGGTATACTTTAATATATACAGAATTTATTTATCTCAGAAATACTTAGTGAAGTGATTGACAATTTTGTCTCTAAAAGAAGACGATGATGCATAATTTAACACACGTGAATGAAGAACATTGTCTGACTACTGTACTGAATAAGATATAATTACTTCTGTATTAAAGTCTTGCATATACAAGTATGTAATGTATTCATATATTTATCACCCTGAATATAAGCCAGCTCAAATCAAATGAATATGAAGAGTGAAGTGTGATTATTATTATTTTATATCTTTTACAGACATTGCAGAATTTTATGTACACTATGCTCAGAGATAGTAATCAGATAGCAGCAAAAATGTCTCTGGTAAGTTCCAATATTTAATAGAATATACATGGCAAAATTGTTTTATTATAGATTTGGTCACGGTTCGAGCTGCCACTTGCCAAATTTGCCAATGGCAACAATAATTCAAAAGTTTTGGTATGTCCCTTTTTAATTCCTCAAGCAATTTGAAAAATATTGGTCAATCATTATTACAATTCATTTCAGGAAACTCTTACAACATAATTATATTAGCGGTGTTTTATAAGGTTTACGGAAAGTTAATACCTCTATTAAGATGCAGTTAATCTTATAGCATTAGTACTGATGGTTGGAGGGATTACTAATCCTCCTGTGATATGCGCTTCTGCTGAAGCAACCCTTCTACCATTGTATTGTTCGGTGATTGGCTTATTGTTGTATGATAAACCACAAAAGAGATGCAAGTATAATTACTTATTAACTAACTGCTTTTCTATCCATATCAAAAGTTGTTCAAACTGCGAGTGTCGAAACAAGACTTAAGGTTGCAGAAAATGTATCAGGGATATCATTTGGCAAACAATATTTTTGGTGGTCAGATAGAGCAGGCAACAGGAAACAGGAGTGTCATTAGAATATATTTTTTATCCAATTATGTGCTATGACCTGGTTCAGAAAATATGGCTACTTATTAGAAAATTACAGCATTCTTTATTAGAAATATATAATTTAAAACAGATTGAAGTGCAATTTGTGCAACATCAGAAGCTTCTCGTGTGTGAGGATAATAGTTGAAACTTGCTTTGAAAAGGAGATCAATATAAATTTTGTTGTTGGAAATGTCATCGGGAAGAGATAGAGCATCTTTAAATGTTCTCAGAGTATACCATTTCATGCAGACAGTTGTTCCCTGATATTTGCGGACATGCTGATTTCAAATAAGTTTTGTAAAACACAAACTATGTGTAACATGTACAGAATCTCATACAAAGGCCACAGAATTTCATTTCCCCATAGACTGTACATGTTCACCAATTGTCAACCTGTTCAAAGATGACCAGCTCTCTTTCTTCCCTTGAATTTGCTTTACCTAACTCAATCTTTCACAACAGAAACAAAATAATTCTATGTGCGATAGAAAAAAGCATATACAGCAGCAGCAGCAGCAGCAGCTGACAACTGTCAAGAAAATTGTAAGGAAATATGTCAAAACAATTATCTATTACTTCGAGAATTCAGAAGAGTTTCATACATGTAGTTGTTAGTAAACTACTTCTGTCTGCATGGAAATGGAATTTGATGTCAATTATTCCAGACTCTGCACAGGGTTTATTTTGCTTCAGTCGGGCTGGTATACAATGTTTACGCTGTCGGGGGGCCAATGGGGCCAAATGCCTGAAAAAATACACAATATGGTCTGAAAAATATTGCCTATGGCCCGAAAAATAGCCCAAGGAAATTTGCTGTACATAACATAGCACAGCTCTGATTAAGCTGTTGAGACAGTGCAGCCAATAGTCGACATACTAATAAAACATGGCATGTGGATTAAATCTAGCAATAGGGAACAGGGAACTCGCACCTTGCTTGCTGTAAGCTTGGATACTACTTGACATGCGTGTTTAGGATTTCACAAAGCTTTGTCCAAAGTGAGTTTCTGTAATTACCAGAAGGAACAGTGGTGTGCCCAGGGTTGGCTGATTTAAATCAAGCGATTTAAATCATTGATTTAAATCAAGATTTAAATCAATGATTTTTTTCAAAAAAATCATTGATTTAAATCAAAATTATTTAAATGATTGCATATGTCAAGAATTTGCAATATCTCACAAGGTTTTTTGTAAACTATAACATGATATGAAATTGTGTAGTAATTGTCAACCCTATAGAAACAGGCATACTGCATGGTTCTGTGATTACTGCTCCAGCAACGGCCTGTTCCGCTTATTTGTAACTACAATCAGATTCAGCACTCCTCATTACACTATTAAATTTCCTTTCCTTTTCTGATTGCCGTACATGTAAATGCCAACCAAGTAATTCTACCAAAAACTCTGCCATCTAAACTACTCTAGTTGTCTAATGTCCATACTTGATATGTGGTGTGATTACATGTATGTCCTAAAGTCACCGAGGAGCAAAGGGGATTGAAAATATATTCAGTTCTCAGCTAAAATTTACTAAGTTTATTAGTAAATATTTAAGCACATGTTTACCTATCCAGCTATCACAACACTGGAACTCACATGGACCTAAGTGTATGCATAATTAAAGTACATGGTTGCTATATCTGTTCTGCCATGATATTTGTGCTTGATACATGTAGTTATACAAAAAATAATAAATAATAATAGAATTTTGATTAATCCAGCCTTGGATATAATAAGCAACACCTTTTAGTACCTTCATTTTTATCAAAGACATTGCACAATTGCATATTTTCATAACAATTTGAAAAAAAAATCAAAAAAATCAATTTAAATCAAATAAATCTGATTTAAATCAAATAAATCGATTTTTTTGATTTATTTAAAAAAAATCACCAACCCTGGGTGTGCCTACACGTGTGAAAGATGAGTTCCCACAAGTGTTATCATTGCACTGTATTGTGCACCATTTATCGCTAGCCACTTGCGATGCAGCAGATTAAATTCCTTATTTGGACAAATACCAACGTGTTCTCAATACAGTGTACACACACTTCAGTTGTTCGCCAAAAAATCAAATCTTGTTAGAGAAAGTTCAAAAGTTTCATGATGTCAGCACAAATAAAATAAATCAAGTCTGTACGACACATTGGCTGTCTTTCAAAGGAAGCGTTTCTTCACCAGTGGATAATTATTCGAGTTTGTTGACGGTGTTTTATGAGGAAGGCAGTGCAAAGCCAGTGGGATTTATAAATCAATAAGTTCATACAAGTTCCTGTATATGTCCCACTTTCTATGTGATGCACTGAAGTAATGTGCTATACTATACTTGTTTTCTGTTAAATACACTTTATTGTACCATATACATAAGTATTTGTCTTTGATAACATTTATTTAAACAAATGGCCCAAGACTTTTTAAAATGGTCTGAGTTTTGGCCCAACAATTTTCTGAGCCAGCGCCAACACTGCTGGTTTACTTAGGCCCAAAAAATCACGATATTGCGACTTTAGTGACTAAAGCATGAAACTTCAAATATATGTTGCTTAGTTATAAGGAAAACTGTGCTTCAACTGGGCTGGTATACTGTTCTTCACCCGGGCTGATATACTGTGCTTCACCTGGGGTGGTATACTGTGCTTCACCCGGGCTGGTATATTGTGTTCAGCTGGCGAATAGTGTCAAATGTCGACAAAAATTATTGGGTTCTTGATGTTTCTTTTTCAGGCTGTGATGATTGAACTTTACAAAAGAAATATATGGCATGATGCAAAAACTGTAAATGTGATAACCACTGCCTGTTTCTCCAAGGTCACAAAGGTTAGGTTCTATTTCACCATAATTCCTTTGTTAGTAGATACTCAATGACAGTACTACTTAATTCCCATCCATTTGGAGGGCTGTTTTAGCTGGTTGTTGACTTCTTACCTGTACATCTCTACACGTGAATGGATGGGAATCCATAGAATATTGATCTGTCATCAGCTTATATTATCTCAATATCTCTGCAATTGAATGTAATTTTAGAACTGAATGGGAGAATCCATTCAGGAATTAATGGGTTAAAACTTTCATGACTGGAGCTTCCTGAAATTTGCGAAAACGCTGTGCCAATGCATTCTCTTATGCGAGTCTCCCATAGGGTGCCTTACAGATATAAGAGAATGCATTGGCCTAACAATATTTACC
Organism: Siphonodentalium dalli; assembly: GCA_032622095.1. NCBI lineage: Eukaryota > Metazoa > Mollusca > Scaphopoda > Gadilida > Siphonodentaliidae > Siphonodentalium > Siphonodentalium dalli. The sequence continues at coordinate 196,765,634 of CP136065.1, read as the reverse complement.
TTGATCTTGCAAGCCAGTGCATTCTCTTATATATGCGAGGCTCCCTATTGGAGGCTCGCATATATAAGAGAATGCATTGGCCCAGGGTTTTTAATGCTGCACCAGCGCAGCTCCCGTCATCAAAGGGTTAAATCGGAATCCTACATAAACCATTGAAATTTGCGCCTTCAAAATAAGTTGAGGTGGAATAAGTTCTTCATAATGACCTTTAGGCTAAAACAAATAAAATGCCTGGTTTACGATCACTTGGGTTGAAAAAAAGTAGTTGTAAGAGGGAAAAAATAAAATTATGCATTACCATCACAACAATTGACAAATAGGAGTATTGTACAATACGATAAGTTTTACTCAAATTATCAAAAATAAATTGAGGTATTTCAGGAAAAGAAGACGAAAGCAAAAAAAAGAGACTGCCATAAAATATTTTCTTCTCCATTGTGACCACACGCTTTATATTTCACATTAGTCGTCTACTAATGGACTTGTGACCATCGACTAGTAATTTTCCAAATTGTTTCAACGCTATTTTTTTGTTGTTGATACACAGATTGCATCTCATTTCCAGATTTGTTTTTGTTACAATTTCAGATCCTTGTAGCAGCACTGAATTTCTTTTTGGGTGCGGACGATGCAGCGGAAGAGGAGAGTGATGATGAAGCTGAAGTGAGTAATTAAAACATCAATTTTTCTTCCGTAATTGATGCTCTGATCATAAGTTTGGGGTATAATATCTCATGACAAATATATGGATGTGTATTAGTCACAATGTCTTATATCTGATGGTAAATTTGCTTATGGTGAATCATTCTAGACATGTCTCTGATGCTCTGAGCACATCTAGTCATTCTTAAAAATCTGTCATATTGTCACCTTGAACAATGTCACTCGGAAGATCTGCATGATTTTGGGAACTCCTTATATTCTATGAATTAATTAATTATTTAGATTGACTTTAGATGACTAAGGAAAATGTGTAATTTGTGTAGTTAACCAATAGTGCATGATTTATTACATTCAAATCAGAATGGATATATAGCACAGTGGGTGATTTATTACATCCGAATCAGTATGGAGATATAGCACAGTTGATTGCGTAATATTATACTTCCGTAATGTATTTTAGCCTAATTGTTATCCATACAAATTGCCTTTTAATGCACTTGCAGAAAGACAACAAATCAGAAAAGCAACTGATTGTGGGCCACAGAGTCGCAAAGAAAACAAATAAAAGGAAGAAGAAATTACAAAGAGCTTTGGGTCTGCTCAAGGCAAGTGAATCTGTATCTCTACATGGTGTATTAATTTATCCATCAGTAAGGGTCTGTTATCCATGTAAAAGTCAAACATCTTAGTGATGAAAGGTATAATTTTTGTAGTAGCAGGTATATAGGTTTCATGTGTTTTGATCTATGTGTAAAAAGATTTAATACAGTAAACCTTCTTCAAACTGGACACTCTATAACCCGAATCCCTCTCCATATCGAACAAATTGTCTAGTCACAAATTCACCGAAGTGCATTATCACTAACAATTACCTCTATAAACTGGAAACTCTATTCCGAACATCGGACGGCTTTTCTAGTCCACGAAATACATTAATTTTTACTTCCGAAATCCGAACATGGTAAGTGATACCAACAGAATGCACGTGCAGTAGATTGACATACTTGATGCTGAGCTCTTGCTGGCTCTGGTGTAGACTAGGGATCCTTTATAAGTTTAGATGTCTGGTTAATTAAAACTGTTTTGGTGACTGAATTCAGATTTGTAACAAATATTCTAATAATCCTGCTGTTTTCTAAATGGCATGACTACTATTGTGTCATTCAAAAACATGGACCAGAATATGATGGAATATAATTATGTGTGTTGTAATTTGAGACTGTATAAAGAACTATATCTAGATAGTCTATAGGGTAGGGTTGAAGTGGATATGCATGTTATCACTACAGTGAAACCTTTCCAATCAGGACCCTCTACAATCCGAATCTCTCTCCAATCCGAACGAATTTTTCGGTCCCGAATTTACCCAAGTGCATTGTCACTAATGATTACCTCTGTAATCCGAAACCTCTGTACTCCGTATACCGGACGACTTTATTATTAGTCCATAAGTGAACAAATACACTAATGTTTACCTCCAAAATCCGAATGTTGAACGTGATGGAAGAGACCGAACGCAATCAGTTAAAAGGTAATGATGTGAACGTTTCCGTTTTTGAGTTGACCTGTGTGTGACCCCGATCAGCATCACAGTTGGTTACAAACGGATGAAGTGTTCTTGGTAAATTAATCAAATTTAATTACAAATTAAAACAAATATAATGCCTGATAATAAAAAGATACGGCCGTATTTATATTTAATCTTATTCTAAATAAATTCTGAAAGGGATACCAGGCGAATGCGCGTGTTTAATTAGCTGTCTTTTGTCTCAGCGAAGCTTTGAAACGGATTAAAACAACAGGTGTCTAATTGCATATGCCTAAACCAGAATTTGTTACTGCACTGCACCACCTTCAGATACACATAGATACATGTTTGCTTATTTCGCAAATTGATTGAACAATGGTGACTTCACAGATAATTAGAGCAGCGACATGTTGTTTTTACATCAGTTATTGCACTGGAAGGGACTCTTTGTTTGTACAACAATTATCCAAACTAAACACTAATTAGCTAAAAGTACAGGATGGTGGTTTATGTCACCATCACAGTTTTAATCAACTTATCACAATTAATGAGCCGTCGGGGAAAACGACAGATCAGAGTTGAAATCTACTGTCAACAACATTTTCAAAAACCGCTAATCACCGTAAAATGTATCATTTATGTGTTTCCAGGTTTATCTGTACATATATTTATGTCTTATTATAACATATTTATCTATTGCAATTTATTTTTTGTTGTATTTTGTAGTTTATTGAATAAAGTTTAATTAATCAGTACGGAGGTGTTCGGGTCTCGATAACTCTTAACGACAGCGGCAATATATTCCGATGGTTTTGCGATTTTCTGTAAACCGAACACGTCTCTAAACCGAACAGAAGGGCCTGTCCGAAGGGTGTTCGGTTTAGAGAGGTTTTACTGTACAGTGATTTTATATGGCTGCAATATTACGCCTAGTTGAATTGGTCAGATCGCTGGAACAAACGAGCCGCTGCAGACAGAGAGTTTGAACCAGCATTTTGACCTCTTCGACGACACGTGATGCAAGGACAAGATAAATTCACTGTAGTGATAATAAGTTTATTATACTGGTATGACACATATGAAACCAAAATAACATTTTACTGTTGTAGTCCCATTTAAGAAGGCGACAGCATGGAATAAATGTAAATGAAGCGATAACTGGAAACAACAGTTTAACCCTTTCATGACAGGAACCACGCTGGTGCATCATTAAAGACCCTGTGCCTGTGCATTATCTTAGATATTCATAGGGAGCCTCACATATATAAGAGAATGCACTGCCTTACAAGATCAAGCTAAATATTGTTAGGCCAATGTATTCTCTTATATATGCGAGGCTCCCTATGGGGGACTCGCATATATAAGATAATGCATTGGCACAGGGTTTTCTCAAAATTTCAGGAAGCTCCAGTCATGGAAGGGTTAAGCACATGCACCTAAGATAGAGGATATTGGTATGGCATCGGATCAAACTGTAGCTGATCCAATTGTCGGGAAAATAACGCTCTCCTAATACTAAAAGGTATTTGGTGGAGAAAAAAAGATAGTCATAATAAAACATAACCTTGCTGCTCCTCTTCATATCTTGTCTTGATTAGTGTTTTTTTTCTTCATATCTTGTAGAAACATAAAAGGAGGAAGAAGAAACCTGAGGCCTTCAACTTTTCAGCTCTTCATCTCATCCATGACCCACAAGGTTAGATTCTTAGTACTTCAACATCAAAACAGCACCGAGTCCTTCTTTCTGGCTTCTCATGACATATTAGACATGACCTTGTTATGAACTGAATGGTGTGAATATAATATTTAACCCTTTGAGTGCCAGGTCCGATTTTTGTATCAACTCATATACCCTGTGCCAATGCATTCTCTTATATATGCGAGTCGACCATATTATTTTTTACAATTTTTTACAATTTTAATAATTTTTTCTTATATTCTTAACAGACTTATTTTGTAGGTTTAGTGCCAGGGAATCTTACGTTTTTCATGGGCATCAAAATTATTACTATGAATACTTGGTGATAGTTTTGAGTTATAACTTGCCCCTAAGGTTTTATCCAGTTTGTTTTTAAATTCGCTATAGCATGCTTAAGCATACAAATTCAACCCCAAAAAAAAAAAAAAACATTTAGGGCCGATTTTACAGACCATAAATTAGGGCCGATGATATCGGCCCCTGGCACTCAAAGGGTTAAGGCCTTGACCGCATGCACACGCTGTAATTCGATTAGCTTTCTGGATATCCATTTAGCATTATACAGATTTAGTTTGTATTGAGACTTCACAGGGTGAAATGATACCATTTTTGTCATTGATTTGTCATAATCTTATTGTTTTGACACACTTTCTCAATTGTTTTCACTTGAGTAGACCTTTACTTGATTAAGATGTTGTTATATCAGTGACTTGCATTAAATCATCGTTGTTGAAATTAAATCATCTGATCAGGTATATAAATAATGCATTGCTTCAATGATGGGTCATTTCAAGTGTTACTCAGGTATAGTGTGACGACTATCATTTATCCCAAAATGATCATGTGTATATGATCTTACCAACATTAATTGTGAAGAGTACATGAGTATTCTACTATGTTAAAACCCAGCTATATACTGTAGTCACTGGCCTCTCTGGGTATTAGATTTTGGCTGTTTTGGTAGAACAGACCTGATTTATGAAATAACATTTAAACTCTCCTCAAAATTCTCAATGGAGCTTTCCACACATATTCACTAGTTGGAGGAGCTTACGGTTGCTAGGAGACAAAGCGTCTTCAGATATAGTTTAATCAGATTGCAACACTTGTACCTATTCTATAATACATGGGAGAACATATGTTCTCGCCTTTAACCCTTCCATGACCGGAGCTTCCTGAAATTCTGTGAAAACACTGTGCCGATGCATTCTCTTATATGTGCGAATCTCTCATAGGGAGCCTCACATTTATAAGAGAATACATTGGCCTAACTTTATTTAACTTGACCTAGTAAGTCAGCGCATTCTGTGGAAGCTTCCTGTGGAAGACTTGCATATATAAGAGAATGCACTGGGTCTTTAATACTCCAGCGCAGCTCCTGTCATTAAAAGGTTAATTGTGAAATTTATGACACGTGTCATGCAAAATGAAAAACAAGTGTTATAATTATGGATGGATTTCCAACATGGCTCAAATAGAAATTTCAGTACTTTATGATTTGACCAAAAAACTTTGAATATAGGCAAATTAACACTGAAAGTATGCGTGAATATCAACATTAGGGTGATCAAATAATTTTAATTGCATCAAGCGACTGGCTCAGTCGCTGAACGGCAGATAATAACAAAAGTCATACATGGTAAAAAAAAGTTCAAAATAAATAGTTCCACTTTGACAGGAATATTGTCAGATTATAATTCTGCGCCAGTGCTATAACTTATGCAGAAAGTGTCATACATTTAATTATTTATTTCCTCCATTTCCACAAACTTCATGGGGAAGCTATTCCATGTGGGCACAAGACTAGCCCCATTTTGGGAGAACTGTCCTGAGGTTAAATATAGTTTGATATTCATTAAACATCTTAATTCCACAAAATTCCTGTTTAGTAAAAACTTTGATGCAGTTTTGAATATGCTCATTTAAAAAAAAGCGGAATGTATTATGTTGTTGGTTGGACTGTCCGTCTGTCCATCAGTCTGAACTGAATGGAATGGAATTTGGCATGTGAGTTTACTAGAACAAAAAGCAGGTCAAGTTTAAATTTGGGTTCCGCCCACCAATTTTCACTGGAGTTTGGCCATTTTTGTTGGAATTTGTACTCAATTTTTGTTTCCAGATGAAAACTTTAGTAAGTCGGAACTGAATAGAATGAAATTTGGTATGTGAGTTTACTAGCCAAAATTAAGTTCAAATTTAGGTTCCACCCGCCAATGTTCACCAGAGTTATGGCCCTTTGTTTGAATTACCACTGGCATATTTTGTCATACCCTGCGATACTCTTGATTCAGAATAAGTTTCACTTTGACACAATTTGACAAAATAAAATTCTCAGCCACTGAAATCTTGCTGGTTGCAGAAATTGTCATGCTTTATATAATTAATACTTTCAATCTTTATAGAATTTAGTGAGAGGCTATTCCGTCAGCTTGAAAAAACTACAGAGAGATTCGAAGTAAAAGTGATGATGATAAATCTGATATCAAGACTGATTGGTATCCATAAGGTCAGTCTCATCTCATGATTATTAGAGAGTTGTAGAAGGCTGTAGCGAGCAATTGTAGTTTACTGCTTGTGTATAACTTATGGTGTTTATATACAAATTAAGTCATGTGTACAATGTGATCAGGCATACAAATATGGTGCAGATGAATGAACTTTTGAATTCTACCTCATTCACTGCTTATTTAATGTCAATATAATAACGACCTGTTTGTTACTAATTTGAACAATTATAGAAGTAACTGCATTGCGCAAGAATTATCTATCCAGAGTTTCACACCACTATCAACACTAGATTTTTCTCAATTATTTCTCTGTTTTTCTCGATTTTTCCCGGTATTTAATATATTTACGTTTTTGATTTCTAAAGTGACCATTGTTTTTCTATTTTCAGTTATTCTTGTTTAATTTTTATCCATTCTTGAGAAGATTTCTGCAGCCACATCAGAGAGGTGAGTGCCCAGTTACTGCACCACAGTGGACGACTTATGGCAGTGTCATTGAAACTAATTATACCACCCTTTCCCAAAGAGTACAGGGTAATCTACTACATTACCAGCATCCTGTAATCCATCCGATTGTTTTTTTTTCATCCTTGTAGATATTGCAGCTGTATGTTATCAGGTTTTAATTTCAAAACATTGTAGGTTGTTTTGAGAACATCTGTACTAGGCAATCACAACAATAACATCATCAGTTTATTGCGATTAAAAAAAATGAGAGCTCCTTTTCTAGTTCAAAGAGGAATTTATGTCTATTGCCATAGAAGTGCCGGCAAAGTGTGTAGCCTCTGTCCAATTTCAATCTGCACATACAGTAATGCCCTAAATAATTGACTCCTTAACCACAGCAGAATTATGGGTAACTTTTCAGGATTTAGTTGGAAATATGGCTTGTTTCCATTCATCGGAAAGCTTTCCGATGAATGGCAAGAAGCCATATTTCCGACTAATTCCTGAAAAGTTACCCATAATTCTGCTGTGGTTAAGGAGTCAATTATTTAGGGCATTACTGTATGATAGGCAACAAATTCATATTCTAACAAAGAATAACAAGTGACACTTCCTAAGATGCTTTTGGTCATTGCGACCTTTATCAACGGTATAACAATATAATATATATATATAGCTGGAGGTTCATACATGTGTATATGTTGGACAACAGTAGACACCTTATTGAAAATGTGAAGAATGTTACAGGAAGTGAGTAGCATTGGCTTATGTTAAAATGGCGACGTCCGAAAGCTTCCGAGAAAGAGTGACTTGTTATTCTTTTAACCCTTTCATGATGGGAACAGTGCTAGTGCGGCATTAAAGACCCTGTGCCAGTGCATTCTCTTATTTATGCGAGTCTCCCATAAGGAGCCTTGCATATATAAGAGAATGCACTGGCTAACAAGGCCAAGGTAAATATTGTTAGGCCAATGCATTCTCTGTTAAATGCGAGGCTCCCTATGGGAGACTTGCATATATAAGATAATGCATTGACACAGGGTTTTCGTAAAATTTCCGGTCATCAAAGGGTTAAAAGTCATCTGTATGTTATATGAACATGATATCATTAATTCATATTCTAACTAGAATGCACTCACTGGAGCTGCCTATACTTGCGCCCATCACACATTAGGCATGTTTTGTGGTGTCTTGCCAACAACAGTTTGAACCACGGGTGCTGGCCCCTCGCTTGAGAGGCTTCTAATGGGCAGTACTATTGCCCACTTTTATTTTCCATGCAGGGTATAATAAAACTCGAAGCTGTTGGCAGATGGATCGGTTTAGCCTGCCCATGTAATACGAGTCTCACTGTCTGGACATCGACGCAATCATGTCTGGTGTTTTGCGCGCCCTGTGACGTCCTGATGTGCGTCATGGCGTCTTGATTGGTTTCCAGAAAGAAATCTTTCAATATTTTTCTTTTTATACGTGGATTTAATTTACAATTGGTGCAACCATTTCATATTATTACCACTTTATAGGGCGTTCACTAGGCCATTGATAATGTTTTTCGGGGCGTTCCAAATAGCGTATTGTTACCAAAACAGCGGGCCGATAATGAGAAGCCTAGTTCAATATCGGCCCGCCGCCCGGAAACTATAGATCTCGTTTATTATCGCGAGAGTTATGTCCCTTCAACTTCCGATCTGGCGTGTTTATTTCAAGAAAATAATGGGAAGATGTATCCGATTTCCTCGACACTATAGTGGTTTTATGATTGGAATTCACGCTATATGATTGAATTATTGTATCAAGCGTAAGTATGCATTGATAATATTTTAGCTGTCAACCTCTCATTGGTTGTTACTCGTCTCCAATGCTGGTGTTTCCCCTGACCTATTTTCGAGACTCCGTCAGTCCGTGTTAGCTGACAAGTCAAATGATATCAAATTTAAATGTTCTTGAAAATATTTCTCTCTTAATCTACTTCATTATTCCACTAAATCCTCAAATGGGTCAAATGTCCAAAACTGTGGTAATAATAGTAATAACATGATTTCATCGGGCATTATGGTTTATTAACGGCCCTCTGGAATGATTAACAGCCCTCGGGCCTATTAGCGTCCCTCGACTTCGTCTCGGGCCGCTAATAGGCCCTTGGGCTGTTAATCATTCCAGCTGGGCCGTTAATAAACCATAACGCCCTCAAAAATCATGTTATTGTTATATTAGCGCATGTGCATTATGTACTTCCGGTATGACGTAACATATTCACGGAAGGACAAATAAACAGATATCGAGACCGAAAACATTACTTGCGTTCAGCATGGACTGGCGCAAGTAATTATTCTAACAGTGTGTGGCTTTAAGATCAAATTCGAACAGCAGTAATCACCACATTTGTCTTTACTGTGTTTGATATCTTATATTGATATTATACAATTATCGCATTGTTTCCAGGTTGACACTAGGAATTGTCAACCCGAGGAAGTCAATATTCACCAAGGCCGTAGGCCGAGGTGAATATTGACTTCCAAGGGCTGACAATTCCTCGTGTCAACCAAGAAACAATGCGATAATTGTTTTATTATATGAAACGCACTTTCATTGGACTAGACGTTGTGACGTTGAACGTCGCTGTGAAAACCTGATCTATTTCAGGTCTGATAACAAGTTATGTTAACCCCTGAAGTATCTGACGTCATTCAGAACTGTTATTAACCCGTTGTTTCATTAATGAGGTGAACACCGTTAGATATCCCAACTTTTTCGTTGGGTTTTAACATAGGAATTGGGGAAAGAAACTTATGATCATATAATAAGATGTAATTGTTTTACAGATGTAACCAAATTGTTGCTGTATGCAGCTCAGGCCAGTCATGAACTAGTCCCTCCTGATGTGAGTTATTTATTATACCCCCTTTTTAAGAAAAGGGGGGTATACTGTTTTGCACATGTCCATCCGTGCATCTGTTGCTCCGTCCGTCCGATGTCTGTTCATGTCATAACTTGAACAGTAGTGCTCCGATCTCAATGAAATTAGGTATGGATGTTCACTACTATGAGGACATTAAATAGAGGGTTCCATCGTTTTGTTCGGATTTTCCATTCTAGAGTTATTCATCTTTGTTTATCTGGAAATGTTGGCTTTTGGTCTGTCTGGTGTCTGTTCATGTTGTAACTTCAACAGTTGTGCTGGGATCTCAATGAAATTTGGTATGGATGTTCAAAACTATGAGGACATTAAATATAGGGTTCCATCGTTTTGTTCGGATTTTCCATTCTAGAGTTAATCATCTTTGTTTATCTGTAAATGTTGGATTTTTGGTCTGTCTAGTGTCTGTTCATGTCATAACTTGAACAGTAGTGCTCGGATCTCAATGAAATTTTGAATGGATGTTCACTACTATGAGGGCTTTCAATAGATGGTTACACCGTTTTGTCAAGATTTTCCATTCTCGAGTTATTCATCTGGAAATGTTGGCTTTTTGGTCCGTCTGGTGTCTGTTCATGTCGTAACTTCAACAGTTGTGCTGGGATCTCAATGATATTTGGTATGGATGTTCACTACTATGAGGACATTAAAATGAGTGTTCCATTGTTTTGTTCAGATTTTCCATCCTAGAGTTATACATCTTTGTTTATCTGGAAATGTTGGCATTTTGGTCCGTCTGGTGTCTGTTCATGTCGTAACTTCAACAGTTGTGCTGGGATCTCAATGAAATTTGGTATGGATGTTCACAACTATGAGGACATTCAATAGAGGGTTCCACTGTTCTGTTCCGCTTTTCCATTCTAGAGTTATTCATCTTTGTTTATCTGGAAATGTTGGCCTTTTGGTCCATCCGATGTCTGTTCAGGTCATAACTTGAACAGTAATGTTCGGATCTCAATGAATTTTTGTATGGATGTTCACCACTATCAGGACATTTAATGGCACAACTGTTTTGTTTTGGTTTTTTGTTCTATAGTTATTCATCTTTGTTTATATGAAATATTTTTGGGTCCATCTGTCTGAGTATAGCAGTCATAAGTTATAGATATAACCAAACTAGGCGGTATGCCACAAGGGGGTATGCACCGGACGACAGTCCATCTCTTGTTTTTATTAAAGTGATTATTAACATACCCGTTCATAGATATTAATAATTTGTTGTATAAAATTTGATTAGTTTGTGTAATAATAGATCTTCAGTAAGAAATAGGTTCAAGTAAATTGTCTAGTGTGTGCCTACACTTGTGACCTATTATTTGGTCATAAAACGTAGTCGAAAATAAGATTTAAATAAACAAAGTGTACCCAATATGTTGAGCCACCATTCCTGTTTGCTAGTGTGGAGACCAATCATAATTGAACCGATATCACTCACTTGGATCAGTGGCCAATCAAAAGCACGGGAATGACCCCATTTCAAAGCAGAGTTGATTTATGGGTAGGGCAATTTGTTAAGCAATGTTAATAAAGTATACACTTCGTGCCAATTATGAATTTAATAACGCTTGATACTCGATTTACCATAATGAACAGTTTAAATATTACCAAGTATATCTTTTAAACATCACATTCTTCTTAGTGGCTAATATTTGTCAAGCGATATTTATTTTAACTGTTCTATGCACTGTTATTAGCATATGGCATTATTATGAAAGTCCAATAAGTACATAATACCACTTTCATTCAACCAGCTATATAAAAACAAATACAACATCAAATGTATTAATTTTTTCTCACAAGTAAAGCAATATATGGTCATATACTGCCAATATTCTGTCACTTCTGACTCACTAAATAGAGTGACATGTATATGTTAAGTTATTATTGAAAACAGTTGGTAACACACATTGTATCACAGAGCGAACAGTTGTCATGAGACTGTGCTCTAGTTACTACTTCAATATATGGTTTCTAAAGAATTATGTGTATGCTCTCCACATTTGTGGTGTATATGTATTATGCAATACGTGTTATGTTTGAGGATGAATAATGATGCACGAATATATATTCTGTCACTGTATGATTGTCATGCCATGCTGTATCCCTGGGTAAGGTCGCTATTATCATTTAAATATCACTGCATTTAATTGTAAATGCATAAATTTATAGATGACTGAGTATAAGGCACTGCACACACGCTATGCTATGTCCCATGTAACTGCCATATTTAGGTTGTCATTTTGTTTTGATTGTCACATAGTGAGCCATTGCGAGCGACATCGTATAAGAACTGATCAGTCAAGTACAGCTCTGCTCTATTGGGAACCATCAAGAAGGCATATGTCAAAACTATAGGATTAAGACCAAGATGTGGGGGTGAATCGTCCTGCTCGTGTGTGACAATCCAAACCAAATGCTGATATGACCTAAATACAGTCAGCTATCCAGGGCATGACGCAGCATATGTGAACAGCGCCTCAATTAAGTCCTACAGCCAGCAGTGAAAGTGCATATATAACAATATTTGCTATTACCTTGTTGAGCATGTAACCATTTTGAGTATATTCTTTGTTATTTCCGTTTTAAATAATGTTTTACAGATAATCGAGGAAGTAATAAAATCGCTGTCAAATAACTTCATCACAGATAGAAACTCGAGTGAAGTTATAGCTGTTGGGTTAGTACAAAATTACTGTCAAATAAATTTATCATGAACAGAAATTCAGCAAGTAATAGGATAGCATTTTAATGAAATCACTGGCAAATAACCTGACATAAAAAACACTTGGTTGGATCACTACCGTCAATTATTTACCTAATAATGCTTCTAAATTTCTCATATGATTATACAGTAATGCCCTAATTAATCGACTCCTTAACCACAGCAGAATTATGGGTAACTAAGAGCTTTCCGATGAATGGCAACAAGCCATATTTCCGACTAAATCCTGAAAAGTTACCCATAATTCTGCTGTGGTTAAAGGAGTCGATTAATTAGGGCATTACTGTAATAGACAGCTGCCCCCCTTAGTGAATGTGTTCATAGACTGTTCATGACCACATTGAGTAAGACCATCATATTCTAATGATGGCATTCGTTCTTGAAAGCGTGGAGATCAATGGAGACACTGGAACCAATGCTTATTCATACTTAGTGAATTGCCACCAGCGTAACCTGTATTATAAATTGCTAAGTTGCGAGATGAGTTACTCTATAGTTTTGTTAACCCTTTCATGGTGGGAGCTGTGCTGGTGCATTAAAGACCTTGTGCGAGTGTATTCCCTAAACTATGCAAGTCTCACAAAGGGAGCCTTGCATATATAAGAGAATTCACTGGCTTACAAGGTTAAGGTAAATATTATTAGGCCAATGAATTCTCTTATATATTCGAGGCTCCCTTTGGGAGACTCAAATATATAAGATATTGCTTAGGCACAGGGTTTTCGCAAAAATTTCAGGAAGCTCCAGTCATCGAAGGGTTAATAAACAATGATGGTATGATTTGTAAAGAAGTAGTAATTTTTAAAGAATGGTTTCAGTGTGGATATTGGCTTTAACTGTCACAGAAATTCTGTAAACAATGCATGAACATTGATTTTTTTTAAATCCACCTAAGTTTATATTTCTGTTGAATAGTTATCGAGGTTTGTCACACAATTATACAGGAAATAGATTCACAGTTGTGGGCTATAATCAGAATAATTCCATGACACTGTCCCCATTTATTTGAGCAGGTTGGTTTGACTTGACTGTTTGCCACAATGAATTACAAGGTGTTCATGAATTTGCTCATTCATCCATATGTCTTTAAATTTGTTATATGTAACTTCACAAAAATCATAACATTGCACTTAAATTAGCTAAATATACTTTAACAATTAGTGCTCCATTCCATAAGATGTAGTCTTAATTCAGCTACAAGCTCAAACATATCCTATATTACAGCCTTGTTAATTAGTGGCGGCAATTGGCTGAGCTGAGACTAAAAGAAATTTTGTCTGCTATCTTCTAGCCGAGGCAAATTTGAGAACCTGCCATTTTTTTTTTGCCCAAAATTGGAACAAATTGCTGTAGACATTCTCTTAGTGTCACACTGTGTAAGTCAGCAGATTGCAAAAATTGTTGTATGCCAAAGCCTACTGAAATAGCAAAGACTTGATAATGAGCAATTTGAATTTTCAAGCCAGATCCAACCAAAGTATGCAAATGATAATTCACCAAGTTCCAATTGTAAACTGAAGATATATGTAGGACATGCAACTATGCCAATCCTAGACTTTTAAGCCGAGGAAATATTCTTGGCCTAGCAGGGCCTAGGCTATTTTTTGAGCATAGGCAAATTTCTGCTAATTAATCCTTACATGATTGGAACTTCCTGAAATTTTTCGAAAACCCTGTGCCAATACATTCTCTTATATACCTGAGTCGCCCATAGGACGCCTCGCATATATAAGAGAATGCATTGGTCTAACAATATTTACCTTGGAACGTGTAAGCCAGTGCATTCTCTTAACATATGTGAGTCTCCCTATGGTAGACTCGTATATATAAGAGAATACACTGGCGCAGGATCTATGCTGCACCAGTGCAGCTCCAGTCATGAGAGGGTTAACAAGGCTATATACACCCTCTGATTAGGACTCAGTAATTCTTCATGCTGACACTGGAATGTAATGCTGACTGTTTTGAAGGTGAATCTCTGCTACATAAATGGATATTGTTTCAGGTTGAATGCAGTGAGAGAAATATGTGCCAGGTGTCCTCTAGCCATAACTGAAGATCTTCTCAGGGATTTAGTATTGTATAAAAATTCTAAACAAAAAGGTTTGTTTTTTGATGGCTACGACTGATATTTATCAGCTAGTTTCATATAACTAGTATATAAAAAGTTTTATAGGAAGCCTTGTATATATATTAAGAGAATGCATTGGCTTACAAGGTCAAGGTAAATATTGTTATGCCACTGCATTCTCTTATATATGCAAGGCTCCCTATGGGTGACAGGGTTTTTGCAAAATTTCAGGAAGCTCCAGTCATGGAATGGGTAAATAAAAAGTTATTTACTTGCCATAAATTAACCAATATAAAATTATGCCGAGGGGTCTGGATTCATGTTTTCACCTTCATATTTTACACACTATAGAGGTAGCCGAGGTAGACTTGGTGTTTAGTCAAGAAAGTTGATTTTTATGATTTTTGGGTTGTAAGGCTTTCTGAGGATTTGTAATGGCTGTGAAAACTGAAAACTAATACCACTTCACAAGTGAAATAAATTTTGCAATCAAGGTTAATTTAGTTTTTTTGAAATATGTGTGCAAACTGACAGTGTGTTAAAGTGTTGAAGTTGGTTCCAATAAGATGACTATCCCGCAAAAAGTAGAATATTTTAACCACCAAAACTATTCGGCTTTATTGCATGATTGTATTTCCAGTGGGTATGTGATAACTGTTAAAAAATCTAGTTACACGAATCTATTTATTTTGAAGTTCCCCTAGTAAATTTGACACATATTGATAATGCAGGGTTTCCGCTAGAGGTTGGGGGAATGTGGCCGTTTTTGTGAAGCACATACCCGGCGCCCTGTTGGGAGAAAATTTGGATGTTTATCACTGAAAAGTAACCATTTCCTTGCACCTGAGACAACAAGCAGGAAAATTGAAGCTTCGTACAGAAACCAAATTAGAATAGATCATCTTTCTTTGATCTCAAGTTAATGAACTAAAAGCATGTACAATGGACAACTTTTATAACAGTAGCAATATTAAAATCCGACATCAAAAGAAACCCTGCATATGGGTAATGCCAATGCTGGTGGTGAAGTAGTAAAATTCGCTCCATATATCTATTAATTTCTTTAAGACCATGATCAATATATTTTTAACATAACAAAATAATTTTATATTTATAAGTAAATATTTAGTCATTTGAACCTAAATATCTCATTTCAGATCACTCATTTAATGGAACATACAATAAATCCATTGACTTTCTGCTCTTTCATCTGATTTCCACTAAAATATATGTAATATTTAATTTCTTTCGTAGCGGTGATGATGGCTTCCCGATCACTGATCCAGCTCTTCCGTCAGCTCAACCCACATCTGTTACATAGGAAAGATCGGGTATGTTTATGGCTTCATTATCACAATCATATCAAATTTATAAAATGTTTTGACAATATGATTTCTAAATGTCAGTCAATCCTAAATTATTTCTGTTTCAATTTGATGTCTGTTGTAGATCCACAAATAGACCTTATTTTGACTATGTAAGAATTAGCTGGTGATTATTAGTTTCTTGTTCTAGATTCAACTTTCTGTGTATTAAAGTGATGTGAAAAACACTGCAGTATGGTGATAAAATAGAAATGGAGAATAATCTTGTTCAAAGAAGTTGTGTTACAAATATTATATCTAAATTGACAACACACAATGCCATTCTTATATATTACTTAAATGCAGTGAGTGTTGATGACAAAATCGTTTTCATTAGTTTATCGCCGATAGATGCGTCCTGAATCGAGTTGTAAATATTTACAATTGAGCATAGTTCAGACGATGTTTTCTATGGAGTGGTATGGTCGATTTGCTTGAGATTTTCGGCGATGTTAGTAGAATGCTACATTCCTCCAGTTGGGATAGCACCTGAATACTAACTTATCAGTTTCACACCCGAACAAGTATATAATATATCCTTAAAGGGATAGACCCAATATGGATGTTGGTAATTGATTTTGTATCGTTTTATATACCATTGAATGGCTCATTGAAACCATCTCCTTGGTAGACCCCTGCGAATCTCACATTTTGAATTGAGTTGAATCCCGAAATTAGTGATAGCCTTAGTAGTCAGCTCTCATTGTGATGTGGAGTGGTTGGACAAGTTCCTTTGATAATCAGTATATTATGGAATGGTAGGACAAGTTCCTTTAATAACCAGAATTTTTAAATGTCAATTGCATCACAATTAAAGGTCAAAATAAACTATACTCAATGCAGAATCCATCATTTTTGGAATTACCAGAATGTCGATAAAATGGATGTCCACAGAGAATAGCAAATATCGTGTACGAAGAATCCCATGTTCATTACAACCCAAATCCTGGTGAGTGGTCTCAAACCGAATCATTGTCATTGTTTTGAAAGGAAGGTTTCTCAGTGCCCCTACTCCTATGGTAATATATCCATGTCAGTAATCTGTACTTATGGTAATTACATTAAATCTACCATGACAGAGAGCGTTTTACTGCTCATAGAATTCTGAAAATGCATTGGATTTGGTTGATTTTCCACTAATTTTGGAGTCAAAATGCCATTTATCATGAAAAATACAAATGACATGATAACTATAGTGTTTATTTCTTCATTATATCAAATGATATGTACATTTAAGTGTTTTGGAAGCTAGATATTGCCTTTACTGTTCCATGGGGTTACGAACCCAAAATTAAACAAAAAATTCTAGGGTACCCACCTTAAAACCCATCATTCAAACAGAATGCTGCATTTTAAAAATCTCAGACACACCTCTTTGTGATCCCAGATGGTTGCTCTTTTCAAAAAAGTACATGAGCCTTTGTCCGTAATTTGATACCGATTTTCGGTTTGGCCCACGGACTAAATGTATCCATGTCAGTAATCTGTACTTATGCAATAAAAAAAAAAAAATTCTTATATATCTAAATAGAAAATAGAATTGTCATTCATAGAAATGTAAATTCAATCAACCAACAAACTTTGTAAGGCCAAAAAAAATTAATGAATTGATTCTCAGGCACCGCCGCTCTCATAAAATAGGGGCCGCCTAACTCTTTTTATTTGAAATCCAAACAACCAACGATCAAATAATTCAAATCGCAGCCGATTCGCGTTCAAGTGGCGAGTTCTCGGTTTGCGGAAGTGCCGGAATTCGCTATTTCCGGTTTACGCTTTTAGCACGTGGTAATGTAATAATTACGACAGGAATACCACTTCGAAACGAACTACGGCGAGTTATGGCAGTGCGCTGCTGGGGAGATGATAGGCCTCGGTATTTACTCAAAAAACATGATTAAATAAAGCGAACTAATGTCATTCATTAAAGCAGGTTGCATTATTTACAGTTATTTATAAGTTCACAAACAAACGAGTCCTGCAGTTTCTACACTGGCAAATTCCGTGATTTGAAAAAACACGATGTTGTTGACACCGAATTATATTTCGTGACAAAATTGTCAGAAAATGGGCTGTATTGTCCATAGAATGCGATAAAACAATTCGGCAAATGGCCGAAAAAATATTCATTGATGAGGATGAATCGGCCGAGTCGATACCGACAAATATAAACCCCTATATTTGTGAAATTGACACTGACGCCAGTGACGGTGACAGTAGCCAAAATGATCATGAAGAAGTCAGAAAAAAGAAACCATACGTACATATGTCCATCTCCTTCCCAGACATCTGCATAAAATGTGGTGGAATGGAAGATTTGGACAAGGTTGATGGTTGCCATCCACAGTTTAAGACGTGTCTTGAAAAATTTCAGACAGTGCTATCTCGTAAGCGCAACTTCTCTGTGAGAAACAGGAGAAGTTGAAAGCTAAACGAAACAAGGCAAAATGAGCATGTCTGCAATTTCCCAAGACGCATTTAAACAGTGTGAATGGCAAACACCAGTTTAATACCTCACTATATTTAATATAATCATTCCATTTTCAGTCCTTTCATTTGCTTAGCTTTAAAGTTTAAGAGGAACAACCTCGATGTTATTTTAGAAGTAAGATACTTCAATGCATATATTTTATTTTATACACTTTTCCAGTTTTATTTCACTACTAGTCTGTTGTTTTGTTTTGTTTATTGGTTCGCAGTTTCAATTATAATGATTCCACAATTAATTGAGCCTTCTGGTCTTGATTTCGGGGATCCCAGATGTATGTCTGAACTGGCCGCTGGAAATAAAAAATAAAAATAAAAACCGCCCTCCCTCATTCATTTGAAAAAAAAATTGCCTGAGAATCAATTCATTAATTTTGTCTGGCCTAACAGTCTTGTTCTTGCAATACCCTCAACATCAGTGCTTCTTATTCATGTAGGGTAGACCGATGGAGGGTGTCGATGAAATGAGAGTGTTAGACTATGGAGCCAGTGGTGCTAAAGATTACATCCCAGGAGCAGACAAACTAGAGAAGGAACCTGTCGAACAGGGTAAATAATTTCTTCTTGTTATGTTATCTTTTTAACCCTTTCAGTGCCAAGTCCGATTTTTGTATCAACCCATATTTCCTTGATCATTTTTCAAATTTATTGATTATAATAATGTGATACATTGATGGAAAGAGCTCTAAGAGCAATGTATCACATTATTATAATCAATAAATTTGAAAAATGATCAAGGAAATATGGGTTGATACAAAAATCGGACTTGGCACTGAAAGGGTTAAAGAAAATGGGGGTATACTGTTTTGCACCTGTGTGTCCATCTGTATGTCAGTCCGTTGTCTGTTAACAACTTGAACAGTAGTGCTCGGATTTCAATGTTATTTGGTATGGATGTTCACTTCTATGAGGACATTCAATAGAGGGTTTATTTTCATTCTTGTGTTATTCAGCTTTTTTCAGTATGTTTATCCCTTTCTATACACAATACTCATTGACATGTAGTTTGCTCAGGAGATTTCTAGATAATAAGTTCAACAAACAACCTTGAAATTATTATCTGAACATTTCTCACCAAAGAATATTAATCCTGAACACCCCTTTATGTGAATAATAGACCATTCTTATATATAATTTTATAACTGAATGGGAGAATCCATTCAGTATAGAAAGGATTAAAATAGTTGACACAGCAAGAGCCTGGTCGACTCCATTATCCCAGATGCTAAGCACTTACTATTGGATTCATCATTTATCATATTTTCTTCCTAAATTTCTCTGGCTTTCTAATTGGGTTATTTTTTCAAATCCTGTTTATGTTCCAATCCCTTGTAATTGCAGCACAAATTTAACCCTTTGATTCTTGATATTCTGATAATATTTGCAGATGACAGGCAGCGAAACATCCTATTGAATCCCATTCATTGATTTGTATGATGTAGTTTTAGGGGGTGTTTATACATTACCCGGCGAAGATCGCATTCGCTTTAGCCGGCAGCGATAACAATAGAGTGTTTATACTTTGCCGGATAAGAATTACGGCTATCCGGATACTCAGCTATACGGTTTTCAACTTTTGGATAAAATGATTTAGTACAAGCACCTGATTGTCGTATGGATTCTAATTCGCTCTGCGGTTAAGTTAGATGTTTATCTGGGGTCATGCCGTCATGGGTGATTTCCTTTCAACAATTAACTCGAACAATATTATTGTGCAATCACTGATAGACCAGCCCGCTTTTCACCTGTGTATATATTGGTCAGTGTGCCAGTTTGATTGTCTCTAATCAGCTGTCAGGTCGGTGGTCACGCACCTTGGTTATAAGCTATTATTATAAATACTAACCGATGATGGTACACGTACTCTGCATGTGCATGGTACATTTGTTGCGCATTCGAGGGAATTAATTCATGTACATGTATGTCCATATATATATGGAAGAAATGGGATGGCACGTTTCTGTGGATTCAAACTTAATGGACAATTAGTTCAATAATCTAAATCTGAGTGCGCCGTGGACATATTTACACAGGGACGGGTCTAGAGGGCCTGATTTGGAGGTGTGGGACTGTTTATCTTTGGAATTTATCGACCGACCGTGGTTATGGCCAGGTGTGAGAATTCTTTTTAATCTGAACCCTGAAAATTGCAAAATCCCAGCATCCAGCCTTAAGATTTCCAATTGTTGGACATTTTCCAAACTTGACGCACCTCTAATAAGGTTGGATCATTTCCAACTGATGGTCATTTCAGTCCAACAATTTGGTCAAAAAATAAGCAAATGTTGCCTAAAGAAATCACCAATAACAAATTGTTGAAAATAAAACTACGAGAACAATTTCAACATATTGCTGATGTCAAATGTCCAACTATTGCCGTGTCAGGTATGAAATTTCCAGCTTTGGAATATTTTGATTAAAGTTGTGATGAGACGAAAACTATTAACAAGTAAAGGAGACACATGAATATATGCGTATCTTCGCCGGCGATGTGTAAACACTCTGCCCAACCTTCGCCGGCTAACGGGTTCGCCGGGTAACGGCTTCACCGGCTATGTGTAAACGTCACCTTAATCCTAACTACTATGTTTTTTTATATGTTAAACAAATATAGATGTTCACTACTATGATGGCAATCAATTGAGTGTTTAATCATTTTGTTCATGTTTTCCGTTCTTGTTTGATTTGTTAAACAAACTTTTTCCCCATTAGATGGTTTATTTCTTCTCTTGTAGATAACTGGGAATCATGCAGTGAAAATGAGGAAGGTAATAATAGTGATGGATCATGGATTGACATTCATCATTCATCAGATGAAGAGCAAGTAAGACCTAAAAAAAAACCTTTTTAAACTGCTTACTATTTATTTTATGAAAATTTGAAAAATCCACAATTTGGAAGACACACTATATTTGATGTATAAATTGAACTGATCATCAATACTGAACTTGAGTGGTGTCCATTTAACAGAAAACAGGGTTCACTTTTTCCAAACAAAAATATTTTTGCCAAATAATTTCTTCCACCAATAAAACTTACATAATATGGCCTGGCTACTAAAACAGCCTATTTTGCCTGGGAGTGCAATACCTTAGATGAAAATGAAGTCAAGTTTGAGCTATTGCCACAGGTCTGTCCAAAATTTCCTTTAACACACCCTACAGGTCACATCCCTCATCCGATCATCAATAAATTTCATAGGGATCTTCTGGTTGACCACTAGATGGGAGCCATCAATTTTTCCGAATTTCATAAAAAAAACATGGCAACTAGCAGCCATCTTTGATTTCACTTTTGTATCCATCGGCACAAACTTGAGCCAACATTTATTGGAGAAATGTTTTTAAAATATACAGGATGTTCAAGACGATTGATATTCGATGAAAAACATGGCTGCCACATCCATCTTGGTTTTTACTCTTTGCATCACTAAATACTTTGCACGCCCTACTGCCAACATGTTTCATCCAATTGATCCCAAACTCCATATGGCTCTTTGGGTTGACCTCTGGTCACTTAAACATTCCTCATCGCTGCATTGACTGTAATGTATGACATTATCCACTCTTTATGTTGAGCTACAATGTCATTGACACTTTCATTCTGGATGTTACCAAAATTAAATGATCACTTTTCAGATGAATTTTAAAGCTGCACCACTGAGTTCACCCTTTTATCACTGGAGCTTCCTGAAATTTTGCAAAACCCTGTGCCAAAGTATTCTCGTATATATGCAAGTCTCCAATAGGGAGCCTCACATATATAAGAGAATACATTGGCCTAACAATATTTACCTTGACCATCTAAGCCAGGGTTTTCTCTTATATATGCGAGCCTCCCTCTGGGAGACTCGCATATATAAGAGAATGCACTGGCACATGATCTTCAATGCTGCACCAGCACAGCTCCCGTCATGAAAGGGTTAAAAGCTGGTGACATTTGATTCGTGTTTCATGAAATCACTATCATTCAGGAGGAAGTTGATGAAGTTAAGGAGGAACTTCCTTATGAGGAGAAGGTAAAACTAGCACAGGAGGTCTCCACACACAGAATACTCACACAAGAGGATTTCAAAAACATCCAACATCAGCAGGCAATGAGAGTAGCTGGACTGTCTAAGGAGAAAAAGGGGTCAAAAAGGAAGCGTGTTGAACTTGAGGAGAATACAGAAAGGTAAGGCTGTCATGGTTGACTGTACAGTCGGGTCTTTAAATTCCCCCCATATTCAAGCCGGTAGACAGTAAGTCAAAATCAGGCCTGATAATAATGTGCCCATCATTTGCAGAATGAGGTCCCAAGAGGGTTAATTTAGTGATGCTATCCCGCATAGTGGACTAGCATCACTAAATTCACCCTCTGGGGACCTCATTCTGCTTAGGCCTCATCTTCTCTGGAAAGTTTCTTGATTATCAAATTTCTATAGAAACTTCTTCACATAGATTCCAGTTCTTTTTCAGTTTAGTTTCTCTATATCCCCAAATTGGCAGATGACACATTGCATAATCAAGGTTCCCAATGGGTGTACATCACAAAATTCACTATTTGGGAACTTCAATCTGAGTCTTTGTCTCCCATAGCAGATGAGGCCATGCAGAATGAGGTCCCAAGAGGGTGAATTTGGTGATGCTAGTCTGCTATACGGGATAGCATCACTACATTCACCCTCTGGGGACCTCATTCTGCAAATGACAGGCACCATATACTCAGGCCTGGTCAAAATACGAATTTGTGCCCACATTAATGCAGCTGAAGACATGTTTTCGTAAGAGAAAAGATTATATTGGTTGGAAAAAGTAATCGGAACTCGGAAATAAGTATTTTGTTCCACCTGTTTTCTGTTGTGTGTTTTTACACTATCAAAATTTTTCATTTATTTATAGCATGCGGTTTTAGCTATTGAAAGTTTCCATGGTTTGTTTCTTGTTTTCTATGGCACACAGTGTTATAACTATATGATGAATTGTTCATATATAATTTAAACAATAATCACTAGCTGGATGGGAACACCTGAGACCATGGGAGAAACACGAAAAAGATGTGCGTACTCCTAACTACCAAAGCGCAAAAGATGTGATGCCAGACAAAAGCATCATAATTTTTTTCTGCCCTTATATTCAGCCTGTTTGTGGCGGCATTGTGCTGTGCTAAAAACCAGAATATATCATCATTATGATACAAAATTATTTATGTACTTGTGATTGAGGCCTACTTAAAATATAACCTCATGTCTCAAAATAAATATGAAATATCATTTGAGTAGAAGAAAGTTAATATTTTGTATTGTTTCTTGAAGCAGGAATTGCACCCTCAGAAGCAGGGACATTTCTTTGGATTGAAAAATTTAAATTTTCTCACGCAGCCCAGTCCGTATTCTGACATGGTGCACCCAAATTAAGGTCTAAATGCCTGGTATTGTCAATTAGCATTGTCCATTTCAATAAACCAGCTGTGACCTTTAGAGGCAGAACTCTGGGTTAATTTTATCAAGCTTTCTCAAATCCTGTATTTGCATTTTTATTTTGAAGTCCCTGCTTCATATTTTCTTGATGATTGTAAACCATTCCATAACCTTGAATACAAGCCTTGAAATAGTGTGTCTGTCATTTGCAGAATGAGGTCCCCAGAAGGTGAATTTAGTGATGCTATCCCGCATAGTGGGCTAGCATCACCAAATTCACCCTCTGGGAACCTCATTCTGTTGAGGTGTAAGCAGAATGAGGTCCCCAGAGGGTCAATTTGGTGATGCTAGCCCGCTATGCGGGGTAGCATCACTAAATTCACCCTCTGGGGACCTCATTCTGCAAATGACAGACACGCTATTTCAAGGCTTGCTTGAATATTAAAGCTTATTGTTATTCCAGAGGTGAGATTCTCGATTTGGCACAGATAGAGAACATACATAAACGACGGGCACATGACAAAGCATCTCGATTGGCCACTGTTTTGGTAAGTTTACGGAAGGAATCAATTCAAATTTCACAGCCATTGTTAGCATTTCACTCTCTTAGCCCTTTCATATTGGAGCTGTGCAGGTGCAGCATTAAATATCCTGTGCCAGTGCATTCTATAATATATGTGAGAGTCCCATAGGGAGTCTCGCATATATAAGAGAATCCACTGGCTTACAAGGTCAAGGTAAATATTTTTAGGCTGATGTATTCTCTTATATATGCGAGGCTCCCTATGGGAGAAGAGAATGCATTGGCACATGTTTTTTGCAAAATTTCTGGAAACTCCAGTCATGGAAGGATTTAGACCTCATAGCACATTTATCATGTTGTAGATCATTGAGGTCAAAACATTTGGGTGGAAAATAATAGTCCTTGGCTTTCACAGCTAATGAGTCATTTTTACCAAAGAATTTTTATGTGTAGCCCAAACCATAGGGAAGTCCCACCTTCTACCATCCCTGCTCCCATACCCTCGCCTCCTCTTCCCTACCCTTCTCCGTCCTACCCCCACCACAAATTATTGTCAAAGTTATACTTTCTTCTTGCTTTGAGAACAATACCCACAATTAATTACCTGACCAAATGATATGTCAGATTTTATCTTATCTGACAATTGAATAACAAAGGTTCCACAGAGCATGGATATTATTGTTTGTGTAAGGGTGCTCTGTTAGCACCTCCACCACTTAGCCAGGTGAATTTATTTAACTAGAACAATAGAGCTCTACTGTAGCCTGTATGTCAGTTTGGATGCTTAGACTTGTATTGGATCAAAGAGCGCCAAGATAGGAGATTTAACCACTTTTATCCATTCCATGTCTTTTAACCTTTTCCATTATGAAGTAACTATATTATTTGATATGTCACATGGCCATTTGCAACAACATAAATAGAACTGCTTGCACTATGATAGTGGTGACAGGCTTTATAGATGTTATATTAACCCTTATCTTTTGATCTGTAAATTCCAATTAACCTATTTCCGCTAAAGGAAGCCGTTCACAGTGAACTATATGGATATATGTCCTGCGTTTGTAAACCATAGTAGAAAAGGGGTTAACTTTTTGTGGTCGCCTACGATCCCTCACTGTCTTCAGTGGCTTGCTCGGAATCAGTCACGCATGCGCAGTCCCAATATAACCGATTGAATCTCGTCAGTTTATTTTCTGCTACGAACCGAACGGAAGTCTAAAGGGAGTATTGTTCCGAATTTGTAGTTTAACAACTAGACAACAAATTCAATTTATCGATACAATAATTACTGGTCGCCTACGCGTTAGTTTTAGAATTATTGTTTCGAATTCACGGACCGTTTCGCTTCAAACATACAATTAATCCGGGTTTTCGAACAGGCGGCGGACTTAAAATTTTCCGAATATGAAAATCGACATTTCGCCATAATCAGCCGCCATTTCAAGGCCTTACGAGGCGCATAGATTATTGTGAGCAATTCATCTATGTAATTATTATAGAACCTATAAGGTATGATATAATTTGTCAGATATAAATAAAAAAAATGCCACGTGATTCGCTACCGGAAGTCTCCTAATTTCGTGGGAATTTATTTACGCGTGGACATTTATTTAGCAATAATTACCATCGCTACTGACGCTATCTATCATAATGTTATGAACAATATTCTTTCTCATAATACTTTGTTGTTTTATGGTTCAATACAACTGATCCAGATGTGTTGGTCACATTTGAACTTAAAGTTGATTACATCTTGGTTTATCAATGTAAAAACAGATACCTAAGAATAACAGTAGTGTCATTATTACTTTAATAAACTGACGGATGAAGAACAGAGAATTGCTCGGTTCGCTCGCAATTCTGAATTGAATGGCACCACCTGGGATGTTGCTTCCAAAAACAAGGGGGGAGGTACATGTTTGAGCAATATAGCACTCTAATTATATGAGTTATTTCACATAACTAATCATAACAGATTCATTAAAGAGTTCTTATTTAGGTACAATCTGTTTTAGAAGAGTGCATTCCCTCCAAAATTTGGCTATTACCTTTATTGCTCTTGCCTCCTCCTGGGCTTGCATTCTAATCCATATAGTTCAGTGTGAACGGCTTCCTTTAGCGGAAATATGATATTTTAAAAAATATAATATATATTTCCTTAAAGAAAGCCTGAACACTGAACTATCATAGGGCCCTCCCATGGCGGTGCCATTCCCAACCCCGCAACTCGCCAATCTCCTGATTGAGTTGAAAATAAACTGACGAGATTCAATCAGTTATATTGGGACTGCGCATGCGTGACTGATTCCGAGCAAGCCACTGAAGACAGTGAGGGATCGTAGGCGACCACAAAAAGTTAACCCCTTTTCTACTATGGTTTACAAACGCAGGACATATATCCATATAGTTCAGTGTTCAGGCTTTCTTTAAGGAAATATATATTATATTTTTAAAAATATCATTTCTCTTTTAACCATAAATTCAAATAAGTTGTGTTATTATGTACATTTGTGTGTATTACTTTAGTACATAAGAGTATACTTATAATTCCACATCAAAACTCTAGATTATGATTTTGATCATAGAAATTTACTATCGCCAAGGGATGGGTTAAATATCTGCCAATCGTGTTCAGCCTCTCATTAGAATTTTTCTGATGAAAATTGTTGTGATGATTGTTTCCCACATTCAAGAAAATTATGTTATTATGACATTTACCAATTTCCAAAGAAATTATGGGATTTTTTGGAACAAACTGATGCATTCTGTGAACATGAATACATCAATGGGACGGAAGTTTCTTCACACACAGAATATACCATCCGGAACTACCTCCCTCAGGCAGAAGGGTGATTGTCATCAGCATATGGGTACCCAGTTTCAACAGTATCTGTCTTTAAAATAGTAGTACTCAGCTGGGTACATAGTAATGATCTATGATAATATTTTTGCTCAAGCGACAATAGAATTCAAGATATATTTGTTTGGTTAACAGGAGGGGCGTAAAGACCGAGGAAAGTTTGGCCAGGTGAAGGAGAAAATGAATCAGTACGCCAGTACAACAAACAAACAGAAGAAGAGAAATAAACCTTTCATGATGGTTAAACACAAAGCTGGCAGGAAACAGAAGGCTTCATTCAGGGACAAACAGGTAAGAGTATCACTGACCAAGCCTCGAACTAATGATGTCCCCAGAAGTAGGGGGCTAGCATCACCAAATTCACTCTCTGGGAACCTCATTCTGCTTAGGCTATGGGAAACCTAGGATCAAATTGAAGTTTCCAAGTTGAAGTTGGTAATGTTCACCCATTAGTCATATTGATTATGCATTTTATCTTCAGCAAATTAGGGGATATAGAAACTGACAGAAGGCAAAAAGTAACAAAAAACAATGTTAATTAGATACTTTTCAGAAGATGAGGCCCAAGCAGAATGAGGTGAATATGGGGATGCTAGCTCACTGAGTTGGGTAGCATCCCTAAATTCACCTTCAGGGTACCTCTTTCTTCAACTGTCAGACACACTATATTCAGGCTTGTCACTGACTGGTGTCTGGGCTGTAAGACACACTAACGCTTCATGCCACAAATTATAGACTGGTTAAAAACATACTAGTAAGCCAATTTGGTGTGTTTGTCAGAATGCTCACTGATAATGCAATAAAACAACCTATGGTGATTAGCTGATAAAATTTTTGTTTTAATATATTTTTCATAATAAATTTTTCAGGGCTTCGAGGGTATCTGTTTCTGATTTGTTTAGTGTGAACTAATTTAAATAGGGTATTGACTCCTTACACAAATGAAAAGCAGGGATTGTTCAACAACTCATTCTCTCAAGTTATTCCAGAAGATGAAAAAAGTTATGCCTTAAAGCCCTACCTGTATTAAAGGGATACTGTACTCAAATGTTGTTGTTGGTTTCTATAGTCTCTGACTCGTAGAATAAGGTAACCAGATTTCCATTTTTGAAAGTCTGTTGAGTATGAAGTAATGGCAGATTAGCCGGAATGCGATATTACCAATTATCATTATCGAATAATTTTTGGACAGTTTTAAAGCAAATGTATCAAATAAATGTTATATTATATGCATACTTGTCCCATATACTCATTTAGGTCATTGTATAGTCACAAGTCAGTGAGTGGCTTGAGTTTATGTCCCATATCAACATAATGTTTTACACGTTTGTGTGTGCCACGCGTTGCCCAATCCACTATCCGTGAATTATTTTGATGACGTCTTGTACATGGAAATTCGTAATTTAATTTATGGCTCCAGCCATAAATTAAATTTATATCAAATTATTAACTTTGATTTTAAGATAACCTATTAACCTGAACGTTTACAGAATGCATCTTCGACTCAACTTACTTAATTTTCTATATTTCATCGATATTAGATCGCTGTTATCACCGGGAATTTATTGAAAATGGCATACAGTACCCCTTTAACGTTAATGTATTTGATGCGAGTGGAATTCAAGACTTATATTAACAGGTCAAAAATTGAATAGAGTAAAACCTCTCCAAACCGAACACCCTTCGGACCTGCCCTTCTGTTCGGTTTAGAGAGGTGTTTGGTTTGGCCAAACTTTTTCATCCGATTAACCCCAAACTGTTTATTCATCTTCATGATATCCTCTTGTAACATAAGCATTTAAACTGTCCAAGTTCTTATCGCTCTATGGACTGTAATATATGACATGATCACGTTTCCAAATTGAGCTACAGTGTCATTGACACTTTCATAATAATTGCTAATGAGTAGCTATGTTACTTCACTTGCTACAATATCAAGGCAACTGATGCCTTGTTTCAAGCTATAAATCGATTTGAAAACATTTTGATGTTTTAACATGCAACTTTATTTTTATGTTTATTTCGAATGATCAACCCATTTTAACATGCAACTTTATTGTTATTTTTATTTCGACCGACCCGTTTTAACATGGAACTTTATATTTATTTTTATTTCGACCGACCGACCCAACTTTTAGAGAAAAAAATATGCTAACCAAGTGTTTATATGAAATAGGATGAAGCTTTATTACATTTCATTTGAGTTTATTTCTAATTTCTATGTCACATTTCTCTTTCAGATTCGACTGACAGCTTCTCTGTTAAAAAAGCAGAGGAAGCACGTGAGATGAGATGTGTCGTTCTGTGATATAAAAAAATATTTAAAATGTAATTTGTTGTTCTTATTCTTATCATATGATCTTCCTGCCATAGCTAGGTCATCCAAAAATTGTTTCTCAGGCACCGCCTCGTTGATTTGTATTGGCCCACGTTGATCATTTTTATTGCAGACGCAAAAAAAAGCATAGAAAAGCAACAAAATTTGGCATCCAAGTGGCAGAATGGCAGAAAAACACAAGACAAATAGATCTAGTAGATTGTACAGTAGAAGATGTGCAATTTAATAACTTATGAATAACTAGGGTTGATTTGCCCATAGAGATGTGATACCTTCCCCAAATTGAATACTAAATGTCATGGCCATCAGTGGGAAATTCCTGAGTAGATTTACTTTCTCATCGCGGCGTGATCAGATGGCAAAACGAAATGAAATGTGTCGGGGAAAGCTCTCCTATAAAGATCCTACATCTGTCTTTCTGAGGATTGAAACTAATACAATTTCTGAAAAAAGGAACATTTTTCCATTATTTCTGCAAGAGAAAGTGACTGTCGGAAGCTTCAATTCATTCAGTTCTGTTACTACTTTGCTTCGCTCTGTTTTAGCTGGTTTTGATTTTCGCAAAATCGGAACAACCCAACCCAGAAGTTTTTGTATTAATGAGGAGAACATGCTGTTTTCGGTCAAAACATATTGTGCAATAATAAAAAATTAAGATCATAATCAGTGGTTTCCGTGATAGATGGTCTGACACTCAAGATATTCAACTGGGAGTTGACCACCATAAAGAATTGCCAATCCCGGCAGAATTGTAGGAGTCATCCATCACTGTCATTGGGAATTTAAAAAAAACTAAATAAAATCCTCCCTCCCTCCCTCACTGATAAGTAAAAAAAATTGCCTGGGGAAAGAAATTAATTAATTTTGGATGGCCTTACTTAGAGGGGCTGATTGTATTTTCCAAGCTGACATGCAATGCAGGTGGTCCAGGGAAAGTTTGGATAACTCATTGTCATCTTGTACCAGTATTGGTAAATTTCAGAATAAAATTGTTGATCCAATAACAAACAATGATGCTTAGGAGCAAAAAAAAGGTTTTTCAAGTTAAACTGAAGGAGCTTTTTAATGTGATAGACAACATGAAGCAATCTCACTGCAAACTCTTAAAGGTACTCAATCCGATTAAGCACCCCTAAATTACTATTTCTTTGGCTTCGGGGGTAAAAAATATTTGATTCGAGTCGAGGAACCCACACATCAAAGCTCAGAGTGATCAGATATCGTTAATTTCTCGAGATTTGGGCCAGTAATTTAGTCTGTCTGCCTCGTGCTCAAACAGACAAATTGCGGGTGTAAGATGGATAACTCTAAAATCAAGTTGTTCGTTATTAACAATAATAACCACTTGATTTTAGAGTTATCCATCTTACACCCGCAATTTGTCTGTTTGACCATGAGGCAGACTAAATTACTGGCCCAAATCTCGAGAAATTAACGAACTTCAAAAATCGATATCTGATCACTCTGAGCTTTGATGTGTGGGTTCCTCGACTCGAATCAAATATGTTTTACCCCCGAAGCCAAAGAAATAGTAATTTAGGGGTGCTTAATCGGATTGAGTACCTTTAAGAAATATCATTCAAATTATTGGATTCTCTAATGTGGATTATTATTGTGGGCGATTCATCAAAAACAAATTTATCCAAGTAAAATTTTAATGAAAAATATTTGACAATATACTGTGCCCTGGAACAATTGCTGCAAGATATCAAAGCTATATTATGCTGTCCACCAACTGAACAATTCACAAACTGATAAAAAAAGATCACATAGTGAGCAGTGCCCGCTGTTCATTAGTATCACCAACTTTAAATACTCAATTCCAAAAACTTGCATGCTCAACTCATTTTATTTCCAGGGCCTTCCAAATTGACCTAAAAGTTAACAAGCATAATTTACTATGTCCAGTTGTTAAAGATTCATTTATGAAAGTTTATTATTCTGTGGAATATTGAATGAGGTTTGTCGCACGAGGTTTGTCGCACACAAGCCTTGAAATAGGTTGTCTGTCATTTGCAGAATGAGGTTCCCAGAGGGTGAATTTAGTGATGCTACCCCGCATAGTGGGCTAGCATCACCAAATTCACCCTCTGGGAACCTCATTCTGCTGAGTTGTAAGCAGAATGAGGTCCCCAGAGGGTGAATTTGGTGATGCTAGCCCACTATGCGGGGTAGCATCACTAAATTCACCCTCTGGGGACCTCATTCTGCAAATGACAGGCACACTATTTCAAGGCTTGGTCGCACAGTTTTAACAAAGTAATAATCAACTTTATCATGGCTTTATATATAGACAAATAAAATGATATTCCCAGTTTTCAGTTTTATCTGTATTCTATTCACAATATAGCTATTTGTAGTCTTAAAATTGGGATCTATACAAATAGGTTGTTGTAATTGTGTCCCAGAAGAGATAGGCCATCTTTAAGGCTTATTGTTCTGTGTTATGAACTGTAGTAAAAGTATCAAATGACACAACTACAGTAATGTCCTAAATAATCGACTCCTTAACCACAGCAGAATTATGAGTAATTTTTCAGGATTTAGTCGGAGATATGGCTTGTTGCCATTCATCGGAAAGCTCTCACTGAGAACTTTCCGATGAATGGCAACAAGCCATATTTCCGACTAAATCCTGAAAAATTACTCA
Organism: Siphonodentalium dalli; assembly: GCA_032622095.1. Lineage (NCBI taxonomy): Eukaryota > Metazoa > Mollusca > Scaphopoda > Gadilida > Siphonodentaliidae > Siphonodentalium > Siphonodentalium dalli. Next base: position 196,733,460 of record CP136065.1, on the reverse strand, counting down.
TAATTCTGCTGTGGTTAAGGAGTCGATTATTTAGGACATTACTGTGTCTCCCTACTTGAGGGTTGTATTGGGAATATTTATTGAATAAAATAATCTTCTTTCCATTATGTTGGTTTCGAATAGCAATGGCTTGAAAGTGACTCACTCATATTGAACATCTCACAGCTGTTGCAAGGCTGATGACTTCATATCTATGTGCACATATACCTAACAATTTGTAGTTTATATGTATTTATATATAGACCTACCAATTTGTAGTTTAAATGTATCTATCTATATATATAAAAGAGTCATTTAGGACAGCTTAGGAGAAGGTATGTTTGTCTGTCTGTTCGCATATTTTCTCCCAGACTCCTGAAGTCCTGGACTGATTTCAACCAAATTTTGTGTGGTGAGTCGGAGTACCCTGTTGAAGGTTATAACAGTGTTAGTTTTTTCAAAATTTTGATTTAAAAAATTTATTTTAAAAAAAGAAAAGAAAAAAAGATTGAGCAAGGAGCGATCTAAAAAGAAATTAAAAAAGATTTGATATTTAAAATAAATCAAATAATTTTTTTGTTAAATCGAAATGTTTATACAATCAAAATGTATGCACAAATGGGCCATAACTGAATAAAAGGCTCCATCTAAATTGTGTGTTACCTTTGTGCAGAGGCTGCAGGCCTCTCCGATGCTGAATAAAGGCTCCCATAGGGAGCCTGTTTCAGCCAGTTTATATATATATATAAACTACTAGTTTATATGTATTTATATATACATATACCTACCAATTTGTAGATTATATGTTATATACCAACCAATTTGTAGTTGATATGTATTTATGTATATACTTACCAATTTGTAATTTATATCTTGACTAGCTGAAACATGCTCCCTTCCCTTCGGGAGCCTTTATTCAGCATTATAACAGCCGCCATGGTACCCCGAGTCACCACACCAAATTTGGTTGAAATCGGTCAGGGGTCTGGGAGAAAAATCCAAACAGAGAGACAGATCCTACTCTTTTTATATACTAGCTGGAACAGGTTCCGAAATGTATTACGCTTCAAAGGGGCCTACGGCCTCTGCACAAAGGGCAGCCCCTTTGCGCATTAGGGGCCACAGGCCCCTGTGTGCTTCACACACATTTTGATCTTAGACAGAGCCTTTATTCAATGGCGGCCCCTTTGTGCGCTTCATGCACATTATGATCATTAAAACATTTTGATTTAAACAAAAATTAAAATTGCTCAGTTTAACACATTTATTTTTTAATTAAATTTGTTTTAAAAGCTGACCCATATATATATAGATATGGAAGACTGCAGGCAATGGTGTGGTTTTTAGCTCACCAGAGATGAAGTCTCCGGTGGAGCTATAGTCATCACTCTTCCTCCATCCGTCCATCAAGAATCATCTTCTTCTACAGAACTATAAGACCGAATGGGTTCATATTTGATTTGAATGCTCCGTAGGCGACTCACATTCAGATTTGTTCAAATGAGGTCACCAGGTCAATTAGTTGTGAAACCAGCGCCATAACTCTATTCCTCCATGGTAATTCTTAGAACGACTTCTTCTATTGGCCGATTTATTTGGTATGGAGGGTCCTTGGATGACTAGAGTTCAGATTTGTTCAAATGGGGTCACTGGATCAAATGTGGGTGTAGCCAGGGATATAACTCCCCAAAAAAAATTCAGATTGAACTCCTTGATCAATTTAACATACAAACAATTTATTTTTTTTAAACGTTAAAATATTAGAAAAACTAACACCATTGTAACATCTGCTGAGTTATGAAGAAAATCTTTAATGAAACCCCCCACAGACCACCCTTACGAACAGCACCCCCATCCCATCTCATCTCCCAACTCCCCTCTCCCACCAGCAGATTCAGTCAATGGTATTAGCTCCAGACAGAGAGTTAATAGTACACAGTCATCAATTGAGATGTTATCTGGCAGACAGGTGTAAACAACTGCTAAGCACTCATGTCAGTGTGTGTCATTAAAATCAAATCAAAACAAAATGCTGTTCCCAAACCTGAATTTAGTGTGTCTGACATTTGCAGAATGAGGTCCCCAGAGGCTGAATTTAGTTATGCTACCCTGCATAGCAGGCTAGCATCACCAAATACATTATTCTGGGACCGCATTCTGCTTAGGCCTCATCTTCTGGGAAGTACAAAGGGTCTTAAATTGACATTTTTACTTACTTTTTCCCTTCTGTTCAGTTTCTATATCCCCCTAATTTGCAGAAGATAAAATGCATAATTGAGAGGGCCCAATGGGTGCACATCACCAACTTTAACTGGAGAACTTCAATCTGCTCCTATGTCTCCCATAGCAGTTGAGGCCTAAGCAGAGTGAGCTCCCCAGAGGGTGAATTTGGTGATGCTAGCCTGCCTTGCAGGATTACATTACTAAATCCACCCTTTGGGGACCTCATTCTGCAAATGTCAGACACTATATTCAGGCTTGGCTATTCCAATATTATTTTCTTAACCACCACGTATCGAGTTGAACTCATTATACCCTGATTTTGCAAAGAAAACTGGGGGGGGGGGGGGTATATTGGATTGAATTTGTCCGTCTCTGTCAGAGTGTCCTCCCATCCATCCGTCTGCCGGGATGTCTTTCCATCCATCCATCAATTGTTTTCTTCTCCAGATACATATTAAAGACCGAATGGGTTTATATATTTTGGTATGGATGTCCTCTAGGTGACTCACATTCAGATTTGTTCAAATGAGTTCATCAGGTCAAATAGGTGAGAAGCCTGGGCCATAAATCTTTTCCTCCATAGTAATTCTTAAAACAATTTCTTCTCAAGAACCATCAGGCCTAATTAGCTTGTGTTTGGATGGAGGATCCTTCAGTGACTGGGATTCAGATTTATTCACATGGGGTCATTTTTAGGAAATGTTTTATGAAAATCAGTTCACTTCAACTCTAAAATCTACCGTTTGAAATTACTAGACGAATGGATCTCATAGATGGGGATTCATGTTTGTTCAAATAGGGGCAGAGTAAGAGATTTAACTCTCAACCACCCACCCTACTTGTATCTATGCTGTTTGATACTGGTATAATAATATATAGATTCCTATTGATTTCTAAGCTGCCTCGGTGGGGCAATGGGGCGGAAATGTAGAGGGGTGGGGTTTTGACGCCACTACTTTGATCAAAATTTTCTAACAGTTGGAAATTTCATGCCTGATACATTAGTTGTAGATTTGATTGTTCAACCAATAAGAGTCCATATATTCCTACGTTGTGTTAAACTGTAGGACCGAAATGACCACAAATTTTAACTTTATGGGGATGTCAGATTGGAAATTTCCAAGTACGAGAGCTTGAAGTACCCGTACTAGTTGTAAAATTTCATTCTAAGAGGGATGTGCAAAAGGAATTTTGTGAACTTAGAACTGTGGTCTGTTGTCTTGTTTAAAAAGGGTAAGGGTTGGATTTTTGTCAGTGGCATGCAATTAAAAATTTCAAGGTGAAGATCCTTGCTCATCTGAGAACCTCCAGCTATGTCCCTGTTCAGAATTACGTGTCTTAAGTGATTTTGACAATTACTGACTGTCATAGTCTTCAGAGTCCCAGTCTTCTGAGTCTTTACAGTCAGGTGGGCGACCCCACAGTCATTGACTGTCTTGTTTAAGGGATATCCACCTTCAAATTTATTCATTAACCAAAATTCCAAATCCCAGGATAATTCCAATTGATCCATTCGATCTATCTCCCCCGCTGAGGTAGGGTAGTAGGGAGATATTCAAGTCTTGGTACAAAACTATGTACTTTATTAATGGGTTTATGTTTTTAAAGGGGTACTGTACGCCATTTTCATTAAATTTCCGGTGACAACAACGATCTAATATCGATAATATATAGAAACATAAGTAATTTGAGTCGAAGATGTATTCTGTAAACGCTCAGGTTAATAGGCTATCTTAACATTTAATAATTTAAAAGTTAATAATTTGATATAAATTGAATAAATGACTGGAGCCATAAAATGGCGTCAATTAAATTACGAATTACCGTAATCAAAAACAGTAATTGAGGGATACTGGATTTTTAAACCGATCGCACACACGATCGCTTAAAATATTATGATGATACGGGGAGAACACTCAAGCCACTCACTGACTATAGCGACGATACAATAACTTAAATGATTATATGGGACTAGTATGCATATTATATAACTTTTATTTGATTCATTTGGTTGAAAACTTTACAAAAATTACTCGACAACGACAATTTGTATTTTTGCATTCCAGTAAATTTGTCATCCGTAACATGACTTCGTACTCAACAGACTTTCAAATAATGGAAAAATTGTTACCTTATTCTCCGACTCGGAGACTATAGAAACCAACAAGATTTGGCGTACAGTACCCCTTTAATATATGCAGCAATGCATAGGACTGCTGGTACATGCTTATTGTCTTGAATATATTGACTAGCAGAATACTGAGAAAGAATAAGACCTTGATAGCCACTGCCTGCAGTACATGTAGTAGTAGTGACAGTGGAATATAGGCTCAATATAAATATGTAATACCTGTGCCTTTGAAATGAAATGATATTAATTGTTGCTTGATGTAGCTTTAAAAAATCGGCCAACTCCATAGCTACACATGCGTTTATAACAATGTTGTTTTCAGCCTATTTTGAAAATATCCTTTTGGCATGATTCTTGGTTATTTCATTCTGAACACCTGAGCAGAGTGTTTCACATCACTTTAAGTAATCATGAAAACGAGTTCAAAATTAACCAATTAAGGGCCATTAGTATGACCAAAACAGTCGAACCATTAGGCGGTTGTCGAGCTCTAGCAAGACATTGTTAGGCAAATATACCCCCACTTGCATGGATTGTGTTATACGTCCCATCACTGAGTCGCGGCCATATTTGATCCATCCAGCCCCGTTCCGTATTTTGTAGTGCTACAGGTGGTCAAATTTCTGGAGTAACATTCAATATATGGAGCTTTTAAATATTCATGAATTCCATATTTGGAATGCTATACTCCAGACCTTTGACCTGTAGCACTAAAAACACGGAACGTGGCTGGATGGATCCAATATGGCCGCGCCTCAGTGACATTGCGTATTGCGGAGGAACCAGATGTAACGGAGAGCGAGTTATAGCGGATCATCAAAGATATGCGTGTTTTACATGCACCGGCCCTCTTGGTAAACACAGAAATAATCGAAAAGAAATAGCCGACATCCAACAATTTATTTTCCTCGGTACACACACTGATCGCCCATTATATTTGCAGGCCGGGAACAAACGACGGATTTTGGTAGATGAATCGAATCTAATTGTATTAACTCCGTCAGTGATATATATACGACGCGGCCTCATTTTGAAACAGCCGGACGTATATATAGTTATCGAGTCGAATCTAATGCATCGGTAGATTTAAATTTCCATTTTGGGTTACATATACAGACTAGTGATGAAGACCTACAATATCATTTTACAGGGTTGTGGCGACAGTATAGAGGTTGTGCATGGTGCGTCTCCATCACCTAAATTCTGGACATATATTCTCATGGGACTGTCATTCCCCTAGATCATGCCATGAATCTCTACTCTGGCTAACGCCCGTAGATATCATATTGTACCAGTACAAAACCTTGGAACTTTTGATGTTTTGACAGGGAACCTTATAAAGTCGAAAAATGACGCAGGGAATATATTTGTTAGTCATTATCTGTTCCTTGATAAATGTACTTCACTGTAGATGAATGTCCCAACTCCAAATTGTATGCTTTTCTGTGACTTTTGTGAGCCGATATCGCAAAAATACATTGAATTAATTACCCAGGAAAAATTCCATAATTGTATGCGACGCAAAGCAAAATCGCTCACAAATTCACTTAAATGATGAAATTTCTTATTGGGCCTTCACCTATACAGTGAAGTACATTATTAAGCATCAGATAATAACTAAGAAATATTTTGCCCGCGTTATTTTTTCAACTTTATAAGGTTCCCTGTCAAAACTTCAAAAGTTCCAAGGTTTGTACTATGGGAATATGATCTCTGTGGGCGTTTGCCAGAGTAGAGACACATGGCATGATCTAGCATGCCCCAAATGAATATGTGCCAACAGTTGGAAATATCACGATAGCAAATGGGTTATATTTTGTCCTGCATGTAACAGAATGTTGTTCACCCCTCCATACCACAGCCCTGACACATTGTTGCATGCATCAGATTCAAAACAACCGTGCTCTAAATTGTGTGCATAGATATATGTGACCCGCCATACCAAATCCAGTCGTAAGTCGGGATTTTTTTTACCCTGTGCCAATGCATTCTCTTATATATGCGAGTCGACCATAGGTCGCCTCGCATATATAAGAGAATGCATTGGCCTAACAATTCTTTACAATTTTAATAATTTGTTCTTGTATTCTTTAACAATTTTATAATTTCACCCATATACAGAGCCCCAGACAAACATGAGCAGACGACACTCTTCTATATGCTTCTATATATGTGTGGGGCTCCCTGCTGGGTAATGGATGTTTTTTATTTTATGTCCTAAAAAATTTAAGAAACATTTATTTTAAAAACATGATAAAAAATTATTAGGCCAATGCATTCTCTTATATATGCGAGGCGACCTATGGTCGACTCGCATATATAAGAGAATGCATTGGCACAGGGTAAAAAAAATCCCGACTTACGACTGGATTTGATATGGCGGGTCACATTTATAGTTAAGTGACAACTCGATGATAAAACAAAGCCATCATATGTCATAATATTGCCCAAAATACACCTATAACAATATTATTTTACGCGGGTATATGATCATTCTGTTTTTACAGTTGTAGAAATATCAAGGTTTCTGTTCTGTAATAAGGAAAATTACATTTACAAAATGGACTTGAAATTAGAAGGACTTGTAAATTTGAATTTTTGTTATATGCGTTCCTGAAATTCCATAAATTATTGATTTGACAAAATTTCCCCAAATTTATTCTCCATTTTATTCCAACAAAAGTCACCAATTTCCCTTTTGTTGATTTTTAGTATCTTGTTTATAAAAGGTTTATGTGCTTATTCTTGCAAAGAATGTTGCAATTAGTTCCAGTTAAAACCATAAATATAGCATTGGACTATATAGGTCAACACTGGTGTGTAATTGTAACAGATCATCATATCGTTGTGAAAAAAAACTAGTGTTTCTGCCTACACCTCTAAAATGTATACACAAGGCTCTTACGCCACTCGTATCCGATATTTTGTCCGTGTGCTAATTCTCAGAAAGCCTCTTAGTTTATTTGTGGGCTGCATCCCCCGCCAACAAAGGTTTTTATACATTATAATTTTAAGACGCATCCGATTTTGCTTGTAGCCCATTCCGAATGTGTCTCAAAATAGAAAAATATCATCGAGTATACCATGCAGTGTCAGCATATAACCAAAATTACTGCGGTTATAAAATGAACAAGATATAAAGAGATAAAACACTGGACCAATTTATAAGCTAGTTCGAAACAATTGCGATAAATATTGTGAAATTGCGAAGAATTACTTGGATTTTGAAAAAAGTGTCGCATGTAATTGGCTATAGCTTGTGAACCACATATAGGCTATTGACCCGCAACATATCTGAAACAAATTGCCACAAAGACCAAGGAGGGCAATTTGGATAATGGAATGCCAATTATGTTTCTATGAAAATGCGCTGTGGGCGTAAACTTAACCCCAAACCCGTAAAATATCATTTTCTCTGAAAAAAAAGAAGAATTGTACAGTTTAAACTTAGAATGCCGGGCATAACATGAAACAGTGTATAGAGATTGGTGAAGAGGAATTATAAACAACCTTGTCCGAACGTGTTCTAAGATGAAATTTGCGGAAAATAGTGAAAAATGGTAAGTTAAACTAATTTCTGAAAATTTACAACATCGTGATTTGATAGGAATATGGAAAACTCGCACGATAATATAATAAGCTGGAAGTCACTACATGCATGCAGGCGCGGTTAGACGCCTGACCATAATTATGAAAGTGTCAGTGATACGGTAGCTCGACTTGGAAATGGGATCATGCCATAAATTACAGCCCATAGAGCGATATTTTGGACAGTTTATATGCTTAAAGAGGTGATCCTGAAGATGCATAAACAGTTCGGGATTAATCGGATGAAAAAGTTTGGCTGTATAGGAAGTGCCGAATGATGCAGTAATACAAATAGAAAGAGTAAAATCCGAAATGACTACCATCTAGAGGTCACACCGAAGATATACAGGTTACAATACACCAAATGATTTGCATAGGACTCAGTGTTAACAAATCCCGCTGGCCTGTATTCGCAGGAAAGCTTTGACCCTGCACGAGTATAAAAAATTGAAGAACGCCCTTTTAGACACAAGAAAATGTGCTCAAAAGTACTTGTCAACGATCTCGATCTCGCTGCAGTTTGACAAACGCCACACTACCCTTAAAATTGAGAAAAAAATGACATCGAAAAAAACACCAACCCCTCCCATAAATTATTCGCCAATTTGACAACCGTGACTGTTCACCATGTGGCTATATTTGATGTTTCTCGTCGGGAAACACGTTTGTGCATTTTTTCGTGCAATTTTCATCCATGTATCATTGACCATTCAGCTGCCAGAATTTTTTTTATGCTGATCCTAGCTTGGGGGTCCCAGGGGAAATCACTCTACTAATTTGTATTTGGTGTATTGTAACCTACATATGGCTTCCGGCGGCCATAGTGTTAATCGAAAATCGTCCAAATTCCAAACTCCTATTAAGAGGTGATCCAAAATAGCCTGCAAATTTTCAAAAACAATTCTCCAATAAATGCCGACTGCAGGATGCGGCGATGGATTCAAATTTGAAATCCACGATGGCTGCTGGCGGCCATGTTTATTTTTACGAATATCTGGAAAAAATCCATGGCTCCCATCTAGAGGTGCTGCTGGCGGCCATGTTTTTCAATGAAATGCTGAAAACATTGATGGCTCCCATCTAGATGTCACAAAAATATATCCATATTAAGTTTGGTGACGATCGGATGAAGGATGTGGTCTGTATAGGGTGTGGTGAAGGATTTACTCATGCAAACAGTAAAATACAATATGGCTGCCGGCGGCCATGTTTTTCATAAAAAATCGTCAAAATTCGATACCCCACACCTAGAGGTGATCCAAAACATGCCTGTCAATTTTAAAAACAATTCTCCAATAAATGCAGGGTGCGGCGATGGATTAAAATTTTAAATCCAATTAAGATTGCGGCCATTTTTTTTAAACGAATTTCGGGAAACAAATAATGGTTTCCATCTAGATGTCACCCCGAATATCCATATGAAATTTGGTGACGATCGGATGAGAGATGTGACCTGTATGGTGTGCTAATAGAAATTATTGACGGACGGACGTACGTACATAACATCACGGACGGACGACCAACACATGTCAATAGCTCAAACTTGACTTCGCCAAGTCGAGTTAATAAAAAATATAGATCATTTATGCTCTAGCTCAAACATGGTCACACATATAAAGTAGAACAAATAGTGTTTTTTTAAAGTGCACCCACTGCCATGCAGTCGGCGATTTACTACATTCTCAGTGTACTCAGATGATTTCTCAATTATTCTATTATTAGGCCTATAACCGTGGGTATATCACTTCCTTATACACAATAAACTATACAGTCATGTATGTTTAAAGTAAAGGTATACCAATGGTCACCGGACATTAACAGTGGATATGGCCCATTTGAACCTCAGAAATTAAGTATACCGGATATAGGTGATTTGGAATTAAGGAAAATACAGGTCGATTATATTCTCTGAACATTTTTCAAAACGTCATAACAATTTTCATTTTTTTTTCAACCAAATGTTTGCACATAAGTGAGACAAGAGCTCTTTAATATTATTCATAACATATCCGGGGGGGGGGGGGGTCGTGAGAAAATTTACACATACAGGGCCCAAAAAAAATATATAGCCCTTTTGCTACCCACCCACCCTTTTTGTGCAATTTTTTTTTCTTTTCCGCCTGATTTTTTTTGGACCCACCCCCTAAAATAAGAACAAAAATCATTTTAAATCTATTCAAGACCAAATCAAACAGAATCAAAGGTAAGTTTTAAATTGGTCCGTTTCTGGCAGATTCTAAGTGTTCAAACAATTGAAAAACTATCAACGGTTATGATGTTGTTTTCGACATTGAAAAATACATTTTGAAATAAAAAGTGTTTTATTCTACAGTATGCACAGATATTATGAGGTAATATTTATAGTGCCAATAAGCCAACATTGTGTTTAATTTTTACATAAATAGCTAGTTACTAATTAATGACTTCTTCACTGTTGTTCCCAAAAAGGTGCCACCAACCATCATATCAGAACACCTTATAGCCATACCTGCAATGACAGTTATAATTATAGTATACAAGTATCACTCTTTGGAGCCAAATAAACAGGCTGGCATGTTTATTTTTTAATTTGAGGTATTTTGTTAGCCAGCACTCTGCAGCACTAGTATTATTTGGTCATTAGACATGCCAGAGTGAAAATGCCAGCACTATCAGGCACTATTCAATATTAATTTGAGGTGAAATGCAAACCAGCACTCCTATTCAGTCATCACTTTTATTTGGCACCAGAGAGTGCTTTATCTTATACCTACATATGTTCTTAAGTGTTGGTTAAGGTCATAATCTATGTTAGAACACATTTATTAGTGAAAACAACTTAAAACAAGTGCACCGCTGGGCGGAGGTAACGCCCCCGACTGTACAATCAGAAAGGATTTTTTCTTATTTTTGTGCAAATGCTTATTAAATGGCACTTTGTAAAGTTATGTAATTCATGAGTAAACAATTCAAAATCAAGTTATCATCTGGAAACCAAAAAAAGTAGCAGAAAACCTGAATTTTCTAAGTCCAAAAAGGGGCGTAACTCTAGAAAAAAATGGGCGGACGAAACCACGGCTATGGGGAAATCTTGTCCCCCCGGCTGGTCTATTGGCATACCAAATATCAACTGAATTGAATTAGCGAAACCAAAGTTATGAGTTGAAACGTTCGTATGCCACAGAAAACTGAATTTTCTAAGTCCAAAAAGGGGCGTAACTCTGGAAAAAATGGGCGGACGAAACCGCAGTTATGGGGAAATCTTGTCCCCCCCGGCTGGTCTATTAGCATACCAAAGATTAACTGAATTGAGTTAGGGAAACCAAAGTTATGAGTTGAAACGTTCGTACGGACAATTTTCTAAGTCCAAAAAGGGGCGTAACTCTGGAAAAAATGGGCGGACGAAACCGCAGTTATGGGGAAATCTTGTCCCCCCGGCTGGTCTATTAGCATACCAAAGATCAACTGAATTGAGTTAGCAAAACCAAAGTTATGAGTTGAAACGTTCGTACGGACGGAAGGACGGACGGAAGGACGGAAGGACGGAAGGACGGACGGACGGAGGGCTCCACTATATACCCCCAAATCTCCATCGGAGATCGGGGGCATAACAATGTCCATACTGTGGGTTTAAAAACATTTGCACAAACAATTTTTTTCAGGCCTCTGAGATGCACCCACCCCGCCCGGCATAGGTATGTTTTTGGAAGATCTCCCCTGTATTACTTATATCTTATACCTACCCCGTTCCTAAGTGTATGTAAAGGCCATAACCTGCCTTAGAACACAATTATTAATGAATATATTTGAAAACAACTTAAAACAAGGGCAAAAATGTGAATAGAAAAAAATTTGCACAAACTCATTTTTTCGGGCCTCTTCGGACCCACCCACCCCGGCCCTGTATGATAAAAATTTTGTGCGACCCCCCCCCCCCCCCGACATATCAGTGACAGATTAACAATGAACGCTCTTTATTGTTTCCTGCTGAGGTAAAATGGGGACCCGACTTTTCAAAATTATATAATTTTAAAATAAGTCTTTAATTATGTGACATATAAAGTACACATAAGAATATTTGACTATTTGAATATTATCCATCTATTTTTGCTCACGAACCCGGATGTAAGAAATCAGAGCATATTACTTTCAGGTTTCAAACAGGTTTTTGTCAACAATTGTCATAACACTTGTACCTACATATAATAGTACGTCAGACTTTTGAGTGGTGTGTGACTGTTTTGTAAGCGACATGCGTTGCCCCGGGTCGGATGTTTCCAACTATATCATTTAATATATAAGTGCGCATGAAACAGAGTAGCGCACGTAGTACAGCGGAAAGGGTCGTTGTCAGCTTGTCAAAGGCCACCGAGTACTTTGGTACCTATCTTTTCAAACCGAGTAGATCTCTCCAAGCAATGATTCGCGATCAGCCGCACTTTAATATCGACATTCTGTTTACAAACTGCATGATTGTGTATCCAATGGCCATAAATAAAACTTGCCCCATTGTATATTCTCTCCAATGGAGTCCCGTGATACCCGAATTGTTGAAAACATAAATATGTCCGACCGAAGCCCCGGGTGCAGGCTCTGTATTATGAAAAATTGTCATGTAATGTTGAATCATTGATACGAATTCTATTTATAATCGTGACAGTCAGTTGTTTTATCGACCCACCATTGACATTTATTTAGTTTGGGCAACGATCCGCCCACCTGTTAGCCGATATTACTATCATATAAGTTCCGTGCGACTGATGTTCTTTCTGAAATCAATATGGGAAACGAAATTAATGCCCAACGCATCTATAAATTACTGTTAAGTGCTGAATACTTCGTTTTTGCACGCTTCAGAGCTTTTGCGGAGTTCACTATTAGCTGGGTAAATCCAAGTTGCATCCTTGACCTTACCCCGTCGGCAATTATAAGGCGGAGTATCGTTTCTGTCATCCAATCGTACGGAATGTCTCGAGAGAGAATTGTTTTGACGTTCTGCTCGTTGTATTTACATAGTGTATGACTATATGCGTGTATTATACATCGATATAAATACGACAGACACCTGTTGGAATAAGTTTGGAGATTTTCTTCAAAGAGGTAAGGGAACATATAACATATATCCTCCGAAACCTTGGTTTTTAGAAGTGTAATTTGATAAAAACCCGTCTTTTGTAATACTTATCACGGCATATACTGCGGCTGATAGAGGGGAGTGTCGCCGATGTGACAGCGCAAAATGGGGACAATAATACAGTCATATGACTGAGACCGTCATGGGGTCTCACATATATATAATTTGCTTCAAGACCACTGCACACAGATGCACTGGCACAATCGAATCTTTATGAGAATTCTGAAAAAAGTGGTGGCAGAAGTGGGATCACCACTGCGGTCCTGGGATCCGCCCATGCGTAAACGCGTGACGAGGCACACGACGGGTGCTCTGTTTATATCGCGAACACAGGGTCAATTATTTGCCATATAAATCGCAGTTGAATGGATCTTTAATATACTGCCTCAGGGAAATTTACGATGTAGACTTTGGTGATAGAACATGTACATGGGCCGCGCAAAAGTAATTAGAGCAGATATTAGATTAGGACATTCATCAGCTCAAAGCATGTTTGATGATGATCAAATTTGATATCTTACCCCATCAAAGTCCGGATGTCTACAATCAACATTGATAGCTAATGACAGCGAACATATTGAGAAAATACTTTTTGTGTGTGCAAATTATGCACATCGCATAAACATCGGAATACATACAGCTACAGTTCAATTCGAAGTTCAAATTCTCGAACGAATAAACTCCAAAGTTGGTGCACCTGTGCACATTCACAAATAATTTAACACCCAATACCAAGTCATATGCGGATATAATATCAAGACAAAATTCGAGAAACTTTCTATCTAATAAAAAACAATTTTCTCCATAATATACACCATGTACATAGCTAGTTTTATGTTCTTAATAGCATCTGTTTGTTTTGATAATTCATATAGCGATGTTTGACCACTTAGATCATCGGAAAATAATCACCAGAATTCTAGTTGGCTTAGTCGTTTGCGGATAAGGTCTCAAGAGCTGGACATGGGTCGTGACATTAATAATGTCTTAAATTTTCGCCCGGGTAAAGATCCATGGTATCATCATATTGACGTGATCTGCAGGTACAGTACTGCCCAAAGCAATTGACCACTTAACCACAGCAGAATTATGGGTAATTTTTCAGGATTTAGTCGGATATATGGCTTGTTGCCATTCATCGGAAAGCTCTCGGCGAGAACTTTCCGATGAATGGCAACAAGCCATATTTCCGACTAAATCCTGAAAAATTACCCATAATTCTGGTGTGGGTAAGTGGTCAATTGCGTTGGGCATTACTGTATAAAAGTTGATAAGTGCTTGAATTTGCGTGCTTCATATCGGATATGAAATTATCAAAGAAAAGTTGTTTTTATATTATAACTATGCATATATAATTTAGTCATGATTCCGCTAAACATCATTGATAAATTGATGTCATGTAGATGAATTGATGCTTACTAAACTGGATTTGTTATTATTGCAATTGAACTCAGTGGCATTGCAGTGAACTTAAAGGTACTCAATCCGATTAAACACCCCTAAATTACAATTTCTTTGGCTTCGGGGGTAAAAAATATTTGAATCGAGTCGAGGAACCTACCCATTAAAGCTCAGAGTGATCAGATATCGATTTTTGAAGTTTGTTATTTCTATTGTTTGTGGCCCAGAAATACGCCGTCAAATGGATGGTCTCGGTCAAAATTACGGATGAAGATGGATAACTCTAAAAAAACAAAACAAATTCAAGGGCTCCCATATAGGACCCGAACTGATGTGGTACTGGGCCTCCTAGGCACATTCCCCATTACGGCCCTCATTGACAAACGCAAACTCGTACTACTCGGAAGTCTTTATAGAACATCCCTGATCAAATCTTCAAAAGAAATTTTCATGTGTCGTTTAGACACCGCCATCAGAGGGGACGCTTTAAGCGAGCATTCATTTATATCAGATATAATTTTAATCTTAGAGAAATACAATCTCAAATCACATTTAATTGCCTTCGTTGAAAACGAGAATTTCCCATCGAAGGAAGCATGGAAGCAGCTAGTCTTCCAGGGAGTATCACACTTCCATGAAGCGGCATGGAAAGCGCGTCTTCATAGAGAAAGTTCACTTTAACACTTTTTCAGATAGCTACAGCTCACTGGCTGTTTCGCCGTTATGGTTCACATGTAGAGCTTATCCACAATACAAAGTTCAATTCCTTGAAATAGCGAAGCTCTTAGCAAAATCCGTGATTCCCGAAAACGGAAAGTGTTTGCTCTGTAATAAACAATACAGCAACAAAGTTGAACACAGCATCATTGTCTGTCCAGAAATATCTGCGGCAAGGAACGACATGTGGTTCACACTTCTTGAACGTTTTGACATCCCTTGCTTCATAGAAATCGACAAGCTCACCACCTACGAACAGATGATGATACTTCTGTCATGCATCCCACCACATGTTCGGGAAAAAATAACAGATATTAACAAATTTATTATATTTATAACAAGGAGTACGCTCCGCATGTGGAACGATTATCACGAGCTGCTCCGGGCATCCGATGATATCATACCTATTATTCCATGATTGTATTATAGCAATGTAGTGCAAATAATGCATGCACCCGTCCGAGTATCCCAACTACAATATATTATGGTGCGTATCATCGATTTAGTTTTGTCAATATAGCATCTTATTGCATCTTATCCCAATATTCCGAAACCCCATACTCTCGTGCTAAACAGGTACACCGTTTATACACTTGTGCCTGAATTCTCACAATATATTATTGCATAATTGATAAAATTAAAACCGTAGATATAATTATCATGAATGTCCTTCTCTGATTGACTTACTGTACATACTCACATGATGTATTCTTTCTTGTGTTATTGTTCATTTGTATCGTTATTTGTATACATTTATTCTAAGCTCTCCATTACATAGAGGAAATAAAGGATTATATATATTGCAGTGAACTTAAAGGTACTCAATCCGATTAAACACCCCTAAATTACAATTTCTTTGGCTTCGGGGGTAAAAAATATTTGAATCGAGTCGAGGAACCTACCCATTAAAGCTCAGAGTGATCAGATATCGATTTTTGAAGTTTGTTATTTCTATTGTTTGTGGCCCAGAAATACGCCGTCAAATGGATGGTCTCGGTCAAAATTACGGATGAAGATGGATAACTCTAAAACAACAGGTGGTAATACGGCTAAATATCGTGAATAATCAAGTGATAATACGGCCTTATTTCATTGAATAAAATGCACGTTTTTGGGAAATTTGATAGCATAGTTGACAGTGGTTAGCATTATTTTGTTGCAATTAATCGATTCTGATAACTGAAGCGTATTTTGAAGAAATGTTGTTGTTGTTGTATATTGATGATATGGGGACCCTCTGGTCGGATTGAGTACCTTTAAATTATACTGCACGAATTTGGCACACAGGTATAGGACTATATATTGCAGCGATATACATGCATGCACTATGCATGGACTGTAGGCTATTGTTCAATGCACGTGTTCTGTATTTGTGATATGCACAACCAGTTTTATAATTT
This sequence comes from Siphonodentalium dalli, assembly GCA_032622095.1. NCBI lineage: Eukaryota > Metazoa > Mollusca > Scaphopoda > Gadilida > Siphonodentaliidae > Siphonodentalium > Siphonodentalium dalli. The sequence continues at coordinate 196,716,908 of CP136065.1, read as the reverse complement.
TCATTTAATTTACTCAAGCTAATTTCCTCTGATTTCATTGAACCACATACTATATATAGACCGTACAGTTGCCACGGAGAGCGTATATGGTTATTCTATTATACATCGGTGGCCATGCATAGCACAAAGAAGGCCTTTGGCGACAAATATGAAGTTCTTAAAGATAACACCGTGTCTACAGTCAACACGAGGGTGAACTTCCTGGATCAGTTGGGTAAAGTAGAACTGGAAGTCATAACAAGTTTATAAGACACAATACAAACACCCGATACCATGCATGCACCATGCTATGGCCCGTCCAGTATATGTACACATTTATTATCTGCCGAATAACAATGACACCCACTCCATCTGTTTAATTCTTACGATATGCATTTCCTACACGATTTCGTTGAATCACAATCTTAATATAACACACTGATTCACTCGGATGAGACCAATACACATACACACGATTGTCAAGTGCACATACCGTGTTATATATATGTTGAGGTATATTGTTGCAATGTATGGCGTTTTCTATCGCTCATGATGTGAGAGAGACATTTTGTTTATGGTGAGAATTTCGAGGTTTATCAGATAAATGTGCATAGTTTAGTTGTGTCATAAATTATACCAGATGTACGGTCAGCAAGCTAATATATATATAACCCTGAGGTAATACCCCAGCTTGTGAATATTTGAACACATAACAAGATTGTCGGACGATAGTCACAAAAGTCAGGGTGACACATTAAGCTGAATAATAACACGGAAGGGTGCTATACATGTATAAAACTAAATAAACAACACAAGGCTCGTTTAACCATTTCTTATACTAAGTACTAATTGACGAGTAGTTCCTTTGGCAAATCTTCAGATAATAAGTTCAACAAAGGTCGTTTGTTGAACTTATTATATGAACATTTCCCACCAATGAATATGAATTATGCTCTTGCATTAACTTTTCGCATGCCCCTCGTCTGCTTGTATTACATGAGCACCCCTCCAAATACACAATATACTGTTCCAATGTATACTTTTTTATGTGAATGGGATAATCCATTCAGCACAGAAAGGGTTAAAGTGGCATGTAATCTCCTAGACTCAAATTAACATAAATAAACACTGTGCATGACAAATTATGTGATAATTGTATATATTATACTGACACACACACTTTATAGCTGTATATACGTTGGCAGATAGTTTAAAAGTGATATAAATTGTCGTCTCAATAGAAACATAAGGAGTCGATCAGTTTTCCTGCACCATGTACACATGAAGAGCGTTCATTTATCAGTACCCGGTTCCTGTTATATTATCATAAAATATAGAGCATTAACGGGGTGGATATGTTTTTCCGGGCACGTATGCCGGGGTGGGTGGTTGGGTGGTCGATGGGACAAACAAACAATTTTTTCCGCAACTCAAATTTTTCTCTCCTGCAAGTCTTTTGACTGTTTTTGCAATGAGTTTGGCTTAAAACACCTTAGAATAAGAGAACTAATGTAATTCTAACTACTAAACTGACTGCAGGCAGTTATCATGTTATATTTTGTTGCAAATTTTGAAATCAAAGATGGCCGCTGGCAGCCATGTTTTTTTGGCCGAATGATATCAAAATGACTAGTTCCTATTTACATGTCAATGTTAACATCTATGACAATTAGTATGCACAGAAATTAAAAGCTGGGATTTCAGGCACGTGCTTAAAGGGGTACTGTACGCCATTTGCATTAAATTTCCGGTGACAACAACGATCTAATATCGATAATATATAGAAACATAAGTAATTTGAGTCGAAGATGTATTCTGTAAACGCTCAGGTTAATATGCTATCTTAAAATTTAATAATTTAAAAGTTAATAATTTGATATAAATTGAATTTATGACTGGAGCCATAAAATGGCGTCAATTTAATTACGAATTTCCGTAATCAAAATAAAGTAATTGAGGGATACTGGATGTTAAACCGATCGCACACACGATTGCTTAAAATATTATAGTGATACGGGGAGAACACTCAAGTCACTCACTGACTAGCGACGATACAATAACTTAAATGATTATATTGGACTAGTATGCCTATAATATAACTTTTATTTGATTCATTTGGTTGAAAACTGTACAAAAATTACTCGACAACGACAATTTGTATTTTTGCATTCCGGTAAATTTGTCATCCGTAACACTACTTCGTACTCAACAGACTTTCAAATAATGAAAAAATTGTTACCTTATTCTCTGACTCGGAGACTATAGAAACCAACAACAACATTTGGCGTACAGTACCCCTTTAAAGTGTTTTAGAATGTGTAGGCTGTGGCATTGTCATACGTATATAATTAGTTATCAGTCAACTTCGATCATAAGAACGCAACAAATTAAGATGAAAACTATATGTCTGAATATATCGAAGAATTCGAATGATTTTATAATGTGCTTGTCAGAAGATGCATGTAATACGCGGTCAGGGCTGGTCAGGGTGCCGAATATTTTGAGATTATGTTCATGTCCGCGATGCTGTTTCCAAAAAATGTTATTATACTGTCGGTTTCAAATGTATTTTCAAATTAGGATTACAAGCACTATGACATTGACTTAATTTGCGTATTCATATATAGACTATATGCTGCATGAACGTGTCCGAGTTCAGGTCTGGACATCGTTTGAACGTTCAAATTCGGCTAAACACAGGACCCGAGGTGATGATAATTCTCTACCTATATATAATTATCACTGCCAATTAAATATGTATATATTTATTTCTAGATCGATAAGACTAAAATCATGCATAGCTGGTAAACATTTAAGACATGACTACACGGTCATACACATAGGCGCCCACGTAATGTTGCCAGTATAAATACATAGAAAAACTTGAATTGTTCTCTGACTGAATTGCAAAAGGGACACAAATGACCCTCACTATTCAAATTGGTTTTGCATAATAGCGAATCAATTGAGACTTGCTCGCAGCAGAGATATATAGTTCACACGAAGTCGAACTGGTTCTCCTATAATAATAGCGCATGTAATAGGACTTTTCATCCTATTCAAATTGCCCCTTTACTGCTGGTGTTCCATGTGTGCAACAAAACGAACCACTCGAGCATTCGACAGGTCGCCAATTTATAAGGGAATTATCGTTCTTTGTCACCTAACCCAACAATGCAATTTTATACGAGACGTGCACATATAAACTGTATGTAGATATGTATAAACTTGTTTACAGTCGAAATTGTTGCACGTAATTGTATATCTTTGTACCGATAAACTAACACCGAAGATGCCCCATATTATTTGACACTATACTTATAGTCAAATTTGCATATATAAGTTAACTTCCCGTTTATACATATATAGCAGGAGAAAAACATAGACATTAACCCTTTTCATGACAGGAGCTTCCTGAATTTTTGTGAAAACCCTGTGCAATGCATTCCCTTATATATGGGAGTCGACCATAGGTCGCCTCGCATATATAAGGGAATGCATTGACCTAACAAATTTTATATTATTTTTTTTATAATTGTTAAAGAATGTATGAAAAAATTAATCAAATTATAAAAAATTGTTAAAGAATGTAAGAAATAACTGGAAATAATGATAAAAAATGATAAAAATTATTAAAGAATGTAAGAAAAAAATGATAAAATTGTAAAAGAATATAAGAAAAATGATATATATTGTTCTAGAATTTAAGAAAAAATGATAAATATATTCTTAAAGAATATAAGAAAAAAATGATAAAAATTGTTAAAGAATGTAAGAAAAATTGATACAAAATTGTTAAATCAATGCATTATCTTATGCGAGGCGACCTATGGTAGACTCGCATATATGAGAGAATGCATTGGCACAGGGTCTTTAATGTTGCGCCAGCGCAACTCCCATCATGAAAATGTTAATTGTAATCAATGTCAATCGAAACACGAAGACCCAGCAAGAATATCCAAAAATGATACAATGAGAATAAACAAGACAAAAAATATTAGGAATGCTATTCAATATTCGAACACGGACAAAATTCAAGCTCTTTATCGTGGGTGATTTTTTGAAGAAAAAAATGCGTCTAACAACAGATGATGTATATAATATACCTCCCATGCTTGGATCAGCTCACTATGATATTTCATTATATAAGTGATACCCTTTAGCACCCTCCAAATTAATGCTGTGTTCTAATATGTTATCTATTTCGGACAGCACTTACAACGACAACAACATCATCATCACCACCAACAATTACAACAACAATAACAACAACAACAACAACAACACATATTTCAATGAAACTTTTTAAAGAATCGTTTACAATATTGTTCGAAAAACACAAGATAAACATGTGTCACATATGGGAGGCCACATTCAGTTTTAATAATTATTTGCGCTTATGGCGCTTAAGCGCAAATATTTGCGATTAAGCACAAATAACTGCGCTTAAGTGCAAATAATTATTAAAAGTGAATTTGGCCTCCCATAGTCAGACATATTGAGCTTAAATGTTTAACAGTTAGATTTCACTGACAATATGTTGAAATGAGGGCGATACACCATCTTTCAGCTGCATATTCAAAAGAGTAAGCATATATAAGCGTATATAGTGTTACATGATGCATAATCTGAATCCGGAAGATGATTATACATGCCGATGAGCCAGTAAAATATTGTATGTCTTATCAGATTCGCATGTCCGGTATGCAGTCGTCGCCGCATTCCGGATATCATTGGTGTATAAACAAACATACAGGTAATATCACACAGTTAAATGATAGGCATATGATATAAATCATAGGCATATTATATAAATCATAGGCATATTATATAAATCATAGGCATATTTAGGTCTATGAATTTTAAGTTAAAATATCATGGATACGTGCCACAAGCAAGTATTTGAGGTGCACACTTATTCTACTAGACGATGAACAAGTTGTCTATTTAGGGGTCTGCATAATGTCCATTATATTATTGGTGTTTATGTAAGCAACGTGAATTCCGTTACTATTCCTTATTCATTATTCGGAAAAGTTCGAAAATTGTGGCAACTGACCACGGGAACGTCCTTAGTGAAGCAGAACATAAATTTTGCCGAAAAAAATTCGGCCCGAAAAGACCGACTTCAGAATCGTAAGTGGCCCCCTGGTCCGAACGTTTTATGCTGAAAAATACTTTCAAACAGTGGTCCGAAAATGGCTCGGGGGGGGGGGCTGCTCGGTCTGGAATTTTTTTGGAAAATGTGAAAATGTAATAACCTCAAATTCTGTGTGGCCACTGTGTCCTGGGCGAAACATTTGTCGTATGTCAAAATGTGGGCCGAAAATTAGTTGCCGCTCTGCTCGGTCAGGACAATTTGGGGAAGTGTGGCAAATGAACACGGGAACGTCCTTAGTGAAGCAGGACATACATTTGGGCCGAAAAAGATAGGGCCGAAAATGGTAGAAAATAGGAAAATGAGCCACCCCCAATCTCTATATAGTCTCTACCAGAGCGCACCAGACTAACCGAGTCATTACGGGAGGTAATATCTGCACGGAGTTTGCCACCTCCCCAGCCCACCCAAACATAACGCACTCGAAATGAATTTTCTTCAGAAATATGTCCAATCGGACACCTCGATCATTTCCGTCGATTCCGCCGAATTTACGAATCAGGTAAGCCGATTTGACGAGGGAGGTGATTGAAAATAAGTCCTGTCACCGAGTCGCGGCCATATTGGATCCACCCTGCTCCAGTTCTGCGGTTTAAGTGCTACAGGTAAAAGTTCTGGAGGTTGCATTCCATATATGGAGCTTTTGAATATTCACGAATTCCATATATTGAATCGGTCGGGAACATTTTTGGAAAAAAATTTAATATTCATGAACTCCAAATATATAAGACTCATGAATATTCAAAAGTTCCATATATGGAATGCACCTCCAGAACTTTGACCTGTATAGCACTTAAATAATCTCGATTATTACGTCAGAATCGTAAGTGGCCACCTGGGCCGAACATTTTTGGTCGAAATATACTTGGGATGAGTTTCAAAAAGTGGTCCGAATATACTCGGCCCCTCTGTTCGGTCGGGAACATTTTTGAAAAATTATTTGGGGGCCGATTCTTTTTTTGGGTCGAGTCTCAAACAGTTGTCCGAAAAAGAGTTGCCGCTCTGATCGGTCAAGACAATTTAGGAAATTGTGGCAAATGACCACGGGAACATCCTGTAGTGAATCAGGATATAAATTTGGGACGAAATGGGTAACTTCAAATCGTAAGTGGCCACTTAGGCCGAGATGAACACATTACATGCATGCTAACAAGTTTAGTAATAAGCGAGATCGCTAAGTCGCGGTCATATATTGAATTCATCCAAGTCCCATCGCGTTCCATATATATGGATCTTTGAATATTCATGAATTCCATATATATATAGAATCATGAATATTCAAAAGTTCCATATATGGAATGCTCCTCCAGAACTTTGACCTGCAGCATTTAAACCGCGGAACGGGGGGGGGGGGCTGGGTGAATCCAATATGGCCGCGACTCAATGATCTCACTTATTACCTTCGAACAGTGGGCCATATATAATTCATCAAGCTGGATCAAGTACGGAGAGTGCTGATATAAGAATACACAAGAGGCCTGAGCGCGGAAATCGAACCCTGTTTAATACGATCTGAAGACTACTCCAAATATCTACTCCTCACCTGATCAAATTACTCGTGTATATAATCAAGTGACACATATCTATAATTATGGCTCGGTATGTTCCACCGCATGATGTAGGGATCATCAACACGCTTAGGTATATTTCGAGGTAGTGAGTATTCTATATAGGAGGTGCGGGCGGGTCGATTATATTAAAGGTACTCAATCCGATCAGACGATCCCCATATCATCAAGATGCAACAACAACAACAACAACAACACCATTTCTTCAAAATACGCTTTAGTTATCAGAATCGATTTATTGCAACAAAATAATGCTAACCACTGTCAAATATGGCATCAAATATCCCAAAACTTGTTATTTATCAACAATTTGTTCAACAAAATATGGCCGTATTATCACTTAATTTTAGAGTTATCCATCTTCATCCGCAATTTTGTCCGAGACCCTCCGTTTGACCACGTGTTTATGGGCCACATATTATTACACATCTCGAGAAATAACACATTTAGAAAATCGATATCTGATCACTCTGGGCTTGGATGGGTGGGTTCCTCGACTCGAATCCAATTTTTTTTTTACCCCCGAGGCCAAAGAAATAGTAATTTAGGAGCGTCTGATCGGATTAAGTACATTTAAGAGATGCCGCATGCGTGAACATTACCCTTAAATCATGAAATGGAAAGTTGGGGTTTTATATATATATATTGCCATTTCTGTATGAGCGGGATCATTGTCCTATATAACGCGTGAATTTCCGGGATATCCTTGAACTTTTTTGTCCCCGAAACTAGCTCCCCGATATCGCAGGAATGGTCCGGGCGAGTTTTAGTCGCACCGGATGCGAATGTCTCCATGGTTGTATGAGACTCATCACCTCATGTATATATGCCTTATCTGTTGTAACATTGTATATAAATGACACGAATGAGTACCGGTATTTTGACTCTTTTAATGTCAATAACAGTCCCTCTCAACTTTAATAATTATATGTTAAGTTGTTCTCCCTCTCACATTATTTCTCTGAACGTTGTAAGCCTCAATATATAAGGCACAGGACCCTGGGGGAAAATATTAAAATAACAATATAGATTATCTATATTGGTATTTTAGTATTTTCCCCAGCGGCCTGTGCTATAAGATTACATTGATGATTTATTCGTTACTCGACACAATCATTGCTTATTCACATATTCACTAAATTCTACTCATTCGCCTTCTGGTTAATTTAAAAATGACATAAAAAAGTCCTAAACAAATTTGACAAAATTTGGGGTCAAAAATCGAATTTCCCTTTTTCGCGATTTTGATCGGATAACGACTCTACATCTTTATGTTGGACCCAAACATATAACAAAGATGGCACAAAAATTGGCAATAATTTAAAAACATGTTCACAAAATCACGACCGTTTTGCAGCAGGTGAGCGAATTTTATGAGTATTATGGCTCCATAATTTTGACCCGGCCCGTTAAAGGTACTCAATCCGATAAAACTCCTCTCAATTACTATTTCAATGGCTTCCGGAGTCAAAGATATTTGATTCGAGTCGAGGAAGCCACCCATCAAAGCTCAGATTTTTTAGATATCGATTTTAGAAATCTATTATTTTTCATTATCGGGAATACTTTCTGTCCCAGAACACTGTCAAAATTGCGTTATTATTACCACTTGATTTTAGAGTTATCCATCCTTGTCTGTTTGAATAGTGTTTTGGTGTACACATCTCGAGCAGATTACAAAGTTGAAGGCAATTATTAGTACTCATCTCGAGAAAATAACAAATTTAAAAAATCAATATCTAATAACTCTGGGCTTTGTTTGATGGGTTCCTCGACTCGAATCAAATATTTTTTACCCTAAAAGCCAAAGAAATAGTAATATAGGACCCTCTGATCGGATTGTTGTTGTTGGAATCTGTTGAGATGGGGACCCTCTGATCGGATTGAGTACCTTTAAACAAAACGTGAGTATATATATAGTCACCAAAGAGGATCGAAGAGTGGTACCTATTTTGGTATCAATCATTCCATGCGTATATGATTGTATAGGTGCTCGCACAATTTAGATTTTGTTTTTGGAGAATTTTGCAATCTATTATATATTTTGGAACTTCAGTCTGACTGTGTGCGTGTATGTGTGTTATATACTCGAAAACTGCATGCTTGACCGATCCGACTCGAATGAAGGCATACTTTGATCCCGGGAATAATATGGGCGGGTCCAATTTCATGTGCGACCGTGTCCTTGGCCTTGACCTCGCTCATATACGATCATATATATAGGCATGTTTCTGGACCTCGACCGATCCGACTCAAATTTGGTATGTATAGGCCTACTTTGATCACGGGAACAATATGGGCAGGTTCAATTCCACGTGCAACCGTGCCCTATAAGCTTGACATTAACCTCGCTCATATATACGCTCATATAGGCCTATTTCTGGACCCATCGAACAATAGTTCCCAGACGGAGGCGATCTCAAAGAAATCCATAAATAGCCCGGACGAAGTCGGGCACATGATGCCGCACATCAGCTAGTATACTATATAATTATGGCAGAGAAAAAACCCACATATACGTACGGCCCATGTGTCTGTTGCGTTGTGCCTTTCTGGTCAATTTCAAAACTAACGCCTGAAGGCAGATTTAAATGTACCGTATACATTATGAATATAATCACTGTAGGGCACATATAGTGACACATGAATCAAGCAGAACATAGTTCCACTTCACTTATAGTTTAACACCCACGTAATTGCACTAAATTTATGCTATGTCGCGTTTATTATCTTCATAAAATAAATTATAATGACTGATAGCCTAACCAAACCTACGGATAGCTTAAAGTGCCATATGATGTCCGACACTAAATTTAGGCATATATTTTGTTATGTTTATTTTGTGAAATACTGCAGTATATAGCATACTCGTAATCACACCACTTACGCTTGTTGGTGTTTCAGAATAGAAAATACTTTTTAAATTCAAACATTACTTAAATTTTTTTTCCTTGCGACATATATTCTAAATCCCATGCATGAATTAGTACATAATTCATTAATAAACGAAGTCCTGAAGTACACCCGATGTCACACGGCACTTAAAGGTACACAATCCGATTCTATGGTCCCCATATCATCAGATTCCAACAACAACAACAACAACAACAACATTTCTTGAAATGCTGCTTCAGTTATCAGATTCGATTAATGGCCACTGTCAACTATATAGTATAAAATCGATATCTGACAACACTGAGCTTTGATGGCTGGGTTAATCGACTCTAATCAAATATTGTTTACCCCGATGCCAAAGAAATAGTAATTTAGGAGCGTTAATTCGGATTATGCATATTTTCTTGCAGCCTGTCTCGGCCTCGGTATATACGCTATATTCAGAACTTTGGAATTTTCTACTGGAAGGAAAGATGTTCGTTACAGTCAACTATTATTGCCGAAAAATCTAAACACATTGGTTATACCTAACGCGCCACGTCAGAAAACTATTATAGTGGACATCGTTTGGGGGAAATCACGATTACAGATGTTTCGCTATATATATTATAATATTTCCATCATGCACACACGATAGTGTTATAAGTTTATTGATGTCAGAAGTGTGACGTTGTCGGATCTTAACTCCTAACTGATGGCATAGCCAAAATGACTGCATGGTAGTGGACATGCGACCCACACAGGACATGGGTCCATGCATATATATGTATGGACGTGCGACTTAAGGGGTGCTTAGTTCTGACTCGCGGCTGGGGTTTCGGGAAATAATATGTCGAGAGAGCAATATTGGAGGGGACACTCTATAAATATAAGTAAGGCATTTTAAGATAATATAAATGGACTGTATATAATTAGATATCCGACAGAATTGATTGATGCGTTTGTACTCCCTTTGTGCTTTAAAGGCCCACTTAATTTTCGACCCCCCCCCCCCGATCATTTTATATAAAATATATGCCATATTATGTACCATTTGAAAGAGGAAGGTCCAAACCATTGTATTATCAACTTATTCTGTGTAATAAACTGTGAACATGTTGTTTTTATTGAAATATCGACTTGTGTTCTGTGCTTAAGTTTCATTATTTTCAATGGAAGGGGAATAACTCTATATCTAAATATTTATTCCCCTCCCATTGAAAATACATTTTTAGTTTGAATTCTGTTACATTCTGGGAGCCATGCATAACGGGGGAAATATTCTATGATTTCAGCTGTTTTCTGGTTCTCTATGGGCATCTTCTGAGACACAGACATTTCAAATGTTGATGACTTATAGAATTTTAATCATATGGCATAGATTGTTATTAAAACCGTATATGAAGGTCACTATCAAAATAATCGGTGACTCGAAAATTAAGTGGGCCTTTAAGAATACTCGTATAGTTTGACTATACATCACGTAGTTGGAGGATCTTGTGCAAGAGTTTTAATCTAGTCTAGTCGACCTTCTGAACAGTAGAACATCTAAATATTCTATCATAACTGCCACACTGGTTATTCTCCTGTATCTGCACATCTTGCAGATCATCGCTGCAATTTCTTTATGTATCAATATTTTTCTCCAGTATAAGTGTCCCACATATAGTAGCAGCTGCACCCTCAATTAGAGCTCGTACCTAAGATTTACAAGCTGTTGCTGTTCAGATAGTGTAAGCTTATCTGCACATTCATCTAAAGAAAAATCAGTTCCATATTGGTATTAGTGGACGTATTTTCAACATGGTCATTGCCACTTCCAAGATTTTTTCTTTTCTGAACCTTTTCCAGCTGTACATCGTGTGTAGTGAGTATTCTGACCTATATTGATATTCTGTGAGTGCATGTGCTGATGTACGTTGCTTGACATCTACATTGAGTAAATAAATCCCATTTTCCATTCCTCAGCGGCTCAGCCCCCTCTTACATAAATATGTTCTATTTATTAGGTTGATCTGTGTCTTTTTTTGGTATGCGAACGGTCATATAATAGAAATATGACGTCAGCAAAGAGCCTCACATTCCAGTGTGTATATATCTTTCTATACCCCCCCCCCCCAGAATTACGATTACGATTAAAAATAATAAACACAGTCGGGGATAATTGTGTGGCTTTAAATCAATTCACCTTTGGGCCCATGCATGCAAGATAGAGTTCATCCCATTCGCTACGCTGGTAGATAGAGTTTGATGAACTCTGACTGAATTAATTGCAGTTTTTCATGCATGAGGAGTTCACTGCATTTAATTTTTGAAATGGTTCATGTGAACAGACAACGGGTATAGCAAGACTCTGGATTCCGGGTTAGTTATCTATCTGATATAATATTATTATACAAGTTATATATTACCTTGCAGTTACCGATTACGGGACAAGGGGGATGGTGGAAGTTGCACCGCCTCCAGTTGCCATGGAGGTAATATGTCACGTAGAATGGAAGACAACGTGCTACCAGAACCTGGAGCAACGTGCCTATACAGAGAGCCTTAACATTCCGGTTAGTGTTTATAGTTTATACAATTTTGGATGTATCAGACATCCCCAGGTTGAAAATAAGACATCGTTTGCTTTTAATATCACGCGATATCAGTGAAGCCCCATGGTTGCTTTAAGACTGGAATTATGCTCTAATTTTGTTACATTCCGGTCCGATTCCAGGTATGAAAATAGTTCTTTTGTGTTGCATGACGAGTACAGTCCGTTATTCCGAATGTCCGCTATTCCGAATGTCCGCTATTCCGAAGATCCGTTAGTCCGAGGATAAGCTATTCCGAATGTCCGCTATTCCGAATGTCCCCCATTATCTTATATGTGCGAGTCTCATAGGGAGCCTCGCACATATAAGACAATACATTTGCCTAACAATACTTACCATGACCTTGTAGACCAGTGCATGCTCTTATATGTGCGAGGCTCTCGATGTGAGACTCGCATATATAAGAGAATGCACCGGGACAGGATATTTAATGCTGCACCAGGCTGCCGTCATGAAACGGATAATTGACGTTACGTCGGGAGATCCTCCGGCTCCGGAAGCGATCCAAGCTGCGAGACAGAGTTCAGTCCCATCGCAGTCGCAAAGCATGCAAGCTCTGCCAGCGAATCAATCACTGCTATACGTCCCTAGCGGACTTTCGGAATAACGGACCTTCGGAATAATGACCTGTCCCCTTGTATGACTGTATATGCTACACAAAGAGACTTGTTCAGGTAATATAATATAGAAAGATCTGGTTCCAACTTGTATTCAGCATGGAACACTAAAGAGCGTTTCATGTTACATGTTCCTGATATGGTAAAATAAAGAGCGTTTGTACTAACAGTTGAAAAGATCTGTAGAACGTGTATATGACATTTGCCAAGTTTTGTTCAGGGTATATGAATCCTGTATATCGTTATTTCGTATGTGTGTCGCCTACCGAACAAGCCTTGAAATAGTGTGCCTGTCATTTGCAGAATGAGGTCCCCAGAGGGTGAATTTAGTGATGCTACTCCGCATAGCGGGCTAGCATCACCAAATTCACCTGTGCGGGGTAGCATCACTAAATTCACCCTCTGGGAACCTCATTCTGCAAATGACAGGCACACTATTTCAAGGCTTGCTGCCGAACTACCTTTAAAGGCCCACTTAATTTTCGAACACCCAGATTACTTTCTATAAAATATGTGCCATATTATATACCATTTGAAAGAGGAAGCTCCAAAACATTGTATTATCAACTTGTCCGGTGTAATAAACTGTGGACATGTTGTTTTCGTTGAGTTGCCAATGTGTTTTGTTATCAAGATTGAAGTAAAAATCAGTATTATTATCAATGCAGGGGGAATAAATCTATATATTAAAGATAGGGTTCTTCCCCTTTCATTGAAAAAGTTTGAATTATGTTGCGTTCTGGGTCAGAGGGGGGGGGGGGGGGGGGGGGGGAGTCTTCTGCAGTTTTCTATTTCTCTGTGGGCATCTTCTGAGACACAGATGTTTCAAATAGTGATGAATTATAGTATTTTAATAACATTTTATGGGATAGATTGTTATTAAAACCGTATATCAAGTCACTATTAAAAAAAAAAAAAAGAGACTCGAAATTAAGTGGGCCTTTAACCTTCTTCCAAACTATAATTCGGCATAATCGCGTCAATTCGCGTGGCATTATTTGGATGTTTAGATAAGCTAAATTTCCATTTAAAGCCACATGGCGGTTTGCATGCGCTCCAAAAATACATCTAATATACTATCCGCTTTTGAATTGTTCCCTGTATCGAGATAGTCGAAAAACACTTGAACTACCTTTCTATAAGGGAAGACGCATTGATCTATAATAAATACATATGAACAACTGTGAACTCCGTGTTTGTGTCCCAAACAAAAATAGCAATTTGCACGGCATGGAATATAAAAGAGCGTTCCGTGATATGGTAGCAATAAAGAGCGTCTGTTTAACTTCTATGCGAAATATTGAAAACAGCTGGAAATGGCTGTGCTCATATGTAAAGTATTTTTAGAGCATACGAAGCCGGTATATTAGTATTAAGTGTATTTGCCAACCTATAATATACATCATTCCAAATTACGTATACATTTAAATAGACATAATTTGGAAACTCGAATGAGCCCTATCCATTTAATCCTGGTTGGTATAATATCTTATATCTCCCATGTAACCAATTATATTTTTGATGGTGGAAATATATCGTGTATAGGAACACAGGGGGCGGGAATCTTTTGTGATCGATAGTTATATCATTCTTGGGAAAGGGAAACACCTTCCAAAAATGGTAGCTCCATGATAAAATTTGCCTTAAAAAAAATAATAATATTATTCACTATTTGTCATCATCCATCACTCCCCAAGAATGATATAATTATCCATAATAAAAGATTCCTGCATGTGCGTTGAACGTACATCCGAACTGCCTTTAGATATTTAGGGGCGGGAACACGCGTCATAATTTTCTCGAAAAATGGAGGCCAGATGTCTCGCATCGAAGTTAGTAGTCATTGTTTTCTTCACATATCTAATAAAATGCGTTCTCAGCCTTTGTACTTGTTTTCAAAGTAAATATGATGGATGCTTTTGTGTATTTCCCTGATGCGTGTGTCACACGAATGGTAGCGATTGCAAGTATTTTTCATTTTCTTTTGCCTGCATGGTGAGCTGGAAATTTACTTGAGAAACTTTGACTATTTTGGTATCAAATCTGATAGAGCCTCTTTAATAAACGATAACCCTTCCATTAACTCTCCCACAGGGAGCCTAGCATATATAAGAGAATACATTGGCCTAACAATATTTACTCTGACCTTGTCTAGGCCAGTGCATTCTCTTACATATGCGATGCTCCATATGGGAGACTCGCATATATACGAGAATCCACTTTCACATGGTATTTAATGCTGTACCACCCGGCATGAAGTGTTAAAGGTACTCAATCCGATCAGAGGGTCATATTTTACTATTTCTTTGGCTTTGGGGGGTAACAATATTTGATTCGAGTCGAGGAACCCACCCATCAAAGCTCAGAGTGATTAGATATCGATTTTTGAAATCTATTAATTTTCGGATATGTAGCCCACAAGTTGGCAGAACACGTGATCAAAACGGACAAATTGCGGGTGTAAGATGGATAACTCTAAAATCAAGTGCTTACTATTAACAATAATAACCACTTGAGTTTAGAGTTATCCATCTTACACCAGCAGTTTGTCCGCTTTGATCACGTGTTCTGCCAACTTGTGGGCTACATATCCGAAAATTAATAGATTTAAAAAATCGATATCTAATCACTCTGAGTTTTGATGGGTGGGTTCCTCGACTCGAATCAAATATATTTTACCCCCAAAGCCAAAGAAATAGTAATATAGGACCCTCTGGTCGGATTGAGTACCTTTAAACACCAGTCACTTCAATAAGTAGTTCTGAGTTCTGAGTCTCAGCATACAAAGCTGTCAGTATTTCATGTTGAGAATTCACACAATTGTTACTTGGCTTATTACCTGACCCTGGGGTTGAAGGGTTATATGTCTCTTTAATAAGGCTAAGAAATGGAATACTCACATTGTCTTAATTCTGCACATCGCTATTTTGCAGTGATGCGTTTGTTGTCCTCACATAACAAGCAGTACGCTATGGTGATTCCCCCGATGGTTCAATGTTCGAACAGATCAGTCAAAGGGAAGCCACTCTATGCGTCAATCGTTCGCACATTTGGAAGAATCAGAATCAACGTTTATTACCAATCATGGTCCCCGAAGGGTAGATACAATAAAGCGGAGTAGAACTACAACTATATATATGCATGGGTCAGCAGTTGAAGATTTAAGTTTCAAAATTATCACTGTATTCAGACATGGTCACAATGACTAAGTTCTAAGAACAATAACCCAATTTACCTAACTGCGCCTCTAACCGCGCAGTCCTTTGCAGACGATTAAAGATGATTAATCCGATTAAACGTCCCTCAACTAATATTTATTTGGATTCGGGGGTAACAAATATTTTATTCGAGTCGAGGAACCCACATATCAAAGCTCAGACATATTAGATATCGAATTTTGAAATATATTATTTTTCACCACCGAGTAGTGTCACAGGAAAAAGTCGACTCGTCGACGGTATCAGACCAAATTGCGGATGAAGATAGACAACTCTAAAATAAAGAGGGTTTGTGTTGCTAATAAGGCCAAATTTCGTCGAATAACATGTTGATAAATAACACATTTCGTGCAATGTTATACTATAGTTGACTGCATGTGGTTAACATTATGTTTGGGCAATTTTCATCGATTCTGATAGCTGAAGAGGCATTTAATAAAATTGTTGTTAGAAGAATAGGGGTCTCGTTACTCTCACATCTAAAAATAGAATCTTTGGGTCTAAAATTGGTTGTACTAAAATATTCCCAAAATATCAAAACCCAAAAAAAAAAATTCAAAACTTCAAAAATTTATTTTTTCCAAAAATTATTTTTTCCAAAAAATTTCCAAACTTCCAAATTATCAAAACCCCAAAATTTCCAAACTTCCAAATTATCAAAACCCTCAAAATTATTTCTCCAAAAAAAGTTTAAATAAAAAATTTATAACGAGTTTTCGGTTTCTGATAATCTCGATATTAAAATGTCGAATGTT
Source organism: Siphonodentalium dalli (assembly GCA_032622095.1). Classification (NCBI taxonomy): domain Eukaryota; kingdom Metazoa; phylum Mollusca; class Scaphopoda; order Gadilida; family Siphonodentaliidae; genus Siphonodentalium; species Siphonodentalium dalli. The sequence continues at coordinate 196,700,142 of CP136065.1, read as the reverse complement.
AAATTATTTGCGTGTAATATCTTTCGTTATTTTTTTTTTGTTCAAATATTTTTCATGAAATTATTAATCGATGTTTAGAAAATAGCTTTATTGGACATTGGGACCATCGATATGAATGCACACATTCCAGTGTTTTATCGGACGCAGTTCATATAATTGTCATACCTGAAAATAGACACTATTACTTTTACATAAATAATAAAGAGCGTTTATTCTTTACTTCTCTCTATATGAAGTTATTGAGTATATGACAGGTGTGTATTATCGTGAATTATTGGAAGTATTGAGACTAACGGTCGAAAATTGTAATGTGAAATTAGAACCCTCCAGAATGAATTGTTCGCTGTACACGCAATCACACACGCGACATTGGTCGTGTGTCACACCTTTGCTTTACCAAATGAATTATATTATTTCCTCGGTCACAGTTATATGGTATTCAGAAAACATATCGATTTAATGTCTGAACAAAACGGGTTAGTATCAATTAAGGTTGATAAACTGTGTCATTCACACGATAATTAGTTAGCCAAAAACATGCATACATATTAAGTCAGGTCGTGAGACACTCAATTATAGAAATTGCTTTGATGACATTGTTATAACAACATTACGTAATAACCCCTTATCACTCCAGTCACACTTACGCTCATATACCGAAACTACAGGTAGTACCGATGATGTAACATTATATCACTGCTATTGTACCAATGATAGGTTCAGACATGTCAACAGCTACAGGCATTATCATAGGGTTATACTGTCTTGCATGTACACACGCTATGACATCATTAAAGGCGGACAATCCACTCACGGTGTGACAACAGATACAGACATAGGCATAGTGTTATACTATCTTACATGTACACACGCTATGACATCATTCGAAGGGGCAATAGACTCAAGGAGTTAATGTGACACGAAACAAGAGACGTGATGTAATATTGGTGTTTGAATCTTAAAGGAACACAAGACACTCTAAAGGGACATGCATTATGAATGAATGTTAACAATACAAGCACACGAATGAAGAGCGTTGAACATATACAAAATTACTACACGAATGAACCTTGAAATTTATATTTCACATCTTACCAACAGTTACAGACATAATCATAGTATTATACTGTCTTGCATGTACACACGCTATGACATCATTAAAGGCGGACAATCCACTCACGGTGTGACAACAGATACGGACATAGGCATAGTGTTATACAGTCTTCTATGTACCCACGCTATGACACCATTAACGTACATTGGATGTTAGGTCTATGACTCTTGAGTATGCACCAATCAATGAGCAAATGAGCAAGAAAATGAGCAAATGAGCAATAAAAATGAGCAAATGAGCAAAAAAATGAGCAAGAAAATGAGCAAATGAGCAATAAAATGAGCAAATGAGCAAGAAAATGAGCAAATGAGCAAAAAAATGAGCAAATGAGCAAAAAAAATGAGCACATGAGCAAGAAAATGAGCAAATGAGCAAGAAAATGAGCAAATGAGCAAGAAAATGAGCAAATGAGCAAGAAAATGAGCAAATGAGCAATAAAAATGAGCAAATGAGCAAAAAAATGAGCAAATGAGCAAGAAAATGAGCAAATGAGCAATAAAAATGAGCAAATGAGCAAAAAAATGAGCAAATGAGCAAGAAAATGAGCAAATGAGCAATAAAATGAGCAAATGAGCAAGAAAATGAGCAAATGAGCAATAAAAATGAGCAAATGAGCAAAAAAATGAGCAAATGAGCAAGAAAATGAGCAAATGAGCAATAAAAATGAGCAAATGAGCAAAAAAATGAGCAAATGAGCAAGAAAATGAGCAAGAAAATGAGCAAATGAGCAATAAAAATGAGCAAATGAGCAAATAAATGAGCAAATGAGCAAAAAAATGAGCAATAAAATGAGCAAATGAGCAATAAAAATGAGCAAATGAGCAAAAAAATGGGCATACCTGTATGTAGGCCTATCAGTGGATGAATAGTCTGCCGGAGAAGTACTGTGTAGACAGGTCTTGTCGGTAAGAGAGTCAGACGAGAAATGAAGGCTCGGCTATTAAAACATAGTAATGCGATAGCGAACATCAAACGAGTCTGCGCACGCATATCTGTCAAAAGGATACAATAGCAGTCATTGGTCAATTTATCCCCGGTGTCAGCTCAGTACCCAATCGGGACGAAGCCGAAGGTCAACTCATTTTTTTTTGCTCATTATAGTACGTCACTTGGACATTTTATCAGTTTATCACGTGATCACTAAATGTGGCAATCGGGTATCCACCGATGCCTGCAATTTATTATTTATAATAATTGGACTCATTGATCTCACGTAAATAATACTCTTAGTTGTTCCAATAAAATAGTTATCAAATTCGATCACCAATAGATTTGACTGTGGAATATAATGACCTTTAACTTATTTATCGATCTATGTTAGAACATGGTCTTAACAAAAAACTTGACCATAACATAACAAAAATTACCTTACATTTATGCATGAATCTAATTAGACCATGCGTAAATATTGTCAGCTTATCGTCTGATGAGCAAATCCGATGTTTATCAAAAATAGTACAACTATTTGCCGGTATTTGCCGGCGGCGGCGGCGGCGGTAATGCCGGTATTTGCCGCCGGCGGCGGCGGCATTGCGGTATTTTACTGCGGCGGCGGTGCCGCCGCCGCCGCCGGGGTCCGCCGCCGACGGACCCCGCAGTAAAATACTGCAATGCCGCCGCCGCCGGCGGCAAATACCGGCATTACCGCCGCCGCCGCCGGCAAATACCGGCATTACCGCAATGCCGCCGCCGCCGCCGCCGCCGGGGTCTTATTTTTGAAGTTTTTGAAATTTTTGAAGTTTTTTGAAGTTTTTGAAATTTTTGAAGTTTTTGAAGTTTTTGAAATTTTTGAAGTTTTTTGAAATTTTTGAAGTTTTTTGAAATTTTTGAAGTTTTGGGTTTTTGGGAATATTTTAGTACAACCAATTTTAGACCCAAAGATTCTATTTTTAGATGGCAGAATGAGGTCCCCAGAGGGTAATTTGGTGATGCTACCCCCGCTATCTCGTGTCACTTTAACATTCCACACCGTGCGTGTATTATCCCCCTTTAATGATGTCATAGCATGGTACATGCAAGACAGTATAACCCTATGATTATGTCTGTAGCTGTTGGTAAGATGTGAAATATAAATTTCAAGGTTCATTCGTGTAGTAATTTTGTATATGTTCAACGCTCTTCATTCGTGTGCTTGTATTGTTAACATTCATTCATAATGAGTGCCCCTTTAGAGTGTCTTGTGTTCCTTTAAGATTCAACCACCAATATTACATCACGTCCCTTGTTTCGTGTCACTTTAACTCCTTGAGTGGATTGTCCGCCTTTAATGATTTCATAGCGTGTGTACATGCAAGACAGTATAACACTATGATTATGTCTGTAGCGGTTGTTGGTAAGATGTGAAATATAAATTTTAAGGTTCAATTCATTCGTGTAGTAATTTTGTATATGTTCAACGCTCTTCATTCGTGTGCTTGTATTGTTAACATTCATTCATAATGAATGTCCCTTTAGAGTGTCTTGTAATTTTGTATATGTTCAACGCTCTTCATTCGTATGCTTGTATTGTTAACATTCATTCATAATGAATGTCCCTTTAGAGTGTCTTGTGTTCCTTTAAGATTCAAACACCAATATTACATCACGTCCCTTGTTTCGTGTCACATTAACTCCTTGAGTGTATTGCCCCTTCGAATGATGTCATAGCGTGTGTACATGTAAGATAGTATAACACTATGACTATGTCTGTATCTGTTGTTGGTAAGATGTGAAATATAAATTTCAGTTCATTCGTGTAGTAATTTCGTATATGTTCAACGCTCTTCATTCGTGTGCTTGTATTGTTAACATTCATTCATAATGAATGTCCCTTTAGAGTGTCTTGTAATTTTGTATATGTTCAACGCTCTTCATCCGTGTGCTTGTATTGTTAACATTCATTCATAATGCATGTCCCTTTAGAGTGTCTTGTGTTCCTTTAAGATTCAAACACCAATATTACATCACGTCCCTTGTTTCGTGTCACATTAACTCCTTGAGTGTATTGCCCCTTCGAATGATGTCATAGCGTGTGTACATGTAAGCTAGTATAACACTATGCCTATGTCTGTATCTGTTGTCACACCGTGAGTGGATTGTCCGCCTTTAATGATGTCATAACGTGTGTACATGCAAGACAGTATAACCCTATGATAATGCCTGTAGCTGTTGTTGGTAAGATGTGAAATATAAATTTCAAGGTTCAATTCATTCGTGTAGTAATTTTGTATATTTTCAACGCTCTTCATTCGTGCGCTTGTATTGTTAACATTCATTCATTCATAATGAGTGTCCCTTTAGAGTGTCTTGTGTTCCTTTAAGATTCAAACACCAATATTACATCACGTCCCTTGTTTCGTGTCACTTTAACTCCTTGAGTGTATTGCCCCTTCGAATGATGTCATAGCATGGGTACATGTAAGATAGTATAACACTATGACTATGTCTGTATCTGTTGTTGGTAAGATGTGAAAATATAAATTTCAGTTCATTCGTGTAGTAATTTCGTATATGTTCAACGCTCTTCATTCGTAAGAGTAATTACCAACTGGAAGTTGTACTATTTTTGATAAACATCGGATTTGCTCATCAGACGATAAGCTGACAATATTTACGCATGGTCTAATTAGATTCATGCATAAATGTAAGGTAATTTTTGTTATGTTATGGTCAAGTTTTTTGTTAAGACCATGTTCTAACATAGATCGATAAATAAGTTAAAGGTCATTATATTCCACAGTCAAATCTATTGGTGATCGAATTTGATAACTATTTTATTGGAACAACTAAGAGTATTATTTACGTGAGATCAATGAGTCCAATTATTATAAATAATAAATTGCAGGCATCGGTGGATACCCGATTGCCACATTTAGTGATCACGTGATAAACTGATAAAATGTCCAAGTGACGTACTATAATGAGCAAAAAAAAATGAGTTGACCTTCGGCTTCGTCCCGATTGGGTACTGAGCTGACACCGGGGATAAATTGACCAATGACTGCTATTGTATCCTTTTGACAGATATGCGTGCGCAGACTCGTTTGATGTTCGCTATCGCATTACTATGTTTTAATAGCCGAGCCTTCATTTCTCGTCTGACTCTCTTACCGACAAGACCTGTCTACACAGTACTTCTCCGGCAGACTATTCATCCACTGATAGGCCTACATACAGGTATGCCCATTTTTTTGCTCATTTGCTCATTTTTATTGCTCATTTGCTCATTTTATTGCTCATTTTTTTGCTCATTTGCTCATTTATTTGCTCATTTGCTCATTTTTATTGCTCATTTGCTCATTTTCTTGCTCATTTGCTCATTTTCTTGCTCATTTGCTCATTTTTTTGCTCATTTGCTCATTTTTATTGCTCATTTGCTCATTTTCTTGCTCATTTGCTCATTTTTTTGCTCATTTGCTCATTTTTATTGCTCATTTGCTCATTTTCTTGCTCATTTGCTCATTTTATTGCTCATTTGCTCATTTTCTTGCTCATTTGCTCATTTTTTTGCTCATTTGCTCATTTTTATTGCTCATTTGCTCATTTTCTTGCTCATTTGCTCATTTTTTTGCTCATTTGCTCATTTTTATTGCTCATTTGCTCATTTTCTTGCTCATTTGCTCATTTTCTTGCTCATTTGCTCATTTTTATTGCTCATTTGCTCATTTTCTTGCTCATTTGCTCATTTTATTGCTCATTTGCTCATTTTCTTGCTCATTTGCTCATTTTTTTGCTCATTTGCTCATTTTTATTGCTCATTTGCTCATTTTCTTGCTCATTTGCTCATTTTTTTGCTCATTTGCTCATTTTTATTGCTCATTTGCTCATTTTCTTGCTCATTTGCTCATTTTCTTGCTCATTTGCTCATTTTCTTGCTCATTTGCTCATTTTCTTGCTCATGTGCTCATTTTTTTTGCTCATTTGCTCATTTTTTTGCTCATTTGCTCATTTTCTTGCTCATTTGCTCATTTTATTGCTCATTTGCTCATTTTCTTGCTCATTTGCTCATTTTTTTGCTCATTTGCTCATTTTTATTGCTCATTTGCTCATTTTCTTGCTCATTTGCTCATTGATTGGTGCATACTCAAGAGTCATAGACCTAACATCCAATGTACGTTAATGGTGTCATAGCGTGGGTACATAGAAGACTGTATAACACTATGCCTATGTCCGTATCTGTTGTCACACCGTGAGTGGATTGTCCGCCTTTAATGATGTCATAGCGTGTGTACATGCAAGACAGTATACTACTATGATTATGTCTGTAACTGTTGGTAAGATGTGAAATATAAATTTCAAGGTTCATTCGTGTAGTAATTTTGTATATGTTCAACGCTCTTCATTCGTGTGCTTGTATTGTTAACATTCATTCATAATGCATGTCCCTTTAGAGTGTCTTGTGTTCCTTTAAGATTCAAACACCAATATTACATCACGTCCCTTGTTTCGTGTCACATTAACTCCTTGAGTCTATTGCCCCTTCGAATGATGTCATAGCGTGTGTACATGTAAGATAGTATAACACTATGCCTATGTCTGTATCTGTTGTCACACCGTGAGTGGATTGTCCGCCTTTAATGATGTCATAGCGTGTGTACATGCAAGACAGTATAACCCTATGATAATGCCTGTAGCTGTTGACATGTCTGAACCTATCATTGGTACAATAGCAGTGATATAATGTTACATCATCGGTACTACCTGTAGTTTCGGTATATGAGCGTAAGTGTGACTGGAGTGATAAGGGGTTATTACGTAATGTTGTTATAACAATGTCATCAAAGCAATTTCTATAATTGAGTGTCTCACGACCTGACTTAATATGTATGCATGTTTTTGGCTAACTAATTATCGTGTGAATGACACAGTTTATCAACCTTAATTGATACTAACCCGTTTTGTTCAGACATTAAATCGATATGTTTTCTGAATACCATATAACTGTGACCGAGGAAATAATATAATTCATTTGGTAAAGCAAAGGTGTGACACACGACCAATGTCGCGTGTGTGATTGCGTGTACAGCGAACAATTCATTCTGGAGGGTTCTAATTTCACATTACAATTTTCGACCGTTAGTCTCAATACTTCCAATAATTCACGATAATACACACCTGTCATATACTCAATAACTTCATATAGAGAGAAGTAAAGAATAAACGCTCTTTATTATTTATGTAAAAGTAATAGTGTCTATTTTCAGGTATGACAATTATATGAACTGCGTCCGATAAAACACTGGAATGTATGCATTCATATCGATGGTCCCAATGTCCAATAAAGCTATTTTCTAAACATCGATTAATAATTTCATGAAAAATATTTGAAAAAAAAAAAAATAACGAAAGATATTACACGCAAATAATTTAACATTCGACATTTTAATATCGAGATTATCAGAAACCGAAAACTCGTTATAAATTTTTTATTTAAACTTTTTTTGGAGAAATAATTTTGAGGGTTTTGATAATTTGGAAGTTTGGAAATTTTGGGGTTTTGATAATTTGGAAGTTTGGAAATTTTTTGGAAAAAATATATTTGGAAAAAATAAATTTTTGAAGTTTTGAATTTTTTTTTTTGGGTTTTGATATTTTGGGAATATTTTAGTACAACCAATTTTAGACCCAAAGATTCTATTTTTAGATGTGAGAGTAACGAGACCCCTATTCTTCTGTTGTTATTGGAGTCTGATTATATGGGGGTCTTCGAATCGCATTGAGTACCTTTAATGTATACGTTGTCCCACCATTCGTTTATAGATAAACAACCGCAATATTGAAGATAGAAGATATAACAAAAAATGTATAAGAACTTCGATCATCTTCCCAATAAAAACAATAAATTATTTTCGAAGAACAGGCATAACTTTCATAGACGCAACACGCAGACAACTCCGAGATGAACGATGTGAGATAGCAAACGTCACATATAATGTTTCATCTCTTTCAGTATAAACCATTATTGGACTCAGCACTTTTGTGGAATTTTATTCCCCGATGTTTCCGATTCATTGATTCGGTCGCTGAATCTGGATATATCATCGGGTTCAGTATTCGATCGCATCTCACTTTTTCCAGCAAAATTGCTTTATTTATCTTTCCGTGTCCAAGAAGTCACTAATTACTAATAAATATACATCATGCACTTAGTCAAATATGACTGTCTTAGTTAAACCTTTGCCCAACAAAACGGCCAAATAAAGCTTCAACAGCCTAAAATATCTTCGGTCTGTCTCAATAACACCATACAAATATGGATATCATTGGAACCGGTTCATTGACCACATTGTGATGGTTACAGTTATGCCCTGTGCCAATGCATTCTGTTATATATGCGAGTCGACCATAGGTCGCCTCGCATATATAAGAGAATGCATTGGCCTAAAAACACTTTTTTACCATTTTTTCTTTAACAATTTTCTAATTTTTTCTTACATTTTTTATAATATTTTTCTACATTCTTTGACAATTTTATCATTTTTAATATGTGTTAAGCCAATGCATTCTCTTATATATGCGAGGCGACCTATGGTCGACTCGCATTTATAAGAGAATGCATTGGCACCGGGCCGTTCTGTTGGGTAAAGGGTTAAACCGACCGATGTAGATAATTAGTAATACATGTAGTGACTAATTTTGCTTAAAGGTCCACTTAATTTTCGAATGCCGAGATAACATTATGCACAACATATTCCATATTATATACCATTTGGAAGAGGAACCAGAAATATGTATATTCTATCCGAATTACGGAACAGCTGTGGCACAGGAGTGTCCACCAAGTAATAGAGATTTTCAGATTCATTCCAAGACTTCCCCCATTGTCAACCCAGAATACATCACAATTCAAACTAAGAGATAGAGTTATTCCCCTTCCATTGAGAATTATAGACTTTACAGTACAGTCTGGAATAAAATTAAGCGCAGAACACACATCGGTACATCGACAAAAACAACATTTCCGACCGGATCAGTTGATAATACAATGTTTTGGAACTTTCTCTTTCAAATGGTATATAATATGGAATATGTTGTATATAATGTTATCTGGTGACTCGAAAATTAATGGGCCTTTAATTGGTCATATTCACTAGAAATGGTTTAGAGTATGGACAAACTGGTTGGCTAATCATTTGTAGTCACATTGAACAAGGTTTATTGTATTAACCCTTTCTATACTAAATGCTCATTGGCGAGTAGTTAGTTCCCTTAGCAAATGTTCAGACAATAAGTTCAACAAATGGCCATCGATCGTTTGTTGAGTTTGTTGAACTATATTATCTAAACATTTCCCGCCAATGAATGTGAATCTCATGCTATTAATCCTATTATATTATATCTGTGGGTTTTTTTCTGTCTGTCGTCTGCTTTTATTACCCGAAAACCCCTGCAAATGTACAATATACCGCTCCAATGTATGCTATTTTTACTGAATGGGAGAATCCATTCAGTATAGAAAGGGTTAATACAAGTGGTTTCTGGAATTGCAGGAAATGGGACCAAGGGTGGTTGTGTTGAAACAACCAGAGAACCTCGACGATATGATATTCGATAAATTCCACGCCATGGAGGTAGATTGCTGTGATAAATTTGATAAAGAACAACATTCCATGTTTTCGAAGTTTTATGCAGAACTGCGCAGTGATGTCAATGAAAAGCTTCTCTCAGACTCTGACTCAGATTATATAGAGGACACGATACGAGAGAGCCCATGGAGACGGAAGAGGAGGAAAATGGTGTCTTTCTGTAATGGTAATTTATATTTTAATTATTTTATTCACATATGCCCATCACTAACTCGCGCCCATTTAAGATCGACCGGTTCCGTGTATTTACTTAACTTTCCATATATGGGAGTCATGATTAATTCAAAAGCTCCATATATGGAAATGCTACTCCAAAACTTTGACATGTAGCACTGAAACCACGGAACCGGGGCTGGGTGAATCTATGAAACCACGGAACAGGACATTGTGGATCCAAAATGGCCGCGAATTAGTGATATAGGGCATATCCACACAGGGTTGTGGGAACATTTAAAAAAGATGTATTCAGAGTTCCAGACTAATTTTTAACAAAACCTGTTTAAATTCTGTTTATTAATATTCTAATATATACAATAGCACTTTTGAAATGAGTATTTCCACACGAAAGACAATATTATATTGGTTGATATAAAATAAACGGCATGCATTTATTGTATTACATATTTGATGTTTTAGAGGGCGGCAATATTAAAGTAACATATTGATTTTCACTAACAAAATGACAATTTTGGAACTAACTGGGAATAAAATAGTTATAATGTTATATTCGTCCATGCAGGTACGAGTCTAGTTTATATCTGACTTTCGATTTCATTTTTGGTTTTCTTTCAGTAGCAACAAATCGAATAGGGATGTTAAATGATTTTGCATATTGTTGTACAACTGGGCTTCTGGAACCTTAATACTATTTCAAAGAGATTCAATGTCTTCAAATTGGGTTCATGCGAAATAACATAATTGTTATAAGTGTCTATAAAAGAACGACCATCAACAAGTACATGAATATAAACATTCTGTTATATACAGTGGAATTGCCAATAAAATAATTAAGTCAAATTAGTCCAATAAGATATATACCAATGTTTAATCAAAACTTGATAGTAAACATTGGAAAATGTCAACGCATTGAAAAATATTGTGAAAATCCTATTCAGACTAAAATATTTGAACTTACTACACGATTAGTGATGTTTGTTGACAGATCACTGTAACATTTTTGTTTACATAACAATGGCTCAACACGCGAAATGTTATTGGAGAACTATTAATAATGAATATAAGATTTTTTTTATCCATTTCTCCATGTTCCTCTCAGTGGTGATGTTTTTACAGACTTTTAAATTTGTTGCACATTTACCCACTGTGATTGCCGTTGGTACATTTAAATCTATATATTTATAATAATAAATGCCCCCGCCCCGCGTACCCTTTAGTACCGGTACATATTTTAATGTCCATGACCATAGCATAAGCCATGTATTCTGTGAATGGCCAATAACCCCCTCATATAATATATTCTCCAAATAAACCAAACACCCAGATCGAGCCGTTTTAGGTGATTCCAATAAAAACACATGCTAAACCTAATATTATTCATTGGGTGATTCATATATAAGTAACTCTCTATACTCTATAAAACATATATACCCATTGCATGTTCATAGGCAGTAATTATATATATATAATTGAGATGTTTATAAGCCCCTCTATATACTATATATGATTGTGTGTACACTTATAAATTTATGATATATGCATACCAGGCCCATTTAATTTTCGAGTATATAGTGCCTTGATATACGGTTTTAATAACAATCTATCATAAGACTATGCCATAAAATATGACCCTTTACCCAACAAACCGGCCAAAACCGGCCAAATAAAGCTTCAACAGCCTCAAATATCTTCGGTCTGTCTCAATAGAACCATACAAATATGGATATCATATGAACCGGCTCCTTGACCACATTGTGATAGTTACAGTTATGCCCTGTGCCAATGCATTCTCTTATATATGCGAGTCGACCATAGGTCGCCTCGCATATATAAGAGAATGCATTGGCCTAAAAAAAAATCTTTTTTTAACACTTTTTACCATTTTTCTTACATTCTTTAACAATTTTATAATTTTTAATGTGTTAAGCCAATGCATTCTCTTATATATGCGAGGCGACCTATGGTCGACTCGCATATATAAGAGAATGCATTGGCACAGGGCCCTTCTGTTGGGTAAAGGGTTAAAATACTATAATTCATCACCATTTGAAAAGTCTGTCTCAGAAAATGCCCATAGAGAAACAGAAAACAGCTGAAATCATAGAAAGATTTCCCCCGTTATGGTTTCCAGAATATGCAACAGAATTCAAACTAAAATGTATTTTCAATGAAAATAATGAAACTTTGGCACAGAACATAAGTCAGTATTTCAACAAAAACCTTCATGTTCTCAGTTTATTTCACCGAATAAGTTGATAATACAATGTTTTGGAGCTTAATTTATATTAAATATATTTTATATAAATTATTAAGTGGGCCTTTAAAAAAAATTACTATGCCTGTTCTCTGATTTGGTACTTTATGATATACTTGCTATATTGATTGAGCCCAATGTTTCATACGCGTAAAGGCCTATATATTAAATACCCAAGCAGTCAAAAAAGTCATGGACTACACGGACTTTATAGACACGACGAAAAACTTTCCGAAATTTATTAGCTGTTTTTTTCTACTCCGCAAAGAAATGATGTTTATTGATATCATTCGGGGACCGAAAGAACAACAAATAAAGGAATAATAATTTCGGGTACCGTACATAATATTATATTCCGTATTTTTTATGGGTTTTTATATATTTTGTCCAACTGGATGACGGTTCTGTGGACCTGGAGACTAAAAATGTTCTGTTTGCTGGGCTCTACTAGTAAAGAAATAATTGGGCACTCGAAATTTTAAAAAACAAATTAAATGGTTTCCAAATCACTTTATTTATACTTGTTTTTATCATGTGTATTTTGTCAATAAAAGTTATGTGGGCAATGTAGCATATTATTATTTACATTCAATCATATATGCTATGTCGCTTTAAAGTAAGTTACAGGTAAATCGCAAATGACATAGCTGTCACTACTTTGCAGTTAGCCATTTCATGCATTTGGCGGAAGCAACAGAACAAAAAATTCGTAAATAGTCCGTCGTCCTCCAACACGTGGTTTTAAAATAGCTGCACATTTCATTTCCGTGTTGCTGAACTGGATATTCTTGTTGCCACCAACAAATGCTACAGATGCGCCCAATTTGTGTTCGTGTCGCCCAAATCGAAAATAAAAATTCAACATCGGCTGAGCTGGTTGATTTATATTTGCGTTTTTTCCTCTGAGATCTAAAATGGGCTAACATCATTCGTTTTGTTCGGGTTTTACGTTCTAGAGTTATTCATCTTTGTTTATCTGGAAATGTTGGATTTTTGGTCCGCACGATGTCTGTTCATGTCATAACATAACTTGAAAAGTGTATTTATTTCAATGACATTAATTTTGGTAATACCGTATGGATGTTCACTATACTACATATGAGGACATTCAACAGATGATTCAATCATTTTGTTTGGGTTTTTCAATTTCCATTCTAGAGTTAATCATCTTTGTTTATCTGGAAATGTTGGCTTTTTTATCCGTCCGATGTCTGTTCAGACCATAACTTGAATAGTAGTGCTCGGATCTCAATGACATTTGGTATGGTTGTTCACCACCATGTAGACATTCGATCGTTTTGTTTAGGTTTTTCATTCTATAATTATTCATCTTGTTCACTTTAAAATGCTGATTTGTTTGGGTCCGTCTGTCAGAGTAATAACTATATCAGTCATATGTTATATACGGTAGGTATGGCACACTATATGCGATATGCCACATGTAATGGGGCAGGGGTGGCGGAAGCTACAAAAAAGTGGGGGGGGGGGCACCATTTTTAAAAAATATGCTACATGTATGAATTGAAAACTGTTCCAAAGTGCGCCAGCGCAAAGATTGTTTAGTATGATGTTATTCGTGGCTACCATTATGAAATTAGAAAAGAAGAAAGAGTTTAAATGATGCTACCCTGCTACTCACTTATTTTTGCAGCCAATGTGTGAAAGATGACCGATGACGTTGATACAACTTCTAAAACCTGCATCCTTTGTCATAAACGTTATGATGAAATTAGTATACACTATACTGTTTAATACAATTCACGTACTCCACATATGACAACCGTTGATATCGAAGAAACAATAATCACAAGTAACTTTGAATATTATATATGTACACAGACACTTGCATGTACACAGTAAACTTCGTGTAGAAAATATTTATTCTAACTCTTCTTATTTCTCCGTAATAACGAATTAGCTGAGTTGATAAAATTCATAGTCAAGTTATTCCAATGAATAATCAGCATCAACTGATATTGTATATAGCAAGTGATCTCATATCAGGAGTTTGACCAGCTTGGCATTAAACTGTATACCTGCCAAGACCCAGGTTTGCACTTTTATTGAAGACACTCAAATTTAAACCTTTGATTGGTATGATGAATGCGATTTTAATTAGACAAGTAGCTGCCTCCAAGACATGGCTATGAGCCTATGATGGTGCCCCCAGAAGACCTGAGCTCTACAAAGAACTCAAAGTCTGTAGTTATATTCCCAGAGGGCAATTACTCAGACACAGTGTCAATACTGACCAAGGGATTAACTATCTATCTTGCTAGCCATAGGCATAGTGGCATAACTGATCAGATTAAACACATTTGTCTACTAATGGAATGTTTTCTCAGGAATCAAAAATGATTTTCTCCAATGTATTTAGTATTGGAAGATTATGTACCCATAATTGGGGAAAAAAGTGGGGGGGGGGGCACGTGGTATGCATGCACCGGACGACAGTACATCTCTTGTTTTACAAATGGAAAGAACATTTTCATGAATAGACCTATTCGTTATTGCGACAGAATAAAAGATTTTCTTTTGGATTCAACAATCTCGAAACTGATGAGAGGGTCCACTTTAAAAAAAAAGAGTAAAATGTAGGCCTATATAATAATGGGCGCATAGAAAGTACATACCGTATAGGTTTAAAATATTATTTAATTTGGAAGTTTCTGCCCCGAACCTGATATTAGGATATATATTGAGAAATAAGAGCGTTACAAATTTTGACTTTTGACAGCTAAGATTGCGTACACAATATATAGTTCTATAGCAACATCTTGTGGTCATGGACCTCTCTCTATATATAGCTATACTATACCGATATATAATGATATCATTGTAGGCTACATATCGTACTTTGATGACACGTCTTTGTTGAATTGGTATACCGTACAATGCCATGGATGGCCTATATATTTTCGATGTAAATTTATCGTCTTCCAGCGAAGTGTGTCATTTATTTTTTAAAATTGATTTATTGAGCTTCATGATAACAATTAATTATGTTGCTCTTAAAGGTACTCAATCCGATCAGACGGTCCCCATATCATCAAGATACAACAACAATAACAACAAAAACATTTCTTCAAAAATACGCTTTAGTTATCAGAATCGATTAATTGCAACAAAATAATGCTAACCACAGA
Organism: Siphonodentalium dalli; assembly: GCA_032622095.1. Taxonomy (NCBI): domain Eukaryota; kingdom Metazoa; phylum Mollusca; class Scaphopoda; order Gadilida; family Siphonodentaliidae; genus Siphonodentalium; species Siphonodentalium dalli. Next base: position 196,684,887 of record CP136065.1, on the reverse strand, counting down.
CTGTCAACTATGGTATAAATTTCCCAAAACGTGATATTTATCAACATTTTGTTCAACGAAATATGGACGTATTATCACTTGAGTATCACGAAATTTGGCCGTATTACAACTTGATTTTAGAGTTATCCATCTTCATCCGCAATTTTGTCCGAGACCGTCGGTTTGACGACTTTTTTCTGGGCCATATATAATTGCACATCTCGAGATATAACAAACTTCAAACATCGACATCTGATCACTCTCAGCTTTGATGGATGGGTTACGTATATCGTCACTCACATTTAGGTATACCGTACCGTATCAAACTGATTCTTCAAATCAGCCCTGGTTAAGTTGTCCTGTTAATAACATTTGATTGAGATGTGGTGACTCTGGAGGGTGAATAAACATAGGGCTGGGCCTAGGCCTATATGAGGATTGAGGCCAATTTGAGGGTGGAAAAAAAAAAACAGTGAGTGCATGCTGTAGGTTTGCAGAGGGTTAATTGAAATAAGGGTACATTCAATTATTTTTTTTACTTTTTTTTCTTTCTGATAAATAAATATAAATGAAAAAAAAGTTCAAAAAAGATATTTAAAGGTACTGAATCCGATCAGAGGGTCCTATATTACTATTTCTTTGGCTTTGGGGTAAAAAAAATTGATTCGCGAGTCAAGGAACCTACCAATCAACGCTCAGGGTGATCAGATATCGATATTTGAAGTTTCGTTATTTCTATTCTTTCTGTCCCAGAACACAGTCAAAATTGCGTTATTATTACCACTTGATTTTAGAGTTATCCATCCTTGTCTGTCTGAATAGTGTTTTGGTGTACACATCTCGAGCAGATTACGAAGTTAAGGGCAATTATTAGTACTCATCTCGAGAAAATAACAAATTTCAAAAATCAATATCTAATAACTCTGAGCTTTGTTTGATGGGTTCCTCGACTCGAATCAAATATTTGTTAACCCCAAAGCCAAAGAAATAGTAATATAGGACCCTATGATCGGATTGTTGTTGTTGGAATCTGTTGAGATGGGGACCCTCTGATCGGATTGAGTACCTTTAAAATACATGTACCGGTAGTATATATGGAATGGAATGTAGTCTCATTTTGTGATGAAAAAATGTAGGCTTATTTAACATTCAGTAAAGTTAGACTTGGCCTAAGTGTTGAAGAATTAATTGTATGACATTGATCATTGATATAGGCATATGTCATAACTCATTAATATATAAGAATTAAATTATTATATATAAAGAGAAAAGAAATATCAGATATCGTACTTAATTAAATTAAGAGATGGAAATCTGTATATATTTATATATACTCAATGTTTAATCTCTGATGGGGTGAATATTGACTTGATGGCTTAGTCTTGTCTTCATGGTCCAAAAATTCAAAGAGCTCTTTACGGACGCGCAATGCAAAAGTTAGCCCAATATTTCGCCACTGCGCTCGATTTCGCAAGATTGAACATGAAATGGATATCTCTCCCTGTTGAAATTGGAACACAACGAACAGTATAATGTCATTAAATTCAAAACGTACGGAGTAACATACATTACTGTTAACACGTTTCATGTATATTATGAATATAAATGCAGCGTATTTCTAACTTCAAATCTGAATGATGTATGCACTATATTGCACCAATTTCTCTTCCGGTATCTTCACCTGCGCGCAATAATTTGAAAAACATAGCAGCGAAGATGGCAGCATGTCCGAGTAATTCTGGTCCAAGCAAGTTTGATTTACTGCTTCAAGCAGGTAAAACAATTGAATTCAATATTATAGTTTAGTTATATATACCTTTCCCCAGATATTTTAATCACTTTCCATCCCTTACACGCGATTTTCCACAATGAACTCGACGACAGACGATAGTTTTCAAACCAGGAAGTAGTTGAACAATCGATTGCTTCCTGAAACTTTTCAAGCTTTGTCTTGTTCAGTGAAACGGACACTTCGCCGTCATTCAGATTCAGGATACGCGTTATTTGACACCATTTATTGTGTAGCTATTTGGATTAATAGTATCTTCCCTTGTACAGGATTGTATGACTGATTGGTAGAATTACTCGCTGTCCACCAACAAGTCTTTTTTTTTTTTTGACCTCCAAATACTGGAGATATTGACTGAGCAGTTAATGAATAAATGAGTATACATGCAACTACACTCTACATCTATGTTGTTTAGTGGATAAACATGCTCTCTGATGTGATTGTTGGATGTTTTATCGGTGGGTTTTACGATGAAAAACAGATATTTTTCATTGTAAAACCCACTGATAAACATCCCACAATCACATATCAGAGAGTATGTTTATCCGCGTTCTAATTCACACTGACCGAAAATTCATGCTACAGAGGCGAGAATCTGCCAACGAGTTGCTAAACTGGATATCATTGACAGTTATTATAAACAATCCATATCACTTCCTCCTAGAAATTGCGCTCCGCTCTGCACATGAAGATATAGTTCCATATTTTGAATAGAAATAAACTGAGCGATCCAAAGGAATCTGCAAATTCCATTGACTCAAATTTCATATCGTGCAATTTGACATTAAAATTTAAATATGTGTAAATCCCACTAGAAAGAAGAACTCCTGTACATTTAATTATATTTTTTGCCAAAATTACGGGGAGCCTTGCTCCACAATGAAATACAATTCCACAGTTATAATCAACAGTAGTGAATAAAATAAGTTATATAATTGAAGGTTACACACATGTAAGATGGAAGATGGAATATATTATGTAGAATCTTATCAATTCAACTTACTAAAGTAGGTATATAGGAATGAGTAACATACCGGTAGGCAATATTACCAGCAATACCCTGCCTTCTGAGTATGTACTATAATATTAATAGTACCGGTACAACCAATGATTTATTTGGCAAATCTGCTTTTAAAATTCTACTAACTTAAAGAAAAATGGAATTGTGAAAATCTTGGAACTGGGAATTTGGGCAGGTGGGTCAAAATGCAAGCAAAGTTATGATCAAAATTCAAATTTCAAATAATATTACATCTATCAGGAAAAACAAACATGGAAATAACCTATTTTTACAACTGTCAAACTCTTAACCAATGGGAAGCATCCTACTAATGACTTGCTTAATGCATGTCAAACCTCAATTGGATATTAATTCAGTGGTCAAAATCCCAATCGAATTGGAGGTTCTCCGAGGCCTAAGGTAACAGTTTCAAAATGTCAGAACATCTCGTTCCTAGATTCCAGTAAGATTAATTATTTTGAGATTGTAATTACCAAAATAACCCAGTTTTATTAATAAGCCACAAACTATCAAATGCTTTTATACGACAACAAGTACATTTACATTAAGTAAGCTACGGGACACGCATCCACTAAAACCATTTTTACAGTTTGGGCATCCCTCATTATTTTAATTATTTTCTTCTCCGAGCTGATTGAATCTAGTGTTAAAACGATTAGTGAATTTCAGAGTCGACTAGTCGAGGCCCAAAAGTCGCGTTGCGTCGACTAGTCGGTACCCGATATCAAAACTTTCAAACATACCATTGTACGGAAAATTCATCGTACATGGCGTACACTGATGACTGATGCAATGACGGTCCACCGGGTATTGCGTTGCGCATTTCCCTGCATACACACCAATTTATTTGGGAAATAATACTGTAAACATCTTGATATTTATCCAACACACTGAATGCAATTATATAATTAGACATGTGGTGGTCGTGGATAATGATTAGATACACGATCATTTATACAGGTTTTAAATTTAATATCAGTGTTCGAGATTATTTCGTTTAGTCATGTGATCACCAATAAACCGGTGCCGAGCGGTGTCACTATAAAATGTTAATGTTCCGACCAGTGTTGGTTTCCCAAATTATATAGTAGGGGAACGCACATTCATCGCGAAGTGATGACCGACGCCGTAGGTGTTGCGGGGGTGAGCTCGAGAGGGGGTGTCCCCCTCTCGAAGGTGGCGGGTCCGGGGGTACTCCCCCCTGAAAATTTTGAGATTATGCTGCTAAAATGTAGCATTCTGAGTGATTTCCTGCTTTCAATTCAGGAATCGTATCAAGGTATATATTAGGCTGATAAAAATTTATATTTTTGTTTGAAAGACACACGCAGTTATTGCTATATTTTGGCGATGGTTGGGGAAAGTGACATATCTATTAGCACATACACACCCAGCGTCGCATCATAATCCGACGGTGCGAGATCAATGGAAATATACACAGTGTCTGTATCAAAGCGGTCTAGGACAAACTACAAAGCCGCGTCAATCATTGCCATGTCTTTGACCTCAAACGACGAGTGAGACATTGTGTTGTCAATTTCATTCGTCCAATTAATAGTCGGGTCACCGGTCCGTGTGTGTCTATACTAGTAACACTGCCAATTCCAGGTGCCACCAAACGTTATACTGACCATAACTTACGCGCAGTTAACACCGTTTATGCCGGAATCGATCTTGAAAACGTTATACATGAAACTAATACACTATATTCCGACTAGTCCACGGCAAAATTCAGAGTCGACGTTCTGACATTTCAGCGTCGTCTACGACTAGTCGATTAATCGTTTCAACCCTAATTGAATCATTTGTCAAAACAGATATGCAACCATGTCCAATTTAATTAACAAAGGACAAATTTGTTAATGGCCTCCAGTCTCATGCCATTTAAATATCAGATAATACATCACAGACATTGAATAACATAAAGTTGCACCATGCACGCGCACAGAACATGTACATTTCTGTCTGAGGTAAACGTTAAAATGAGTCCATTTGTCGTATCGGAAATTCTGTGTTTTTTTCTTTTGGTTTCGCTCACTCATATCCAGTTGTATCACGATTCTTTTCTGGTGCATTTCTACACAGTTTAACTGACATGTCTGTTTCCTTCTTCATTAATAAATGGGGGTGGTCTCTCAACACAGGTGAAATTCGTGTTTTGAACCAAATATTAGGTTGTCGCGGTCACGTTTGACAGGTGGTCGCACATTGAGGTGATATATAGAATAAACCAGTCGATGAACAGGAAATGCAGTCGGGTATAGCAGGTGGGCATCGTTGACGGTGGTTTCTCACGACAGGTTTTATAGTAAAATTAGTGTAAATATAAGTTTCGTGGCCATGTTGCACCAAGGTATTAATCTACCAGTGCCGGTAGGCTGTGACATCGCAACTGCAATGCATCAGTCACTGTGGTCAAGGCTTCAAACTTCATAGTACAGCGAACAATAGTTCGTTCTTTGCAACGTCATGTTCAATGTCAATTATGTCATACTTCCAACATCCTTCGAAAGACCTGTTTCAATTAATGTGGTTTATCTGAATAACTTGAATATTCCCATGAATTGAATCAAGCCGTTGTGCAATTCAATCATTAGTCTACGGTACTTCAAATTTCTCACTGTTTACATCGTTGTCCCTAGGAACGAAGGTATTCTGATCTGAACCACGTAATGATTAACATAAATTTCATCGGTGAGCACTCACTCAGCACTGAGCAGGCCTCTAGCTAGCATAAAATCGTGATTTTATGCCAGCTACACCTGTTCTCACCTGAGTGACTGACCAATATTAGCGTCAACAAAATTGGATTTACCTGCTTGGAGGCTGCCATCATCTGCCAATGACAATACAGTTAAAAAATATTGAGTTTTCAGATTACTCTTAATTATATGAATGAATGAATGAATGAATAATTCATAGTGTTTATTTAACAATCTGGTTTCCAGGGATTGTGGTTTGAGTCAAAACAAAATAATAATTCCTATACCGGTATATTCACATCGACAGACTTGACAATTTACAACAAAAACAATCGATAATATCTGGCCAAAAACTTGATATATGAATAATAAATTTAAACTAGAATTTGTGTTTCTTGTTTTTGGCTTGGACAATGGTTCTTCAATGTCTAAATGAAATCAAAATTTACCTTTATATCACTGTGTTGACAGCTAAAAGCAAGAATTATTTCTGTCGCATGGTTTTTATCCAGTTGAAAAATTGGGAAAAAATCAAATGTAATTGAAGCATTCAGACAATGATTCCTCCAGCATATTTTGTTAAATATTACAGTGGCATCTTTCCTTGGTATGATGATCTTTCCCTTAAAATAGGCAAAAAAACAAAACATGTCTGTTTCCCAAAATTTCTTTAAAAACATAATTTATAATAATTTGTTCTTATTTTTCACCACAAAGTAGTTATGATCCTAAGTGCATTAATTTGTGTTTGGCTTCAAGTAGATATAAACATTAACTACATTCCGAAAATAATTATGTCGTGGACTTTTTACTGTTAATTAGCTCAATTTGACAAAGTCAATACGATGGGAATGTCCTATATTGGCAGATGCCCAAAATCGCTGCCACAATTTACAAAATACAATGATCACTTTCATGCATTTGTTTGAAAATTGGCATTGTTTACAATAAATACAGTAACGCCTCTTCAAACCCAACACCCTTCGGACTTACCCTTCTGTTTGGTTTAGAGAGGTGTTCATTTTGTAGAAAATCAAACGACGATCAGAATGTATTGACGTCGTTACTGGGCAATTCCACAGTAACGGACGTACCTTTCAGAAGAAAATTTTAATTTCATATCCATTTTGCTTGAAATAAGTTGAATATCTCATTGCCAGCTGTGCATGTTTTCAAAGCTCACCCCAAGGTTGTTCATATGATGTATAATAGTCTTCATCCCGTTTGAAATTATTTATTATATGGGCTATTGCGACTTTGGTAACGGACGTACTCAATGAAATGAAAATGCATAGGGTTGTCTCACTTAAGTCCCAAACTCTGTTAAGTGTACCTAGATAACCATACATTTTATCTATTAGAGGGTTGAAAGATGGATGTGCTACCATAAAAGCCTGATTTCGTGCCTGAGTGACCACCATTTCTGCATTGGTGACCATTTGATTTACAGTAACGGACGTACCATTCGTTTGGTAACGGACGTACCTATCTGAAATATTGAATCAAAAATGTACCTTCTGATATGATTGGCTGTTAGCAAATGACAAAACACTTTATACAGTTTGTATACAAGTAATTACAAGTAAGTTTACTGATCTGAAGTTTTGCCTTTGATTCACATTAATCGCAGATATTAAACAGTCTTATTCCCAACAGTTTGTGTGGCGGAGCTGAATATTATTTAGTGTGACATTTTAAGAGATGTATTCAGGGTTCCATTCCTAATTTTTATGGAACACATAATATCATTGTACCTTTTATTTAAATTCTAGTGTGTAAAATAACACATAAAGACGATATTTTGTTTGAATATTCTTGTTGTAATTTGATGTCTGGAACTATGAATACACTGTAAATGAAAAATATCTTTGTGATCATTTGACTAGAGTTAGCCGAAACAAAATTGGTAACGGACGTACCACTTAGAATGGTAACGGACATACCAAAATTAAGATGCATCCATCTTGTTAACAAATTCTAAACACAAACAATGGGCTGATTTACTGTGATGGGCTCATCTGTCTTCCTTTATTAATATGGTTTTTGCCTTTTATATTCTAACCTAAGACTAGGTTATCAAAAAAAAAATCACTATTTTGGTAACGGACGTACCAATCAACAAGGTGAGTCTTAATTGGAATAATTTACCCTAAATAAGAGGAGTTACCTCTCGAAATAGGTATTTTTTTTATTTATGATTGCCTTCGTTTTATAATGAGACATGCATAGTTTAATTTGATGGTGCTTGATATGATTTCATCAACAATCTTTTAATGTATACTCAAAATCAGTCTTTTTCTAGAATTATATACCAAATGTTCAAGGATGTGAAAAAGTGTTTAAAATGGTTTTGGAGACAACAAAATCCCCATTTTTCTATAATTTTATATAATGTCTTCAAAAGGGACAATGTCAGAAAAAAGAACAATTCTTTTAAAATTTTTGAATTTGTTTCTCTCCAACATGTAATTGCCCTACTATTTAAGAGTTGTCGAGGCACAACCAACCCATTATTGAATAATTAAACTTTGTTCAATAAAGTACCAAATAAAATATACATAACAATAGAATTAAAAACATAGTATATTAAGACATAATACATGTACATGTATAGATAAGACAGGAAACATGGAAACGCTAAATTTACAGTGATTAACAGTTTTTGAAAATGTCAGACAAAATTAATGCAGCATGTATAGTAGTTTCGTACTCTTGTATATGCATACCAATTTAATTAGCGATCTTTTGTTCTGTGATCTCTTTGAACTGGATTATAACTGCTTATTTCACACATTGAGTGAACAATGGTGACTTCACGGAGAACAGAGCACTGACACTTTGTTTTTAAATCAATCATCAGGCGGACACTTATTTTTTTACGATCACTATCCAAACTAAACACTAATTTGCTAAAAGTACACGATTTATAGTGTATTGTCACCAATACAATTGAATCAACCTGTCACAATGAATGAGCCATCACGAAAACAACCATCAAGAATTGAATGTGGACCTGTGTGGACTAGAAATTTAAACTTATAAACGATCCCCAGTCTACACCAAAGCCAACAAGAGCTCAGCATCAAGTATGTCAAATCTGCCGCCCATGCGTTCGGTTGGGTATCGCTTTACACATTAAGATTTCAGCAGTAAAAATTAATGTATTTGTTCACTTATGAACTAGAAAAACCATCCGATGTTCAGAATAGAGAGTTCCCTGTTTACAGAGGTAATTTTTAGAGAGTATGCACTTGAGTAAATTCGGGACTGGAAAATTTGTTCGGTATGGAGAGGGATTTGGTTTATACCGTAATAGAGGGTCCGATTTGGAGAGGTTTTACTGTAGTACATGAATCTATCCAAATAGAAAATATATGGTGTTGACTTAATTTATTATATGAATTTTTACATTTCAACATTTTCACTTGATTGGGTGTTCTTTGAATATTTCATGTTATATCATGGTATATATTACCGGTAACGCATATTCATTTTGGGTATTCCAAATGGATTCATGTCAGTTCAACAGTCAACCTTCCAGCAAAGTCACCAACCCCATTTCCCCGATGATATTAAATCGTACACGGTCTTTAATGCTTCACCAGACTAAGTCTCCGGTTGGCGGTTGATTAATCTCTAGTGGAGCTGTAATCATCGCTCATCCATCAATCCATCTGTCAACAACAGGACATTGTATACATGTACATGATCGTCTCCAGAAACACAATCTTGATGGAGTGCGCTCATGATTGGTCAAAGCTTAGGGTTGCCACGATTAATCGTATAATCGATGAACCGTTGATAATCGATTACCATTTCAGTCGTCGATTAATCTGTTATTTTGGACAATCTACAACCGAGGGGTCAGGGACCAGCCTAGGGTCAAAATATAGGGAGAAGTGACTTCTCCCTCTTGGAAAAATAAGGAGAAGTGAGGGCTTACCAGGGAGAAGTGTAGCGTTAGTGCGACTATTTGTCGCTAGTAACTATTCATTAGAACTGATAGTTTTAGCTGTTATTATTGTCCACAATAGATTTTCTACATGGGTGAGGATAAACTGGAAGTGTTAAGCTGAGCAGTAGATCATCCAGTCACCAATTCTTCAGGGAGATTACAATTTTTTTTTTTTTTAATTTAAAGAGACATCCACTTCTCCCTGACGTCATTTCAGGGAGACTTGCGGCCACACAGGGCGACTATTTCGCCCACGTCGCCCCCTAGGCTGGTCCCTGCGAGGGGTTAACATCCTTTGATAGCATATCAAAGAGATTTCGACAATATGAATACTACTGATATGTTGCAAACAGTCAGCAATTCATTTGATGATGCCATATGGTTACTCTTCGAGTTGTCAATGACTTCGCGATTGTATATTTCTACAAGAAAGGCAGCACTACGTCTTTGAAATGTGCCGACTGTCATCGTGTTCAATGAACTGAATGCGCTCGCCCTTGATTGGACCAATCGGGAGTTGATTGACATTGTTCATATATACCCCGCTGGACAAAACAAGTATCCATTGGCACCGCGGTGTATTTGCCGTTTTGCCGCGGTGTCAGAGTTTGTAACTGCAGTTGAACACCGCGGCCGAACGGCAAGTACACTGCGGCCAAACGGCAAATTCACTGTGGCCGTAAGGCAACTACCCTTGCGACCGAATGGCATGTACACCATGGTTAGATTTTTTTCAGTTTGATGAAAGTACACCATGGCAACTACACCATGCCAAATGGCGATTACACCGCGGCCCAACTGTATTTAGCCGGTGGAACCGTGGTGTAGTTGCATTTCGGCCGTGGTGGCAACGCTAACCGCACCGCAGTTAAGTGGACACTTGTTTTGTCTAGCAGGGTATTATAACTAGCAGGTTAGCCCGCCACTGGCGTGGTTGGTCAGAAACATGACATTTATTTTGTTTTTATTTATGTTTTTTTTTTAAATTTTTAATATTAATTTAATGTTTTTTAAATTTAATATATATTTTTTTTAATTAAAAAAAAAATTTGGTTTCTGTCGGAAAAATTTAGCGGATGAAATCCCCCCCTTCCTAGGAATGACAGACAACGCATTCTTTGTTTTTCTTTTTTTTTAACCTGCCTGTACCCGTCCTAATGTCGTGAAATCTCTCTGCATAATATTTCGAGCGATAACATTGCATTGAATTGAAAACAAACACTTCCCGTCGTGAAATCTCTCTACGATAACATTGCATTGAATTGAAAACAAACGCTTCCCGTCGGGAAATCTCTCTGCATAATATTTCGAGTCTTTATTTCGAGCAATAACATTGCATTGAATTGAAAACAAACGCTTCCCGTCGTGAAATCTCTCTGCATAATATTTCGAGCGACAGGCCACAATCAGACTCCCGTCATACAGATAAGTAGATAGTGAAAACGACGCTCTTTATATAGACACTGCGGAAAACGAACGCTCTTTATATATCAACGCTATTAACCCCGAAGTGCCGATTGCAGTGATTTTGATGATTGGGAAGGGAGAAACGGTGCTCTGAGCTTCTCCAAAACGCGACCACGGCGGTCTACGTGGGATTTTACACTTATATACGAAATTTGAGCTCGTTCCGTCAACGTGTTTTCGATTCTATGAAGTACACATATACACACATACATATATATATATATGGAAGTCTCAAATTATATAGGAGATCACAATATCAGCGATGTTCTCTGTGATGTCGTTTGCGAGTATACATGTACATGTACTTTGTTTGCATTAGTTTACTTATATGTCACTAGTACAAGCTCACTATATCAAATACTTACATGTAACTTGTTCTGAGTCCTGAAATTTGTGGGTGGGGGCCCACGTTTGTGATTGTTATCCACGCTCTGGAAGTTTGCTGTAACTTTTTGTTTCTGTAACATTAGATTCCTTTTTAGCTCAACTTTACAACGTCCGTCCGTGCGTCCGTCAACAATTTCCTTTGGCACGCCCTACAGGGCTCATCCCTCATCCGATCTTCACCAAACTTCATGCAAAATGTATGTAGCTTCAGGGTGACCTATAGATGGGAGCTATCAAACTTTTCTGAATTTCAATGAAAAACATGGCCGCCAGCAGCCATCTTGGATTTAAAATTTGAACCATTGGCACACCCTGCAGTCTGTATTTATGGCCAGATCATTTTAAAATTTTGCAGGCATGATTGTGATGACCTGTAGATGGGAGCTATCGAATTTGAACGATTTTCGATGAAAAACATGACTGTTGGCAGCCATCTTGGATTTTACTCTTTGCATGGCTAAATCCTTTGGCACACACTACAGACCACATCCCTCATCCGATCATCACCAAACTTCATATGAATCTTCGGAGTGATCTCTAGGTGGGAGCCTCCTATTTTGACCAAAATATGTTGAAAAACATTGGTGTCAGTGGCCATTTTGGAATTTACTCTTTGTATGACTAAATCCTTTGGCGCACCTTCATCCGATCATCACCAGTTGACTTTCCTTCTTCATCATTCTATTCATTACTCAGCAAAAAATTAACTCCTTCCCAAGTAGAGCTAAGTGTCATTGACACTTTCATTTAGGAACCGCAGGTGGTCTGTCGTGCATTCCAACTTTTATATTGTTTGTATGTTAGGCAATTCATAACACTGAAATTAATCGCTACATTGTTCTACGTAGACTATATTTTTATTACAATTTTTATTTCTGATGGCTATCATTGTAACATTGAGCCACAAAAAATTATTTTACAACATTCATCACATTCACCTGCTGTGCGGTTCTGTCTGTGTATTATGTAATTTGTGTCCAACATTGATTTGCCAGTCACATTCAGATTACGAATGACTGCGATCAGAGTTTCATGTACTACTAGTAGCTATTTTTCTTCATGCTTAATAAATCCCAGATTTATTTCCGTGGAATTTTACATAGCATATGACAGACATTGACTTACATGTAGCAACTGGAATATTTCATTCCAAATTAGAATTAGGCCTATCTTGTTTAATAGTGTGAAATCTTATCTGGTTCCTTTTTTTGTCCATCTGCCTTTAGTTACTGAGTATATGTGGAAATAATCGGTAAGAAGGTATTCCGCGGTGTGATTTTAGCATTACCGCGGTATTTTTATACACAAATACCGCTCAACGCTAGTGTCAACTATCAGGCCTTACGATACCTCAAGGGGGAAAGGTAAAAAATTTAAATGTTATTGTGACGGAGAACATTTTGATTATTTCCACAAAATACACTTGCAGGAACATGCGTTGCATTATTTTGATTTGCTTGACCAATTACTTCAGCAATTTTGGTAGGCCTGCGGGTACCATAAACTGTCAGCTAGTTTGATGACCTCAAATATATTCATATATATATTAGATGATGTGTCCAAGAATTAATTACCACACAGGTACATGTATGCACCATATGGTTATTGGGATTCTAATAGACCATGGGATGAAAATCCTAAGCTGTCATTGCTCTGCAACTTTTGAGGTACTACATAATTTTGGTAAATGTTGGAAGGTTACGTGTCAATAAACATATTTCGCAAATGTTCTGGCCTGAAAAATATACCGCTGGTGCACGCGGTTCGTTCCATCATGATATTCCGTTATTTAGACGCATTCTGTCAATAATATCAAAGGTCGATAAATATGCAATCATTGTAAATGGATTCCTCCAAAACAATCAACACTTTACCAGGAAGTTATACAATACATAAACCCGATACAGTTTCAAATCAAGAAACAGATTAAAGTCACAACAATAATTACATCAATTACACGTGCCATTCCGATTAATTGAATTTCTGGAATCGGAAGCGAAACCAAGCGTGCGATTGTCCGGAAAATTAGTATTACGCCAGGTCTTAACGGGAAACTATTTTTACTTCACGCGGCACTTTCTCTTTATTCTATTCCACCAACAATGGCACTGTTTTTTTCAGAGATAGGGCAGACATTATATTAATCCATAATATCTTTCCGAATATTTACCAGATACAGAGTGCCAGCCGACCAAATCATTTAGTGTCTGGTGTTCATAAGTCTATATAGGCATCTATAAGTTGAACTTTTCAAGCACGATGGGTTCGTATTTATCGTTATGTTTTCCGATAATTATCTTTTACAATCAAATATCATATGAATTTAAGCTATTAATTCGTTCATGTGATAATTTTCAACTAACTAGTTGCAATTTTCCCTTTACTTAAATATGCGATGTGTTTAAATATGCGTATATATACAATGCAGTCCACGATGTGAAAAGTTTAAGGAATATGTCCATGTATGCTGTTATGTACCGTTTTTACGGGGACAAAAATGATAGGTTCTAGTTCAGTACAACTCTTGGAGGGCATGTGTCCGAGTCAAATAAGCCTCTGTATATTGGCGTGCAGATAACAACAAATCTGGAAATTCCATGTTTTCTATTTTTGTTTATTTATTTTTACTAAGTTATTTATATACTGAACAGTTCGTGCAAGTTTATGCACATGTAATATCTTGTCCACTATACCGACATATAGCAGTTACACATGGTTGACTACATCATGATGATGATATATATACCGCGCATGAAAATTTATTACAAAACATGCTATAATAATATAACTCTTCATGGAATGACCTCATGCATATAAAACATAGTATACGATATTTGTATTTGACTGTTTATTGGATCATAAATGCAAGTCGCGAATTATAATGGCGGGGTATTACCTGGCGAAATTTTAAAACAAGTTGAGGCACTGCATGCATGAGCGTGGCGACCGGGTGGTCCTAACTTTGGTCAAAATGTTCAACGTTGGACATTCCATGCATACCCGAACCAACAGAAGTAATTTGACATTTCAGCCAGAAAATAGATTCGAATATTGACCAATCAGTTTGAAAGTTGTTTTGTTTTAAATGGAAATAAAGATACACAAAATTATTAAGTTTTAAAGAGTTTGGGAATGTTTGATATCTCGAGGTCAAGGGAGATGTATTAGTATGTAATTCTAAGGTGAACTAAATAAACACACTTTATAGTGACGTCCATATCGATGCATTTATATATCTTGTTATATATATGCTTGTTTTTTTATTATTTCATGAACAATGTTGGACATATCGCACGATTTTTCAGTGACTATTATGACGGGCATTAATAATTCCGACAAGCCCATATAACCTGTATATGATTTGTTCCACAAGGCCGTTATGTGCATGTATTCGGCGTTTGAGATAAGTCTACACATAATCTACTAAATATACGACCATGTCCTGTGGCGAGCGCACGGTGGTCACGATATCGGACACGAGTATACATGTAGCACTCAAGTTCTTAACGGAACATCTGCACATGCATTTTCACCTTATAATTTAAAATAAACATGAATAGTATGATTGTCTGGGTCTATAAGGCTATATGCATGGCGACAAAATGTGTCCCGAGAAATTTTTGCGCCGTCAAAATTGTAAAACTATACCATTTGTTCAGTTGAACTGTATATATGATCGAAGATCGAGAACACGTACCCGGTACTATATATATAGGGCCTATTGGCCTTTGTTATTTTATGAAAATATAAAGTTCTTGTAGTACCCTAAAAGTTGCAGACAAACTTTTTTCTAAGCGTCCTAGGATTTTCATCCCATGGTCTATAAGAGTAGACATACAATGTAGATACCAAGCCAAGTCACACCAGCAGAAACCATCCTAAAACAATTACAGTAATGCCCCTAAATAATTGACTCCTTAACCACAGCAGAATTATGGGTAACATTTTAGGATTTTGTCGGAAATATGGCTTGTTGCCATTCATCGGAAAGCTCTCAGTGAGAGCTTTCCGATGAATGGCAATAAGCCATATTTCCGACTAAATCCTGAAAAGTTACCCATAATTCTGCTGTGGTCAAGGAGTCAATTATTTAGGACATTACTGTATACTTGTTTTATTTTTATTTATTTTCCTCCCACTTCCCCTGCCTTTGAGCTGAAAGAAATCAGTAAACCAAGTAATAAAAAATAAAATGCCTTATGGTAAAATGAAATGGCTGCATTATTGCAAGAGGGTCACAAGTGACATTTTTATTTGGGTTGTCCAGCCCTTGACGTTGTCAATATTCTTCTGCAGCTTTTTCTATGGCATCGCTTATTGCTGTACCTAATTGCTGTAGCTAATATCTTGCAGCAATTGCAAGGCCATTGCTCAAATAAATTTGTTTAAAATATTTATATTCTTATAAACACTGCTACTATTCATTCACTTTGACTTCATTAAAATAGAATGGCTTGCTTTGTGAAATATTGAGTTATTCCTCTTAGTCAGTGAGCATTTCAGTTAGTGAATATTAATCTAGCGATTTGAGTTATCTCTCCTTGAGTTCAGGTCTGTGTGTGCATTAAGCAGTTATTATCTATATCATATCTCTGATTTTAGTTTTATACATATTTTTATACCAACTGTTCACATGTACATGTAATTCATATTCATTGGTGGGAAATGTTTGGATAATAAGTTCAACAAATGACCTACCTGGTACAGTATGGACCTACAATAATGCCATAAATAAACGACTCCTTAACCACAGCAGAATTATGGGTAACTTTTCAGGATTTAGTCGGAAATATGGCTTGTTGCCATTCATCAGAAAGCTCTCATATTTCCGACTAAATGCTGAAAAGTTACCCAAAATTCTACTGTGGCTAAGAAGTCGATTAGTTAGGGCATTACTGTATGGACTTATTATCTGAACATTTCCTAAAAGAACTAACTGTTACTTGCCGATGATTATTTAGTATAGAAAGGGTTAAGCTATATTAAGTATCTACTGAATATCTCTGGCAAAGACCTCACTCACACCGGTCGATACCGCTACAGTTCACTACACAATGTACATGTATTATATTTTGAATGAGCTCTCAAAAGTTCCAACCAGGTACAATTTGGCCAATCTCCTAATATTCAGGACTATTGATTTAAAGATCCAGTTTACAAGGCCATAATAAAAATATTCGCTTGTTTGCAGTCACCTGATATACCTGTCAAAAGGCAGCACCGGTACCATAATTAGATTTTGGTCCTCCGAAGAATTTGTTTATTTTATCCTGATGTAATATATCATTATGCATTGAAAAACAACAGAGATGTATACAAATAATTGCACTTATCCTGACTTATCTGCATTTTGATTTCTGTAATGACAATATCCAAGTACATGTATGAGTTATGGTAAAACATTAAGTGACATGTTAAACTCCAAAATTTGTCACTCACCCTCGTGCAACACTTCAAACCCACAGCATAAAACTCCATAAACTTTTGCGAGAATCAAAATATTGCATTTCTGCAGCGAATCAGCTGCTTTTTATGAGAATCAAACTAAGAACCATGATTCTGATTCTTGTAAGATTTTAAGCCCTGATTAATTGTTTTCCTATCTACATGTACCTACCCACATAGTAAAATGTGGGCACAAGGGTGACTGCAAACATAGATATTTTTAATAGTGGCCTGATTCAAACACAATAGAATAGAAAATTGTGATGTACACCCATTGGGAACCTCGATTATGCAATAATCTGCCAATTTGGGGATATAGAGGAACTAAGCTAAAGTTTCTATACTGAGAAATTTGATAATAAAGAATCTTTACAGAGACGATGAGGCCAAAGCAGAATGAGGTCCCCAGATGGTGAATTTAGTGAAGCTAGCCTGCTATGTAGAAAAGCTTCACTAAATTCACCCTCTGGGGACCTCATTCTGCAAATGACAGGCACACTAAACTCAGATTTGGCCTGGAAAGGCAATTTTTTTATATTTAGGATCCATTTCTGATGTAAATCAGTGTATTGCAATGCATGTACACTTGGCATGTATGCAATAATTGCACTGGTCTGCACTTTCATTTCTGCGATTACAATGTGTCAGTATGAGCTAAACTTAAAGTGACATATTAAAACTACAAAATATATCACTCATCCTCAAATCAATAAGCCTGGTTTTGGATATACAGCCTTCCAAAAAAACATTCCCACTTACCTACCCACATAGAAAAATGTGGGCAGGGTGACTGCAAACAGATATAGATATTTTTAGCCAATGCAAAGCGAGTCTCCCATATTGGGACCCTTGACCTTGAAGGCTGGTGCATTCTCTTATACATGTCTATGTGAGGCTCCTGCACCAGCGTAGCTCCCATCATACTGCCGTGTGATGGCTTATATAGTATACCAGTATCTCTCCTTCGCACCACTTCCATGGCAACAAAAATTGTACGAAACTTGTTTTGAAGGGTTGTTCACATCTTTACTCCCCTCCCCCTCCCTTCCCAAAAAAAACAACACAAAAGAGAAACATGGGGTGAATAAGCTTGGATATAGTGTGTCTGACATTAACAAAATTGGTCCCCAGTGGGTGAATTTAGTGACGCTATCTTGCACACCGTTGCTAGCATCACCAAATTCACCCTCTACAAGCTTGGATATAGTGTGTCTAACATTTGCAGAATGAGGTCCCAAAGGGTGAATTTAGTGACGCTATCTCGCACAGCGGTGCTAGCATCCCAAATTCACCCTCTGAGAATCTCATTCTGCTTAGGCCTCAACTGCTATGGGAAACCTAGGATCAGATTGAATTTAAGTTCCCTTGACCTTGCTTATGCAATAAGCAAATTAAGGGATATAGAAAAACTGAACAGAAGGGAAAAAAGTATCTGAAAACAATTTAAATTTGAGAATACAGATACTTCCCAGAAGATGAGGCCTAAGCAGAATGAGGTCCCCAGAGTAAATTTGATCCAGGGTTGCAGGTGAATGGTGTTACATATACATGTATAGCGACATATGTGGTCACAGGGACCAGTGTAGAGGATTCAATTTGGGAGAAGTCGCTTCACCCTATTAGATTATTAGGGAGAATTGGTCTGTCATCAGGCCCAAGGGAGAAGTCTTAACCCTTTACCCAACAAACCGGCCAAACCCGGCCAAATAAAGCTTCAACAGCCTAAAATATCTTCGGTCTGTCTCAATAGAACCATACAAATATGGGTATCATTGGAACCGGCTCATTGACCACATTGTGATGGTTACAGTTATGCCCTTTGCCAATGCATTCTCTTATATATGCGAGTCGACCATAGGTCGCCTCGCATATATAAGAGAATGCATTGGCCTAAAAAAAATCTTTTTTTACCATTTTTTCTTACATTCTTTAACAATTTTATAATTTTTAATGTGTTAAGCCAATGCATTCTCTTATATATGCGAGGCGACCTATGGTCGACTCATATATATAAGAGAATGCATTGGCACAGGGCCCTTCTGTTGGGTAAAGGGTTAAGGCTGAAGTTCAATTTACTCTCTAACATCACCTTTCTGTGATTCAATAAGTACCGGTACCATGCAATACAGGATCCCATTTATATTACTATTATAATGGGTAAGTACTAAAGTACACCATTATAGTATGTAAATACATTTTATATCCCTTTTGAAATATGCAAACTGGTACGGTATATGAGAGATAATTAAAGTCACTTCTCTGGGACATACATGTAGAACAAAAATAATGAGAAGTGGTACATTTTAGGGAGAAAATGTCTACCAAGTCATCCTCTTGGCTGGTGCAGTTTGTGAAGAACATTATTTCCTGTACCGAAGCTCCTGTTGACTCTAAGAGGCCAAAAAAAAACCTCTTTGTTTCCGATACCCTGCCTGGCTGAGATTTTCTTGCCTGCCTCAATTTTTTTTTTTTCATTTTTCTCTAGTAAGCTAGTCTATATAGTTACATGTTAGAGTGTCAATGTGAATATTTATCGTTTTCCCAATCCCAATTATTGGAAACGGAGAAGTTTTTTTGTTTTGGCCTGACTCAATACAAATAGTTCAGGGAATAGATATGGCATCTTTAAACACCAGCTTGTACACACGGGTACCTGGAACCAAATGACCCCACTCCCAAAAGTTATGTTATGAAGCTATTTACTGAACGTGTCCTGAACATGTTGTGGCCTATTTTCAAAGTTGGGATTGTATGAAAAAATATCTTTAAGTTTAATGATTTTGTTTGTTTGTTAATTCAGCTAGTCCTAATGCACCTGGGTACTTGTGGTACAATTTTCTAAGGAAGGTATGGTGGGTGTTTCCGGTTTCACACAAATTAATCATAATATATATACCCTTAATGTTGTTAAACAACAAATCTCACACCATATCTGTATCCTATACAGAAACATTTTAATTTGGACATTGCTGTATAAAAGCCATTTACATGGTGTTTATTATCCTGATTTTCATAAATATGTGTTCTGCTTCATGAGTCCTTTGCTGCTCTCGTCTTGTTTTCACTGAAGAGCAAAGTGTTTTTAGTTTTCTAATGCGTCAATGTTGTCAGTACAATCATTTCACTCCTCGTAATTTAATATGGTGATGTCTCCTTGGCTTGCATAGGGTATCTCAGTTCACCTGCTACCTGCGTATATTATTACCACTTCACAGGGCGTTACCAGAGTTTTACTCATAAGATGAAATCTTTCAACACCCTGTAGTAGTGGACCAATAATGATATTTTCGCTCAATAACTATTAACGGCCCCGCCACTGTCAACCTTTATAAGGTGCGCAACCTATCCACTGTCTAGATCACACATAAAATTTCATTTGTAAACAAGTGATAAAATAATTTTGATGGAATATTTGTATTTTTATATGTCCGTTTAAAAAAAACCTACATATTATGTTATTGGTGGTCTGTCCATCTGTCTGTCCGTATGCTTTTTTGTTTACGTATGATAACTTTCGTAAGTCAGAACTGAATAGAATGAAATTTGGTATGTGAATTTACTAGAAAAAATTATAGGTCAAGTTAGAATTGGATTTCACCCGCTAATTTCCACCAGAGTTATGCCCCTTTTGTTGGAATTTGCACTAAATTTTTATTTCTAGATGATAACCTTTGTAAGTCTGAACTTTATGGATTGAAATTTGGTATGTGAGTTTACTACCCCAAAATACAGGTCAAGTTCGAAATTGGATTCCGTCTGCCAATTTTCACAAGATTTTTGGCCCTTTTTGTTGGAATTTGCACTCATAACATATTCTGATTATAACTTCAGTAAGTCTGAACTGAATGGAATGAAATTTATTATGTAAGTTTACTGGCCCAATATACAGGTCAAGTTCAAATTTGGGTTCGGCCGCGCCAATTTTCACTAGAGTTATGGCCCTTTGTTAGAATTGCCTCCAGCATATTTTGCCATGCTCTACCAATGCTCTTTTTCATGAATAAATAACATGCATTAGACCTGAAAATATTTTGGTCATCATGGTACATGTACAAGGGTGGTAGTAATAACATGAGTTTGTCAAGCATGGCGTGACGTGTGTAAACAGTGCCTTAGTTTTTGAACGGTCTTGGCGTCTCAGTACACTCCCCATAATTTTATTTGTTATGACCTTTACGGTACCTAGTGCAGATACTAATAAGTTAGACCTCAACGTTACTGTAAGCTGATAGAAGTGTTTTATAAAATCTTTGATTAGGCCACACCAACAAGATACAGTGCGTCTGACATTAGCAGAATGAGTTCCCCAGATGGTGAATTTAGTAAATGCTATATTGCACAGTGGGCTAGCATCACCAAATGTACCCTCTGGGGACCTCATTCTGCTTAGGCCTCATCTTCTGGGAAGTATCAACCGTCTCAAATTAAAATTTAGTTAATTTTTCCATTCTCTTTCTATATCCCCTAATTTGCAGAATTTGAGAGCTTTCCGATGAATGGCAACAAGCCATATTTCCGACTAAATCCTGAAAAATTACCCATAAATCTGCTGTGGTTAAGGAGTCGATTATTTAGGGCATTACTGTATGGTATTGAGGGTGAGAATATTACGAAATGAGCACCCAAAGAATACACAAGGACTTAATCACACACATCTTCAAACTGAAAGAGGTGACTTTCTATTGTGCAACTGCAATTAGCTGCATTCATGGTAATTAGATCCGTGTCAAAGACGACATGAGGGCAAAGCCACTGTCTTCTATGTATACCATTTGATAAGTTATTTTAGCCATTTCTATTTATCTAGAAGATCCTTCTCCGAAAACCTCCCATACCGTATCTTCCCGAAACTTTGGAAAGAACTACATGTAGATACATCTTTACAGCCAGTTTGACCATGTTCGAAATGTAAACGAGACGTACTGAAGATATCATAAGCAGCTACCTTGATCGTGTTCTTTGTAAAAACCTACATTGTTTCGACTGTTACCCATTCATGGATGAAAACTACTAGTGTAAGAATTGTTAAGTGAATCCAACACATGTAAGCCCTTTATGTGGGAAGAATACAACTACATGTATATCATCGGTCCTATATTATAGCAACACTTAATATCATATACCATAAATGAACGATTCTTTACTGTATTGCCACTTAGGTTATGGAAAAAACTAAAGTATCGTTGTCTACACTACTGCAGATGCAAACTTGAATTACCAATGTATGCTGTCATTTGCACAGGCCCCTGGGGAAAATTACTAAAATACCAATATAGACTATACCAGTCCCTGGTATAGTGCATATTGGTATTTTAGTAATTTTCCCCAGGGGCCTGTGGTCATTTGGGCTCAGAGTCGGAATATTATTATCTAAGTTTGGGAGTGTGCAGGAAGACGACCAGTAGGTCATGCCATCTCCCAGTAATATATAATTGTCTGAGTTTTGCATTATACATTATTATGTTTGTTATATATTACTAAATAAAATTGAATTTAATTTATTTTTTTGACTGTAGCCACGAATGTACTTCCTGTGTCCCTAGATACATGTACTGTTACCCCTATTCAAAGATTGTTTAGATGATTGGTAGTTAAGAATATATATTGCCTGTTTGCACTAAAGTTTGAGGAAATAGGTGATTGAGCTGTCGCAATATGGTGTCATCTCATTGCACAGATATGTCACATTGTTTATCTAACAATAAAAGGTTTGTTCATGAGAGACTGTGTCCTACGCTTCCTGTTGCTCATACTCTTATAACTGTCTCTGCTCCTACCAAGCCTGTAAATAGCGTGTCTGTCATTTGCAGAATGAGGTCCCCAGAGGGTGAATTTAGTGACTCTATCCCGCACAGTGGGCTACCATCACTAAATTCACCCTCTGGGGACCTCATTCTGCTTAGGACCTCAACTGCTATGGTAGATATAGGATCAGATTGAAGTTCCCCAGTTGAAGTTGTTGATGATCACCCATTGGGCACCTCGATTATGGATTTTACCTTCTGCAAATTAGGGGATATAGAAAATTCCCAGATGGGAAAACGTAACTAAAACAATGTTAATTTGATACTATAAATACTTCCCAGAAGATGAGGCCTAAGCAGAATGAGGGCTCCAGAGGGTGAATTTGGTGATGCTAGCCATCTGTGTGGGATAGCATCACTAAATACACCCTCTGGGGACCTCATTCTGCAAATGACAGGCACACTATTTGCAGACTTGGCTCCTACGCTTTGTGCAGTTAACTTAAATAAGACACTTGTCAAACTTTTCAGGAAGTCGCCGATTATCTTACAAAAACTGTTTGAGTGATGGTTGTTTGATGCGATTGTTGTTTTCAAATAGTATTACCAAACATGGCCATTCTAGCAATGATTCTGGTATAAATAAAGTGTTTGTCGAACATAAGTCTTGAAGCTACAGGCCTGCAAATTTGAGGCGAACGACCATTCAGTTCGCCTGGAGGTTATCTAAAACGAAAATGCCGCGAATGAAAAAAGGTCGCGCCAAAGTTTTATGTAGATCTCGCTATAACTGATTCTCACCTTAATTTGAGACATTCAAAATTATTACAGTATTTCAATGAGTTGCCGGATGTCCATCTGTACTTGATAATACCAGTTGTAGTGATTATAACAGTTTATGTAACTGTTCTGCTAACCTATGGTATGGGTTACCTGAGCACAAACCAGGCAAATGAAAATAGATTGCACATAATTTTGAAAACTTGCAGGCCTGAGCTAGACTATTTGACTTGACACTCGCCGTTTTCTATAATTTCACTTTTTGGTTATATTATTTTTGATGCTACAGCTTGAAGAGATGAGCTCTCTGGTTGAAATTTATGCCAGGCATTGTTATAAGAGCCGAGTCTGAGTTTAGTGTGCCTGTCATTCATTTGCAGAATGAGGTCCCCAGATGGTGAATTTAGTGATGCTATCCTGCATAGCAGGCTAGCATCACTAAATACACCCTCTGGGGACCTCGTTATGCATGGTTTCATTTGCTATGGGAGACATAGTCAGATTAAAGTTCTGTGATGGTGAATATTGTGATGTACACCTATTGGAAACCTCGATTATGCAATGTGTCGTCTGCCAATTTGGGTATATAGAGAAACTAAACTAAAAAAGAAATAGAATCTATGTGAATAAGTTTCTATAGATATTTGACAATAAAGAAACTTTCCAAAGAAGATGAGGCCTAAGCAGAATGAGGTCCCCAGAGGGTGAATTTAGTGATGCTAGCCTCCTATGCGGGATGGCATCACTAAATTCACCCTTTTGGGACCTCATTCTGCAAATGACAGATACTACGTTATATTAAATCAGACTTGAAAAGAGCCATGGCAGGGATCATCCTTAGCACCAGGGGGTGAATACAGGGTCCTTTCCCAATGCCCAAATTATGACATTTTCTCCAATTTCGAGTCTGAAATTTCCCTATCGATGAGGGTCCTTAAAATTTACTTTAACTCTTTCATGATGGGAGCTGCACTGGTACAGCATTAAAGATTCTGTGCAAGTGCATTACTAGTATCTTTTATGTGCGAGCCTCCTATAAGGAGCTTCCCATACATGTATATAAGAGAATGCACTCGCTTACAAGTTCAAGGTACATATTGTTAGGCCAATGCATTCTCTTATATAAGCGAGGCTTCCTATTGGACTCTCGCATATTATAAGAGAATGCATTGGCATTGGGTTTTCGCAAAATTTCAGGAAACTCTAGTCATGGAAGGGTTACAGTTGATAACCGGAAGTGATTACATGTAGATGATATGACAGCACACATCACTCAACAAATCGGTTCATCTTTAGCTGACCATTCAATGTTGTTGTGGCAGTACAAATTTTAATAATTTTCAGTGGTTCAACTATACAAAAATTCTCAATTCGAACCCTATTGCATCCCATTGTTTTATTTTTTCTCAATGGCAAGGGCCCAAGCCCCTTTCCCACTTAGAGTAGGATAATCTGTGCATGGACTATTTATTATACATTGCTTTATACAATGTACTCGTGCACCGCATATATATTTTTTTAAAACCATTTAAAAACCGTATTTTTTGCATTTTATGCTGTTTTATGGCATTTTCATTTAAAAGGAAAGAGCAATTTTGATTGGGCCTTGTGGTCTCAGAAGAATGTTGAAGTGAAGTTGTTTAACACAGGTTTGGCTGTTAGACAATAGGCTATAATTCTGCCATGAATAATCGCTGTGTTAAATACTTAGGTATGAATGGCCCTTGTGTGTTACTAACTTGGAA
Source organism: Siphonodentalium dalli (assembly GCA_032622095.1). NCBI lineage: Eukaryota > Metazoa > Mollusca > Scaphopoda > Gadilida > Siphonodentaliidae > Siphonodentalium > Siphonodentalium dalli. The sequence goes on along the minus strand of CP136065.1, from coordinate 196,659,873 downwards.
ATAATGTTCATAAAAATGACTACATTTATTAGTAAGTGAGAGCATTCCATCCGTGCATCTATGGACCCCAGTGAAATGTTATTAGTTTAATGTGCAGTCTATTAGCTTATTGTGACTCCAGTCATGTACCAATATCAGGCTGTGAAAAATTATTCACAGTGTACCTGTTATGATGCACTGTCTTTCCTCTGGTGGGTCCATAAATCTCTTCTTTGAGATGCAGACTTGGCAAGGGATGAAAACAGTTGGGTAAATCTCGGTCATTATCACTACTATATTCCAGCAGAATCTACGTCAGTTGTGACCTGCGTATGGCTCCATGCCAAACCCACTGAGCTGACTGGCACAAACGTCTGCTTACTACTTCCTCGATCTGGGCTGCTATTCATCTCAGGTGGGGACTAGTCTAGAAGGCAGCTATGTATCCCAGGGCAGGGACTAGTTAGAAGGCTGCTGTATATCCCTGGTTAGGGACCAGTCTAGCAAGCTGTTATATATTATATCCCAGGGCAGGGACTAGTTTAGAAGGCTGCTGTATATCCCTGGTTAGGGACCAGTCTAGCAAGCTGTTATATATTATATCCCAGGGCAGGGACTAGTTTAGAAGGCTGCTGTATATCCCTGGTTAGGGACCAGTCTAGCAAGCTGTTATATATTATATCCCAGGACAGGGACTAGTCTAGAAGGCAGCTATGTATCCCAGGGCAGGGACTAGTTTAGAAGGCTGCTGTATATCCCTGGTTAGGGACAAGTTTAGAAGGCTGCTGTATATCCCAGGGCAGAGACCAGTTTAGCAGGCTGTTTTAGGGAGAAGATGTCTCCCAAGTCAGCCATCTAGGCTGGTCCCAGCTAGGGTGCATGGTCTGGTCGGTCCTGACTCGAGATGAGTTAATGAGTAGTATGTATGTTTAAAAATTGTGGAAATTTTCTTAAATACCCTGAAATACCTGTAGCATATAGATGGAGTGGCATAATGAGGAGCTGTGTTGCTGTAATCAGGGATGCTATTAAACAGGCCTGAGTTTAGTGTGCCTGTCATTTACAGAATGAGGTCCCCAGAAGATGAATTTAGTGATGCTATCCTGCATAGCCGGCTAGCATAACTAAACTAAATTCACCTCTGGGGACCTTATTCTGCTTAGGCCTCATCTTCTCTGGAAAGTTTCGTTATTATAAAATTTCTATAGAAACTACTTCACATAGATTCTATTTCTTTTTTAGTTTAGTTTCTCTATATCCCCAAATTGGCAGACGACACATCGCATAATCGAGGTTCCCAATGGGTGTACATCACAATATTCACCATTTGGGAACTTCAATCTGAGTCTGTCTCCCATAGCAGATGAGGCCATGCAGAATGAGGCCCCAAGAGGGTGAATTTGTTGATGCTAGCCCACTACATGCATGCGGGACAGCTTCACTAAATATTCTCTATCTGGGGGACCTCATTCTGCAAACGACAGGCACACTAAACTCAGGCTTGGCTGCTAATGGGTATTACAGGTCTCAGTACATAGTGGGAAAACATCCATAAGTGATGTTCTTCAGAGCATGTCACCCCTGGGCTTTGAAAAATAATCATATGAAATAAGCTTCCATTAAGATTTTGGGTCAATAGGTACATTGTACATTGAGTTTTTGTTTACGAACATCCACTTTTTTCTCACTATAATTAAGTGGCAGCTTAATATGCTTCGGTCTCTGTATTTTCAATATATGAGAAATTCTTGCTTTATTTCAGAAATGTAGTTCAGTCTGCTCAGATGTATTAAAATATGAAAAAAATATGCTGCAATATGAAAAAAATGGCACAAAAATTCTATCTAAACATACAAATTTTTACATAGAAAAATATTTAATTGCGTGGCAGACTATGCTAATTTTTCATGATCATTTTTGAGTTGTCAAACTGGTTATAACAGATACCAATAGATAAAAAAAAATAGCTAGTGAACAAAATTAGCATTTTTGGCTTGACTTTTTGTAATTTACACTGGAATCTGTATAAATGCAGGAAACATGAATGGAGTGCAAACACTGTAACATGTGCTATATGACAGGCGCTGCATGGAATTTTGTCTTTGTCAACATTCATCAAAACCAATATCACTAGCTCCAAAAAAGAAAGGAATCTTTGTTTGTCTTAAAGGTACTCAATCCGATTCGATGGTCCCCATATTATCAGATTCGAAAACAACATTTTTAGAAATGCTGCTTCAGTTATCTGAATCGATTAATTGCCCAAAAATAATGCTAACCACTGTAAACTATAGTACAAAATTGCCAGAAATGTGTTATTTATCAACATGTTGTTCGACTAAATTTTGCCTTATTATCAACAGAAAGCTAGCCTTTTAATTTTAGAGTTATCCATCTTCATCCTCAATTTGGTCCGAGACCGTTGGCTCATTGACTGTTTTACTGGGCCACAAATAATTCTTGATGGTGAAAAAATAATAGATTTTAAAAATCAAGATCTATTAACTCTGAGCTTTGTTAGGTGGGTACGTTCCTCGACTTGAATCAAATATTTTTTTTACCCCCGAATCCAAATAAATAGTAATTGAGGGGCGCTTAATTAATCGGATTATGCATCTTTAAACTCTTCACTGCTTAATGAAGTGATGTGCTGGGCCGTTGATGTTATTGCAATTTTTCAGGAGAAAATAATAACGGGAATATCATGAAAACCTTAACCCTTTCAGTGCCAGGGGCCGATCTCATCGGCCCTAATTTACGGTCTGTAAAATATCGGCCCTAAAAAAATATATAAAAAAACTATCACCAAGTATTCATAGTAATAATTTTGATGCCCATGAAAAACGTAAGATTCCCTGGCACTAAACCTGCAAAATAAGTCTGTTAAAGAATATAAGAAAAAATTATTAAAATTGTAAAAAATTGTAAAAAATAATGAAAAATTGTTAGGCCAATGCATTCTCTTATATATGCGAGTCGACCATAGACCTACGGTCGACTCGCATATATAAGAGAATGCATTGGCACAGGGTATATGGGTTGATACAAAAATCGGACCTGGTACTGAAAGGGTTAAAACTGACTCCGTTAAAGGGCTATTATCATTCACAATCCTCGAACATTATACACTAGCTGTTCGAAGATACACTGGTTCCTATGCATAATTTTCAAGAGTTCTACCAGTAGTTATGAATAATTAATAGCCGACTGCTAGTGTGCTGAAGACTGAAGTACATGTAGTCCAAGTCTGCTTGTACGTAAACCAGCTAAGATATTGGGATAGCGAGCATCTACATGTAGTACATGTACTAGTAGGTCCGTACTCAGTATACTAGTAGGTCCGTACTCAGTATGGATTTATAGCACTCAGTAACGGATTTATAGCACCAAAGAGGTTAAAATGGGCAGTCACTAAGTTTGTATTCTATTGAGTATATCTCTTTGATCTTTTGACTATCCGCCATACCATGTACATTTGAAAACTTGATCTTGATAGTTGCACTGTGGTCTTATAGATGGGTAGCATAAATTTTAAAGACATATTATGTACACATGTACTTGTTCGGGTGCTTGAAACTGATAAGTTAGTATTCAGGTGCTACGCCAACTGGAGGAAATTGTGGCATAATTCTTCTAACATCACCGAAACTCTGAAACAAATCGACCGTACCACTCCATAGAAAACATTGTCTGAACTACGCTAAATTGTTAATATTTACTACTCGAACCGGGACGAACTAACGTAAACGATTTCGACATCGGCAGTCGCTGCATTTAATTAATATATAAGAATGACGGTCTGTGTTGTCAATTTAGATACAATATTTGTAAAAATAACTACTTTGAACAGGATTATTCTCCATTTCTATTTGACCACCCTACCGGAGTGTTTCGCATCACTTTAATAATGAATGGGCAATCAAAATTGCCAGACAACCTCCCAAAATATGAAATGATACAAACGCATGGCCCTTCAACATCAAGATGCTTGTCATGCATACAAACACTTTGATTTCATGTATAAATGTTATTTCCACTTCCAGTTCATGTTATTTTTTTAATTTATTGCATGCTACCTGTCTCATCATCTTATGTATTTAATGTGTGATAAGTCACGAATCCCCCAATCTTCAGCCATTTATAGTCACGTGAAATGAATGGCGATTTAATATAAGTCTTGGTATGTCATGTTTCCTGAATTAATGTCACTCCAGGTACCCAACAATATAAACACGCAGGCCATCGCAAGTATTTGTTTCGGTTTTCTATTTCCAAGGCTCTAAAACATTTGTTAACCTTCAGGTTGGGTATATATCTTCTACTTTTGGACTCTATTGAAGTCTATGCAAGTCTGAGTTTAGTGTTCATGTCATTTGCAGAATGAGGTCCTCAGAGGGTGAATTTAGTGACGCTACCCCACATAGCGGGAACCTCATTCTGCATGGTTTCATCTGCTATGGGTGACATAGACTCAGATTGAAGTTCCCAAATGGTGAATATTGTTATGTACACCCATCGGGAACCTCGATTATGCAATGTGTCATTTGCCAATTTGGGGGATATAGATTAACTAAACTAAAAAAGAAATAGAATCTTTTGCTTTTGCGTTTGTTTTGCCATACCGCAATCGATAAAAATTCGTTGAATCGTAGGTAATAAGAAATGGTAGCTTACGGTTTAGTTACTATATTCTATTGGTACATAAATTATTTGTTAATGGTCCGGGTAATCAAGAATTATTGTCAGTGGATCAAAACTGTGAGTGAAACATTGGGATATCTGTTTCATGTCCGACTTTTTGATACACAATAATGTGATTTAATCTCAGCCTATGCATGTAAAATCTAGGTAAATACTCGGCGGCAATATTTAGTATAAATAAATAATTATTTTATTGTGGCCTAAGAGAAAATTCCAAATTAAGATACCAACAGGCACAAGATTTAATCTAACAGCTTGGCCAAAGATTTGCTCTCAATGCATTGAATTTTCTAAATTTTCCCCTTGAATGCCCCTTGAACTGGCAATAATATGGAATGGATGATACACCATATCCCCTTCCCACCCAACTTGTGGCATATCATGGTTTGATTATGATTCTCGTACCCTCAAACTTATGACTTAACTGTTAATTTTTGCAAAAGGCCTGTGCAGGAAGTTCAGGGAAGCCTCATATCATTGCTAATACTAGCAGGTGATTCAACACTTATGGCAGGATTGAAAGAGCGTTAAAGTGTACCATGCATTGCAATCACACAGAAACAGTCATCCCACAGTAATGCCCTAAATAATTGACTCCTTAACCACAGCAGAATTATGGGTAATTTTTCAAGATTTTGTCAGAAATATTCATCGGAAAGCTCTCGGAAAGCTCTCACTGAGCTTTCCGATGGATGGCAACAAGCCATATTTTCACCTAAATCCTGAAAAATTACCCATTATTCTGCTGTGGTTAAGGTGTCGATTATTTAGGGCTTTACTGTACTGATTCTCTCTCATTAACCTGTATTTACTAAATACTCATTGACGAGTAGTTCCCTTAGGAAATGTACTTATCTGAACATTTCCCACCATAGAATATGATTCCTTCTGCACTTGTATTAGGCCAAAGAAAATTAAATGTTTGGTATTGGGTTACAAGTCGGAAAAAAAAAGAGGGTCGGTTGGTAGGCCTGAAATTTTATTTTTTTCTATTTGTTTTATTTTTACATATTCTTATTACTTTTCATGTGCATATTTTACTCTCCAAGATTGACATAAAACTACTTTTTATTATTTTTGTGTAAATTTTAATATCGCACCATACTTTTACTAAGAAATCAACCTATTCTGAGATGCTGAAATGTGTTTTTTGTGTTTTATGAAATTTTTTGAGAAAAAATTCAAAAGATTTTCTTGAAAACCATGAAAAAAACTTAAGGGTAGGGGGTTTAAAATAGGGTCGGTAGGGAAACCCACAAATATTTGTTTCTATGGCCTTATCTCTTCACCTGCCTGTCATCTGCTTATATTGCCCAAACATCCCTCAAATGAATAATAGATCATTTCAAATGTGTACTTTTGTAACTGAATGAGATAATCCATTTACTAAATAAAGCGATAATCTGCTGCAGACCAGTTCCAGTAGGGTAGGTTTTGGCTTGATGTAAAATTGGTCCAATCCATGAATAATTAACTGTGCATCAAAGGTTACATTGTTCTTTTATTTTCCCCTGTCCTATAGTAAGAGGACAGTCACATAATCCAGATAATCAATATTGTTCTGATGTCACTCACCTCAAGTCAGCCACACAGACCATTCGATTAGGACGCTTATAGTACAGTAATGCTCTAATTAATCGACTTCTTAACCACAGCAGAATTATGGGTAACTTTTCAGGATTTAGTCTGAAATATGGCTTGTTGCCATTCATCGGAAAGCTCTAGCAGAATTATGGGTAACTTTTCAGGATTTAGTCGGAAATATGGCTTGTTGCCATTCATCGGAAAGCTCTGGAGAATTAATTTTTGATTCCTGCTGTGGTTAAGAAGTCGATTAATTAGAGCATTACTGCAAGTCTTCAATGAAAACATGTTCAAATTGTTCAAAATAGGTTTGAGTTTTACCCCGAGTCACGACAAACGTGTTCAATAAGGTAACATTGTCATTAATGCTCACCACATTTTGAGGGACAAAGCCTTTAGAATGGCACTTTCCTTATTTCTGCTGCAGGCTTTAATATCTAATCAGGATATTTGTTTTCAAGTTTTACATCGCGGCACAATAAGGTAACCATGTCTTTAGGGGCAAAGGGACAAAGACTTTAGAATGGCACTTCCCTCATTTCTTCTACAAGTTTTAATATCTAATCGGGATATTAGTAGTCTCGAGTGCCTAATAGGACACCCTTCATTTTCCTATTGTAAATACATGTACATGCTTTTTATATGCCTGTTTAAATAAATTGGTTGTATTATGTAATCAGTCTGTCCTGTCCATCCATCAGTGTGCATCCATCCATTAACATTTTTGGTTTCCGACAACCAAAGTTGGTATGTGTATTTATGGGCTCAGAATACAGGCCAAGTTCGAATATGGGTTTCGTCCAATTATTTTGACATGAGTTACGGCCTTTTTTCGACTTAGAATTTTACCGATTTCATAACATTTCGGTTTCCGACCGTTAACTCCTGTTTGGATTATTGATTTCCCAGCTAAAAATACAGGCCAAGTTCGAATATGGCATCTGTCCAATTATTTTCCCGTGAGTTAGGGCCCTTTTTTCGACCGCATTTTTGCATTGAAATTAAGGGTATATCAGGGTATATATCAGATATTCTTTGTAAGCTCAGATTGTTTTGTATTTTGCAGTAGTAAAATTCGAAATGGCTAACAGGCATATTTATCCACGTCCTGGCGATGCTCTTGTTTACCATTTCTGAAACAGACACAGGTAAGGGGAGGCTTGCATGATCCCTTTTTATGCCCCCAGATCTGCCACCCCTGTTAACAAATTTGAAGTATCAGATTTTGTTCGTCCCTGAATCTGGTTATTAATAACGTCACTGTGAAAATGATATACATCTAAGTTTCATTTTGGAATATTGACTGACTATTTATCATCTTTGTGGTAGTCCTAAGCCTAAGGTCATTTTCATGGCAACTTATAAGACTTATTGTAGATGTACAGTATAATGCCCTATAATTGACTACTTAACCACATCATAATTATGGGTAATTTTTCATGATTTAGTCGGAAATATGGCTTGTTGCCATTCATCGGAAAGCTCTCAGTGAGATTATTTAGGGCATTACTGTATGTCACTCCTTCTCATTAACCATCTCATTATAGTCCTGGCTTGATTCACCCACTCAATTATAAAGTGTTAAGATGATACCATAATATTACTGAATACATGAACGGAAGATTCCTGTTCATTCATTTGAAGGGAAAAGGAAATAACATACAGTTTATTGGACATATCATCTGAACACTATCCAAGATGGTCCAATCTTAATTGAAAATTTTAATTTGATAAAAAAGTTTGTGATGGTTGACTATAATTTGATAAAAGTGGGAATGAGAGTTTATCACTAAATTTCTTTCTTAGTTTAGGCGACACCAATTTTTAAGTCTGGTTTACGAACACCTCCTACAACTTTTTTTCCATTTCATGAAAAAAAATAAAACTTACACGCATACTGATTTTCATGTGCTGTCGCATCCGGTTCTGCTTATAATCATTTACAGATCCATAGTTTCATGTATTTCATGACAAGAAATGTCTTGTTTGGTTCAGAATTTCATTCAAAATTTTTTTTTGTCAAATTCCACGATTTACTTGATATAAATTAGGGGGACAATTTTTTTTATTTTTATTTTTTTCCCTCCTGCATCTACTTTTTTTTTATCCCCACATGTTCGTAAACCAGACTTAAAAAATTGGTGTCGCCTTAGCAACAAATTATGAAGAGGCTTATTCGGGGGATAATATCAATAAGCATTGGTATTACAGTGTAGGTGGAATCATTATCAATTGTTCAATATCCAAGCCCTTAAAACACTGCATAATAAGTCACTTTGAATGTTTTCAATTTACTTTTTAGTTTATGGTGCATTAATTACTAAGAATCTTAAATTCTTTTATGTACATAACTGATGATATTTTTTGCTACTTAATGTCTGATAATGGGGTAATAATCATGTAAAGCGCATTGAAACTAATATACTGTGGAATGCGATATATAAATGCATCGATTATTATGATTATTTACTATTATTATACATACTAGTCCATGTAGCTTTAAAGACCCACTTAATTTTCGAGACACCGATTATTTTTGTTATAGTGCCTTCATATACAGTTTTAATAACTATCTATGAATAAGATATGATTAAAATACTAGTACTATAATTCATCACAATTTGAAGCATCTGTGTCTCAGAAGGTGCCCATAGAATAACAGAAAATAGCTGAAATCACAGAAACATTTTCCCCATCTCGCTCCCAGAATGCAACAGAATTCAAACTAAAATATAGAGTTATTCCTCTTCCATTGAAAATTGTATACATTGCAGTACAAACCAGATGAAACTTGCACAAAAACACATCAGGACTCAACACAAAACAACATATTCAAAGTTTATTACACTGGATATGTTGATAATACAAAATTTTGGGTCTTCCTAGCTCTTTCAAATGGTATATATTAATATGGCATATATTTTATATAATGTGATCTGGGTGTTCGAAAATTGAATGGGCCTTTAATAACATTAGTTGGGGAATCAGTCCTATATATTGCTGAACATTTTTGTCCCCCGACGTTCCGTCGGAGGACTATAGAAATGACCCTCGTCCGTCCGTCCGTGTGTCTGTCCGTGCGTCCGTGCGTCCGTGCGTCCGAGATTGGGTACCTTCATTGTGTAATCAACTCCTCCTACAGTTTTAAACGTAGAGATTTGAAACTCTGGGATATTGTTCCTAACATGTTGGTGATTTGCAACATCTATATAGCTAATCAAAAATATAATTTTTTACATATTTTTGGGGGGTTTTCGACTTAGAAAATTTGGAACATTTTTGCCTTTTGGATGAGATTGGGTACCTTCATGGTGTAATCAACTCCTCCTACAGTTTTAAATGTAGAGATTTGAAACTCTGGGATATTGTTCCTAACATGTTGGTGATTTGCAACATCTATATAGCTAATAAAAAAAATTCATATTTTCAGGGGGTTTTTGACTTAGAAAATTTGGAACATTTTTGCCTTTTGGATGAGATTGGGTACCTTCAAGGTGTAATCAACTCCTCCTACAGTTTTAAATGTAGAGATTTTAAACTCTGGGATATTGTTCCTAACATGTTGGTGATTTGCAACATCTATATAGCTAATAAAAAATATCATTTTTTCCATATTTTTGGGGGGTTTTCGACTTAGAAAATTTGGAACATTTTTGCCTTTTGGATGAGATTGGGTACCTTCATGGTGTAATCAACTCCTCCTACAGTTTTAAATGTAGAGATTTGAAACTCTGGGATATTGTTCCTAACATGTTGGTGATTTGCAACATCTATATAGCTAATACAAAAATATCATTTTTTCGCGTTTGCATGCGTTTATTCATCGGGTTGTTTTGTCCAAGAAATTTTGCCAAGAAACAAATCCAATCATGAAGTTTACCACTCGAGTCGGGGGACATGTGGTCTGCGACCTTTTATTTATGTAGATTGAGCTACTGACAAAGGCCACTGTCAGCGCCTGTATAAATGTATAAACTTGCATCAGGGAAAATTTTCTTCTAAAGATTGTGTTTCTATACTAAATACTCATATAAGTTAAACTAGAATGCACTCACTGGAGCTGCCTATACTTGCGCCCATCACACATTTGGCATGTTTTGTGATATCTTGCCAACCACAGTTTGAACCATGGGTGCTGGACCTGGGCTCTCTTTTGAGTGATCAATTGAAAATCTAGATATAAAATTTCTGAGTTCATCCATCGTTGAAATATTTGTGTGTACGGACATAATATCTCTGTTATCTCCAGTTGATATATTACACTAATAATGGATTTAGTAATGACCTACGAGTTGTTTGACATATTTATAGAACAATATAGACATCGCTCATATGAAGGGTGTGAACACATGTACCGTACCATGGTTGCCGATGATGCTATATATTATATACCAATTGGGTTACATTACTAGTTTGACTAGAATGCTTTGTGTGTGCCATTGCACTTCAGTGGCAAAAAAACATCAGTCAATTTCAAATTCCGACACAAATAAATAAAAGACACGCAATCATTGGTTAGTCTTTGATTAAAATGTGTCAATGTGAACATGCCCTTAGCGACTGATCTACAGTCTTCGGGAACATATCATCAAAATGTCAATTGCGTTGAGAATGAGAAAGCTTGTTTTCCCAGTTAATTAATAAGGCGTTTTAATAATCCATGTTTCAACATAGTTTTCAGTACAATTTTGTCTCAATAGAACCATGCACTGGACTGTTTGGCCGGACATGGTTTATATGCTTCTGCGTCTTTCGGAAATGTTTTGATCTTCGAAGAAAGTTTCCAGAAATTTGTTCGCACATCACTTTCTATGCGAAAAAAAAAGAAGATTCCTATTGCTTAACTGACCGTGAGAGCTTTCCTATGAATGGCAACAAGCCATATTCCGACTAAATCCTAAAAATTTACCCATATTTAAGCTGTGGTTAAGGAGTCGATTATTTAGGGCATTACTGTATGGTTTTGTGGCCATGCTGCCCTTTATTTTCACCAAAGTCACATCAAATGTTTAAAGATGTTCATAACAATAAATTAAAAAAAAAAAAATTCTTTTGCACTTCTATACTAAATGGATTCTCCCACTCAGTTATAAAAGAAGTATACATTGGAATTGTTGATTAGTCATCTGGAGGGGTTTTCAGGAAAAATAAGCAGACAAGAAATAATTTATGTGCAGAAGGAAATTCAACGAATCCTATTTATTGAAGGGAAATGTTCAACTAATATGTTCAACAAATGACCTATTGTCAAACTTAATATCTGAACATTCCCATTGGAACTACTGTGTACTCGTCAATGAAATTTAGTAAAGAAAGGGTTAACCCTTTCATGACGGGAGCTGCACTGGTGCAGCATTAAATATTCTGTGCCAGTGCATTCTCTTATATATGCGAGTCTCCCATGGGCAGTCTCACATATATTAGAATTCATTGGCTTAAGTTATAAGGTGAGGGTAAATAATGTTTGGCCAATGTATTCTCATATATAAGAGAATGCATTGGCACAGGGTTTTCGCAAAATTTCAGGAAGCTCCAGTCACGGAAGGGTTAAACCATGTTCAAGATATTCTGATAGCACCAATTTAGTCCTAATGTCGAGTAATTTGAAAAGAAGATTTAGTTTTAATGGACAGTAATGTTGTATAATTATAACCTGAGGCCATGATAAAACTCGGTGAATTTAATTATGCAGTTTCAATTTGTGTCACACTGTGTCCCTGCAGAGAGGGTTAACCAAAAACCTTGCTATAATTTTACACATGCTCATATGCACTTGTTGCTTCCATCAAATTACTAGTATTCCCCTCTAATGTAATTCTGCCTGTCTGCCCTCTCTAAACAAGCAGAGAAAACTATGTCAAATCAAAACTCTATCTGTATAACTCCGCTGGTAGCTGTTGATTACCCGTAGTAACATGTCTGTGCCTATTTGTCAGTTATAAATGCATTTCCTGGGCCCACCTCTCAAAACAGTTATTGAGCTATATGTGTATTTTGTTTGCCCGGGTAGCTAGCTGACTGCCTTCTACACCACACAGCTATTCAGGGTTGTCATTGACGCATACAATATCTTCTATCTGGCTGGGTCCAATAGTCCTATTTGATAAATTACTCGGTTGACCTCCTCTAGACGGTCACATGACCAAGCACAGATGACAAGCTAACATTGCGGTTATTCTCTATAGCCTCTATAGCGTGGAGCTGAACTTCCGATGTTGCTGTACAGGTTATAAGATTGAGTTCCTGTTCCTATGTGTGTCATGTTTCGACTGATCGTGTTTTGTACATTTTTATTTACGGAGGATTGCCATCTTAATCGTGAGAGCAGAACACTAAGATATATACTTATTACACAGAGACAGTGCTCGCATATGGTGAATACTTCATAATGTGACTCTTCTATTTTACATTGGATTATTATCTGGAATAATCAACAGGTGGTTGGACAAATTTATATTTGTCTTTTTATATATGCTCTATAATTTAGTGGATTATAAATCTTCGAAGACAACCATGTATAGCTGGATCCATGTTCCCCTTTTCTATAATAATTCGGATTCAATTCTGGATTTGTCTTTAAAAAAGAAGCCAGAAACTGATAGGATAGAAGTGAAAGAGGAGCCCATCGACATTGAAAACTTTAATAGTTATTTTGATGAGCAGAGTTCTGAAGATTCCAATTCTGGAAGTCTAAGCACTCTGGATATGATGTCACTTCCAGATGGGAAAACATACAAGAAAAAATTGCTCAAGCGATATTGTAAGTTTGTTTATAAATTGTTTATAAAACTCTTCCCTGAACTTTCGGTATTTATATCAGAGATACAATATAATACATTTACATTGTAACAGATATACTATAAATACATGTACATTGTAACAGGTATATAATATAATTCATGTGCATTGTAACAGATACCGGTATAATATATTAAATACATGTGCATTGTTACAGATATAATATACACATGTTATACATGTCGATTGTAACAGAGATATATTTATGTACATTGTAACAGACGCTATACTAAGACAGTTAGGCTTGCCTTGCTAAACTTTAATCTTGTACATTGTAACAGAGATATAATCTTCAATTTTATTTGCATACAAATTATTCAAATGACCAGAAATGACAGGAAATTATTTTTTAGCTTACTGTACTGCTAGAGGCATTATCAGGTGACAGAAATTATATATCAGTATACTGAGCACTTATTTTTTAATATGGGACAATTTTAGATTTGGCACTGTTGTTCAACGAGAACTTAACCCTTTACCCAACAGAAGGGCCCTGTGCCAATGCATTCTCTTATATATGCGAGTCGACCATAGGTCGCCTCGCATATATAAGAGAATGCATTGGCTTAACACATTAAAAAATTTAAAATTGTTAAAGAATGTAAGAAAAAATGGTAAAAAGTGTTAAAGATTTTTTTTAGGCCAATGCATTCTCTTATATATGCGAGGCGACCTATGGTCGACTCGCATATATAAGAGAATGCATTGGCACAGGGCTAACTGTAACTATCACAATGTGGTCAAGGAGCCGGTTCCAATGATATCCATATTTGTATGGTTCTATTGAGACAGACCGAAGATATTTTAGGCTGTTGAAGCTTTATTTGGCCGGTTTTGGCCGTTTTGTTGGGTAAAGGGTTAACTGAGTTAGTTCCTGGGATCTGTCTTTAAGTGGTTTGTTGGATGTCAGGGCTAGGAGTTTCTAGTTGACAATATGTACACTTATATATTATATATATATATATAGGAGATATAGCACAGTAGCAATGTTATATAACTTTCTACCTCTGTTGAACATTGGTTGAGATTTGTCACACACACAATTCAACTGAGAATTAACCTGCAACCATGGATTTGTTATGATATGGAAATACATTTCCCTGGCATTGTAGCACATTTTTCGATAAGGGGAAAGAAATTAGTACAGTAATGCTCTAAATAATCGGTGAGAGCTTTCTGATGAATGGCAACAAGCCATATTTCCAACTAAATCCTGAAAAGTTACCCATAATTCTGCTGTGGTTAAGGTTTCGATTACTTAGGGCATTACTGTATTCCAGGAATATGATGACCATGTTTTGGTTAATATGTGAAAATTCTTCATTTCGGAAGTGAAAAAGCATAACCCGGTCTGATATTTAGGTACATTCACTACTTTGTATCTTTGATTAATATATGTCAGTGACCTGTGGCTCAGTTTGTAAGCTGCATATTGCATTATGCCATTATAAACTGTCCAGTTATGGTAAAGTTACTTTGTTTCCTGTATCTGGGCAATTTTGTCAGTTGCTTATTTGGGGGGGGGGGGGTTCAGTTGTTTCAACACGTATGGTGTAATGTACTTATTCTCTCCTGACACTTCAACCGGTATAGGAATGATTTGTGTCCGTTAGTCTGGATTCATGTACATGTACCTTCACAATGTAATCAACTACTGCAGTTTTAATGCTAAAGCATTCAAACTTAGAGAAATTGTCACTGACATGTTGAAGATTTGTAACCTGTAAACAGTTGACAAAAAATTTATGACCCTTCACAACAAACACATCATAAGTATTTCCTTTTTTTTGTCTCATAAATTTTCAAAATGCTTGTTGACTCGTTCTCAATCCAAAATTTACTGTTTATTTTGGTTTCCAGATCATGATTTAAGTTTCCACTGGTTTCCAAATAAAAAAAATTAATGTCCCTCCCCTCCTCCATCCAAAATGCTGGGTTTTTTTCTTCCAATATCCAAGATTTAAAAAAAAAACTTACTTTCATCAGGGAACTTCGGAGATCAATCAACCTTTTATTTCCAAGTGAAATTAACCATAGATCTGTGGAGTTTTTCCTGCGTTAATAAAACTGAAAATTTCTTAATATAGCTCAGCAGCTGCGTATCTGAAGATTTGAGTCGAATAACTTTTCAGTTCTCCAACTTCACCTGTAGGTTACCTAAAATAAAAATGCCGCAAACGAATAACAGGTCACGCAAAAGTTTTCTGCAGGTCTTGCCATCACCGATTCTCACCTTAATTATTCCTCAATCAAGTCTCAATATGCAACATTTAAAATTATCAGTCCATGTTAGCCATTTATAGTACTACATGTACCCGGTAGTAGTTAATTTACTACATGTAATGATGAAATACCAATTGTAGTGATTATAACAGTTTGTGTAACCCTTCTGGTAACCTATGGGTTACCTAAGCAAACTAAGTTAGCAAAAAATAGGTGACTCATCATTTTGAAATCTGCAGGCCTGCAGCTGAAATGGTACTTAACCACAGTGAATCAAAGTCAGAATCGTGTCAGTTTCACTGGTAAAGGGTCAGTTTATCATGGTCCCTTGAATGTTATTATAATGAAATGATGCTGCCACATGTATAGGTTCCATGCACATCGTCATCGTTATTACCATATCTACATGTATCCCTTTTTATACTAAATACTCATTGATGGGTAGTTGCATGTATCCCTTATGAAATGCATAAAATAAGTTCAACAAGCGACCATATGTACGTATTATCTGAACATTTCCTACTCATGAATAGGAATCCTTCTGCACTTTCTATTATCTGTTTTCTGCTTTTATTTCCTGAACATTCATCAAGATGAATAATATGGCATTCCAATGTATACTTTTATGACTGAGTGGGAAAATCCATTTAGTATAGAAAGGGTTTAGCCTTGAGAGAAATGCCTGTCCATATAACAGCTCTATCACCCTTTTATTTTTACATCTTTTTATGTTCAAATACTTTTTAATAAGGAACAAACAGACAGCATGCATAGAACTATTCTAAGGATTCATTTGTGGTGCAGTCCTTTCCATGAGCAAAACACAGCGAGAGCAACTATTTGTTCCCATAATTCAGAATGCTGTCTCAAATTGCACCCGTGATAGATTCATTTGTTTGTTTTTCTCAAAGTGTCATTACCTGGTATGGGAAACCATAAGTGCCCACTTACATTTTCACATGCCCATAATAAATGTGAGAGTGAACATGGAAGCCCATAAATTAAACTGAGTCTAAAAATGGTCTACACAAAATACTAAATATTTCAATATTGCCTTATTGGTTCAAGGATTTCATTCAATTTGACAGACTGTCGGGAGCAAATATTTGCACCTGTCAACCACAGCAGAATTATGGGAAATTTTTCATGATTTAGCCGTAAATATGGCTTGCTGCCATTCATCGGAAAGCTCTCGATGAGAGCTTTCCGATGAATGGCAACAAGCCATATTTCCAACTAAATCCTGAATAATTTCCCATAATTCTGCTGTGGTTAAAGGGTCATATAATATTCTATGGGCATTACTGTAGTATGTGTGACATTTTCAAAATGAGATCCCCAGAGGGTCAATTTAGTGACGTTATCCCGCACGGCGGGCTAGTATCACCAAATTCACCCTCTGGGAACCTCATTCTGCTTAGGCCTCAACTGCTATGGAGACCTAGGATCAGATTGAAGTTACCCAGTTGAAGTTCCCCCATTTAGTCACCTAGATTATGCATTTTATATTCTGCAAATTAATGTATACATTTGTATAGAAACTGAACAGAAGGGAAAATGTAAACAAAAAAATATTAATTTGAGACTATAGATACTTCCCAAAAGATGAGACCTAAGCAGAATGAGGTCCCCCAGACGGTGACTTTGGTGTGCGAGCTCGCTGTGCAGGATAGCGTCACTAAATTCATCCTCTGGGGACCTCATTCTGTAAATTTCAGACACACTATATCCAGACTTGTGTCTAACATACTTGGCAGGTTTATATCGAACTTCTAACTTAAAATGTCTGTCACTGTTCTGAAGCTACCTAAATGTGCAGTTACATGTTATATACCCAATTGATTCCATTGCCAGGATTGTTCGTATATGGATAGATATGATACATGTATCCATATGCCGCATATGCGAGAATATCTGGTGATCACATGCATCTTCTGATTGGTGGTAGCTGACAGCACCCAAAGTTAGAAGTTTGAAGTTATCAATCCAGACTTTCATATTATCCACGTACCGACAAATGATTTATTGGGAATCAATTAACTACTCATTGAGGAGTATTCAGTGTAATATGGATAAAACCAATATTTATGATATTTCTCAAATCATTAAACCCTTTACCCAACAGAAGGGCCCTGTGCCAATGCATTCTCTTATATATGCGAGTCGACCATAGGTCGCCTCGCATATATAAGAGAATGCATTGGCTTAACACATCAAAAATTATAAAATTGTTAAAGAATGTAAGAAAAAATGGTAAAAAGTGTTAAAAAAAGATTTTTTTTAGGCCAATGCATTCTCTTATATATGCGAGGCGACCTATGGTCGACTCGCATATATAAGAGAATGCATTGGCACATGGCATAACTGTAACTATCACAATGTGGTCAAGGAGCCGGTTCCAATGATATCCATATTTGTATGGTTCTATTGAGACAGACCGAAGATATTTTAGGCTGTTGAAGCTTTATTTGGCCGGTTTGTTGGGTAAAGGGTTAAAACCAACTTGACTTGGCTCTATAACACTCATCAAGCTTGCTCATCCACCAAGACACACCTACTTTCCTTTATTTATCAGCACAAAGACAAAGATAGGTTGCTTCTGTTAGAATAATATGCGTCATATCTTGCTTATGAGTTGTCACCAGTGCATATTTGATAAATAAAACAATTCATGCATGCAATTCTTGGCCTCACAACATTCAAGTTTTATTTCCGACACCCATTTACGCATGTTGGGCTTTTCCTTTTGTGACAGTCCTTTTGTCGCAATACTAATGTAAATTTAAACCATGGAAGTACACCCGTTTAGTGTTCTGCCTGAGTTCATTCCAACTTGGTATGACTTGTTAAATAACATCTTTGTATTCTCCGCTGTTCAGCCTTGTTCAAATGAATTGCCCATGTGATAGCATATAGAAGTTCTAAGATAACCTAGTTTTCAAGAGAAGAAGGCCATTGACACATATTGTAAACCTATGCACCTATGCATGTACTTTTTTGTGCAGTAAACTTTTCAGTGACAACTGCGGGGAACAAAATAAACAGCTAGTGGCTGTATGGTTGTAATACATTTGTAGGTCATATAGCACACAGCTTTTGGAAAACTAAAATTGTTATCAGCAACTATAACATATGGGTTCAGATAATGCAAAACTCCAAGTTGTATACATGTACCATGCTATACCATGCTGGTATTAATCAAGTCATTGATGTGCACTTCATGTATGGAGTGTGGTGGGTTCCTTGACTGTAAAATAAAGGAGATGTCTCATTTACAAAAGTGTACACATTCTTGGTTGCAATCATTAAAAATAAAACTTTGAGATGAATTGTAACTCTTACCATAATTTTTACTCATCCTTCTTGTTTCTTTTTTTTTCTTCCTATTTTGTTTTGTTTCTTTTTTTGTTTTGTTATAAATTTCATTTTCTAAAAGAACAATTTCTTTCTCTTTTGATTAAAATAGTTGATTTGTGGATCATGAGATGTGAATATATTCTAAGAGTTACAGTAATGCTCTAATTAATCGACTTTTTAACCACAGCAGAATTATGGGTAACTTTTAAGGATTTAGTCGGAAATATGGCTTGTTGCCATTCATCAGAAAGCTCTCGGCGAAAGCTCTCGGCGAGAACTTTCCGATGAATGGCAACAAGCCATATTTCGGCGAGAACTTTCCGATGAATGGCAACAAGCCATATTTCCGACTAAATCCTGAAAAGTTACCCATAATTCTGATGTGGTTAAGAAGTCGATTAATTAGAGCATTACTGTAAGTAGCGATAACACTTGATCGCATGAGAGGGAGAGTTTATATTGACTACATATATTTCGCAGAGCATCATGTTGTAACAACACCAGCATGTAAATAATTAGAATATATTTCAGATGTTTCTAATAATTACACACAAATCATATGTAGCCTTCGACATGTGTACATCTATGTATGATAGACACTTGTGTAGCTCTCAGATACTATCCTGAACACATAGTTTGCATTACATATTTCATCTGTGTACCAGACACCTTGTAGCGCCAGACACTGCTCCAGTAGTTTGCAAGCCTGCAGATAGTGTGTCTGTCATTTGCAGAATGAGGTCTCCAGAGGGTGAATTTAGTGATGCTATCCCGCACAGTGGGCCATATTCTGCTTATTTTCTGGGAAGCATCTATAGTCTCAAATTAACATTGTTTTTGGTTACTTTTTCCCCTTCTGTTCAGTTTCTATATCCCCCTATACTAATTTGCACCAGATAAAATGCATAATCGAGGTGAATTATGGGTGAACATCACCAACTTCAACTGGGGAAGTTCAATCTGGTCTTTGGTCTCCCATAACAGTTGAGGCCTAAGCAGAATGAGGTTCACAGAGGGTTAATTTGGTGATGCTAGCCCACCATGCAGGGCAGCATCACTAAATTCATCCTCTGGGGACTTCATTTTGCAAATGACTGACTAACTATTTGCAGACTCGAGATGTTTGCTTCCTGTTTCTCACCGTTTTACGTAATGCAGTAACATAATCAGTCTGTGAGGGATGTCATGTGGTACAACCATATGTTTTGTGAGAACTTAGTAATCAACGTACTGTTTTCCCTTCCTAGCTTAAGTCCTCTTGCCAAATAGGTGTACATGAGTAGGAAGCTGGCATTCCATAGTAAATTCTCTTCCTAATTATTTTTACCTGTCAGTCAGATTTAGATTACACAGGGAAAGACAATCAGGGTCCTGATAAGAGTGGGTGATTTGCCTCACTCTCCCCATAACCCTCAACTAAATTTACGTCAGTTAGAAATTTCATGGCTGGAACATACACTAACAGAAACATTAACTCTTTCAGTGCCACGGGCCGATCTCATCGGCCCTAGGCCCCAAACCAAATTAAAAATCCCAAAATTTTTTTTTTTTGATTTTTTTTTGTTTTGGGTTGAATTTTTTTTGGGTATGCTTAAGCATGCTATAACGAATTTAAAAACAAACTGGATAAAACCTTAGGAGCATGGTATAACTCAAAACTATCACCAAGTATTCATAGTAATAATTTTGATGCCCATGAAAAACGTAAGATTCCCTACTAAACCTACAAAATAAGTATGGCACTGAAAGAGTTAAAGAATATAAGAAAAAATTATTAAAATTCTAAAGAATAATAACAAATGATGAAAAATTGTTCGGCCAATGCATTCTCTTATATATGCGAGGCGACCTATGGTCGACTCGCATATATAAGAGAATGCATTGGCACAGGGTATATGGGTTGATACAAAAATCGGACTTGGCACTGAAAGGGTTAAAGGGGTACTGTACACTAAATCCAGCCATTTATGGGACCATCTCCTTTTATACTCAACAGAATAAATGCAACAAATGAATGAATTTGAGCCATTGATTTAATAGTGCAAAATACACTCATGTGCTCACATGGTAATTATAATGAAAATGAATTTATGACTGGAGATTGCATCGTTCATAGAGCACACAAGTGTATTTTGCACTAATCCATGGCTCAAATTAATTCACAATTGCTAGAAAAATTCAAACATACAGTATTTCAGAGTTATTAGTACATTTGTACTTGTTTCTGTTTGAAAAAAAAATTCCTACTTTTTACTGCTTTTTAAAGGAAATTACGTCAATAAGTCACAAAACTGATTGATTGCACCACAGGTATCCATTATCTAAATAGTGATCAGAGACTATGATCGTCCAATGTGATGATCGTGATCTGACATTGATATCCATGTTGACAGCCTCTTTCATCTCACATTCTTCCGCATGTTAGGAGAAAGAAGATTTTGACGTCATAATAAGTCTTTGACATCAATCATTCCTTCATGTGACCATACTCGATACAGCCACTTCAATATTATGTATAAATGACCTATGAAATAGATCTATGTGAATCCCTTGTAGTAAATGAAGAGTTCTTGGAAATATCATAAAACTCACGGATTACCATTTTCTATACTTAATTATACTCCCGCCCCCCCCCCCCCCCGCAACGAAGTTAGGGGGGTATACTGGAGTCAGCTCGTCCGTCCGTGGACACAAATTTATACGGAGTTTTTCTCAGTCGTTTTTTGATCAATTTCCGTGAAACTTGGCACAGACTTCAACCACCATGGGAACCTGTGCACCTGCGATTATGAAGTTTGTCGGACTTTTTTTGGTGGAGTTATCCCCCCTTTTTCGACTTAGAAATTTTTCGTAACATGTATAATTTTGTCCGAGCTTTTATTCCTACATTTTTAGGTCATTTTCTTTTTAACTTGGCACAGATATTTAGTACCATGGGAACCTGCGATTATGACGTCTGTCCGACTTTTTTGGTGGAGTTATCCCCCTTTTTTTACTTAGAATTTTTTTTGCAACATGCCTAATTTTGTCCGAGCTTTTATTCCTACATTTTTAGGTCAATGTTTTTTAATCTTGGCACTAATAATTAGTACCATGGGAACCTGTGCACCTGCGATTATGATGTCTGTCCGACTTTTTTGTGTGGAGTTATTCCCCTTTTTCGACTTTTTGCAACATGCATAATTTGTCCAAGCTTTTATTCCTTCATTTTTCGGTCAATAGGTTTAAGATTAGGATTAGGGTTGAGCACCTGCAATGGGAACTGTTATTTTATCATTTTAACTAATTGTTTACTGACATGTGAAACATAGTATTTTAAAAACGGGGGGTATCCTTAGTCCCATTGGGACAGTCACACCTCTAGTTATCATTGATGAGTTGTTGTCCCAACATCCGGTTGTAACTAGCAATCTGATTGGCTACAAAGCCAATTTTAAATCACCATGTCTCCCATCACTCTTGACATGCAGCGGGGTATAAGAGAATGTGCTGAGAGCTTTCTGATGAATGGCAACAAGCCATATTTCTGACTAAATCCTGAAATGTTACCCATAATTCTGCTGTGGTTAACGAGTCGATTGTTTAGGGCATTACTGTATCTTGTTTATGTTTTAGTGATTTAATGGATTGGACATAAGGAGAAATAATGCTTGAAAAGGTTTTTTTTTTTTATAGTTGAGTGACCTTCATGAGGAATATAATTCCTGCATCTGACAGGGGTCACTGAGTACAGTTCATGTAAACAATTGCTATCATTATTTGCTGAGAAGATTTGATTCTGCGAAGTAAACATCTGTCCCAACTGAGCTGTCAACAACACTGTTTACAGAAACCGATGCCTCGGTTACTTGGTTCGTTATAGTAAATCGTTCGAGGTCCAACGGCCTCAGCGTCTCATGTCGTATTAGCACTATTTCGCTCATCTCGCTTATGTTTGAAGAAACTAAGATGGCAAATTTTCAGAGGATAAATCTTCAGCATCAACGTTGTCTCAGTAAAATGTCTTCTAATGCAGGTGTTATGAAATAGTCCGATGTAAAACACTGAAATGCAGCTAGGTCAATTGTATGACGTCAACGTCGGCAGTATTGCATGTGGTTGTTTGTAGAGGGACAACAATAATAAACGTGACAAAGCGATTTGAATAAATTATTTACCTGCATGCGAGAGATGTCGAGTTTCAAGGTTTTCTTGTTTTTCACAAATGTTTTTAAGTCTTGTAAACCAACACTTGGCAGCGAAAATAAGATTCGGCCTTGTGTCTTATGTACATGAAATCAACATTTAGTTACCTAATATCTCCTCATGGAAAGTTACCAGCATCCTCTTTTTACGATGTTTTATCGGCTGTTAAACTTAAAGGTACTCAATCCAATTCAATTGTCCCCATATAATAAAATTCCAACAACAACAAAAGCCTCTTGATTTTAAAGTTATCCATCTTCATCCGCAAGTTGGTCAGAGACCGTCAGCTTGTAGACTGTTTACTGGGCCACTATTAATTCTTGATGATGAAAAATTATAGATGTCAAAAATCAATATCTAATAACTCTGAGCTTTGATAGGTGGGTTACTCGACTCAAATCAAATGTTTTTTACCCCCGAATCCAAATAAATAGTAATTGAGGGGCGCTTAATCGGATTATGCATCTTTAATAGAAGTTCATGCTTTAGTTTTGTGTAATTTCTCAATCTCCATAGTAACAAACACACCTTGATAGTAGCTAATACACCTTCGGTTGTCAAATTACGGGATACATATTTCACATCACCATCCCCATCCCATACCATCATGACTTGCGATGAGAAATCTTGACAAGCAGTGTGGCATAGCCACATAGAGCATCAATTTGTCAATGTCCCTGTTGTCTCTGCTTATCTAAACACACATCTTTTAAAAATTCACCCTCTGGGGACCTCATTCTGCTTAGGCCTCATCTTCTGGGAAGTGTATAGTCTCAAATTAACATTGTTTTTAGTTACTTTTTTCCCTCCTGGGAAGATTCTATTTCCCCTAATTTGCAGATGATAAAACTCATAATCAAGGTGGCTAATTGGTGAACATTACCAACTTCAACTTGGGAACTCAATCTGATCCTAGGTCTCCCATATAGCAGTTGAGGCCTAAGCAGAATGAGGTCCCCAGAGGGTGAATTTGGTGAATGCTAGCCCGCCGGGCATGATAACATCACTAAATTCACCCTCTGGGGACCTCATTCTGCCAATGACGGACATGGTATTTGCAGCCTTGGTTGTTTACAGGTATCTGTATGATGTATTTACTGCATGTCCTTTGCATATTTTCATGAGGTGCAATCCCTGTGAAAATATAAACTATTATATCACAGAATATCACAGAAGTTATTTTAATAGCTGCTCCTGGCAAGCCCTTGTCAGCCTATGACCTGTGCGGTTGATATCATGGTAAATAAATTTACAAGCCATATTTCCGACTAAATCCTGAAAAATTACCCATAATTCTGCTTTTGTTATGGAGCCGATTATTTAGGGCATTACTGTATATTGTGAATTTTGAGATTTAAAATTTTCATTTACAACATTAATGATTTGACGTATTAATTCCTTCTCATTCATGACTAGATATACGACTATAACTAGTGGTGACAAAAGATCTCAGCAAATTAATCTGGAAATAGGGAACAGAGACTAAGTGATTATCAAACTGATATCTACTATTCCCAACTGTCTGCAGACTAAGCTCACCCAAGCCTGAATTTATTGTCTGACATTTGCAGATTGAGGTCCCCCCGAGGGTGAATTTAGTGTTGCTATCCAGCATAGTGGGCTAGCATCACCAAATTTACCCTCTCAGGACCTCATTCTGCTTAGGCCTCATCTTCTGGGAAGTATCTATAGTCTCAAATTAACATTGTTTTTAGTTACTTTTCCCCCCTTCTGTTCAGTTTCTATATCCCCTAATTTGCAGAAGATAAAATGCATAAGTGATGTGACTAATCGCGAATCAGTATTAGCTTTTCGTCTGTCTGTCATCTGCTTCTATTGCCTTGGCATTCCTCCAAATAAATATTAGACCATTCCAATGTACGCTTTTATAACTGAGTGGGAGAATCCATTTAGTATATATAGGGTTAAAAAAAGAATAAACTATTGACCCTAGCTCTCCTCCATCTTTATCGGTTGCAATTTGTGTATTTTCAGTGGATGCCTGTGAGCAGCAACAGAAGCATGGTCGGCAGGTCGCAGCAGAGGCTCTTCTTAGCATGGATTCACCAAGCGCAAGCTCAGAAGGGAAAACCTTCCTCCAGGAAATCTTACATAGACAGAATTCATGTGAGTTTATCAGAATTAGCAGGTGTTTCAAAGAACACAAGCAGAGAACCACCTTTTTGATAAAATTCTTATTTATGGTCATTGCTATTACAGATTATGACTGAATGTTTGAAATATATGTACATGTATATGTTACTCAAAACCCATTTAATAACATTTACATGACATCTGTCCTATCATAAGTCATATAATAAATGGTGACTATGTTACTATTTTCTTGTATATTTATTACTAAAATTTCCATCATTTAAATGTTTGAATTTGAAAGAGTATAAAGACGATACCGCTATCAGGGTGAATTTAATGTTGATAGCCCACTGTGCGGGGTAGCGTCACTCGAAATTCACCCTCTGGGTACCTCATTCTTCAATTGTCTGGCACCAGATTTGAAACCTCTGGACTGTTCTCTGAACATGCCTGATTTGAAACCTCAAGACTGGTCTCTGAACGTGCTGTGGATGTGTACAGCCTATCTTCATTGCAATGCATTTCTAGTTGCTCCGTGACAACTATAAAATTAAATTGAATCCTCTACAATGCACTGCATGCAACAAATAGTCTTTCTGCGACAACATGAGAAGGAAGCTCCTTTTATTAACACAGTGGAATCCACGAAACATTGTCCTTAAAGGGGGATTATCTCTTTCCCAACATGAATTATATATATTATCTTCGGTATGAAATAATAAATACGAATTGAAGACCCCTGTCGGGATATGCATCTATCAATTAATATTCATTTTAATTGGATTTTTTTCTTCGTATAAAATAAATCTGTGCCGTTCAATAATGGTCCCTCGTATTCATGACCCATCTTTTTTTATTTGCGTTTTTTAGTTATTTTAGTCATTTAAAATAAGCATATGCTACACTCTAGGTCTTATCTACTTGATTCACAATTAATATTGCAATAGATACAATCAATCAGAGAGGCTCACATTCATTTGGATCACCATACTGGAGGCCTCTATCTAAAAGTTCTATTTATAGAACAAAGAGGTGTCCCATTAATTGAATAAAATAATATCAAAATATAATCAATATTAATTGATAGAATCATTTCCGGGCGGGGATATCCAACTCAGTCGTATTATTTCATACCCAGGAAATAATCTAAATTTTGTTATTCAACCCTTTGAACCCTGGCTCCCCACAACGATCGACACCATGACCCTGGGCTCCCAGTGTTATATTTTATTTATTGTTGACTTTGTTTAAGTGGTGACACAGATCTGAAACTTTACATGTATGTTCCCCATGGACCACTGAGTATTTTAAGACCAGGATACATTGCCACACGATCTCTCCTTGGCAACGGTTGCTATGCAGCTACCCGAAATCGAATGTAAAATGCAATTATAGCTTTTATCGACGTATTTCAGCCCTAGGAAATGGCGTTTTCGATGCAGCCCATGCCCCACTGAAATTTGTTATATATCTGGTCGGATGAGTGACCCAAACTTTTGTTTAAGGGTATAGCAATGGTTGCTAACCCTAAATGATCCAATGACACCATTGCCCTGAGTATTCAATCGTTTATGCCCCATTTTAGACATTTCCTAGGCGTTTTTTCGAAATCACGTGACGAGCGTTTCGGTTGGTCTCGTCGACAATCAAATGCCAGAGTGCATCATCCCAGAATAAATTTAAGTACTCCACCTTGGGGTGTACTGTACATACTTATTGAAGTTGGTACATTCTTTGGTCACGACTTCTCGTTCGGTGTAAAGGTACGTATGACAAACGAATTTGCGTCCCTTTTCAACGTATGGACATTATGATCACTGTGACTAATTGCAGGTATGAAGCCACGCCCCCTGTCACGCCCCTACCTCGACATAAGCTCCGCCCACTTCCACAACACCTCAACTACCCCATACATTGATCTCTTGTCGTATCTCTACTTGACACAACTCCACACACTCCTGGAACGACTGACGTCTGAATATCTCCCAGTGTCACTGTGCTTTCGTTCTCCCATTCTAACTCACAAATGGCGTATTCATCATCATCAAAATCTTCTGCGTCCGATTCCAAAATTTGCCGGACCACCTCGTCTACCGAAAATGTTTTAGGCTTCATAATTCATGATGTTGTGTGCTTAAACACAATAGCAACAAGACACAAAGAAAAACATAATTATTGGAGAAGCAGACGACCGCGACGATGTATGTAAACAACAAACACGTGGCGGTCGATATATGGCCGGTCCAGCGGCCGGTATGGGGTATTTGGAGGTTCACGCAGCGGCCTGTTTTCCGGCCGCTAAAACCGGCCGCTCGGGTTCAAAGGGTTAAAGAGATAATCTATCGGGCCAAAAAAAATAATACCTGTGTTTAGGGTTACACCAGTATCTCTGGTTACACGGTCTAAAATAATTTGGGTAGGTAGGGATTTTGTGTTTTTGTTTTTGTTTTTTATATATTCTAAATTCCATTGGGTCATTGACAATTGAATCTAGAAAGCTTCACAATTCAGATTAATTGGAAGGTTCATTACTAAATATTGTTAACTTGAATTAGCCAGAGCACTAGACTAATAAAACTTCTAGACGTTTTTATAGGAGAGATTTGAAAATTTGTAAGATACCTTTCGATGCCCTTCCCACTGAACAAAAACAAATTATCTGTGTCTACAGTCCAATAAAAAGTTTTGGGTAGGCACCTTTTTCTAGGGTAGGTAGGGAAACCCTAAACACAGGTTTTGTTTTTTTGGCCTCATTAAATAATGTTTTGGGGCCTTAACCCTTTCATTAATAAATACTTGTCAACAAGTAGTTCTCGTCAAGCCTGAGTTTGAGGTCCCCAGAGGGTGAATTTAGTGACGCTATCCCACACATTGGGCTAGCATCATCGAATTCACCCTCTTGGGACCTCATTCTGCATGGCCTCATCTGCTATGGGAGACATAGACTAAGATTGAAGTTCCCAAATGGTGAATATTGTGATGTACACCCATCGGGAACCTCGATTATGCTATGTGTCATCTGCCAATTTGGGGATATAGAGAAACTAAACTAAAAAAGAAATAGAATCTTAAGTTTCTATGGAAAGCAGAATGTGGTCCCCATAGGGTGAATTTACTGATGCTAGCCCACTCTGCGGGATAGCATAATTTAATTCACCCTCTGGGGACCTCATTCTGCAAAAGCCGGGCACCTTATTCTCAGGCCCAGTTCTCTTAGGGGAAATGTTCAGATAAACTACAGTAATGCTCTAAATAAACGACTCCTTAACCACAGCAGAATTATGGGTAACTTTTCAGGATTTAGTCAGAAATATGGCTTGTTGCCATTCATCGGAAAGCTCTCAGTGAGAGCTTTACGATGAATGGCAACAAGCCATATTTCCGACAAAATCCTGAAAAGTTACCCATAATTCTGCTGTGGTTAAGGAGTCGATTATTTAGAGCATTACTGTACCGTCTCTTCTGTAGTTCTGGCCTAGGTCTTAACTGTTAGTCTTGGCTGACTGAGAAACAGGATTCAGTCAAAACATACACAGAATGACACGAGTGTGTGAATTGTTTATCGATATGGCACAAGTGTGTGATCGCTTAAAAAAGATGACACAGCCTATGACGATGGAACGGTATGTTTTTTCAGGAATGGGCATCTAATAAAAAGAGAATTCTATTGTCTGGGTGTGTTGTAACATCTGATAGCACAAAGCCTGTTTATTATTTGAATGACAAGGTGGTCATATGATACCAAGGTCGATGTATTATTGCCTTTTGATAGGGATCTATTTTAGGAGCTGTGCCTGATAGTCATGTTCATTGGTTAATCTTGTCATAGGTTTCTTCGTGAAGCCTGAGAATGGACTGATAATATTTTCTTGTGTTAAGTGTACTCAATTCGATTCGATGGTCCCCATATAATCAGATTCTAACAACAACATTTTTCGAAATGCCGCTTCAGTTATCAGAATCGATTAATTGCCCAAAAATAATGCTAACCACTGTCAACTATAGTATAAAATTGCCCGAAACGTGTTTTTTATCAACATGTTGTTCGACGATATTTGGCCTTATTATCAACACAAAGCCTCTTCATCTTCATCCGCATTTTGGTCCGAGACCGTTGGTTCGTTGACTTTTTACTGGACCACTAATAAATCTTGATGGTGAATAATAATGGTGTAGCATTAAAGATCAGTGCATAGTCATGTACATGTATATGCGAGCCTCCCACAAGGAGCCTCTCATATATAAGAGAATGCACTAGCTTACAAGGTTAAGGTAAATATTGTTAGGCCAATGTATTCTCTTATATATGCAAGGCTGTCTATGGGAGACTCACATATATAAGAGAATGCATTGACACAGGGTTTCGCAAAATTTCAGAAAGCTCCAGTCTCGGAAGGTTTAACAGCTTTGGAAGTTCAAATGGCAGCATCACTTCTACATGTATGAAGTTAAGCTAAAGTAGCATACCATAGCAAATCAGGCTAACATCAACACTGTCTTTTTAATTGCAGCATCATTACCACCAAGTCCTGCAGATAGCGGCGTTTCTGACTTGGATAGTAATGGAGAGGAGGCTGTGGGTCGGCTCCATGCTTCGCAGTTAGAAGATTCAAAGGCGCAGCTGTCTCCTCAAGGTAATATCTTCTGAGAGCTTTCCGATGAATGGCAACAAGCCATATTTCCGACTAAATCCTGAAAAATTACCGATTAGTCGATTATTTAGAGCATTACTGTATTTATATGCCTGTTTTTTTTTTAAACAGACGTATATGTTATTAGTCTGTCCGTCCATCCATCTGTCCGTCTATATCCATCCATTCATATTTCGTAACCAGGTGATAACTTTAGTTCTACTGAATTAAGTTGAATGAAATTTGGTTTGTAGTTTCACTATCACAAAACAAAGTTCAATTTTTTTGTCAGTTGCAGTGAAACTGTTCCACGTAATATACGATAAATCAATTAATAAGACATCTCCAGCT
Organism: Siphonodentalium dalli; assembly: GCA_032622095.1. Lineage (NCBI taxonomy): Eukaryota > Metazoa > Mollusca > Scaphopoda > Gadilida > Siphonodentaliidae > Siphonodentalium > Siphonodentalium dalli. The sequence goes on along the minus strand of CP136065.1, from coordinate 196,629,970 downwards.
AAATTATAGACGCGTTTCGATCGAGTACTTCCATGTTATCGCCAGATGTTCTTGCGTATTATGGATAATGATAAACCATTTATCTGTATATGGTACATGAAACAAGTGATAGTCAATCAGGAGACTATGTCACTAATAGTGACTTAGGTTTGAAGTTAGAACTTCTTAAAGTCATAATATGGACTTTTTCGGATGTGTGAAACAGATAAGTTAGTATTCAGGCACTATGCCAACTGGATGAATGTAGCATTCTACAACATCGTTGAAAATCTCAAAGCAAATCAACCGTACCACTCCATAGAAAACATCGTCTGAACTATGCTCAATGTAAATATTTACTTCTCGATTCGGGATGCAGCTATCGACTAACGAACAAAATGATTTCGTAAAAATATTTGTAAAAATAACTACTTTGAGCAAGATTATTCTCCATTTCTATTTGATCACCCCACCAGAGTGTTTCACATCACTTTAATATAAAGCTGTCTAATGGTAGGTGTTCATCTGCAGGCGCTGTTAGTTGTCATCCATTCACCATTGGTCATGCTTACGCTGATGCTGCAACTGCACAAGCCTGTAAATAGTGTGTCTGTCATTTGCAGAATGATGTCCCCAGGGGGTGAATTGAGTGACACTATTCTGCACAGCAGGCTAGCATCCCCAAATTCACCCTCTGGGGATCTCATTCTGCTTAGGCCTCATCTTCTCGTAGTTTCTATAGTCTCAAATTAACATTGTTTTTACTTTTGCTTTTTCCGTTCTGTTCAGTTTCTATATCCCCTAATCTGCAGAAGATAAAATGCATATCAAGGTGACTAATGGGTGAACACCACCAACTTCAGTTGGGAACTTCAATCTGATCGTAGGTCTCCGATAGCAGTTGAGGAGTCACCAGAGGGTGAATTTGGTGATACTAGCACATGTTACCACTGTGGGGGATCGCGCCATGAAATTCCCCCTTGGGGGAACTCATTATGCAAATGGCGGGCACACTATTTTCACCCTTGCAACTGCAGCTATCTGTATGATTGTTTTTGCGATTTATTGTCCTAGATTCTTTCTGTTTCTGTTCTGCATTCTGCATATTTGTTTAGTCGGTTAATACCTAGATTAATTGCACTCGGATCATAGGTGATGTTATTTGATATAAATTTGCCACCAAAGTATAGTTGCCTTGTACATTATTAAAAGTACAGGTTACCCTAAATGCACTCGGCTGCTAAGCTGAAGCATAGCTTTGGATTATGAACATCTAATGATCTTACATATTGAATATCATATTATGTAATATGGTGGTAATACTGTCAGCTGTTGTTGTTCATTTGGTCTCAGCTTAGGTTATTGTTGAGCTATAGCCAGGTGTCACACATCCATGCTTAGCCATTTCAGTGCCAAGTCCGATTTTTGTATCAACCCATATTTCCTTGATCATTTTTCGAATTTTATCTCTTAGAGCTCTTTCCATCAATGTATCACATTATTATAATCAATAAATTTGAAAAATGATCAAGGAAATATGGGTTGATACAAAAATCGGACTTGGAACTAAAAGGGTAAAATATACCAGTATGTGTTTAACCCTTTATTTAGTAAATGGATTCTCCCATCAGTTGTAAAAGTGTGCATTAAATGGTCTATTATTCATTTTGAGGGATGCTTATGGAATATAAGCAGATGTTATAATAATATAATAAGTACTTTAGGATTCCTATTCATTGGTTGGAAAAGTTAGGCAAGTTGTGTGTGATGGATAAATAAAATATGTAGGCTAATACTGTCACTTAAATTGTCGGCTCAGGAGATTTAGCATTTAATGGATTCGGCAGAGCCTTGCCCAATAGATGCTCAGTTCCTCCATAAACAGTTTTAAGTGACGGCACAAACTACTGCTGCTACATGTACATCTTAATATATAAATGCGAATGTGTGTCTCTCTCTCTATGTATATGTTCCTTATATATGAAGGCGTCCACATTTCTGCGATGAAATTTGCCATGGGTATATATTTTGGCTCTCCTGGTAACCCCAGGAACATGTGCTACATTGTAGGTCCGGACTCTGCCCGACATCATATCGGCATTACCAAACAGAAACAACATGAACGCCCTTTATCTTTTACCTTATCTGGACAGCGATATGTGCGTGTCTCTCTCTCTATGTATGTTCCATATAGGCGTCCACATTTCTGTACCGATTACGAATAAATTTGGCTTTGGTATGTATTTCGGCTCTCCGGTTAACATGGGCTGGGTCCTGACTCTCCATAATGTCGCCTTTTGTTAATTGCACAAGTGTCACATTACTGAACAGAAATTTCATGAACATTCTTGATTTTTTACCTTATCGCCAAGATATCGGGACAAAGAACAACACTTCTGCTCTTTATTGTCCCCCGAAACTTTCGGAGGGCTATTGTAATCAGCTGCGTCCGTCCCATTCCTTGTACAGACGTTAACTTGAGCAATATTAAACGGAATATCTTGGTGTGTGGATCACCTTAAGAACATGCAGGGCATCATCTAGTTGAAGTAAAATTTTGCCAGAATTTGACTTCTTTATTCTTAAAAAAAGCCAATGTTCCAAAAAACCACCTCAATTCGGGGGACGAGGAGTCTGCAACCTTTTCTTTGATTGTAAATGTTTCAATTTTAATTTTGCCAAAGTTTTCCCATGCAACACCTGGTACATCCACTAGTATTCTGTATATCGCACTGAGAATAGGCTGTGCCCAGGGGCGCCGGAAGAGGGGGGGGCAGAGGGGGCAGCTGACCCCCCTGCCCTTGACCAAGGGGGGCGAGCGGGGGCAGGACTTGCCCTTTTTCTGGAGACAGAAAATGCTTATTGTGTTATTAATCTCGTGTTTTTATAGCAAAATGTGACTTTTTTGGTCCAAATACCACCAATTTCACAAGGAATATTAAATTTTTGTCAATTTTAACACAAAACGGACATAAAAACCGACAAATACCATTAAAATAGGGATTTTTGCCACAATGAATTTATGGTTATTTTCCCGAAAATGTCCTTTTTTGCGGAAAAGTGCCCTTTTTGTAGGCTCTGCCCCCCTGCCCTTGGATGCTTCCGGCGCCCCTGGCTGTGCCAATGTATACTTTCAACCTGAATAGGAGAATTTTTTCTGTAATCAACCATTGTTTTATTTTTTATACGCCCGTATTTAAAAAACGGGACTGGTCTGTCCGTCCGTTTGATTTTGGTTTCTGGATGATAAGCGATAACTTAGTCTGAACTGATTGGATGAAATTTGGTATGTGAGTTTACTAGCCCAAAATACAGGTCAAGTTCGAATTAGGGTTCCACCTGCCGATTTTCACCAGAGATATGGCCCTTTGTTGGAGTTACATCGGCATATTTTTCCATGTCCAGCAATGCTCGTTATTATATGCCATTGTTTTGTTTATTTCAGAAGGTGACTGCCGGATTCCTCGGAATGGCCACCGTTACATGCCGCCATTCTGCCCTTTACAACCACCGCCCGCTCACCAACCACTCCCTGCTCATTTCAACACAGCCACACATGTCGCCATGAGGCCAGGTTAGTATCCGTCATGTCAATTCGAACAGGACTTTTATGTTTTTATTGCCTACTGGAGGATATTATGTGACAGGCTTCATTGGGGATGAGGGAATGTTGAGGTGACAGCTCTCAAATTACCAATGGTGTTCTCCAAATTCCTAATTATGAGAATCCATATTCTCTAACAGTACTCTACACTTTTACCATGGTTGGTGGAAGCACTTAAAGTGATGTGAAACACTCCTGTAGGGTGATCAAAGAGAAAAGGAGGATAATCTTGCTTTAAGTAGTGATTTTTACAAATATTATATCCAAATTGACAACACACACCGTCATTCTCATATATTAATTAAATGCAGTGACTCTCAATGGCGAAATCGTTTGCAATAGTTTATCGCCAATAGTTGCGTCCCGATTCGAGAAGTAAATATTTACAAATGAACATAGTTCAGATGATGTGAGTGGTATGGTTGATTTGTTTGAAATTTTTGACGATGTTAGAATACTACATTCATCGAGCGCATGAGTACTAACTTATCAGTTTCCTGTACCCGAACAAGTCCATAATAAGGACAAGTGACGTACAATATCCAGAAGGCAGATTTTCCACAGGGGTTTGAGGAACCGGACCCCCCTATAGCACTTGAGGAAAATGTCAGTCCATGCAACCAACAGTGAATATCTAGTATTAGCACATCAGCCCATGATATACAGTAATGCCCTAAATAATGGACTCCTTAACCACAGTAGAATTATGGGTATTTTTCAGGATTTAGTCGGAAATATGACTTGTTACCATTCATCTGAAAGCTCTCATTCCGATGAATGGCAACAAGCCATATTCCCGACTAAATCCTGAAAAATTACCCATAATTCTGCTGTGGTTAAGGAGTCCATTATTTAGGGCATTACTGTAGTATTTGTAAATCAGCCCATATTATTTATAAGCCTAAATTCTGAGTGTCTATTGTAACATAAGCATAAAAAGTCAAGGAATTGCAATTGTGGTTTTATTTGCAACAACCTGAAAGGTTAAGTAATGCAAGGGTGTTTTCATTGGCGATACATAAAATTGATACTTTACGTAAAATATATATTTATAAAGTATATCCTCAATGTAATAATTGTCAATGTTTGAATCCTTGGAGAGACTTATTTTTGCATGAGATGATTCTATATTGGTGAGAGTTAACCCTTTCATGGCTGGCAGTCTGGCGCTGCCTGAAATTTTGCGAAAACCCGTGTCAATGCATTCTCTTATATATGCGAGTCGCCCATAGGGCGCCTCACATATATAAGAGAATACATTGGCCTAACAATATTTACCTTCATATTGTAAGCCAGTGCATTCTCTTATATTTGCGAGGCTCCCTATGGGAGACTCGCATATACAAGAGAATGCACTTGTATATGGTCTTTAATGCTGCACCAGTGCAGCTCCCGTCATGAAAGGGTTAATAGCTGGCAAATAAAATTACCTTTGTTTATCATTCCATGCTGGTTATATTTACTGGGAGTTACACAGGTGATATAAGCATTAATCTTTGGAATGGGACAACCTGTATGCATATAGCACATGTTGGAGGGGTCATTTCCAGGCTAGTGGAAAGGGGTCCTATAAGGGACCCACTGCCCATTTAGCAGAAATCCTGCAGAAGGGCACTTTTCTCTATATAAATTATGTATTTGTGCAGGCGTCAGTCAAAGGCCCTGCTCTGTTGTCCCTAACTTTATTGATGTGGCTAACTTTCCCTATATTAATGCAAATTATTACCCATGCTTAGCCCCAGGCTATCATCCACCAGTGTTCCTGCGGTGCCTTGAAAACCTGGAATAGCCTTGGAACTTGGGTCTCAAATAACCTTAAATTTCAACAATATTTGCACCATATGCTGAACTTATAATGCAATTTTCCATACCTACTTGAAGCCTCTTAGTAATACTGAATTTAATTCAATTTAATTCACCGTCCATACAGCCTCATTGTAATACTGAATTTAATTCACCATCCTTAACTCCATATAGCCTCTTAGTAATACTGAAGTTCATTGGCTGCATAGCCTCTTACATGTAGTAATACTGAATTTAATTCACCATCCATAACTCCATATAGCCTATTAGTAATACTGAAGTTCATTGGCGGCATAGCCTCTTAGTAATACTGAATTTAATTCACCGTCCATATAGCCTCTTAGTGATACTGAATTTAATTCATCATCCATATAGCCTCTTAGTAATACTGAGTTTAATTCATCATCCATATAGCCTTTTAGTGATACTGAATTTAATTCACCATCCATATAGCCTCTTAGTAATACTGAATTTAATTCATCATCCATATAGCCTTTTAGTGATACTGAATTTAATTCATCATCCATATAGCCTTTTAGTGATACTGAATTTAATTCATCACCCATAAAGCCTCTTAGTAATACTGAATTTATTTCACCGTCCATATAGCCTGTTAGTACTAATGTGTGTTGCATCTGAGATGTACATGTATGCGACTAGCAAATTGCTGATGGTGATAAAATTAAATAATTGTTTCAGTCTACTGTCAATCTGCTACACAGGTACAATCCTGTGTGCTGAGTCGACATTGTTTGTACCTCACGCTAAATTATGTTTGTCCTTTGCTGGGGTCAGTTAGTGTGAAAATTGAAAATGTCTTGTATCATGTCCACAGGCACATTTTTCGATAAGGGGAAAGAAATTAGTACAGTAATGCTCTAAATAATCGGTGAGAGCTTTCTGATGAATGGCAACAAGCCATATTTCCAACTAAATCCTGAAAAATTACCCATAATTCTGCTGTGGTTAAGGAGTCGATTATTTAGGGCATTACTGTATATACATAAAGATTAAGCCTCTTTGCCAAAGAATAGCTGTTGACTTATTGAGTTGAACCTCACCGTAGGGGATATTACATTTATAATTTGAAGGGTATATTATGTACAGGGTTTATGTCATTTAAGTGTTGTATGCCTTGAATGCAGAATTGCTGGAGGATACCTCCTTCTTTTGAACAAATGTTTGCATGTGAGAGATCTGAGACGTATATAGGGAAGCATTATTGGTACCTCTTACTAAAGACATAACATCTTTATTCAGGGTTCCATACAGCCTAAGTTTACTAAAGACCTACATATAAATAGTGGGTCTGATTATTTGTGATAGAATTTATATTTCCTGAACTGCCTAATTCCACGTCACTAGCCCCAATCAGAACTCACCTATTACCTGTAGTAGCCCCAAGATAAAAGTGTCAAATCAAAGTGATTAAAGGGGGACTGTACACTAAATCTGACCATTTATGGGACCATCTCTTATATTTATTAATACTCAACAGAATATATGCAACAAATGAATGAATTTGAGCCATGGATGAGTGCAAAATACACTCATTTACTTTATGAACGATTTAAAACAACATGGTAATTATAATAAAAATGAGTTTATTGCTCGATTCATTAACTCATTTTGATTATAATTGTTGTTTACATCAATCATAGAGCACATGAGTGTATAGTACCCTTTTAAGGCAACACGATGTGACATCATTTGAGGGAAGCCACCATGCTTCCAGGAGATGACATTTCAATGAGATATGATAGACTCAGTCAAACTCCAGGCATAGTTATCTCCCATCGCTCCGCTGAGATACCACTGCCATAAGGACATTTGGTAAGGATTTCTTACATGTTCTTATAGTTTAGGATTAAAATTGTCTATGTCTGGCTCAGTTCATATTGTTCTTATCAATACCGAAAGAATTACCATTATTGCAAACTTTTGGTGGTCAAAATAAGATAATATGTGACTAAATATAGTTCCGACGATATGTAAAAATAGATGTATCGGTCCGCAAAGTACCATCCTTGTGGCAGTGCTATATCGCAGTGATAACGTAGAGGGCGCTGCATGGAGTTTGAGACTCAGTTTGTCAGCATGTATGAGTGTATGTTTACACAGACTGGGTTTCAGACCTCCAGTTACAACAACATTCAAAATCTAATTTAAATCTGTTTTTGCTTTGTTGCAATAAAAACATGGTGAAATCAAAAAATTAACAAAATAATGATTTACTATCACTCTAAACATCCAAACTATATGAAAGAAATGAAGAGAAAATTCAATACAAAAAAAGAGAGTGTCTTTCAGGCTGCACTCCTCAAACCAAATGTGTTATATTTTATACACTGAATCTTAACCCTTTTGCGAGTAGAACGACACATATGTCGCTGTACGGTTCGCGAGTGGAACGACATATATGTCGTTTCAGGAAGTGTCATTTTTATGTAGACATAACTTCAATTGATCATCTGATTTATAAATGATTTGTATAGGAGATATTTTGATTAATATAATGTCCCAATGTATAGGTGCAATAGATTATGATAGCACATGTATACAGAAAATACACATAAATTAAAACGAATTATTGGACCTTGTAACCCGAATTTGTTAATAATTATTGCTGTGATGTTGACGTTTAACTCACGCATGACATCATGTTTATGGCATTATAGATATTCTCCAAAGGGTTAATAAGTAAAATAGGTTCCATTAAACTTTTCTGTACTAAAGCATCATTGACGTGTAGTTCCCATAGGAAATGTTCAGATAATGAGTTCAACTAATGACCATAGGTTGTTGTTTAACTTATTATCTAAACATTTTTCTTAATAAATAGGATTCCTTCTGCTCTTTTATTTATCTGTCGTCTGCTTTTATCACCTTAGCATCCCTCAAAATGAATAATAAACCGTTCCCATTTATCTAATTTATACTTTTATAACTGAGTGGGAGAATTCATTTCGTATAGAAAGGGTTAAAATTGGTCTCAAGCCCTGAATACATTTGTAAGTGTGATTATGCAGAGTAGGGTTGAATAGTTTCAGACAATTTATCATTTTGAAAACATGTCTTCAAATCTACTGAATAATTTTGAAGGTCAAATTCTACTGAATGAAATATTTTGTAGTGAAACTGCCGAATAATAGAGAAGATAGAAACAAAAACAGGCCTGGCTATGTGAAAAATGCAGGAGAGCCATATCTCGAGGAATGATATTATTTATAAAACTCTAAATTGATGAGTATTTTCCCTTATTTGAGGAAATATGAACCAAGATGTATTATTGAGGCTTATATTAATTGACCAGCACACACCGGTATAATATGAAAGCAAAGATGCTACTTTAATACTTACTGAAAAGGTAAAAGAATACATATAAATAAATTAAGGCATTGTTTTGTTGACCCCATCATTTTACCATTAATATACAATCCGGATCACAATTTTTTCTTGCCTTCAAATAACCTTGCCTACAGTTAATTTTGGAGAATAGCTTGGAGGCTGTTTTGTCAAAAATATATATTCATGATAATTCAACATGTGAGTGAATAGCAAAAGCAGGTTTCATTGAGATTCATGGAGTAAAATCATTAACCAACTATTTTCAGTGCTGAATATTGGATTAATACCTATTATTGAGAACTATTCATTGTCGCTGATCAATTATATTGTTCTTCTAAATGATATTGTAATACGACCTTGCCTAAACCTACATACAAGGCTCATCCTCATTCTAGATATTCTGAATTGTACCATGAAAAAATAGGGTACATTCAGTGAAATGCTGCCAACCCCTCAAACTTTCAGAGGTCAAATCACACGGGCATTTGTTAATGTCATGCTATAGACTGAACAAAGAGACATATAATGACTACCTACTGTACTATGCTGAATTTTATTTAAGATAGAACAAAAATAAGTCTTAACTGAATTTTTATTTACCAAAAAGCCAATGAAAAGGGGTCCCCGTTCAATAGTGATGTGATTTTTGACATTACAGTTCTAAGAGAACTGTTCGGTGGAGAATCATACCAAGCAGAGCTAGAAACTGATGTATTATATAGCAGGTTGAACGTATGTCACTACAGTTTCGACCAAAACATACAGTCGAATTACAAAAGAAACAAATACACTGCGCATCAACGTGTATAGTAGAATTTGACCACAGAAACTGATTGTAGGACTCCGCTTCACGTCGTCCAACAATCAGTTTCTATGTGGTCAAATTATACTATACACGACGATGCGCAGTGTATTTATTTCTTAAATATAGCGTATCTGATCACCGGGCTGATCGAGAGACCCACCAATGCGACTTGGCTTATATATAGGATAAGATAAGTCATAAGAAGCACTCGACACATAAATTAACTTGTCAGTAACCATATATAATACACCAGAAGTACTTGAGTGGATTGAAAGTAGGCCTATGTATCGTAAGATGTATGTTTGTTTTTCCTATTTTGGCCCAGATAATGCAGGGTACTTTCAATACTAAACCTGTTTTACTATGTGGTAGTGTGTATTGTGTTGCCATAGGCTGTTCATAGTGAATGTAGCGGGAGCTACAGTAATGCCTTAAGTAATCGACCCCTTAACCACAGCAGAATTATGGGTAACTTTTCAGGATTTAGTCAGAAATATGGCTTGTTGCCATTCATCGGAAAGCTCTCCCCGAGAGCTTTCCCATGAATAGCAACAAGCCATATTTCCGACTAAATCCTGAAAAGTTACCCATAATTCTGCTGTGGTTAAGGAGTCGATTACTTAAGAGCATTACTGTACATGACCTGATTTATGCTGACTTTTTAGATCTCGTAAAAGACGTTGGGCCTTGAGAGTCGACAAAAATGACACAGTTCTGAAATAACTTTAGTGAAAAACTTCAGGAAGATGATACATATGTCTTGGGCATCATGACTCACTGGCAGTCACTGCTTCACAACCTCTCATTGTTCAACATAGGCCTCTCATTGTTCAACATAGGCCTCTCAGTGTTCTACATAGGCCTCTCAGTGTTCTATATAGACCGCTCAGTGTTCTACATAGGTCTCTCAGTGTTCTACATAGGCCTCTCAGAGTTCCACATAGGCCTCTCAGTGTTCAACATAGGCCCCTCAGTGTTCTACATAGGCCTCTCAGTGTTCTACATAGGCCACTCAGTGTTCAACATAGACCTCTCAGTGTTATAGGCCTCCCAGAGTTCAACATAGGCATCTCAATATTCTACATATGCCTCTCAGAGTTCAACATAGGCCTCTCAATGTTCTACATAGGCACCTCAGTATTCTACATAGGCCTCTTATTATTCAACATAGACCTCCATAGGGAAATTATTACTGGAATGTTTCCACATCACTGTAGTATTTGGCATGTCGCTCAACCATCTGACCATCCTGATGCCATTCCCTAAAAGCTCAGTTCACCTTTGGCCAATAGGGCAGATGCTTTATCCTCGATCATTATGTAAATCAGTTGTCATGTTAATGGAATCTGACACCCACACTGACACCCACATGTTTCAGTTAGCACCAGGATATTGGCACCTTTGCTCCATATTGATTAAGATAAACAGATGTGTACTATTATCAAATGTCAAACCAGTTTTCCATTTTGTTCTATCTTGTACTTTAAGAGCAGATCAGATTTCAGTCTACCTGTATGTGATTCTTGAAGGGGTTATGGATACAAATACCCCAGTGACATTGGGTGATAAGTGTTAAGCTATTAACCCTTTACCCAACAGAACGGCCCTGTGCCAATGCATTCTCTTATATATGCGAGTCGACCATAGGTCGCCTCGCATATATAAGAGAATGCATTGGCTTAACACATTAAACATTATAAAATTGTTAAAGAATGTAAGAAAAAATGGTAAAAAGTGTTAAAAAAAGATTTTTTTTAGGCCAATGCATTCTCTTATATATGCGAGGCGACCTATGGTCGACTCGCATATATAAGAGAATGCATTGGCACAGGGCATAACTGTAACTATCACAATGTGGTCAAGGAGCCGGTTCCAATGATATCCATATTTGTATGGTTCTATTGAGACAGACCGAAGATATTTTAGGCTGTTGAAGCTTTATTTGGCCGGTTTGTTGGGTAAAGGGTTAATACATGTAGTTGACAAATGTAAAGACATGGGCTCAATGAATATTTGTGATACTCACAATTTTTAGGCTCAGGTGATCAAAATAGTCTCCCCGAGAGCTTTCCGATGAATGGCAACAAGCCATATTTGTGTTGTATGCATAGCAAAGACTTGTCTAAATGATAGAAATTACAACCTCAGAGAGAAAATGAGATCCATGTAATGATATTCTCCTGCATCTATTAACCCTTTCAGTGCCAGGTCCGATTTTTGTATCAACCCATATACCCTGTGCCAAAATTGCATTCTCTTATATATGCGAGTCGACCATAGGTCGCCTCGCATATATAAGAGAATGCATTGGCCTAACAATTTTTCATCATTTGTTATTATTTTTTACAATTTTAATAATTTTGTAGGTTTAGTGCCAGGGAATCTTACGTTTTTCATGGGCATCAAAATTATTACTATGAATACTTGGTGATAGTTTTGAGTTATAACATGCCCCTAAGTTTTTATCCAGTTTGTTTTTAAATTCGCTATAGCATGCTTAAGCATACCCATATTTTTTATTTTTTATTTTTTTTAGGGCCGATTTTACAGACCGTAAATTAGGGCCGATGAGATCGGCCCCTGGCACTGAAAGGGTTAACACCAAGTGACGTGATTTGACGTCTGTTGATTTGAATACTTGCAAGCCTGAGTTTAGTGTGCCTGTCATTGCAGAATGAGGTCCCCAGAGGGTGAATTATTGACGCTATCCCGCATAGTGGGCTAGCATTACTAAATTCACCCTCTGGGGACCTCATTCTGCTTATACCTCATCTTCTATGGCAAGTATCTTTATTATAAAATTTCAAAAGAAACTTCTTCACATAGATTCTATGTCTTTTTAGTTTAGATTCTCTATATTCCCAAATTGGCAGACGACACATTGCATAATCGAGGTTACCAATGGGTATTCATCACAATATTCACCATTTGGGAACTTCAATCTGAGTCTGAGCAGATAAGGCCATGCATAATGAGGTTCCCAGAGGGTGAATTTAGTGATGCTAGCCTGCTATGCGGGATAGCGTCACTAAATTCACCCTCTGGGGACCTCATTCTGCAAATGACAGGCACACTAAACTGAGGCTTGTATCCTTGCGCCATCCGCTACTCATTCGATAAAATATTCTTGATTAAGATGCTTGTTGTGTTCTATCTATTTAATATGTGAAAAGATTTCTCATTATTTTCATAGACATTGTGATTTCAGGCGATGCATTCATTATGTTTAACTATTGCAGATCATGCATATCCAATCCACCACAGCCTTCAACCCATTCCAACAATTCTACACAGATCATACAGCGAATCTTCACTGTCGCCACCCAACTCTCCAGATCGGCATAAGATTAAAAAAGGTAATAAAAAATAAACAGGTCAATTTGTGTAAACAAACAAAAGTGGCGAAAATAGATTCAATTTGCTGTGTAGAGTAAAGTAATGTCACAACTTCAAGGTCACCTTACAACATTCTCGGATCTAACCTTATACAATTAAAATTTCCAGACAAATATTGTTTGAAAATAGAGTTTCTCACAACATACCTCTCTAAAAATGTTTTGGGCAATTATATGATTCACTTCAATAACTATTGTAAGGGGAGTAATTCTATTTCAAATGTGTACAAAAATGGTGCTGTTGTAAATAGTCTATAATTTTGACTGACAATCATTTTCTTTTGATTCTGCAAAACATTAATATTACACATCGACCACTTGAATTTACTTGATGATTTTGTATCACCATCCTGACACCACCCCCACCCACCCCCCCCCCCCCCCCCCATGGTTGGAAATTGTCCAATTGATTTCCATTACAGACCAAATTCTAAAACAACATATTTCCCAATAATTTCAACAATTCCAACCTATATGTGGTGCAAAAATATACAACTAATGTCAGACATGAAATATTTATTGTTAATTGGATAAACATTTTGACCAAAGTTGGGAACGAACCAAGAGTCCAGAAACATGTTCCCTGCTTGTCCTTGCGTGTTATTCTTTGTTTCTCAATAAAAAATAATATTTTTTTTATTATTTCAGGTCGAAAACCGAAATCTCCAGTAGACTGTCCAATAAATCAGCCGAAGCGGAGACGAGAAAGCAAGTCTCATTACACTTACTACATTTACTTAACCCTTTCATGACTGGAGCTTCCTGAAATTTTACGAAAAACTCTGTGCCAATGCATTCTCTTAAATATTTGAGTCTCCCATAGGGAGCTTCACTTATATAAGAGAATACATTAGCCTAACAATATTCACCTTGACATTGTAAGCCAGTGCATTCTCTTATATATGCGACGCTCTCTATGGAAGACTCGCATATGTAAGAGAATGCACTGGCACAGAATCTTTAATGTTGTGCCGCTCCCGTCATGAAAGGGTTGAAGTCAGGGCTCGAAATGTACACTTGTCCACCTGTCACGGACATGTTTCTGTTTCTTGGTGACAAGTAGATTCAGGCTTGGATTTTGTGTCTGACATTTGCAGAATGAGATCCGGCATGGTGGGCTAGCATCACCAAATTCACCCTCTGGGAACCTCATTCTGCTTAGGCCTCAACTGCTATGGGTGACCTAGGATCAGATTGAAGTTCCCCAGTTGAGAATATTTAAATGCTATGTTTTGCTAGATCAATTGTAAATTGTATTTATTTAAAAATTAAAAACAATAATGCTGGTTGTAGTATTAAAGATTAGAAAAATACTGATAAAAATAACTTCTGATCTGTCAACTCCTCAAATACATGTTATCTAACATATAAGGGTATACACAGGCAAACTTCTCAGGTGACAGGTAGAAAATGACAAGTACAAATTTAAGAACGTTTTGAGCTCTACTTATATTCCTGTCTTCAACAGTACCTTTTTCTATCATGATTACTCTTAATAATACCCCCATCTGGAATGGGGGCTATACTGGATTATATGTGTCCATCTGCCCATCCGTGTGTCGTCTGTCCGTTTCTCTGCTCATATATCTCAACCATGGGTTATCGGATCTCGATGAAATTTGGTATGCAGGTTTGGCATCAGGAGAGAGGGTTTGAAAAGAGGGTTCATTGATGTTGTTCACATTTTCCGTTCAAGAGTCATCCCTCTTTGTTCATCTGAAACTGTTGAATTTTTCCTGTCCCCTCATATTTGGCACCATGGGGGTATCCCAGCACCCGAGGTGCAAATTCTTGTTCTTTTATCTCACTTTGGAGTATAAGGTTATTCACAGCGCAGTTTTTTCCAATTGTCGGGGACCCATTACCAAATTACCCAGGATAAAACTGAACAGTCGATATTAAAGTGATTTTGCAAATGGTATCGACTGTTATTTATCACATAATTAGCCCTTAACCCTTTCAGTGCCATGTCCGATTTTTGTATCAACCCATATACCCTGTGCCAATGCATTCTCTTATATATGCGAGTCGACCATAGGTCGCCTCGCATATATAAGAGAATGCATTGGCCTAACAATTTTTCATCATTTGTTATTATTTTTTACAATTTTATCTCCATCTAGGCTGGTCATTGGTATTATTATTACGCTGTTCATTTTAACAGTACTAAACTTTTGTTAGTTTTCTAATATTAAAGCTTCCTTTTATTTTTACAGGCAGTACTACATATCTCTGGGAGTTCCTGTTACAATTACTACAGAGTCCAGAAACATGTCCGCGGTTTATAAAATGGACGAACAGAGAAAAGGGTATATTCAAGCTCATGGATTCAAAGGCAGTTTCTAAATTATGGGGACGACACAAAAATAAACCAGATATGAATTATGAAACAATGGGCAGGGCATTACGGTGAGTTTCAAATCCAAAACAAAGATATTTATAAATGTGGCCCGATTGAACTGCTAATTTGATAGCTGCATAAATCTTAGAGCTCTTTCCATCAATGTATCATATTATTATAATCAATAAATTTGAAAAATGATCAAGGAAATATGGGCTGATTCAAAAATCGGACTTGGCACTGAAAGGGTTAATAATATGGTGACTACTTACAATCTCACTGGTCTGGTCAGCAAAATTATGACTTAACCCTTTACCCAACAAAACGGCCAAAAACGCTCATATAAAGCTTCAACAGCCTAAATATCTTCGGTCTGTCTCAATAACACCATACAAATATGGATATCATTGGAACCGGTTCATTGACCACATTGTGATGGTTACAGTTATGCCCTGTGCCAATGCATTCTCTTATATATGCGAGTCGACCATAGGTCGCCTCGCATATATAAGAGAATGCATATTTAAAAAAAAAAATATAATATTTTTCTACATTCTTTGACAATTTTATCATTTTTAATATGTGTTAAGCCAATGCATTCTCTTATATATGCGAGGTGACCTATGGTCGACTTGCATATATAAGAGAATGCATTGGCACAGGGCCGTTCTGTTGGGTAAAGGGTTAAACGAGCATATTTTGTACTGTCAGCTTCAAATTAGAGATATATTTAAAGGTGAACAATCTAGTTTCATGGCATCTATAATTCCCATGATAAAAACTAATACATGTTTCAACTCGAATCATTGCATTACCTTACTGTTAAAAATCTCTGATCTTGCTTTATAATTCTATCAAGATGTAATTGTTGTCTATGCTACAATAGAGAATTCTGAACTAAAGTTACATGTGTTTCATTGCAGGTATTATTATGCACGGGGCATTCTGAACAAGGTGGATGGACAGAGACTTGTGTATCAGTTCGCGGAGGTTCCTAAAGACATTGTGGAAATAGAATGTTCATGAGGGATCGAGATTTTATCCAGTCATTTTCCAAGACATACCTCTCGTTCATGGTGCCATAGGAAGTGCTTGAACACCCGGGTCATCCCACTCATCCTCATTACTCATCATTGTTGTTTCTGGTCCAAGTTTCCTTCGACGTAAACCAGCTAGTGAAATCGGTTGGGATAATTCTGTTTTACGTCAAAGCCCCGTATATATTTCTATATCAAACTTTACACCCAAATTCAGTGGCAGAACGTTTTGTCACTTTTAATCGATTTTACCCTACAAATCAATACATGATGCTATATACTTCGGAAAGAGTTTCATCTTAAGGTCATAATGATTTATTATAATCTAACTTTCATGTTAAATTGCACATAGAATATGCCGTGTAATTACAAGTAACCTCGGTTTGTGTACATTTAATTCACACTGTCACTTCGCAAGGTCAAATGAGTTTGTATTTACGTAAACTTTTGTAGTTCAGAACAAATATAATATTTTCTATGGAATAAACCAGTTTACATTTACTGTCACAATTATGACATTTTATTACAGTTATTGGGGATTTAGGTGAGCTGGCCAACAATGCTAAACCCCGATATAGAAATACATATACACGGGACATCAACGTAAAACAGCATTATCCTAACCAATTTCACTAGCTGGTTTACGTCATAGGAAACATGGACTATATTGTTTGATGTTTATCCGTCACATCCTCCATGTCATCACACTTCCGTGTGGTCTTCCATGTCAGTCATTACAGAAATTTAGATACATTTGCATCAGCGTCCTAACTTAAGTCGTTTATTATATAGACTAAAGAACAACCAGATTCATGTGATCTCTGTTTTTCCAGTGTTTGGAATTCAACATTTGATTTTACTTCAATGTATAACAGTAGGTTGTGAACCAACTGTGCCATCTTTGTCAACCTTTCTTGATGGCATGAACAGTTGTTTTGAAATAGTCCTAACTTCAGTCATTTACAGATGCTCAGTACCGAAATACCCCAAATAATCGACTCCTTAACCACAGCAGAATTATGGGTAACTTTTCAGGATTTAGTCGTAAATATGGCATGTTGCCATTCATTGGAAAGCTCTCAGCGAGAGCTTTCCAATGAATGGCAACAAGCCATATTTCCGACTAAATCCTGAAAAGTTACCCATTATTCTGCGTGGTTAAGGAGTCGATTATTTAGGGCATTACTGTATATCATAATATTTAACATCTGCTTCATTTCACTACAGACTAGTATATTTTTCACCAACTTTGACATATTTGTCACATTCTTTTGACATTATATCCAGTTGTTTTGCAATATTTTATTAGCTTGCGATTCTTATAGCTGCTAAATACCAGGCATATGACTTATCTTGTTTGTTATATTTAATAACTTCAAACTTTTGCAGTATAAGAGTGACTACATAATAGACAGATTAGATTAAAGGTACTCAATCCGATCAGACGTTCGCCTTGTATCGAACATTCATGCAGTGACAATCGATCCCTCCACCGGTGGTTCTATCTATATGCCTCCTCTATCTTATGGTCTTAAAGATTGTAGTTAGAAGTTTGGTGCAGATGTATCTAAACTTATCTCTTATCCAGTGATCATCACGCTTCCACATTAAGCAGAATATTTTATCAGTTCTTCCCTGAAATCTGATATTTAATTATTGTGAAGTTTCGAGTGGATTACCAACAAATTACAATCAACAAAACTGCAATCAGCTTCCATGAGGGACTTATAATGTATTTCAATATGCGTTCCTCAGTGGTGACTTAGTAAGACCTACATATACAGTAATGCCCTAATTAATCTATTCCTTAACCACAGCAGAATTATGGGTAACTTTTCAGGATTTCGTCGGAAATATGGCTTGTTGCCATTCATCGGAAAGCTCTCACTGAGAGCTTTCCGATGAATGGCAACAAGCCATATTTCCGACTAAATCCTGAAAAGTTACCCATAATTATGCTGTGGTTAAGGAGTCAATTATTTAGGGCATTACTGTATCTGCATTCAGCACACAAACCATGAGAACAGACCTCTAACCCGGCAAACATAAATAGGGATCCTTCTGCACATTTCATTATTTGTTGTCTGCTTTTATCACCTTGACAGCCCTCCAAATCAATAATAGACCATTCCGATGTACACCTTTTAACTGATTGGGAGAATCCATTTAGCATAGAAATGGTTAATTTAATGATCAGTGAACATGTCACAGTGTTCCTAGTCGGTTATGAGTGGTCAAATCATTGGGTTCAGATCACCTGTTGGTGGCACACGTAAATGCTTCACATAAATGCAGATTCCAATACATGTACTGGAAAGATAAAAACTGTAACAAAATCATGGAAATTTATTGATCCAACTGGTTTACGTTTGGTTGATTCATGTCATCTCAGATCATCTGAAAATTGGTTGATATCCACTTGATAAGAGTGGAGGCTACAGTTTCTACCATTTATCAAACAGACATCACATCACCCAAATACTCAAAACAGGGCATTGTTACGAAATATTGCAGCGCTTTTGTAGAGAGGCCATGACAAACTTGTTGTCATTCTTACATTTGTGAAAAACATCATCTGTATTCTATAAAACCCATCCACAAGGCAAGCGACTCTGCACAAATCGTGCTAACCCACCAAATTAGAACACATAGTGTGACGAACTGTGCAAATCGTGTCATTTGCCAGAGATGCAGCCACCAGATTAGATACAATCATACATGCTCTAAATTGGTTACTATTAAATTGGTCACTCTGTTAGCTTTATGCAGGGAGATTTGCCTACAGCATTGTCAACTCAATGTATTGTATGTCATGAACCTTCTATATTGATTTTTTTTTGCATTATGGCACAGAACTACAGTAAGGCACTCTTTATTTCTGAGGCCTTTATCAGCCAAGCCTGGATTAGTGTGTCTGTCATTTGCAGAATGAGGTTCCCAGAGGGTGAATTTAGTGACACTCTCCCACACAGTGGGCTAGTAGCACCAAATTCACCCTCTGGGAACCTAAGTCTGATTAAGTCTCCCACAGCAGTTGAGGATCAGATTGAAGTTCCCCAGTTGAAGTCGGTGATGTTTGTCACCTCAATTATACGTTTTATCTTCTGCAAATGAGGGGATAAAGAAACTGAAACAATGTTAATTTAAGACTATAGATAAATCCCAGAAGATGAGGCCTAAGCAGAATGAAGTCCCCAGAGGGTGAATTTAGTGATGCTAGCCGCCCACTGTGCAGGATAGCATCACTAAATTCACCCTCAGGGGGGGGGGGGGGCCTCATTTTGCAAATGACCGACGCTCTATTTGCAGGCTTGTTAGGGCTTTTATCAACAGAATAATAAGGAAGTTTTTGCAACCCACGGATAGATTTACAACTACGTTTAGCTAATCGTAGTCATAAAAAAATCATGTTGGGCCAAAACTTTTGTTACGATTAGGATTACTGCATTTGGCAATGTGTGAGTATAGTGCACAGTGAGATTTTCCTTTGCACAATCTACCAGATTAAGCACAACTCACAAAATAATCCGTAACCAAAGCACAGGTTCATTATTAGTATCGACATTCATATAATGATAAAAAGATCAGTAACAATAGGCCCTGGTGGAATTATAGTATTTTTCCAGAGTCAACATGTTTGAGAAATTTCTATCCAGTGTGCACTTAAATTAGAAAATTCTGGACTGTTCTTTCAAATATTTTGTTGGCAGATAAGCTATGGAAAATCATGTGAACCTGTCCACAGCAACACAAGAGGGATAACTCTAGTTTTAAGTTAAGAATAGGAAATTTTGTTTTCAGTCTTGATCATATTGGCATACAGAAATGGAAGATTAAATTCAGCATCTTTCACCCAAACTCAATTAAAATAGCATAGACCGTTGAACACTTTTAATAATTTGACATTTAAAAGCTTGTGCAAGTTTTGCTTTCACTTCACTGTTTTTAGTTAACAGATTTTGTTCAACTCGCAAATAAGTTCCTTCTTGTAAATGTTTGTTACCTGGCATGCTGGAATATTTACATATCTAACTTTTTTTTAAGCTTTGTGAACAGATCAGAATGCCTGGTATTTTTATATCAAACATTACAGTGACCACTTAATTGAGATGTCGGGTTATTGATTTTTGTGTGTATAAATTCTTAACCCTTCCATGACTGGAGCTTCCTGAAATTTTGCAAAAACCATGTGCCAATGCATTCTCTTCTATATGATAGTCTCTCACAGGGAGCCTCCCATATATAAGAGAATGCAATGCCCTAACAATATTTACCTTGACCTTGCAAGCCAGTGCTTTATTGTATATATGCGAGGCTCCCTATGGGAGACTCGCACATATAAGAGAATGCACTTACAAAGGGTCTTTAATGCTGCACAGCTTAGTACCCGTCATGAAAGGGTCAACACACAAGTAATCAATTAAATTGTATATGTGTTAATGTAATATGATTTGAAATCCATTGTCTTGTCACATATGTCTTCCATGTTCCATCATTTGAAGAAATCTTAACTTGGACCTTCTGAATTGGGGTCATCTTCTGTCAGCTGCACTGATTCTAGTGAAGCAACATAGCCCATCATATTTTCCTCTGTGTCTATTCATCTAATAAATTTACTGGAAAAATTTCTAGTATCCCGAGCACTATACTAGTATGTGGATTTAATGATGAGGAATGTGTTCGCGGTCGGCCGGTACAGCTGGAAAATTATATAAAGTTTGTTAACCCTTTCAGTGCCAAGTCCAATTTTTGTATCAACCCATATTTCCTTGATCATTTTTCAAATTTATTGATTATAATAATGTGATACATTGATGGAAAGAGCTAGAGCTATTTCCATCAATGTATCACATTATTATAATCAATAAATTTGAAAAATGATCAAGGAAATATGGGTTGATACAATAATCGGACTTTGGCACTGAAAGGGCTAAACCAGTATAATCAAGAAAAACATAAAAAAAATAGAATCAAATTTGTTCTTATTTTCATTATCAATAACTCTCCAGTGACAAGATTCTGCATGTTGAAGCCATTGTATACAGTAATGCCCTAAGTAATCGACCCCTTAACCACAGCATAATTATGGGTAACTTTTCAGGATTTAGTCTGAAATATGGCTTGTTGCCATTCATCGGAAAGCTCTCGGGGAGAGCTTTCCGATGAATGGCAACAAGCCATATTTCCGACTAAATCCTGAAAAGTTACCCATAATTCTGCTGTGGTTAAAGAGTCGATTAATTAGAGCATTACTGTACATACATTACTTTAACAGGGAACCTAGTGTTGTGTTTTCAGCAAGGGACAATAACTCTAAAATACAAATAGCGTTGATCACGATCAGTTGCGATGCTCTGCAATAGCAATGGTGGAACTTCTCTGATATTAATTTCTTGGTATTAACCCTTTGAGTGCCAGGTCCGATTTTTGTATCAACCCATATACCCTGTGCCAATGCATTCTCTTATATATGCGAGTCGACCATAGGTCGCCTCGCATATATAAGAGAATGCATTGGCCTAACAATTTTTTTTTTTTTAATAATTTTAATAATTTATTCTTATATTCTTTAACAGACTTATTTTGTAGGTTTAGGGCCGATGAGATCGGCCCCTGGAACTCAAAGGGTTAAAGCACAAGAATACATTATTTGTAGCACTTTGCCTATTATTTTGGTAAATACTGTAATACTGTAACACCTCAACAAATAGGTATGATTTTTTGCATATACCGATTGAGATAAACTGTATACTGTTCCAGTGAACCATGACTAGCCCAGCATTCTGACTTTACCATCTCCACTGTTCCATACACTAACAATATCTTATGATGCTGGTGGGTCCTACTGAATTGCTATGATGCTGATAGGGCAAAACGATGCTGGTGAGAAAAAGTAAAGATATTTTATTTCAAGTTGTCATTTTCGCAGCGATTGGCCGATCTGAACAAATCGAGTAAAATCCACTATGTGTAGAAAACATTCAAAAACATGTATATTGTGAAATATTTGAATAATTGCCATGTTTGTTGTTGCAAACCGACCCAAATTGAGATGGCTGTTCCTGTATTTTTGCAAACACCAGCACCAACGTTATTATAGACATATCGTAATGCCCTCACTGAGAGCTTTCCGATGAATGGCAACAAGCCATATTTCCGACTAAATCCTGAAAAATTACCCATAATTCTGCTGTGGTTAAGGAGTCGATTATTTAGGGCATTACTGTATTGTGTACTTATTTCATTGAATAGAACCAAACAGTTAAGCATCCAAACACTATCCCCATTGGAAGAATGTAGCAATGAACTAAGATTGTCGAAAATTGCAACCACATTGACTGTACCATTTAAGCGGTTGAACTAAGCACAAATATAGATATTTATTACTTTATTCAGGATGCATTATTGGGCATAAACATTACGACAATGATTGCG
The DNA here is from genome assembly GCA_032622095.1 of Siphonodentalium dalli. NCBI lineage: Eukaryota > Metazoa > Mollusca > Scaphopoda > Gadilida > Siphonodentaliidae > Siphonodentalium > Siphonodentalium dalli. The sequence goes on along the minus strand of CP136065.1, from coordinate 196,607,223 downwards.
ACATTAGTAGTTACTGTGTGTAATTCGTTTATAACAATGTTGCTGTGGTCTGACTGTTTGGCTTTCATATTTATGAGAATAACTTATTATTGCATGATAATTCGTTATTCCATTCGGAACACCTCAGTGTTTCACATGACTTTAAAATATTTAACAATATATATGTTCTTGAATGTTTCATTCAGACACTGGCTTTTGCACAAATCGCTAAGATTAGCCAAACATCACAAAAATGACAACTTTAGAAAAATAACAGGACTTTATCTTAACAGCATCACTTTGTCCTACCAGCATCATAGCAAATTTTCTGTTTAAACCCCACTTTTGTTTCCTCCCTGTGTTTATTCATCTGTTTCATCAATTTACATGTTATTAATCTAACTATGACTTTGTTTTAACTAACCTGTTATCCAAACTGAACCCAGACGCACACGTCATGACCATGATTTTGGACCATGAGCCAATAATCTGAAAGGGCATTATATTTCTATGTATAACTTGAGCTGTTTTCTTTTTTGTTGTTGTTTCTGATGCTGTTTTTGGTACTTTTTGATTTTGTTTGATTTATTGCTTCACATGAGACAGTAGTGGAAGTTTAATCAAATAATCATCAGATTTTTTCTCTGGTTGTTACCCTGTGAGTCTTAATTGATGCTACAATTCTCTGATTCTCATATAAAATCAATTGTGTATTGGTGGATTTATGATACAAGATTAGGTTAAAATCCAGATATTTGATTAATAATCCTCGAAAAGTGGTAGACCTGATTTGAATGTCTGAAATGAGTGAATAGAGGAGGATATCTAGTGTTTTTTAGTGGATACCGAAAATTATCTTATGAGTGACTGAGACAAATATCTATTTTTCACAAGTGGTTTGCCACGAGTGAAAACTATACATTTGTCGCGGTCACGAATATGGCTTGTTGCCATTCATCGGAAAGCTCTCAGTGAGAGCTTTCCGATGAATGGCAACTAGCCATATTTCCGAATAAATCCTGAAAAATTACACATAATTTTGCTGTGGTAAAGGAGTCGATTATTTAGGGCATTACTGTATGTTTGTTAATATAAACTGGATTGTTATCTCACTAACTCCATCTTTTTTCTCACAAGTAGAAACTTCTTCTGAAGGAACGAATCATACATATTATAAATAATAATCAATATCTGTTTTGTATAGCATAAAATCAACAATTTGTGTTCTGAACACTTCACAACTATTTTTTTCACATAATGACCATGATTCTATGGTTTAAAGCCATGTCATGCTTGTGTAGGTAATGTCTGAAACAAGCAGGAGCTACCGTACTTGATTTTACACCCAACATGTTGTGTGGTTGCCATCGGTGACGCATAGATCTGCATTTTCAAATTTTATCTCCTGTTTATTGTGGTATTCCATGCAGTTCAGTTAGTTGAAAATGAATACCATTAGAAAGAGAATTACTGTATATCCCTTTCATGAAGGGAGCTGCACTGTGCAGCATTAAACATCCTGTGTCAGTGTATTCTCTTATATATGTGAGTCTCCCATATATAATAGAATACACTGGCTTACAAGGGCAAGGTAAATATTGTTAGGCCAATGTATTCTCTTATATATGCTAGGCTCCCTATGGGAGACTCGTATATATAACAGAATGCATTGGCACAGGGTTTTCGCAAAATGTCAGGAAGCTCCAGTCATGGAGGGGTTAAAACGGTTCTGTCCATTTCAGAGTTTATATAGTGATAAATAACTGAGTCAAGAAAGAACTTGTGGAGAGGTGACCACATTATCCTATCCCAAGTTATAAGATAATCTTTTTCTAAAATTTTAGAGATGTGTCCTCGATTCACCGAAATATTATACTGTGTATTTATGGCTATAAAATTCTAACTTTGAGTCAGAGACACCAGTCAACATAATTTTTTATCACCATAAATTTATTTTCCTTTAAATTTCTCCATATATTTAATAGTTGGCTAAAATAACAAATATCAAATGTTAGTATTGATCACTATGGTCTGTAACTATCCACTGACATGCTGACACCATCAGATTGTCCAGCTATAGTAATGCCCTAAATAATCGACTCCTTAACCACCGCAGAATTATGGGTAATTTTTCAGGATTTAGTCGGAAATATGGCTTGTTGCCATTCATAGGAAAGCTCTCTCTACGAGCTTTCCGATGAATGGCAACAAGCCATATTTCCAACTAAATCCTGAAAAATTACCCATAATTCTTCTGTGGTTAAGGAGTCGATTATTTAAGGCATTACTGTATGTTGATTGTGGTATTGCTAATTCCTTTGCAGATCTCTTCTTGGCATACACATTTTTCTCAAATAATTTATCATCTCCAAGCTCTTTCTATATAATATTGGCTCAGTTAGTTAGCTCCATTTGATCTTCAAATTTTGCAGTGCCATTTATTGTACTCGAAGAACACATGTACCTGAGCATGGATTATCATTGAAACCTTTGTTGCTCGGACTGTTAAATGGTCACAAGGCACTCGCATTGGGTAAACATGAAAAATAAAAAAATAAAACAATGGAAAATTATATAGACCTTGTTCTTATATTAATTATTAATACTCTCCAAAAAATGAGATTTTTGCATGTCAAAGCCATAGTTATATTAACATATTAAACTGTTACAGTGGAATTACTAATAAAAGTATAATTAGTGCTATAAGATACCAAAGTTTTTAATCAAAATTTTGACTGTACACATTGGAAAAGGTTAAAAAAAAGCATTGAAAAATAATCTGAATATAATATTCAGACTAAAATATTGAAACTTACTGCATGATTAGTGATGTTAGTTGACTAATCACTGTAGGTTACTGGTTAAAGTTTCATTTACATAGCAATGGTTTTCGTTATTGGAGAACTATAAATATTGAATACAAGAACAAAGTTCTATTTCTCCATGTTCTTCTTAGTGATGATGTTTTACAGACGTTTATATTTTTTGCATGTTTACCCACTGCGAGTACCTTTGGTCCCTTTAACCCTTTACCCAACAGAACGGCCCTGTGCCAATGCATTCTCTTATATATGCGAGTCGACCATAGGTCGCCTCGCATATATAAGAGAATGCATTGGCTTAACACATTAAAAATTATAAAATTGTTAAAGAATGTAAGAAAATTCGGTAAAAAGTGTTAAAAAAAGATTTTGTTTAGGCCAATGCATTCTCTTATATATGCGAGGCGACCTATGGTCGACTCACATATATAAGAGAATGCATTGGCACAGGGCATAACTGTAACCATCACAATTTGGTCAATGAACCGGTTCCAATGATATCCATATTTGTATGGTGTTATTGAGACAGACTGAAGATATTTTAGGCTGTTAAAGCTTTATTTGGGCGTTTTTGGCCGTTTTGTTGGGTAAAGGGTTAAGACTATTTATGTCACTTTGTGCTCCATGTGCCTTATTATTTCAAAGGCCAGATATTTTTTGTACCCCTATCCTTACATTAGCTACACGATAGTGCTGACCTTTTGCTGGGGGAGGGGCAGTCTGACCTCAGCCCGTTCAGTATATTATATATACTCATATGTGCTTTAGTCAGACTGCGGGAGGTGATGAACCTAATAAATGTATATTGTATGTCATTTTCTTTGCGTTATTGTTGATATCTCTAAGAGAATTCATATCTGTTCTTCATGTATTTATGGGGAGGTCGAATGACCAATCTTGAATTGGAATTCCTAATCAAATTTAGGGCAAATGTATTGTGAGAAACAGTTATCTACAGTAATGCCCTAAATAATCGACTCCTTAACCACAGCATAATTATGGGTAACTTTTCAGGATTTAGTCGGAAATATGGCTTGTTGCCATTCATTGGAAAGCTCTCCCCGAGAGTATTCCGATGAATGGCAACAAGCCATATTTCTGACTAAATCCTGAAAAGTTACCCATAATTCTGATGTGGTTAAGGAGTCGATTACTTAGAGCATTACTGTACAAACGGCACATGTTTATATTCTAAGACTTGAGACATGTTCCACTGCAAGTGCAGATGGAATCGTATTAATTGGTTCAAAAACATTTGTTGGCCTTATTATCTGAACATAGGGAACTACTCATCAATGGGTATTTATTATTGAAAGGGCTAAAGTTATCTTTTGAATACACTGCCTTCAGAACCTAACATTAGGTTCCTGATCAGTTAATCTACCAATGCTATCATATATCCAACTTGTAATTTTGATCTTATGAATTATTTGAAATTCTGATGGAATTGATACAGAGATGATAATATTTTCTGTTACTGTGTACCCTATGAAATATATTTCTTATATTGTAAACTTCAAACTACTGTTAATGCTATCCAAGACTGAGTTTAGTGTGCCTGTCATTTGCAGACTGAGGTCCTCAGAGGGTGAATTTAGTGATGCTATCCCGCATAGCGAAATTCTCACTCTGGGGACCTTAGTTAGTTTCTCCATATCCCCAAATTGGCTGATGGCACATTGCATAATCGAGGTTCCCAATGGGTGTACATCACATTATTCACCATTTGGGAACTTCAATCTGAGTCTATGTCTCCCATATCAGATGAGGCCATGCAGAATGAGGTCCCCAGAGGTGAATTTGGTGATGCTAGCCCGCTATGCAGGATAGCCTCATTAAATTCACCCTCTGGGGACCTCATTCTGCAAATGACAGGCACATTAAACTCAGACTTGATGATATCTGGTTTTCATCATTGTGTTTACCAGTTGTGATTTGGTGCGTGCCTAATCTTAGTTACTATAGTTACGAGTCGTGTTGTTATTTGTTGATATGTATATATTACATATATATAGAACGGTGTTAAACCATTTGTAAATTTTGTATTTATTTTTATGAGTATGGATATGCAGAATGGATAGACTGTTTCTTATTGCTGAGATTTTATAAATGAGAATAAAGATCTTATATTTGAAATCTTCTGGTTTGTTATTCTGGGTTCTGTTAATGTGATGTGAAACACCAAGGTAGGGTGATCAAATAGAAATGTAGAATAATCTTGTTCAAAGTAGTAATTTAAAAAAATATTATATCCAATAGACAGCACCCATGGTAATTCTTATATATTAATTACATGCAGTGACTCTCGATGGCGAAATCGTTTTCGTTAGTTTATCGTCGATAGATGCGCCCCGAATCGAGTAGTAAATATTTACAATTAATTGTTGTTCAGACGATGTTTTCTATGGAGCGGTACGATCTATTTCTTCAGATTTTCTGGGATGTTAGTAGAATCTTACATCTCTCCAGTTAGCATACCGCCCGCATACAATCTTATCAGTTTCACGCAACCGAACAATTACTTAATTACAATTACTTAATATGTCTTTAAAGATACGGATGGCCTTCGCAGTGGGTATTGCTTTTAAAATAGTCACATCTGTTAACACGTTGAGTGCTTCCATTCAATTACATGCAAAAAGTATGAGATAACTCGTATTTGGCACTCAACGTGTCAAAAATAGCCATAAACAGAAATAATATTCAAATACAGACAGATTTTGTTCTTATACCAATAAATAAATGTTGCATAAATAGCATGTTATTGGTAATATCGTATGCTTTGTTAGTTAACAAATGCCATATTTTTTTTATACAATACAGTACGTAAAGAGTGTGCGATGCCCAAAACACTCAACATTGAGGAGACCCCATGCAATGAGTAAACTTCGGTTAAAATTGCCACCATATTGTTTACAACATACCAATATAGTGCCCACTAATCCTTGACACTCAATATTTTGGTGTTGAATGGGTCGCCATGAATCACTCTCTTAAGAAAATTGCCACACTGTTGAGTGTTTTGCTTATTGCACACTCTAAACAAATGCTCGGCCCACACAAAGTGTTTTGTGGATAATATCGCATTCATACTATCATTTTATCACATGAAACCCCTATTATATCATTAAAAAAGACATTACATATTTCCTTATATCTCACTGGTGATGAATAGGTGCGTGCAGCGTGCTTCCAGGTGTCACTTGGCATCGCACCAAAAATATGACCGCGCATCTTAATGTTGATTCAGGCAGATTAATGCTATTTTGAGAAGTTGCGCATAACACCAACACCCGACAATGCAATGTTTTGTTCATTAAATTCTTGTAAATTGGGAGACTATATTTTACATTGCCAGCCAGAGCATGCGACACTGTTGTATATGGTTATGAAGCGTAGGGCCCTGCGAATCAGGTATTTTCATTTCGAATGGAATATCAAATCAGGTAAGAGATCTGAAATCGCATCGAATCTCAAATCGAATCGTTTTATCGAGTTTATCAACAGTGAAGAGGTGGAACAGTTCGGGAGACACTTAAATTGGTAGCTGTAACAAACCAAAAACCTATTAATAACTGATCACCAATGGGTAATATATTACCTAACCATATTAATGCACCTTCTATGCAATATACATGCATCTCATTTTCCTCATAAATACTGATGGATGTGAATCATTGAATGCAATGAGTGGCGGATGGGGAGTAACTCTTTATAATGTGCTTTCGAACTTTCATAGTCATCAAACTTCCATCGATCTTCGTGTTGTACTGAAACTCGTGGAATCTTGGAGTCATATTGGGTTTACGTCATTCTTACTGAGATTATAATTAATTAAATAATTTGGCAGTCTATTTATAGATCATTTGCGATGGTGTTGTCTGTATGTGCATGTGTTTGCTAGTATATCGCAAAGTTTCTTAGCACAAGATCAATGTTGTAAGTACTCTGTAGTAGTCTGTAGAAAGCATGGGAATGTAGTCAATGTACCTAAGAGAACAGATTCGATAAAATTTGAATCAGGACAGCCGATTTGGAATCAAATCCAATCAGACAAACGATTCCGAATCGCATCAAATCAAATCGATTCGCATGGCCCTAATGAAGCGTCTCAGCCAATGCTGTAAATGTTTGCATTTTTCTGCTTCTTTTAAGTATTTTTTCATGTGATATACAAGATCTTCAACATATAGTTTATTTAATTCAGCAAATGTTGTTGGTTTCTATATGCTATACTTCGTAGAATAAGGTAACCACATTTCCATAAAATTAGAACGCTCGTCATCGGGATATTTTTGTACAGTTTTCAGTAAATGTATCAAATAAATGTTGTATTATTATGCCTAATAGTCCCAGATACTCATTAATTTGATTGTATTGTCACTCAGTGAGCTAGTGACTTGGGTTCACTCCCCGATTTAACTTTTTTTTTTACAAGGTGTGTGACACACGTTGACCAATCCACTATCCATTAATTAATTTTATTACGTCTTGTATACATAGAAATTCGTTACTTAGTTCATGGCTGGGGCCATAAAATAAATTTATATTAAATTTTTAAATTTGAATTTAAGATAACTTGTTAACCTGAGCTTTTACAGAAGACAACTTCAACTCAAATTAATTAAATTTCTATATATTATCCAGATAATATTAGATAATTGTTATTACCTGGAATTTATTTAAATTGGTGACAATTTGGTGTACAGTCTCCCTTTAAACATGTTAAAGGCCCTCTTAATTTTCGAGTCACCGATTACTTTTTTTATTGTGCCTTGATATACGGTTTTAAAAACAATCTATGCCATAAAATATGATTAAAATACTATAATTTATCACCATTTGGAATGTCTGTGTCTCTAAGGTGGCCATAGAGTAATAGAAAATAGCTGAAATAATAAAATAATTCCCTCCCCCCTTTGGCTACCAGAATGCAACATAATTCAAACTAAAGATGTATTTACATTGGAAGGGGAATAACTCTATATCTAAGTTATTCCCCTTCCATTGAAAATAATTGACTTTGTGCATAAAGTTGATCACAGAACAGACACCAGTTAGCGGCCTGGAACCACCACCTCCTCTTCAGTTAGTATCCTGATATATTAGGTTACGTATCCTGATATATCAGGTTATTATCCTGATATATCAGGTTACGTATCCTGATATATCAGGTTATTATCCTGATATATCAGGTTACATATCCTGATATATCAGTGATATATCAGGTTATGTATCCTGATATATCAGGTTATTATCCTGACATATCAGGTTATTATCCTGATATATCAGGTTATGTAACCTGATATATCAGGTTACGTATCCTGATATATCAGGTTATTATCCTGATATATCAGGTTATTATCCTGATATATCAGGTTATGTATCCTGATATATCAGGTTATTATCCTGATATATCAGGTTATTATCCTGATATATCAGGTTATGTATCCTGATATATCAGGTTGTCTCGACCAATCCAGAATGTCGTCTCATTGGTGGAGGCTTGTTGGTTGGTTCCATTTGAAGTTTGGTGACGATGAGTGATGTGGCATGTAGGCGATTAAAGGTACTCATCCCGTAAAGAGGGTCCCCATCTCAACAGATTCCAACAACAACAATCCGATCAGAGGGTCCTATATTACTATTTCTTTGGCTTTGGGGGTAAAAAATATTTGATTCGAGTCGAGGAACCCATCAAACAAAGCTCAGAGTTATTAGATATTGATTTTTGAAAATTCTTATGTTCTCGAGATGAGTACTTATAACTGCCGTCAATTTGGTAACATGCTCGAGATTTTACGCCAAAATTCTATTCAAACAGACAAGGATGGATAACTCTATAATCAAGTGGTAATAATTGACTACGTACTGGGCCAGTAAGAATTCCCGATAATGAAAAATAATAGATTTCTAAAATCGATATCTAACAAATCTGAGCTTTGATGGGTGACTTCCTCGACTCGAATCAAATATTTTTGACCCCCGAAGCCATTGAAATAGTAATTGAGAGGAGTTTTATCGGGTTGAGTACCTTTAACCACACACCCTCACCAAACTGCATATGGATCTTCAGTGTGACCTCTAGATGGGAGCCATCTATTTCCCCCGAAATTCGTTATAAAACATGGCCACCATCAGCCATCTTGGATTTCAAATTTGGATCATTGGCACACCCAGCAGCCCAAATTTATCGGGAAAAATATCAAATGGGGATATCAAATGTTTTGAATTTCATTGAAAGCATTTCCGCCATTTTGGATTTTAAACTTTGTATGACTAAATCCTTTGGCACACAATACATACCAAATTCTTTATATAGTCCTTACTAAACTTCATATGGATCTTTTGAGAGATGGGAGCCAACAAAAATGTCATTGAAAAACATGGCCGCTAGCGGCCATCTTGGATAGGAGGTATCCAATTATTAGGAAATTCATGAAAAGAAAACATGGCCGCCAGCAGGATTTCATTCGCTCACCATGCATCCCTCATTTATTGGTGAAATGTTTGAAATGAAAATAATTTCATCTACAGAATACAAGCCCATTGCGTACACTACTGTAACTGTTTGACTTTCCTTCTTCTATAGGAGTCCTTTATCATTATATTGACTGCTCAGCATGAAATTAACACCTCCCAAAGTTGAGCTACAGTGTCATTTGAACTTATTATCTAATCATTTCCGAAGGGAACTACTCGTCAATGAGTATTTAGTATATAAAAGGTTAATAATGGAGTTGTCATCGCTCAGTGGATGGTTCGGTTCTTGCTAACACTTCCATGACTGGAGCTTCTTGAAATTTTGCAAAACCCCAGTGCCAATGAAATCTTTTATATATGCGAGTCTTCTACTGGGAGCCTCGCATATATAAGAGAATACATTGGCCTAACAATATTGACCAAGATTCCAACCAAGCACAAGCCTCCGCCAGTGAGACGACACTCTGGATTGGTTGAGACATAACCTGATATATCGGGATAATAACCTGATATATCAGGACACTAACTGAAGAGGAGGTGACGGTTCCAGGCCGCCGTAGTTTCTCAATAAAAACAACATGCTCACAATTAATTACGTCGAATAAGTTTAAAATGCAATGTTTTGGAGCTTACTCTTTCAAATGGTATATAACCAGACGGAGATCGTGTCTCCAGCTATACAGATAAGTTATACAGACGGAGATAGTGTCTCCAGCTATACATATAAGTTATACAGACGGAGATCGTGTCTCCAGCTATAGAGATACGTTACACAGACGGAGATCGTGTCTCCAGCTATACAGATAAGTTATACAGACGGAGATCGTGTCTCCAGCTATAGAGATACGTTACACAGACGGAGATCGTGTCTCCAGCTATACAGATAAGTTATACAGACGGAGATCGTGTCTCCAGCTATACAGATAAGTTATAGACGGAGATCGTGTCTCCAGCTATACATATAAGTTATACAGACGGAGATCGTGTCTCCAGCTATACAGATAAGTTATACAGACGGAGATCGTGTCTCCAGCTATACAGATAAGTTATACAGACGGAGATCGTGTCTCCAGCTATACAGATAAGTTATACAGACGGAGATCGTGTCTCCAGCTATACAGATAAGTTATACAGACGGAGATCGTGTCTCCAGCTATACAGATAAGTTATACAGACGGAGATCGTGTCTCCAGCTATACATATAAGTTATACAGACGGAGATCGTGTCTCCAGCTATACAGATAAGTTATACAGACGGAGATCGTGTCTCCAGCTATACATATAAGTTATACAGACGGAGATCGTGTCTCCAGCTATACAGATAAGTTATACAGACGGAGATCGTGTCTCCAGCTATACAGATAAGTTATACAGACGGAGATCATGTCTCCAGCTATAGAGATAAGTTATACAGACGGAGATCGTGTCTCCAGCTATACAGATAAGTTATACAGACGGAGATCGTGTCTCCAGCTATACAGATAAGTTATACAGACGGAGATCGTGTCTCCAGCTATACATATAAGTTATACAGACGGAGATCGTGTCTCCAGCTATACAGATAAGTTATACAGACGGAGATCGTGTCTCCAGCTATACAGATAAGTTACACAGACGGATATCGTGTCTCCAACTATACAGATAAGTTATACAGACGGAGATCGTGTCTCCAGCTATACAGATAAGTTATACAGACGGAGATCGTGTCTCCAGCTATACAGCTAATTTATACAGACGGAGATCGTGTCTCCAGCTATACAGAAAAGTTATACAGACGGAGATCGTGTCTCCAGCTATACAGATAAGTTATACAGACGGAGATCGTGTCTCCAGCTATACAGATAATTTATACAGACGGAGATCGTGTCTCCAGCTATACAGAAAAGTTATACAGACGGAGATCGTGTCTCCAGCTATACAGATAAGTTATACAGACGGAGATCGTGTCTCCAGCTATACAGATAAGTTATAAAGACGGAGATCGTGTCTCCAGCTATACAGATAAGTTATACAGACGGAGATCGTGTATCCAGCTATACAGTTAAGTTATACAGACGGAGATCGTGTCTCCAGCTATACAGATAAGTTATACAGACGGAGATCGTGTCTCCAGCTATACATATAAGTTATACAGACGGAGATCGTGTCTCCAGCTATACAGATAAGTTATACAGACGGAGATCGTGTCTCCAGCTATACAGATAAGTTATACAGACGGAGATCGTGTCTCCAGCTATACATATAAGTTATACAGACGGAGATCGTGTCTCCAGCTATACAGATAAGTTATACAGACGGAGATCGTGTCTCCAGCTATACATATAAGTTATACAGACGGAGATCGTGTCTCCAGTTATACAGATAAGTTATACAGACGGAGATCGTGTCTCCAGCTATACATATAAGTTATACAGACGGAGATCGTGTCTCCAGCTATACAGATAAGTTATACAGACGGAGATCGTGTCTCCAGCTATACAGATAAGTTATACAGACGGAGATCGTGTATCCAGCTATACAGATAAGTTATACAGACGGAGATCGTGTCTCCAGCTATACAGATAAGTTATACAGACGGAGATCGTGTCTCCAGCTATACAGATAAGTTATACAGACGGAGATCGTGTCTCCAGCTATACAGATAAGTTATTGCATGTTAACGTTACTAGGGCCTAACATTTTAACCCTTCAACGACGGGAGCTGCATGCACTGGTGCAGCACTAAAGACCCTGTGCCAATGCATTCACTTATATAGTCTCACAAAGGGAGTCTCATATAAACAAGCGGAAGGTAAATATTGTTAGGCCAATGTATTCTCTTATATATGTGAGGCTCCCTATGGGAGACAATGCATTCGCAAAATTTCAGGAAGCTCCAGTCATGGAAGGGTTAAACTGGATTTCGCTCATGTCGCATAATACTGTAAGGAACGGGTGATAACTCATAATACTGTAAGGATCGGGTGATAACTCATAATACTGTAAGGATCGGGTGGTAACTCATAATACTGTAAGGATCGGGTGATAACCCATATTACTGTAAGGATCGGGTGATAACTCATAATACTGTAAGGATCGGGTGATAACTCATAATACTGTAAGGATCGGGTGATAACTCATAATACTGTAAGGATCGGGTGATAACCCATATTACTGTAAGGATCGGGTGATAACTCATAATACTGTAAGGATCGGGTGATAACTCATAATACTGTAAGGATCGGGTGATAACTCATAATAATGTAAGGATCGGGTGATAACCCATATTACTGTAAGGATCGGGTGATAACTCATAATACTGTAAGGATCGGGTGATAACTCATAATACTGTAAGGATCGGGTGATAACTCATAATACTGTAAGGATCGGGTGATAACTCATAATACTGTAAGGATCGGGTGATAACTCATAATACTGTAAGGATCGGGTGATAACTCATCATACTGTAAGGATCGGGTGATAACTCATAATACTGTAAGGATCGGGTGATAACTCATAATACTGTAAGGATCGGGTGATACAGTAATGCTCTAATTAATCGACCTCTTAACCACAGCAGAATTATGGGTAACTTTTCAGGATTTAGTCGGAAATATGGCTTGTTGCCATTCATCGGAAAGCTCTCGCAGCTTTCCGATGAATGGCAACAAGCCATATTTCCGACTAAATCCTGAACAGTTACCCATAATTATGCTGTGGTTAAGAGGTCGATTAATTAGAGCATTACTGTAACTCTGACTGAAGTTTCTCATATAAGGTTTATTTTCAATATTGATCCAATGTGTCTCTATGTTGTCCATCTGTAGACATGCATTTTATTCATAAAAAGTGAACTTTGTCATATATCAGGATTGTTTGGAGCTGAAAAATTAATCTATATATATATAAAACAAAAGAGCAGGATATGTTTGTCTGAAAACAAATTATTTTAATTTAAAAAAGGAAAAAAATATATATATGTTTTGTTAAATTGAGCATGCAAGGAGTTCAATATAAAAAGAAGATTTTTTTTTGTTTCAATCGATGGATGTGCACGAAGCACACAAAGGGGCCACATGTAACTGGCACAATAGACCCCCACCTCCCAAAGACATTATTTGGGAGTCGGGTGTATTGTGCTAGGGGCCGCCGCTGAATAGATACTACGCGAAACACGTCCCACACAACAACGACCTCCTGTCGTGTGGCAGAAAACTAAGAGAAGTTCTATTGAAGACTAGATACGTTGATATCAAAATGAAAATGTTCCGGATTCATGCAATATATATGCCGCTGAATAAAGGCACTGCCAAAGACTAAAATGTGGGTGAAGCGCTGAAAGGGGCCGCAGGCCCCTAACGCACAAAGCGTAACCTTTGTACAGGGACCGCGCGCGCGCAGCCCCCCCCCCCGACACTTAATGAAGGCTCCAGAAGGGAGCCTGTTTAAGCTAGTGCTACATGTATGAATATAAATAGTCAACGAAAACTGTTCTATATATGAGCGTATTTAAATAAAAAATGGATTCTTGTTGGACTTATGTTCGATGCATCGTCGAATTTGCACTCTCCTCAAGTGAATTGCACCACAACACATAAAATATAAAATATTGCTGGTTATTATTTTTTATAATTATACGACACGTCCGTTTCCTATGTCCGCCGGGTTCCTTCCGCCAGGTGCGATGCAAGTCCAGTAACGTGGTTGTTTCCGATGCTATTTCCGCGTTTGACTGTATAAATATTATCTTAGGCGGGGGAGCAAGTAACACACGCTCTTCACACTGAAAGATGAGGATCTACTTGATTGCCGTGCTCCTAGCCTTGGCAGGTGAGTAATAATATAATTATATATATGTAGATATCTTGGACACACCGAAAGTGAAAATAATTTTCTGTCGGATCAATCTAATCCGTTCAAGTTTGGTCAACACTGTCTTGATACTTCCTGCCGAACTAATTTCTAGGGCAGCTGGGCGATGATAAATCAAGTGAAGGCCCAAAGATGGGCGCTCTTTGACCGTTTTTGTTAAACGGGGGGTATTGTATTATTAGTCCGTCCGTCTGTCGATTCGTCCGTTCGCTTTTGGTTTCCGGTTTATTTGGTATATGTGGGTTACTAACACAAAATATAGTTCGTCCGAATCTGCGTTCCGCCCGCCAATTTTCACGATCAGAGTTATGGCTCTTTGTTCGAATTAACACGGGTGATATAGCGATGCTTATAGAGGAGCGGCCAAATCCAAAACGGGCCTTAGTTTTCGAGATACCCCTACCCTCGGTAGAACAAGTTGAAACCAACTTTTTTGGAAGGTAAATCTATATCATTTATGAAAATGATTCTTAGCCTTGCCGGAATTAGTGGCAGCTATGTATGGCAAGACTATTTGTGAATTAGCCTGTTTTCAGCGGTTGACCAGCTATACACAATTGGTTCAAAGTTAATCACATCACCAAAAACAGAACGTTCTATTTGTTATTATGGGGTATATGGTGATACTAGATCGGAACGTTCTTATTTTTTCTGGTTTGTTTGAGATTTCACGACGTCATGGTGGAGAATGTAACGTTCTGCGTCAAAAAATCATGACGATTCAGCGAAACTGTCGCCCGTCAACTCTGTACAAAACTAGCAGGTTGGATCTAGCTTATCTGTCATATATGTTTGGAAAGATTGGAGTGTTTTCTATCGGGAGGTATTAACTTTATTTTCCTGTCCTTACAAATGTTGTAATAATAGACAAAAACTTAACCCTCCCCCAATGTCATAAAATGCTAAGTTTTGCCATCGCCGGGGATTGGATCACAGAATGATAGAATAGTGCGTAGTATGTGCTTTTATTTAGTGTAGAACACACATAACAAGTGTATAATGCGAATTTCCAACCATATTCATTATTAGAAGAGTATCAAAATCCAAGATGGCGTCCAATATGGCATTCAGTTTTTATTTTAAGACTTTTTACGATAAATCCAGAAAAGGAACGTCCCCAGTGGTAAAATGTATATTATTTTAATGACCATATAGAATAGCATTTTATATCAAACATTAGTTTCACCATTAATACATCGTATCAATTGGTAAAATAATAGGCAAACATTTATTCCGCCGTTAATGTCATAAAATTCGAACTAAAGTTGTCGCCAGGGATTGAAACCACGAATGATCGCATAATGCGCAGTATTTTGTTTTATTCAATGTAGAATACACATGCGAATTGACCAGAGAAAATTTCCATCCAGATTTGTTATTAGAAGATTATCATAATCCAAGATGGAGTTCAATATGGCGGCCAATTTTAATTTTAAAACGTAGTGAATGGGCATACGACAAATACAGGAAGGGAACGTCCTCCAGTGGTATATTATATATCATTGTACGGACTACATAGAATATTTCATATCAAACATTAGATTCAGCATATTATCAATTGATGAAATACTTAGACAAAAAACTTAACCACCCTTACAGTCACAAACTTCCACACAAATGGGCCACTGAGGATTGTAGTACAGGCCAAACAGAAATGAGCATGCATTTTGTATTTCATTTCTGCTGAATACGATAAAGAAACAACAGTTTGAAGTCACACCCACTATGGCGCCATAATGGCGGCCAACATGGCAGTTAAGTTTAATGTCAACACTTTGTGAACAACTAATACGATATGCGGGCAAAGAACGTCTCATATGGTATAACTTATAGCGACGTATTAGCTATTGTGTTTCCATTATTAAATGGCAATATTAACATATCTTTTAATTTGCGAAAGAATAAACACAAAACTCAACATTCCTCATCTCTAAAGTTATAACATTGCGCACAAAGGTACCTCTGAGAATCGTAGCCAAGAATAAAGCAACAAATGCGTAGTTGTAGATGACATTTTGTGCGACACAATTATGTGACACCACAGTCGCTATCAGATGGATCCCAAAATACAAGATGACATCCCATAATATGGATGTCACTACAATTTTGCGAAGAAGTACAACAGCCAGAGAAGAGACGTCCCTTTGCGATGCTTTATGTTCAGTGATATGTTGCGATGAGTTTTGTTGACACGAATGATGATTGTTAATTTAGAACACATGAGGAACTGTTATCTCTCCCAATAACGAAATAACTTGCTATTCCTGTAAAACTCCTGTAAAAATTCCAAGCGTTAATATTTGGCTATACTGACATGATTATCGTAGCTATAAAGCCACACCATCCTGTTAATAAACATGCCCCTGTCCGGAGGACGGTGCTCAAATCACAGGCCCCTGCATGCAGGGGGGAGTCGGAAAAAATTTGCAGGCACGTATGCTGATTTTTGACTTTCGACCCTTGTTGGGACCCACCCACCCCCGCGTCCAAATTTGTTTCCGTTTTCGGCAGTTGTTTCCGACCATTTCTGGACACCACCCCCTTTTAACACTAAAACAGATTTGCGGGGGGGGGATTCACCGTAAACAGCTGTATATGAATTTATGTGCATACTATTAGTCATGGGTGTTAACATTGACATGCAAATGGGAACAAGTCATTTTGGGGTCATTCGGTAAAACCAGCAGCCATCTTGGATTTCAAAATTCAATCCATTAGCATGGGCTAACTTTTTTCCACCCCCTGGCCCCTGGGGAAAATTACTATAATACCATTATAGACTATACCAGTGACAAGGTTCAAATGATCGATTTTGGCTAAAACAACAACTATCAAGACCCTTATAAATTCTAGAAATCGATATTTGCAGCCAAAATATCCTCAGGTGTGTCTTATTGGCAATGAAATTCCCTTTAATTTGACATATAACTCGGCGAAATTGAACGAATCGAAGTCGAGATATCGTATCGGAAACTAGCGAAATATACCGAAGAAATCGGGTCATCAATCTCCCTGTCCGCCCAGAGGCCTTTTACCTAGTTATAAAATCAATATTTTCGAGCACTAATTTGTTGTGAACGTGTACTTAAACGCTATGACATAACCTATAAATGCTCACATATGTTCCGCAAGTTATTCCGAAGCCATTCATATCTTTTTTTATTTCATCCGATGTGTTTGTGCCCAATTTTTCAACTTTATTCATCAGACGAATTCCAGAAACAAAACTTGTCTGCGACTGGCAATAACTTTTGAAAGCAAAAGTAAATAAAGAATGCGGGGGGGGGGGGGGGGGGTCAAGGTCACGCTATTTTCGCAGAATTTTAATATTGTATCAAAACAAATTCCAATTATTTAACGATACTTTCAAGTTCACCTCTGTCTTATAATCAGATAAACTTCTTATATACAGAGAAAATGAATAATTCAAGTGTCTCTTCAATACTCTATCAGATATCTATGCATATTGATTTTTTCAAGCAATCATTTGTGAACTTTACTGTCGATTATAATAATTGTCAATCAATCGGCTTTCGGAATGATTTGCGGAACATATATGAACATTTATAGGTTATGCCATCGCATTTAAAGACATATTATGGATTTATTCTGGTGCGTGAAATTGATAAGATAGCACTCACACTGTAAATCCATGTGTTAAGAATCCGAACGTGTTAAGTCGGCAATGTGTTCATATTTGACATGCTATGCGTTATAATACATCACGTTGATGTTAAGCTCCATTTATCATACAGTGGCCACATCACGTTGGTGTTAATAATATGGCATGCTGTGCCTATCTGAACGTCATACTGGCGTTAAAAGATATCGAACCGTGGTGGCCATCGCTATACTCCGTATAACGAAATTGGTATTTTTAATGAGTAACTTAGACATGAAATGTTTGCATGAGCAGAATAAAATGTTATTATAATATAATTTTGGTTTTATTTGTACTTTTCGAGATTTTTGCCATAGGATTGAACACTAACGTTCAATAACGTGTTCATGGTACTTAACACAGGTGTGATGATTCGCGTCCAATTCCGTAAATTGAATCGGCACGTGCCGCATGCGCAGTCGGCATCAATTCCACAAAACTTTTGGTGGGAAACTTTTCAGAAATCGCCGCCATCATTGTTTTGATCACAGCGTTCAAATATTTCTTTAATTATTCAAATAACAGGTATATATACAACTTTGCAAGGCTGTCACCCAATTAGATAATGTATTTTTTAACCTACGGTAGACTAGTTTAGTAGTTTGAATCTAATGCAACACGTACGTTCAAAATCAAATGCAAGTTCAAGAAGTTGCAACTGAGAACTGGCAGCCGCAGTGGCATTGCCATTCCCGGCCATTGTGATTGTGACTGTCACGATTGTGACTTTCTGTGTTACGATGATTGTGATTGTCACTGAATCTGATTGTCAATTAATTTGTCATGACTCAGACTGAGTCATGTTGACGTTGTGCCAACTTGTGCAGCCAATTGAATTCCAAATTGTCATTGTGCCAATTTCACTTTGACTTTCAGCTTCACTGACCTCAGCAGCTCAGGCCCGCCCAATAAATTATAAATTGAATAAATTCAATAATGGCAATATATAAATACAGTGAATACTATTATACTGGGATGCCAAAAATCTTAATCTTATCTTATGTTTTAAAATAAATAAACTGGTATAAAATAAATACAAATTTCCCACCACTGACACTGTCTGACTGTCACTTTCTCGGCGGGCAATGTTTATTTTTCCAAGATGGAACCAAATCATCCATTTATTTGCAATCTGTGCTATTTCACTGCACATGACTTTGGTATTTTCCAAAACCATTATATCAGAATGCACAAAGATGACCCAAATTTTTTTGTGGCATGTGAATCGTGATGCAGAAAATTGTGGTTATACCATTACCACAAAGAAATGGGGAAATTTTCGTACACACTTCTCTAGAAACCATAGGCACACTAGGATGGAAGCGACTGATATGTATGCAAACATGGAAGTTGACAATGAAGATAGTAGTATTAGTACGGGAACTGACTTTGCAAATGCAGCAACAAATCCCTTCAATGCTCAGACCCAAGAATTAGTTTTTACATTGTCACTAGAGGGTCAACACAATGTATCGCAGACCAGCATAAACAAAATAGTGAGTAGCGCTGGTACGTTATTGCAGCGCAATTTGTCTGCCTTTAAAGATACAGTGAAGAAAAGGTTGTCAGAACGCGGTATTGCTGATATTGATGGATTGTTAGATGATATACCAGTTGAAAATTTTCTAGATCAATTAGATACATCCAAAAAGCGATTAAAGTGTTATATGAAAAGTGACTCAATTCTGTATATAGCACCAGAGTCCATTGAATTAAACCGCCGAAACATCACCAAAAATGGGCAAATTGTTGAAGTTCCGAACTTTGGTTACTACATTCCTTTAGAGCAGTCTCTGCACAATTTATTAGAGCCACCTGAGGTATGGAATTATGTACAACATCCCCATTTTTCTTCCAATGAGGATTATATGCAGGATTTTTGTGATGGTGAGTTTTTTCAGACACATCCCCTTTTCATAGAAAATAAGACTGCACTGCAGTTGATTCTGAATACCGATGATCTGGAGATTACAAATCCACTTGGGTCTCACACAAAGAAACATAAAATATCAATATTTTATTATACACTCGGCAATATTCCACCTGAGCATAGATCAAAGTTGCAAGTTATTCAACTTATTGGTATTGCTAAGACACAAAGCGTAAGAACAAAGGGTTCATTAAATACATTTCTCAGTGACTTCATATCTGTTGTTAACAAATTGTCAACTGAGGGACTGACGTTTAAGCTTTATGGTGAAGATGTATTTTTGAAAGGTACATTGGTATTTGTTCCAGCTGACACGCTAGCTTCTAATTGGCTGGGTGGTTTTAAGGAAGGTGTCGGATTTGCCCGTAAGAATTGTAGAAATTGTGATATATCTGCCAAAAAACTGTCACTGATTTCAGTAGATCATCAAGTAACACACAGAGATGAAGATCTTCACAGGGCCCAATGTGGTAGACTTGAACAATATTCCGATGCCGTTAGGAAATATTGGAGCAAAATGTGGGGAATAAATCAGTCCAGCTGTCTCCTAAAGATCAAGGACTTCAGCATCACAACTGGAATGGTCCAAGACCCAATGCATATATTTTTAGAGGGAATCGTTCCTTTGGTGATGTCCCTTTTTTTCTACAGAGTTATAGTTGTGGAAAAATGGTTTTCAATATTTCAGATATTCTTACCTTCACAAGAATAGCAAACCAGAACCAACTTTTGCCAAGAATTCAGAAGGGGGAATCAGCGTGAAGCAAAGCTCTTCAGCTATTTTAGTTCTGTGCAATATTATTCCACTAATTATCTCATCTAAGATACCCAAGGGGTACTGTTATTGGATTAATCTTTTGAAGCTCATCCAGTTGGTGATGATATGCACAAGTTCATATTGCTCCAAGGATACTCCCCAGTTGTTGCGGATATTGGTAGCAAGTTTTCTGGAGGAATATAAAACTGTATATCCCAAAGCACCATTTACTCCCAAATTGCATTATTTAGTACATCTGCCCAGGCAGATGTCACTATATGGGCCACTCAGACACCATTGGTGCATGCGTTTCGAGGCCAAACATGGGTTTTTCAAGGCTAAGCGATACCGAAATTTTAAGAACCTTCCCCTCTCTATGGCTCGACAACACCAACTATATATGGCCCACCGGCAAATCAGGTATGATGGGGCAGGTCCAGTGAATTTTCTATATGGAGGAGATTTGTGTCCAGAAGGTACACAGTGTAACTTGATTGAAAAATATCCCCAGTTGAGCGAATGTTTCCGCACTTTGCTGCCGTCAAATGTGCCGGGATTCAATCATTTGAATTCTCAGGATTTGGGTCAATTTGCTGCTTACGTTGTTGATAATATACATTTTCATGGTTTGGAATACAGGACAGGTTGTTGTTTAGTGAAAAGTTATGATAAACTTACCGACTGTCCTACATTTTGTATTCTTGATAACATATTTGTCCTCAACAACAGCAAATACTTCATCATAGAACTAACTGAACCAGCATTCTTTGACACTCACACTAATCATTATCAGATTGTCCCCATTGGACGATATGAATTGCTGCCATTTTGCAATCTTCAGTTTAAATGGCCTCTAAGTGTATATGTTCATGCAGGCCGTCATGTTGTTCATAACTCAAACAGTCATATGTGTGAATCCCTTGAAGAGTACATGTAACTACATTATAATATGCATACATACTACAATTACAAATGTACTACTGTATATATAAGCAGATAGGTTTAATATAAATGTTTTCTTCAGTGCCGTGAGTTACAATCAAACTAGGCAAGACCACTCGCTTCCCCCACTTACCCCGGTAACCTTATACACTGCAGTAGGCTGGTGGTTGCAAGTACATGTCGGCTGTAAATATCGTTCTGTGTTGGAATAGCAAGTACTCACATAATATACTGTCACCTGCTAATTGTCTGACTCTGCGTCGGCTGCATGCTCAATACACAATTCATGCGATGATGCGCGTATACTTTCAAAGACTTAATTCCGGAACGGTGTCAGCGAAAACATGGCTAATTTTTAGACATTGAGCCTTAAACAGCCTTTTAGACACTGCGAATCTATTAAAACATGTTACAAATAAATATCACGTGATCAAGGCACAAAATAAGACGTCAGTCATTTGCAGAATGAGGTCCCCAGAGGATAAATTTAGTGATGCTAACCCGCATACAGTGATGCCCACAATAATTGACCTCTTAAGTTAACCACAACAGAATTATGGGAAATTTTTCAGGATTTAGTTGGAAATATGGCTTGTTGCCATTCATCGGAATGGCCAACTGAAGCTCAATGAATGAATGATCTAGCCTACTCAAAGACTTGTGTACACAACTATATAAACTTCTATCAATGTTATAAAAGCCTGCAAAACACATTATTTTGTTGATTACCATTTACAGGGAGTCAAAAGTTCAGATTATTCTTGTTGATAAAACATCTCCCCCAGAATAAATATTATATAAAGAAAAAAAAATCGCGTGCGTGCATGTATTTCAAATTTTTTTGGCAGGCCTAAAACAGTTTGTTTATGGTCTGGATACAACCCTAATAGATGTACTCTTTTGTGTCACAACCGGAATCAATACAAAAAATTGTAACCACCACCTGCTTACAAAACTGTATAATGTTTAGGGGGGGGGGGGTGGTGTATTCCTTTTAATTGTCTGTAGACGGTACAGCAGATTGATTCTACTGTGCATAATGTACATGTGTTAAGTACAGAGTCAACATCTTTACTTTTAATTAGGCAAAATGTGTTCTGCATGTGTGTGTAAAACCCATGGATGTATCTTCTGGGACATATCAACAAGTACTAGTATGTCATTATACATGTAGGTATCCCAGGTACTGTAACTAGTATGACTTTCTAATAATAGTTTCTATTACAATGTAATCAAACTATTAATCATTGTCTTCGAGAGCCAGAAAGCATTACAATTTTAAGATATTTAAAAACTCCCTCTTAAATGGGGTTTTTATCCTCGAACACAAGCTTATTTTTTAGATGCACGTACGTTGCCTTGCAAGTTGATAAATACCTGATAAATTGTCTAATTCTAAAAAATCCTTATTTCTCGAGAAGTTGAACATGGGTATATTTAAAGTCCGGAACTGTGACCGCAGCCTCAAGAAGTTTGTAGTGTGTGATACAACTTTGAGTTCTTTGAAAGAAATAGGTGAGTTGTACATTGATTTGGTTTATTATTAGTATATAAAGCAGGGTATTTTTTGTTTTGAAAATATTGATTAGCGGTTTTTTTTCAATCCTAAAATATTGGTCAGCAGTTGCTTGAAATTAATTAGCAGTTTCTGGGCCGGGATAATTATGTTATACAAGTTATAGTCTTATATAGAACATTGTAGAGTGACTCCCCTTAGCCCAGATGCACGCAGGCCACAGGGGGCAGGAATTGTTTATTATGGATAATTATAATATTCTTGGTAAAGGGACACAGCATTTAAAAATGGTAGCTTCAGGATGAAAATTTCCTTTAAAAAAATAAAAATATTATTCACCATTTGTCATCATCATCATACCCCAATAGGCTACTCTACGCGTATAAACAAACCCCGTCCCGATCGGACATATAATTCCAGAGATATTCGTCATTAAATCCAGATAAATTCCAAACTTTTCATCGAAAGACTTAAGTTGTCACCAACAGAATTTCATTAATACCAAATTTATTCAAAAACACCGACTTTCCGCCACGATAAAAACATCTTTTCAACACACCATTTCGTTTACTAAGATCTAACTTGGGTCGAATCACGTCTGTGCTTTGACAATGACTGACATGCTCCAATTCGGTTTGACATGTTTTTGTCGCTCAAACTTGGCCGGAAAATAATCAATATTTACTGTGGAGATCACTTGACCTTGATCCCAGTACCTATTCCATGCCTGTCGATATACCCATTTTCATTGGTCGACGTGAAATCGATGTAATTGGGGAAATCCAAATTACCGCATGTTCCTGGCCTGTGAAAATTGATGAAAAAAAAACCCCTTTAGAGCCCTTCCAAAAATAAAATAACACAAATAACATCAAAACAAAAATAAGATTTAAATAATAGTTGTTAGTATTTACCTAATTCTCATAGTTTGCTATTTTACTTTCATGAAAAATCTTTAAAATAATATAAGCCAATCACGTCGCATGTTACACATTCTGCGAGTATTATCAAAAATTCAAACTGTACACTGTCACATTTGAGCGACAAAACATGTTTCAAAGTCAAATAAAAACCGAATTTGAGCATGTCAGTCATTGTCAAAGTACAGACGTGATTCAACCAATGTTAGATCTTAGTAAACGAAATGGTGTGTATAAAAGATGTTTTTATCGTAGTGGAATCTGGCGGAATGTGGGTGTTTTGGATCAAATTTGGCCTTTCTGAAATTCTGTTTTGTGACAACTTACCGCTATACTTAAAGTAATTGACCACCAATAACGTGGTGTCACCCCGTTAATATGGCGGTACTATACCATGGTATCCTCCAATACCGCGGTACTGATACCGCTTGTTAACGCGAACAAGTATGTGTGAGTAAATACCTCCCCTAAAAGAGTTCCATGAAAATCACCGCGGTATTCAACAAAATTAATGCGGTGCCCGCTAAAAGACCACGGTATCATTATCGCCCAATACCGTAACTCCACGCCATGACCGTCTCGATACCGCTACCGTTTATTACCGGTATCACCGCGGTCATGACCGGGGTATCACCCCGTTTTTCTGGTCAATTACTTTGAGAATAGCGGTACATGTAAGTCTTTCAATGAAAAGTTTTGGAATTGATCTGGATTTAATGATGAATATCTCTGGAATTATATGTCCGATCGGGACGGGGTTTGTTTCTACGCGTAGAGTAGTCTCTTGGGGAATGATGGATGATGACAAATGGTGAATAATATTTTTATTTTTTTAAAGGCAATTTTTATCCTGAAGCTACCATTTTTAAATGCCGTGTCCCTTTACCAAGAATATTATAATTATCCACTATAAACGATTCCTGCCCCCTGTGACGCAGGCATGGAACAAACTGATCAGTCTATTTTCACTGGTCTCAGTGATCTGTCATTAATTAAGTGCTGTTGAAATTGAATTCTGGATGTGGCAGACCTGCATGGCCCTTCTATTTTTCAATTTTCCTTCCAGTTCTAACCATTTCTGTAAACTATTTTGTCTGTTTATTCTAATTACTATGCAATTTATAGTTATTGCTGAGAGATCAACCAAATATCGGGTTAACATACAACAGTCTAATACTAGAATCATAATATGGTAATTCAATTGTAGAATCACCGTTGTTACCTGGTGTATACACCGAAAATAGGTGACATTCATACGAAAGATGATATATAAATTATAATTTGGCACACGTCAAGTTCAAATAACATACTTAATTGAAAAGTAACTTCATGTGAATGTCATCCATTTGCAATATGTCCGTGCCTATATTTTCTGAGCAGAAATAAAGTCTCTTGCACGTTTTCACGCTCAAATACGTTTCGTTTCGAGTTTAAAACCGCGCTTAATTTTTTAGGGGACTATCATCGGACGATCGCATTATTTGACAACAGTTTATCAAAGAGGGATAATTCTATTTCTAATCCTAGCAATTTTCGTAATGTCGAGCGCAATTCGATGAGATGTGATAGTTACATTGAAAACGCAGCGGATAAACTCGGGGGGGCTACACACATTTTGGTTATTTTTGGACGTCTGTACATCTGACGATCATAATAATTTATTTGATTGATAATAAAACACGACGAGTGATGAAAATCTCGGAAGGAATGATGATTCGCACGTGCGATTCACTTGTCGGGAAATGAATCGCATCCACTTGATATTGGATCGCATATTGCGATGCGAAACCGAAAAAAAAATACCCTGATAAAGTGCAATCTCACATGACATCTGTTTTCGTTCGGTCTTGACCGAGGTAATTTACTGCGCATGATGACGACAGATAACTGAGCCTGACCGACGTTATCAGACACTGCTTGATTTAGTTGCGTCAAGCATCGGTTAGATTTGGACTGCGCTGTCTGCGCAGATGTCACGTCAAAAAATGTCGCCTGCCTGTGGATTTGACCACGGTTGTTACTACGTTAATATTAGACCACCGTATGTCCATATATCATACATGTATGTGATAGGATATGTTGGGATAATAATAATAAATACCTCTATATATTAAAATCTAAATACACATCAGTTATTCTCAACTCGCAAATAGCACAAGTGAATAGAAATGATGTCAATGATCGGGTCATGTCTATTCTCGACCTTGGTTTTATCGTACGACGACCGAGCTGTGTGAGGATAGTCTTTGGTTTGACAGCCACGGTTTGACAGCTGACCGAAGATTAAAACCGTCTCGTCTGAGGTTGCACTAAATGTGTACTGAATGAAATTAAATTTGGTATGCAGGTTTACTAGCACTAAAGACAGGTCAAGTTCGATTTTGGGTTATGCCAGCCTATTTCCAACTGAGTTACTCTAGTGTTCCAAATAATAGTAAGGGGCGGAATAATAGTAGGGAGTGGAAAATTGGGCCAAATTAAATAATATTGCATTTTACCATACCACCCAGTCGAGAAATGCGATAATCACATATCGGCAGCGAGTTACTTCTATGGGAGCCTGCATCATCACCCAATTTAACACGTACATCGGCCCGATATAACTCGCGGGAACCAAGTTTTGTGGCATTCTCGCTTATCGTACAATTCGGCTACAGAAACATCTCGGTTACATATTTAGAGCGGGTCGGTTTAACTTTCGAAGTGGATAAAAACTTGTCATTCGGAGGCATATATCTTAGAAATTTGGCATATATTGGAAGTCGGACATGATTATAACTTAAAGTTGATAACTATTTGGTCTCAACAGTTCTGAACGAAAAAATAACCAAGTATGATGACATAGAGCCCTTTTAATATATAAATATTTAGTTTTCACAAACAACCGAAATGTGGACTTCTGGCCCTTAATCGGTGACATGATGTGCTATTATGATTTAAATTGTTTTTGTTATCGAATATGATACTTTTCACGAGAAACCGAGATATTTTTTTGCAATCAAACTTTTGAAGCGTGTTTCAGTGTCTCGGATTGTGTATGGGTTTGAGAAAAAGACATCTTGAGTGCACATTGTCTTTATACTTAGCACGTGTCAGAAAGCGAGTCGGACACGCTATTGTCAAACTTTCGTCGAGCCAGCACGGCGCGTCGTTAGTTTGACGTTTAAAACGGGCCTGAGGCGGCACGCTGAATGTGTATTATACGGAACGCGGAAACGAATAATAGGTAATATCTCAGGTATTTGACAAATATTGGATGTCAAACTGCATGATTCTAAGTTGATAACTATTTGGTCTGAACAGTTTTGTCTGTCCAAATTTTGTAAGTGCTAACACATAAACTAGCTTCATGTTGCTGTTGTTTTTTTTTCAGCGGCAGAAAAACTTATGGTCAAGTCAGATGGCTGCAAAATAGTTCTGGAGTGCGACGGGACGGACATTGAGGACGATGAGGTTTTGTCGGAGTTACGGAGTGAAATATTCCTATTCCTGGAAGCAGGCCAGGTATGGGCCCGGCCAGACTCGGCAAACTCAAACAATGGCGTTAAAGAACGTTCGGCCACTTCGGAGCAGAGTGTTGCAGACATGCCAGTTGTGGATTCAATTTCATCATCATCTTTAACACCTCCGAGTCAACCATATGGTTAGTATGTTATGAAAATTGTCTCTTTTCTGCCAATATTTTTAGCTTATCCACAGTGGGCGAACAAAATACAAGAAGCCCATGCACTTTCCAGATAATATAGGCAAGAAATCTGGTCATTGTTAGGCCAAACAAAAAAATACCTGTGTTTGTGTCCGTCTGTCCGTCCGTCCCGAATTTGTAAGAGTCATAACTTGAACAAATGTCAACGGATTTCAATGAGTTCACCTGACCATTACCTAGAATAAGTTAGTAAGCCAGGTCCGGTCGGATATTTTTACTGGAGTTATTGGACTTTGTTTATTATTTTTGTCGAATTTACCAAATAGCAAATAGACGACGTCACAGGGCTCATTCCCACAAATGTCAACGGATTTCAAAGATATTTGGTATATGAGTTCACTTGACCAGTATCTAGAACGAGTTCGCAAACCAGGTCCGGCCGGTTATTTTAAGCAGAGTTATTGGACTTTGTTTATTTTTTTGTGTGCAAATAGACGACGTCACAGGGCTCATTTCCACAAATGTCAACGGATTTCAAAGTTTTTTGGTATATGAGTTCACATGACCAGTATCTAGAACGAGTTCGCAAACCAGGTCCGGCCGGATATTTTAAGCGGAGTTATTGGACTTTGTTTATTTTTTTGTGTGCAAATGGACGACGTCACAGGGCTCATTTCCACAAATGTCCACGGATTTCAAAGATTTTTGGTTTATGAGTTCACATGACCAGTATCTAGAACAAGTTCGCAAACCAGGTCCGGCCGGATATTTTAAGCGGAGTTATTGGACTTTGTTTATTTTTTTGTGTGCAAATGGACGACGTCACAGGGCTCATTTCCACAAATGTCAACGGATTTCAAAGATTTTTGGTATATGTGTTCACATGACCAGTATCTAGAACGAGTTCGCAAACCAGGTCCGGCCGGATATTTTAAGCGGACTTATTGGACTTTGTTTATTTTTTTGTGTGCAAATGGACGACGTCACAGGGCTCATTTCCACAAATGTCAACGGATTTCAAAGTTTTTTGGTATATGAGTTCACATGACCAGTATCTAGAACGAGTTCGCAAACCAGGTCCGGCCGGATATTTTAAGCGGAGTTATTGGACTTTGTTTATTTTTTTGTGTGCAAATGGATGACGTCACAGGGCTCATTTCCACAAATGTCAACGGATTTCAAAGATTTTTGGTATATGAGTTCACATGACCAGTATCTAGAACGAGTTCGTAAACCACGTCCGGCCGGATATTTTAAGCGGAGTTATTGGACTTTTTGTGTGCAAATGGACGACGTCACAGGGCTCATTTCCACAAATGTCCACGGATTTCAAAGTTTTTTGGTATATGAGTTCACATGACCAGTATCTAGAACGAGTTCGCAAACCAGGTCCGGCCGGATATTTTAAGCGGACTTATTGGACTTGGTTTATTTTTTTGTGTGCAAATGGACGACGTCACAGGGCTCATTTCCACAAATGTCAACTGATTTCAAAGATTTTTGGTATACCGTATGAGTTCACATGACCAGTACCTAAAATGAATTCGCAAGCCTGGCTTTTTGACAAAATCCCACCTCTTATTTAGCACATACTGAGAACGCAAACATTATTAATAATGCACTTCCCCAACTGCACAATTTCGGCGGGGGATACCGTCGTCTGCGACTGCTTGTTAATTCTAAAATGCTAAACATACTTCAATGGTGCTTTGATAAACCAATGATGATCAACCACAACCAAATATACGATGTTGTCGATGCATGCACAAGATAGTCAGCTGCAAAAGGTCCCATGCTGTCTGTGCATGCTTATCATTCTTCTATACAGTTCTAGATATTAAAATTTTGGCATACACATGTACCATGTTACAAAGACAATTGTGAAATACATACTCAAATGTATTCAACTGTCTAACAAATTGGTGACCCCCACCTATTCAACTTATACCAATATTTGTGACCCCCCCACTTTGACAGCTTTCGCCGCCCCTGGGGAACTCCGAATATTTGTGTTTGAAATACATGTTCAACAATAATTTAATCGTTGGTGGCAGAAATCAGTAGAATGATATGCATGCAGCCCATGTGGCCCCATCAAATATGCTGTCTACCCAGTCACCAGGGCAAGGGATGCTTGCCCACAACGCATCCTGCTCCGGCGTCCCGGGGGATATGGTGTGCCAACTACCCACACACCTTGGCCACCCGCCCGAACCTCTACATGTCAGTTTGGATTTGGGAATGTTTCTCTCTCCAACGACGGGACAATAGTGTACAGCACACGGTCGACATGGGGCTCATTTGATTCGGGTGTCAAGGCAACACCGAGAGAGCGTTCCCTCGATTATAGTGGTGCATGTCGACCTTGAATGCGGTACCTATCATTTTCGAGAGAGCATGTTCAAATAAAAATAATATCGTCTTGGTCCGATCATTATGAAATGTGTCATTGCTGTTGACATCGATACATGTACATGTATATAGATGTGAATCATCGAGAAAAACTTGCCGTCGTCAGCCATATGGGGGTGTCGGTATTAAAACAATCATAGTCACCATCGGCCATCTTGAATTTCAGTACATGTACTTGTGTCACACAATGAATGTTTATTAATCGGCACTACAGACTACCTGTATACCATCTGACGATCATTATCAGATTCAGGTAATTTGTTACGAAATAAATGTACTTAAGTGTGAAAAAAACACTACAACCGGGACCTCTCTTTTATACCATTATATATAGTAATAGCCATGTCAGCTAGGCATATGCATGGCTACATTATGTGGACCGACCGACCACCCCATGAGTATAACGTCTGATTTAGTTTCACGTACGTTGACTGTAAAACAAACTTACGCCTGCATAGCAAAAACAAGACAACAACATTAAATATATTATCCTATATATGCAAGGTAGCGGACCCCCTCATGGTACATGTGCATACTGTAACATTCAAATAGTAAAATATCATATATTTCTGACATGTGAGTTTGTTTCGGGTTGACACTTGACAGTTCCGGGCTTGCCACGTCAGTTGACAGACTCCACCATAGCACATCAAAGTCTGACTGTCGAGCGCGTACGTCGCATGGTAAGTCGACTGTGTCGCATGTCTCTCGAACAATGTTGGTCGCTATTTTACATACTAGCTGGTTATATTTTTCGACCAGATATTGTTCGGATAGGGTATTCTTTGTGATAATTGACTTCACTGAGGCAGATAACCATACTTATTTATCAGAAACACCCCCCTAGGTGCTTGCTCTGCGTTTAATTTTATCGCTGATAGTGTTGATTTTCCCCCGCCCTTGAGTCGTCAGACCCGTTGTATTGTCGTCACCACACAAACTCCCCGTTTTAGTGGATCCTGGCGAGTAATGGGTTAAGGGGTGTTACTCTCTTTCAAAATTAGGACAGGCTTTCAATGATGAAGGAATCAGCGATCAGCGAAATCGAACGACAACTGTGAAACTGACCTTCGCCCGAGACACCCGTCTTCGACAAAGGCTGTCGCCCGTTGTGGTCGCAAGGGTAACTGTGTAGTACTTACGGAAATGGCTGTTTATACACAAAACTCGTGATTTTTGCGGAGATGGGTTAATTTCTTCGGCTTCTTGAATAATTTGTTTTAAAAGTTCGCGCCATCTGTATTTATAAATTTCTCATTTCGCTGTGTAATTAACGCATGAACTCGAGTGACGACTCAAGGCACATGACGACTAAGGGTCGATTTACGTTACTTGCATGTGTTACACATCTCTGTTCATTGATAAATAATGATGCAATTCTAATGCTGCCCTAGCAATAATGGGATGGGTTTGGTCTACAATTAATGTGGCCTTTCCATACAAACATGTATATCTGAGGGACACAGTCCTGGGTTTTTTCATTTCATGGGAGTGGTGTAACCATGACACCATAATGGGATTGGTACTTAACCATGTACTAGTACATATTGCCTGCATAGCCACTGTCCATATATTACCCAATTGATTTGATGAGGGTACAGGGTCATTGACCTATTACAATGCCAGAGAAATGTCAGGAAAAGTCAGTAATGCATCCAATACTGGCAATCAGTCTTACTCTTATTGGTTTAAGGTTTGTCCTTTTCATTGGAGTAGAGGTGATGTGCCTACCATCTGGGGTTTGGAGTTTGTCTCATAAATGGAATAATTATGTTATAAGCATCATTCCCAATCCCAAATAGAGCCTTAATTGTAGTTGTCGGTTCCGATTACCATAATAACGCGGTCAATATCTTTATTCTTGCAAAGATGAGTCAAAAATATCAAATAAAGTTGTCCTATAACTTCTTTAAATTATTAGTATCTTATCAAAATTGAGAGGTTTTACACAGATGTATACTTGTGTACGCATGGTATGTGACCTGACCAAATATTTCACGTCCACTTCATCTATTGAGATGGTATTTTTGAAGAAATCATGATACCGGTAAGGACTATATTTGTCCATAGCAATCAGACTTCCAACTTTAGTATAAATTATCACAAGAAAACTCATGGTTTTGATGATGATTTGATCCAAACTCAGGCATGGCTGAGTTACGGCCCTTTGTTTATGGAATTGGTCTCAATTTTTTCATTTCCGGATGATAACTTTAGTAAAAATGTACTGAATGAAATGAAATTTGGTATGTGGGTTTACTAGCACAAAATACAGGTCAAGTTCGATTTCTGGTTCCGCACGCCTATCTTTTATACCTGAGGTACATGAAGATTCTGTCATTTCATGCAAGTAATAGTTTTGTTTGCATCAATATGTGCCACCGATTTTCTGAGAAGAATTTAATTTGCATAGTCACATGAATGTGACATGATACATGATACATGTACACTGTACCGTAATACCCAAAAGGGGGTTGTACAACAACATACAGATAAAATAGACACTTGGTACATCTGAAGATGAAGTTGATTGTTGGTGTAGATATAGATGACACAATTCCCAAGTTGATCTTGATCATGGTACTATAGAACTCGGATAACTAGAATCTCTGTGAGTAACAAACAAGCGAGGGTTAATGGCCCTGTAAACTGCTTGTGAACGAGATAGCTAACTGGTTCTTAATTACACCATGTTTCCAAGTATCATATCAATCAGTCTAAACACGTCATGATATGATTGCAGACTTGCAGTCAGTCCAAATCGATGTGAGAAATTTTGCAACTTTCACGGTCAAAAGTAGCTATTTCCTTGACTCTAGAGGTGTGTTAAAATGTCGTACATGGTCCGTATTCCTTGTAAGTTATACTTCAGTACTTGTAACTCTATATATAAAAGAAAATCCTATATCTCTTTTATGTAGAAATCTCTTAATGTATCTACTCCACCCAGGATTATAACAATCCTTCTTTGACCCCTTTTTATGTGTACCCATACCATGTATGGTACACATAATGCTGACGTCCGGATCAACCATCCGTCGTTCGTCCGTCCGTCTGTCCGTCTGTCCGTCTGTCCGTCTGTCCGTCCGTCCGTCTGTCCGTAGACATTTGCTATCCGATTCGATTACTGGAGTATCTTTTATCGGATCATGTTCAAATTTTATGTGCATGTTTACAATGACACACCCCTCACCTGTATAGTTTTTGGTATCGATCGGTTGATCGGTTTAGAAATTATTAACACTTTGCATCCACACATGGGCATGTGCTATCCGATGCAATAACCCAAGTGTTTTTTGTCCGATTGTGTTCATATTTAAAATGTAGGTTTATGATGACACACCCCTCACCTGTATAGTTTTTGGTATCGATCAGTTGATCGATTTAGAAAATAATTAACCCCACTCACAAATTCTATCTGATGCATCTAAGTCAAACAATTTGCTTATGATCTGCCTCATATTTCTTACCTAGGTCTTTGTTAGCACGTTCTTTATCTGTATCGATTTTGGTATCGTTTTGTTAACCCTTTTCACTCTTATGTTTACTTAGTACTCATGCAAGCTGCTATGACTCAAAACATTTTTCATCTGATCTACACCAAAATTGGTACATGTGGTCCTCACCCCGAAATACAGATCAGGTTCGAATTTGAGTTTGATCCGGTATATTTTAACAGAGTTATGGCCCTTTATAATTCAAGTAATTTACTACCTATTGTATATGCCCTGTGAGAATTTAAGACAAACAACTTTACACAGTAATCTTCTGCATTATTGGAATCAGAAAATGACACTGGATACTCTTTGCCAAACCACTGCTGCTCCCAGAGGCTGACAGTGATTGATGATAATTTACTCCAGTTTGTGTGCAATAGTAATTTAACCCAACCTGTTGAAACATGTTCGTGGCATTAATACAAATAGTCCATTGTCCATCTGAAGGATGTTCTGGAGCATGGCTGTTTAGAGAATTGTTGTTTACAGAGACACTGTTGTCTTATCTTGAGAAAAAAATTAATCCACACATTAGTTCCATCATATGATGTCATTGGAAATGATTAACCCTCTCCACACATTATATGTTCATTCTCCTATTCTATGTCCAGGTTGATTGTGATCCACTTTTCACTTGCATGTATTTCATGATTAAAATTAACCTATTCCATTGACACATGATATCTGATAGGCAGATTTTAAATTATCTCTTTCGCCTTGGGCCAGGTTCACTAAGAATTTCTATAAGCCACCAATTGAATATTCATCATTTGAGGAAATATCTTGGTTTGAAATTCCCTCTATTGCATTTGGGCTGCAGGATAATAATAATGGTTCTGGTATTCTTGAATATTTCTGCTGTTACAGACATTGTATCTTTCCAATGATCAGCTTAGAATAAAATTAACCATAGGTACATGTATACTGTACGCAATCCAATGTTATGACTCTTAATATTTTCAATTTGACCCTTCTCATATCTCTCCTTTAGTTATCTGATAATTCTGTGTTAAAATATTTTATATCCAACCATTATCAATCATATTTAATATCAAGGTCTATACCAGACCTGTTAAGTTTTGAAAATGTCAATCCGTGAGATTTTTGCGGGAGGTATGCCCAAATATGTTCATGTTCCAAAAAAAATTTTATGATGAAGATTGCATAATTTTTATGAGTTTCTATTTTATAAATATATAGACCAATATAAAATGGCAATGAATGTCCTGTTGGTAATTGTAATAGAGCTGCTATGTTTCAACTTAGAATTTATGCATGCTGCCATAACTCAAAAAGAAATTATCTGACCATAACCAAATTTGGTATGTGAGTTGCTCAACTCAAAATACATATCGAGTTCGAATATGGGTTTGATTCGATATTTTTTAATGGAGTTATGGCCCTTTGACATAGAATTCATGAATGCTTCGATAATTCAACAAGTTTTCAACTGATAGGAACCAAATTTTGTATGTGAGTTTCTCAACTCAAAATACAGATCGAGTTCGAATATGGGTTTGATCCGGTACTATTTACTGGAGTTATGGCCCTTTGATTATTTTATTCATCGCTAAAATATATCAAAGATACACAGGTGGCACTGTCTAGATAATATCTAATAAATCAGTTTCACAATGCTATGGAGACAAGAGATACTATCCAGTTACAATGCCATGAAGTTCTCTCTCTCTTGTACTGGTATTGAGTTAATTAACTGCTAGGAGTTGTGTTGGCTATATCAGATATACTTTATACTCTATAAGTATCTCAGGCCATATCATAGGTGGAATGTTTATATTTTATATTCATGGTTATTTAAATTTCACCTTAAAGGCATAATCTGGTTTCATTGTTTAAAAGCATTACCATTGGAATTTTGTTGGTTGCATGGGAAGACAACTTTGGTTTTCAAACTTTAAAAAACGAGAGCTCTGTATCAGTCTATGGGAACAAAATAATTGTTCATAACACTCTTAGAACTGTAGGTCTAGTTTGTTTTATCTATATATTAATCAAAAGCTTTTTCGACATTGATTTCAATTGTTTACAAATGTGAATTGAAATATTAAAGGGGCACACCAGTTTGATGTATTTTTCCTGTACTCTGCATGAGATAAAACTGTTTATGTGTACCTATACCATAGTATGGTACACATAGTGTCAATGTCCAGATTGACCACTCGTCTGTCCGTCCGTCTCTATCTGTCTGTCTGTCAGTTCTTAGACACTTTAGGCATAATGTGATATCTCTAACATTTTCTATTTGATCGGAACCAAATTTTGTGTATAGGTTTCTCATCCCAAAATACAGTTCGAGTGAATATGAGTTCGATCCGATTTATCTTAAAGCAGTTATGACCCTTCTTTCTTTTTTTTAAATTTAAAATTTTGATTTTTCATATTTGTTTAGATTGAATTTCCTCGCTCGATTTAACATAAAAAATATTTAAAAACTTTTATAATAATAAAAAAAATTATTGAGTTAAAAAAAAAAAATAGTTGCATGTAATATAATGATATCAATAAATTGCCATGTGAACATCCAATATCCAGAGCACATGCGAATACCTTTAATAGATGTCATTCCAAGTGAAATCTGTTATTAATTGAGTGGTGACATATGTTACATAGCTCTAGGGGGTGGTTGTATGAAGGTAAAGATGAACCTGCTGGCTGGATAATTGTTTGTCCTATCTGTCAAATTGATTAATGGCTAAACAATTGGATCTCACAATGAGAGGTCATTGGTTGAATAGGGACAGAGTTATGAGATTTAAAACGACTCCTCCCCACCCCAATTACCTTAACCTCTTCTTAAGACAAATAATTTGAGCTTTTGATTTTAAGTTAGGTACTGATATGTGTATCACTGTGATCATATCTTTGACCAATTATCAGTTATAGCTAATCGGTATCGCCAAGGTATGGGTTAAACATCTGCCGATCGTGATCGGCCTCTCGTTATTATATGCAACCACAACCTTCATAGTAGTTGAAAATCAACGTCATACATTAGTATATCGTCGTTTTTCGACTACCTTCATAGCAACACCTTCCAGGGGACTCGGCTTCGTTTATTGGCAAATGACACAACTCTTATTATCGTTTCAAATGGACTCTCAGTTTCCTGAACTGAGAGCCATATGTTTATTATAAACATTAAATTCAGATATACGATAATTAATATTTAATTATGTATTTATAATATTTGACAACAAAGGTGAGGGTCACTCAAGGCCCGAGCCCTCTCATGGCCCCTTCTAGTGGCCCCTATCTGAGATGATGGTCCCTGGAAATGTAACGGATGGGAGGGAGGGTGGGAAATTTTATTATCAAATAGTCTAATGAAATTATGAATAAATGTACACGCTTGTTTTCAATGTATAGATCACAATGGGATTGCAATGATACTTCCCTACTCGACGGCTGTTCGAAGCATATCAGCATCATAAGTGTGAAATAATATTATGATCATTTATATTGATATAAATATAATGTGTGTGACTAGATATATGTGTATAGATATGATTTGACAAATAAAATTTGAAATAAACAACAAAATGAAAATAAAACATGACTAAAATCTCTCAATCACATTATCTTCCTATTTAGGGAACATAATACTGTTCACATTATACATGCATTTCCAGAAGGTAGAGCAGAACAAATGAAACAGCAACTCTCACACATACACGTAAGGCTAGTTGGCTACCAGCCTATCAGTTTGAACTTCAGAAACAAAATTTTCTAAATGATACACATTGTCACAGATTGACACAGATACAGTCAGTCGTCATTACAGATTGTGTCACTCTGATATTAGCCATTGGGGCCCCCATTACCCATTGAATAAGCCATTGAATAAGCCATGTGTAACACCGGAATATTATATAACGCTAAATTTCGGTCTAAATATTACATCTGTGACATCTATTACAATTGTTTGAGTTAAAAGTGTGCCTTTAAGACTGTAGTATCACTTGGTCTCAATAATTATTCCCCCAAACAATTAAATATTCCGCTTCCGAGATTTGACTACTTTTTGCATTTACCAAATACATGTAGCTGCTGCTGAAATAAAAAAATAATGTGATTTCATTTCAAATTTATAGAACATTCTAAAATAACTGGATGATAACTATACTACTTGCAAGCTTTTATTTTATTCAATTTAATACTTGCAGCAGAGCAACAATGTATCCAAGCAGAGATTCAGAAGGCAGATCTTCCTGAATTTACATCAGATATTGCCGCCGCATTGGAAGCCAAAAAGATTGAGTCAGTATGGGGGAAGATGACGACCCAGTTAGCAACATACTGTTACCAAAAGTGGCCACAAATGGATGAAAAGTCCCATTACGCAGTCATTGGTGAGAAAATGTACAGGAAATGGCCCTGTATTGCACAGGAATCTGGACTCCAACCATGGGTTAGTTTCTATAAATTGTCCCCCGAACAAGCCTTGAAATAATTCTCAATTTCATAATTACAGCCTGTCACCATGACAGGTGCCAAGAAGTTTCAGCCTGTCATTGGAGTTTGTGAGCCTGTCATGAAAAACATCGATCGGCGCCAATCAGGCTGAATCAGTTTATGAAAATGTTAAAAATGGTGCCCTGCACTCTAGTTTTGATTGTTTACAGACTTCAATGATGGTATTGTAAATTTAATATATTATTAGGCTATATTTGGCGATAGAAGCATATTTTGTAGGGGTTTCCTCGACTCAATTGTAATATTTTAGTCCCCTGTAACTGTCTTAACTAATAATCTGGGGGTCGGTGAACAAACTATGCAACTTTAATCAGCAGTGAGTGTTCGTCCGTCTGTGTATCAAACTTTTCGTTTCTGTATGATAACTTTAGTTTCTATTATTAACACATCATAACCAAATTTGGGTTCGGATTTGTTTCCGGTTGATAACTTTAGTACAGTTTAGAGGATTAAGACCAAATTTGGTATGTGACTTTCTGCCAGTAAAACACAGGTCAACTTCGAAATAAATTAAAGCACCAGGGCATAAAATGTAGCACTTCACTGACAAGTTACCTGCGTTATTGCCATTTTTCGACTTAGAAAACCCCAAATTTATGGTGTCCAGATGATAACTTCAATTTGGATGATTTGATCATGATAATAAAAATTGATAATTTGTCCCAAAAACGTAAAGCGGCGATTGACGCTAAACTGGCTTTCAAATAACTCTAGCCAGATCATTTGCTCTTTTTTACAACTTTTGTACCCAAATTTTGCCTCCTTCATTATACATCCTTCATTAATTTCAGTCCTTCCTGGACGCAGCTCTTCCCCCACCGCCAAAGAAGGGGCGATTATTCAGGACACATGTACAGCAAGTGCTTGCTAATTCTGATGATACAGAAGCACATTTGGAGGCCCTCACCCTCGAGTTTAAAAAACAGAGGAAGAACCAAAAACCAGACCACATAAAGATGCTGCTCGAGTCCACACAAAACTACAGGCAAGATCTGCTCAAGTGCGATGATAATGGTTCCTTGAATAAAGTTTTGGACAAATTCCCCTGTCTGAGGGACGGGGTTTATGTGAGTAAATTTTAAGATGAGATATTGTTTTAATTGTACCCTCAAGCCCAAGGCTACATGTAAAGTATAGTTCATAAAACTAGTTTAAAACTTCCAAATTATAACATACCAATCGTATGGCAAGGTATTTTTTATTATTTTGTCCATTATAATATTGAGAGCAGGCCTCAAGCTACAGCCCTCTCAATTTTATGGCTTCGGCAATCCGCTACG
This sequence comes from Siphonodentalium dalli, assembly GCA_032622095.1. NCBI lineage: Eukaryota > Metazoa > Mollusca > Scaphopoda > Gadilida > Siphonodentaliidae > Siphonodentalium > Siphonodentalium dalli. Next base: position 196,568,033 of record CP136065.1, on the reverse strand, counting down.
GCAACCATTGATGTGGGGCCACTTTGCTTCAGCAAATGGCTTCGGCATTGCTGATTGCCGTAGCCAATTAAGAGGGCTGAAGCTAGAGGTTGAAAATAGGGCGAAGTCACTTCTCCCTCGTGAGATTTCAGGGCGACTTTAGACCCAAGTAGAGCGACTTGCCTGAGTTTGTAATAATTAGGCCATATTAGGACGACTTCCACAGTCCCAGGGCGAGAACGTCGCCTTCTAGCTTGAGGCCTGATTGAGAGGGTGAATTTAGTGACGCTACCCTGCACTACCCATTGTTGAATGGACTCGCCCACTGAATATATTTTTTGGGATGTTCAGATAATAAGTTCAACAATTGGCCTGAGGCTGTATGTTGAACTTATTATCTGAACATCCCTACAAATTAATGGGAATCTACTAACTACCCGCCAATGAGTATTCAGTCAAGTAAGGGTTAAATTATGTTTTTGCAAGTGTGTGACATACACAATAAATGAAGACATAAGGCTGAGTGAAATTGCTAGTGAATTGTTAATATAATTGTATTCAGAAGTAATATCTGGTAGCATTTCCCCGGCTAATTGCTTGTAATTGACATATTCATAAGATATACATGTACATGTGTAGTAGAGCCCGGCGAAGCTTCGAGATTCGATTCGATGTCAGTCGGCCGATTCGGCACAAAACGAATCTCAACTACACCTGACTGCGTGTGGTAACTGTGTGTGGTTTTTGCGTTGTCATCATGAAAATGCGACATAAAAATGTAAATAGAGTTATTCCTCTTGTATAAGAAATCAAGTATTCGGTCCGTTTCATTATTTTGTTTAGCGTTCCGAAAATTTAACACAGATCTACTGTTTGCAACTCTGCCATATAAACTATGAAACTGTGTTGTCGAAATTGACTGGCATCGAGTATATAGACAGAACTGTTATGCTTCCAAAGGTCCAAAACTGATTGGTGAAACATTCTGTTTTCATATACATGTAATGCGTTCATTTTTGTGTAGTTTTGTTGTGCTCAATGAGGGACATTGGCACAGTATTGTTGCAACATTAAATTCTGAATTTTTAAATTGAAACATTGTGTCAATTTAATTTGCGCCAATGGACCGTCCAATCATATCCGGTGTGTTTCAATTGGGCCTATATTTCCTAAGATGTATACCCGCTCCCGATCGTTTATAAATTAGAATGAACGTACATGCCACAGTTTTGTGTTTATCCATTGCCAGTTTTACAATTTCTTACCATACACAATAGTACACATCCGCTCCTAGTTCTGTAGTTTGCAGTGTTTGAGAATGGTCACCGTCACTCAGTGATTAGTTATATTCGATGATATGGGTACGCTATTAGCTAAGTACGAAAATTATACTCATACACGTGGTCGTAACAGCTTAACTATTGAATGTAGTATAGAATCTGTGTTCTTGGTCATTCATAAAGACGCGAACTGGGTCATCACAAGAGTCAACCACAATCAACCTGCTCGAATACCCGAGAACGGACCATGTGACGATTGTTGAGTCAACCAATTAGGCCGACTCGACTTGACACCGTGACACGCGATCCGTTATCGGGTATTCCAATCACCGAGCGCGAGTTGTACCGCGCGCGAAGACCCGGTGACACCGATTCGAATATAATCTTAGCTGTTATTGATGCCTCCACCAAACGAGTCACTAGCCTTAATATAAAATCAATGTTTAACGATCATAATTGTGTCATTTTACATCGAAATCGGGCATATCATGATTCGATTCGGTGTCGTATCATTTGGGCCGATTCGAGATTCGATTCGAACGAAAATGGCCGATTCACCAGCCCTAATGTGTAGCTCGCACAGAGCTTTTGGAGATTTATCATTTCTTAAAAGTTAAAATATATTCTTTCAGATCTGCTATGCCTTTGCTGTACAATTTCGGAGTGACAGACTTGTAGCGATGTCATCAAATTTGAAAAAATTCCGGATAGCTGTCCAGGATATCGCCAACATGGATCCCCAGGTTGATATTAAATTGTTCACATGATACCACTTTGCAATTGGCCCATTTAAATATAAATGTTGATGGTTCTTTTAACCACAAAAGTGTCCAGTCGCAAGTATCTCATCAGTATTATGATGTTGTACTCAAACTGCCGTAGCCCGCGATTCCTCCGGCTCTAACAGCTTGGGATATCCACATAGTTTAGCTGCACAATGATATAACTCCAGCTGAGAACGATGGAGCCAATATGACTTTAATTGGCTTTAAATATAGACAAAAATATATTTGTTTACATTTGATTTAATGTTGTCAATATACCGTGAAATGCCATGTAAACAAATGTTCGGTTCCTAACTTTTAAGTCTTTCTTGTCATGTAAACCTCTAATTTACTTCTAATGCGGATGCGTTATATATCACTGCATTCAGGAGACACCATCCGATTTTCATACAAAAAGTACCGAAACATGTGCCCAGCTCGCTGGGCGGAAATGCCACTATAGACGACTAACGGAAGGGATCACCGGCTCTAACAGCAGATCTCATCCCAATATCCCAAGCTGTTAGAGCCGGGGGAATCGCAGGCTAACTGTACCGTTGCTATAATTTGTCATTATTAGTGGGCAAACTCCAAGTGTATATACCAATTAAAGTTGCACAGTTTGTTGAATTGAATTCTGCACTGTATACATACAGATACAGTGATGCCCGCAATAATTGACCTCTTAACCACTACGGAATTATGGGAATTTTTTCAGGATTTAGTCAAAAATGGTAAAGCTCTCGTCAATGAATGGCAACAAGCCATATTTCCGACTAGATCCTGAAACATTTCCCATAATTATTTCGTGGTTAACAGGTCAATTATTGCGGGCATCACTGTAGAGATACTTTGAACATTCAGAAAACATGTGCTTTCATTTGATGATTCTAACAATTTCAGCAGGTCCTGAGCTGATATCTGTGCATTGTTTTGAAGTAAACTTTACATTCACGTTGCCTATAGCATTAGGGTTTCATTTTAAAGCCTGTATCACGGTATGTCCCTTTAAATGTGACAATCTTGGTTGACTTTGTTCTCAAATTGAATACACACCTTTTTTTCAGGACTCGGATTTAAACTTATCTGATGTATTGAAGTATGTGGAACGTGAGGTCCAATACGATCGTGGGCAAAAAGTGTCAAAGTCCATGTCATCGATTGTCGAGATGAAAGAGGTAAACAAATCATCGATAACAAATTAAAAATAAAAACCTGCCTCCCTCACGGTTAAATTTGGCCATAAATAATAAAAATAAATATCTGCCTCCCTCCTCATTTTGAAAAAAAGTGTCTGAGAAACGAACTACTTATTTGATCTGGCCTAAGTTTCGGTAATTTCCGGAAACTGATATTAATAAACTTAATTTATGTTTTTATAAGCGGCGATTATTTTTAGTCGAGTTTTATTAAAAAAAACGAGACTTATGGTTTGGCGAGAGACGGTTGGCGGACGGGCGGGGCGTCATAATCACCTATAACTCTGAAGTTTATTGACGGATCTTAAAACATTTTGTTGTGTGAGTTTATATCTATGACCGCTCCTTGCATACATAAAATCCGTTCGGTCTGATTATAGGGGGCGGAGCTATGGCCGCTAATTAAATCATTTTTGCGAATTTTGAGCTCGTTAGCGCGATAACTCAAACAAATATTAACCGATTTGTTCGAAACTTGCTGTATGACATTTTCACAAGAATATCTTCATCGAGTTCGAAAACCGAGCCGGTCCGATTATAAGGGGCGGAGCTATGACCGCTAATTATTTCATTTTTGCGAATTTTGAGCTCGTTAGCGCGATAACTCAAACAAATATTAACCAAACTTGCTGTATGCCACCTAAAACTCGACCCAGCATCTCTGATGCTACCGCTTGTTTTAAATTATTTAAATGTGTTTAACATGTGTATTTCTAATAAAGGAATCCGGGGACAAAATATATAGTGCCATTAGTAAAGATCCAAATAGTGAGTGAGAGCCCTAGATTCACTCTCAAGGTCCCCCAGACCCCCTCCTAATGGGACGGGGACACCCCCTTCCATACCTACATCACATTATGACCCTGGACACCAATAGGATGGCTCTGGACACCCTTATGATGATTATGGACACCCACCTGATGGCCCTGGACATAACAGTATGGTCCTGGACACCCACAGGACACCCATCGTGTGGCTTGGTACACCCACAGTATATGACCCTGGACACCAATTGGATGGTCATGGACACCCATCTGATGGCCTTGGACACACACGGGACACCCATAGTGTGGCTTGGAACACCCACAGTATGGACCTGGACACACATAGGATGGCCCTCGACACCCATATGATGACCCAGGGCACCCCCAGTATGGCCCTGGAGACCAATAGGATGGCCCTGGACACCACACAAGACACATTAGATGGATTACTGAAACGTTTCTGGCACATCAATCAATATTACCATGGGAAATTATAACTTGATTTAAATTTCCGTTGAAAAAATAGCAATTTTCAAATAAATAATATGTTATGTGGGCCATTTTGGATTGTGGCCAACTAAATTGGGTCATTATTACATATATAAGGTTTGGTATACTACATGACTGTTTAATAGCAATATATGCCACTATTAAGTATAATTATGACCATATAACTGAATATCTTAAAATTTAAGCGAAATGGGGGAAGTTGGGGTTGGTGGCCATTTTGTTTCTTCCTTGACCTAGATATTTCACAGTCACAGCAGATGGATGACTAAACAGTTGCGTGATTATTAATCCATATTTTCATGGGAAATTCTAGCTTTAGGTAAAAAAAAAACCTGTAATTTTTAAGTAAAAATCTAAAATAGTGGCCATTTTGTGGTGGCCGTTTTGGATTCAGGTTCACTCAATTAAGTCACAATTATGCGGAAAACTATCAGGAAGACGATCGAAGTTGTTTTGTAATGATTGGTTGAATAATTTTGCCACAAAGGCCAAAAACGTAGACTTGGGGTACAATCGGGAGAAATGGCGGCCATCTTGGATTACAAAAAATGCTCAAAGCTGATTTTCGATATGTTCTTCCAGAGACTTTCTCGCTTATTTTGATACCAAATTCGCTTCTATACATTTTTCTTCCAGGTAGGCCCACTATTTTGGGTTCAACGACTAGTCTATAACATGAGTTACCAGGCTACTGAGTTCTGATGAGATAAATTAAATTTACTATTGACACAATAATTTTAACTTTTTTGTTAGCATATTCCTAAATTATTTTACAGGGCATTGCGGATGAAGATATTGAAAGTAGTCTTGAAAGCAACTTACTGGATCCTCCAAGGCTTGTAGCATTCCACGAGGGAGATGTGGTGAAAGGCATGTTCATCCTGGCGGACGGGAATATTATAAAAGCCTTCGGGAGCTCGGTGCATTCTGGTATTAATCAACTGTTGAGTTCATACTATATTTTCGATCTGAACTACCCGCGGTGTTTCGCCATGGTTTTGGCAGCCCTCCAGATTTTTGTGATGGGGGAACCATACTCACACAAAAAGAAAGGGGGTGATGTATCCAAAAAGTTCTTGTTTTTTATTAAAAAACTTCGGCCGATATTTGATAACGTTCAGCTTCCGGAAGATTGATAAAAAGAGAATGTTATAGAAAGCCAAAAGTGACATGCTTGTATGAACAACCAATCAAATGTGCGTAACATGATAATATCATGTACTGTCACAGAATGCAAATTTTACAGAAATGCTCAAGGGCTTTGTGTATTTAAAGGGGCATTTCATACTTTCAAGCGAGACTATGAGTGGCTGTGGATTAACCCATTGTTCATATGTAGGGATTTTTTAGAATATGAACAGGTGGCAGATTCCTATTCACTCATTTATATGGATGTTGAAACTGATGTTGAGATAATAATTTCAACAATGTTGCTTGAACTTAAACTTATTATCTGAAAATTCTACCGCTTGTATATAAGTTTGTTTAAAGAATTTATATTAATTAAAGTTCGCATGCATGTTAAACTTACTTAATTTAACGCATGTTAAACTTAATTTGCCATTGTTAATGTCATGATTCTATTTTAAACTCATTTTGGCAAGTTTGGCAAATTCCATTTGGGCAAATATATTGTAGACATAAACACGCAGTGACAGTTGGCAATAATTTTTGTAAATTGTCACAAGAATTTTGTAAAAAGTGAGATTATGTAGAAGTTAGAACATTGTGAAAATTAACAGATTTCCTTATGTTATGTGTGTAATTGGCCAGACAATTATTCTGAACACAGTGGTATCCACTGAACTGGGACAGATTAATCTGAACTATTAATACCCCACATCAGCCATATGATGGAGGTCAGGATGGGATTAAAGCTTTTTCAACTCAATTCACTGAAGGTTAGATGTGAATTCCTTATGGGTGGCTACAGTTATCTCCAAAACTAAAACACTAACACAATATAGCAGAACCTATTCATTTTTACAATGTTCTACATAATGTTACTTTTTACAAAATTCTTGGACAAAAATATAGCTATAAACTGTCACTGCGTGTTTATGTCTACAATATATTTGACCAAATGGAATTTGCCAAAAGTTCTTCAAATGTGAGTTCTTGTCAAAATAATGTTTTAAATTGTCCCTCAAAAGCATAATTTTTAAATTTTATTAATATAATAAAATAATATGTGGTAAAGCAGTTATGCCCATTCTAATTCTCTTCGATAAAATCTGGGTCATTTCCAGGTAGCTTAAGTAACTTTTCAAGCTGTCAGTCTGAAGCTGGCCCATGCAGTCCGAGTAGGGAAAGTCGAGTAAAAAAAAAAACAATTGTCATCTTTTCCGATTGTCAAAAAAATATTTAGGCCTAGTTCTCTTCTGCAGCATACTGTTTTACTTTTTCAATAAACTTCATATATTATCCAGATACGACACAATATACAATTGGTAACTTAAAATTTGTGAGAATAGTGCCGATGAAAAACGTCAACGACGTCATCATTGCACGTCAATCATTTGTGTGAAACTGAAAATGAAACTACGATAGACTTAGGCCAGCCTGTGTGTAATGTTGAATGGGGTTTTCTGATCGTCACCGATTGTGACCGATCACCAATCCCAGCCAAATTGAGAGGATCAGAAATTTGAAATAATTAAATTTTAACCGCGCTTGGGGCCGATACTACGTGAAAACTTAGCTCAGTTAAACTAAAACAGGTTCATTTTACGATTGTTTGGCTCCGTTTAATGTTTTATGCATTTTCATCAGCGCTACTGATATGAATTATGTGTCAATTTTAGTGGACGGCGACTTCGACGACCAAAATAAAAATTATGATTTTTAGTTTTCGAACGCTGCTGGCATCTCTGGAACCTGGGGTACGGTGTTGAACCAAACTTTTTCGAAAACTATAGATATTAGGACACAGAATGGTGCATTTGGTTACAGATTTAGGAAAGAGAAAACCGTTTTGTGGGGGCAAAATTAGATGTACCTATCTTTTTCTACTTTGGAAGTCCTATACCTTCTCAATATTTTAATAATTTTTTGTTTTAATTTTTTTGATACCCATGCAGTAACCCATGTGTTTGCAGTCAGGCAATTTTGATCGATGGCTTAATTTCTTTGAACATTCCATTAGAGCCAACAATATATTTAAGCCCAATTCACACTACTGCCATGCGTGTGTCGCGTCCGATGCGACAGTTATAGATTAGTGATAATAGCATAGCGACATTCGCAACCGTCGCATTGACAATAGATATTTTGACGCAACGCAACTGTTGCATACCTTATATGGAAAACATGTGTAGCGTCAGGCATTGGCAATGTTCGTCAAGTCATTAGCGCGTGTTATCTCCCTTTCCATCGAAATCATTTGTCAACAGATACTTAACCTAAGAAGCGTCGGAGAAATGATTTTGCGGGTTCCACTGCATCTAATGTTTCACAATTATCCTATTGGGGTACCGATATGAAAGAGATTTATCTGTGCAGAGCTCAGCACTAAACTAAATACAAGTAAAATGTATAATTGTTTTGTTACCGGCTGTCCAGTCCGGAAATCTCTGATTTGTCGATATTCGGACTCTGTGCGACCGTCGTTGCAGTGTGAATGTGTATGTTCGTGTCGGACGCAACGCACACATCGCAGCAGTCTGAATGGGCCTTTATCCTTCTATGGACACTATGTGTGGCATTTTATTTAATAAATTTAGGATGTGTTGCATTTATTAGATAAATAATGAACGCATGTATGATTATTCTGTAAAACGGAATACACTAAGTCTTATGCATGTATGATATCAGGTGTGACATCAGCCCTCGGTCACCTCACATCAGCCTTCGGTCTCAGGCTGATATATATAAGGTTACCTCGGGCAGATCCATCACTGACACACACAACCAAATTGCGGAAATTCCAGCAAACTTTGTCGTTTCGCACCCAAATTTGAAAACTGTCAACATTAACATGGGAGATCTTCATATACCATTTACTCCGACCAATGTCAGAATGTGCCCAGCAGTCTATTTCACGGAAATCATATCCAGATTAACAATTTGAACATTCACAACCACTTGAAAAATGAATTTGAAAACATGACATGAACTGACATTGAATTCGGCGGGTGAATGACATTGTTCGGTGTGAGTAAAGATAAAGTTCCAATTACAATCAATTGACTACGAAACATGTTGTTGAAAATTATATTAAATTAATTGTTATTTCGTATTAATTGTCATCGTACATGTATGTACATGCACATTACCAAGCACAAATATGAATATGAGATATGATAATGAAGTTATCTTTTCTGAATGGGACGGCGACAAAGTGGTTAACATGCAAATTGTTGAAGTGTTATATGAAAAGTGACTCAATTCCATATATAGCACCAGAATCCATTGAATTAAACCGCCGAAACATCACAAAAAATGGGCAAATTGTTGAATTTCCGAACTTTGAATACTACATTCCTTTAGAGCAGTCTCTGCACAATTTATTAGAGCTACCTGAGGTATGGCATTATGTACAACATCCCCATTTTTCTTCCAATGAAGATTATATGCAGGATTTTTGTGATGGTGAGTTTTTTCAGACGCATCCCCTTTTCATAGAAAATAAGGCTAGACCAATTTAATAACTTGGATTACGAACCCGCCGATAACAAATTAGGAGAAATTGAATAAAAATAAAAATTGGAGAGAATTTAAAAAAACAAACAAATTAGAAATTTTTTGTGTGAACATAAATATGAAGTTATACCATATCTAAAACATCTGTATCAGTATGATTCAGTAATTTTATGGTACTTTTTGAACAAATACTAACACCCAGCTTTTCATGAGTAACAATATTCACATTGACATTTTCAGGAATTATCTGGCAATAAAAGTTTAATATTAAAGCAGTGGTTTAAATAAACATGGGCACAATCTAATCTAAATATTAAGCATGTAGCCTTGTACACTCATATTAAAATAGTAGGAAATGTTCATCTATTGGGTGTAACAGTTAATCACTCTGAACATACCATGGAGTGAGAGGTGCATATGTCATTCTATGCCAACAATTAATGTACATGGCATGCATAATTTTAAATCCATTTTTCATGAGGTTGTGAGATAATAGAGATTTTCAAGGTAGTCTCAATGCATGTTTCCTTGTATGAAGTGTTTGATTGATATAAAAGTTAAGCCATATACTATTAAACAATCAGGAGACTAGTATAAGTATGACTACATGAAATTCGGTCATTCAGTAATTAATTATCCATCCGCGGGTGACAGACACCGGATAAAAGTGGTCTAATTGTGTTTTTCCTCTCCATCTTCAGATTTTCATCCTCGATATTCGTAATTCAAGTTATCAAATTGTTCTGACCTAAGAGTGCACTGCAGTTGATTCTGAATACTGATGATCTGGAGATTACAAATCCACTTGGGTCTCACACAAAGAAACAAAAATATCATTATTGTCCCCCGAAAAATATCGGAGGACTATTATAATCAGCATGTCCGTCCCGATGTGTTGTCCGCATGATAACTCGAGTTCCTCCGACCCAATTGAGATGAAACTTGGTATGTATGTGTAGTGACCAAGAATAAAGGCCGAGTTCGACTCGGGGCTCGGTCCGATGATTTATGACAGAGTTATTGCCCTTTTTCACCCATTTTCGACTTCGAAAATCCAACTTTTCATGTTGTCCGCATGATAACTCAAGTTCTTTCCATCCGATTGAGATGAAACTTGGTATCTATGAGTAGTGAGTCAAATGGCTCAACACACAGAGTGGTATCACACAATTATTTCGGGCATTGCTGTATTATTTTATTTTGTGTAAACCGCCATTGTCACTTTAACCCATTGTTGACTGAATGGACTCTCCCACTCAATGAGAAGCATATTTAATGGAATATTCCATTGTTATTTTATAGGGGTGTAATTTTAATATAATCAGACGATGGACAGAAAAATCACCCTTGAGATTTTTCAAAGGATTCCCATTTGTAGGGATGTTCAGATAATAAGTTCAACAAACAGCCTCAGGCTGTTTGTTGAACTTATTATCTGAACATCCCTACAAATGAATTAAAGGGAATCTACTAACTACCCGTCAATGAGTATTCAGTCATGAAAGGGTTAATGCTTATATAAAACTTATGTTGATTGTTGTTGCGACAAACCAAATAAATGATGTCAATTCTATATTTCTATCTATGTTTGTATGTGAATATGTTATTTGTTATGAATATTAAAAGGTATAAAAATCCAATGTGTGATATGTGGTCCCAGATAACATTGGCGTTGTCCAACTTAACATTGGTGCATTGTCCAACTTAACATTGGTGTGGTGTGATTTTATGTGGTCCCAGATAACATTGGCGTTGTCCAACTTAACATTGGTGCGTTGTCCAACTTAACATTGGTGTTGTGTGATTTTAACACATGTGTTCAAAAAATTTGATTTGAACGCGTAAATGTGTGCAATATCTGTTACATGTGTTCGTAACATGTGTATGCGTTCAAATATTCTGAACACTTGTGTTAACAATCTGAACACCAGTGTTAGCTTAGCTTTAACGCGATTATGTGTGCAAAATTAAACACTGGTGTTCATTGTTTTAACACATGTGTTCACAATATGAACACTAGTGTTAATTTAAGTATAACACATTTACGTGTGAATTGATTTAACGTTAGTGTTAACTTCTTTAACACTGGAGTACTGACTTTGAACAGATTGACGCGTTTATTATCTGTTACAATTTTTGTGTTAAGATTTTTAACACATAGGTTTACAGTGCAGGCGCTATGCAAACCTTGGGAATATAGCATTCTAATAACATCGTCGACAATTTCAACGAAATCGACCAGACCACTCACAAAACAGCGTCTGAACTACGCTCAATTGTAAATATTTACATCTCGATTCGGGACGTAACTATCGGCGATAATCTAACACATATGATTTCGCTATCGAGAGTCAATACATTTAATTAATATATACGAATGACGGTGTTTGTTGTCCATTAGGATTAATAGCTACTTTGAGCAAGATTATTCTCAATTTTTATTTAATCACCCTACCGGAGTGATTCACATTACTTCAAAAGTTACATTGGAGCCAATTATTTATGTCGAGCGCGTGATCGTTATCGTTACTAAGTGCTTGGTGTAGCGGTCGCAAATGTAATCGGAATCGCCGTGCTCTTTCCACCCAACAAACTAAATGTCGGTTATTGACAGTGGGAGCAAAACATAAATATATCATTACATTTAAAACATAGTTGTGATCCTATGAAGTTCTCAGATCACTTAATGCGTGGCAATTTGTCTTTTATAGTACTCATCACACACAAAAATCGCAAAGGCCATTTTCCCCCGCACAGTTTAAATGCATCGCTCGTGGCATCACAGACCAGAACACCGAAATCGATCGATAAGCTAATATTGGTCTGATTTACAGTACTGCGTGGGTTAGTCTCAAATTCTCGGCAAATTTTATGAAAATAAATAAGAATACTTTCAGAATTATTATGGGAATCATAAAAAAAAGAAATATAATTATAAGAAATGAATGTAGTGTGTTTGTGTTTGTGTTATTGAGGGATACGGCGCAACTGTCGTTGGGGCACACTTAGTGTAAACCGCTTCATGGCCGACCACAGCGCATTATTCCCAATAACACACACATCCACTCAATTCATTTCTTAAATAACAATACAAATTTGCCATTATTAAATATTTTACAATATATATGTTTTTGAATGTTTTATAAACATAATGATTTTTCTCGTCCATTGGTTCAGAAAAAATTCGCTGTGAAAATGACAACTTTAGAAAAAAAGAGTACATTTCTTAACATCATGCACCAGTTTGCCCCACATTAGCAGGATCGACCAGTATCATAGCAAAGTAATAGGATCAATTAACCAGGGTTGTTACTATTTGGTGAGAGTTTTTATGTGGGGGGGGGGGGGCGTTTGTTGGCATTTTATAGTTTCTCTCTAAAGGCCATACCCACGTTGTCAGTTTGAAGTGATGGGGAACACTCACTGGTGGCATCTAATGATAATAGAGAATACAGAAGTTAATTTCATAAATTTTATGTTCAAATTGGCAGCATCCAACGTTATTATTATTGACAAGCCTGAGTTTAGTGTGTCTGTCATTTGCAGAATGAGGTCCCCAGAGGGTGGATTTAGTGACGCTATCCCGCATAACGGGCTAGCATCACCAAACGTTGACGCAATTAAAAACGTATCCGATTTCAAAAAGTTTGATATATGTACGCCATGCGTCAGCCGCAGATCAGTGAAAGCAGCTTAACTGCGTCAGCCGCAACCTTGTGAAAGCGCCAGTGATATATGTATGGTTTGAAAAGTTGCGCTTATAACCTGATAGCCGCATGCGTTGGCCGCATGTGTCAGTCGTAGGTCTGTGAAAGCAGCTTTATCAAATTATGCATATACATAATTTTGGGGTTCGAACGAGCCATGTCCGTTTAAGTTTGCCAATCAAAATCACACGATTACCTGGAATCGAACAAGCTTCGGCATGCTGGGCGGTTTATGGTGGCCTAATTAATGCGATATGCACCGTACCGACTGATACACCAGGGCACCGGTCAATGAGGGCATCGATCACCACTAACCGTCATGTTGATAACAAATACTACGTTGTCATATTTTATAAGTAATTGCATGTTCTTGTTATACATGTATATAGAACTAATATAAATGCTGAAAAAGGACCAAAAAAACCCTCTGACCCAGTTTCAATCATAAATGCTTCTGACACGATCCTAAAACCAGATGCCGGAATTTTCAGACGTAATTCGGACTGTTAATAGTTGGAATACAGACGGAGATAGTGTTTTGAAGCAAATTGCACATAGTGCCTTCAGTCTCTCCAAATGTTCATGTTGAATCCATTACGAACCGGAGCGGATAGAATCCCTGATATATCATTCGTATTAACGATGTTTAATTACACGTATATACGAGCAACTTATAACATGTAGCTGTTACTAGAGAGATTCCGCTTCTATCCATTGTGACTGTGTACTACGTATATATTCCTGCGCCAGTGAGTTGTATTGTGTTTATAGAGAGTATATGTGGGCGCTGTCAAACCAAACCAATAAAATCAGGTCCGTCATAACAGTGACCACTATTGGGCGACAGTGTTTATAGACAGTATATGTGGGTCTCCCAATAGTGGTCACTGTTATGACGGACCTGATTTTATCTGGTTTGGTTTGACAGTAACCACTAGTCGGCGATTCACATATAATGTCTATAAACACAATACAACCCACTGGCGCTGGGTATACCATGTAGATGAAGCTTGACTTCGATTGGTGTACGCGAACGACATGTTACCAAGTCCATATACTAAATACAAGCTACATGCAGAGTCCAGTCCCCTGCTCACAGGACTTACCGCTGCCAGCACCTACACACAATGTGAAGAAATCGCACATTTATTTATTAGAGCATTTGTAGGTTGCAATTCATTCTGCATAAATTTATTCTGAGAAACTGAACTGTCCATATTCATTTGAAAACTGTCTAGATCAAGCCAGAATTAATTGTAACTGACAAAATACTTCAATAATTGTTTTAGATTTAATTAAGAAAATACATATGCCTGCAGCGGTCAGACATAGCGTAGCAGCTTGTGCTAAATATGGACGTGAACACTGTCACGTGTTCACACGTCATGTTCGCGGGCCTAGATTCTTACTCCTCGATGTGTGGGGAGTAAGAATCTGGACAGGCGAAGATGACCAGTGGACACATGCCAATGTTCCCGTTCTATATTTAACATACGGTATTGGAGCATTTATTCAGCGTCGGGGGAGGGGGGGGGGGGGCATGCGTTAGGGGCCCGTCGCCCATGGGCGCGCTTCGCGCACATGGCAGACAGATCATACTCTTATATATATTGATAATAGTATCACCCACCTGAAAACCTCTATATGCGGGCAAAAAATCTACTAATCGGATTAAATACACCCCGATACTTCGCAATACGGCCTTTAGTCTGCATTCCAAGGTCTGAGACATACTTCATCAGCAATGTTAGATGTTATATTGTGCACTGTGTTCCCACAATAAAATCTTCAAGAGTGGCCTAGCCATTGTTCACACCTAACTATTGAAAGCAATTAACGCGGTCAAAAAAGTCTCACCGGTACCCAATATAGCTAGTAAATTTTTAATCATATTTGCTCCAAGCTCCACGGACACGGCCAGATCAGCCTCGCAGTAAACACCAAAGACTGCGTGAAAAATTTTTCCAATAACCACAGGGGGGGGGGGTCGGAGAAAATTTTCAGGCACGTATGCTGATTTTTTCCATTCGACCCTATTTGGGACCCACACACCCCCGCGTCCAAATTTTTTTTCCCGACCATTTTTTGGACACCCACCCCCGTTTTAACACTAAAACAGAGATTTGCGGGGGAAATTCACTGTAAACAGCTGCATATGAATTTCTCTGCATACTATTTGTCATGGATGTTAACATTGGCATGTAAATAGGAACGAGTCATTTTGGGGTCATTCGGCCAAAAAAACATGGCTGCCAGCGGCCATCTTGGATTTCAAAATTCAATCCATTAGCATGGGCTACAGGCTATTTATGTTAATATTGACATTCTAAGGTGTTTTAAGCCAAACTCATTGCAAAAACAGTCAAAATGACTTTCAGGGAAAACAATTTTGAGTTGCTGAAAATATTGTTTGTTGGTCCCATCGACCACCCACCCACCCCGGCATACGTGCCCGAAACCCCCCCGATAACCAAGGAGATAAGTTGTGGATCGGGTTTCTGTCAATACTATAATATGTGTTTCGTGGTCAATATGTATTACAACATATTTTTCATCCACATGGCGCACATGGGTACCTACGTATTGCGCAGTTACCAAAGATACAACCGCACAGCACATACACTGCATATAAACGGTAGAAGCGCAATCGCTCTAGTACCGGGCAAGTACATATAACATATACGTGTATCTCACCCTGGGCGCCGATGGAAATACGAACACAGTAAATTAAATTCGACCATCGACTGACTAAGTCTGTTGCCATATACAATAAACACTACATATATCATGCTTTTTGCAGTTTGCGCTTGCGGAACTCCGCTAAGAGAAAACCTTGGAAAGAAAAACGGGAAAAAAGGGGGACACAGTGACTTAGAGCGTGACGTCCGATCCAAGAAGGGGTCCGGTCATGATAACGACCATGATGACCACCACGGAGGACACAGTGACTTAGAGCGTGAGGTCCGATCCAAGAAGGGTTCAAGTCATGATGACCACCATGATGACCACCACGGAGGACACAGCGACCTGACGCGTGAGGTCCGATCCAAGAAGGGATCCGGTCATGATGACCACCACGGAGGACACAAGGGATCTGGCCACGGAGGACACAGTGATTTGGAGCGTGAGGTCCGATCCAAGAAGGGATCCGGCCATGATGACCACCACGGAGGACACAAGGGATCTGGTCACGGAGGACACAGTGACTTGGAGCGTGAGGTCCGATCCAAGAAGGGATCCGGTCATGATGAACACCACGGAGGACACAAGGGATCTGGCCACGGAGGACACAGTGACTTGGAGCGTGAGGTCCGATCCAAGAAGGGATCCGGTCATGATGACCACCACGGAGGACACAAGGGATCTGGCAACGGAGGACACAGTGACTTAGAGCGAGAGGTCCGATCCAAGAAGGGGTCCGGTCATGATGACCACCACGGAGGACATAAGGGATCTGGCCACGGAGGACACAGTGACTTGGTGCGTGACGTCCGATCCAAGAAGGGATCCGGTCATGATGATCACCACGGAGGACACAAGGGATCTGGCCACGGAGGACACAGTGATTTGGAGCGTGAGGTCCGATCCAAGAAGGGATCCGGTAACGATGACCACCACGGAGGACACAAGGGATCTGGCCACGGAGGACACAGTGACTTGGAGCGTGAGGTCCGATCCAAGAAGGGATCCGGTCATGATGACCACCACGGAGGACACAAGGGATCTGGCCACGGAGGACACAGTGACTTAGAGCGAGAGGTCCGATCCAAGAAGGGGTCCGGTCATGATGACCACCACGGAGGACAGAAGGGGTCTGGCCACGGAGGACACAGTGACTTGGAGCGTGAGGTCCGATCCAAGAAGGGATCCGGTCATGATGACCACCACGGAGGAC
The DNA here is from genome assembly GCA_032622095.1 of Siphonodentalium dalli. Classification (NCBI taxonomy): domain Eukaryota; kingdom Metazoa; phylum Mollusca; class Scaphopoda; order Gadilida; family Siphonodentaliidae; genus Siphonodentalium; species Siphonodentalium dalli. The sequence goes on along the minus strand of CP136065.1, from coordinate 196,551,294 downwards.
ACAAGGGATCTGGCCACGGAGGACACAGTGATTTGGAGCGTGAGGTCCGATCCAAGAAGGGATCCGGCCATGATGACCACCACGGAGGACACAAGGGATCTGGCCACGGAGGACACAGTGACTTGGAGCGTGAGGTCCGATCCAAGAAGGGATCCGGTCATGATGAACACCACGGAGGACACAAGGGATCTGGCCACGGAGGACACAGTGACTTGGAGCGTGAGGTCCGATCCAAGAAGGGATCCGGTCATGATGACCACCACGGAGGACACAAGGGATCTGGCCACGGAGGACACAGTGACTTAGAGCGAGAGGTCCGATCCAAGAAGGGATCCGGTCATGATGACCACCACGGAGGACATAAGGGATCTGGCCACGGAGGACACAGTGACTTGGTGCGTGACGTCCGATCCAAGAAGGGATCCGGTCATGATGACCACCACGGAGGACACAAGGGATCTGGCCACGGAGGACACAGTGATTTGGAGCGTGAGGTCCGATCCAAGAAGGGATCCGGTAACGATGACCACCACGGAGGACACAAGGGATCTGGCCACGGAGGACACAGTGACTTGGAGCGTGAGGTCCGATCCAAGAAGGGATCCGGTCATGATGAACACCACGGAGGACACAAGGGATCTGGCCACGGAGGACACAGTGACTTAGAGCGAGAGGTCCGATCCAAGAAGGGGTCCGGTCATGATGACCACCACGGAGGACATAAGGGGTCTGGCCACGGAGGACACAGTGACTTGGAGCGTGAGGTCCGATCCAAGAAGGGATCCGGTCATGATGACCACCACGGAGGACACAAGGGATCTGGCCACGGAGGACACAGTGATTTGGAGCGTGAGGTCCGATCCAAGAAGGGATCCGGTCATGATGACCACAACGGAGGACACAAGGGATCTGGCCACGGAGGACACAGTGACTTGGAGCGTGAGGTCCGATCCAAGAAGGGATCCGGCCATGATGACCACCACGGAGGACACAAGGGATCTGGCCACGGAGGACACAGTGACTTAGAGCGTGAGCTCCGATCCAAGAAGGGATCCGGTCATGATGACCACCACGGAGGACACAAGGGATCTGGCCATGGAGGACACAGTGATTTGGAGCGTGAGGTCCGATCCAAGAAGGGATCCGGTCATGATGACCACCACGGAGGACACAAGGGATCTGGCCACGGAGGACACAGTGATTTGGAGCGTGAGGTCCGATCCAAGAAGGGATCCGGCCATGATGACCACCACGGAGGACACAAGGGATCTGGCCACGGAGGACACAGTGACTTGGAGCGTGAGGTCCGATCCAAGAAGGGATCCGGTCATGATGAACACCACGGAGGACACAAGGGATCTGGCCACGGAGGACACAGTGACTTGGAGCGTGAGGTCCGATCCAAGAAGGGATCCGGTCATGATGACCACCACGGAGGACACAAGGGATCTGGCCACGGAGGACACAGTGACTTAGAGCGAGAGGTCCGATCCAAGAAGGGGTCCGGTCATGATGACCACCACGGAGGACATAAGGGATCTGGCCACGGAGGACACAGTGACTTGGTGCGTGACGTCCGATCCAAGAAGGGATCCGGTCATGATGATCACCACGGAGGACACAAGGGATCTGGCCACGGAGGACACAGTGATTTGGAGCGTGAGGTCCGATCCAAGAAGGGATCCGGTAACGATGACCACCACGGAGGACACAAGGGATCTGGCCACGGAGGACACAGTGACTTGGAGCGTGAGGTCCGATCCAAGAAGGGGTCCGGTCATGATGACCACCACGGAGGACACAAGGGATCTGGCCACGGAGGACACAGTGACTTAGAGCGAGAGGTCCGATCCAAGAAGGGGTCCGGTCATGATGACCACCACGGAGGACATAAGGGGTCTGGCCACGGAGGACACAGTGACTTGGAGCGTGAGGTCCGATCCAAGAAGGGATCCGGTCATGATGACCACCACGGAGGACACAAGGGATCTGGCCACGGAGGACACAGTGATTTGGAGCGTGAGGTCCGATCCAAGAAGGGATCCGGTCATGATGACCACCACGGTGGACACAAGGGATCTGGCCACGGAGGACACAGTGACTTGGAGCGTGAGGTCCGATCCAAGAAGGGATCCGGCCATGATGACCACCACGGAGGACACAAGGGATCTGGCCACGGAGGACACAGTGATTTAGAGCGTGAGCTCCGATCCAAGAAGGGATCCGGTCATGATGACCACCACGGAGGACACAAGGGATCTGGCCACGGAGGACACAGTGACTTGGAGCGTGATGTCCGATCCAAGAAGGGATCCGGTCATGATGAACACCACGGAGGACACAAGGGATCTGGCCACGGAGGACACAGTGACTTGGAGCGTGAGGTCCGATCCAAGAAGGGATCCGGTCATGATGACCACCACGGAGGACACAAGGGATCTGGCCACGGAGGACACAGTGACTTAGAGCGAGAGGTCCGATCCAAGAAGGGGTCCGGTCATGATGACCACCACGGAGGACATAAGGGATCTGGCCACGGAGGACACAGTGACTTGGTGCGTGACGTCCGATCCAAGAAGGGATCCGGTCATGATGATCACCACGGAGGACACAAGGGATCTGGCCACGGAGGACACAGTGATTTGGAGCGTGAGGTCCGATCCAAGAAGGGATCCGGTAACGATGACCACCACGGAGGACACAAGGGATCTGGCCACGGAGGACACAGTGACTTGGAGCGTGAGGTCCGATCCAAGAAGGGATCCGGTCATGATGACCACCACGGAGGACACAAGGGATCTGGCCACGGAGGACACAGTGACTTAGAGCGAGAGGTCCGATCCAAGAAGGGGTCCGGTCACGATGACCACCACGGAGGACATAAGGGGTCTGGCCACGGAGGACACAGTGACTTGGAGCGTGAGGTCCGATCCAAGAAGGGATCCGGCCATGATGACCACCACGGAGGACACAAGGGATCTGGCCACGGAGGACACAGTGACTTAGAGCGTGAGCTCCGATCCAAGAAGGGATCCGGTCATGATGACCACCACGGAGGACACAAGGGATCTGGCCATGGAGGACACAGTGATTTGGAGCGTGAGGTCCGATCCAAGAAGGGATCCGGTCATGATGACCACCACGGAGGACACAAGGGATCTGGCCATGGAGGACACAGTGATTTGGAGCGTGAGGTCCGATCCAAGAAGGGATCCGGTCATGATGACCACCACGGAGGACACAAGGGATCTGGCCACGGAGGACACAGTGACTTGGAGCGTGAGGTCCGATCCAAGAAGGGATCCGGTCATGATGACCACCACGGAGGACACAAGGGATCTGGCCACGGAGGACACAGTGACTTGGAGCGTGAGGTCAGATCGAAGAAGGGATCCGGTCATGATGACCACCACGGAGGAAACAAGGGATCTGGCCACGGAGGACACAGTGACTTGGAGCGTGAGGTCCGATCCAAGAAGGGATCTGGTCATGATGACCACCACGGAGGACACAAGGGATCTGGCCACGGAGGACACAGTGACTTGGAGCGTGAGGTCCGATCCAAGAAGGGATCCGGTCATGATGACCACCACGGTGGACACAAGGGATCTGGCCACGGAGTACACAGTGACTTGGTGCGTGACGTCCGATCCAAGAAGGGATCCGGTCATGATGATCACCACGGAGGACACAAGGGATCTGGCCACGGAGGACACAGTGATTTGGAACGTGAGGTCCGATCCAAGAAGGGATCCGGTCATGATGACCACCACGGAGGACACAAGGGATCTGGCCACGGAGGACACAGTGACTTGGAGCGTGAGTTCCGATCCAAGAAGGGATCCGGTCATGATGACCATCACGGAGGACACAAGGGATCTGGCCACGGAGGACACAGTGATTTGGAGCGTGAGGTCCGATCCAAGAAGGGATCCGGTCATGATGACCACCACGGAGGACACAAGGGATCTGGCCACGGAGGACACAGTGACTTAGAGCGAGAGGTCCGATCCAAGAACGGGTCCGGTCATGATGACCACCACGGAGGACATAAGGGATCTGGCCACGGAGGACACAGTGACTTAGAGCGAGAGGTCCGATCCAAGAAGGGGTCCGGTCATGATGAACACCACGGAGGACACACGGGATCTGGCCACGGAGGACACAGTGACTTGGATCGTGAGGTCCGATCCAAGAAGGGATCCGGTCATGATGACCACCACGGAGGACACAAGGGATCTGGCCACGGAGGACACAGTGACTTAGAGCGTGAGGTCCGATCCAAGAAGGGATCCGGTCATGATGACCACCACGGTGGACACAAGGGATCTGGCCACGGAGGACACAGTGACTTGGAGCGTGAGGTCCGATCCAAGAAGGGTTCCGGTCATGATGACCACCACGGAGGACATAAGGGATCTGGCCACGGAGGCCACAGTGATTTGGAGCTTGAGGTCCGATCCAAGAAGGGATCCGGTCATGATGACCACCACGGAGGACACAAGGGATCTGGCCACGGAGGACACAGTGATTTGGAGCGTGATGTCCGATCCAAAAAGGGATCTGGTCATGATGACCACCACGGAGGACACAAGGGATCTGGCCACGGAGGACATAGTGACTTGGCGCGTGATTTCTGATCCAAGAAGGGATCCGGACATGATGACCACCACGGAGGACACAGTGACTGATCGACGGAGAAATAACGACGCAACGGGAGCTATAGGTCGGCAGAAATTACTTGTTCCTCTTTATTCCGCACTGCATAATGACTTTTCTGTAGTTTGCCATAGCAAGCAATACTTGGTGTCACAAACACAGATAGATAGACGATGGGAGAACGATAGTGAATGGTGGAGGAATAGAACAAAGTTTTAACGAACTGTTGTTTGAATTTGTCCTTGTGATTTGTTGTTTACCCGCTTTAGACTCATCGCTATTTGTTTGTTGTTGATTAATTATATTGACTGCATCTCAACGCTACTTGCATTGCAACACCTAACCCTTTCATGACGGGAGCTACGCTGGTGCATTATTAAAGATCCCGCGCCAGTGCATTCTCTTATATATGCGAGTCTCACATAGGGGGCCTCGCATATATAAGAGAATGAACTGGCTTACATGGTCAATGTAAATGTTGTTAGGCCAATGCATTCTCTTATATATGCGAGGCTATACATATGGGAGACTCGCGTATATAAAAGAATGCATTGGTACAGGGTTTTCGGAAAATTTCAGGAAGGTCCAGTCATGGAAGGGTTAATGAATGGTATTATGTGTATTTAAATAAAATGTATTCATTATAATGATATTCGTTACTGTCAAAACCTATTTGAGCGGAATGTATAGATATATAGCGAGACCATAGTGCCAACCGAGTGTTTGGACGTTTCCTGTTCGAACAAGGGATCTCTCAGAAATAACATCGACACATACTCGTATCTAATTCGTGGAAAAACAAAAACCATTTCTCCATGATATTATAGCCATTTTAATACTGTAGCATGCATTTTGTTTTGTATTGTTTTCCGGTTATTTTATAAATTCGGTACGAAACTGATTTTGATGAGATACTGTTAATGGACAGGTTGCGATTGAAAACTTTAAAATTCCAACTAGTATAGGGTTGTTATAGAAATATTTCTGGCGCGAAAGCACCTCTGATATTACCGTGGGAACTTTATAGATTATAGATGGTTTATTCACACAATAATTAAAATTACAAAAAAGCATCAATGATAATTCAAAAATCAAGTGCAATTATTGCGAGTGAATGGCATAACCAGGATTAAATTGAATAAATACTTTCTCAATGGTATAACCTTGAGGTGCTAATAAAGAAATACTAGAATTATAATCCCCTAATATTGGCTTCTGTACATATTCATGTTTATATATGGAACCAAAAGTCCCGACGGACTTGTTCTGGATAAACATTGATTGATAAGTATATAAACACGGTTATTTGGCGTGTGCGCGGTACTCAGCGAACACTATCTCATATTGAGGTGGACCCTTCTTAAGCAAAGCTGCTGGTGCACATTAAATCAAAATCGTGTCAGCAGGATCCGATCAGGGAAGTTTCATAGTAGTTAGCACCCACGACAGTGGGTGGTTTGTGAATTATTTACTCATTTCCTTAAAGGTCCATTTAATTTTCGACTAACTAATTTTTTTATAGTGCCTTAATATCCGGTTTTAATAAAAAATATATGCCATAAAATATGATTAAAATACTATTATTCATCACCATTTGAAATGTCCGTGTATCAGAAGATGCCCATAGAGAAATAGAAACAGCTGAAATCATAGAAAGATTTTCCCCGTTATGGCTCCCAGAATGCAACAGAATTCAAACTAAACATATATTTTCAATAGAAGGGAAGTAACTCTATATCTTATGATATAGAGTTATTCCCATTCCACTGAAAATAATGAAACTTTAGCACAGAACACAGATTTCTAATTGTATATAATATGGCATATATTTTATATAAAATTATCTGGGCGTTCGAAAATTAATTGGGCCTTTAAGTATAAATCAGTTATTTGTGAGCTCTTGGGAGGGAAACATTCTCTGCAAGATTTGTTTTTACATTTCAAGTTGACATCGTAAGCATTGAGAACATTGGCCTTTATTTTGTCTTTATGTCGGCTTTTAACTGATTAAAAATGTTTCAGTTTCATTCTATACTCCTGGAAATGAAGGTTTGGGAAAAAGCTCCGAGAATTTCTTTCGTGAATTCATTTGCCTTATTTGTCCAAATTGTCTGGTGTTTGGTCGTATCTTATTGCCAAATGCTGCTAGAATGATGCCGACATAGGTTTTAAAGATGTGTCCAGTCAAATAGTCATACATAAACAGGCTAACATTAAAGTGACGTGAAACACTCCGGTAGGGTGGTCAAATAGAAATGGAGAATAATCTTGCTCAAAGTAGTTAATTTTATAAATATTATATCGAAATCGACAACAAGCACCGTCATTATATATATTAATTAAATAAACTGACTCTCGATGGCGAAATCGTTTTCGTTAGTTTATGGCAGATAGTTGCGTCCCGAATCGAGAAGTAAATATTTACAATTGTGCGTAGTTCAGACAATGTTTTTGAAATTCTCGGCGATTTTATTAGAATGCTACATTCCTCCAGTTGGCAATACCAACTTATTAGTTTCACGCACCTGAATAAGTACATAATATGTCTTTAAATATATGCAGATCTCTGAATTTCAAGATTTTTTTTTTGTAATACGGGTTCAGTTTGACGGTAATATATGGCATATCTTATTGTTCTGTTAGCTCTCTTTTGTATGAGGAAAACCTTGTTTGGTGATGCTGAGTGACCCTAAATTTGAATTCCATAGACAAGACGGCTGTGAACTATATAAGGCATAAATAAATAGTGTTCGAAGGGCATATCTTATATGAGGAAAACTTTTCTCATCTTGCTCATCCAATGTAGCGTCCTGGCTATTTTGCAGGACGTACCGCCTATGGGGTAGGGTTCTCTATTCCGAAGGTTCGCTATTCCGAAGGTTCACTAATCCGAAGGTTCACTAATCCGAAGGTTCACCAATCCGAAGGTTCACTATTCCGAAGGTTCGCTATTCCGAAGGTTTTCTATTATGGGAGTTTTTAGCCAGAAATGAATCAAAATGTGCCCCCCCCCCGTACATTTATACACCCCAATCTAATATCTAATTTGTCCCAGATGTCGGTTATTAATAGCAAGAAGACAGTATCAGTTTATCATTTTAATATTATAGAAAGTTGAAAACACAATGACTTAAATAAACTACGAGTTAGAGATGCATTCTACCCGAACTGGCAATCTGTACTTGAAAGAAACATCAACATTAAAATCAAAACAAAGTCAGAATTGCAGTCAGGTCCATTCAGCGGTATTCTGCTATACAGTAAGTTATAGCGCTCCAGTATTTATTGACCGTAAGAGCCCCACTGTTATAGTCCGCCTTTAGCATTTGGGACATTATATTAATCAAAATAACTCCTATGTAAATCATTTATAAATCAGATGATTTATTGAAGTTATGTCTACGTAAAATAACACTTCCTAAAACGACATGTCGTTTTAGTCCTCAGCCGATAGACGACATAATTATATGTCGTTCTACTCGCCAAATATAAAAGGGTTAAATCTCAAGGAAACCCACGAAAACAAAAATCACATTAATTTTTTTAATGTTTTAAGTTATTTCCTTCATAAAAAGAGTGTTCGTACTAAAGAACCCTCTCAATACTTTAGAATATAGAATTAACTTTCAAAATAACAAAAACCTTCGGAATAGCGAACCTTCGGAATAGTGAACCTTCGGAATAGTGAACCTTCGGATTAGTGAACCTTCGGATTAGTGAACCTTCGGAATAGCGAACCTTCGGAATAGAGACATGTTCCCCCGCCTATGTATGATCTTTGAGGGTAAGGTTTTCATCGATTTTGATCCCGAGAAATTTAAATGACGTTTCATTACTTTTGTTCCAAACGCGATTGATTCCTGCGTCGTTCCCAACGTATCATTACGATGTATATTTTTTAGAGTGTTCCATTTGTCGTCGTTGTTTTCTTTTTCTTTTTTTGGACGAAGAAGCATATTTTTACTTATAGTTTTGTTTATAGACATGTTAGAACATCACACCATTTGTAAACATCTTTTAACTCATTGTTCATGATTGTTTCAATAAGTTGACTGTTATTCCCGGAGGTGTATAACGTATACATAAGCCTCTGAGAATGTAGGCGATTTACTCAATGACGAACACACCTACATGTAGCTGTCATATTAAACCATTAATTCGACATCTATGCATTCTGATAAAAGACAAATAGTCAGAGTTTTTTGAGTTCATATATCATATAAGTTTTATAACGTACATGAATGTACATGTATTAGACTATATCGTATTATAAAACTGTGTTTGAAGTATACATTTAAGGAAATGAGAAATAAATGAAGTGAAATTGAGGATTCTGACCCCGGAATGTCCTTTCAAGTGTAGTACATTGCCTTATTGATTGCTCGATAATTGCACATGCAACTCCGTTTACACCTTAATATGCTCTCTCTTCCTGTGACCAACCTGGTTATGTGGTCCTGCTAATTTGATATGATGATGTTGGGCCATGCAGATTTAGCTATGATGTTGTTGGGTCCTGCATATTTAGCTATGGCGTTGTTGGGTCCTGCTGATTTAGCTATACTGTTGTTGGGTCCTGCTGATTTAGCTATGATGCATTTTGGGTCCTGCTGATTTAGCTATGATGCTGTTGGGTCCTGCTAATTTGATATGATGTTGTTGGGTCCTGTTGATTTAGCTATGATGTTGTTGGGTCCTGCTGATTTAGCTATGATGTTGTTGGGTCCTGCAGATTTAGCTATGATGCATTTTGGGTCCTGCAGATTTAGCTATGATGCTGTTAGGTCCTGCTAATTTGATATGATGCTGTTGGGTCCTGCAGATTTAGATATGATGTTGTTGGGTCCTGCAGATTTAGCTATGATGCATTTTGGGTCCTGCAGATTTAGCTATGATGCTGTTAGGTCATGCTAATTTGATATGATGCTGTTGGGTCCTGCTGATTTAGCTATGATGCATTTTGGGTCCTGCTGATTTGGTGCTGCTGGGTCCTGCTAATTTGATATGATGGTGTTGGGTCCTGCTGATTTAGCTATGATGTTGTTGGATCCTGCTGATTTAACTTTGATGCTTTCTGGGTCCTGATAATTTAGCTATGACGCTGATATGGAAAACTGACGGAAAAGTAGCGTTATTTTTCTTAAATTGTCATTTGAGATGTTTTCGGCTAATCCGAACGATTCAAGGGAAAGCGTTTTCTGTATGCAAACAACATTCAAGAACATAAATATTTCAAAAAATATATTTACCTGGTTGATTGACTGCTGCAAACCGACAACAATCATGATAGCACTTCAGATCATGTTGAAACAACCATTATTAAAATATGTTAGAATATATATGTTCCTGAATGGTTAATACATGCAGACACCATGCCTGAACATCTAATCGCTCGGCTTAGTCGGAGAAGGAGAAAATGATGGCAATTTGTGAACAGTAACGGTACTTTTCCTTAAAGGCCCACTTAATTTTCGAACCCCCAATTCACATTATGTAAAATATATGCCATATTATATACCATTTGAAAGAGAAAGCTCCAAAACATTGTATTTTTAAATTATTCGATGTAATAAACTTCAATGGAAGGGGAATAACTCTATATATTTAGATATAGCGTTATTCCCCTTCCATTGAAAATACATCTTTAGTTTGAATTATGTTGCATTCTGAGAGCCAAAAGGGGGGGGGGGTATTTTATTATTTCAGCTATTTTATATTACTCTATGGCCACCTTACGAGACATAGAAATTCCAAAAGGTGATGAATTATAGTATTTTAACCATATTTTATGGTATAGATTGTTATTAAAACCGTATATTAAGGCACTATAAAAAGAAATAATCCGTGACTCGAAAATTAAGTGGGCCTTTAACAGCATCACTCTGTTCTACCAACATCTTAGTTAAATCAGCAGGACTCACCGGCATCATAAAAAAATAGCAGGATCACTTAAACAGAGGTGGTGATATTGTGATAACAACTAAACGACTTCTTGCTATATATTGAAGTCAGTATACACCCGACACCGCCATGAAGGTACCAACGTTCAAACACTGGCAAGTTTGCACGGTATGGTTTGCAGGCATTTTGTCGTAAAAAAACCGATATGGTTCCATACTATGAACGGAAACAAGCACATAAAGTGGATCTGTGGTGACACTCCACAGTTTCTGCAGGGATTGGTGCAAAATAAGGGGGGCATCAATTCAATGAAAAATAACTGAAATGTTATCCCACAACACATATACAATGTATATATACCTGGGTTGAGCACATACTAGACTTAAAGATTTTGGTACAGAATTGTCATTTTAATGGGGGTAGCAAGAGTTATGCCCCTTGATTGTGTGCCTGAAAAATGAAATTTTGATGCAAAAATGGCCAAAATAAGCAATTTTCAGGCCCGTGGGACACAAAAACCAGAAAATCTATGGTATATCCGCCTATGTTGTGTGGAAGAACACCGTTTCCTCACAATAATATCAAAAAATTTCAAACTTCTCACCACTGTAAGTTTAAAAAAAATATTTTTCATGCAGATGACAAATTTTAGGTGCTAAAAAGTCACGCTGGTGTCTGGAGCCACTGTTTCGCATAAATCGCTACTACTTCATACTAGTGGGGTCAAGGTCACCTGAAACAATATTTTTCAAAACTCTAAGACATCCTCTAAAAATCCACAAATTCATAACTAACCTTCTCTCAATAAACATACCACACCCATGGTGACAGAAAACACTGGTACTCTGTTCTAAAAAATTTACCCCTACTGATCATTCGAAACTGTGGAGTGTCACCTTAAGGGAAATGCAATTTTATTAATCTTTAATAGGGACCACACCTCCATATTCTCTGCATTATACCGCTTAAAATGATATATTTCACCCCATGCGTTATTGCAATCACAGGCAGCCAGATTGGGTGGGGATTTACATGCACCCCCATGATTTCACCCCTTTTGGGTCTTTCAGAACCCAATGACGTTATGCTTGACGTAGTGACAAAATGGATATATTCAACAATCATCTATGGTTTGAAAAAGGTCTGAAATGCTAAAATGTTGTATAAAATGTATTATGAGATGCATATTTTCCTCAGATATCAAAATAAAACATAATATTTCATACAACAACTATCTTTAATACTCTCCCAAAAATATGGGTTAAAAACTTCCAAGTCTTATTTAGCATTAAGGGAAAGCTTTACAAGGTTATGACATCACATGAACAATATGTTGTCAAGTGAAATATGACCAAGGGAACCTGAATTATTATATTTCACACTTGTGAATAAGAAAGACTGAATATCTAATCTTGTTGTATACTGTGTAATGTCACAATATCAGCATTTTCAGCTAAGATTCAAGGAGCATATGATGTCATGAAAAAGTACCCATCATCTGAAAAATCACCAATAACCATATACATGAACCACCACCCCCCCCCACTGATCCAAGACTCCATATCCCCACCAATTTATATGACTAAAGACAACCTGTATTGGAATATCCATAGACGAATGGTGTATCTACCATAAAATGTTCCTTCTAACTGAACAGAATTGCTAAATAATGATTTTCAGTAACAATATTTGTCAAGTTGACAGATGAAAATGGTGCTATTTGCTGGTCTTGAAGGGAAATGCAATTTTATTAATCTTTAATAGGGACCACACCTCCATATTCTCTGCATTATACCGCTTAAAATGATATATTTCACCCCATGCGTTATTGCAATCACAGGCAGCCAGATTGGGTGGGGATTTACATGCACCCCCATGATTTCACCCCTTTTGGGTCTTTCAGAACCCAATGACGTTATGCTTGACGTAGTGACAAAATGGATATATTCAACAATCATCTATGGTTTGAAAAAGGTCTGAAATGCTAAAATGTTGTATAAAATGTATTATGAGATGCATATTTTCCTCAGATATCAAAATAAAACATAATATTTCATACAACAACTATCTTTAATACTCTCCCAAAACTATGGGTTAAAAAATTCCAAGTCTTATTTAGCATTAAGGGAAAGCTTTACAAGGTTATGACATCACATGAACAATATGTTGTCAAGTGAAATATGACCAAGGGAACCTGAATTATTATATTTCACACTTGTGAATAAGAAAGACTGAATATCTAATCTTGTTGTATACTGTGTAATGTCACAATATCAGCATTTTCAGATAAGATTCAAGGAGCATATGATGTCATGAAGAAGTACCCATCATCTGAAAAATCACCAATAACCATATACACGAACCACCACCCCCCCACTGATCCAAGACTCCATATCCCCACCAATTTATATGACTAAAGACAACCTGTATTGGAATATCCATAGACGAATGGTGTATCTACCATAAAATGTTCCTTCTAACTGAACAGAATTGCTAAATAATGATTTTCAGTAACAATATTTGTCAAGTTGACAGATGAAAATGGTGCTATTTGCTGGTCTTGAAGGTGACACTCCACAGTTTCTGCAGGGATTGGTGCAAAATAAGGGGGGCATCAATTCAATGAAAAATAACTGAAATGTTATCCCACAACACATATACAATGTATATATACCTGGGTTGAGCACATACTAGACTTAAAGATTTTGGTACAGAATTGTCATTTTAATGGGGGTAGCAAGAGTTATGCCCCTTGATTGTGTGCCTGAAAAATGAAATTTTGATGCAAAAATGGCCAAAATAAGCGATTTTCAGGCCCGTGGGACACAAAAACCAGAAAATCTATGGTATAGCCGCCTATGTTGTGTGGAAGAACACCGTTTCCTCACAATAATATAAAAAAATTTCAAACTTCTCACCTCTGTAAGTTTAAAAAAAATATTTTTCATGCAGATGACAAATTTTAGGTGCTAAAAAGTCACGCTGGTGTCTGGAGCCACTGTTTCGCATAAATCGCTACTACTTCATACTGGTGGGGTCAAGGTCACCTGAAACAATATTTTTCAAAACTCAAAGACATCCTCTAAAAATCCACAAATTCATAACTAACCTTCTCTCAATAAACATACCACACCCATGGTGACAGAAAACACTGGTACTCTGTTCTAAAAAATTACCCCTACTGATCATTCGAAACTGTGGAGTGTCACCTTAAGGGAAATGCAATTTTATTAATCTTTAATAGGGACCACACCTCCATATTCTTTGTATTATACCGCTTAAAATGATATATTTCACCCCATGCGTTATTGCAATCACAGGCAGCCAGATTGGGTGGGGATTTACATGCACCCCCATGATTTCACCCCTTTTGGGTCTTTCAGAACCCAATGACGTTATGCTTGACGTAGTGACAAAATGGATATATTCAACAATCATCTATGGTTTGAAAAAGGTCTGAAATGCTAAAATGTTGTATAAAATGTATTATGAGATGCATATTTTCCTCAGATATCAAAATAAAACATAATATTTCATACAACAACTATCTTTAATACTCTCCCAAAACTATGGGTTAAAAAATTCCAAGTCTTATTTAGCATTAAGGGAAAGCTTTACAAGGTTATGACATCACATGAACAATATGTTGTCAAGTGAAATATGACCAAGGGAACCTGAATTATTATATTTCACACTTGTGAATAAGAAAGACTGAATATCTAATCTTGTTGTATACTGTGTAATGTCACAATATCAGCATTTTCAGCTAAGATTCAAGGAGCATATGATGTCATGAAGAAGTACCCATCATCTGAAAAATCACCAATAACCATATACACGAACCACCACCCCCCCCACTGATCCAAGACTCCATATCCCCACCAATTTATATGACTAAAGACAACCTGTATTGGAATATCCATAGACGAATGGTGTATCTACCATAAAATGTTCCTTCTAACTGAACAGAATTGCTAAATAATGATTTTCAGTAACAATATTTGTCAAGTTGACAGATGAAAATGGTGCTATTTGCTGGTCTTGAAGGTGACACTCCACAGTTTCTGCAGGGATTGGTGCAAAATAAGGGGGGCATCAATTCAATGAAAAATAACTGAAATGTTATCCCACAACACATATACAATGTATATATACCTGGGTTGAGCACATACTAGACTTAAAGATTTTGGTACAGAATTGTCATTTTAATAGGGGTAGCAAGAGTTATGCCCCTTGATTGTGTGCCTGAAAAATGAAATTTTGATGCAAAAATGGCCAAAATAAGCGATTTTCAGGCCCGTGGGACACAAAAACCAGAAAATCTATGGTATAGCCGCCTATGTTGTGTGGAAGAACACCGTTTCCTCACAATAATATCAAAAAATTTCAAACTTCTCACCTCTGTAAGTTTTTAAAAAATATTTTTCATGCAGATGACAAATTTTAGGTGCTAAAAAGTCACGCTGGTGTCTGGAGCCACTGTTTCGCATAAATCGCTACTACTTCATACTGGTGGGGTCAAGGTCACCTGAAACAATATTTTTCAAAACTCAAAGACATCCTCTAAAAATCCACAAATTCATAACTAACCTTCTCTCAATAAACATACCACACCCATGGTGACAGAAAACACTGGTACTCTGTTCTAAAAAATTACCCCTACTGATCATTCGAAACTGTGGAGTGTCACCTTAAGGGAAATGCAATTTTATTAATCTTTAATAGGGACCACACCTCCATATTCTCTGCATTATACCGCTTAAAATGATATATTTCACCCCATGCGTTATTGCAATCACAGACAGCCAGATTGGGTGGGGATTTACATGCACCCCCATGATTTCACCCCTTTTGGGTCTTTCAGAACCCAATGACGTTATGCTTGACGTAGTGACAAAATGGATATATTCAACAATCATCTATGGTTTGAAAAAGGTCTGAAATGCTAAAATGTTGTATAAAATGTATTATGAGATGCATATTTTCCTCAGATATCAAAATAAAACATAATATTTCATACAACAACTATCTTTAATACTCTCCCAAAACTATGGGTTAAAAAATTCCAAGTCTTATTTAGCATTAAGGGAAAGCTTTACAAGGTTATGACATCACATGAACAATATGTTGTCAAGTGAAATATGACCAAGGGAACCTGAATTATTATATTTCACACTTGTGAATAAGAAAGACTGAATATCTAATCTTGTTGTATACTGTGTAATGTCACAATATCAGCATTTTCAGCTAAGATTCAAGGAGCATATGATGTCATGAAGAAGTACCCATCATCTGAAAAATCACCAATAACCATATACATGAACCACCCCCCCCCCCACTGATCCAAGACTCCATATCCCCAACAATTTATATGACTAAAGACAACCTGTATTGGAATATCCATAGACGAATGGTGTATCTACCATAAAATGTTCCTTCTAACTGAACAGAATTGCTAAATAATGATTTTCAGTAACAATATTTGTCAAGTTGACAGATGAAAATGGTGCTATTTGCTGGTCTTGAAGGGAAATGCAATTTTATTAATCTTTAATAGGGACCACACCTCCATATTCTCTGCATTATACCGCTTAAAATGATATATTTCACCCCATGCGTTATTGCAATCACAGGCAGCCAGATTGGGTGGGGATTTACATGCACCCCCATGATTTCACCCCTTTTGGGTCTTTCAGAACCCAATGACGTTATGCTTGACGTAGTGACAAAATGGATATATTCAACAATCATCTATGGTTTGAAAAAGGTCTGAAATGCTAAAATGTTGTATAAAATGTATTATGAGATGCATATTTTCCTCAGATATCAAAATAAAACATAATATTTCATACAACAACTATCTTTAATACTCTCCCAAAACTATGGGTTAAAAAATTCCAAGTCTTATTTAGCATTAAGGGAAAGCTTTACAAGGTTATGACATCACAAGAACAATATGTTGTCAAGTGAAATATGACCAAGGGAACCTGAATTATTATATTTCACACTTGTGAATAAGAAAGACTGAATATCTAATCTTGTTGTATACTGTGTAATGTCACAATATCAGCATTTTCAGCTAAGATTCAAGGAGCATATGATGTCATGAAGAAGTACCCATCATCTGAAAAATCACCAATAACCATATACATGAACCACCACCCCCCCCCCCACTGATCCAAGACTCCATATCCCCACCAATTTATATGACTAAAGACAACCTGTATTGGAATATCCATAGACGAATGGTGTATCTACCATAAAATGTTCCTTCTAACTGAACAGAATTGCTAAATAATGATTTTCAGTAACAATATTTGTCAAGTTGACAGATGAAAATGGTGCTATTTGCTGGTCTTGAAGGGAAATGCAATTTTATTAATCTTTAATAGGGACCACACCTCCATATTCTCTGCATTATACCGCTTAAAATGATATATTTCACCCCATGCGTTATTGCAATCACAGGCAGCCAGATTGGGTGGGGATTTACATGCACCCCCATGATTTCACCCCTTTTGGGTCTTTCAGAACCCAATGACGTTATGCTTGACGTAGTGACAAAATGGATATATTCAACAATCATCTATGGTTTGAAAAAGGTCTGAAATGCTAAAATGTTGTATAAAATGTATTATGAGATGCATATTTTCCTCAGATATCAAAATAAAACATAATATTTCATACAACAACTATCTTTAATACTCTCCCAAAACTATGGGTTAAAAAATTCCAAGTCTTATTTAGCATTAAGGGAAAGCTTTACAAGGTTATGACATCACATGAACAATATGTTGTCAAGTGAAATATGACCAAGGGAACCTGAATTATTATATTTCACACTTGTGAATAAGAAAGACTGAATATCTAATCTTGTTGTATACTGTGTAATGTCACAATATCAGCATTTTCAGCTAAGATTCAAGGAGCATATGATGTCACGAAGAAGTACCCATCATCTGAAAAATCACCAATAACCATATACATGAACCACCACCCCCCCCACTGATCCAAGACTCCATATCCCCACCAATTTATATGACTAAAGACAACCTGTATTGGAATATCCATAGACGAATGGTGTATCTACCATAAAATGTTCCTTCTAACTGAACAGAATTGCTAAATAATGATTTTCAGTAACAATATTTGTCAAGTTGACAGATGAAAATGGTGCTATTTGCTGGTCTTGAAGGGAAATGCAATTTTATTAATCTTTAATAGGGACCACACCTCCATATTCTCTGCATTATACCGCTTAAAATGATATATTTCACCCCATGCGTTATTGCAATCACAGGCAGCCAGATTGGGTGGGGATTTACATGCACCCCAATGATTTCACCCCTTTTGGGTCTTTCAGAACCCAATGACGTTATGCTTGACGTAGTGACAAAATGGATATATTCAACAATCATCTATGGTTTGAAAAAGGTCTGAAATGCTAAAATGTTGTATAAAATGTATTATGAGATGCATATTTTCCTCAGATATCAAAATAAAACATAATATTTCATACAACAACTATCTTTAATACTCTCCCAAAACTATGGGTTAAAAAATTCCAAGTCTTATTTAGCATTAAGGGAAAGCTTTACAAGGTTATGACATCACATGAACAATATGTTGTCAAGTGAAATATGACCAAGGGAACCTGAATTATTATATTTCACACTTGTGAATAAGAAAGACTGAATATCTAATCTTGTTGTATACTGTGTAATGTCACAATATCAGCATTTTCAGCTAAGATTCAAGGAGCATATGATGTCATGAAGAAGTACCCATCATCTGAAAAATCACCAATAACCATATACATGAACCACCACCCCCCCACTGATCCAAGACTCCATATCCCCACCAATTTATATGACTAAAGACAACCTGTATTGGAATATCCATAGACGAATGGTGTATCTACCATAAAATGTTCCTTCTAACTGAACAGAATTGCTAAATAATGATTTTCAGTAACAATATTTGTCAAGTTGACAGATGAAAATGGTGCTATTTGCTGGTCTTGAAGGGAAATGCAATTTTATTAATCTTTAATAGGGACCACACCTCCATATTCTCTGCATTATACCGCTTAAACTGATATATTTCACCCCATGCGTTATTGCAATCACAGGCAGCCAGATTGGGTGGGGATTTACATGCACCCCCATGATTTCACCCCTTTTGGGTCTTTCAGAACCCAATGACGTTATGCTTGACGTAGTGACAAAATGGATATATTCGACAATCATCTATGGTTTGAAAAAGGTCTGAAATGCTAAAATGTTGTATAAAATGTATTATGAGATGCATATTTTCCTCAGATATCAAAATAAAACATAATATTTCATACAACAACTATCTTTAATACTCTCCCAAAACTATGGGTTAAAAAATTCCAAGTCTTATTTAGCATTAAGGGAAAGCTTTACAAGGTTATGACATCACATGAACAATATGTTGTCAAGTGAAATATGACCAAGGGAACCTGAATTATTATATTTCACACTTGTGAATAAGAAAGACTGAATATCTAATCTTGTTGTATACTGTGTAATGTCACAATATCAGCATTTTCAGCTAAGATTCAAGGAGCATATGATGTCATGAAGAAGTACCCATCATCTGAAAAATCACCAATAACCATATACATGAACCACCCCCCCCCCCCACTGATCCAAGACTCCATATCCCCACCAATTTATATGACTAAAGACAACCTGTATTGGAATATCCATAGACGAATGGTGTATCTACCATAAAATGTTCCTTCTAACTGAACAGAATTGCTAAATAATGATTTTCAGTAACAATATTTGTCAAGTTGACAGATGAAAATGGTGCTATTTGCTGGTCTTGAAGGTGACACTCCACAGTTTCTGCAGGGATTGGTGCAAAATAAGGGGGGCATCAATTCAGTGAAAAATAACTGAAATGTTATCCCACAACACATATACAATGTATATATACCTGGGTTGAGCACATACTAGACTTAAAGATTTTGGTACAGAATTGTCATTTTAATGGGGGTAGCAAGAGTTATGCCCCTTGATTGTGTGCCTGAAAAATGAAATTTTGATGCAAAAATGGCCAAAATAAGCGATTTTCAGGCCCGTGGGACACAAAAACCAGAAAATCTATGGTATAGCCGCCTATGTTGTGTGGAAGAACACCGTTTCCTCACAATAATATCAAAAAATTTCAAACTTCTCACCTCTGTAAGTTTTTTAAAAATATTTTTCATGCAGATGACAAATTTTAGGTGCTAAAAAGTCACGCTGGTGTCTGGAGCCACTGTTTCGCATAAATCGCTACTACTTCATACTGGTGGGGTCAAGGTCACCTGAAACAATATTTTTCAAAACTCAAAGACATCCTCTAAAAATCCACAAATTCATAACTAACCTTCTCTCAATAAACATACCACACCCATGGTGACAGAAAACACTGGTACTCTGTTCTAAAAAATTACCCCTACTGATCATTCGAAACTGTGGAGTGTCACCTTAAGGGAAATGCAATTTTATTAATCTTTAATAGGGACCACACCTCCATATTCTCTGCATTATACCGCTTAAAATGATATATTTCACCCCATGCGTTATTGCAATCACAGGCAGCCAGATTGGGTGGGGATTTACATGCACCCCCATGATTTCACCCCTTTTGGGTCTTTCAGAACCCAATGACGTTATGCTTGACGTAGTGACAAAATGGATATATTCAACAATCATCTATGGTTTGAAAAAGGTCTGAAATGCTAAAATGTTGTATAAAATGTATTATGAGATGCATATTTTCCTCAGATATCAAAATAAAACATAATATTTCATACAACAACTATCTTTAATACTCTCCCAAAACTATGGGATAAAAAATTCCAAGTCTTATTTAGCATTAAGGGAAAGCTTTACAAGGTTATGACATCACATGAACAATATGTTGTCAAGTGAAATATGACCAAGGGAACCTGAATTATTATATTTCACACTTGTGAATAAGAAAGACTGAATATCTAATCTTGTTGTATACTGTGTAATGTCACAATATCAGCATTTTCAGCTAAGATTCAAGGAGCATATGATGTCATGAAGAAGTACCCATCATCTGAAAAATCACCAATAACCATATACATGAACCACCACCCCCCCCCCACTGATCCAAGACTCCATATCCCCACCAATTTATATGACTAAAGACAACTTGTATTGGAATATCCATAGACGAATGGTGTATCTACCATAAAATGTTCCTTCTAACTGAACAGAATTGCTAAATAATGATTTTCAGTAACAATATTTGTCAAGTTGACAGATGAAAATGGTGCTATTTGCTGGTCTTGAAGGGAAATGCAATTTTATTAATCTTTAATAGGGACCACACCTCCATATTCTCTGCATTATACCGCTTAAAATGATATATTTCACCCCATGCGTTATTGCAATCACAGGCAGCCAGATTGGGTGGGGATTTACATGCACCCCCATGATTTCACCCCTTTTGGGTCTTTCAGAACCCAATGACGTTATGCTTGACGTTGTGACAAAATGGATATATTCAACAATCATCTATGGTTTGAAAAAGGTCTGAAATGCTAAAATGTTGTATAAAATGTATTATGAGATGCATATTTTCCTCAGATATCAAAATAAAACATAATATTTCATACAACAACTATCTTTAATACTCTCCCAAAACTATGGGTTAAAAAATTCCAAGTCTTATTTAGCATTAAGGGAAAGCTTTACAAGGTTATGACATCACATGAACAATATGTTGTCAAGTGAAATATGACCAAGGGAACCTGAATTATTATATTTCACACTTGTGAATAAGAAAGACTGAATATCTAATCTTGTTGTATACTGTGTAATGTCACAATATCAGCATTTTCAGCTAAGATTCAAGGAGCATATGATGTCATGAAGAAGTACCCATCATCTGAAAAATCACCAATAACCATATACATGAACCACCACCCCCCACTGATCCAAGACTCCATATCCCCACCAATTTATATGACTAAAGACAACCTGTATTGGAATATCCATAGACGAATGGTGTATCTACCATAAAATGTTCCTTCTAACTGAACAGAATTGCTAAATAATGATTTTCAGTAACAATATTTGTCAAGTTGACAGATGAAAATGGTGCTATTTGCTGGTCTTGAAGGTGACACTCCACAGTTTCTGCAGGGATTGGTGCAAAATAAGGGGGGCATCAATTCAATGAAAAATAACTGAAATGTTATCCCACAACACATATACAATGTATATATACCTGGGTTGAGCACATACTAGACTTAAAGATTTTGGTACAGAATTGTCATTTTAATGGGGGTAGCAAGAGTTATGCCCCTTGATTGTGTGCCTGAAAAATGAAATTTTGATGCAAAAATGGCCAAAATAAGCGATTTTCAGGCCCGTGGGACACAAAAACCAGAAAATCAATGGTATAGCCGCCTATGTTGTGTGGAAGAACACCGTTTCCTCACAATAATATCAAAAAATTTCAAACTTCTCACCACTGTAAGTTTTTTAAAAATATTTTTCATGCAGATGACAAATTTTAGGTGCTAAAAAGTCACGCTGGTGTCTGGAGCCACTGTTTCGCATAAATCGCTACTACTTCATACTGGTGGGGTCAAGGTCACCTGAAACAATATTTTTCAAAACTCAAAGACATCCTCTAAAAATCCACAAATTCATAACTAACCTTCTCTCAATAAACATACCACACCCATGGTGACAGAAAACACTGGTACTCTGTTCTAAAAAATTACCCCTACTGATCATTCGAAACTGTGGAGTGTCACCTTAAGGGAAATGCAATTTTATTAATCTTTAATAGGGACCACACCTCCATATTCTCTGCATTATACCGCTTAAAATGATATATTTCACCCCATGCGTTATTGCAATCACAGGCAGCCAGATTGGGTGGGGATTTACATGCACCCCCATGATTTCACCCCTTTTGGGTCTTTCAGAACCCAATGACGTTATGCTTGACGTAGTGACAAAATGGATATATTCAACAATCATCTATGGTTTGAAAAAGGTCTGAAATGCTAAAATGTTGTATAAAATGTATTATGAGATGCATATTTTCCTCAGATATCAAAATAAAACATAATATTTCATACAACAACTATCTTTAATACTCTCCCAAAACTATGGGTTAAAAAATTCCAAGTCTTATTTAGCATTAAGGGAAAGCTTTACAAGGTTATGACATCACATGAACAATATGTTGTCAAGTGAAATATGACCAAGGGAACCTGAATTATTATATTTCACACTTGTGAATAAGAAAGACTGAATATCTAATCTTGTTGTATACTGTGTAATGTCACAATATCAGCATTTTCAGCTAAGATTCAAGGAGCATATGATGTCATGAAGAAGTACCCATCATCTGAAAAATCACCAATAACCATATACATGAACCACCCCCCCCCACTGATCCAAGACTCCATATCCCCACCAATTTATATGACTAAAGACAACCTGTATTGGAATATCCATAGACGAATGGTGTATCTACCATAAAATGTTCCTTCTAACTGAACAGAATTGCTAAATAATGATTTTCAGTAACAATATTTGTCAAGTTGACAGATGAAAATGGTGCTATTTGCTGGTCTTGAAGGGAAATGCAATTTTATTAATCTTTAATAGGGACCACACCTCCATATTCTCTGCATTATACCGCTTAAAATGATATATTTCACCCCATGCGTTATTGCAATCACAGGCAGCCAGATTGGGTGGGGATTTACATGCACCCCCATGATTTCACCCCTTTTGGGTCTTTCAGAACCCAATGACGTTATGCTTGACGTAGTGACAAAATGGATATATTCAACAATCATCTATGGTTTGAAAAAGGTCTGAAATGCTAAAATGTTGTATAAAATGTATTATGAGATGCATATTTTCCTCAGATATCAAAATAAAACATAATATTTCATACAACAACTATCTTTAATACTCTCCCAAAACTATGGGTTAAAAAATTCCAAGTCTTATTTAGCATTAAGGGAAAGCTTTACAAGGTTATGACATCACATGAACAATATGTTGTCAAGTGAAATATGACCAAGGGAACCTGAATTATTATATTTCACACTTGTGAATAAGAAAGACTGAATATCTAATCTTGTTGTATACTGTGTAATGTCACAATATCAGCATTTTCAGCTAAGATTCAAGGAGCATATGATGTCATGAAGAAGTACCCATCATCTGAAAAATCACCAATAACCATATACATGAACCACCCCCCCCCACTGATCCAAGACTCCATATCCCCACCAATTTATATGACTAAAGACAACCTGTATTGGAATATCCATAGACGAATGGTGTATCTACCATAAAATGTTCCTTCTAACTGAACAGAATTGCTAAATAATGATTTTCAGTAACAATATTTGTCAAGTTGACAGATGAAAATGGTGCTATTTGCTGGTCTTGAAGGGAAATGCAATTTTATTAATCTTTAATAGGGACCACACCTCCATATTCTCTGCATTATACCGCTTAAAATGATATATTTCACCCCATGCGTTATTGCAATCACAGGCAGCCAGATTGGGTGGGGATTTACATGCACCCCCATGATTTCACCCCTTTTGGGTCTTTCAGAACCCAATGACGTTATGCTTGACGTAGTGACAAAATGGATATATTCAACAATCATCTATGGTTTGAAAAAGGTCTGAAATGCTAAAATGTTGTATAAAATGTATTATGAGATGCATATTTTCCTCAGATATCAAAATAAAACATAATATTTCATACAACAACTATCTTTAATACTCTCCCAAAACTATGGGTTAAAAAATTCCAAGTCTTATTTAGCATTAAGGGAAAGCTTTACAAGGTTATGACATCACATGAACAATATGTTGTCAAGTGAAATATGACCAAGGGAACCTGAATTATTATATTTCACACTTGTGAATAAGAAAGACTGAATATCTAATCTTGTTGTATACTGTGTAATGTCACAATATCAGCATTTTCAGCTAAGATTCAAGGAGCATATGATGTCATGAAGAAGTACCCATCATCTGAAAAATCACCAATAACCATATACATGAACCACCACCCCCCCCCACTGATCCAAGACTCCATATCCCCACCAATTTATATGACTAAAGACAACCTGTATTGGAATATCCATAGACGAATGGTGTATCTACCATAAAATGTTCCTTCTAACTGAACAGAATTGCTAAATAATGATTTTCAGTAACAATATTTGTCAAGTTGACAGATGAAAATGGTGCTATTTGCTGGTCTTGAAGGTGACACTCCACAGTTTCTGCAGGGATTGGTGCAAAATAAGGGGGGCATCAATTCAATGAAAAATAACTGAAATGTTATCCCACAACACATATACAATGTATATATACCTGGGTTGAGCACATACTAGACTTAAAGATTTTGGTACAGAATTGTCATTTTAATGGGGGTAGCAAGAGTTATGCCCCTTGATTGTGTGCCTGAAAAATGAAATTTTGATGCAAAAATGGCCAAAATAAGCGATTTTCAGGCCCGTGGGACACAAAAACCAGAAAATCTATGGTATAGCCGCCTATGTTGTGTGGAAGAACACCGTTTCCTCACAATAATATCAAAAAATTTCAAACTTCACACCACTGTAAGTTTAAAAAAAATATTTTTCATGCAGATGACAAATTTTAGGTGCTAAAAAGTCACGCTGGTGTCTGGAGCCACTGTTTCGCATAAATCGCTACTACTTCATACTGGTGGGGTCAAGGTCACCTGAAACAATATTTTTCAAAACTCAAAGACATCCTCTAAAAATCGACAAATTCATAACTAACCTTCTCTCAATAAACATACCACACCCATGGTGACAGAAAACACTGGTACTCTGTTCTAAAAATTTACCCCTACTGATCATTCGAAACTGTGGAGTGTCACCTTAAGGGAAATGCAATTTTATTAATCTTTAATAGGGACCACACCTCCATATTCTCTGCATTATACCGCTTAAAATGATATATTTCACCCCATGCGTTATTGCAATCACAGGCAGCCAGATTGGGTGGGGATTTACATGCACCCCCATGATTTCACCCCTTTTGGGTCTTTCAGAACCCAATGACGTTATGCTTGACGTAGTGACAAAATGGATATATTCAACAATCATCTATGGTTTGAAAAAGGTCTGAAATGCTAAAATGTTGTATAAAATGTATTATGAGATGCATATTTTCCTCAGATATCAAAATAAAACATAATATTTCATACAACAACTATCTTTAATACTCTCCCAAAACTATGGGTTAAAAAATTCCAAGTCTTATTTAGCATTAAGGGAAAGCTTTACAAGGTTATGACATCACATGAACAATATGTTGTCAAGTGAAATATGACCAAGGGAACCTGAATTATTATATTTCACACTTGTGAATAAGAAAGACTGAATATCTAATCTTGTTGTATACTGTGTAATGTCACAATATCAGCATTTTCAGCTAAGATTCAAGGAGCATATGATGTCATGAAGAAGTACCCATCATCTGAAAAATCACCAATAACCATATACATGAACCACCACCCCCCCACTGATCCAAGACTCCATATCCCCACCAATTTATATGACTAAAGACAACCTGTATTGGAATATCCACAGACGAATGGTGTATCTACCATAAAATGTTCCTTCTAACTGAACAGAATTGCTAAATAATGATTTTCAGTAACAATATTTGTCAAGTTGACAGATGAAAATGGTGCTATTTGCTGGTCTTGAAGGTGACACTCCACAGTTTCTGCAGGGATTGGTGCAAAATAAGGGGGGCATCAATTCAATGAAAAATAACTGAAATGTTATCCCACAACACATATACAATGTATATATACCTGGGTTGAGCACATACTAGACTTAAAGATTTTGGTACAGAATTGTCATTTTAATGGGGGTAGCAAGAGTTATGCCCCTTGATTGTGTGCCTGAAAAATGAAATTTTGATGCAAAAATGGCCAAAATAAGCGATTTTCAGGCCCGTGGGACACAAAAACCAGAAAATCTATGGTATAGCCGCCTATGTTGTGTGGAAGAACACCGTTTCCTCACAATAATATCAAAAAATTTCAAACTTCACACCACTGTAAGTTTAAAAAAAATATTTTTCATGCAGATGACAAATTTTAGGTGCTAAAAAGTCACGCTGGTGTCTGGAGCCACTGTTTCGCATAAATCGCTACTACTTCATACTGGTGGGGTCAAGGTCACCTGAAACAATATTTTTCAAAACTCAAAGACAACCTCTAAAAATCCACAAATTCATAACTAACCTTCTCTCAATAAACATACCACACCCATGGTGACAGAAAACACTGGTACTCTGTTCTAAAAATTTACCCCTACTGATCATTCGAAACTGTGGAGTGTCACCTTAAGGGAAATGCAATTTTATTAATCTTTAATAGGGACCACACCTCCATATTCTCTGCATTATACCGCTTAAAATGATATATTTCACCCCATGCGTTATTGCAATCACAGGCAGCCAGATTGGGTGGGGATTTACATGCACCCCCATGATTTCACCCCTTTTGGGTCTTTCAGAACCCAATGACGTTATGCTTGACGTAGTGACAAAATGGATATATTCAACAATCATCTATGGTTTGAAAAAGGTCTGAAATGCTAAAATGTTGTATAAAATGTATTATGAGATGCATATTTTCCTCAGATATCAAAATAAAACATAATATTTCATACAACAACTATCTTTAATACTCTCCCAAAACTATGGGTTAAAAAATTCCAAGTCTTATTTAGCATTAAGGGAAAGCTTTACAAGGTTATGACATCACAAGAACAATATGTTGTCAAGTGAAATATGACCAAGGGAACCTGAATTATTATATTTCACACTTGTGAATAAGAAAGACTGAATATCTAATCTTGTTGTATACTGTGTAATGTCACAATATCAGCATTTTCAGCTAAGATTCAAGGAGCATATGATGTCATGAAGAAGTACCCATCATCTGAAAAATCACCAATAACCATATACATGAACCACCACCCCCCCCCACTGATCCAAGACTCCATATCCCCACCAATTTATATGACTAAAGACAACCTGTATTGGAATATCCATAGACGAATGGTGTATCTACCATAAAATGTTCCTTCTAACTGAACAGAATTGCTAAATAATGATTTTCAGTAACAATATTTGTCAAGTTGACAGATGAAAATGGTGCTATTTGCTGGTCTTGAAGGGAAATGCAATTTTATTAATCTTTAATAGGGACCACACCTCCATATTCTCTGCATTATACCGCTTAAAATGATATATTTCACCCCATGCGTTATTGCAATCACAGGCAGCCAGATTGGGTGGGGATTTACATGCACCCCCATGATTTCACCCCTTTTGGGTCTTTCAGAACCCAATGACGTTATGCTTGACGTAGTGACAAAATGGATATATTCAACAATCATCTATGGTTTGAAAAAGGTCTGAAATGCTAAAATGTTGTATAAAATGTATTATGAGATGCATATTTTCCTCAGATATCAAAATAAAACATAATATTTCATACAACAACTATCTTTAATACTCTCCCAAAACTATGGGTTAAAAAATTCCAAGTCTTATTTAGCATTAAGGGAAAGCTTTACAAGGTTATGACATCACATGAACAATATGTTGTCAAGTGAAATATGACCAAGGGAACCTGAATTATTATATTTCACACTTGTGAATAAGAAAGACTGAATATCTAATCTTGTTGTATACTGTGTAATGTCACAATATCAGCATTTTCAGCTAAGATTCAAGGAGCATATGATGTCACGAAGAAGTACCCATCATCTGAAAAATCACCAATAACCATATACATGAACCACCACCCCCCCACTGATCCAAGACTCCATATCCCCACCAATTTATATGACTAAAGACAACCTGTATTGGAATATCCATAGACGAATGGTGTATCTACCATAAAATGTTCCTTCTAACTGAACAGAATTGCTAAATAATGATTTTCAGTAACAATATTTGTCAAGTTGACAGATGAAAATGGTGCTATTTGCTGGTCTTGAAGGGAAATGCAATTTTATTAATCTTTAATAGGGACCACACCTCCATATTCTCTGCATTATACCGCTTAAAATGATATATTTCACCCCATGCGTTATTGCAATCACAGGCAGCCAGATTGGGTGGGGATTTACATGCACCCCCATGATTTCACCCCTTTTGGGTCTTTCAGAACCCAATGACGTTATGCTTGACGTAGTGACAAAATGGATATATTCAACAATCATCTATGGTTTGAAAAAGGTCTGAAATGCTAAAATGTTGTATAAAATGTATTATGAGATGCATATTTTCCTCAGATATCAAAATAAAACATAATATTTCATACAACAACTATCTTTAATACTCTCCCAAAACTATGGGTTAAAAAATTCCAAGTCTTATTTAGCATTAAGGGAAAGCTTTACAAGGTTATGACATCACATGAACAATATGTTGTCAAGTGAAATATGACCAAGGGAACCTGAATTATTATATTTCACACTTGTGAATAAGAAAGACTGAATATCTAATCTTGTTGTATACTGTGTAATGTCACAATATCAGCATTTTCAGCTAAGATTCAAGGAGCATATGATGTCATGAAGAAGTACCCATCATCTGAAAAATCACCAATAACCATATACATGAACCACCACCCCCCCACTGATCCAAGACTCCATATCCCCACCAATTTATATGACTAAAGACAACCTGTATTGGAATATCCATAGACGAATGGTGTATCTACCATAAAATGTTCCTTCTAACTGAACAGAATTGCTAAATAATGATTTTCAGTAACAATATTTGTCAAGTTGACAGATGAAAATGGTGCTATTTGCTGGTCTTGAAGGGAAATGCAATTTTATTAATCTTTAATAGGGACCACACCTCCATATTCTCTGCATTATACCGCTTAAAATGATATATTTCACCCCATGCGTTATTGCAATCACAGGCAGCCAGATTGGGTGGGGATTTACATGCACCCCCATGATTTCACCCCTTTTGGGTCTTTCAGAACCCAATGACGTTATGCTTGACGTAGTGACAAAATGGATATATTCAACAATCATCTATGGTTTGAAAAAGGTCTGAAATGCTAAAATGTTGTATAAAATGTATTATGAGATGCATATTTTCCTCAGATATCAAAATAAAACATAATATTTCATACAACAACTATCTTTAATACTCTCCCAAAACTATGGGTTAAAAAATTCCAAGTCTTATTTAGCATTAAGGGAAAGCTTTACAAGGTTATGACATCACATGAACAATATGTTGTCAAGTGAAATATGACCAAGGGAACCTGAATTATTATATTTCACACTTGTGAATAAGAAAGACTGAATATCTAATCTTGTTGTATACTGTGTAATGTCACAATATCAGCATTTTCAGCTAAGATTCAAGGAGCATATGATGTCATGAAGAAGTACCCATCATCTGAAAAATCACCAATAACCATATACATGAACCACCACCCCCCCACTGATCCAAGACTCCATATCCCCACCAATTTATATGACTAAAGACAACCTGTATTGGAATATCCATAGACGAATGGTGTATCTACCATAAAATGTTCCTTCTAACTGAACAGAATTGCTAAATAATGATTTTCAGTAACAATATTTGTCAAGTTGACAGATGAAAATGGTGCTATTTGCTGGTCTTGAAGGGAAATGCAATTTTATTAATCTTTAATAGGGACCACACCTCCATATTCTCTGCATTATACCGCTTAAACTGATATATTTCACCCCATGCGTTATTGCAATCACAGGCAGCCAGATTGGGTGGGGATTTACATGCACCCCCATGATTTCACCCCTTTTGGGTCTTTCAGAACCCAATGACGTTATGCTTGACGTAGTGACAAAATGGATATATTCGACAATCATCTATGGTTTGAAAAAGGTCTGAAATGCTAAAATGTTGTATAAAATGTATTATGAGATGCATATTTTCCTCAGATATCAAAATAAAACATAATATTTCATACAACAACTATCTTTAATACTCTCCCAAAACTATGGGTTAAAAAATTCCAAGTCTTATTTAGCATTAAGGGAAAGCTTTACAAGGTTATGACATCACATGAACAATATGTTGTCAAGTGAAATATGACCAAGGGAACCTGAATTATTATATTTCACACTTGTGAATAAGAAAGACTGAATATCTAATCTTGTTGTATACTGTGTAATGTCACAATATCAGCATTTTCAGCTAAGATTCAAGGAGCATATGATGTCATGAAGAAGTACCCATCATCTGAAAAATCACCAATAACCATATACATGAACCACCCCCCCCACTGATCCAAGACTCCATATCCCCACCAATTTATATGACTAAAGACAACCTGTATTGGAATATCCATAGACGAATGGTGTATCTACCATAAAATGTTCCTTCTAACTGAACAGAATTGCTAAATAATGATTTTCAGTAACAATATTTGTCAAGTTGACAGATGAAAATGGTGCTATTTGCTGGTCTTGAAGGTGACACTCCACAGTTTCTGCAGGGATTGGTGCAAAATAAGGGGGGCATCAATTCAGTGAAAAATAACTGAAATGTTATCCCACAACACATATACAATGTATATATACCTGGGTTGAGCACATACTAGACTTAAAGATTTTGGTACAGAATTGTCATTTTAATGGGGGTAGCAAGAGTTATGCCCCTTGATTGTGTGCCTGAAAAATGAAATTTTGATGCAAAAATGGCCAAAATAAGCGATTTTCAGGCCCGTGGGACACAAAAACCAGAAAATCTATGGTATAGCCGCCTATGTTGTGTGGAAGAACACCGTTTCCTCACAATAATATCAAAAAATTTCAAACTTCTCACCTCTGTAAGTTTTTTTAAAATATTTTTCATGCAGATGACAAATTTTAGGTGCTAAAAAGTCACGCTGGTGTCTGGAGCCACTGTTTCGCATAAATCGCTACTACTTCATACTGGTGGGGTCAAGGTCACCTGAAACAATATTTTTCAAAACTCAAAGACATCCTCTAAAAATCCACAAATTCATAACTAACCTTCTCTCAATAAACATACCACACCCATGGTGACAGAAAACACTGGTACTCTGTTCTAAAAAATTACCCCTACTGATCATTCGAAACTGTGGAGTGTCACCTTAAGGGAAATGCAATTTTATTAATCTTTAATAGGGACCACACCTCCATATTCTCTGCATTATACCGCTTAAAATGATATATTTCACCCCATGCGTTATTGCAATCACAGGCAGCCAGATTGGGTGGGGATTTACATGCACCCCCATGATTTCACCCCTTTTGGGTCTTTCAGAACCCAATGACGTTATGCTTGACGTAGTGACAAAATGGATATATTCAACAATCATCTATGGTTTGAAAAAGGTCTGAAATGCTAAAATGTTGTATAAAATGTATTATGAGATGCATATTTTCCTCAGATATCAAAATAAAACATAATATTTCATACAACAACTATCTTTAATACTCTCCCAAATCTATGGGATAAAAAATTCCAAGTCTTATTTAGCATTAAGGGAAAGCTTTACAAGGTTATGACATCACATGAACAATATGTTGTCAAGTGAAATATGACCAAGGGAACCTGAATTATTATATTTCACACTTGTGAATAAGAAAGACTGAATATCTAATCTTGTTGTATACTGTGTAATGTCACAATATCAGCATTTTCAGCTAAGATTCAAGGAGCATATGATGTCATGAAGAAGTACCCATCATCTGAAAAATCACCAATAACCATATACATGAACCACCACCCCCCCACTGATCCAAGACTCCATATCCCCACCAATTTATATGACTAAAGACAACTTGTATTGGAATATCCATAGACGAATGGTGTATCTACCATAAAATGTTCCTTCTAACTGAACAGAATTGCTAAATAATGATTTTCAGTAACAATATTTGTCAAGTTGACAGATGAAAATGGTGCTATTTGCTGGTCTTGAAGGGAAATGCAATTTTATTAATCTTTAATAGGGACCACACCTCCATATTCTCTGCATTATACCGCTTAAAATGATATATTTCACCCCATGCGTTATTGCAATCACAGGCAGCCAGATTGGGTGGGGATTTACATGCACCCCCATGATTTCACCCCTTTTGGGTCTTTCAGAACCCAATGACGTTATGCTTGACGTTGTGACAAAATGGATATATTCAACAATCATCTATGGTTTGAAAAAGGTCTGAAATGCTAAAATGTTGTATAAAATGTATTATGAGATGCATATTTTCCTCAGATATCAAAATAAAACATAATATTTCATACAACAACTATCTTTAATACTCTCCCAAAACTATGGGTTAAAAAATTCCAAGTCTTATTTAGCATTAAGGGAAAGCTTTACAAGGTTATGACATCACATGAACAATATGTTGTCAAGTGAAATATGACCAAGGGAACCTGAATTATTATATTTCACACTTGTGAATAAGAAAGACTGAATATCTAATCTTGTTGTATACTGTGTAATGTCACAATATCAGCATTTTCAGCTAAGATTCAAGGAGCATATGATGTCATGAAGAAGTACCCATCATCTGAAAAATCACCAATAACCATATACATGAACCACCACCCCCCACTGATCCAAGACTCCATATCCCCACCAATTTATATGACTAAAGACAACCTGTATTGGAATATCCATAGACGAATGGTGTATCTACCATAAAATGTTCCTTCTAACTGAACAGAATTGCTAAATAATGATTTTCAGTAACAATATTTGTCAAGTTGACAGATGAAAATGGTGCTATTTGCTGGTCTTGAAGGTGACACTCCACAGTTTCTGCAGGGATTGGTGCAAAATAAGGGGGGCATCAATTCAATGAAAAATAACTGAAATGTTATCCCACAACACATATACAATGTATATATACCTGGGTTGAGCACATACTAGACTTAAAGATTTTGGTACAGAATTGTCATTTTAATGGGGGTAGCAAGAGTTATGCCCCTTGATTGTGTGCCTGAAAAAATGAAATTTTGATGCAAAAATGGCCAAAATAAGCGATTTTCAGGCCCGTGGGACACAAAAACCAGAAAATCAATGGTATAGCCGCCTATGTTGTGTGGAAGAACACCGTTTCCTCACAATAATATCAAAAAATTTCAAACTTCTCACCACTGTAAGTTTTTTAAAAATATTTTTCATGCAGATGACAAATTTTAGGTGCTAAAAAGTCACGCTGGTGTCTGGAGCCACTGTTTCGCATAAATCGCTACTACTTCATACTGGTGGGGTCAAGGTCACCTGAAACAATATTTTTCAAAACTCAAAGACATCCTCTAAAAATCCACAAATTCATAACTAACCTTCTCTCAATAAACATACCACACCCATGGTGACAGAAAACACTGGTACTCTGTTCTAAAAAATTACCCCTACTGATCATTCGAAACTGTGGAGTGTCACCTTAAGGGAAATGCAATTTTATTAATCTTTAATAGGGACCACACCTCCATATTCTCTGCATTATACCGCTTAAAATGATATATTTCACCCCATGCGTTATTGCAATCACAGGCAGCCAGATTGGGTGGGGATTTACATGCACCCCCATGATTTCACCCCTTTTGGGTCTTTCAGAACCCAATGACGTTATGCTTGACGTTGTGACAAAATGGATATATTCAACAATCATCTATGGTTTGAAAAAGGTCTGAAATGCTAAAATGTTGTATAAAATGTATTATGAGATGCATATTTTCCTCAGATATCAAAATAAAACATAATATTTCATACAACAACTATCTTTAATACTCTCCCAAAACTATGGGTTAAAAAATTCCAAGTCTTATTTAGCATTAAGGGAAAGCTTTACAAGGTTATGACATCACATGAACAATATGTTGTCAAGTGAAATATGACCAAGGGAACCTGAATTATTATATTTCACACTTGTGAATAAGAAAGACTGAATATCTAATCTTGTTGTATACTGTGTAATGTCACAATATCAGCATTTTCAGCTAAGATTCAAGGAGCATATGATGTCATGAAGAAGTACCCATCATCTGAAAAATCACCAATAACCATATACATGAACCACCACCCCCCACTGATCCAAGACTCCATATCCCCACCAATTTATATGACTAAAGACAACCTGTATTGGAATATCCATAGACGAATGGTGTATCTACCATAAAATGTTCCTTCTAACTGAACAGAATTGCTAAATAATGATTTTCAGTAACAATATTTGTCAAGTTGACAGATGAAAATGGTGCTATTTGCTGGTCTTGAAGGTGACACTCCACAGTTTCTGCAGGGATTGGTGCAAAATAAGGGGGGCATCAATTCAATGAAAAATAACTGAAATGTTATCCCACAACACATATACAATGTATATATACCTGGGTTGAGCACATACTAGACTTAAAGATTTTGGTACAGAATTGTCATTTTAATGGGGGTAGCAAGAGTTATGCCCCTTGATTGTGTGCCTGAAAAAATGAAATTTTGATGCAAAAATGGCCAAAATAAGCGATTTTCAGGCCCGTGGGACACAAAAACCAGAAAATCAATGGTATAGCCGCCTATGTTGTGTGGAAGAACACCGTTTCCTCACAATAATATCAAAAAATTTCAAACTTCTCACCACTGTAAGTTTTTTAAAAATATTTTTCATGCAGATGACAAATTTTAGGTGCTAAAAAGTCACGCTGGTGTCTGGAGCCACTGTTTCGCATAAATCGCTACTACTTCATACTGGTGGGGTCAAGGTCACCTGAAACAATATTTTTCAAAACTCAAAGACATCCTCTAAAAATCCACAAATTCATAACTAACCTTCTCTCAATAAACATACCACACCCATGGTGACAGAAAACACTGGTACTCTGTTCTAAAAAATTACCCCTACTGATCATTCGAAACTGTGGAGTGTCACCTTAAGGGAAATGCAATTTTATTAATCTTTAATAGGGACCACACCTCCATATTCTCTGCATTATACCGCTTAAAATGATATATTTCACCCCATGCGTTATTGCAATCACAGGCAGCCAGATTGGGTGGGGATTTACATGCACCCCCATGATTTCACCCCTTTTGGGTCTTTCAGAACCCAATGACGTTATGCTTGACGTAGTGACAAAATGGATATATTCAACAATCATCTATGGTTTGAAAAAGGTCTGAAATGCTAAAATGTTGTATAAAATGTATTATGAGATGCATATTTTCCTCAGATATCAAAATAAAACATAATATTTCATACAACAACTATCTTTAATACTCTCCCAAAACTATGGGTTAAAAAATTCCAAGTCTTATTTAGCATTAAGGGAAAGCTTTACAAGGTTATGACATCACATGAACAATATGTTGTCAAGTGAAATATGACCAAGGGAACCTGAATTATTATATTTCACACTTGTGAATAAGAAAGACTGAATATCTAATCTTGTTGTATACTGTGTAATGTCACAATATCAGCATTTTCAGCTAAGATTCAAGGAGCATATGATGTCATGAAGAAGTACCCATCATCTGAAAAATCACCAATAACCATATACATGAACCACCACCCCCCCCCCCCACTGATCCAAGACTCCATATCCCCACCAATTTATATGACTAAAGACAACCTGTATTGGAATATCCATAGACGAATGGTGTATCTACCATAAAATGTTCCTTCTAACTGAACAGAATTGCTAAATAATGATTTTCAGTAACAATATTTGTCAAGTTGACAGATGAAAATGGTGCTATTTGCTGGTCTTGAAGGGAAATGCAATTTTATTAATCTTTAATAGGGACCACACCTCCATATTCTCTGCATTATACCGCTTAAAATGATATATTTCACCCCATGCGTTATTGCAATCACAGGCAGCCAGATTGGGTGGGGATTTACATGCACCCCCATGATTTCACCCCTTTTGGGTCTTTCAGAACCCAATGACGTTATGCTTGACGTAGTGACAAAATGGATATATTCAACAATCATCTATGGTTTGAAAAAGGTCTGAAATGCTAAAATGTTGTATAAAATGTATTATGAGATGCATATTTTCCTCAGATATCAAAATAAAACATAATATTTCATACAACAACTATCTTTAATACTCTCCCAAAACTATGGGTTAAAAAATTCCAAGTCTTATTTAGCATTAAGGGAAAGCTTTACAAGGTTATGACATCACATGAACAATATGTTGTCAAGTGAAATATGACCAAGGGAACCTGAATTATTATATTTCACACTTGTGAATAAGAAAGACTGAATATCTAATCTTGTTGTATACTGTGTAATGTCACAATATCAGCATTTTCAGCTAAGATTCAAGGAGCATATGATGTCATGAAGAAGTACCCATCATCTGAAAAATCACCAATAACCATATACATGAACCACCCCCCCCCCACTGATCCAAGACTCCATATCCCCACCAATTTATATGACTAAAGACAACCTGTATTGGAATATCCATAGACGAATGGTGTATCTACCATAAAATGTTCCTTCTAACTGAACAGAATTGCTAAATAATGATTTTCAGTAACAATATTTGTCAAGTTGACAGATGAAAATGGTGCTATTTGCTGGTCTTGAAGGGAAATGCAATTTTATTAATCTTTAATAGGGACCACACCTCCATATTCTCTGCATTATACCGCTTAAAATGATATATTTCACCCCATGCGTTATTGCAATCACAGGCAGCCAGATTGGGTGGGGATTTACATGCACCCCCATGATTTCACCCCTTTTGGGTCTTTCAGAACCCAATGACGTTATGCTTGACGTAGTGACAAAATGGATATATTCAACAATCATCTATGGTTTGAAAAAGGTCTGAAATGCTAAAATGTTGTATAAAATGTATTATGAGATGCATATTTTCCTCAGATATCAAAATAAAACATAATATTTCATACAACAACTATCTTTAATACTCTCCCAAAACTATGGGTTAAAAAATTCCAAGTCTTATTTAGCATTAAGGGAAAGCTTTACAAGGTTATGACATCACATGAACAATATGTTGTCAAGTGAAATATGACCAAGGGAACCTGAATTATTATATTTCACACTTGTGAATAAGAAAGACTGAATATCTAATCTTGTTGTATACTGTGTAATGTCACAATATCAGCATTTTCAGCTAAGATTCAAGGAGCATATGATGTCATGAAGAAGTACCCATCATCTGAAAAATCACCAATAACCATATACATGAACCACCACCCCCCCCCCCACTGATCCAAGACTCCATATCCCCACCAATTTATATGACTAAAGACAACCTGTATTGGAATATCCATAGACGAATGGTGTATCTACCATAAAATGTTCCTTCTAACTGAACAGAATTGCTAAATAATGATTTTCAGTAACAATATTTGTCAAGTTGACAGATGAAAATGGTGCTATTTGCTGGTCTTGAAGGTGACACTCCACAGTTTCTGCAGGGATTGGTGCAAAATAAGGGGGGCATCAATTCAATGAAAAATAACTGAAATGTTATCCCACAACACATATACAATGTATATATACCTGGGTTGAGCACATACTAGACTTAAAGATTTTGGTACAGAATTGTCATTTTAATGGGGGTAGCAAGAGTTATGCCCCTTGATTGTGTGCCTGAAAAATGAAATTTTGATGCAAAAATGGCCAAAATAAGCGATTTTCAGGCCCGTGGGACACAAAAACCAGAAAATCTATGGTATAGCCGCCTATGTTGTGTGGAAGAACACCGTTTCCTCACAATAATATCAAAACATTTCAAACTTCACACCACTGTAAGTTTTAAAAAAATATTTTTCATGCAGATGACAAATTTTAGGTGCTAAAAAGTCACGCTGGTGTCTGGAGCCACTGTTTCGCATAAATCGCTACTACTTCATACTGGTGGGGTCAAGGTCACCTGAAACAATATTTTTCAAAACTCAAAGACATCCTCTAAAAATCCACAAATTCATAACTAACCTTCTCTCAATAAACATACCACACCCATGGTGACAGAAAACACTGGTACTCTGTTCTAAAAATTTACCCCTACTGATCATTCGAAACTGTGGAGTGTCACCTTAAGGGAAATGCAATTTTATTAATCTTTAATAGGGACCACACCTCCATATTCTCTGCATTATACCGCTTAAAATGATATATTTCACCCCATGCGTTATTGCAATCACAGGCAGCCAGATTGGGTGGGGATTTACATGCACCCCCATGATTTCACCCCTTTTGGGTCTTTCAGAACCCAATGACGTTATGCTTGACGTAGTGACAAAATGGATATATTCAACAATCATCTATGGTTTGAAAAAGGTCTGAAATGCTAAAATGTTGTATAAAATGTATTATGAGATGCATATTTTCCTCAGATATCAAAATAAAACATAATATTTCATACAACAACTATCTTTAATACTCTCCCAAAACTATGGGTTAAAAAATTCCAAGTCTTATTTAGCATTAAGGGAAAGCTTTACAAGGTTATGACATCACATGAACAATATGTTGTCAAGTGAAATATGACCAAGGGAACCTGAATTATTATATTTCACACTTGTGAATAAGAAAGACTGAATATCTAATCTTGTTGTATACTGTGTAATGTCACAATATCAGCATTTTCAGCTAAGATTCAAGGAGCATATGATGTCATGAAGAAGTACCCATCATCTGAAAAATCACCAATAACCATATACATGAACCACCACCCCCCCACTGATCCAAGACTCCATATCCCCACCAATTTATATGACTAAAGACAACCTGTATTGGAATATCCACAGACGAATGGTGTATCTACCATAAAATGTTCCTTCTAACTGAACAGAATTGCTAAATAATGATTTTCAGTAACAATATTTGTCAAGTTGACAGATGAAAATGGTGCTATTTGCTGGTCTTGAAGGTGACACTCCACAGTTTCTGCAGGGATTGGTGCAAAATAAGGGGGGCATCAATTCAATGAAAAATAACTGAAATGTTATCCCACAACACATATACAATGTATATATACCTGGGTTGAGCACATACTAGACTTAAAGATTTTGGTACAGAATTGTCATTTTAATGGGGGTAGCAAGAGTTATGCCCCTTGATTGTGTGCCTGAAAAATGAAATTTTGATGCAAAAATGGCCAAAATAAGCGATTTTCAGGCCCGTGGGACACAAAAACCAGAAAATCTATGGTATAGCCGCCTATGTTGTGTGGAAGAACACCGTTTCCTCACAATAATATCAAAAAATTTCAAACTTCACACCACTGTAAGTTTAAAAAAAATATTTTTCATGCAGATGACAAATTTTAGGTGCTAAAAAGTCACGCTGGTGTCTGGAGCCACTGTTTCGCATAAATCGCTACTACTTCATACTGGTGGGGTCAAGGTCACCTGAAACAATATTTTTTCAAAACTCAAAGACATCCTCTAAAAATCCACAAATTCATAACTAACCTTCTCTCAATAAACATACCACACCCATGGTGACAGAAAACACTGGTACTCTGTTCTAAAAATTTACCCCTACTGATCATTCGAAACTGTGGAGTGTCACCTTAAGGGAAATGCAATTTTATTAATCTTTAATAGGGACCACACCTCCATATTCTCTGCATTATACCGCTTAAAATGATATATTTCACCCCATGCGTTATTGCAATCACAGGCAGCCAGATTGGGTGGGGATTTACATGCACCCCCATGATTTCACCCCTTTTGGGTCTTTCAGAACCCAATGACGTTATGCTTGACGTAGTGACAAAATGGATATATTCAACAATCATCTATGGTTTGAAAAAGGTCTGAAATGCTAAAATGTTGTATAAAATGTATTATGAGATGCATATTTTCCTCAGATATCAAAATAAAACATAATATTTCATACAACAACTATCTTTAATACTCTCCCAAAACTATGGGTTAAAAAATTCCAAGTCTTATTTAGCATTAAGGGAAAGCTTTACAAGGTTATGACATCACATGAACAATATGTTGTCAAGTGAAATATGACCAAGGGAACCTGAATTATTATATTTCACACTTGTGAATAAGAAAGACTGAATATCTAATCTTGTTGTATACTGTGTAATGTCACAATATCAGCATTTTCAGCTAAGATTCAAGGAGCATATGATGTCATGAAGAAGTACCCATCATCTGAAAAATCACCAATAACCATATACATGAACCACCACCCCCCCACTGATCCAAGACTCCATATCCCCACCAATTTATATGACTAAAGACAACCTGTATTGGAATATCCACAGACGAATGGTGTATCTACCATAAAATGTTCCTTCTAACTGAACAGAATTGCTAAATAATGATTTTCAGTAACAATATTTGTCAAGTTGACAGATGAAAATGGTGCTATTTGCTGGTCTTGAAGGTGACACTCCACAGTTTCTGCAGGGATTGGTGCAAAATAAGGGGGGCATCAATTCAATGAAAAATAACTGAAATGTTATCCCACAACACATATACAATGTATATATACCTGGGTTGAGCACATACTAGACTTAAAGATTTTGGTACAGAATTGTCATTTTAATGGGGGTAGCAAGAGTTATGCCCCTTGATTGTGTGCCTGAAAAATGAAATTTTGATGCAAAAATGGCCAAAATAAGCGATTTTCAGGCCCGTGGGACACAAAAACCAGAAAATCTATGGTATAGCCGCCTATGTTGTGTGGAAGAACACCGTTTCCTCACAATAATATCAAAAAATTTCAAACTTCTCACCACTGTAAGTTTTTTAAAAATATTTTTCATGCAGATGACAAATTTTAGGTGCTAAAAAGTCACGCTGGTGTCTGGAGCCACTGTTTCGCATAAATCGCTACTACTTCATACTGGTGGGGTCAAGGTCACCTGAAACAATATTTTTCAAAACTCAAAGACATCCTCTAAAAATCCACAAATTCATAACTAACCTTCTCTCAATAAACATACCACACCCATGGTGACAGAAAACACTGGTACTCTGTTCTAAAAATTTACCCCTACTGATCATTCGAAACTGTGGAGTGTCACCTTAAGGGAAATGCAATTTTATTAATCTTTAATAGGGACCACACCTCCATATTCTCTGCATTATACCGCTTAAAATGATATATTTCACCCCATGCGTTATTGCAATCACAGGCAGCCAGATTGGGTGGGGATTTACATGCACCCCCATGATTTCACCCCTTTTGGGTCTTTCAGAACCCAATGACGTTATGCTTGACGTAGTGACAAAATGGATATATTCAACAATCATCTATGGTTTGAAAAAGGTCTGAAATGCTAAAATGTTGTATAAAATGTATTATGAGATGCATATTTTCCTCAGATATCAAAATAAAACATAATATTTCATACAACAACTATCTTTAATACTCTCCCAAAACTATGGGTTAAAAAATTCCAAGTCTTATTTAGCATTAAGGGAAAGCTTTACAAGGTTATGACATCACATGAACAATATGTTGTCAAGTGAAATATGACCAAGGGAACCTGAATTATTATATTTCACACTTGTGAATAAGAAAGACTGAATATCTAATCTTGTTGTATACTGTGTAATGTCACAATATCAGCATTTTCAGCTAAGATTCAAGGAGCATATGATGTCATGAAGAAGTACCCATCATCTGAAAAATCACCAGTAACCATATACATGAACCACCACCCCCCCCCACTGATCCAAGACTCCATATCCCCACCAATTTATATGACTAAAGACAACCTGTATTGGAATATCCATAGACGAATGGTGTATCTACCATGAAATGTTCCTTCTAACTGAACAGAATTGCTAAATAATGATTTTCAGTAACAATATTTGTCAAGTTGACAGATGAAAATGGTGCTATTTGCTGGTCTGGGAAATGCAATTTTATTAATCTTTAATTGGGACCACACCTCCATATTCTCTGCATTATACCGCTTAAAATGATATATTTCACCCCATGCGTTATTGCAATCACAGGCAGCCAGATTGGGTGGGGATTTACATGCACCCCCATGATTTCACCCCTTTTGGGTCTTTCAGAACCCAATGACGTTATGCTTGACGTAGTGACAAAATGGATATATTCAACAATCATCTATGGTTTGAAAAAGGTCTGAAATGCTAAAATGTTGTATAAAATGTATTATGAGATGCATATTTTCCTCAGATATCAAAATAAAACATAATATTTCATACAACAACTATCTTTAATACTCTCCCAAAACTATGGGTTAAAAAATTCCAAGTCTTATTTAGCATTAAGGGAAAGCTTTACAAGGTTATGACATCACATGAACAATATGTTGTCAAGTGAAATATGACCAAGGGAACCTGAATTATTATATTTCACACTTGTGAATAAGAAAGACTGAATATCTAATCTTGTTGTATACTGTGTAATGTCACAATATCAGCATTTTCAGCTAAGATTCAAGGAGCATATGATGTCATGAAGAAGTACCCATCATCTGAAAAATCACCAATAACCATATACATGAACCACCACCCCCCCCCACTGATCCAAGACTCCATATCCCCACCAATTTATATGACTAAAGACAACCTGTATTGGAATATCCATAGACGAATGGTGTATTTACCATAAAATGTTCCTTCTAACTGAACAGAATTGCTAAATAATGATTTTCAGTAACAATATTTGTCAAGTTGACAGATGAAAATGGTGCTATTTGCTGGTCTTGAAGGTGACACTCCACAGTTTCTGCAGGGATTGGTGCAAAATAAGGGGGGCATCAATTCAATGAAAAATAACTGAAATGTTATCCCACAACACATATACAATGTATAT
This sequence comes from Siphonodentalium dalli, assembly GCA_032622095.1. NCBI lineage: Eukaryota > Metazoa > Mollusca > Scaphopoda > Gadilida > Siphonodentaliidae > Siphonodentalium > Siphonodentalium dalli. Next base: position 196,507,818 of record CP136065.1, on the reverse strand, counting down.
ATACCTGGGTTGAGCACATACTAGACTTAAAGATTTTGGTACAGAATTGTCATTTTAATGGGGGTAGCAAGAGTTATGCCCCTTGATTGTGTGCCTGAAAAATGAAATTTTGATGCAAAAATGGCCAAAATAAGCGATTTTCAGGCCCGTGGGACACAAACACCAGAAAATCTATGGTATAGCCGCCTATGTTGTGTGGAAGAACACCGTTTCCTCACAATAATATCAAAAAATTTCAAACTTCTCACCACTGTAAGTTTTTTAAAAATATTTTTCATGCAGATGACAAATTTTAGGTGCTAAAAAGTCACGCTGGTGTCTGGAGCCACTGTTTCGCATAAATCGCTACTACTTCATACTGTTGGGGTCAAGGTCACCTGAAACAATATTTTTCAAAACTCAAAGACATCCTCTAAAAATCCACAAATTCATAACTAACCTTCTCTCAATAAACATACCACACCCATGGTGACAGAAAACACTGGTACTCTGTTCTAAAAATTTACCCCTACTGATCACTCGAAACTGTGGAGTGTCACCTTAAGGGAAATGCAATTTTATTAATCTTTAATAGGGACCACACCTCCATATTCTCTGCATTATACCGCTTAAAATGATATATTTCACCCCATGCGTTATTGCAATCACAGGCAGCCAGATTGGGTGGGGATTTACATGCACCCCCATGATTTCACCCCTTTTGGGTCTTTCAGAACCCAATGACGTTATGCTTGACGTAGTGACAAAATGGATATATTCAACAATCATCTATGGTTTGAAAAAGGTCTGAAATGCTAAAATGTTGTATAAAATGTATTATGAGATGCATATTTTCCTCAGATATCAAAATAAAACATAATATTTAATACAACAACTATCTTTAATACTCTCCCAAAACTATGGGTTAAAAAATTCCAAGTCTTATTTAGCATTAAGGGAAAGCTTTACAAGGTTATGACATCACATGAACAATATGTTGTCAAGTGAAATATGACCAAGGGAACCTGAATTATTATATTTCACACTTGTGAATAAGAAAGACTGAATATCTAATCTTGTTGTATACTGTGTAATGACACAATATCAGCATTTTCAGCTAAGATTCAAGGAGCATGTGATGTCATGAAGAAGTACCCATCATCTGAAAAATCACCAATAACCATATACATGAACCACCACCCCCCACTGATCCAAGACTCCATATCCCCACCAATTTATATGACTAAAGACAACCTGTATTGGAATATCCATAGACGAATGGTGTATCTACCATAAAATGTTCCTTCTAACTGAACAGAATTGCTAAATAATGATTTTCAGTAACAATATTTGTCAAGTTGACAGATGAAAATGGTGCTATTTGCTGGTCTTGAAGGTGACACTCCACAGTTTCTGCAGGGATTGGTGCAAAATAAGGGGGGCATCAATTCAATGAAAAATAACTGAAATGTTATCCCACAACACATATACAATGTATATATACCTGGGTTGAGCACATACTAGACTTAAAGATTTTGGTACATAATTGTCATTTTAATGGGGGTAGCAAGAGTTATGCCCCTTGATTGTGTGCCTGAAAAATGAAATTTTGATGCAAAAATGGCCAAAATAAGCGATTTTCAGGCCCGTGGGACACAAACACCAGAAAATCTATGGTATAGCCGCCTATGTTGTGTGGAAGAACATCGTTTCCTCACAATAATATCAAAAAATTTCAAACTTCTCACCACTGTAAGTTTAAAAAAAATATTTTTCATGCAGATGACAAATTTTAGGTGCTAAAAAGTCACGCTGGTGTCTGGAGCCACTGTTTCGCATAAATCGCTACTACTTCATACTGGTGGGGTCAAGGTCACCTGAAACAATATTTTTCAAAACTCAAAGACATCCTCTATAAATCCACAAATTCATAACTAACCTTCTCTCAATAAACATACCACACCCATGGTGACAGAAAACACTGGTACTCTGTTCTAAAAATTTACCCCTACTGATCATTCGAAACTGTGGAGTGTCACCTTATTAAGGGAAATGCAATTTTATTAATCTTTAATAGGGACCACACCTCCATATTCTCTGCATTATACCGCTTAAAATGATATATTTCACCCCATGCGTTATTGCAATCACAGGCAGCCAGATTGGGTGGGGATTTACATGCACCCCCATGATTTCACCCCTTTTGGGTCTTTCAGAACCCAATGACGTTATGCTTGACGTAGTGACAAAATGGATATATTCAACAATCATCTATGGTTTGAAAAAGGTCTGAAATGCTAAAATGTTGTATAAAATGTATTATGAGATGCATATTTTCCTCAGATATCAAAATAAAACATAATATTTCATACAACAACTATCTTTAATACTCTCCCAAAACTATGGGTTAAAAAATTCCAAGTCTTATTTAGCATTAAGGGAAAGCTTTACAAGGTTATGACATCACATGAACAATATGTTGTCAAGTGAAATATGACCAAGGGAACCTGAATTATTATATTTCACACTTGTGAATAAGAAAGACTGAATATCTAATCTTGTTGTATACTGTGTAATGTCACAATATCAGCATTTTCAGCTAAGATTCAAGGAGCATATGATGTCATGAAGAAGTACCCATCATCTGAAAAATCACCAATAACCATATACATGAACCACCACCCCCCCCACTGATCCAAGACTCCATATCCCCACCAATTTATATGACTAAAGACAACCTGTATTGGAATATCCACAGACGAATGGTGTATCTACCATAAAATGTTCCTTCTAACTGAACAGAATTGCTAAATAATGATTTTCAGTAACAATATTTGTCAAGTTGACAGATTAAAATGGTGCTATTTGCTGGTCTTGAAGGTGACACTCCACAGTTTCTGCAGGGATTGGTGCAAAATAAGGGGGGCATCAATTCAATGAAAAATAACTGAAATGTTATCCCACAACACATATACAATGTATATATACCTGGGTTGAGCACATACTAGACTTAAAGATTTTGGTACAGAATTGTCATTTTAATGGGGGTAGCAAGAGTTATGCCCCTTGATTGTGTGCCTGAAAAATGAAATTTTGATGCAAAAATGGCCAAAATAAGCGATTTTCAGGCCCGTGGGACACAAACACCAGAAAATCTATGGTATAGCCGCCTATGTTGTGTGGAAGAACACCGTTTCCTCACAATAATATCAAAAAATTTCAAACTTCTCACCACTGTAAGTTTTTTAAAAATATTTTTCATGCAGATGACAAATTTTAGGTGCTAAAAAGTCACGCTGGTGTCTGGAGCCACTGTTTCGCATAAATCGCTACTACTTCATACTGTTGGGGTCAAGGTCACCTGAAACAATATTTTTCAAAACTCAAAGACATCCTCTAAAAATCCACAAATTCATAACTAACCTTCTCTCAATAAACATACCACACCCATGGTGACAGAAAACACTGGTACTCTGTTCTAAAAATTTACCCCTACTGATCATTCGAAACTGTGGAGTGTCACCTTAAGGGAAATGCAATTTTATTAATCTTTAATAGGGACCACACCTCCATATTCTCTGCATTATACCGCTTAAAATGATATATTTCACCCCATGCGTTATTGCAATCACAGGCAGCCAGATTGGGTGGGGATTTACATGCACCCCCATGATTTCACCCCTTTTGGGTCTTTCAGAACCCAATGACGTTATGCTTGACGTAGTGACAAAATGGATATATTCAACAATCATCTATGGTTTGAAAAAGGTCTGAAATGCTAAAATGTTGTATAAAATGTATTATGAGATGCATATTTTCCTCAGATATCAAAATAAAACATAATATTTAATACAACAACTATCTTTAATACTCTCCCAAAACTATGGGTTAAAAAATTCCAAGTCTTATTTAGCATTAAGGGAAAGCTTTACAAGGTTATGACATCACATGAACAATATGTTGTCAAGTGAAATATGACCAAGGGAACCTGAATTATTATATTTCACACTTGTGAATAAGAAAGACTGAATATCTAATCTTGTTGTATACTGTGTAATGTCACAATATCAGCATTTTCAGCTAAGATTCAAGGAGCATGTGATGTCATGAAGAAGTACCCATCATCTGAAAAATCACCAATAACCATATACATGAACCACCACCCCCCCACTGATCCAAGACTCCATATCCCCACCAATTTATATGACTAAAGACAACCTGTATTGGAATATCCATAGACGAATGGTGTATCTACCATAAAATGTTCCTTCTAACTGAACAGAATTGCTAAATAATGATTTTCAGTAACAATATTTGTCAAGTTGACAGATGAAAATGGTGCTATTTGCTGGTCTTGAAGGTGACACTCCACAGTTTCTGCAGGGATTGGTGCAAAATAAGGGGGGCATCAATTCAATGAAAAATAACTGAAATGTTATCCCACAACACATATACAATGTATATATACCTGGGTTGAGCACATACTAGACTTAAAGATTTTGGTACATAATTGTCATTTTAATGGGGGTAGCAAGAGTTATGCCCCTTGATTGTGTGCCTGAAAAATGAAATTTTGATGCAAAAATGGCCAAAATAAGCGATTTTCAGGCCCGTGGGACACAAACACCAGAAAATCTATGGTATAGCCGCCTATGTTGTGTGGAAGAACATCGTTTCCTCACAATAATATCAAAAAATTTCAAACTTCTCACCACTGTAAGTTTTTAAAAAATATTTTTCATGCAGATGACAAATTTTAGGTGCTAAAAAGTCACGCTGGTGTCTGGAGCCACTGTTTCGCATAAATCGCTACTACTTCATACTGGTGGGGTCAAGGTCACCTGAAACAATATTTTTCAAAACTCAAAGACATCCTCTAAAAATCCACAAATTCATAACTAACCTTCTCTCAATAAACATACCACACCCATGGTGACAGAAAACACTGGTACTCTGTTCTAAAAATTTACCCCTACTGATCATTCGAAACTGTGGAGTGTCACCTTATTAAGGGAAATGCAATTTTATTAATCTTTAATAGGGACCACACCTCCATATTCTCTGCATTATACCGCTTAAAATGATATATTTCACCCCATGCGTTATTGCAATCACAGGCAGCCAGATTGGGTGGGGATTTACATGCACCCCCATGATTTCACCCCTTTTGGGTCTTTCAGAACCCAATGACGTTATGCTTGACGTAGTGACAAAATGGATATATTCAACAATCATCTATGGTTTGAAAAAGGTCTGAAATGCTAAAATGTTGTATAAAATGTATTATGAGATGCATATTTTCCTCAGATATCAAAATAAAACATAATATTTCATACAACAACTATCTTTAATACTCTCCCAAAACTATGGGTTAAAAAATTCCAAGTCTTATTTAGCATTAAGGGAAAGCTTTACAAGGTTATGACATCACATGAACAATATGTTGTCAAGTGAAATATGACCAAGGGAACCTGAATTATTATATTTCACACTTGTGAATAAGAAAGACTGAATATCTAATCTTGTTGTATACTGTGTAATGTCACAATATCAGCATTTTCAGCTAAGATTCAAGGAGCATATGATGTCATGAAGAAGTACCCATCATCTGAAAAATCACCAATAACCATATACAAGAACCACCACCCCCCCCACTGATCCAAGACTCCATATCCCCACCAATTTATATGACTAAAGACAACCTGTATTGGAATATCCACAGACGAATGGTGTATCTACCATAAAATGTTCCTTCTAACTGAACAGAATTGCTAAATAATGATTTTCAGTAACAATATTTGTCAAGTTGACAGATTAAAATGGTGCTATTTGCTGGTCTTGAAGGTGACACTCCACAGTTTCTGCAGGGATTGGTGCAAAATAAGGGGGGCATCAATTCAATGAAAAATAACTGAAATGTTATCCCACAACACATATACAATGTATATATACCTGGGTTGAGCACATACTAGACTTAAAGATTTTGGTACAGAATTGTCATTTTAATGGGGGTAGCAAGAGTTATGCCCCTTGATTGTGTGCCTGAAAAATGAAATTTTGATGCAAAAATGGCCAAAATAAGCGATTTTCAGGCCCGTGGGACACAAAATCCAGAAAATCTATGGTATAGCCGCCTATGTTGTGTGGAAGAACACCGTTTCCTCACAATAATATCAAAAAATTTCAAACTTTTCACAACTGTAAGTTTTTAAAAAATATTTTTCATGCAGATGACAAATTTTAGGTGCTAAAAAGTCACGCTGGTGTCTGGAGCCACTGTTTCGCATAAATCGCTACTACTTCATACTGGTGGGGTCAAGGTCACCTGAAACAATATTTTTCAAAACTCAAAGACATCCTCTAAAAATCCACAAATTCATAACTAACCTTCTCTCAATAAACATACCACACCCATGGTGACAGAAAACACTGGTACTCTGTTCTAAAAATTTACCCCCTACTGATCATTCGAAACTGTGGAGTGTCACCTGTGCCACAGCTACGTGCGAAGTAAAATCTCTGTAGTTCCACTAGTAACGATCCGATGCTACCGGAATTTTCCTGTAAATATCACGCAATTTTCTCGCAAGAATAAACCATATAGGTATTTGAAGGCAAATTCAAGTAGCACTGTTACAAATGGAACTAGATAAATGTTACTTCTCATGTCTTTCGATTTGGTAAAGATGCATGTTATGTGCACGTTCCGTTTATATTCTGGCACCGTGTGGTTTTCTATGACGAAATTCCCGCAAAAAACATACCGTGCAAACTTGCCAGCGTATGAACGTACCCTTAAGGAAAGTCGGGGGGTTACACACAGAGGATAGGGGTGGGTTGTTCCAGGTCAGAACAAATCTGTGATGTAAATTCTCCGATTAGCAAATTTATCAAAGATCAATTAGAAACATTAATAAATTTTGATTATAATTAAATTATAATTATAATGATTCTCTGTTGGTGACTAAAGAATAATATAAGAATGCATCAACAGGTAAGGCTATATTATACACATATCTCAGATGTGTAGCTACTAAGTTGGCTGATATTTTACGTAACTTTAGTAAAATAAATATAAAATTTGTATTTAATACAGCGGTACATGTACATGAAATGCTAACATTGAGCCTTTATTCCATTCTCAATACTATAGTATGCATGTAAATATACTTCAGGTATTGCCTGGCAAGATCTTATTCTTTCTCAATATATGTCATTGCCGATATAAAAGTCAAAAACATGTACTGGCAAAAGTCTGGCATACTAATCAGCATTCAGACATATGTTTGTTTTAACATATATGGTGATGACTCCGATCTTGTAACCACCATTCCACTGTTCCGGATTGTATTAACATATTGGAATATGCTAAAATGTAATTTGGTGGAAAGAGCCCGACTTATATAATTTCGTTTTATTTTATCATGATTTATTTACTACTTTATTTTGAGGGGTTCTAAAAGTTGACCTCGGACAAAAATTGCACGGATGAGGGCGGTGGGTGGCCAGGAAGCGGAAACATGATTCCGACCGATGTGTCTGCAATTATATTACACCCCGTGTCAGCATTAGTGAAATTATGCACGGGTAAATTATATTTTTGCGAATATATATATTTTAAACCTTTATTAAATTTATATTTTAGTATAAAATCTGAAAAAATTGGTATGGCAAATAACATGAAAAATATCACCATGAATATCAGTGTACATATTCAGATCTCCAATGATATGAGAGTTAAGTGAAAATAAATTCGTGATGGTAAATTGTGTATAGGAAGAATCTAATCGTGTGTTTTAAAGATGCCAAATTTGTGCCACTTGGGTGAGTGATTGGTGGGGGCACTAAATTTGATAATAATTTGTTTAGTCGAGATTACCACAAAACTTATACATAACCATCTCCATGCTATCATGGGTATAGTGGTGGGCTTGTGGAGGGGGTGCTTAATTGGTGTCTATCCCCAACTTTGGTCAAAATGTTCAACAGTTACAAATTTCTTATCTTACAATAGATTGGTTTGAATTTTAACACCAACAATATGTTGAAATTGTTCTCTTAATTTGATTTGACAACAATTTAATAGTGGGGATTTGGTCGTTTTTAGACTAACATTTGCATACTTTCCTACACTTTAAACATGTAATCAACCATATTTGACATATACAAATGGACACCTCTTCTTTAGAGTTGATCCAAAACTCATGATGGGTGGTCATGAAGTACTAGTAGGGAGCAGGTGTGATCTTGTTTTCTATATCACATTTACCCCCCCCCCCCCACAATTGGCAAGAAACTGGTTTAATGGACAAATAATCTAATTCCATTTAATTAGTATTCTTTGTATTAAATAATGTATGCTCTTTTGCATAATAAATCATCTCTCTCCATCTGTTGAGAACATTTCCAATCCTGTGGGGGTGGGGCGCCAGGTTGGAAACTTCCAACACTTGGGAATCTTGAAGCCAGTCTATATGTTTTTTGCAATTTTCAGGTTCAGATATCCACATTTTCTCACTGGGCCCATGTATCCTGAGTTTCTCCCCCGGTTTGCATGGTGGCCAATCAAAGGCTACTGATCAATTCACTTCAGAATGGTATACAATCTAGAGCTATAATGTGTCATGCGGTTGGGGAAAACCAAAGCCCAGGCCTTGTGCATGAGTTTGGTCTGTTTCAAGGGGATGGTGCGGTTGGAAATTCCAAGGTGGACGCCCCAACATTGGATACCCTCCAGCCCACGTCCCTGCTCACTTGACACGTTAGTAGCGAGGAATAATAATGTGCCTTGTAATAGCCAGGTTCAGACACCCATAACACTAATTTTTAATGATTCATTTGTATGAATGTTTAGCTAATAATTCAAACAATCTGTTACTGCATGTTGAATTTAATAGCTGAGCATTCCTACAAATGAATCAATAGGATTCAAGTAGCTGCTATTTATAGCACATTTAGTCATCAAAGAATTAACATCCATATAATAATATTTGTAACTGCATGATTCTTTTCTCTTTTTTATATGTTACTGCTTGTTGAACTTAATAGCTAAGAATTCCTACAAATTAATCAATAGGATTCAAGTCAATTCTCATTACAGCGCATTTAGTAACCAAAGGTTTAACATCCATATAATAATATTTGTAACTGTAGGATTCTTTGCTTTTTTATAACTTCTATTAAAAAATCAGAGATCCCTAGTCAATCTAAAATATGATTGATGGAACTGAGATTACCGTGCTTGTATATGCTTTAATAGCTGCATATTCTAGAATTCTAGAATTTAACCTAGATAATCAGCATCCAGCAAGCGGATGCCCGACATAAACTTCATAAACTGCGTAATCAGAGCATTGTATGGGTGTCAACTAACTTTTAACGTCTTATTTTTGGCTTTTTGTTGAGTAAAATACGTCTACGAAAATAGACAACACTAGCCGATGTGCCCGGCCCTCTTCGTCAGGGCTATTTAGGGATTTTTTTGTGATCGTCTCCGCCTGGGCAAACTATTGTTCGATCGGCCCGGAAACATGCCTATATGAGCGAATATGGTCAAGGTCAAGGACATGGTCGCACGTGAAATTGGACCCACCCATATTGTTCCCGGGATCAAAGTAGGCCTACATTATACCAAATTTGAGTCGGATTGGTCGAGGTCCAGAAAGATGCCTATATGAGCGTATATGAGCGAGGTCAAGGTCAAGGACACGGTCGCAATTGAAATTGGACCCGCCCATATTGTTCCCGTGATCAAGGTAGAACCAGCTACCAAATTTGAGAGGTCCAGAAACATGCCTATATGAGCGTATTTGAGCGAGGTCAAGGACACGGACGCACGTGCAATTGGACCCGCCCATATTGTTCCCCGGATCAAAGTAGGCCTACACTCCAAATTTGAGTCGGATCGGTCGAGCAGTTTTTCGAGTCTATAACACAAATACATACATACAGACAGAAGTTCCAAAATATATAATAGACTAGAAGGTGACCCGACTTTGTCCGGGCTTTGACCTTGAATTGTCCATTTTGAAGGTCAAGGTCAAGTGGGGTAACGATTTGACCAGTCCAAAACACTGCCCGGAAAAAAGTACCCGACAAACGTGTCCGTCGAATCCATCCGGTTTTACCCGATTTGACCTTGAATTGATCATTTTGAAGGTCAAGGTCAGGTCGGGGTCACGACTCTACCCGTCCAAAACACTCAGTGGACAAAAGTAACCCCACGTATCAAATTTCGTCGAAATCCCATCAAAATTGGCGATTTGACCTTGAATTGACCCGATTTCAAGGTCAAGGTCACGTCGTACGGGCAAATGAAAATGAATATGCGTATGAGACTCCCCGTACGAATGTACCCCCACCTACCAAGTTTCATCGAAATCCCGTAATATTCGGGCGTTTGACCTTGAAATGACCCGATTTCAAGGTCAAGGTCACGTCGCATGGGCAAATTAATAGGTTTATGCCACTCCCCGGCCGAAGATACCCCCACATACCAAGTTTTATCGAAATCCCGTGATATTCAAGCGTTTGACCTTTAAATTACCCGATTTCAAGGTCAAGATCACGTCGCACGGACAAATTAATAGGCCTATGCCAGTTCTCGGCCGAAAATACCCCCACGTACCAAGTTTAATCGAAATCGGTTCGGCCGTTTTCGAGTCCATCGCGAACACATAGACACACAGACAGACACACAGACACACAGACAGATCTTCCAAAATATATAATAGATAAAATACAAGACAGATAACACTATATATCCCGTCTACGCTCACGCTTTACGAAGTCCAGCGCAATGAAATTTCACTATTGTTAACCGGCTGTTGACTCATGGAAATGTCGGGCCTGCAAAACGCGTTATTTTTCAAACTAGCTGGCGACTTTGTGAATTTTGATAGGCGTAACACAGCTTATTGGATAAGCATAGAAAGGCAGTGTAATTCGTCGAAATTAATGACAAGTGGTGCAAATTTCAACTTAATGCATAGTTTGTTTATCTTTTGTATAATTTCACAAAATTGGCAGTTTGAACCATGTACCATGGCAAATATTAGCAATAGTTTTACCCGTATAGAATGATTAATGGGGATAGAACCGACTCGATCAGGAGAGAACCCAAACAATAATCAAAATTCGCGGTTCTTGTCGTTGTTATGACTCGCACAATGAATTTTTCGTTATTAACCCGCTCATTGGTGTCACAGATTGTTATGGGATCGAAAATAACTAATCTAATTATCACCTAGATGCCTCAAAATTGCGTTTTAACTGTCAAAAAGTCGAGAAAATGTATAATTTCGATCAGCAAGAACCGTCACAAATCAGGCAAGAACCATCACAAACCGGCGATAGAACGATTTCCGATGTAACAGTTCCTACACAGTGGTGGTGTGGCTTAGTTGTCAAGAGCGGCACCATTCGAGTCAGGGGTGCACTGATGGGGAGAGGGGCACCACAACTGGTACAATTTTTTTAAATGGCGAATTCCACCAAATTGATACACATTCTTCTACATGATATGAAGATTCTAATCGTTTGATAAAGTCGACACATTGTTCCGCTTGGGTGAGAGATTGGGGGGGGGGAGGGGGCACTAAATTTGATAATAGTTTGTTTAGTCGCATATTGCCACTAAACTTATACCTAATCATTTCCATGATATCTGGAGTCTAATGGTGCGGTTTAAAGATATCAAAAGTGGCGCCGTTCGAGTAAAGATGCACGGAGGGGCCCGGGAGAGGGACACTAAATTTGATAAAAACAAAAAGGGTTTAGCGCCGATTTCCACCAAATTGATACACATTCTTCTCCATGATATAAGAATTATTCTAATCGTGTAATATAAAGATGCCAAATTGGTGCCAATTTTGACAAGAGAGAGAGGGGCACTACATCTGATAATAATTTGTTTAGTCGCAGATTTCCACCAAACTGATACATAATCATCCCCATGATATCAGAAATATAATACAGTGGTTAAAAGTTAAAGCTGTACAAAAGTGACTCTATTCGAGTGCACGTAAGGGGGAGAGGGGCACAAAATTTATAAACATAATTATAGCGCCGATTTCCACCAAATTGATACACATTCCTCTCCATGATAAGAGGAATCTAATAGTGTGGTTTACAGAATGTCAGAAATGGCGCCGCTCAAGTCAGGGGTGCATGGAAGGGGAATTGGGAACCAAAATTGATAAACATATTTTAGCGCCGATTCCCCCCAAAATTCTTCTCCACGATACGAGGAATCTAATCGTTTGATTTAAAGACGCCAAATTAGTTCCGTTTGGATGAGAGATGGGGGCACTAAATTTGATATGCATTTCTTTAGTCGCCGATTTCCACCAATCTTTTATATAGTCATCTTCATAATGAGGCTTAATTGTGTGGTTTAAAGATATCAAAAGTGGCGCCACTTGAGTCATGGAGAGTCACCAAAGACTGATAACAATATGTTTCGCGCCGATTTGCGCCAAATTCACACACGTTCTTCTCCAGTGATACGAGAAATAAAATAGTTTGGGTTAAAGACGCCACATTTGGTGCCTATATTTCCGAATGTCTGTCTGTGTTCTATATAACTTCACAGGGGACCATGCATCTAGATGGCACCAAAGGGGTCTAACAGGGGGAACTTTCTACGAGGAAGGTAATGGTGCGGGTTAAATTTATCTAAAGTGACGCTATTGGTGTCGTTGGCAGAAACGGGGAGGGCAGCAAAAATTATTTTTGTCGCCGATTTCTTCCAAAATTATACATAATCATCTTCACCCTATGGCGCCGTTCGAGTCAGGTGTGCACGGAGGAGGAGAGGGGGTACACCATTTATGACAATAACCTAATCTTAGCATATATTTCCACCAAATTGATACATATTCTTCTCCATAATACGAGGAAACTAACCGTGTGATTTAAAGACGCCAATTTGGTGCCGTTTTGGGTGAGAGATGGGGCCAATAAATGTGATAGGAATTTGTTTTGTTGTCGATCGATTGTCATCAAACTTATACATAATCATCTCCATGCTATCATGTGTATACTGGTGTGGTTAAATATGTCAAAGTGGCACTGATCGAGTCATGAATGGGGAGGGGAAGGGTACCAAAGCTAATGTAAATATGTTTAGCACTAATTTCCACCAAATTCATACACGTTCTTCTCCAATGATATGAGGAATCAAATCATGTGGGTTAAAGGCGCCACATTTTGTGCCGTTTGAGTCAGGGGTGGAGAGATGAGGGACACTAACGTTGATAAGAATATTTTTGTCGCCGATATCCACCAAAATTATATATAGTCATCTCTATAATTCGTTCTAGTGAGCTTTGAAGTTCAAATATCACAACCTCGACATTTGGTGGCTTAATTAAGTCACTTTAACAATTATATCAGCTCAACTGTCATATTTATATGGGGACTGGAATCAGGGCATTCGTGAGCTAGCAAAAAACAGATAAACAGAAGAAAGCATTGAAATCATATTTATCATTCTATTTAACAGATACATATATTCTTGCAAAATGAGGGACATTGAACCACAAGAGGATGGCATGTTAGAATGGCGCATGTACTATAACACAATTCAGAGTTTCTCCCATTCAAGATATTTTCCACAAAAAAAGATACAATTTTTCAAAAGATGTGGAAATGTATAGAACGCCTGTTGAAAGATATTGGTCACAGTTTGCAATCAAATATAATTTCTTCTGAGATAAAATACAACACAGTCAGTAGCACATGACATTTGAGGATCCCCCAAAACTGGCCTCTGACAAGGGTACATCTGCACGTTACCGTGGTTTCTTTCATTTTATTAGAACAGACTCGTAGCTTAACGTATACAACGTAAAATCTCGCACATGTAGCTGATACATTGCAACATTTATTTTAAAAATACTTCTGTATCTTCATGGAGATATGAGAACCAGGTGACCTCAACATCTTAGTCAAAACCCTCTAGATTGATTTATACATCTCTACAATCAAACGTCAATTCAACCACGTCGATTGTAAGATTAAAAAAATTATATCGTCTATAGTATGAGCAGAACTTTGTAAATAAATAAATACTTCTTTATTTGTAGGACGAATTAATGGCGATAAACAAAATGACAATCATTCCGGAAAGGTGGGGTAACCCTGCTAGTATTTCTATATAATATCGATATAATAACGACCCCACTCGGCGCGCCCGAGCTCGGGTCGTGTATAGGTAACAGGTGTGCGCGCGTACTTGTGACGTCACACATAAATTACCGTATACTGTAAAGTAGATTTATTTTTTCACACAACATTTTTTTTGGAAAAATCACGTGACTTCCGGCAGTGGTTTCACAAAATCGCGGAATCAGCAATTAAACGAATTTAATACTTCACAACTTCCGATATGTGGCAATGGACAACTGAAGTATTTATTTATTTATAAACAGTAAGTTTTATGAATATATCCTGCAAATGTTAATATTAGTTCAGTTTCGTCTGTTAGCCAATTGAAGGTAGTTATGGTGTCGTGACGTCAAAACGTCATTTGTCCCTGCGGGGCAGAATCCAGACATGACTGGACGCATTGTGTCGTCTTCACTTAATCGCAGCGACATACATTGTAGTCTATAGCATTGACTGTTTACATTATAATATAGAGGCTTTTATTATCAAAGGCCGATAGGCTATAATATGACCATTTGTGACACGTAACGGGGCTACCACACGCGATGCTTTGTCGGATCTAGTTACTTTGTTTTGGAGGTGATTCACTCGGAATATTCTCAATGCCAAATTAAGCATCATCTCAGTTAGAACGGACATGGTGCAAGTTGCTTGTATATGTGGAATATGGTAGGTCCCGGAGGCACTATGTACGTTATATAGTTCACTGGGTCGGGTCTGTGTAATATGAGGCAGAGCACATTTTATTCAATAAACAGCTCCCGTTAACATGCGCATCTCCAAATCGCGATTCTACCCACAATTTCACCCGTCTTCTATGTTACTAGCTGGTGGCCCATTTAGGCATTTCTTTGCCCGAAACATGACTCTATGTGAGCGTATACGAGCAAGGACACGGTCACATGAGAAATTGGACCAGATTTGACCTTGAATTGACCATTTAAAAGGTCAAGGTAAGGTCGAGGTTACGATTTGACCCGTCCAAAACAGTACCCCTAGCTATCAAATTTCGTCTAAATCCGCCAGTTTTAACCGATTTGACCTTGAATTGACCATTTTGAAGATCAAGGTCAGGTCGGGGTCACGATTTGACCTGTCCAAAACACTTTCCGGACAAGAGTACCCTTAGGTATCAAATTTCGTCGAAATCCGTCTTTCCCGGCCATAGTTAACAGACAAACAGACAAAAATCCCTAAATATACATGTATATTAGATTCTCTATGTAAGTCAAGTTCAAATCGATATCGTAGTCCCATGTTTCTGTTCGTCAGATACAGACTCAAGTATGTAGGAGCCTCGGTACCGGTATATCTATCAAGGACAAGGCCTCTGAATATTGACATAAGCGCGTACAATCGCAACACATATCTAGCAGAATGGCCCTTTAAGTGAGATGTCTTTCAATGGAGGTCAAGGTCGTTTTAGGGTCAAAGTCAAGGTCATATGAGACCCCCACATCAACTTGACAACAAATTTGGTTGATGTCAAATTTCAGCTGCTGCTATCAAGGCGACCCATGTTTTGATCGACATAAAATTTGACGTGATAGCTGCCACCAGCATCGACGAATCATTTCAAAAAAATACCCGCGTTTCGATGTTGAGTTAATTTACCTGGCAGTGGGCCAACTGCGTTGCCGCGGACAAATACGTGAGTGGCGCTCGGCGTGTTAGGCTAGATTGCTTCAATTAAATTATCTCGAGCGAAATCGCGTGCCGTGAAATATCTGCTCCGCTGAACCTATAGCGAGACCAGGCGAGACGGAAATCTATTGACAGCTAATTCCGCCTGTTAGGCGGAGGATTCATTGAAACATTTGTCTGGCGCGAAATTCCTTCCCTGCTAAGCGGGCGCGCTATTCCAAAGCGCGATAACATGACAATGTCATAACTTATGTGGGCATGTCATACATCAATTGAAAGGTCATTGCCTTGGCTATTGCACAGTGTTAATTAAAAGTGAAGTAGGCATGTTTTCGTTATGTTTAGTTTACATATAATCTTTGCGACATTATACTTATATGTATGACAATCCATCATGCATATACGCCATGAAGCCACCCCATCGTCTTTTGTGATAAAGGCTCGGGTGAAGCGTATTATTATATTGTATTTGAGAACCCTCGCGAAGGATGGCGGTCAATGAGCAATGGTTTGACCATGATTTCTAGATTCGGGTGATACAGAATGTAGATTTATTCAGAATTATATTTACTATGCATCAAACCGTGGACCCCAGATTTTTTATTGGGTGGTCTTTTGTATGCTATTGCTTGGGGCATTAATACAGTTAAATACATATCGTATTGCATATAGACTATTATGTGATAAATTAAATATGATGTTGACTTGAAAACACAATTCGTGTGCCCTCGTGACTTCTAGTAACAATTGCAACTCACTGTAGCACTGTCGGCAATACTTTTGTCAGAAAAAGTGTAATGTGCATATTTAACCCTTCATGTGTGGTAAAAATCAATGAAATCACACACCATGGGTCCCCTAAGCATGAGCACAGAGCCAAAATGCAACCATGTTTGCCAATTTAGGCAACATTCTTGCTAAAGAGGTGAACATCTCATGTTGGAACTCATCAAATGTGATGAAAATGGCTAAAAAGACACTTGCTGAGCCCTCATGTCTCTGATTCATGGCAATGAAAGCATCTTATAGTGCCTTTGTAGGCCATAATTCTGTCAGGAAAAAGTGTAATTTGCATACTTAACCCTTCGTGTGTGGTAAAAATCAATGAAATCACACACCATGGGTCCCCTAGGCATGACCACAGAGCCTGAATGCAACCATGTTTGCCAATTTAGGCAACATTCTTGCTAAAGAGGTGAACATCTCATGTTGGAACTCATCAAATGTGATGAAAATGGCTAAAAAAGACACTTGCTGAGCCCTCATGTCTCTGATTCATGGCAATGAAAGCATCTTATAGTGCCTTTGTATGCCATAATGTTGTCAGAAAAAGTGTAATTAGCATATTTAACCCTTCATGTGTGGTAAAAATCAATGAAATCACACACCATGGGTCCCCTAGGCATGAGCACAGAGTATGAATGCAACCTTGTTTGCCAATTTAGGCAAGATTCTTGCTAGAGAGGTGAACATTTCATGTTGGAACTCATTAAATGTGATGAAAAATGGCTAAAAAGACACTTGCTGAGCCCTCATGTCTCTGATTCATGGCAATGAAAGCATCTCATAGTGCCTTTGTAGGCCATAATTCTGTCAGAAAAAGTGTAATTTGCATACTTAACCCTTCATGTGTGGTAAAAATCAATGAAATCACACAACATGGGTCCCCTAGGCATGAGCACAGAGCCTGAATGCAACCATGTTTGCAATGCTTCCCTCATATAGTGTACTTATTGACTTGGAATAGGGGGGGGCCCTATTTTCATATTATCAGCATCCCGTCCCCAAGAATTTGTGTCTACATCCCAGAGATCTAGTATATTTTGATAAAAGAGACACATCCTGCACAGATCTATACTATTTCCATGGTCATAAAGGGTATCTAGGGGTTACTGGGGATTGCTTCCCTCATATGGTGGGCCTACCCAGACTTGAGTGATTTGTTTAGGCCTGTGTCATTTAAATTTAATTCAGAGGGGATCAATGCATATTAATTTTTATTTGCGCTTAAGCGCAAATGATTTACGCTTAAGCGTATAGGTTGTTTGCGCTTGAACGTAAATCATTTGCGCTTAAGTGCAAATACATAACACTACCTTACTTCCTTCTGATTGTGAATGATGGAGTCCATCTCATAGTATATACCATTTCCATGGCCATAGAAAGGGAATTAGGGGTTACTGGGGTGGTGGGGGGGGGTGTAGGCTTGCTTTTCTCATATGGTGTATTTATTGACTTGAAATAGAAGGAAAAAACCCTATTTTCATATTATCAGCATCCCTGTCCCCAAGAATTTGTGTCTACATCCCAGAGATCTAGTATATTTTGATAAAAGAGACACATCCTGCACAGATCTATACCATTTCCATGGTCATAAAGGGTATCTAGGGGTTACTGGGGATTGCTTCCCTCATATGGTGGGCCTACACAGACTGGAGTGATTTGTTTAGGCCTGTGCCATTTAAAATTAATTCAGAGGGGATCAGTGCATATTAATTTTTATTTGCGATTAAGCGCAAATGATTTACGCTCAAGCGTAGAGGTTGTTTGCGCTTAAGCATAAATAAATAATAAATGTGAAAAGGGCCTCCCATATTGTAGGCCATAATTTGAAGTTATAATTTGGTCAGGACAAGTGTGGTAAAAATGTCTGAAATCACACACCATGGGTTCCCAAGATGACACAGTGTATACAAAACAAATAAACAATGATTGATTTACATATGTAACGGGAGAAGGGTGGAATGCGGGAGTCGCACCGAAAGTTGGCAGCACCCGAAATCTCAGGACACCGGTCACCCATCCAAGTACTAACCGGGCTCGACGTTGCTTAACTTCGGTGACGAGACAAGGCGTCTCAACCACTGGACCAAAGAAGCATGCTCCATTGGAGCTGTTGATTAATAGGCCTTCTATATTTACACCGCGACCGCTACACATATATTTATATATTAGATTATTAAACACATATTACAGTCTTCAATCTTGTGAATTTCTTGAATGTAACACACTCTGCTGGTGTATCTGACAGAGTAATAGAGATAGGTGATTAGATATATATTATGCCCCAATTCTCCAATGGATTCCAGGTTGTGGCAGGCACGCCATGGCTCAATATTGTAATTCATAAGATGGCATGGAAGACTAAAGCCCCGCATCGTGTATTGTGTTATGTAGAGGGAGAGATGAGATCTAACTGCCTCTAACAGCAGGTGCGTCGATTCCTGTAGCGATTCTGCCGTCGTCTGGGTTGATCAATTTCTATTGGATTTCAATCTAGTATATAGCAGTAAAACCTCCTCTCGAATTTCTATTTCGCTTACGCCATAAGATGCTATGTAAAATTTGGAACAAAACGATACTTTACTCGACGAAATTCGTCCAGAAATAAAAAAAGTTCAATCAAATGGAAAGTTTGTTTACATTTTGCAAAGTTCTCCGCCCCGAGGGTCGTTACTTTTCCCTGCACTTTTCTGTCGATATTTTAACAAAATTTCAAACAAACGGTAAGATCGCAAAATTTTATTTTGCTGAAAAGATGGTTGAAAGCTGACCCCAGGCATGTAATCGGTTTGGCGGAACTCCTATTAGTTTGCGAACTAGCCGGACTTAAAGTCAGGGTCACGTGGTGTCATCAAGCTTCCACGCGAAGGGCAATAATCCAATTATCTCCACTTATATTGGGCCGATTCGCATGATATTTCTTTCTAAGAACTCGTATTGTGAAGGCGCACACGTTGCTTGCGATGTCCGCATGGATGATATTCGAGCAGTCAATAAAACGTGTAACTCGATGGCGACAAGGTCATATACGCGCGTGTGAAGTCTGTTTTTCTCGCTCGTTCGCCAATGGATTCTAATAAAATTGGGAGCGAATACTCGCATTGGTCAGCGAAAACATTGTTGATTATGTCCATTCTATTGACGTTCCAGTGGCTGCAATCCGTTCATAACTTCATCCAGCACATTCATTGCATCTTAATAATAAAAAAACACCCTCACGGACACAGTACTGGCGTGCTAGAGTGAAATTGCGCCGTTATCGAGGTCAATTGTCCTGCGTTTAAGTGAAATTGGGCTGAGGCGCAAAATTGCACATTGGTTACGATTGCGCTGCATTGCACTAAATAGTAACGCATCCAAATTTCGCCGCGTTGCAGCGACATTGCAATATACATAAACGCAATCGCACTGTATTGCATCTGCACTCAAGCGCAATTGCACTGCGGTGCGACAACATTGCGCTACACTCAAGCGCAATTGCACTGTGGTGCGGCGAGATTGCGCTGCACTCAAGCGCAATTACACTGTAGTGCGGTGAAAATGCGCTGCACTCAAGCGCAATTGCACTGCGGTGCGACGACATTGCGCTACACTCAAGCGCGATTGCACTGTGGTGTGGCGAAATTGCGCTGCACTCAAGCGCAATTGCACTGTAGTGCGGTAAAATTGCACTGCACTCAAGCGAAATTGCACTGGTGTGCGACGACTTTGCGCTTCATTGAAGTGTAATTGCACTGTGGTGCAGCGAAATTTTTTCCGCACCACAGTGCAATTGCGCTTGAATGCAGCTTCGGTGCAAGTAAATAAGATGTAGAGATAACATATTGTAATACAAATTGTCCATTGCCACATATCGGAAGTTGCGAAGTAGCAAATTCGTTTCATTGCTGATTCCGTGATTTTGTGAAACGACTGCTGGAAGTCACGTGATTTTTTCGCGAAAATGTTGTGTGAATAAAAATTTATCCTTCACAGTATACTGTAATTTATGTGTGACGTCACAGGTACGCGCGCCCACCTGTTACCTATACACGACCCGAGCTCGGACGCGCGAGCGCGCCGAGCGGGATCGTTATTAACACTTGATACCGTACGTCCAGTATAATGTATTAGCACTTGGTACCGTAGTCCAGTATAACGTATTAACACTTGATACCGTTCATCCATTATAACGTATTAACACTTGATACCGTACATCCAGTATAACGTATTAACACTTGATACCGTACATCCAGTATAACATATTAACCCATGATGCCGTACATCCAGTATAACATATTAACAATTGATACGATGCGGTTGCTATTAGGGCATTATGTACTTATCAGAGTCCACTGGCATCCAAAACGATCTACACTAACAATCAAGCATTCGCATCGCTGAAATGCGCAAAGGCCTATCTATCTACTATATAATTTGAGAACTACGTATATATATATGTGTGTGTATATGTGTATGTGGGTACTTCATAGAATCGAAAACGCGTGTACAGATTGAGCTCAAACTTCCTATGTAAGTGTAAAATCACACCGACACCGCCGTGGTCGCGTTTTGGGGAAGCTCAGAGCACCCGTTCTCCAATCTCAGTCACAAAAAAACGGCACTGCGGTGGTTAAGACATCAACGATCTTTATATTGACCTTATACGGAGGTGTTAACAATTAACGCTCTTTATTGCAATGGACGTGGCTAAACGACTGACCCCATGCGTCCGAAATACGGATGCGGATTCCAAAGGACGTGGCCAAACGACTGACCCCATGCGTCCGAAATACGGATGCGGACGAAATGCAATTATCTCGACTTTCACGACGGGATTAATTGACTGTCCGCTCTGAAGTTTAGGACGAGGAGGACGGGTACCATGAAATAACTCATTGAAAAACAAAGAATGCGTTATCTCGGAAACGGGTGGAGCTATCGACTTGAAATTTGCTATGTGAATGTATCTTGCCCCGGATACAAATTATATCGGGTCGCTGAGCTTCGCGCATGCGCAGACCAGATCTCGGAAACGGGTGGAGCTGTCGACTTGAAATTTTTCATGTTTCTGAAACAAAGCCATGAGACGAATGCCAGTGGCGGGCTAACCTGCTAGTCTATACTATATATTTTGAGACTTCGTATATATATATATATATGTACTTCATAGAATCGAAAACGGTTCTCTCGATTGAGTTCAAACTTCCCATCTAAATGTAAAAAACCACGGGAATCGTCGTCGCTGCGTTTTGGAGAAGCTCAGAGCACGCGTTCTCCACTCTCAAAATCACCGCAAAGGCACGGCGGGGGTTAATCAAGTGATTATTTAATGAGCGTTTGTTTTTGACGCATCGGTATAAAGAGCGTCTGTTTCCCATTCAACGTTATTAGCATCTGCAGAGTTATACGGGTGCCTATGCGGGGAGATTTATTGGAGCTCTTACAACATCATTGTTATAGTATGTATGACACTTAGGTCAGGGCTTGGGGGGGGGGGTAGTTATAGGCATAATGCTTCTCAGAAATCCCGGTTACAAACCAACACTCACAATTTCGTATTTACGCAAACGTTATCGCTCGAAATTTATTCCCTGCGAGCACGGATGGCGCGCTTTGTTTTTACAGTCGAAATCATCCCAGATAATCACGAATATAGCATCAGATTTCTCCCCAGATATACCGTTATAAAGCTACTGGAATCTGCCAATCTACTATATAATTTAATACTTCCGTATATATATATATATATATATATATATATATATCATGCTATTTACGGGGCATTTCGAAGATTACCGTTATTTCGTAAAGTGATATAATTGCGAAATAACGCGGAAGTCAGTAAAATGAAAGTAGTAGTCATGCGTAGTGTTATTTCCGCCAAGTGCGGACGAAATTTTGTTGAAAAATGTAAATTTCGTCGCTATAAGGGAAATTTCTTTTGTTGGAAATTGTGGGGCATTCTTTAGAAAATTGTGGGGCATTACGTCATCAAAAAGACAAAAGAATGCCCCGTACATGGCACTATGTCTATATATATATATATATATATATATATATATGTATGTGTGTATATATGTGGGTACTTCATACAATCGAAAAAAACGTGTAGGAACGGGCATCCCCACGGCAATGTCGGCTTATAAGACATCTTTACTACACATGACAGCCGATGGACAATTGGTCTCTATATATGTACCAAAATTACGCCGCGTTTGTGACTAGGAAATTCCAGGGAATGCCGATTGAGCTCAAACTTGCTACCTACGGGAAGTGTCATATATATGAGTGTGTCCTTTATAGACTCGAACCGATTGAGCTCAAACTTGATAAATATTGACTAGGAAATTCCAGGGAATGCCGATTGAGCTCAAACTTGCTACCTACGGGAAGTGTCATATATATGAGTGTGTCCTTTATAGACTCGAACCGATTGAGCTCAAAGTTGCTAAATATTGACTGGGAAATTCCAGGGAATGCCGATTGAGCTCAAACTTGCTACCTACGGGTAGTGTCATATATATGTGTGTGTCCTTTATAGACTCGAACCGATTGAGCTCAAACTTGCTAAATACGGGAAGTGTCATGGACGGGTTCATTGAAAAACAAAAAAAAATCGGGTAAAATTGAAAAACAAAATTAAAAAGGCACAATTAACTCCTTGAAAAACAAAAATAAATCGGGTAAAATTTAAAAACAAAAAATTCAATTAAAAAGGCACAATTAACTCATTGAAAAACAAAATAATTAACTCATTGAAAAACAAAAAATTAAATTAAAATTGTCATGTTTCTGACTATTGCCGAAATTTGGTGCAAATGCAGCACAAGTGTCTCGGAACCTGTTGCAATTGCTGTTTCGAACAAAGCCATGGGACGAATGCCGCCAGTGGCGGGCTAACCTGCTAGTCTTCTCTTCTATATATTTTGAGAACTCCTTGTATTCGAGAGATTGTCCACACCCTCCGGACCTCAATGATATGATCGTGAATGAGTATTGATATACCCCACTAAACTTTGACAAACACCAGTAATGGTGTGTAGATCATTTACATATCTCTCCTATATATTTGGATACAATCTATCTAATTTACATATCTCTCTTATATATTTATGTTTGTGTGTGTGTTGTACTTCATACAAATCTACGATTCTCGACCGATCGGGACGAAACTTGGTACGTGTGTGTAGTTTGACCAGGCGGTGGTCGTTGTCGTATTGGCGAGCCCGTGCGACGCCCGTGCAGCGCATGCGCAGACGAGATCTCGGAAACGGGTGGAGCTATCGACTTGAAATTTGCTATGTGAATGTATCTTGCGCCGGGTACAAATTTTATCGGGTCGCCGAGCCCGTGCGACGCCCGCGCAACGCATGCGCAGACGAGATCTCGGAAACGGGTGGAGCTATCGACTTGAAATTTGCTATGTGAATGTATCTTGCGTCGGGTACAAATTTTATCGGGTCGCCGAGCCCGTGCGACGCCCGTGCAGTGCATGCGCAGACGAGATCTCGGAAACGGGTGGAGCTATCGACTTGAAATTTGGCATGTGAATGTATCTTGCGCCGGGTACAAATTTTCATGCGCAGACCAGATC
This sequence comes from Siphonodentalium dalli, assembly GCA_032622095.1. NCBI lineage: Eukaryota > Metazoa > Mollusca > Scaphopoda > Gadilida > Siphonodentaliidae > Siphonodentalium > Siphonodentalium dalli. Next base: position 196,483,667 of record CP136065.1, on the reverse strand, counting down.
TCGGAAACTGGTGGAGCTACCGGGTACAAATGTTTCTTATTGAAACGCGTGGAGCTAAAAATTTAAAATATATATATAAAAATGTCATGTTTCGGACAAGCCGCCGGTGGCGGGCTAACCTGCTAGTACTTTATATTTTGAGACTTCCGTATATATATATGTGTGTACTTTATACAATCGAAAACGACTGCACCCATCGAGCTCAAATTTCGTATATAAGTGTAAAAACCCACGGGGATCGTCGAGGTCGCGTTTTGGACAAGGTCTGAGCACTCATTCTCCACGCCCAGTAATCAAAATCACCGCAAACGACACTTCGGGGGGTTAAGGCATCAACGATCTTTATATTGACCGTATTTGGAGTCGTTAACCGACTAACGCTCTTTATTGCCATCGAAGTTGCTAAACGGTTAACCATGCGTACGAAACTACGGACGCAAAACGCGAAATACATTTATCTCGATTAAAAAGGCAGAATTAATGTGTTGTGTGATTCTTATGTCTGTCGTTCCTAGGAACGGGGGAAATTTTCAATCATACCTCTTTTAGGGGCGGGTACTGCGTGTTGTGTGAAAACAAAAAATGCGTGTTGTGTGATTCTTATGTCTGTCGTTCCTAGGCACGGGGGAAATTTTCATCGGGTCAGTTTTTCCGCCCGATGCACCTTAAATCATACCTCTTTTAGGGACGGGTACTGCGTGTTTAGTGATTCTTATGTCTTCTTCACCTTAATCGGGTAAAATAAGGTCTAATCGGGTAAAATATTGAACAACCAAAAATTAAATTAAAAAAATTCAAAAATCCAGTAAATTAAAAATGCACGGGTAAAATATTGAAAAACCAAAAATTAAATTAAAAAATTAATCAAAAAAATTAATTAAAAAATCGGTAAATTAAAAATGCACAATTAACTCATGTTATAAACAAAAAATTAATATTAACTCATTGAAATTTTTTTTTTATTAAAAACATTAAAAATTGTCATGTTTCTGACGAACGCCGCCAGCGGCGGGCTAACCTGCTAGTATAATATATATTGGCATATAGTTCCACGACCATTTGCACGATCCTTTGCATTGTCCGTCTTCTTACTATGTCGGGGTCGTTCTATATATGCATTGCATATTGTCATATTATATTAAATAATTGTTATTACCTGGAATTTATTTAAATTGGAGTACAGTCTCCCTTTAAAGTTGTTTACAATGTTAGCAGTGCCACCAGAAGGAGATAGTGTCTCCAGCTATACAGATAAGTTATACAGACGGAGATCGTGTCTCCAGCTATACAGATAAGTTATTACATGTTAGCGTTTAACCCTTCAATGGCGGGAGCTGCATGCGCTGGTGCATAACTAAAGTCCCTGTGCCAATGCATTCTCACATATATTCGAGTCTCACAAGGGAGTATCGCATATAAACAAGCGCAAGGTAAATATTGTTAGGCCAATGTATTCTCGTATATCTGCGAGGCTTCCAATGGGAGACTCGCATATATAAAAAAATGCATTCGCACAGGTTTTCGCAAAATTTCAGGAAGCTCCAGTCATGGAAAGGTTAAACTGGATGTCGCTCATGTCGCATAATACTGTAAGGATCAGGTGATAACTCATAATACTGTAAGGATCGGGTGATAACTCATAATACTGTAAGGATCGGGTGATAACTCATAATACTGTAAGGATCGGGTGATAACTCATAATACTGTAATGATCGGATGATAACTCATAATACTGTATGGATCAGGTGATAACTCATAATACTGTAAAGGATCAGGTGATAACTCATAATACTGTAAGGATCGGGTGATAACTCATAATACTGTAAGGATCGGGTGATAACTCATAATACTGTAAGGATCGGGTGATAACTCATAATACTGTAAGGATCGGGTGATAACTCATAATACTGTAAGGATCAGGTGATAACTCATAATACTGTAAGGATCGGGTGATAACTCATAATACTGTAAGGATCGGGTGATAACTCATAATACTGTAAGGATCGGGTGATAACTCATAATACTGTAAGGATCGGGTGATAACTCATAACACTGTAAGGATCGGGTGATAACTCATAATAATGTAAGGATCGGATGATAACTCATAATACTGTAAGGATCAGGTGATAACTCATAATACTGTAAGGATCGGGTGATAACTCATAATACTGTAAGGATCGGGTGATAACTCATAATACTGTAAGGATCGGATGATAACTCATAATACCGTAAGGATCGGGTGATAACTCATAATACTGTAAGGATCGGATGATAATTCATCATACTGTAAGGATCGGGTGATAACTCATAATAATGTAAGGATCGGGTGATAACTCATAATACTGTAAGGATCGGATGATAACTCATAATAATGTAAGGATCGGATGATAACTCATAATACTGTAAGGATCGGGTGATACAGTAATGCTCTAATTAATCGACTTCTTAACCACAACAGAATTATGGGTAACTTTTCAAGATTTAGTCGGAAATATGGCTTGTTGCCTAGCTCTAGCAGCTTTCCGATGAATGGCAACAAGCCATATTTCCGACTAAATCCTGAACAGTTACCCATAATTCTGCTGCGGTTAAGAGGTCGATTAATTAGAGCATTACTTTAACTCTGACTGAAGTTTCTCATATAAGGTTTATTTTCAATATTGATCCAATGTGTCTCTCTGTTGTCCATCTGTAGACATGCATTTTATTCATAAAAAGTGAACTTTGTCATATATCAGGATTGTTTGGAGCTGAAAAATTAATCTATATAATTATATAAAACAAAAGAGCAGGATATGTTTGTCTGAAAACAAATTATTTTAATTTAAAAAAGGAAAAATATATATATATGTTTTGTTAAAATGAGTATGCAAGGATTTCAATATAAAAAGAAGTAAAAAAATTGGTTTCAAAATGTTTAAACGATGGACGTGCACGAAGCACACAAAGGGGCCACATGTAACTGGCACAATAGACCCCCACCTCCCAAAGACATTATTTGGGAGTCGGGTGTATTGGGCTAGGGGTCGCTGCTGAATAGATACTGCCTGAAACACGTCCCACACAACAATGACCCCCTGTCGTGTGGCAGAGAAATAAGAGAAGTTCTATTGAAGACTAGATACGTTGATATCAAAATGAAAATGTACCGGATTCATGCATTATATATGCCGCTGAATAAAGGCTCTGCCAAAGACCAAAATGTGGGTGAAGCACTGAAAGGGGCCGCAGTTCCCTAACGCACAACGCGTAACCTTTGTACAGGGACCGCAGCCCCCCCCCCCCCGACACCGAATGAAGGCCCCAGAAGGGAGCCTGTTTAACCCTTTGAGTGCCAGGGGCCGATATTATCGGCCCTAAACCTACACAATAAGTCTGTTAAAGAATATAATAAAATATATTAAAATTGTAAAAAATTGTAAAAAAAAAATGGTCGACTCGCATATATAAGAGAATGTATTGGCACAGGGTATATGGCTTGATAACAAAATCGGACCTGGCACTCAAAGGGTTAAGCTAGTGCTACGTGTATATATGAATATTAATAGTCAACCAAAACTGTTCTATATATGAGCGTATTTAAATAAAAAATGGATTCTTGTTGGACTTATTTTCGATGCATCGTCGAATTTGCACTCTCGTCAAGTGAATTGCACCACAACACATAAAATATAAAATATTGCTGGTTATTATTTTTTATAATTATGCGACACGTCCGTTTCCTGTGTCCGCCGGGTTCCTTCCGCCATGCATGTGCGATGCAAGTCCAGTAACGTGGTTGTTTCCTATGCTATTTCCGTGTTTGATTGTATAAATATTATCTTAGGCGGGGGAGCAAGTAACACACGCTCTTCACACTGAAAGATGAGGATCTACTTGATTGCCGTGCTCCTAGCCTTGGCAGGTGAGTAATAATATAATTATATATATGTAGATATCTTGGACACACCGAAAGTGAAAATAATTTTCTGTCGGATCAATCTAATCCGTTCAAGTTTGGTCAACACTGTCTTGATACTTCCTGCCGAACTAATTTCTAGGGCAGCTGGGCGATGATAAATCAAGTGAAGGCCCAAAGATGGGCGCTCTTTGACCGTTTTTGTTAAACGGGGGGTATTGCATTATTAGTCCGTCCGTCTGTCGATTCGTCCGTTCGCTTTTGGTTTCCGGTTTATTTGGTATATGTGGGTTACTAACACAAAATATAGTTCGTCCGAATCTGCGTTCCGCCGCCAATTTTCACGATCAGAGTTATGGCTCTGTGTTCCTTAGTTTTCGAGATACCCCTACCCTCGGTAGAACAAGTTGAAACCAACTTTTTTGGAAGGTAAATCTATATCGTTTATGAAAATGATTCTTAGCCTTGCCGGAATTAGTGGCAGCTATGTATGGCAAGACTATTTGTGAATTAGCCTGTTTTCAGCGGTTGACCAGCTATACACAATTGGTTCAAAGTTAATCACATCACCAAAAACAGAACGTTCTATTTGTTATTATGGGGTATATGGTGATACTAGATCGGAACGTTCTTATTTTTTCTGGTTTGTTTGAGATTTCACGACGTCATGGTGGAGAATGTAACGTTCTGCCTCAAAAAATCATGACGATTCAGCGAAACTGTCGCCCGTCAACTCTGTACAAAACTAGCAGGTTGGATCTAGCTTATCTGTCATATATGTTTGGAAAGATTGGAGTGTTTTCTATCGGGAGGTATTAACTTTATTTTCCTGTCCTTACAAATGTTGCAATAATAGACAAAAACTTAACCCTCCCCCAATGTCATAAAATGCTAAGTTTTGCAATCGCCGGGGATTGGATCACAGAATGATAGAATAGTGCGTAGTATGTGCTTTTATTTAGTGTAGAACACACATAACAAGTGTATAATGCGAATTTCCAACCATATTCATTATTAGAAGAGTATCAAAATCCAAGATGGAGTCCAATATGGCATTCAGTTTTTATTTTAAGACTTTTTACGATAAATCCAGAAAAGGAACGTCCCCAGTGGTAAAATGTATATTATTTTAATGACCATATAGAATAGCATTTTATATCAAACATTAGTTTCACCATTAATACATCGTATCAATTGGTAAAATAATAGGCAAACATTTATTCCGCCGTTAATGTCATAAAATTCGAACTAAAGTTGTCGCCAGGGATTGAAACCACGAATGATCGCATAATGCGCAGTATTTTGTTTTATTCAATGTAGAATACACATGCGAATTGACCAGAGAAAATTTCCATCCAGATTTGTTATTAGAAGATTATCATAATCCAAGATGGAGTTCAATATGGCGGCCAATTTTAATTTTAAAACGTAGTGAATGGGCATACGACAAATACAGAAAGGGAACGTCCTCGAGTGGTATATTATATATCATTGTACGGACTACATAGAATATTTCATATCAAACATTAGATTCAGCATATTATCAATTGATGAAATACTTAGACAAAAAACTTAACCACCCTTACAGTCACAAACTTCCACACAAATGGGCCACTGAGGATTGTAGTACAGGCCAAACAGAAATGAGCATGCATTTTGTATTTCATTTCTGCTGAATACGATAAAGAAACAACAGTTTGAAGTCACACCCACTATGGCGCCATAATGGCGGCCAACATGGCAGTTAAGTTTAATGTCAACACTTTGTGAACAACTAATACGATATGCGGGCAAAGAACGTCTCATATGGTATAACTTATAGCGATGTATTAGCTATTGTGTTTCCATTATTAAATGGCAATATTAACATATCTTTTAATTTGCGAAAGAATAAACACAAAACTCAACATTCCTCATCTCTAAAGTTATAACATTGCGCACAAAGGTACCTCTGAGAATCGTAGCCAAGAATAAAGCAACAAATGCGTAGTTGTAGATGACATTTTGTGCGACCCAATTATGTGACACCACAGTCGCTATCAGATGGATCCCAAAATACAAGATGACATCCCATAATATGGATGTCACTACAATTTTGCGAAGAAGTACAACAGCCAGAGAACAGACGTCCTTTTGCGATGCTTTATGTTCAGTGATATGTTGCGATGAGTGTTGTTGACACGAATGATGCTTGTTAATTTAGAACACATGAGGAACTGTTATCTCTCCCAATAACGAAATAACTTGCTATTCCTGTAAAACTCCTGTAAAAATTCCAAGCGTTAATATTTGGCTATACTGACATGATTATCGTAGCTATAAAGCCACACCATCCTGTTAATAAACATGCCCCTGTCCGGAGGACGGTGCTCAAATCACAGGCCCCTGCATGCAAGGGGGAGTCGGACAAAATTTGCAGGCACGTATGCTGATTTTTGACTTTCGACCCTTGTTGGGACCCACCCACCCCCGCGTCCAAATTTGTTTCCGTTTTCGGCAGTTGTTTCCGACCATTTCTGGACACCACCCCCTTTTAACACTAAAACAGATTTGCGGGGGGGGGGGATTCACCGTAAACAGCTGTATATGAATTTATGTGCATACTATTAGTCATGGGTGTTAACATTGACATGTAAATGGGAACAAGTCATTTTGGGGTCATTCGGTAAAACCAGCAGCCATCTTGGATTTCAAAATTCAATCCATTAGCATGGGCTAACTTTTTTCCACCCCCTGGCCCCTGGGGAAAATTACTATAATACCATTATAGACTATACCAGTGACAAGGTTCAAATGATCGATTTTGGCTAAAACAACAACTATCAAGACCCTTAGAAATTCTAGAAATCGATATTTGCAGCCAAAATATCCTCAGGTGTGTCTTATTGGCAATGAAATTCCCTTTAATTAGACATATAACTCGGCGAAATTGAACGAATCGAAGTCGAGATATCGTATCGGAAACTAGCGAAATATACCGAAGAAATCGGGTCGTCAATCTCCTTGTCCGCCCAGAGGCCTTTTACCTAGTTATAAAATCAATATTTTCGAGCACTAATTTGTGGTGAACGTGTACTTAAACGCTATGACATAACCTATAAATGCTCACATATGTTCCGCAAGTTATTCCGAAGCCATTCATATCTTTTTTTATTTCATCCGATGTGTTGTGCCCAATTTTTCAACTTTATTCATCAAACGAATTCCAGAAACAAAACTTGTCTGCGACTGGCAATAACTTTTGAAAGCGAAAGTAAATAAAGAATGCGGGGGGGGGGGGGGTCAAGGTCACGTTATTTTCGCAGAATTTTAATATTGTATCAAAACAAATTCCAATTATTTAACGATACTTTCAAGTTCACTTCTGTCTTATAATCAGATAAACTTCTTATATACAGAGAAAATGAATAATTCAAGTGTCTCTTCAATACTCTATCAGATATCTATGCATATTGATTTTTTCAAGCAATCATTTGTGAACTTTACTGTCGATTATAATAATTGTCAATCAATCGGCTTTCGGAATGATTTGCGGAACATATATGAACAATTATAGGTTATGCCATCGCATTTAAAGACATATTATGGATTTATTCGGGTGCGTGAAATTGACAAGTTAGCACTCAGGCGCTATGCAAACCTTGGGAATATAGCATTCTAATAACATCGTCGACAATTTCAACGAAATCGACCAGACCACTCACAAAACAGCGTCTGAACTACGCTCAATTGTAAATATTTACATCTCGATTCGGGACGTAACTATCGGCGATAAACTAACACATATGATTTCGCTATCGAGAGTCAATACATTTAATTAATATATACGAATGACGGTGTTTGTTGTCCATTAGGATTAATAGCTACTTTGAGCAAGATTATTCTCAATTTTTATTTAATCACCCTACCGGAGTGATTCACATTACTTCAAAAGTTGCATTGGAGCCAATTATTTATGTCGATCGCGTGATCGTTATCGTTACTACGTGCTTGGTGTAGCGGTCGTAAATGTAATCGGAATAGCCGTGCTCTTTCCACCCAACAAACTAAATGTCGGTTATTGACAGTGGGAGCAAAACATGAATATATCATTACATTTAAAACATAGTTGTGATCCTATGAAGTTCTCAGATCACTTAATGCGTGGCAATTTGTCTTTTATAGTACTCATCACACACAAAAATCGCAAAGGCCATTCCCCCCGCACAGTTTAAATGCATCGCTCGTGGCATCACAGACCAGAACACCGAAATCGACCGATAAGCTAATATTGGTCTGATTTACAGTACTGCGTGGGTTAGTCTCAAATTCTCGGCAGATTTTATGAAAATAAATAAGAATACTTTCAGAATTATTATGGGAATCATAAAAAAAAGAAATATAATAATAAGAAATGAATGTAGTGTGTTTGTGTTTGTGTTATTGAGGGATACGGCGCTACTGTCGTTGGGGCACACTTAGTGTAAACCGCTTCATGGCCGACCACAGCGCATTATTCCCAATAACACACACATCCACTCAATTCATTTCTTAAATAACAATACAAATTTGCCATTATTAAATATTTTACAATATATATGTTTTTGAATGTTTTATAAACATAATGATTTTTCTCGTCCATTGGTTCAGAAAAAATTCGCTGTGAAAATGACAACTTTAGAAAAAAAGAGTACATTTCTTAACATCATGCACCAGTTTGCCCCACATTAGCAGGATCGACCAGCATCATAGCAAAGTAATAGGATCAATTAACCAGGGTTGTTACTATTTGGTGAGAGTTTTTATGTGGGGGGGGGCGTTTGTTGGCATTTTATTGTTTCTCTCTAAAGGCCATACCCACGTTGTCAGTTTGAAGTGATGGGGAACACTCACTGGTGGCATCTAATGATAATAGAGAATACAGAAGTTAATTTCATAAATTTTATGTTCAAATTGGCAGCATCCAACGTTATTATTATTGACAAGCCTGAGTTTAGTGTGTCTGTCATTTGCAGAATGAGGTCCCCAGAGGGTGGATTTAGTGACGCTATCCCGCATAACGGGCTAGCATCACCAAACGTTGACGCAATTAAAAACGTATCCGATTTCAAAAAGTTTGATATATGTACGCCATGCGTCAGCCGCAGATCAGTGAAAGCAGCTTAACTGCGTCAGCCGCAACCTTGTGAAAGCGCCAGTGATATATGTATGGTTTGAAAAGTTGCGCTTATAACCTGATAGCCGCATGCGTTGGCCGCATGTGTCAGTCGTAGGTCTGTGAAAGCAGCTTTATCAAATTATGCATATACATAATTTTGGGGTTCGAACGAGCCATGTCCGTTTAAGTTTGCCAATCAAAATCACACGATTACCTGGAATCGAACAAGCTTCGGCATGCTGGGCGGTTTATGGTGGCCTAATTAATGCGATATGCACCGTACCGACTGATACACCAGGGCACCGGTCAATGAGGGCATCGATCACCACTAACCGTCATGTTGATAACAAATACTACGTTGTCATATTTTATAAGTAATTGCATGTTCTTGTTATACATGTATATAGAACTAATATAAATGCTGAAAAAAGGACCAAAAAAACCTCTGACCCAGTTTCAATCATAAATGCTTCTGACACGATCCTAAAACCAGATGCCGGAATTTTCAGACGTAATTCGGACTGTTAATAGTTGGAATACAGACGGAGATAGTGTTTTGAAGCAAATTGCACATAGTGCCTTCAGTCTCTCCAAATGTTCATGTTGAATCCATTACGAACCGGAGCGGATAGAATCCCTGATATATCATTCGTATTAACGATGTTTAATTACACGTATATACGAGCAACTTATAACATGTAGCTGTTACTAGAGAGATTCCGCTTCTATCCATTGTGACTGTGTACTACGTATATATTCCTGCGCCAGTGAGTTGTATTGTGTTTATAGAGAGTATATGTGGGCGCTGTCAAACCAAACCAATAAAATCAGGTCCGTCATAACAGTGACCACTATTGGGCGACAGTGTTTATAGACAGTATATGTGGGTCGCCCAATAGTGGTCACTGTTATGACGGACCTGATTTTATCTGGTTTGGTTTGACAGTAACCACTAGTCGGCGATTCACATATAATGTCTATAAACACAATACAACCCACTGGCGCTGGGTATACCATGTAGATGAAGCTAGACTTCGATTGGTGTACGCGAACGACATGTTACCAAGTCCATATACTAAATACAAGCTACATGCAGAGTCCAGTCCCCTGCTCACAGGACTTACCGCTGCCAGCACCTACACACAATGTGAAGAAATCGCACATTTATTTATTAGAGCATTTGTAGGTTGCAATTCATTCTGCATAAATTTATTCTGAGAAACTGAACTGTCCATATTCATTTGAAAACTGTCTAGATCAAGCCAGAATTAATTGTAACTGACAAAATACTTCAATAATTGTTTTAGATTTAATTAAGAAAATACATATGCCTGCATCGGTCAGACATAGCGTAGCAGCTTGTGCTAAATATGGACGTGAACACTGTCACGTGTTCAAACGTCATGTTCGCGGGCCTAGATTCTTACTCCTCGATGTGTGGGGAGTAAGAATCTGGACAGGCGCAGGTGACCAGTGGACACATGCCAGTGTTCCCGTTCTATATTTAGCATACGGTATTGGTTGCCTGCCGGTCGCGAAAACAGAAGAACACGAATTCGAATACACCCGATAATGTTACTTGTAATATACACATGTGAATGACGAAACACAAGTTTCAATAAAACATGACCAAACCAATTCATATGTTGAATTATTGACACAACCCGTTGTGTGTGCCTCTGCAACTGTTGACTGTATACATGCAGACACGACAAATCCAGCACGAGACTTTGCAGGTTTTGACGATGATGTTCCAGCTACGAATGCATCGCACACTTTGTCAGCTAGTCCAAGAAACTCCCATTTTGTACATTTACAAATATTCATACACTAGCTGAAACAGGCTAATTTCGGGAGCATTTATTCAGCGTCGGAGGGGCATGCGTTAGGGGCACGTCGCCCATGGGCGCGCTTCGCGCACATGGCAGACAGATCATACTCTTATATATATTGATAATAGTATCACCCACCTGAAAACCTCTAAATGCGGGCAAAAAATCTACTAATCGGATTAAATACACCCCGATACTTCGCAATACGGCCTTTAGTCTGCATTCCAAGGTCTGAGACATACTTCATCAGCAATGTTAGATGTTATATTGTGCACTGTGTTCCCACAATAAAATCTTCAAGAGTGGCCTAGCCATTGTTCACACCTAATTATTGAAAGCAATTAACGCGGTCAAAAAAGTCTCACCGGTACCCAATATAGCTAGTAAATTTTTAATCATATTTGCTCCAAGCTCCACGGACACGGCCAGATCAGCCTCGCAGTAAACACCAAAGAGTGCGTGAACATTTTTTCCAATAACCACAGGGGGGGGGGGGGGGGGTCGGAGAAAATGTTCAGGCACGTATGCTGATTATTTCCATTCGACCCTATTTGGGACCCACACACCCCCGCGTCCAAATTTTTTTCCGTTTTCGGCATTTTTTTTCCCGACCATTTTTTGGACACCCACCCCCGTTTTAACACTAAAACAGAGATTTGCGGGGGAAATTCACTGTAAACAGCTGCATATGAATTTCTCTGCATAATATTTGTCATGGATGTTAACATTGGCATGTAAATAGGAACGAGTCATTTTGGGGTCATTCGGCCAAAAAAACATGGCTGCCAGCGGCCATCTTGGATTTCAAAATTCAATCCATTAGCATGGGCTACAGGCTACAGGCTATTTATGTTAATATTGACATTCTAAGGTGTTTTAAGCCAAACTCATTGCAAAAACAGTCAAAATGACTTTCAGGGAAAACAATTTTGAGTTGCTGAAAATATTGTTTGTTGGTCCCATCGACCACCCACCCACCCCGGCATACGTGCCCGAAACCCCCCCCCCCCCCGATAACCAAGGAGATAAGTTGTGGATCGGGTTTCTGTCAATAATATAATATGTGTTTCGTGGTCAATATGTATTACAACATATTTTTCATCCACATGGCGCACATGGGTACCTACGTATTGCGCAGTTACCAAAGATACAACCGCACAGCACATACACTGCATATAAACGATAGAAGCGCAATCGCTCTAGTAACGGGCAAGAACATATAACATATACGTGTATCTCACCCTGGGCGCCGATGGAAATACGAACACAGTAAATTAAATTCGACCATCGACTGACTAAGTCTGTTGCCATATACAATAAACACTACATATATCATGCTTTTTGCAGTTTGCGCTTGCGGAACTCCGCTAAGAGAAAACCTTGGAAAGAAAAAAGGGGGACACAGTGACTTAGAGCGTGACGTCCGATCCAAGAAGGGGTCCGGTCATGATAACGACCATGATGACCACCACGGAGGACACAGTGACTTAGAGCGTGAGGTCCGATCCAAGAAGGGTTCAAGTCATGATGACCACCACGGAGGACACAGCGACCTGACGCGTGAGGTCCGATCCAAGAAGGGATCCGGTCATGATGACCACCACGGAGGACACAAGGGATCTGGCCACGGAGGACACAGTGATTTGGAGCGTGAGGTCCGATCCAAGAAGGGATCCGGCCATGATGACCACCACGGAGGACACAAGGGATCTGGCCACGGAGGACACAGTGACTTGGAGCGTGAGGTCCGATCCAAGAAGGGATCCGGTCATGATGAACACCACGGAGGACACAAGGGATCTGGCCACGGAGGACACAGTGACTTGGAGCGTGACGTCCGATCCAAGAAGGGATCCGGTCATGATGATCACCACGGAGGACACAAGGGATCTGGCCACGGAGGACACAGTGATTTGGAGCGTGAGGTCCGATCCAAGAAGGGATCCGGTAACGATGACCACCACGGAGGACACAAGGGATCTGGCCACGGAGGACACAGTGACTTGGAGCGTGAGGTCCGATCCAAGAAGGGATCCGGTCATGATGACCACCACGGAGGACACAAGGGATCTGGCCACGGAGGACACAGTGACTTAGAGCGAGAGGTCCGATCCAAGAAGGGGTCCGGTCATGATGACCACCACGGAGGACATAAGGGGTCTGGCCACGGAGGACACAGTGACTTGGAGCGTGAGGTCCGATCCAAGAAGGGATCCGGTCATGATGACCACCACGGAGGACACAAGGGATCTGGCCACGGAGGACACAGTGATTTGAAGCGTGAGGTCCGATCCAAGAAGGGATCCGGTCATGATGACCACCAAGGAGGACACAAGGGATCTGGCCACGGAGGACACAGTGACTTGGAGCGTGAGGTCCGATCCAAGAAGGGATCCGGCCATGATGACCACCACGGAGGACACAAGGGATCTGGCCACGGAGGACACAGTGACTTGGAGCGTGAGCTCCGATCCAAGAAGGGATCCGGTCATGATGACCACCACGGAGGACACAAGGGATCTGGCCACGGAGGACACAGTGATTTGGAGCGTGAGGTCCGATCCAAGAAGGGATCCGGTCATGATGACCACCACGGAGGACACAAGGGATCTGGCCATGGAGGACACAGTGATTTGGAGCGTGAGGTCCGATCCAAGAAGGGATCCGGTCATGATGACCACCACGGAGGACACAATGGATCTGGCCACGGAGGACACAGTGACTTGGAGCGTGAGGTCCGATCCAAGAAGGGATCCGGTCATGATGACCACCACGGAGGACACAAGGGATCTGGCCACGGAGGACACAGTGACTTAGAGCGAGAGGTCCGATCCAAGAAGGGGTCCGGTCATGATGACCACCACGGAGGACACAAGGGATCTGGCCACGGAGGACACAGTGACTTGGAGCGTGAGGTCAGATCCAAGAAGGGATCCGGTCATGATGACCACCACGGAGGACACAAGGGATCTGGCCACGGAGGACACAGTGACTTGGAGCGTGAGGTCCGATCCAAGAAGGGATCCGGTCATGATGACCACCACGGAGGACACAAGGGATCTGGACACGGAGGACACAGTGACTTAGAGCGAGAGGTCCGATCCAAGAAGGGGTCCGGTCATGATGACCACCACGGAGGACATAAGGGATCTGGCCACGGAGGACACAGTGACTTGGTGCGTGACGTCCGATCCAAGAAGGGATCCGGTCATGATGATCACCACGGAGGACACAAGGGATCTGGCCACGGAGGACACAGTGATTTGGAACGTGAGGTCCGATCCAAGAAGGGATCCGGTCATGATGACCACCACGGAGGACACAAGGGATCTGGCCACGGAGGACACAGTGACTTGGAGCGTGAGTTCCGATCCAAGAAGGGATCCGGTCATGATGACCACCACGGAGGACACAATGGATCTGGCCACGGAGGACACAGTGACTTAGCGCGAGAGGTCCGATCCAAGAAGGGGTCCGGTCATGATGACCACCACGGAGGACATAAGGGATCTGGCCACGGAGGACACAGTGACTTAGAGCGAGAGGTCCGATCCAAGAAGGGGTCCGGTCATGATGACCACCACGGAGGACACAAGGGATCTGGCCACGGAGGAAACAGTGACTTGGAGCGTGAGATCCGATCCAAGAAGGGATCCGGTCATGATGACCACCACGGAGGACACAAGGGATCTGGCCACGGAGGACACAGTGACTTAGAGCGTGAGGTCCGATCCAAGAAGGGTTCCAGTCATGATGACCACCACGGAGGACACAGCGACCTGACGCGTGAGGTCCGATCCAAGAAGGGATCCGGTCATGATGACCACCATGGAGGACACAAGGGATCTGGCCACGGAGGACACAGTGATTTGGAGCGTGAGGTCCGATCCAAGAAGGGATCCGGCCATGATGACCACCACGGAGGACACAAGGGATCTGGCCACGGAGGACACAGTGACTTGGAGCGTGAGGTCCGATCCAAGAAGGGATCCGGTCAGGATGAACACCACGGAGGACACAAGGGATCTGGCCACGGAGGACACAGTGACTTGGAGCGTGTGGTCCGATCCAAGAAGGGATCCGGTCATGATGACCACCACGGAGGACACAAGGGATCTGGCCACGGAGGACACAGTGACTTAGAGCGAGAGGTCCGATCCAAGAAGGGGTCCGGTCATGATGACCACCACGGAGGACATAAGGGATCTGGCCACGGAGGACACAGTGACTTGGTGCGTGACGTCCGATCCAAGAAGGGATCCGGTCATGATGATCACCACGGAGGACACAAGGGATCTGGCCACGGAGGACACAGTGATTTGGAGCGTGAGGTCCGATCCAAGAAGGGATCCGGTAATGATGACCACCACGGAGGACACAAGGGATCTGGCCACGGAGGACACAGTGACTTGGAGCGTGAGGTCCGATCCAAGAAGGGATCCGGTCATGATGACCACCACGGAGGACACAAGGGATCTGGCCACGGAGGACACAGTGACTTAGAGCGAGAGGTCCGATCCAAGAAGGGGTCCGGTCATGATGACCACCACGGAGGACATAAGGGGTCTGGCCACGGAGGACACAGTGACTTGGATCGTGAGGTCCGATCCAAGAAGGGATCCGGTCATGATGACCACCACGGAGGACACAAGGGATCTGGCCACGGAGGACACAGTGATTTGGAGCGTGAGGTCCGATCCAAGAAGGGATCCGGTCATGATGACCACCACGGAGGACACAAGGGATCTGGTCACGGAGGACACAGTGACTTGGAGCGTGAGGTCCGATCCAAGAAAGGATCCGGTCATGATGACCACCACGGAGGACACAAGGGATCTGGCCACGGAGGACACAGTGACTTAGAGCGAGAGGTCCGATCCAAGAAGGGATCCGGTCATGATGACCACCACGGAGGACACAAGGGATCTGGTCACGGAGGACACAGTGACTTGGAGCGTGAGGTCCGATCCAAGAAAGGATCCGGTCATGATGACCACCACGGAGGACATAAGGGGTCTGGCCACGGAGGACACAGTGACTTGGAGCGTGAGGTCCGATCCAAGAAGGGATCCGGTCATGATGACCACCGCGGAGGACACAAGGGATCTGGCCATGGAGGACACAGTGATTTGGAGCGTGAGGTCCGATCCAAGAAGGGATCCGGTCATGATGACCACCACGGAGGACACAAGGGATCTGGCCATGGAGGACACAGTGATTTGGAGCGTGAGGTCCGATCCAAGAAGGGATCCGGTCATGATGACCACCACGGAGGACACAAGGGATCTGGCCACGGAGGACACAGTGACTTGGAGCGTGAGGTCCGATCCAAGAAGGGATCCGGTCATGATGACCACCACGGAGGACACAAGGACTCTGGCCACGGAGGACACAGTGACTTAGAGCGAGAGGTCCGATCCAAGAAGGGGTCCGGTCATGATGACCACCACGGAGGACACAAGGGATCTGGCCACGGAGGACACAGTGACTTGGAGCGTGAGGTCAGATCCAAGAAGGGATCCGGTCATGATGACCACCACGGAGGACACAAGGGATCTGGCCACGGAGGACACAGTGACTTGGAGCGTGAGGTCCGATCCAAGAAGGGATCCGGTCATGATGACCACCACGGAGGACACAAGGGATCTGGCCACGGAGGACACAGTGACTTAGAGCGAGAGGTCCGATCCAAGAAGGGGTCCGGTCATGATGACCACCACGGAGGACACAGTGACTTGGAGCGTGAGGTCCGATCCAAGAAGGGATCCGGTCATGATGACCACCACGGAGGACACAAGGGATCTGGCCACGGAGGACACAGTGACTTAGAGCGAGAGGTCCGATCCAAGAAGGGGTCCGGTCATGATGACCACCACGGAGGACATAAGGGGTCTGGCCACGGAGGACACAGTGACTTGGAGCGTGAGGTCCGATCCAAGAAGGGATCCGGTCATGATGACCACCACGGAGGACACAAGGGATCTGGCCACGGAGGACACAGTGATTTGGAGCGTGAGGTCCGATCCAAGAAGGGATCCGGTCATGATGACCACCACGGAGGACACAAGGGATCTGGTCACGGAGGACACAGTGACTTGGAGCGTGAGGTCCGATCCAAGAAAGGATCCGGTCATGATGACCACCACGGAGGACACAAGGGATCTGGCCACGGAGGACACAGTGACTTAGAGCGAGAGGTCCGATCCAAGAAGGGATCCGGTCATGATGACCACCACGGAGGACACAAGGGATATGGTCACGGAGGACACAGTGACTTGGAGCGTGAGGTCCGATCCAAGAAAGGATCCGGTCATGATGACCACCACGGAGGACATAAGGGGTCTGGCCACGGAGGACACAGTGACTTGGAGCGTGAGGTCCGATCCAAGAAGGGATCCGGTCATGATGACCACCGCGGAGGACACAAGGGATCTGGCCATGGAGGACACAGTGATTTGGAGCGTGAGGTCCGATCCAAGAAGGGATCCGGTCATGATGACCACCACGGAGGACACAAGGGATCTGGCCATGGAGGACACAGTGATTTGGAGCGTGAGGTCCGATCCAAGAAGGGATCCGGTCATGATGACCACCACGGAGGACACAAGGGATCTGGCCACGGAGGACACAGTGACTTGGAGCGTGAGGTCCGATCCAAGAAGGGATCCGGTCATGATGACCACCACGGAGGACACAAGGGATCTGGCCACGGAGGACACAGTGACTTAGAGCGAGAGGTCCGATCCAAGAAGGGGTCCGGTCATGATGACCACCACGGAGGACACAAGGGATCTGGCCACGGAGGACACAGTGACTTGGAGCGTGAGGTCAGATCCAAGAAGGGATCCGGTCATGATGACCACCACGGAGGACACAAGGGATCTGGCCACGGAGGACACAGTGACTTGGAGCGTGAGGTCCGATCCAAGAAGGGATCCGGTCATGATGACCACCACGGAGGACACAAGGGATCTGGCCACGGAGGACACAGTGACTTAGAGCGAGAGGTCCGATCCAAGAAGGGGTCCGGTCATGATGACCACCACGGAGGACATAAGGGATCTGGCCACGGAGGACACAGTGACTTGGTGCGTGACGTCCGATCCAAGAAGGGATCCGGTCATGATGATCACCACGGAGGACACAAGGGATCTGGCCACGGAGGACACAGTGATTTGGAACGTGAGGTCCGATCCAAGAAGGGATCCGGTCATGATGACCACCACGGAGGACACAAGGGATCTGGCCACGGAGGACACAGTGACTTGGAGCGTGAGGTCCGATCCAAGAAGGGATCCGGTCATGATGACCACCACGGAGGACACAATGGATCTGGCCACGGAGGACACAGTGATTTGGAGCGTGATGTCCGATCCAAGAAGGGATCCGGTCATGATGACCACCACGGAGGACACAATGGATCTGGCCACGGAGGACACAGTGACTTAGCGCGAGAGGTCCGATCCAAGAAGGGGTCCGGTCATGATGACCACCACGGAGGACATAAGGGATCTGGCCACGGAGGACACAGTGACTTAGAGCGAGAGATCCGATCCAAGAAGGGGTCCGGTCATGATGACCACCACGGAGGACACAAGGGATCTGGCCACGGAGGACACAGTGACTTGGCGCGTGAGATCCGATCCAAGAAGGGATCCGGTCATGATGACCACCACGGAGAACACAAGGGATCTGGCCACGGAGGACACAGTGACTTAGAGCGTGAGGTCCGATCCAAGAAGTGTTCAAGTCATGATGACCACCACGGAGGACACAAGGGATCTGGCCATGGAGGACACAGTGATTTGGAGCGTGAGGTCCGATCCAAGAAGGGATCCGGTCATGATGACCACCACGGAGGACACAAGGGATCTGGCCACGGAGGACACAGTGATTTGGAACGTGAGGTCCGATCCAAGAAGGGATCCGGTCATGATGACCACCACGGAGGACACAAGGGATCTGGCCACGGAGGACACAGTGATTTGGAACGTGAGGTCCGATCCAAGAAGGGATCCGGTCATGATGACCACCACGGAGGACACAAGGGATCTGGCCACGGAGGACACAGTGACTTAGAGCGTGAGGTCCGATCCAAGAAGGGATCCGGTCATGATGACCACCACGGAGGACACAAGGGATCTGGCCACGGAGGACACAGTGACTTAGAGCGTGAGGTCCGATCCAAGAAGGGATCCGGTCATGATGACCACCACGGAGGACACAATGGATCTGGCCATGGAGGACACAGTGACTTGGAGCGTGAGGTCCGATCCAAGAAGGGATCCGGTCATGATGACCACCACGGAGGACACAAGGGATCTGGCCATGGAGGACACAGTGATTTGGAGCGTGAGGTCCGATCCAAGAAGGGATCCGGTCATGATGACCACCACGGAGGACACAAGGGATCTGGCCACGGAGGACACAGTGATTTGGAGCGTGAGGTCCGATCCAAGAAGGGATCCGGCCATGATGACCACCACGGAGGACACAAGGGATCTGGCCACGGAGGACACAGTGACTTGGAGCGTGAGGTCCGATCCAAGAAGGGATCCGGTCATGATGAACACCACGGAGGACACAAGGGATCTGGCCACGCAGGACACAGTGACTTGGAGCGTGAGGTCCGATCCAAGAAGGGATCCGGTCATGATGACCACCACGGAGGACACAAGGGATCTGGCCACGGAGGACACAGTGACTTAGAGCGAGAGGTCCGATCCAAGAAGGGGTCCGGTCATGATGACCACCACGGAGGACATAAGGGATCTGGCCACGGAGGACACAGTGACTTGGTGCGTGACGTCCGATCCATGAAGGGATCCGGTCATGATGATCACCACGGAGGACACAAGGGATCTGGCCACGGAGGACACAGTGACTTGGAGCGTGAGGTCCGATCCAAGAAGGGATCCGGCCATGATGACCACCACGGAGGACACAAGGGATCTGGCCACGGAGGACACAGTGACTTGGAGCGTGAGGTCCGATCCAAGAAGGGATCCGGTCATGATGACCACCACGGAGGACACAAGGGATCTGGCCACGGAGGACACAGTGACTTAGAGCGAGAGGTCCGATCCAAGAAGGGGTCCGGTCATGATGACCACCACGGAGGACATAAGGGGTCTGGCCACGGAGGACACAGTGACTTGGAGCGTGAGGTCCGATCCAAGAAGGGATCCGGTCATGATGACCACCACGGAGGACACAATGGGTCTGGCCACGGAGGACACAGTGACTTGGAGCGTGAGGTCCGATCCAAGAAGGGATCCGGTCATGATGACCACCACGGAGGACACAATGGATCTGGCCACGGAGGACACAGTGATTTGGAGCGTGAGGTCCGATCCAAGAAGGGATCCGGTCATGATGACCACCACGGAGGACACAAGGGATCTGGCCACGGAGGACACAGTGACTTGGAGCGTGAGGTCCGATCCAAGAAGGGATCCGGCCATGATGACCACCACGGAGGACACAAGGGATCTGGCCACGGAGGACACAGTGATTTGGAGCGTGATGTCCGATCCAAAAAGGGATCTGGTCATGATGACCACCACGGAGGACACAAGGGATCTGGCCACGGAGGACATAGTGACTTGGCGCGTGATTTCCGATCCAAGAAGGGATCCGGACATGATGACCACCACGGAGGACACAGTGACTGATCGACGGAGAAATAACGACGCAACGGGAGCTATAGGTCGGCAGAAATTACTTGTTCCTCATTATTCGCACTGCATAATGACTTTTCTGTAGTTTGCCATAGCAAGCAATACTTGGTGTCACAAACACAGATAGATAGACGGTGGGAGAACGATAGTGAATGGTGGAGGAATAGAACAAAGTTTTAACGAACTGTTGTTTGAATTTGTCCTTGTGATTTGTTGTTTACCCGCTTTAGACTCATCGCTATTTGTTTGTTGTTGATTAATTATATTGACTGCATCTCAACGCTACTTGCATTGCAACACCTAACCCTTTCATGCATGACGGGAGCTATACGCTGGTGCATTATTAAAGATCCCGCGCCAGTGCATTCTCTTATATATGCGAGTCTCACATAGTGGGCCTCGCATATATAAGAGAATGAACTGGCTTACATGGTCAATGTAAATGTTGTTAGGCCAATGCATTCTCTTATATATGCGAGGCTATACATATGGGAGACTCGCGTATATAAAAGAATGCATTGGTACAGGGTTTTCGGAAAATTTCAGGAAGGTCCAGTCATGGAAGGGTTAATGAATGGTATTATGTGTATTTAAATAAAATGTATTCATTATAATGATATTCGTTACTGTCAAAACCTATTTGAGCGGAATGTATAGATATATAGCGAGACCATAGTGCCAACCGAGTGTTGGGATGTTTCCTGTTCGAACAAGGGATCTCTCAGAAATACCATCGACACATGCTCGTATCTAATTCGTGGAAAAACAAAAACCATTTCTCCATGATATTATAGCTATTTTAATACTGTAGCATGCATTTTGTTTTCCGGTTATTTTATAAATTCGGTACGAAACTGATTTTGATGAGATACTGTTAATGGACAGGTTGCGATTGAAAACTTTAAAATTCCAACTAGTATAGGGTTGTTATAGAAATATTTCTGGCGCGAAAGCACCTCTGATATTACCGTGGGAACTTTATAGATTATAGATGGTTTATTCACACAATAATTAAAATTACAAAAAAGCATCAATGATAATTCAAAAATCAAGTGCAATTATTGCGAGTGAGTGGCATAACCAGGATTAAATTGAATAAATACTTTCTCAATGGTATAACCTTGAGGTGCTAATAAAGAAATACTAGAATTATAATCCCCTAATATTGGCTTCTGTACATATTCATGTTTATATATGGAACCAAAAGTCCCGACGGACTTGTTCTGGATAAACATTGATTGATAAGTATATAAACACGGTTATTTGGCGTGTGCGCGGTACTCAGAGAACACTATCTCATATTGAGGTGGACCCTTCTTAAGCAAAGCTGCTGGTGCACATTAAATCAAAATCGTGTCAGCAGGATCCGATCAGGGAAGTTTCATAGTAGTTAGCACCCACGACAGGGGGTGGTTTGTGAATTATTTACTCATTTCCTTAAAGGTCCATTTAATTTTCGACTAACTAATTTTTTTATAGTGCCTTAATATCCGGTTTTAATAAAAAATATATGCCATAAAATATGATTAAAATACTATTATTCATCACCATTTGAAATGTCCGTGTATCAGAAGATGCACATAGAGAAATAGAAACAGCTGAAATCATAGAAAGATTTTCCCCGTTATGGCTCCCAGAATGCAACAGAATTCAAACTAAAAATATATTTTCAATAGAAGGGAAGTAACTCTATATCTTATGATATAGAGTTATTCCCATTCCACTGAAAATAATGAAACTTTAGTACAGAACACAGATTTCAAATTGTATATAATATGGCATATATTTTATATATAATTATCTGGGCGTTCGAATATAAAGTGGGCCTTTAAGTATAAATCAGTTATTTGTGAGCTCTTGGGAGGGAAACATTCTCTGCAAGGTTTATTTTTACATTTCAAGTTGACATCGTAAGCATTGAGAACATTGGCCTTTATTTTGTCTTTACGTCGGCTTTTAACCGATTAAAAATGTTTCAGTTTCATTCCATACTCCTGGAAATAAAGGTTTGGGAAAAAGCTCCGAGAATTTCTTTCGTGAATTCATTTCCCTTATTTCTCCAAATTGTCTGGTGTTTGGTCGTATCTTATTGCCAAATGCTGCTAGAATGATGCCGACATAGGTTTTAAAGATGTGTCCAGTCATATAGTCATACATACACAGGCTAACATTAAAGTGACGTGAAACACTCCGGTAGGGTGATCAAATAGAAATGGAGAATAATCTTGCTCAAAGTAGTTAATTTTATAAATATTATATCGAAATCGACAACAAGCACCGTCATTATGTATATTAATTAAATACACTGACTCTCGATGGCGAAATCGTTTTCGTTAGTTTATGGCAGATAGTTGCGTCCCGAATCGAGAAGTAAATATTTACAATTGTGCGTAGTTCAGACAATGTTTTTGAAATTCTCGGCGTTTTATTAGAATGCTACATTCCTCCAGTTGGCAATACCAACTTATTAGTTTCACGCACCTGAATAAGTACATAATATGTCTTTAAATATATGCAGATCTCTGAATTTCAAGATTTTTTTTTTGTAATACGGGTTCAGTTTGACGGTAATATATGGCATATCTTATTGTTCTGTTAGCTCTCTTTTGTATGAGGAAAACCTTGTTTGGTGATGCTGAGTGACCCTAAATTTGAATTCCATAGACAAGACGGTTTTGAACTATATACGGCATAAATAAAAAGTGTTCGAAGGGCATATCTTATATGAGGAAAACTTTTCTCATCTTGCTCATCCAATGTAGCGTCCTGGCTATTTTGCAGCACGTACCGCCTATGTATGATCTTTGAGGGTAAGGTTTTCATCGATTTTGATCCCGAGAAATTTAAATGACGTTTCATTACTTTTGTTCCAAACGCGCTTGATTCCTGCGTCGTTCCCAACGTATCATTACGATGTATATTTTTTAGAGTGTTCCATTTGTCGTCGTTGTTTTTCTTTTTCTTTTTTTGGACGAAGAAGCATGTATTTACTTTTAGTTTTGTTAATAGACAGGCTGTTAGAACATCACACCATTTGTAAACATCTTTTAACTCATTGTTCATGATTGTTTCAATAAGTTGACAGTTATTTCCGGAGGTGTATAACGTAAACATAAGCCTCTGAGAATGTAGGCAATTTACTCAATGACGAACACACCTACATGTAGCTCTCATATTAAACCATTAATTCGACATCTATGCATTCTGATAAAAGACAAATAGTCAGAGTTTTTTTTAGTTCATATATCATATAAGTTTTATAACGTACATGAATGTACATGTATTAGACTATATCGTATTATAAAACTGTGTTTGAAGTATACATTTGAGGAAATGAGAAATAAATGAAGTGAAATTGAGGATTCTGACCCCGGAATGTCCTTTCAAGTGTAGTACATTGCCTTATTGATTGCTCGATAATTGCACATGCAACTCCGTTTACACCTTAATATGCTCTCTCTTCCTGTGACCAACCTGGTTATGTGGTCCTGCTAATTTGATATGATGATGTTGGGTCATGCAGATTTAGCTATGATGTTGTTGGGTCCTGCATATTTAGCTATGGCGTTGTTGGGTCCTGCTGATTTAGCTATACTGTTGTTGGGTCCTGCTGATTTAGCTATGATGCATTTTGGGTCCTGCTGATTTAGCTATGATGCTGTTGGGTCCTGCTAATTTGATATGATGTTGTTGGGTCCTGCTGATTTAGCTATGATATTGTTGGGTCCTGCTGATTTAGCTATGATGTTGTTGGGTCCTGCAGATTTAGCTATGATGCATTTTGGGTCCTGCAAATTTAGCTATGATGCTGTTAGGTCCTGCTAATTTGACATGATGCTATTGGGTCCTGCAGATTTAGCTATGATGTTGTTGGGTCCTGCATATTTAGCTATGATGCATTTTGGGTCCTGCAGATTTAGCTATGATGCTGTTAGGTCCTGCTAATTTGATATGATGCTGTTGGGTCCTGCTGATTTAGCTATGATGCATTTTGGGTCCTGCTGATTTGGTGCTGCTGGGTCCTGCTAATTTGATATGATGGTGTTGGTTCCTGGTGATTTAGCTATGACGTTGTTGGATCCTGCTGATTTAACTTTGATGCTTTTTGGGTCCTGATAATTTAGCTGTGATGCTGATATGGAAAACTGACGGAAAAGTAGCGTTATTTTTCTTAAATTGTCATTTTAGATGTTTTCGGCTAATCCGAACGATTCAAGGGAAAGCGTTTTCTGTATGCAAACAACATTCAAGAACTTAAATATTTCAAAAAATATATTTACCTGGTTGATTGACTGCTGCAAACCGACAACAATCATGATAGGATTTCAGATCATGTTGAAACAACCATTATTATAATATGTTAGAATATATATGTTCCTGAATGGTTAATACATGCAGACACCATGAATGAACATCTAATCGCTCGGCTTAGCCGGAGAAGGAGAAAATCGCAATCTGTGAACAGTAACGGTACTTTTCCTTAAAGGCCCACTTAATTTTCGAACCCCCAATTCACATTATGTAAAATATATGCCATATTATATACCATTTGAAAGAGAAAGCTCCAAAACATTGTATTTTTAAATTATTCGATGTAATAAACTGTGAACATGTTGTTTTTATTGAGAAACTGGTGTCTGTTCTGTGGTCAAGTTTATGAACAAAGTCAATTAATTTCAATGGAAGGGGAATAACTCTATATATTTAGATATAGCGTTATTCCCCTTCCATTGAAAATACATCTTTATTTTGAATTCTGTTGCATTCTGAGAGCCAAAAGGGGGGGGGGGTATTTTATTATTTCAGCTAGTTTATATTACTCTATGGCCACCTTACGAGACATAGAAATTCCAAAAGGTGATGAATTATAGTATTTTAACCATATTTTATGGTATAGATTGTTATTAAAACCGTATATTAAGGCACTATAAAAAGAAATAATCGGTGACTCGAAAATTAAATGGGCCTTTAACAGCATCACTCTGTTCTACCAACATCTTAGCTAAATCAGCAGGACTCAACGGCATCATAAAAAAATAGCAGGATCACTTAAACAGAGGTGGTGATATTGTGATAACAACTAAACGACTTCTTGCTATATATTGAAGTCACTATACACCCGACACCGCCATGAAGGTACCAACGTTCATACACTGGCAATTTTGCACGGTATGGTTTGCAGGCATTTTGTGGTAAAAAACGATATGGTGCCATACTATGAACGGAAACAAGCACATAAAGTGCATCAGTACCACAGCTACGTGCGAAGTAAAATCTCTGTAGTTCCACTAGTAAAGATCCGATGCTACCGGAATTTTTCTGTAAATATCACGCAATTATCTCGCAAGAATAAACCATATAGGCATTTGAAGGCAAATTCAAGTAGCACTGTTACAAGTGGAACTAGATAAATCTTACTTCTCATGTCTTTCGATTTGGTAAAGATGCATGTTATGTGCACGTTCCGTTTATATTCTGGCACCGTGTGGTTTTCTATGACGAAATGCCCGCAAAAAACATACCGTGCAAACTTGCCAGCGTATGAACGTATCCTTAGGGAAAGTTGGGGGGTTACACACAGATGATAGGGGTGGGTTGTTCCAGGTCAGAACAAATCTGTGATGTAAATTCTCCGATTAGCAAATTTATCAATGATAAATTAGAAACATTAATAAATTTTGATTATAATTAAATTATAATTATAATGATTCTCTGTTGGTGACTAAAGAATAATATAAGAATGCATCAACAGGTTAGGCTATATTATACACATATCTCAGATGTGTAGCTACTAAGTTGGCTGATATTTTACGTAACTTTCGTAAAATAAATATAAAATTTGTATTTAATACAGCGGTACATGTACATGAAATGCTAACATTGAGCCTTTATTCCATTCTCAATACTATAGTATGCATGTAGATATACTTCAGGTATTGCCTGTCAAGATCTTATTCTTTCTCAATATATGTTATTGCCGATATAAAAGTCAAAAAGCATGTACTGGCAAAAGTCTGGCATACTAATCAGCATCCAGACATATGTTTGTTTTAACATATATGGTGATGACTCCGATCTTGTAACCACCATTCCACTGTTCCGGATTGTATTAACATATTGGAATATGCTAAAATGTAATATGGTGGAAAGAGCCCGACTTATATAATTTCGTTTTATTTTATCATGATTTATTTACTACTTTATTTTGAGGGGGAGTTGGTTCTAAAAGTTGACCTCGGACAAAAATTGCACGGATGAGGGCGGTGGGTGGCCAGGAAGCGGAAACATGTTTCCGACCGATGTGTCTGCAATTATATTACACCCCTTGTCAGCATTAGTGAAATTATGCACGGGTAAATTATATTTTTGCGAATATATATATTTTAAACCTTTATTAAATTTATATTTTAGTATAAAATCTGAAAAATTTGGTATGGCAAATAACATGAAAAATATCACCATGAATATCAGTGTACATATTCAGATCTCGAATGATATGAGAGTTAAGTGAAAATAAATTCGTGATGGTAAATTGTGTATAGGAAGAATCTAATCGTGTGTTTTAAAGATGCCAAATTTGTGCCACTTGGGTGAGTGATGGGTGGGGGCACTAAATTTGATAAGAATTTGTTTAGTCGAGATTACCACAAAACTTATACATAATCATCTCCATGCTATCAGGAGTATAGTGGTGTGGCTTAGTTGTCAAGAGCGGCACCATTCGAGTCAGGGGTGCACTGATGGGGAGAGGGGCACCACAACTGGTACAATTTATTTCAATGGCGAATTCCACCAAATTGATACACATTCTTCTACATGATATGAAGATTCTAATCGTTTGATAAAGTCGACATATTGTTCCGTTTGGGTGAGAGATGGGGGGGGGGGGGGGGGCACTAAATTTGATAATAGTTTGTTTAGTCGCATATTGCCACTAAACTTATACCTAATCATTTCCATGATATCTGGAGTCTAATGGTGCGGTTTAAAGATATCAAAAGTGGCGCCGTTCGAGTCAGGATGCACGGAGGGGCCCGGGAGAGGGACACTAAATTTGATAAAAACAAAAAGGGTTTAGCGCCGATTTCCACCAAATTGATACGCATTCTTCTCCATGATATAAGAATTATTCTAATCGTGTGATATAAAGATGCCAAATTGGTGCCAATTTTGACAAGAGAGAGAGGGGCACTACATCTGATAATAATTTTTTTAGTCGCAGATTTCCACCAAACTGATACATCCCCATGATATCAGAAATATAATAGAGTGGCTTAAAAGTTAAAGCTGTTCTAAAGTGGCTCTATTCGAGTCAGGGGTGCACGTAAGGGGGAGAGGGGCACAAAATTTATAAACATAATTATAGCGCCGATTTCCACTAAATTGATACACATTCCTCTCCACGATAAGAGGAATCTAATAGTGTGGTTTACAGAATGTCAAAAATGGCGCCGCTCAAGTCAGAGGTGCATGGAAGGGGAATTGGGAACCAAAATTGATCAAAATATTTTAGCGCCGATTCCCCCCGAAATTCTTCTCCACGATACGAGGAATCTAATCGTTTGATTTAAAGACGCCAAATTAGTTCCGTTTGGATGAGAGATGGGGGCACTAAATTTGATATGAATTTCTTTAGTCGCCGATTTCCACCAATCTTTTATATAGTCATCTTCATAATGAGGCTTAATTGTGTGGTTTAAAGATATCAAAAGTGGCGCCACTTGAGTCATGGAGAGTCACCAAAAACTGATAACAATATGTTTCGCGCCGATTTTCACCAAATTCACACGTTCTTCTCCAGTGATAAGAGAAATCAAATTTGGTGCCTATATTTTCGAATGTCTGTCTGTGTTCTATATAACTTCACAGGGGACCATGCATCTAGATAGCACCAAAGGGGTCTAACAGGGGGAACTTTCTACGAGGAAGGTAATGGTGCGGGTTAAATTTTTCTAAAGTGACGCTATTTGTGTCGGTGGCAGAAACGGGGAGGGCAGCAAAAATTATTTTTGTCGCCGATTTCTTCCAAAATTATACATAATCATCTTCATCCTATGGCGCCGTTCGAGTCAGGTGTGCACGGAGGCGGAGAGAGGGTACACCATTTATGACAATAACCTAATCTTAGCATATATTTCCACCAAATTGATACATATTCTTCTCCATAATACGAGGAAACTAACCGTGTGATTTAAAGACGCCAATTTGGTGCCGTTTTGGGTGAGAGATGGGGGCAATAAATGTGATAGGAATTTGTATTGTTGCCGATCGATTGTCATCAAACTTATACATAATCGTCTCCATGCTATCATGGGTATAATGGTGTAGTTAAAGATGTCAAAGTGGCACTGATCGAGTCATGAATGGGGAGGGGGAGGGTACCAAAGCTAATGTAAATATGTTTAGCACTAATTTCCACCAAATTCATACACGTTCTTCTCCAATGATATGAGGAATCAAATCATGTGGGTTAAAGGCGCCATATTTTGTGCCGTTTGAGTCAGGGATGGAGAGATGAGGGACACTAAGGTTGATTAGAATATTTTTGTCGCCGATATCCACCAAAATTATATATAGTCATTTCCATAATTCGTTCTAGTGAGCTTTGAAGTTCAAATATCACAACCTCGACATTTGGTGGCTTAATTAAGTCACTTTAACAATTATATCAGATCAACTGTTATATTTATATGGGGACTGGAATCAGGGCATTCGTGAGCTATCAAAAACAGATAAACAGAAGAAAGCATTGAAAGCATATTTATCATTCTATTTAACAGATACATATATTCTTGCAAAATGAGGGACATTGAACCACATGAGGCATGTTAGAATGGCGCATGTACTATAACACAATTCAGAGTTTCTCCCATTCAAGATATTTTCCACAAAAAAAGATACAATTTTTCAAAAGATGTGGAAATGTATAGAAGACCTATTGAAAGATATTGGTCACAGTTTGCAATCAAATATAATTTCTTCTGAGATAAAATACAACACAGTCAGTAGCACATGACATTTGAGGATCCCCCAAAACTGGCATCTGACAAGTAAAGGGTTCATCTGCACGTTACCGTGGTTTCTTTCATGTTATTAGAACAGACTCGCAGCTTAACGTATACAACGTAAAATCTCGCACATGTAGCTGATACATTGCAACATTTATTTTAAAATACCTCTGTATCTTCATGGAGATATGAGAACCAGGTGACCTCAACATCTTAGTCAAAACCCTCTAGATTGATTTATACATCTCTACAATCAAACGTCAATTCAACCACGTCGATTGTAAGATTAAAAAAATTATATCGTCTATAGTATGAGCAGAACTTTGTAAATAAATAAATACTTCTTTATTTGTAGGACGAATTAATGGCGATAAACAAAATGACAATCATTCCGGCAAGGTGGGGTAACCCTGCTAGTATTTCTATATAATATCGATATAATAACGACCCCGCTCGGCGCGCTTGCGCGCCCGAGCTCGGGTCGTGTATAGGTAACAGGTGGGCGCGCGTACTTGTGACGTCACACATAAATTACCGTATACTGTAAAGTAGATTTTTTTTTTCACACAACATTTTTGTGGAAAAATCACGTGACTTCCGGCAGTGGTTTCACAAAATCGCGGAATCAGCAATTAAACGAATTTAATACTTCACAACTTCCGATATGTGGCAATGGACAACTGAAGTATTTATTTATTTATAAGCAGTAAGTTTTATGAATATATCCTGCAAATGTTAATATTAGTTCAGTTTCGTCTGTTAGCCAATTGAAGGTAGTTATGGTGTCGTGACGTCAAAACGTCATTTGTCCCTGCGGGGCAGAATCCAGACATGACTGGACGCATTGTGTCGTCTTCACTTAATCGCAGCGACATACATTGTAGTCTATAGCATTGACTGTTTACATTATAATATAGAGGCTTTTATTATCAAAGGCCGATAGGCTATAATATGACCATATGTGACACGTAACGGAGCTACCACACGCGATGCTTTGTCGGATCTAGTTACTTTGTTTTGGAGGTGATTCACGCGGAATATTCTCGATGCCAAATTAAGCATCATCTCAGTTAGAACGGACATGGTGCAAGTTGCTTGTATATGTGGAATAAGGTAGGTCCCGGAGGCACTATGTACGTTATATAGTTCACTGGGTCGGGTCTGTGTAATATGAGGCAGAGCACATTTTATTCAATAAACAGCTCCCGTTAACATGCGCATCTCCAAATCGCGATTCTACCCACAATTTCACCCGTCTTCTATGTTACTAGCTGGTGGGCCCATTTAGGCATTTCTTTGCCCGAAACATGACTCTATGTGAGCGTATACGAGCAAGGACACGGTCACATGCGAAATTGGACCAGATTTGACCTTGAATTGACCATTTAAAAGGTCAAGGTCAGGTCGAGGTTACGATTTGACCCGTCCAAAACAGTACCCCTAGCTATCAAATTTCGTCTAAATCCGCCAGTTTTAACCGATTTGACCTTGAATTGACCATTTTGAAGATCAAGGTCAGGTCGGGGTCACGATTTGACCTGTCCAAAACACTTTCCGGACAAGAGTACCCTTAGGTATCAAATTTCGTCGAAATCCGTCTTTCCCGGCCATAGTTAACAGACAAACAGACACAAATCCCTAAATATACATGTATATTAGATTCTCTATGTAAGTCAAGTTCAAATCGATATCGTAGTCCCATGTTTCTGTTCGTCAGATACAGACTCAAGTATGTAGGAGCCTCGGTACCGGTATATCTATCAAGGACAAGGCCTCTGAATATTGACATAAGCGCGTACAATCGCAACACATATCTAGCAGAATGGCCCTTTAAGTGAGATGTCTTTCAATGTAGGTCAAGGTCGTTTTAGTGTCAAAGTCAAGGTCATATGAGACCCCCACATCAACTTGACAACAAATTTGGTTGATGTCAAATTTCAGCTTCTGCTATCAAGGCGACCCATGTTTTGATCGACATAAAATTTGACTTGATAGCTGCCACCAGCATCGACGAATCATTTCAAAAAAACACCCGCGTTTCGATGTTGAGTTAATTTACCTGGCAGTGGGCCAACTGCGTTGCCGCGGACAAATACGTGAGTGGCGCTCGGCGTGTTAGGCTAGATTGCTTCAATTAAATTATCTCGAGCGAAATCGCGTGCCGTGAAATATCTGCTCCGCTGAACCTATAGCGAGACCAGGCGAGACGGAAATCTATTGACAGCTAATTCCGCCTGTTAGGCGGAGGATTCATTGAAACATTTGTCTGGCGCGAAATTCCTTCCCTGCTAAGCGGGCGCGCTATTCCAAAGCGCGATAACATGACAATGTCATAACTTATGTGGGTATGTCATTCATCAATTGAAAGGTCATTGCCTTGGCTATTGCACAGTGTTGATTAAAACTGAAGTAGGCATGTTTTCGTTATGTTTAGTTTACATATAATCTTTGCGACATTATACTTATATGTATGACAATCCATCATGCATATACGCCATGAAGCCACCCCATCGTCTTTTGTGATAAAGGCTCGGGTGAAGCGTATTATTATATTGTATTTGAGAACCCTCGCGAAGGATGGCGGTCAATGAGCAATGGTTTGACCATGATTTCTAGATTCGGGTGATACAGAATGTAGATTTATTCAGAAT
Source organism: Siphonodentalium dalli (assembly GCA_032622095.1). Classification (NCBI taxonomy): domain Eukaryota; kingdom Metazoa; phylum Mollusca; class Scaphopoda; order Gadilida; family Siphonodentaliidae; genus Siphonodentalium; species Siphonodentalium dalli. Next base: position 196,451,461 of record CP136065.1, on the reverse strand, counting down.
TATATTTACTATGCATCAAACCGTGGACCCCAGATTTTTTATTGGGTGGTCTTTTGTATGCTATTGCTTGGGGCATTAATACATTTAGATACATATCGTATTGCATATAGACTATTATGTGATGAATTAAATATGATGTTGACTTGAAAACACAATTCGTGTGCCCTCGTTACTTCTAGTAACAATTGCAACTCACTGTAGCACTGTCGGCAATACTTTTGTCAGAAAAAGTGTAATGTGCATATTTAACCCTTCATGTGTGGTAAAAATCAATGAAATCACACACCATGGGTCCCCTAAGCATGACCACAGAGCCTAAATGCAACCATGTTTGCCAATTTAGGCAACATTCTTGCTAAAGAGGTGAATATCTCATGTTGGAACTCATCAAATGTGATGAAAATGGCTAAAAAGACACTTGCTGAGCCCTCATGTCTCTGATTCATGGCAATGAAAGCATCTTATAGTGCCTTTGTAGGCCATAATTCTGTCAGAAAAAAGTGTAATTTGCATACTTAACCCTTCGTGTGTGGTAAAAATCAATGAAATCACACACCATGGGTCCCCTAGGCATGAGCACAGAGCCTGAATGCAACCATGTTTGCCAATTTAGGCAACATTCTTGCTAAAGAGGTGAACATCTCATGTTGGAACTCATCAAATGTGATGAAAATGGCTAAAAAGGACACTTGCTGAGCCCTCATGTCTCTGATTCATGGCAATGAAAGCATCTTATAGTGCCTTTGTATGGCATAATGTTGTCAGAAAAAGTGTAATTAGCATATTTAACCCTTCATGTGTGGTAAAAATCAATGAAATCACACACCATGGGTCCCCTAGGCATGAGCACAGAGTATGAATGCAACCTTGTTTGCCAATTTAGGCAAGATTCTTGCTAGAGAGGTGAACATTTCATGTTGGAACTCATTAAATGTGATGAAAAATGGCTAAAAAGACACTTGCTGAGCCCTCATGTCTCTGATTCATGGCAATGAAAGCATCTCATAGTGCCTTTGTAGGCCATAATTCTGTCAGAAAAAGTGTAATTTGCATACTTAACCCTTCATGTGTGGTAAAAATCAATGAAATCACACTCCATGGGTCCCCTAGGCATGAGCACAGAGCCTGAATGCAACCATGTTTGCAATGCTTCCCTCATATAGTGTACTTATTGACTTGGAATAGGGGGGCCCTATTTTCATATTATCAGCATCCCGTCCCCAAGAATTTGTGTCTACATCCCAGAGATCTAGTATATTTTGATAAAAGAGACACATCCTGCACAGATCTATACCATTTCCATGGTCATAAAGGGTATCTAGGGGTTACTGGGGATTGCTTCCCTCATATGGTGGGCCTACACAGACTTGAGTGATTTGTTTAGGCCTGTGCCATTTAAATTTAATTCAAAGGGGATCAATGCATATTAATTTTTATTTGCGCTTAAGCGCAAATGATTTACGCTTAAGCGTATAGGTTGTTTGCGCTTGAACGTAAATCATTTCCGCTTAAGTGCAAATACATAACACTACCTTACTTCCTTCTGATTGTGAATGATGGAGTCCATCTCATAGTATATACCATTTCCATGGCCATAGAAAGGGAATTAGGGGTTACTGGGGTGGTGGGGGGTGTAGGCTTGCTTTTCTCATATGGTGTATTTATTGACTTGAAATAGAAGGAAAAAACCCTATTTTCATATTATCAGCATCCCTGTCCCCAAGAATTTGTGTCTACATCCCAGAGATCTAGTATATTTTGATAAAAGAGACACATCCTGCACAGATCTATACCATTTCCATGATCATAAAGGGTATCTAGGGGTTACTGGGGATTGCTTCCCTCATATGGTGGGCCTATATACACAGACTGGAGTGATTTGTTTAGGCCTGTGCCATTTAAAATTAATTCAGAGGGGATCAGTGCATATTAATTTTTATTTGCGATTAAGCGCAAATGATTTACGCTCAAGCGTAGAGGTTGTTTGCGCTTAAGCATAAATAAATAATAAATGTGAAAAGGGCCTCCCATATTGTAGGCCATAATTTGAAGTTATAATTTGGTCAGGACAAGTGTGGTAAAAATGTCTGAAATCACACACCATGGGTTCCCAAGATGACACAGTGTATACAAAACAAATAAACAATGATTGATTTACATATGTAACGGGAGAAGGGTGGAATGCGGGAGTCGCACCGAAAGTTGGCAGCACCCGAAATCTCAGGACACCGGTCACCCATCCAAGTACTAACCGGGCTCGACGTTGCTTAACTTCGGTGACGAGACAAGGCGTCTCAACCACTGGACCAAAGAAGCATGCTCCGTTGGAGCTGTTGATTATTAGGCCTTCTATATTTACAACGCGACCGCTACACATATATTTATATATTAGATTATTAAACACATATTACAGTCTTCAATCTTGTGAATTTCTTGAATGTAACACACCCTGCTGGTGTATCTGACAGAGTAATAGAGATAGGTGATTAGATACATATTATGCCCCAATTCTCCAATGGATTCCAGGTTGTGGCAGACACACCATGGCTCAATATTGTAATTCATAAGATGGCATGGAAGACTAAAGCCCCGCATCGTGTATTGTGTTATGCAGAGGGAGAGATGAGATCTAACTGCCTCTAAAAGCAGGTGCGTCGATTCCTGTAGCGATTCTGCCGTCGTCTGGGTTGATCAATTTCTATTGGATTTCGATTCTAGTATATAGCAGTAAAACCTCTTCTCGAATTTCTATTTCGCTTACGCCATAAGATGCTATGTAAAATTTGGAACAAAACGATACTTTACTCGACGAAATTCGTCCAGAAATAAAAAAAAGTTCAATCAAATGGAAAGTTTGTTTACATTTTGCAAAGTTCTCCGCCCCGAGGGTCGTTACTTTTCCCTGAGATTTTCTGTAGACATTTTACCAAAATTTAAAACAAACGGTAAGACCGCAAAATTTTATTTTGCTGGAAAGATGGTTGAAAGCTGACCCCAGGCATGTAATCGGTTTGGCGGAACTCAAGCGCAATTGGACTGCGGTGCGACGACATTGCGCTACACTCAAGCGCGATTGCACTGTGGTGTGGCGAAATTGCGCTGCACTCAAGCGCAATTGCACTGTAGTGCGGTAAAATTGCACTGCACTCAAGCGCAATCGCACTGGTGTGCGACGACTTTGCGCTTCATTGAAGTGTAATTGCTCTGTGGTGCAGCGAAATTTTACCGCACCACAGTGCAATTGCGCTTGAATGCAGCTTCGGTGCAAGTAAATAAGATGTAGAGATAACATATTGTAATACAAATTGTCCATTGCCACATATCGGAAGTTGCGAAGTAGCAAATTCGTTTCATTGCTGATTCCGTGATTTTGTGAAACGACTGCTGGAAGTCACGTGATTTTTTGGCGAAAATGTTGTGTGAATAAAACTTTATCATTCACGGTATACTGTAATTTATGTGTGACGTCACAGGTACGCGCGCCCACCTGTTACCTATACACGACCCGAGCTCGGGCGCGCGAGCGCGCCGAGCGGGGTCGTTATTAACACTTGATACCGTACGTCCAGTATAATGTATTAACACTTGGTACGTACGTCCAGTATAACGTATTAACACTTGATACCGTACATCCATTATAACGTATTAACACTTGATACCGTACATCCAGTATAACGTATTAACACTTGATACCGTACATCCAGTATAACATATTAACCCATGATACCGTACATCCAGTATAACATATTAACAATTGATACGATGCGGTTGCTATTAGGGCATTATGTACTTATCAGAGTCCACTGGCATCCAAAACGATCTACACTAACAATCAAGCATTCGCATCGCTGAAATGCGCAAAGGCCTATATAATATATATTGGCATATAGTTCCACGACCATTTGCACGATCCTTTGCATTGTCCGTCTTCTTACTATGTCGGGGTCGTTCTATATATGCATTGCATATTGTCATAATATATTAGATAATTGTTATTACCTGGAATTTATTTAAATTGGAGTACAGTCTCCCTTTAAAGTTGTTAACAATGTTAGCAGTGCCACCAGAAGGAGATAGTGTCTCCAGCTATACAGATAAGTTATTACATGTTAGCGTTTAACCCTTCAATGGCGGGAGCTGCATGCGCTGGTGCATAACTAAAGTCCCTGTGCCAATGCATTCTCACATATATTCGAGTCTCACAAGGGAGTATCGCATATAAACAAGCAAAGGGTAAATATTGTTAGGCCAATGTATTCTCGTATATATGCGAGGCTTCCAATGGGAGACTAGCATATATAAGAAAATGCATTCGCACAGGTTTTCGCAAAATTTCAGGAAGCTCCAGTCATGGAAAGGTTAAACTGGATTTGCTCATGTCGCATAATACTGTAAGGATCAGGTGATAACTCATAATACTGTAAGGATCGGGTGATAACTCATAATACTGTAAGGATCAGGTGATAACTCATACTACTGTAAGGATCGGATGATAACTCATAATACTGTAAGGATCGGGTGATAACTCATAATACTGTAAGGATCGGGTGACAACTCATAATACTGTAAGGATCAGGTGATAACTCATAATTCTGTAAGGATCGGGTGATAACTCATAATACTGTAAGGATCAGGTGATAACTCATAATACTGTAAGGATCGGGTGATAACTCATAATACTGTAATGATCGGGTGATAACTAATAATACTGTAAGGATCAGGTGATAGCTCATAATACTGTAAGGATCGGGTGATAACTCATAATACTGTAAGGATCAGGTGATAACTCATAATACTGTAAGGATCGGGTGATAACTCATAATACTGTAAGGCTCGGGTGATAACTCATAATACTGTAAGGATCGGGTGATAACTCATAATACTGCAAGGATCAGGTGATAACTCATAATACTGTAAGGATCGGGTGATAACTCATAATACTGTAAGGATCGGGTGATACAGTAATGCTCTAATTAATCGACCTCTTAACCACAGCAGAATTATGGGTAACTTTTCAGGATTTAGTCGGAAATATGGCTTGTTGCCATTCATCGGAAAGCTCTCGCAGCTTTCCGATGAATGGCAACAAGCCATATTTCCGACTAAATCCTGAACAGTTACCCATAATTCTGCTGTGGTTAAAGAGTCAATTAATTAGAGCATTACTGTTCATTCATTACTTTAACAGGGAACCTAGTGTTGTGTTTTCAGCAAGGGACAATAACTCTAAAATACAAATAGCGTTGATCACGATCAGTTGCGGTGCTCTGCAATAGCAGTGGTGGAACTTCTCTGATATTAATTTCTTGGTATTAACCCTTTGAGTGCCAGGTCCGATTTTTGTCGACCATAGGTCGCCTCGCATATATAAGAGAATGCATTGGCCTAACAATTTTTTTATTTTTTTTTATTTTTTTTTTTTTTATTTACAATTTTAATAATTTATTCTTATATTCTTTAACAGACTTATTTTGTAGGTTTAGGGCCGATGAGATCGGCCCCTGGCACTCAAAGGGTTAAAGCACAAGAATACATTAGTTGTAGCACTTTGCCTATTATTTTGGTAAATACTGTAATAAGTTCAACACCTCAACAAATATGTATGATTTTTTGCATATACCGATTGAGATAAACTGTAGAATGTTCCAGTGAACCATGACTAGCCCAGCATTCTGACTTTACCATCTCCACTGTTCCATACACTAACAATATCTTATGATGCTGGTGGGTCCTACTGAATTGCTATGATGCTGATAGGGCAAAACGATGCTGGTGAGAAAAAGTAAAGATATTTTATTTCAAGTTGTCATTTTCGCAGCGATTGGCCGATCTGAACAAATCGAGTAAAATCCACTAAGTGTAGAAAACATTCAAAAACATGTATATTGTGAATTATTTGAATAATTGCCATGTTTGTTGTTGCAAACCGACCCAAATTGAGATGGCTGTTCCTGTATTTTTGCAAACACCAGCACCAACGTTATTATAGACATACCTTAATGCCCTCACTGAGAGCTTTCCGATGAATGGCAACAAGCCATATTTCCGACTTAATCCTGAAAAATTATCCATAATTCTGCTGTGGTTAAGGAGTCGATTATTTAGGGCATTACTGTATTGTGTACTTATTTTATTGAATAGAACCAAACAGTTAAGCATCCAAACACTATCCCCATTGGAAGAATGTAGCAATGAACTAAGATTGTCGATAATTGCAACCACATTGACTGTACCATTTAAGCGGTTGAACTAAGCACAAATATAGATATTTATTATTTTATTCAGGATGCATTATTGGGCATAAACATTACGACAATGATTGCGACATTAGTAGTTACTGTGTGTAATTCGTTTATAACAATGTTGCTGTGGTCTGACTGTTTGGCTTTCATATTTATGAGAATAACTTATTATTGCATGATAATTCGTTATTCCATTCGGAACACATGTGTTTCACATGACTTTAAAATATTTAACAATATATATGTTCTTGAATGTTTCATTCAGACACTGGCTTTTGCACAAATCGCTAAGATTAGCCAAAATTCACAAAAATGACAACTTTAGAAAAATAACAGGACTTTATCTTAACAGCATCACTTTGTCCTACCAGCATCATAGCAAATTTTCTGTTTAAACCCCACTTTTGTTTCCTCCCTGTGTTTATTCATCTGTTTCATCAATTTACATGTTATTAATCTAACTATGACTTTGTTTTAACTAACCTGTTATCCAAACTGAACCCAGACGCACACGTCATGACCATGATTTTGGACCATGAGCCAATAATCTGAAAGGGCATTATATTTCTATGTATAACTTGAGCTGTTTTCTTTTTTGTTGTTGTTTCTGATGCTGTTTTTGGTACTTTTTGATTTTGTTTGATTTATTGCTTCACATGAGACAGTAGTGGAAGTTTAATCAAATAATCATCAGATTTTTTCTCTGGTTGTTACCCTGTGAGTCTTAATTGATGCTACAATTCTCTGATTCTCATATAAAATCAATTGTGTATTGGTGGATTTATGATACAAGATTAGGTTAAAATCCAGATATTTGATTAATAATCCTCGAAAAGTGGTATACCTGATTTGAATGTCTGAAATGAGTGAATAGAGGAAGATATCTAGTGTTTTTTAGTGGATACCGAAAATTATCTTATGAGTGACTGAGACAAATATCTATTTTTCACAAGTGGTTTGCCACGAGTGAAAACTATACATTTGTCGCGGTCACGAATATGGCTTGTTGCCATTCATCGGAAAGCTCTCAGTGAGAGCTTTCCGATGAATGGCAACTAGCCATATTTCCGAATAAATCCTGAAAAATTACACATAATTTTGCTGTGGTAAAGGAGTCGATTATTTAGGGCATTACTGTATGTTTGTTAATATAAACTGGATTGTTATCTCACTAACTCCATCTTTTTTCTCACAAGTAGAAACTTCTTCTGAAGGAACGAATCATAAATATTATAAATAATAATCAATATCTATTTTGTATAGCATAAAATCAACAATTTGTGTTCTGAACACTTCACAACTATTTTTTTCACATAATGACCATGATTCTATGGTTTAAAGCCATGTCATGCTTGTGTAGGTAATGTCTGAAACAAGCAGGAGCTACCGTACTTGATTTTACACCCAACATGTTGTGGTTGCCATCGGTGACGCATAGATCTGCATTTTCAAATTTTATCTCCTGTTTATTGTGGTATTCCATGCAGTTCAGTTAGTTGAAAATGAATACCATTAGAAAGAGAATTACTGTATATCCCTTTCATGAAGGGAGCTGCACTGTGCAGCATTAAACATCCTGTGTCAGTGTATTCTCTTATATATGCGAGTCTCCCATATATAATAGAATACACTGGCTTACAAGGGCAAGGTAAATATTGTTAGGCCAATGTATTCTCTTATATATGCTAGGCTCCCTGTGGGAGACTCGTATATATAACAGAATGCATTGGCACAGGGTTTTCGCAAAATGTCAGGAAGCTCCAGTCATGGAGGGGTTAAAATGGTTCTGTCCATTTCAGAGTTTATATAGTGATAAATAACTGAGTCAAGAAAGAACTTGTGGAGAGGTGACCACATCATTATCCTATCCCAAGTTATAAGATAATCTTTTTCTAAAATTTTAGAGATGTGTCCTCGATTCACCGAAATATTATACTATGTATTTTTGGCTATAAAATTCTAACTTTGAGTCAGAGACACCAGTCAACATAATTTTTTATCACCATAAATTTATTTTCCTTTAAATTTCTCCATATATTTAATAGTTGGCTAAAATAACAAATATCAAATGTTAGTATTGATCACTATGGTCTGTAACTATCCACTGACATGCTGACACCATCAGATTGTCCAGCTATAGTAATGCCCTAAATAATCGACTCCTTAACAACCGCAGAATTATGGGTAATTTTTCATGATTTAGTCGGAAATATGGCTTGTTGCCATTCATAGGAAAGCTCTCTCTACGAGCTTTCCGATGAATGGCAACAAGCCATATTTCCAACTAAATCCTGAAAAATTACCCATAATTCTTCTGTGGTTAAGGAGTCGATTATTTAAGGCATTACTGTATGTTGATTGTGGTATTGCTAATTCCTTTGCAGATCTCTTCTTGGCATACACATTTTTCTCAAATAATTTATCATCTCCAAGCTCTTTCTGTATAATATTGGCTCAGTTAGTTAGCTCCATTTGATCTTAAAATTTTGCAGTGCCATTTATTGTACTCGAAGAACACATGTACCTGAGCATGGATTATCATTGAAATCTTTGTTGCTCGGACTGTTAAATGTTAACAAGGCACTCGCATTGGGTAAACATGAAAAATAAAAAAAAAAACAATGGAAAATTATATAGACCTTGTTCTTATATTAATTATTAATACTCTCCAAAAAATGAGATTTTTGCATGTCAAAGCCATAGTTATATTAACATATTAAACTGTTACAGTGGAATTACTGATAAAAGTATAATTAGTGCTATAAGATACCAAAGTTTTTAATCAAAATTTTGACTGTACACATAGGAAAAGGTAAAAAAAAAGCATTGAAAAATAATCTGAATATAATATTCAGACTAAAATATTTAAACTTACTGCATGATTAGTGATGTTAGTTGACTAATCACTGTAGGTTACTGGTTAAAGTTTCATTTACATAGCAATGGTTTTCGTTATTGGAGAACTATAAATAATGAATACAACAACAAAGTTCTATTTCTCCATGTTCTTCTTAGTGATGATGTTTTACAGACGTTTATATTTTTTGCATGTTTACCCACTGCGAGTACCTTTGGTCCCTTTAACCCTTTACCCAACAGAACGGCCCTGTGCCAATGCATTCTCTTATATATGCGAGTCGACCATAGGTCGCCTCGCATATATAAGAGAATGCATTGGCTTAACACATTAAAAATTATAAAATTGTTAAAGAATGTAAGAAAATATGGTAAAAAGTGTTAAATTTTTTTTTTTTTTAGGCCAATGCATTCTCTTATATATGCGAGGCGACCTATGGTCGACTCACATATATAAGAGAATGCATTGGCACAGGACATAACTGTAACCATCACAATGTGGTCAATGAACCGGTTCCAATGATATCCATATTTGTATGGTGTTATTGAGACAGACTGAAGATATTTTAGGCTGTTGAAGCTTTATTTGGGCGTTTTTGGCCGTTTTGTTGGGTAAAGGGTTAAGACTATTTATGTCACTTTGTGCTCCATGTGCCTTCTTATTTCAAAGGCCAGATATTTTTTGTACCCCTATCCTTACATTAGCTACACGATAGTGCTGACCTTTTGCTGGGGGAGGGGCAGTCTGACCTCAGCCCGTTCAGTATATTATATATACTCATATGTGCTTTAGTCAGACTGCGGGAGGTGATGAACCTAATAAATGTATATTGTATGTCATTTTCTTTGCGTTATTGTTGATATCTCTAAGAGAATTCATATCTGTTCTTCATGTATTTATGGGGAGGTCGAATGACCAATCTTGAATTGGAATTCCTAATCAAATTTAGGGCAAATGTATTGTGAGAAACAGTTATCTACAGTAATGCCCTAAATAATCGACTCCTTAACCACAGCATAATTATGGGTAACTTTTCAGGATTTAGTCGGAAATATGGCTTGTTGCCATTCATCGGAAAGCTCTGTGAGAGCTTTCCGATGAATGGCAACAAGCAATATTTCCGACTAAATCCTGAAAAGTTACCCATAATACTGCTGTGGTTAAGGAGTCGATTATTTAGGGCATTACTGTAGGTATTCAATTTAATTCAAGCATAGCCGTCATTAACCCTTTCTATACTAAAGCATCATTTATGAGTAGTTATCCCATAGGAAATGTTCAGATAATAAGTTCAACAAATGACCATATGTATCATTCGTAGAAGTTGTTATTTGTTAATTGAGCTGCAAAATTCCAATATCTTTAAATTGACTGTGAATGCCATGCAGAGGCTTTAATATCTGCTAGAAAATTATTCAATGTCAATATTGTATGAATGTACATTCTGAAAAATATGTCATTTGTTATTTTTGCTTCAGAGTATTGCATTGAAGTTCTATTCATAATCAGTCATTTGCCTCTCCTTTAAGTGTGACATCAGCTGGCTTCTAACAATATTGTGACATTGAGCATGGATAGGAAGATGTCTCACCAATTACAGTAATGCTCTAAGTAATCGACTCATTAACCACAGCAGAACTATGGATAACTTTTCAGGATTTAGTCGGAAATGGCTTGTTGCCATTCATTGGAAAGCTCTCCCCGAGAGTTTTCCGATGAATGGCAACAAGCCATATTTCTGACTAAATCCTGAAAAGTTACCCATAATTCTGATGTGGTTAAGGAGTCGATTACTTAGAGCATTACTGTACAAACGGCACATGTTTATATTCTAAGACTTGAGACATGTTCCACTGCAAGTGCAGATGGAATCGTATTAATTGGTTCAAAAACATTTGTTGACCTTATTATCTGAACATAGGGAACTACTCATCAATGGGTATTTATTATTGAAAGGGCTAAAGTTATCTTTTGAATACACTGCCTTCAGAACCTAACATTAGGTTCCTGATCAGTTAATCTACCAATGCTCTCATATATCCAACTTGTAATTTTGATCTTATGAATTATTTGAAATTCTGATGGAATTGATACAGAGATGATAATATTTTCTGTTACTGTGTACCCTATGAAATATATTTCTTATATTGTAAACTTCAAACTACTGTTAATGCTATCCAAGACTGAGTTTAGTGTGCCTGTCTTTTGCAGACTGAGGTCCTCAGAGGGTGAATTTAGTGATGCTATCCCGCATAGCGAAATTCTCCCTCTAGGGACCTTAGTTAGTTTCTCCATATCCCCAAATTGGCTGACGGCACATTGCATAATCGAGGTTCCCAATGGGTGTACATCACATTATTCACCATTTTGGAACTTCAATCTGAGTCTATGTCTCCCATATCAGATGAGGCCATGCAGAATGAGGTCCCCAGAGGGTGAATTTGGTGATGCTAGCCTGCTATGCAGGATAGCCTCATTAAATTCACCCTCAGGGGACCTCATTCTGCAAATGACAGGCACATTAAACTCAGACTTGATGATATCTGGTTTTCATCATTGTGTTTACCAGTTGTGATTTGGTGCGTGCCTAATCTTAGTTACTATAGTTACGAGTCGTGTTGTTATTTGTTGATATGTATATATTACATATATATAGAACGGTGTTAAACCATTTGTAAATTTTGTATTTATTTTTATGAGTATGGATATGCAGAATGGATAGACTGTTTCTTATTGCTGAGATTTTATAAATGAGAATAAAGATCTTATATTTGAAATCTTCTGGTTTGTTATTCTGGGTTCTGTTAATGTGATGTGAAACACCAAGGTAGGGTGATCAAATAGAAATGTAGAATAATCTTGTTCAAAGTAGTAATTTAAAAAAATATTATATCCAATAGACAGCACCCATGGTCATTCTTATATATTAATTACATGCAGTGACTCTCGATGGCGAAATCGTTTTCGTTAGTTTATCGTCGATAGATGCGCCCCGAATCGAGTAGTAAATATTTACAATTAATTGTTGTTCAGACGATGTTTTCTATGGAGCGGTACGGTCTATTTCTTCAGATTTTCTGCGATGTTAGTAGAATCTTACATCTCTCCAGTTGGCATACCGCCCGCATACAATCTTATCAGTTTCACGCAACCGAACAATTACTTAATATGTCTTTAAAGATACGGATGGCCTTCACGATGGGTATTGCTTTTAAAATAGTCACATCTGTTAACACGTTGAATGCTTCCATTCAATTACATGCAAAAAGTATGAGATAACTCGTATTTGGCACTCAACGTGTCAAAAATAGCCATAAACAGAAATAATATTCAAATACAGACAGATTTTGTTCTTATACCAATAAATAAATGTTGCATAAATAGCATGTTATTGGTAATATCGTATGCTTTGTTAGTTAACAAATGCCATATTTTTTTTATACAATAGAGTATGTAAAGAGTGTGCGATGCCCAAAACACTCAACATTGAGGAGACCCCATGCAATGAGTAAACTTCGGTTAAAATTGCCACCATATTGTTTACAACATACCAATATAGTGCCCACTAATCCTTGACACTCAATATTTTGGTGTTGAATGGGTCACCATGAATCACTCTCTTAAGAAAATTGCCACACTGTTGAGTGTTTTGCTTATCGCACACTCTAAACAAATGCTCGGCCCACACAAAGTGTTTTGTGGATAATATCGCATTCATACTATCATTTTATCACATGAAACCCCTATTATATCATTAAAAAAGACATTACATATTTCCTTATATCTCACTGGTGATGAATAGGTGCGTGCAGCGTGCTTCCAGGTGTCACTTGGCATCGCACCAAAAATATGACCGCGCATCTTAATGTTGATTCAGGCAGATTAATGCTATTTTGAGAAGTTGCGCATAACACCAACACCAGACAATGCAATGTTTTGTTCATTAAATTCTTGTAAATTGGGAGACTATATTTTACATTGCCAGCCAGAGCATGCGACACTGTTGTATATGGTTATGAAGCGTAGGGCCCTGCGAATCAGGTATTTTCATTTCGAATGGAATATCAAATCAGGTAAGAGATCTGAAATCGCATCGAATCTCAAATCGAATCGTTTTATCGAGTTTATCAACAGTGAAGAGGTGGAACAGTTCGGGAGACACTTAAATTGGTAGCTGTAACAAACCAAAAACCTATTAATAACTGATCACCAATGGGTAATATATTACCTAACCATATTAATGCACCTTCTATGCAATATACATGCATCTCATTTTCCTCATAAATACTGATGGATGTGAATCATTGAATGCAATGAGTGGCGGATGGGGAGTAACTCTTTATAATGTGCTTTCGAACTTTCATAGTCATCAAACTTCCATCGATCTTCGTGTTGTACTGAAACTCGTGGAATCTTGGAGTCATATTGGGTTTACGTCATTCTTACTGAGATTATAATTAATTAAATAATTTGGCAGTCTATTTATAGATCATTTGCGATGGTGTTGTCTGTATGTGCATGTGTTCGCTAGTATATCGCAAAGTTTCTTAGCACAAGATCAATGTTGTAAGTACTCTGTAGTAGTCTGTAGAAAGCATGGGAATGTAGTCAATGTACCTAAGAGAACAGATTCGATAAAATTTGAATCAGGACAGCCGATTTGGAATCGAATCCAATCAGACAAACAATTCCGAATCGCATCAAATCAAATCGATTCGCATGGCCCTAATGAAGCGTCTCAGCCAATGCTGTAAATGTTTGCATTTTTCTGCTTCTTTTAAGTATTTTTTCATGTGATATACAAGATCTTCAACATATAGTTTATTTAATTCAGCAAATGTTGTTGGTTTCTATATGCTATACTTCGTAGAATAAGGTAACCACATTTCCATAAAATTAGAACGCTCGTCATCGGGATATTTTTGTACAGTTTTCAGTAAATGTATCAAATAAATGTTGTATTATTATGCCTAATAGTCCCAGATACTCATTAATTTGATTGTATTGTCACTCAGTGAGCTAGTGACTTGGGTTCACTCCCCGATTTAACTTTTTTTTTTTACAAGGTGTGTGACACACGTTGACCAATCCACTATCCATTAATTAATTTGATTACGTCTTGTATACATAGAAATTCGTTACTTAGTTCATGGCTGGGGCCATAAAATAAATTTATATTAAATTTTTAAATTTGAATTTAAGATAACTTGTTAACCTGAGCTTTTACAGAAGACAACTTCAACTCAAATTAATTAAATTTCTAAATATTATCCAGATAATATTAGATAATTGTTATTACCTGGAATTTATTTAAATTGGTGACAATTTGGTGTACAGTCTCCCTTTAAACATGTTAAAGGCCCTCTTAATTTTCGAGTCACCGATTACTTTTTTTATTGTGCCTTGATATACGGTTTAAAAAACAATCTATGCCATAAAATATGATTAAAATACTATAATTTATCACCATTTGGAATGTCTGTGTCTCTAAGGTGGCCATAGAGTAATAGAAAATAGCTGAAATAATAAAATAATTCCCTCCCCCCCTTTGGCTACCAGAATGCAACATAATTCAAACTAAAGATGTATTTACAATGGAAGGGGAATAACTCTATATCTAAGTTATTCCCCTTCCATTGAAAATAATTGACTTTGTGCATAAAGTTGATCACAGAACAGACACCAGTTAGCGGCCTGGAACCGCCACCTCCTCTTCAGTTAGTATCCTGATATATCAGGTTACGTATCCTGATATATCAGGTTATTATCCTGATATATCAGGTTACATATCCTGATATATCAGTGATATATCAGGTTATGTATCCTGATATATCAGGTTATTATCCTGACATATCAGGTTATTATCCTGATATATCAGGTTATGTAACCTGATATATCAGTTTACGTATCCTGATATATCAGGTTATTATCCTGATATATCAGGTTATTATCCTGATATATCAGGTTATGTATCCTGATATATCAGGTTATTATCCTGATATATCAGGTTATTATCCTGATATATCAGGTTATGTATCCTGATATATCAGGTTGTCTCGACCAATCCAGAATGTCGTCTCATTGGTGGAGGCTTGTTGGTTGGTTCCATTTGAAGTTTGGTGACGATGAGTGATGTGGCATGTAGGCGATTAACCACACACCCTCACCAAACTGCATATGGATCTTCAGTGTGACCTCTAGATGGGAGCCATCTATTTCCCCCGAAATTCGTTATAAAACATGGCCACCATCAGCCATCTTGGATTTCAAATTTGGATCATTGGCACACCCAGCAGCCCAAATTTATCGGGAAAAATATTTTAAAACTTTATACAGGCGTGTTTTGGGTCACCTCTGGGGATATCAAATGTTTTGAATTTCATTGAAAGCATTTCCGCCATTTTGGATTTTAAACTTTGTATGACTAAATCCTTTGGCACACAATACATACCAAATCCTTTATATAGTCCTTACTAAACTTCATATGGATCTTCTGGGAGATGGGAGCCAACAAAAATGTCATTGAAAAACATGGCCGCTAGCGGCCATCTTGGATAGGAGGTATCCAATTATTAGGAAATTCATGAAAAGAAAACATGGCCGCCAGCAGGATTTCATTCGCTCACCATGCATCCCTCATTTATTGGTGAAATGTTTGAAATGAAAATAATTTCATCTACAGAATACAAGCCCATTGCGTACACTACTGTAACTGTTGGACTTTCCTTCTTCTATAGGAGTCCTTTATCATTATATTGACTGCTCAGCATGAAATTAACACCTCCCAAAGTTGAGCTACAGTGTCATTTGAACTTATTATCTAATCATTTCCGAAGGGAACTACTCGTCAATGAGTATTTAGTATATAAAAGGTTAATAATGGAGTTGTCATCGCTCAGTGGATGGTTCGGTTCTTGCCGCTACACTTCCATGACTGGAGCTTCTTGAAATTTTGCAAAACCCCAGTGCCAATGAAATCTTTTATATATGCGAGTCTCCTACTGGGAGCCTCGCATATATAAGAGAATACATTGGCCTAACAATATTGACCAATAATCCAACCAAGCACAAGCCTCCGCCAGTGAGACGACACTCTGGATTGGTTGAGACATAACCTGATATATCGGGATAATAACCTGATATATCAGGACACTAACTGAAGAGGAGGTGACGGTTCCAGGCCGCCGTAGTTTCTCAATAAAAACAACATGCTCACAATTAATTACGTCGAATAAGTTTAAAATGCAATGTTTTGGAGCTTACTCTTTCAAATGGTATATAACCAGACGGAGATCGTGTCTCCAGCTATACAGATAAGTTATACAGACGGGGATAGTGTCTCCAGTTATACAGATAAGTTATACAGACGGAGATCGTGTCTCCAGTTATACAGATAAGTTATACAGACGGAGATCGTGTCTCCAGCTATACAGATAAGTAATACAGACGGAGATCGTGTCTCCAGCTATACAGATAAGTTATACAGACGGAGATCGTGTCTCCAGCTATACATATAAGTTATACAGACGGAGATCGTGTCTCCAGCTATACAGATAAGTTATACAGACGGAGATCGTGTCTCCAGCTATAGAGATAAGTTACACAGACGGATATCGTGTCTCCAACTATACAGATAAGTTATACAGACGGAGATCGTGTCTCCAGCTATACAGATAAGTTATACAGACGGAGATCATGTCTCCAGCTATACAGATAAGTTATACAGACAGAGATCGTGTCTCCAGCTATACAGATAAGTTATACAGACGGAGATCGTGTCTCCAGCTATACAGATAAGTTATACAGACGGAGATCGTGTCTCCAGCTATACAGATAAGTTATACAGACGGAGATCGTGTCTCCAGCTATACAGATAAGTTATACAGACGGAGATCGTGTCTCCAGCTATACAGATAAGTTATACAGACGGAGATCGTGTCCTCAGCTATACAGATAAGTTATACATACGGAGATCGTGTCTCCAGCTATACAGATAAGTTATACAGACGTAGATCGTGTCTCCAGCTATACAGATAAGTTATACAGACGGAGATCGTGTCTCCAGCTATACAGATAAGTTATACAGACGGAGATCGTGTCTCCAGCTATACAGATAAGTTATACAGACGGAGATCGTGTCTCCAGCTATACAGATAAGTTATACAGACGGAGATCGTGTCTCCAGCTATACAGATAAGTTATACATACGGAGATCGTGTCTCCAGCTATACAGATAAGTTATACAGACGTAGATCGTGTCTCCAGCTATACAGATAAGTTATACAGACGGAGATCGTGTCTCCAGCTATACAGATAAGTTATACAGACGGAGATCGTGTCTCCAGCTATACAGATAAGTTATACAGACGGAGATCGTGTCTCCAGCTATACAGATAAGTTATACAGACGGAGATCGTGTCTCCAGCTATACAGATAAGTTATACAGACGGAGATCGTGTCTCCAGCTATACAGATAAGTTATACAGACGGAGATAGTGTCTCCAGCTATACAGATAATTTATACAGACGGAGATAGTGTCTCCAGCTATACAGATAAGTTATACATACGGAGATCGTGTCTCCAGCTATACAGATAAGTTATACAGACGGAGATCGTGTCTCCAGCTATACAGATAAGTTATACAGACGGAGATCGTGTCTCCAGCTATACAGATAAGTTATACAGACGGAGATCGTGTCTCCAGCTATACAGATAAGTTATACAGACGGAGATCGTGTCCTCAGCTATACAGATAAGTTATACATACGGAGATCGTGTCTCCAGCTATACAGATAAGTTATACAGACGGAGATCGTGTCTCCAGCTATACAGATAATTTATACAGACGGAGATAGTGTCTCCAGCTATACAGATAAGTTATACAGACGGAGATAGTGTCTCCAGCTATACAGATAAGTTATACAGACGGAGATAGTGTCTCCAGCTATACAGATAATTTATACAGACGGAGATAGTGTCTCCAGCTATACAGATAATTTATACAGACGGAGATAGTGTCTCCAGCTATACAAATAAGTTATACAGACGGAGATAGTGTCTCCAGCTATACAGATAAGTTATACAGACGGAGATAGTGTCTCCAGCTATACAGATAATTTATACAGACGGAGATAGTGTCTCCAGCTATACAGATAATTTATACAGACGGAGATAGTGTCTCCAGCTATACAGATAAGTTATACATACGGAGATCGTGTCTCCAGCTATACAGATAAGTTATACAGACGGAGATCGTGTCTCCAGCTATACAGATAAGTTATACAGACGGAGATCGTGTCTCCAGCTATACAGATAAGTTATACAGACGGAGATCGTGTCTCCAGCTATACAGATAAGTTATACAGACGGAGATCGTGTCCTCAGCTATACAGATAAGTTATACATACGGAGATCGTGTCTCCAGCTATACAGATAAGTTATTGCATGTTAACGTTACTAGGGCCTAACATTTTAACCCTTCAACGACGGGAGCTGCATGCACTGGTGCAGCACTAAAGACCCTGTGCCAATGCATTCACTTATATAGTCTCACAAAGGGAGTCTCATATAAACAAGCGGAAGGTAAATATTGTTAGGCCAATGTATTCTCTTATATATGTGAGGCTCCATATGGGAGACAATGCATTCGCAAAATTTCAGGAAGCTCCAGTCATGGAAGGGTTAAACTGGATTTCGCTCATGTCGCATAATACTGTAAGGATCGGGTGATAACTCATAATACTGTAAGGATCGGGTGATAACTCATAATACTGTAAGGATCGGGTGATAACTCATAATACTGTAAGGATCGGGTGATAACCCATATTATATACTGTAAGGATCGGGTGATAACTCATAATACTGTAAGGATCGGGTGATAACTCATAATACTGTAAGGATCGGGTGATAACTCATAATACTGTAAGGATCGGGTGATAACCCATATTATATACTGTAAGGATCGGGTGATAACTCATAATAATGTAAGGATCGGGTGATAACTCATAATACTGTAAGGATCGGGTGATAACTCATAATACTGTAAGGATCGGGTGATAACTCATAATACTGTAAGGATCGGGTGATAACTCATAATACTGTAAGGATCGGGTGATAACTCATAATACTGTAAGGATCGGGTGATAACTCATCATACTGTAAGGATCGGGTGATAACTCATAATACTGTAAGGATCAGGTGATAACTCATAATACTGTAAGGATCGGGTGATAACTCATCATACTGTAAGGATCGGGTGATAACTCATAATACTGTAAGGATCGGGTGATAACTCATAATACTGTAAGGATCGGGTGATACAGTAATGCTCTAATTAATCGACCTCTTAACCACAGCAGAATTATGGGTAACTTTTCAGGATTTAGTCGGAAATATGGCTTGTTGCCATTCATCGGAAAGCTCTCGCAGCTTTCCGATGAATGGCAACAAGCCATATTTCCGACTAAATCCTGAACAGTTACCCATAATTATGCTGTGGTTAAGAGGTAGATTAATTAGAGCATTACTGTAACTCTGACTGAAGTTTCTCATATAAGGTTTATTTTCAATATTGATCCAATGTGTCTCTATGTTGTCCATCTGTAGACATGCATTTTATTCATAAAAAGTGAACTTTGTCATATATCAGGATTGTTTGGAGCTGAAAAATTAATCTATATATATAAAAAACAAAAGAGCAGGATATGTTTGTCTGAAAACAAATTATTTTAATTTAAAAAAGGAAAAAAAAATATATATGTTTTGTTAAATTGAGCATGCAAGGAGTTCAATATCAAAAGAAGAATTTTTTTGTTTCAATCGATGGATGTGCACGAAGCACACAAAGGGGCCACATGTAACTGGCACAATAGACCCCCACCTCCCAAAGACATTATTTGGGAGTCGGGTGTATTGTGCTAGGGGCCGCCGCTGAATAGATACTACATGAAACACGTCCCACACAACAATGACCTCCTGTCGTGTGGCAGAAAACTAAGAGAAGTTCTATTGAAGACTAGATACGTTGATATCAAAATGAAAATGTACCGGATTCATGCATTATATATGCCGCTGAATAAAGGCACTGCCAAAGACTAAAATGTGGGTGAAGCGCTGAAAGGGGCCGCAGGCCCCTAACGCACAACGCGTAACCTTTGTACAGGGACCGCGCGCGCGCAGCCCCCCCCCGACACTTAATGAAGGCTCCAGAAGGGAGCCTGTTTATGCTAGTGCTACATGTATGAATATAAATAGTCAACGAAAACTGTTCTATATATGAGCGTATTTAAATAAAAAATGGATTCTTGTTGGACTTATGTTCGATGCATCGTCGAATTTGCACTCTCCTCAAGTGAATTGCACCACAACACATAAAATATAAAATATTGCTGGTTATTATTTTTTATAATTATACGACACGTCCGTTTCCTATGTCCGCCGGGTTCCTTCCGCCAGGTGCGATGCAAGTCCAGTAACGTGGTTGTTTCCGATGCTATTTCCGCGTTTGACTGTATAAATATTATCTTAGGCGGGGGAGCAAGTAACACACGCTCTTCACACTGAAAGATGAGGATCTACTTGATTGCCGTGCTCCTAGCCTTGGCAGGTGAGTAAAAATATAATTATATATATGTAGATATCTTGGACACACCGAAAGTGAAAATAATTTTCTGTCGGATCAATCTAATCCGTTCAAGT
The DNA here is from genome assembly GCA_032622095.1 of Siphonodentalium dalli. NCBI lineage: Eukaryota > Metazoa > Mollusca > Scaphopoda > Gadilida > Siphonodentaliidae > Siphonodentalium > Siphonodentalium dalli. The sequence continues at coordinate 196,430,664 of CP136065.1, read as the reverse complement.
TTGGTCAACACTGTCTTGATACTTCCTGCCGAACTAATTTCTAGGGCAGCTGGGCGATGATAAATCAAGTGAAGGCCCAAAGATGCATGGGCGCTCTTTGACCGTTTTTGTTAAACGGGGGGTATTGTATTATTAGTCCGTCCGTCTGTCGATTCGTCCGTTCGCTTTTGGTTTCCGGTTTATTTGGTATATGTGGGTTACTAACACAAAATATAGTTCGTCCGAATCTGCGTTCCGCCCGCCAATTTTCACGATCAGAGTTATGGGTCTTTGTTCGAATTAACACGGGTGATATAGCGATGCTTATAGAGGAGCGGCCAAATCCGAAACGGGCCTTAGTTTTCGAGATACCCCTACCCTCGGTAGAACAAGTTGAAACCAACTTTTTTGGAAGGTAAATCTATATCATTTATGAAAATGATTCTTAGCCTTGCCGGAATTAGTGGCAGCTATGTATGGCAAGACTATTTGTGAATTAGCCTGTTTTCAGCGGTTGACCAGCTATACACAATTGGTTCAAAGTTAATCACATCACCAAAAACAGAACGTTCTATTTGTTATTATGGGGTATATGGTGATACTAGATCGGAACGTTCTTATTTTTTCTGGTTTGTTTGAGATTTCACGACGTCATGGTGGAGAATGTAACGTTCTGCGTCAAAAAATCATGACGATTCAGCGAAACTGTCGCCCGTCAACTCTGTACAAAACTAGCAGGCTGGATCTAGCTTATCTGTCATATATGTTTGGAAAGATTGGAGTGTTTTCTATCGGGAGGTATTAACTTTATTTTCCTGTCCTTACAAATGTTGCAATAATAGACAAAAACTTGACCCTCCCCCAATGTCATAAAATACTAAGTTTTGCCATCGCCGGGGATTGGATCACAGAATGATAGAATAGTGCGTAGTATGTGCTTTTATTTAGTGTAGAACACACATAACAAGTGTATAATGCGAATTTCCAACCATATTCATTATTAGAAGAGTATCAAAATGCAAGATGGCGTCCAATATGGCATTCAGTTTTTATTTTAAGACTTTTTACGATAAATCCAGAAAAGGAACGTCCCCAGTGGTAAAATGTATATTATTTTAATGACCATATAGAATAGCATTTTATATCAAACATTAGTTTCACCATTAATACATCGTATCAATTGGTAAAATAATAGGCAAACATTTATTCCGCCGTTAATGTCATAAAATTCGAACTAAAGTTGTCGCCAGGGATTGAAACCACGAATGATCGCATAATGCGCAGTATTTTGTTTTATTCAATGTAGAATACACATGCGAATTGACCCGAGAAAATTTCCATCCAGATTTGTTATTAGAAGATTATCATAATCCAAGATTGAGTTCAATATGGCGGCCAATTTTAATTTTAAAACGTAGTGAATGGGCATACGACAAATACAGAAAGGGAACGTCCTCCAGTGGTATATTATATATCATTGTACGGACTACATAGAATATTTCATATCAAACATTAGATTCAGCATATTATCAATTGATGAAATACTTAGACAAAAAACTTAACCACCCTTACAGTCACAAACTTCCACACAAATGGGCCACTGAGGATTGTAGTACAGGCCAAACAGAAATGAGCATGCATTTTGTATTTCATTTCTGCTGAATACGATAAAGAAACAACAGTTTGAAGTCACACCCACTATGGCGCCATAATGGCGGCCAACATGGCAGTTAAGTTTAATGTCAACACTTTGTGAACAACTAATACGATATGCGGACAAAGAATGTCTCATATGGTATAACTTAAAGCGATGTATTAGCTATTGTGTTTCCATTATTAAATGGCAATATTAACATATCTTTTAATTTGCGAAAGAATAAACACAAAACTCAACATTCCTCATCTCTAAAGTTATAACATTGCGCACAAAGGTACCTCTGAGAATCGTAGCCAAGAATAAAGCAACAAATGCGTAGTTGTAGATGACATTTTGTGCGACACAATTATGTGACACCACAGTCGCTATCAGATGGATCCCAAAATACAAGATGACATCCCATAATATGGATGTCACTACAATTTTGCGAAGAAGTACAACAGCCAGAGAAGAGACGTCCTTTTGCGATGCTTTATGTTCAGTGATATGTTGCGATGAGTTTTGTTGACACGAATGATGCTTGTTAATTTAGAACACATGAGGAACTGTTATCTCTCCCAATAACGAAATAACTTGCTATTCCTGTAAAACTCCTGTAAAAATTCCAAGCGTTAATATTTGGCTATACTGACATGATTATCGTAGCTATAAAGCCACACCATCCTGTTAATAAATATGCCCCTGTCCGGAGGACGGTGCTCAAATCACAGGCCCCTGCATGCAGGGGGGAGTCGGAAAACATTTGCAGGCACGTATGCTGATTTTTGACTTTCGACCCTTGTTGGGACCCACCCACCCCCGCGTCCAAATTTGTTTCCGTTTTCGGCAGTTGTTTCCGACCATTTCTGGACACCACCCCCTTTTAACACTAAAACAGATTTGCGGGGGGGGAGGGGATTCACCGTAAACAGCTGTATATGAATTTATGTGCATACTATTAGTCATGGGTGTTAACATTGACATGTAAATGGGAACAAGTCATTTTGGGGTCATTCGGTAAAACCAGCAGCCATCTTGGATTTCAAAATTCAATCCATTAGCATGGGCTAACTTTTTTCCACCCCCTGGCCCCTGGGGAAAATTACTATAATACCATTATAGACTATACCAGTGACAAGGTTCAAATGATCGATTTTGGCTAAAACAACAACTATCAAGACCCTTATAAATTCTAGAAATCGATATTTGCAGCCAAAATATCCTCAGGTGTGTCTTATTGGCAATGAAATTCCCTTTAATTTGACATATAACTCGGCGAAATTGAACGAATCGAAGTCGAGATATCGTATCGGAAACTAGCGAAATATACCGAAGAAATCGGGTCGTCAATCTCCCTGTCCGCCCAGAGGCCTTTTACCTAGTTATAAAATCAATATTTTCGAGCACTAATTTGTGGTGAACGTGTACTTAAACGCTATGACATAACCTATAAATGCTCACATATGTTCCGCAAGTTATTCCGAAGCCATTCATATCTTTTTTTATTTCATCCGATGTGTTTGTGCCCAATTTTTCAACTTTATTCATCAAACGAATTCCAGAAACAAAAGCGAAAGTAAATAAAGAATGCGGGGGGGGGGGGGGTCAAGGTCACGCTATTTTCGCAGAATATTGATTTTTTCAAGCAATCATTTGTGAACTTTACTGTCGATTATAATAATTGTCAATCAAGCGGCTTTCGGAATGATTTGCGGAACATATATGAACATTTATAGGTTATGCCATCGCGTTTAAAGACATATTATGGATTTATTCGGGTGCGTGAAATTGATAAGTTAGCACTCAGGCGTTATGCAAACCTTGGGAATATAGCATTCTAATAACATCGTCGACAATTTCAACGAAATCGACCAGACAACTCACAAAACAGCGTCTGAACTACGCTCAATTGTAAATATTTACATCTCGATTCGGGACGTAACTATCGGCGATAAACTAACACATATGATTTCGCTATCGAGAGTCAATACATTTAATTAATATATACGAATGACGGTGTTTGTTGTCCATTAGGATTAATAGCTACTTTGAGCAAGATTATTCTCAATTTTTATTTAATCACCCTACCGGAGTGATTCACATTACTTCAAAAGTTGCATTGAAGCCAATTATTTATGTCGATCGCGTGATCGTTATCGTTACTAAGTGCTTGGTGTAGCGGTCGCAAATGTAATCGGAATCGCCGTGCTCTTTCCACCCAACAAACTAAATGTCGGTTATTGACAGTGGGAGCAAAACATAAATATATCATTACATTTAAAACATAGTTGTGATCCTATGAAGTTCTCAGATCACTTAATGCGTGGCAATTTGTCTTTTATAGTACTCATCACACACAAAAATCGCAAAGGCCATTTCCCCCGCACAGTTTAAATGCATCGCTCGTGGCATCACAGACCAGAACACCGAAATCGATCGATAAGCTAATATTGGTCTGATTTACAGTACTGCGTGGGTTAGTCTCAAATTCTCAGCAGATTTTATGAAAATAAATAAGAATACTTTCAGAATTATTATGGGAATCATAAAAAAAAAGAAATATAATTATAAGAAATGAATGTAGTGTGTTTGTGTTTGTGTTATTGAGGGATACGGCGCTACTGGCGTTGGGGCACACTTAGTGTAAACCGCTTCATGGCCGACCACAGCGCATTATTCCCAATAACACACACATCCACTCAATTCATTTCTTAAATAACAATACAAATTTGCCATTATTAAATATTTTACAATATATATGTTTTTGAATGTTTTATAAACATAATGATTTTTCTCGTCCATTGGTTCAGAAAAAATTCGCTGTGAAAATGACAACTTTAGAAAAAAAGACTACATTTCTTAACATCATGCACCAGTTTGCCCCACATTAGCAGGATCGACCAGCATCATAGCAAAGTAATAGGATCAATTAACCAGGGTTGTTACTATTTGGTGAGAGTTTTTATGTGGGGGGGGGGGCGTTTGTTGGCATTTTATTGTTTCTCTCTAAATAAACGTTGTCAGTTTGAAGTGATGGGGAACACTCACTGGTGGCATCTAATGATAATAGAGGATACAGAAGTTAATTTCATAAATGTTATGTTCAAATTGGCAGCATCAAACGTTATTATTATTGACAAGCCTGAGTTTAGTGTGTCTGTCATTTGCAGAATGAGGTCCCCAGAGGGTGGATTTAGTGACGCTATCCCGCATAACGGGCTAGCATCACCAAACGTTGACGCATTTAAAAACGTATCCGATTTCAAAAAGTTTGATATATGTACGCCATGCGTCAGCCTCAGATCAGTGAAAGCAGCTTAACTGCGTCAGCCGCAACCTTGTGAAAGCGCCAGTGATATATGTATGGTTTGAAAAGTTGCGCTTATAACCTGATAGCCACATGCGTTGGCCGCATGTGTCAGTCGTAGGTCTGTGAAAGCAGCTTTATCAAATTATGCATATACATAATTTTGGGGTTCGAACGAGCCATGTCCGTTTAAGTTTGCCAATCAAAATCACACGATTACCTGGAATCGAACAAGCTTCGGCATGCTGGGCGGTTTATGGTGGCCTAATTAATGCGATATGCACCGTACCGACTGATACACCAGGGCACCGGTCAATGAGGGCATCGATCACCACTAACCGTCATGTTGATAACAAATACTACGTTGTCATATTTGATAAGTAATTGCATGTTCTTGTTATACATGTATATAGAACTAATATAAATGCTGAAAAAAGGACCAAAAAAACCTCTGACCCAGTTTCAATCATAAATGCTTCTGAGACGATCCTAAAACCAGATGCCGGAATTTTCAGACGTAATTCGGACTGTTAATAGTTGGAATACAAACGGAGATAGTGTTTTGAAGCAAATTGCACATAGTGCCTTCAGTCTCTCCAAATGTTCATGTTGAATCCATTACGAACCGGAGCGGATAGAATCCCTGATATATCATTCGTATTAACGATGTTTAATTACACGTATATACGAGCAACTTATAACATGTAGCTGTTACTAGAGAGATTCCGCTTCTATCCATTGTGACTGTGTACTACGTATATATTCCTGCGCCAGTGAGTTATATTGTGTTTATAGAGAGTATATGTGGGCGCTGTCAAACCAAACCAATAAAATCAGGTCCGTCATAACAGTGACCACTATTGGGCGACAGTGTTTATAGACAGTATATGTGGGTCGCCCAATAGTGGTCACTGTTATGACGGACCTGATTTTATCTGGTTTGGTTTGACAGTAACCACTAGTCGGCGATTCACATATAATGTCTATAAACACAATACAACCCACTGGCGCTGAGTATACCATGTAGATGAAGCTTGACTTCGATTGGTGTACGCGAACGACATGTTACCAAGTCCATATACTAAATACAAGCTACATGCAGAGTCCAGTCCCCTGCTCACAGGACTTACCGCTGCCAGCACCTACACACAATGTGAAGAAATCGCACATTTATTTATTAGAGCATTTGTAGGTTGCAATTCATTCTGCATAAATTTATTCTGAGAAACTGAACTGTCCATATTCATTTGAAAACTGTCTAGATCAAGCCAGAATTAATTGTAACTGACAAAATACTTCAATAATTGTTTTAGATTTAATTAAGAAAATACATATGCCTGCAGCGGTCAGACATAGCGTAGCAGCTTGTGCTAAATATGGACGTGAACACTGTCACGTGTTCACACGTCATGTTCGCGGGCCTAGATTCTTACTCATCGATGTGTGGGGAGTAAGAATCTGGACAGGCGAACATGACCAGTGGACACATGCCAGTGTTCCCGTTCTATATTTAGCATACGGTATTGGTTGCCTGCCGGTCGCGAAAACAGAAGAACACGAATTCGAATACACCCGATAATGTTACTTGTAATATACACATGTGAATGACGAAACACAAGTTTCAATAAAACATGACCAAACCAATTCATATGTTGAATTATTTACACAACCCGTTGTGTGTGCCTCTGCTACTGTTGACTGTATATATGCAGACACGACAAATCCAGCACGAGACTTTGCAGGTTTTGACGATGATGTTCCAGCTACGAATGCATCGCACACTTTGTCAGCTAGACCAAGAACTCCCATTTTGTACATTTACAAATATTCATACACTAGCTTAAACAGGCTAATTTCGGGAGCATTTATTCAGCGTCGGAGGGGCCTGCGTTAGGGGCCCGTCGCCCATGGGCGCGCTTCGCGCACATGGCAGACAGATCATACTCTTATATATATTGATAATAGTATCACCCACCTGAAAACCTCTAAATGCGGGCAAAAAATCTACTAATCGGATTAAATACACCCCGATACTTCGCAATACGGCCTTTAGTCTGCATTCCAAGGTCTGAGACATACTTCATCAGCAATGTTAGATGTTATATTGTGCACTGTGTTCTCACAATAAAATCTTCAAGAGTGGCCTAGCCATTGTTCACACCTAACTATTGAAAGCAATTAACGCGGTCAAAAAAGTCTCACCGGTACCCAATATAGCTAGTAAATTTTTAATCATAATTGCTCCAAGCTCCACGGACACGGCCAGATCAGCCTCGCAGTAAACACCAAAGAGTGCGTGAACATTTTTTACAATAACCACAGGGGGTGGGGGGGGGTCGGAGAAAATTTTCAGGCACGTATGCTGATTTTTTCCATTCGACCCTATTTGGGACCCACACACCCCCGCGTCCAAATTTTTTTCCGTTTTCGGCATTTTTTTTCCCGACCATTTTTTGGACACCCACCCCCGTTTTAACACTAAAACAGAGATTTGCGGGGGAAATTCAGTGTAAACAGCTGCATATGAATTTCTCTGCATACTATTTGTCATGGATGTTAACATTGGCATGTAAATAGGAACGAGTCAGTTTGGGGTCATTCGGCCAAAAAAACATGGCTGCCAGCGGCCATCTTGGATTTCAAAATTCAATCCATTAGCATGGGCTACAGGCTACAGGCTATTTATGTTAATATTGACATTCTAAGGTGTTTTAAGCCAAACTCATTGCAAAAACAGTCAAAATGACTTTCAGGGAAAACAATTTTGAGTTGCTGAAAATATTGTTTGTTGGTCCCATCGACCACCCACCCACCCCGGCATACGTGCCCGAACCCCCCCCCCCCCGATAACCAAGGAGATAAGTTGTGGATCGGGTTTCTGTCAATAATATAATATGTGTTTCGTGGTCAATATGTATTACAACATATTTTTCATCCACATGGCGCACATGGGTACCTACGTATTGCGCAGTTACCAAAGATACAACCGCACAGCACATACACTGCATATAAACGGTAGAAGCGCAATCGCTCTAGTACCGGGCAAGTACATATAACATATACGTGTATCTCACCCTGGGCGCCGATGGAAATACGAACACAGTAAATTAAATTCGACCATCGACTGACTAAGTCTGTTGCCATATACAATAAACACTACATATATCATGCTTTTTGCAGTTTGCGCTTGCGGAACTCCGCTAAGAGAAAACCTTGGAAAGAAAAAAGGGAAAAAAGGGGGACACAGTGACTTAGAGCGTGACGTCCGATCCAAGAAGGGGTCCGGTCATGATAACGACCATGATGACCACCACGGAGGCCACAGTGACTTAGAGCGTGAGGTCCGATCCAAGAAGGGTTCAAGTCACGATGACCACCATGATGACCACCACGGAGGACACAGCGACCTGACGCGTGAGGTCCGATCCAAGAAGGGATCCGGTCATGATAACCACCACGGAGGACACAAGGGATCTGGCCACGGAGGACACAGTGATTTGGAGCGTGAGGTCCGATCCAAGAAGGGATCCGGCCATGATGACCACCACGGAGGACACAAGGGATCTGGCCACGGAGGACACAGTGACTTGGAGCGTGAGGTCCGATCCAAGAAGGGATCCGGTCATGATGAACACCACGGAGGACACAAGGGATCTGGCCACGGAGGACACAGTGACTTGGAGCGTGAGGTCCGATCCAAGAAGGGATCCGGTCATGATGACCACCACGGAGGACACAAGGGATCTGGCCACGGAGGACACAGTGACTTAGAGCGAGAGGTCCGATCCAAGAAGGGGTCCGGTCATGATGACCACCACGGAGGACATAAGGGATCTGGCCACGGAGGACACAGTGACTTGGTGCGTGACGTCCGATCCAAGAAGGGATCCGGTCATGATGATCACCACGGAGGACACAAAGGATCTGGCCACGGAGGACACAGTGATTTGGAGCGTGAGGTCCGATCCAATAAGGGATCCGGTAACGATGACCACCACGGAGGACACAAGGGATCTGGCCACGGAGGACACAGTGACTTGGAGCGTGAGGTCCGATCCAAGAAGGGGTCCGGTCATGATGACCACCACGGAGGACATAAGGGGTCTGGCCACGGAGGACACAGTGACTTGGAGCGTGAGGTCCGATCCAAGAAGGGGTCCGGTCATGATGACCACCACGGAGGACATAAGGGATCTGGCCACGGAGGACACAGTGACTTGGAGCGTGAGGTCCGATCCAAGAAGGGATCCGGTCATGATGACCACCACGGAGGACACAAGGGATCTGGCCACGGAGGACACAGTGACTTGGGGCGTGAGGTCCGATCCAAGAAGGGGTCCGGTCATGATGACCACAACGGAGGACATAAGGGATCTGGCCACGGAGGACACAGTGACTTGGAGCGTGAGGTCCGATCCAAGAAGGGATCCGGTCATGATGACCACCACGGAGGACACAAGGGATCTGGCCACGGAGGACACAGTGATTTGGAGCGTGAGGTCCGATCCAAGAAGGGATCCGGTCATGATGACCACCACGGAGGACACACGGGATCTGGCCACGGAGGACACAGTGACTTGGAGCGTGAGGTCCGATCCAAGAAGGGATCCGGCCATGATGACCACCACGGAGGACACAAGGGATCTGGCCACGGAGGACACAGTGACTTAGAGCGTGAGTTCCGATCCAAGAAGGGATCCGGTCATGATGACCACCACGGAGGACACAAGGGATCTGGCCATGGAGGACAGAGTGATTTGGAGCGTGAGGTCCGATCCAAGAAGGGATCCGGTCATGATGACCACCACGGAGGACACAAGGGATCTGGCCATGGAGGACAGAGTGATTTGGAGCGTGAGGTCCGATCCAAGAAGGGATCCGGTCATGATGACCACCACGGAGGACACAAGGGATCTGGCCATGGAGGACACAGTGACTTGGAGCGTGAGGTCCGATCCAAGAAGGGATCCAGTCATGATGACCACCACGGAGGACACAAGGGATCTGGCCACGGAGGACACAGTGACTTAGAGCGAGAGGTCCGATCCAAGAAGGGGTCCGGTCACGATGACCACCACGGAGGACACAAGGGATCTGGCCACGGAGGACACAGTGACTTAGAGCGAGTGGTCCGATCCAAGAAGGGGTCCGGTCACGATGACCACCACGGAGGACACAAGGGATCTGGCCACGGAGGACACAGTGACTTGGAGCGTGAGGTCAGATCCAAGAAGGGATCCGGTCATGATGACCACCACGGAGGACACAAGGGATCTGGCCACGGAGGACACAGTGACTTGGAGCGAGAGGTCCGATCCAAGAAGGGGTCCGGTCATGATGACCACCACGGAGGACACAAGGGATCTGGCCACGGAGGACACAGTGACTTAGAGCGAGAGGTCCGATCCAAGAAGGGGTCCGGTCACGATGACCACCACGGAGGACACAAGGGATCTGGGCATGGAGGACACAGTGACTTAGAGCGTGAGGTCCGATCCAAGAAGGGATCCGGTCATGATGACCACCACGGAGGACACAAGGGATCTGGTCACGGAGGACACAGTGACTTAGAGCGAGAGGTCCGATCCAAGAAGGGGTCCGGTCATGATGACCACCACGGGGGACATAAGGGATCTGGCCACGGAGGACACAGTGACTTGGTGCGTGACGTCCGATCAAAGAAGGGGTCCGGTCATGATGACCACCACGGAGGACATAAGGGATCTGGCCACGGAGGACACAGTGACTTGGAGCGTGAGGTCCGATCCAAGAAGGGATCCGGTCATGATGACCACCACGGAGGACACAAGGGATCTGGCCACGGAGGACACAGTGACTTAGAGCGAGAGGTCCGATCCAAGAAGGGATCCGGTAACGATGACCACCACGGAGGACACAAGGGATCTGGCCACGGAGGACACAGTGACTTGGAGCGTGAGGTCCGATCCAAGAAGGGATCCGGTCATGATGACCACCACGGAGGACACAAGGGATCTGGCCACGGAGGACACAGTGACATAGAGCGAGAGGTCCGATCCAAGAAGGGGTCCGGTCATGATGACCACCACGGAGGACATAAGGGGTCTGGCCACGGAGGACACAGTGACTTGGAGCGAGAGGTCCGATCCAAGAAGGGGTCCGGTCATGATGACCACCACGGAGGACACAAGGGATCTGGCCACGGAGGACACAGTGACTTAGAGCGAGAGGTCCGATCCAAGAAGGGGTCCGGTCATGATGACCACCACGGAGGACACAAGGGATCTGGCCATGGAGGACAGAGTGATTTGGAGCGTGAGGTCCGATCCAAGAAGGGATCCGGTCATGATGACCACCACGGAGGACACACGGGATCTGGCCACGGAGGACACAGTGACTTGGAGCGTGAGGTCCGATCCAAGAAGGGATCCGGCCATGATGACCACCACGGAGGACACAAGGGATCTGGCCACGGAGGACACAGTGACTTAGAGCGTGAGCTCCGATCCAAGAAGGGATCCGGTCATGATGACCACCACGGAGGACACAAGGGATCTGGCCATGGAGGACAGAGTGATTTGGAGCGTGAGGTCCGATCCAAGAAGGGATCCGGTCATGATGACCACCACGGAGGACACAAGGGATCTGGCCATGGAGGACAGAGTGATTTGGAGCGTGAGGTCCGATCCAAGAAGGGATCCAGTCATGATGACCACCACGGAGGACACAAGGGATCTGGCCACGGAGGACACAGTGACTTAGAGCGAGAGGTCCGATCCAAGGAGGGGTCCGGTCATGATGACCACCACGGAGGACACAAGGGATCTGGCCACGGAGGACACAGTGACTTAGAGCGAGTGGTCCGATCCAAGAAGGGGTCCGGTCATGATGACCACCACGGAGGACATAAGGGATCTGGCCACGGAGGACACAGTGACTTGGAGCGTGAGGTCAGATCCAAGAAGGGATCCGGTCATGATGACCACCACGGAGGACACAAGGGATCTGGCCACGGAGGACACAGTGACTTGGAGCGTGAGGTCCGATCCAAGAAGGGATCCGGTCATGATGACCACCACGGAGGACACAAGGGATCTGGCCACGGAGGCCACAGTGACTTAAAGCGAGAGGTCCGATCCAAGAAGGTATCCGGTCATGATGACCACCACGGAGGACACAAGGGATCTGGTCACGGAGGACACAGTGATTTGGAGCGTGATGTCCGATCCAAAAAGGGATCTGGTCATGATGACCACCACGGAGGACACAAGGGATCTGGCCACGGAGGACATAGTGACTTGGCGCGTGATTTCCGATCCAAGAAGGGATCCGGACATGATGACCACCACGGAGGACACAGTGACTGATCGACGGACAAATAACGACGCAACGGGAGCTATAGGTCGGCAGAAATTACTTGTTCCTCATTATTCCGCACTGCATAATGACTTTTCTGTAGTTTGCCATAGCAAGCAATACTTGGTGTCACAAACACAGATAGATAGACGATGGGAGAACGATAGTGAATGGTGGAGGAATAGAACAAAGTTTTAACGAACTGTTGTTTGAATTTGTCCTTGTGATTTGTTGTTTACCCGCTTTAGACTCATCGCTATTTGTTTGTTGTTGATTAATTATATTGACTGCATCTCAACGCTACTTGCATTGCAACACCGAACCCTTTCATGACGGGAGCTATACGCTGGTGCAATATTAAAGATCCCGCGCCAGTGCATTCTCTTATATATGCGAGTCTCACATAGGGGGCCTCGCATATATAAGAGAATGAACTGGCTTACATGGTCAATGTAAATGTTGTTAGGCCAATGCATTCTCTTATATATGCGAGGCTATACATATGGGAGACTCGCGTATATAAAAGAATGCATTGGTACAGGGTTTTCGGAAAATTTCAGGAAGGTCCAGTCATGGAAGGGTTAATGAATGGTATTATGTGTATTTAAATAAAATGTATTCATTATAATGATATTCGTTACTGTCAATACCTATTTGAGCGGAATGTATAGATATATAGCGAGACCATAGTGCCAACCGAGTGTTGGGATGTTTCCTGTTCGAACAAGGGATCTCTCAGAAATACCACCGACACATGCTCGTATCTAATTCGTGGAAAAACAAAAACCATTTCTCCATGATATTATAGCCATTTTAATACTGTAGCATGCATTTTGTTTTGTATTGTTTTCCGGTTATTTTATAAATTCGGTACGAAACTGATTTTGATGAGATACTGTTAATGGACAGGTTGCGATTGAAAACTTTAAAATTCCAACTAGTATAGGGTTGTTATAGAAATATTTCTGGCGCGAAAGCACCTCTGATATTACCGTGGGAACTTTATAGATTATAGATGGTTTATTCACACAATAATTAAAATTACAAAAAAGCATCAATGATAATTCAAAAATCAAGTGCAATTATTGCGAGTGAGTGGCATAACTAGGATTAAATTGAATAAATACTTTCTCAATGGTATAACCTTGAGGTGCCAATAAAGAAATACTAGAATTATAATCCCCTAATATTGGCTTTTGTACATATTCATGTTTATATATGGAACCAAAAGTCCCGACGGACTTGTTCTGGATAAACATTGATTGATAAGTATATAAACACGGTTATTTGGCGTGTGCGCGGTACTCAGAGAACACTATCTCATATTGAGGTGGACCCTTCTTAAGCAAAGCTGCTGGTGCACATTCAATCAAAATCGTGTCAGCAGGATCCGATCAGGGAAGTTTCATAGTAGTTAGCACCCACGACAGGGGGTGGTTTCTCAATTATTTACTCATTTCCTTAAAGGTCCATTTAATTTTCGACTAACTAATTTTTTTATAGTGCCTTAATATCCGGTTTTAATAAAAAATATACGCCATAAAATATGATTAAAATACTATTATTCATCACCATTTGAAATGTCCGTGTATCAGAAGATGCCCATAGAGAAATAGAAACAGCTGAAATCATAGAAAGATTTTCCCCGTTATGGCTCCCAGAATGCAACAGAATTCAAACTAAAAATATATTTTCAATAGAAGGGAAGTAACTCTATATCTTATGATATAGAGTTATTCCCATTCCACTGAAAATAATGAAACTTTAGTACAGAACACAGATTTCAAATTGTATATAATATGGCATATATTTTATATAAAATTATCTGGGCGTTCGAAAATAAAGTGGGCCTTTAAGTATAAATCAGTTATGTGTGAGCTCTTGGGAGGGAAACATTCTCTGCAAGGTTTATTTTTACATTTCAAGTTGACATCGTAAGCATTGAGAACATTGGCCTTTATTTTGTCTTTACGTCGGCTTTTAACCGATTAAAAATGTTTCAGTTTCATTCCATACTCCTGGAAATAAAGGTTTGGGAAAAAGCTCCGAGAATTTCTTTCGTGAATTCATTTCCCTTATTTGTCCAAATTGTCTGGTGTTTGGTCGTATCTTATTGCCAAATGCTGCTAGAATGATGCCGACATAGGTTTTAAAGATGTGTCCAGTCATATAGTCATACATAAACAGGCTAACATTAAAGTGACGTGAAACACTCCGGTAGGGTGATCAAATAGAAATGGAGAATAATCTTGCTCAAAGTAGTTAATTTTATAAATATTATATCGAAATCGACAACAAGCACCGTCATTATGTATATTAATTAAATACACTGACTCTCGATGGCGAAATCGTTTTCGTTAGTTTATGGCAGATAGTTGCGTCCCGAATCGAGAAGTAAATATTTACAATTGTGCGTAGTTCAGACAATGTTTTTGAAATTCTCGGCGATTTTATTAGAATGCTACATTCCTCCAGTTGGCAATACCAACTTATTAGTTTCACGCACCTGAATAAGTACATAATATGTCTTTAAATATATGCAGATCTCTGAATTTCAAGATTTTTTTTTTGTAATACGGGTTCAGTTTGACGGTAATATATGGCATATCTTATTGTTCTGTTAGCTCTCTTTTGTATGAGGAAAACCTTGTTTGGTGATGCTGAGTGACCCTAAATTTGAAATCCATAGACAAGACGGCTTTGAACTATATACGGCATAAATAAATAGTGTTCGAAGGGCATATCTTATATGAGGAAAACTTTTCTCATCTTGCTCATCCAATGTAGCGTCCTGGCTATTTTGCAGCACGTACCGCCTATGTATGATCTTTGAGGGTAAGGTTTTCATCGATTTTGATCCCGAGAAATTTAAATGACGTTTCATTACTTTTGTTCCAAACGCGCTTGATTCCTGCGTCGTTCCCAACGTATCATTACGATGTATATTTTTTAGAGTGTTCCATTTGTCGTCGTTGTTTTACTTTTTCTTTTTTTTGGACGAAGAAGCATGTATTTACTTTTAGTTTTGTTAATAGACAGGCTGTTAGAACATCACACCATTTGTAAACATCTTTTAACTCATTGTTCATGATTGTTTCAATAAGTTGACTGTTATTTCCGGAGGTGTATAACGTATACATAAGCCTCTGAGAATGTAGGCGATTTACTCAATGACGAACACACCTACATGTAGCTCTCGTATTAAACCATTAATTCGACATCTATGCATTCTGATAAAAGACAAATAGTCAGAGTTTTTTTGAGTTCATATATCATATAAGTTTTATAACGTACATGAATGTACATGTATTAGACTATATCGTATTATAAAACTGTGTTTGAAGTATACATTTAAGGAAATGATAAATAAATGAAGTGAAATTGAGGATTCTGACCCCGGAATGTCCTTTCAAGTGTAGTACATTGCCTTATTGATTGCTCGATAATTGCACATGCAACTCCGTTTACACCTTAATATGCTCTCTCTTCCTGTGACCAACCTGGTTATGTGGTCCTGCTAATTTGATATGATGATGTTGGGTCATGCAGATTTAGCTATGATGTTGTTGGGTCCTGCATATTTAGCTATGGCGTTGTTGGGTCCTGCTGATTTAGCTATACTGTTGTTGGGTCCTGCTGATTTAGCTATGATGCATTTTGGGTCCTGCTGATTTAGCTATGATGCTGTTGGGTCCTGCTAATTTGATATGATGTTGTTGGGTCCTGCTGATTTAGCTATGATGTTGTTGGGTCCTGCTGATTTAGCTATGATGTTGTTGGGTCCTGCAGATTTAGCTATGATGCATTTTGGGTCCTGCAGATTTAGCTATGATGCTGTTAGGTCCTGCTAATTTGATATGATGCTGTTGGGTCCTGCAGATTTAGCTATGATGTTGTTGGGTCCTGCAGATTTAGCTATGATGCATTTTGGGTCCTGCAGATTTAGCTATGATGCTGTTAGGTCCTGCTAATTTGATATGATGCTGTTGGGTCCTGCTGATTTAGCTATGATGCATTTTGGGTCCTGCTGATTTGGTGTTGCTGGGTCCTGCTAATTTGATATGATGGTGTTGGGTCCTGCTGATTTAGCTATGATGTTGTTGGATCCTGCTGATTTAACTTTGATGCTTTTTGGGTCCTGATAATTTAGCTATGACGCTGATATGGAAAACTGACGGAAAAGTAGCGTTATTTTTCTTAAATTGTCATTTGAGATGTTTTCGGCTAATCCGAACGATTCAAGGGAAAGCGTTTTCTGTATGCAAACAACATTCAAGAACAAAAATATTTCAAAAAATATATTTACCTGGTTGATTGACTGCTGCAAACCGACAACAATCATGATAGCACTTCAGATCATGTTGAAACAACCATTATTAAAATATGTTAGAATATATATGTTCCTGAATGGTTAATACATGCAGACACCATGAATGAACATCTAATCGCTCGGCTTAGCCGGAGAAGGAGAAAATCGCAATCTGTGAACAGTAACGGTACTTTTCCTTAAAGGCCCACTTAATTTTCGAACCCCCAAGTCACATTATGTAAAATATATGCCATATTATATACCATTTGAAAGAGAAAGCTCCAAAACATTGTATTTTTAAATTATTCGATGTAATAAACTGTGAACATGTTGTTTTTATTGAGAAACTGGTGTCTGTTTTGTGGTCAAGTTTATGAACAAAGTCAATTAATTTCAATGGAAGGGGAATAACTCTATATATTTAGATATAGCGTTATTCCCCTTCCATTGAAAATACATCTTTAGTTTGAATTCTGTTGCATTCTGAGAGCCAAAGGGGGGGGGGGGTATTTTATTATTTCAGCTATTTTATATTACTCTATGGCCACCTTACGAGACATAGAAATTCCAAAAGGTGATGAATTATAGTATTTTAACCATATTTTATGGTATAGATTGTTATTAAAACCGTATATTAAGGCACTATAAAAAGAAATAATCGGTGACTCGAAAATTAAGTGGGCCTTTAACAGCATCACTCTGTTCTACCAACATCTTAGCTAAATCAGCAGGACTCAACGGCATCATACAAAAATAGCAGGATCACTTAAACAGAGGTGGTGATAGTGTGATAACAACTAAACGACTTCTTGCTATATATTGAAGTCAGTATACACCCGACACCGTCATGAAGGTACCAACGTTCATACATTGGCAAGTTTGCACGGTATGGTTTGCAGGCATTTTGTCGTAAAAAAGCGATATGGTGCCATACTATGAATGGAAACAAGCACATAAAGTGCATCTGTGCCACAGCTACGTGCGACGTAAAATCTCTGCAGTTCATCTAGTAACGATCCGATGCTACCGGAATTTTCCTGTAAATATCACGCAATTATCTCGCAAGAATAAACCATATAGGTATTTGAAGGCAAATTCAAGTAGCACTGTTACAAGTGGAACTAGATAAATGTTACTTCTCATGACTTTCGCTTTGGTAAAGATGCATGTTATGTGCACGTTTCCGTTTATATTCTGGCACCGTGTGGTTTTCTATGACGAAATGCCCGCAAAAAACATACCGTGCAAACTTGCCAGCGTATGAACGTACCCTTAAGGAAAGTCGGGGGACTACACACAGAGGATAGGGGTGGGTTGTTCCAGGTCAGAACAAATCTGTGATGTAAATTCTCCGATTAGCAAATTTATCAAAGATCAATTAGAAACATTAATAAATTTTGATTATAATTAAATTATAATTATAATGATTCTCTGTTGGTGACTAAAGAATAATATAAGAATGCATCAACAGGTTAGGCTATATTATACACATATCTCAGATGTGTAGCTACTAAGTTGGCTGATATTTTACGTAACTTTCGTAAAATTAATCTAAAATTTGTATTTAATACAGCGGTACATGTACATGAAATGCTAACATTGAGCCTTTATTCGGTCAAAAAGCATGTACTGGCAAAAGTCTGGCATACTAATCAGCATTCAGACATAAGTTTGTTTTAACATATATGGTGATGACTCCGATCTTGTAACCACCATTCCACTGTTCCGGATTGTATTAACATATTGGAATATGCTAAAATGTAATTTGGTGGAAAGAGCCCGACTTATATAATTTCGTTTTATTTTATCATGATTTATTTACTACTTTATTTTGAGGGGGAGTTGGTTCTAAAAGTTGACCCCGGACAAAAATTGCACGGATGAGGGCGGTGGGTGATCAGAAAGCGGAAACATGATTCCGACCGATGTGTCTGCAATTATATTACACCCCTTGTCAGCATTAGTGAAATTATGCACGGGTAAATTATATTTTTGCGAATATATATATTTTAAACCTTTATTAAATTTATATTTTAGTATAAAATTACGAGACATGAGGTAGGGGGGGGGGGGGTGGGTGGGTACCCGAGGCCGGAAACAGTTTTTGACCACCTTTTTTGCATTTTTTTTTCATTGACATATTTTCAACTGTTTTAGGGTGCATTTACATTGCTATAGAAATGTATACAGATCTGTATGAAGTCACGTGTCGCGCATTACTGTGATCACAACATGATTACTAATAGTGAACGCGCGCTCATCAGTACTCTGGTAATTGACAATTCACTGCGAGTCGTGTCAGTTTAGGCAGACATAAAAATGTATCAACTATCAACAGATAACAGCGATTTGGTATGTGCCGCAGGTATTTAAAGTGTATCCTTATACCACTTGATAATGGTTCGAAGAAAGAATGAAAATCATGCAGTTACCCTACAACACCCTTTATTTGACCAAATGTAGTAAATTTTTCAACTGATGACAATTCCAATGACAATGTTGACCAGTGTAGGACAATATTGTTTTCTTAAATTACATGCAGTTTTTATATATAGCTGTTAGACAATAAATATGATGATAATGACTGGCCACGGGGAGGGACCAGGTCACAATCTTTCCAAGTGTTGGACATTTCCAACATTACACCCGCCCCTATGATAAGGTTGGAAAATTTCCAGCTGATGGCCATTCCAGCTCAAAATTTTGATAAAAAGTAGGAAATTATGCAAATATTGGTCCGAAAACAATACCCCCCCCCAAATAAAATGTTTGAAAATCAAACTACAAGATCATTTTCAATCTATTGCTGGTTTGGAAATTACAACTAATGTTGTGTCAGGTATGAAATATCCAACAGTTGAACAAGTTGCCACGTCCCTATCCGTGTTCAATATTCGAAATACACGGGTTGAAATGACAACGAAAACTAAAACACATTCGCCAAGCCCGAGTAACAATTAATCAAAACTGATTTGCCTGTCGCAATGCTTCGGCGTTGACCGTGACGTATAGCGGACACGATTTTTGCTCACACGAACTAATACCGTTTTCTTTCTGTGTGCATTTCTATATCAACCCGTTTACACTAGTCTGCGTGTAGATCTATGTACATTTCTATAGCAATGTAAATGCACCCTTAAACATATTTGTTTACATGTTGTGGCTTGTTGCAATATGAGAAGCACTAATACATTCAATATTGTTATAATTACCCCCATAAGTTGATATAAAATGGAAAAATAGTGAATATTGTGGGGGTGGGTCCCAAAATTTTCATTGATTTTTTTTGCGCGCAATTTTTTTTTATTGTGTCTTTTCAGATTGCTTGGCAGTTTTTATATTGAAAATTGTCTAGTTCACGGTGTAGATCAATACAAAAATACTTCAGATAGCTCTAGGGTAGGGTGAACTTAATGCAGTCTGACAATATCAGTTAACAACTCATGACAGAATATTACAATAATTCTTATACTTCATGACAGTCTCTTTACTCATACAGTTAGTTGATGCATGAGTGTAATGTATGAATTAAATATTTGTATCAGTGTTTGTATACTAAATTGATTTTTAAATATACTTTTGTCAAATAATTATTTGAATTGTCAAATTATTTGTTTCAGTGTTGTTGACAACCATCAATAAGTAAATAAGTAGACATGAAATAAAGTTTTAATAACATTTATTGAAAGAAACAAAATATAACCTTCCTTGGATAGTCTTCTGAAAAGTATAAAAATATTATTTAAATAGATGTGAAGAAGGGCCAGGACACATTACAGTTTTGTTCACATTGTAATTATTATATCCCATAATTACCTGCATATACTAGTATGTAAATGACACTTAATGTCTAATTCAGGCTAATTTGAAAATTATCAAAGAAGAAAAATTAATTTACTTAATTAGTGTATATTTATAAGATGATGTGCATGCAAGGTGGTCTAGTTTGAAGGCACACATAAAGGTCATGTACAGAATGTGTGTGAATTTCTTATTGCACATGAACTCCATCCAGTACATGACCGAAGTTCAGCTCTGATTGTCCAAATGAATCTCAGTAATATACATCCGTGTATATGGATTTGGCACTAAATTGACCATCAACGTTCAAACTCAAAGGGTTAAGCATTATTTTGGGCCTAGTTCTAAGTCGTAATGCGAGGTCGGGTCGGTGGTCATGCAAGCATACATAAAAGTTAATTCGTACACTGGTTCATATGCACATTTTCCATTTTGGTATTACTATAGGCGCTAGGCCTACTAGTTGATGCTGGTTGATGTCTGGAAAAAAGATAAATTTAAGTTTGTGTATTTATTTATTCTACTGTAGGCCCTAACACTGGCCCTAGTTATTTTTTGTTGTCATTCCAGGGGATTCAACATATTTTTCATCTACTCACAAGCTGTACTCAGACAGATGAATAGGCTGGGTTATACATTTACCAATATAATCACATAATATTCTACCTTTGTTGATTGCTTAGAGTTGAATTTTGCACATGTTTGTTAACAGGAAGTAACATTTAATTTGGTCTTTCAAAGAAGGGACCAATATAGAGCGGTTGGTCGTTTTTACAGAGGGGACCAACATAAAGCTTTGATGTTTTGGGGTGGGTGTCTAAAATTTTATGAAAAAAAAATGCAAGAAAGGGTGGGTGGGTGTAAAAAAATGGAAATGTAAAAAAAAGACCCCCACGTCTTGCAACTTCTGAAAAAATTGGTATGGCAAATAACATGAAAAATATCACCATGAATATCAGTGTACATATTCAGATCTCGAATGATATGAGAGTTAAGTGAAAATAAATTCGTGATGGTAAATTGTGTATAGGAAGAATCTAATCGTGTGTTTTAAAGATGCCAAATTTGTGCCACTTGGGTGAGTGATGGGTGGGGGCACTAAATTTGATAAGAATTTGTTTAGTCGAGATTACCACAAAACTTATACATAATCATCTCCATGCTATCAGGAGTATAGTGGCGTGGCTTAGTTGTCAAGAGCGGCACCATTCGAGTCAGGGGTGCACTGATGGGGAGAGGGGCACCACAACTGGTACAATTTTTTTCAATGGCGAATTCCACCAAATTGATACACATTCTTCTACATGATATGAAGATTCTAATCGTTTGATAAAGTCGACATATTGTTCCGTTTGGGTGAGAGATGGGGGGGGGGCACTAAATTTGATAATAGTTTGTTTAGTCGCATATTGCCACTAAACTTATACCTAATCATTTCCATGATATCTGGAGTCTAATGGTGCGGTTTAAAGATATCAAAAGTGGCGCCGTTCGAGTCAGGATGCACGGAGGGGCCCGGGAGAGGGACACTAAATTTGATAAAAACAAAAAGGGTTTAGCGCCGATTTCCACCAAATTGATACACATTCTTCTCCATGATATAAGAATTATTCTAATCGTGTGATATAAAGATGCCAAATTGGTGCCAATTTTGAAAAGAGAGAGAGAGGGGCACTACATCTGATAATAATTTTTTTAGTCGCAGATTTCCACCAAACTGATACATAATCATCCCCATGATATCAGAATTAGAATAGAGTCGCTTAAAAGTTAAAGCTGTACAAAAGTGACTCTATTCGAGTCAGGGGTGCACGTAAGAGGGGGAGGGGCACACAATTTATAAACATAATTATAGCGCCGATTTCCACCAAATTGATACACATTCCTCTCCATGATAAGAGGAATCTAATAGTGTGGTTTACAGAATGGCGCCGCTCAAGTCAGGGGTGCATGGAAGGGGAATTGGGAACCAAAATTGATCAAAATATTTTTAGCGCCGATTCCCCCCGAATTGATAGAAATTCTTCTCCACGATACGAGGAATCTAATCGTTTGATTTAATGACGCCAAATTGGTTCCGTTTGGATGAGAGATGGGGGCACTAAATTTGATATGAATTTCTTTAGTCGCCGATTTCCACCAATCTTTTATATAGTCATCTTCATAATGAGGCTTACTTGTGTGGTTTAAAGATATCAAAAGTGGCGCCACTTGAGTCATGGAGGGTCTCCAAAAACTGATAACAATATGTTTCGCGCCGATTTGCACCCAATTCACACGTTCTTCTCCAGTGATACGAGAAATCAAATTTGGTGCCTATATTTTCGAATGTCTGTCTGTGTTCTATATAACTTCACAGGGGACCATGCATCTAGATAGCACCAAAGGGGTCTAACAGGGGGAACGTTTTACGAGGAAGGTAATGGTGCGGGTTAAATTTTTCTAAAGTGACGCTATTGGTGTCGGTGGCAGAAACGGGGAGGGCCGCAAAAATTATTTTTGTCGCCGATTTCTTCCAAAATTATACATAATCATCTTCATCCTATGGCGCCGTTCGAGTCAGGGGTGCACGGAGGAGGAGAGGGGGTACACCATTTATGACAATAACCTAATCTTAGCATATATTTCCACCAAATTGATACATATTCTTCTCCATAATACGAGGAAACTAACCGTGTGATTTAAAGACGCCAATTTGGTGCCGTTTCGGGTGAGAGATGGGGGCAATAAATGTGATAGGAATTTGTTTTGTTGCCGATCGATTGTCATCAAACTTATACATAATCATCTCCATGCTATCATGGGTATAATGGTGTGGTTAAAGATGTCAAAGTGGCCCTGGTCGAGTCATGAATGGGGGGGGGGAAGGGTACCAAAGCTAATGTAAATATGTTTAGCACTAATTTCCACCAAATTCATACACGTTCTTCTCCAATGATATGAGGAATCAAATCACGTGGGTTAAAGGCGCCACATTTTGTGCCGTTTGAGTCAGGGATGGAGAGATGAGGGACACTAACGTTGATAAGAATATTTTTGTCGCCGATATCCACCAAAATTATATATAGTCATCTCCATAATTCGTTCTAGTGAGCTTTGAAGTTCAAATATCACAACCTCGACATTTGGTGGCTTAATTGAGTCACTTTAACAATTATATCAGCTCAATTGTCATATTTATATGGGGACTGGAATCAGGGCATTCGTGAGCTAGCAAAAACAGATAAACAGAAGAAAGCATTGAAGGCATATTTATCACATTCTATTTAACAGATACATATATTCTTGCAAAATGAGGGACATTGAACCACAAGAGGATGGCATGTTAGAATGGCGCATGTACTATAACACAATTCAGAGATTCTCCCATTCAAGATATTTTCCACAAAAAAAGATACAATTTTTCAAAAGATGTGGAAATGTATAGAAGGCCTGTTGGAAGATATTGGTCACAGTTTGCAATCAAATATAATTTCTTCTGAGATCAAATACAACACAGTCAGTAGCACATGACATTTGAGGATCCCCCAAAAACTGGCATCTGACAAGGGTACATCTGCACGTTACCGTGGTTTCTTTCATTTTATTAGAACAGACTCGCAGCTTAACGTATACAACGTAAAATCTCGCACATGTAGCTGATACATTGCAACATTTATTTTAAAATACTTCTGTATCTTCATGGAGATATGAGAACCAGGTGACCTCAACATCTTAGTCAAAACCCTCTAGATTGATTTATACATCTCTACAATCAAACGTCAATGCAACCACGTCGATTGTAAGATTAAAAAAATTATAGCGTCTATAGTATGAGCAGAACTTTGTAAATAAATAAATAAATACTTCTTTATTTGTAGGACGAATTAATGGCGATAAACAAAATGACAATCATTCCGGCAAGGTGGGGTAACCCTGCTAGTATTTCTATATAATATCGATATAATAACGACCTCGCTCGGCGCGCTTGCGCTCCCGAGCTCGGGTCGTGTATAGGTAACAGGTGGGCGCGCGTACTTGTGACGTCACACATAAATTACAGTATACCGTAAAGTAGATTTTTTTTTCACACAACATTTTTGTGGAAAAATCACGTGACTTCCGGCAGTGGTTTCACAAAATCGCGGAATCAGCAATTAAACGAATTTAATACTTCACAACTTCCGATATGTGGCAATGGACAACTGAAGTATTTATTTATTTATAAACAATAAGTTTTATGAATATGTGCTGCAAATGTTAATATTAGTTCAGTTTCGTCTGTTAGCCAATTGAAGGTAGTTATGGTGTCGTGACGTCAAAACGTCATTTGTCCCTGCGGGGCAGAATCCAGACATGACTGGACGCATTATGTCGTCTTCACTTAATCGCAGCGACATACATTGTAGTCTATAGCATTGACTGTTTACATTATAATATAGAGGCTTTTATTATGAAAGGCCGATAGGCTATAATATGACCATATGTGACACGTAACGGGGCTACCACACGCGATGCTTTGTCGGATCTAGTTACTTTGTTTTGGAGGTGATTCACTCGGAATATTCTCGATGCCAAATTAAGCATCATCTCAGTTAGAACGGACATGGTGCAAGAAACTGTTGCTTGTATATGTGGAATATGGTAGGTCCCGGAGGCACTGTGTACGTTATATAGTTCACTGGGTCGGGTCTGTGTGATACGAGGCAGAGCACATTTTATTCAATAAACAGCTCCCGTTAACATGCGCATCTCCAAATCGCGATTCTACCCACAATTTCACCCGTCTTCTATGTTACTAGCTGGTGGGCCCATTTAGGCATTTCTTTGCCCGAAACATGACTCTATGTGAGCGTATACGAGCAAGGACACGGTCACATGCGAAATTGGACCAGATTTGACCTTGAATTGACCATTTAAAAGGTCAAGGTCAGGTCGAGGTTACGATTTGACCCGTCCAAAACAGTACCCCTAGCTATCAAATTTCGTCTAAATCCGCCAGTTTTAACCGATTTGACCTTGAATTGACCATTTTTAAGATCAAGGTCAGGTCGGGGTCACGATTTGACCTGTCCAAAACACTTTCCGAACAAGAGTACCCTTAGGTATCAAATTTCGTCGAAATCCGTCTTTCCCGGCCATAGTTAACATACAAACAGAAAAAAATCCCTAAATATACATGTATATTAGATTCTATATGTAAGTCAAGTTCAAATCGATATCGTAGTCCCATGTTTCTGTTCGTCAGATACAGACTCAAGTATGTAGGAGCCTCGGTACCGGTATATCTATCAAGGACAAGGCCTCTGAATATTGACATAAGCACGTACAATCGCAACACATATCTAGCAGAATGGCCCTTTAAATGTCTTTCAATGGAGGTCAAGGTCGTTTTAGTGTCAAAGTCAAGGTCATATGAGACCCCCACATCAAATTGACAACAATTTGGTTGATGTCAAATTTCAGCTTCTGCTATCAAGGCGACCCATTTTTTTATCAACATAAAATTTTACTTGATAGCTGCCACCAGCATCGACGAATCATTTCAAAAAAACACCCGCGTTTCGATGTTGAGTTAATTTACCTGGCAGTGGGCCAACTGCGTTGCCGCGGACAAATACGTGAGTGGCGCACGGCGTGTTAGGCTAGATTGCTTCAATTAAATTATCTCGAGCGAAATCGCGTGCCGTGAAATATCTGCTCCGCTGAACCTATAGCGAGACCAGGCGAGACGGAAATCTATTGACAGCTAATTCCGCCTAACAGGCGGAGGATTCATTGAAAAATGT
This sequence comes from Siphonodentalium dalli, assembly GCA_032622095.1. Taxonomy (NCBI): domain Eukaryota; kingdom Metazoa; phylum Mollusca; class Scaphopoda; order Gadilida; family Siphonodentaliidae; genus Siphonodentalium; species Siphonodentalium dalli. The sequence goes on along the minus strand of CP136065.1, from coordinate 196,404,529 downwards.
GTCTGGCGCGAAATTCCCTCCCTGCTAAGCGGGCGCGCTACTCCAAAGCGCGATAACATGACAATGTCATAACTTATGTGGGCATGTCATACATCAATTGAAAGGTCATTGCCTTGGCTATTGCACAGTGTTGATTAAAAGTGAAGTAGGCATGTTTTCGTTATGTTTAGTTTACATATAATCTTTGCGACATTATACTGATATGTATGACAATCCATCATGCATATACACCATGAAGCCATCCCATCGTCTTTTGTGATAAAGGCTCGGGTGAAGCGTATTATTATATTGTATTTGAGAACCCTCGCGAAGGATGGCGGTCAATGAGCAATGGTTTGACCATGATTTCTAGATTCGGGTGATACAGAATGTAGATTTATTCAGAATTATATTTACTATGCATCAAACCGTGGACCCCAGATTTTGTATTGGGTGGTCTTTTGTATGCTATTGCTTGGGGCATTAATACATTTAAATACATATCGTATTGCACATAGACTATTATGTGATGAATTAAATATGATGTTGACTTGAAAACACAATTCGTGTGCCCTCGTGACTTCTGGTAACAATTGCAACTCACTGTAGCACTGTCGGCAATACTTTTGTCAGAAAAAGTGTAATGTGCATATTTAACCCTTCATGTGTGGTAAAAATCAATGAAATCACACACCATGGGTCCCCTAAGCATGAGCACAGAGTCTAAATGCAACCATGTTTGCCAATTTAGGCAACATTCTTGCTAAAGTGGTGAACATCTCATGTTGGAACTCATCAAATGTGATGAAAATGGCTAAAAGACACTTGCTGAGCCCCCACGTCTCTGATTCATGGCAATGAAAGCATCTTATAGTGCCTTTGTAGGCCATAATTCTGTCAGAAAAAAGTGTAATTTGCATACTTAACCCTTCATGTGTGGTAAAAATCAATGAAATCACACACCATGGATCCCCTAGGCATGAGCACAGAGCCTGAATGCAACCATGTTTGCCAATTTAGGCAACATTCTTGCTAAAGAGGTGACAATCTCATGTTGGAACTCATTAAATGTGATGAAAATGGCTAAAAAGACACTTGCTGAGCCCTCATGTCTCTGATTCATGGCAATGAAAGCATCTTATAGTGCCTGTGTATGCCATAATGTTGTCAGAAAAAATGTAATTAGCATATTTAACCCTTCATGTGTGGTAAAAATCAATGAAATCACACACCATGGGTCCCCTAGGCATGAGCACAGAGTATGAATGCAACCTTGTTTGCCAATTTAGGCAAGATTCTTGCTAGAGAGGTGAACATTTCATGTTGGAACTCATTAAATGTGATGAAAATTGCTAAAAAGACACTTGCTGAGCCCTCATGTCTCTGATTCATGGCAATAAAAGCATCACATTGTGCCTTTGTAGGCCATAATTCTGTCAGAAAAAGTGTAATTTGCATACTTAACCCTTCATGTGTGGTAAAAATCAATGAAATCACACACCATGGGTCCCCTAGGCATGAGCACAGAGTATGAATGCAACCTTGTTTGCCAATTTAGGCAAGATTCTTGCTAGAGAGGTGAACATTTCATGTTGGAACTCATTAAATGTGATGAAAATTGCTAAAAAGACACTTGCTGAGCCCTCATGTCTCTGATTCATGGCAATAAAAGCATCACATTGTGCCTTTGTAGGCCATAATTCTGTCAGAAAAAGTGTAATTTGCATACTTAACCCTTCATGTGTGGTAAAAATCAATGAAATCACACACCATGGGTCCCCTAGGCATGAGTACAGAGTATGAATGCAACCTTGTTTGCCAATTTAGGCAAGATTCTTGATTTGTTTAGGCCTGTGCCATTTAAATTTAATTCAGAGGGGATCAATGCATATTAATTTTTATTTGCGCTTAAGCGAAATTATTTACGCTTAAGCACAAATGATTTACGCTTAAGCGTAGAGGTTGTTTGCGCTTGAGCGTAAATCATTTGCGCTTAAGTGCAAATACATAACACTACCTTACTTCCTTCTGATTGTGAATGATGGAGTCCATCTCATAGTGTATACCATTTCCATGGCCATAGAAAGGGAATTAGGGGTTACTGGGGTGGTGGGGGGATGTAGGCTTGCTTTTCTCATATGGTGTATTTATTGACTTGAAATAGAAGGAAAAAACCCTATTTTCATATTATCAGCATCACTATCCCCAAGAATTTGTGTCTACATCCCAGAGATCTAGTATATTTGTGATAAAAGAGACACATCCTGCACAGATCTATACCATTTCCATGGTCATAAAGGGTATCTAGGGGTTACTGGGGATTGCTTCCCTCATATGGTGGGCCTACACAGACTTGAGTGATTTGTTTAGGCCTGTGCCATTTAACATTAATTCAGAGGGGATCAGTGCATATTAATTTTTATTTGCGATTAAGCGCAAATGATTTATGCTCAAGCATAGAGGTTGTTTGCGCTTAAGCATAAATAAATAATAAATGTGAAAAGGGCCTCCAATAGTGTAGGCCATAATTTGAAGTTATAATTTGGTCAGGACAAGTGTGGTAAAAATGTCTGAAATCACACACCATGGGTTCCCAAGATGACACAGTGTATACAAAACAAATAAACAATGATTGATTTACATATGTAACGGGAGAAGGGTGGAATGCGGGAGTCGCACCGAAAGTTGGCAGCACCCGAAATCTCAGGACACCGGTCACCCATCCAAGTACTAACCGGGCTCGACGTTGCTTAACTTCGGTGACGAGACAAGGCGTCTCAACCACTGGACCAAAGAAGCATGCTCCATTGGAGCTGTTGATTTATAGGCCTTCTATATTTACACCGCGACCGCTACACATATATTTATATATTAGATTATTAAACACATATTACAGTCTTCAATCTTGTGAATTTCTTGAATGTAACACACCCTGCTGGTGTATCTGACAGAGTAATAGAGATAGGTGATTAGATATATATTATGCCCCAATTCTCCAATGGATTCCAGGTTGTGGCAGGCACGCCATGGCTCAATATTGTAATTCAGAAGATGGCATGGAAGACTAAAGCCCCGCATCGTGTATTGTGTTATGCAGAGGGAGAGATGAGATCTAACTGCCTCTAACAGCAGGTGCGTCGATTCCTGTAGCGATTCTGTCGTCGTCTGGGTTGATCAATTTCTATTGGATTTCAATTCTAGTATATAGCAGTAAAACCTCCTCTCGAATTTCTATTTCGCTTACGCCATAAGATGCTATGTAAAATTTGGAACAAAACGATACTTTACTCGACGAAATTCGTCCAGAAATAAAAAAAGTTCAATCAAATGGAAAGTTTGTTTACATTTTGCAAAGTTCTCCGCCCCGAGGGTCGTAACTTTTCCCTGAACTTTTCTGTCGATATTTAAAAAAAATTTCAAACAAACGGTAAGACCGCAAAATTTTATTTTGCTGGAAAGATGGTTGAAAGCTGACCCCAGGCATGTAATCGGTTTGGCGGAACTCCTATTAGTTTGCGAACTAGCCGGACTTAAAGTCAGGGTCACGTGGTGTCATCAAGCTTCCACGCGAAGGGCAATAATCCAATTATCTCCACTTATATTGGGCCGATTCACATGATATTTCTTTCTAAGAACTCGTATTGTGAAGGCGCACACGTTGCTTGCGATGTCCGCATGGATGATATTCGAGCAGTCAATAAAACGTGTAACCCGATGGCGACAAGGTCATATACGCGCGTGTGAAGTCGGTTTTTCTCGCTCGTTCGCCAATGGATTCTAATAAAATTGGGAGCGAATACTCGCATTGGTCAGCGAAAACATTGTTGATTATGTCCATTATATTGACGTTCCAGTGGCTGCAATCCGTTCATAACTTCATCCAGCACATTCATTGCATCTTAATAATAAAAAAAAACACCCTCATGGACACAGTACTGGCGTGCTAGAGTGCAATTGCGCCGTTATCGAGGTCAATTGTCCTGCGTTTAAGTGAAATTGGGCTGAGGCGCAAAATTGCACATTGGTCACGATTGCGCTGCATTGCACTAAATAGTAACGCATCCAAATTTCGCCGCGTTGCAGCGACATTGCAATATACATAAACGCAATCGCACTGTATTGCATCTGCACTCAAGCGCAATTGCACTGCGGTGCGACAACATTGCGCTACACTCAAGCGCAATTGCACTGTGGTGCGGCGCAATTGCGCTGCACTCAAGCGCAATTACACTGTAGTGCGGTGAAAATGCGCTGCACTCAAGCGCAATTGCACTGCGGTGCGACGACATTGCGCTACACTCAAGCGCGATTGCACTGTAGTGCGGTAAAATTGCACTGCACTCAAGCGAAATTGCACTGGTGTGCGACGACTTTGCGCTTCATTGAAGTGTAATTGCACTGTTGTGCAGCGAAATTTTACCACAGTGCAATTGCGCTTGAATGCAGCTTCGGTGCAAGTAAATAAGATGTAGAGATAACATATTGTAATACAAATTGTCCATTGCCACATATCGGAAGTTGCGAAGTAGCAAATTCGTTTCATTGCTGATTCCGTGATTTTGTGAAACGACTGCTGGAAGTCACGTGATTTTTTCGCGAAAATGTTGTGTGAATAAAAATTTATCCGTCACGGTATACTGTAATTTATGTGTGACGTCACAGGTACGCGCGCCCACCTGTTACCTATACACGACCCGAGCTCGGGGGCGCGAGCGCGCCGAGCGGGTCGTTATTAACACTTGATACCGTACGTCCAGTATAATGTATTAACACTTGGTACCGTAGTCCAGTATAACGTATTAACACTTGATACCGTTCATACATTATAACGTATTAACACTTGATACCGTACATCCAGTATAACGTATTAACACTTGATACCGTACATCCTGTATAACATATTAACCCATGATGCCGTACATCCAGTATAACATATTAACAATTGATACGATGCGGTTGCTATTAGGGCATTATGTACTTATCAGAGTCCACTGGCATCCAAAACGATCTACACTAACAATCAAGCATTCGCATCGCTGAAATGCGCAAAGGCCTATCTATCTTCTCTTCTATATATTTTGAGAACTCCGTGTATTCGAGAGATAGCCCACACCCTCCGGACCTCAATGATATGATCGTGAATGAGTATTGATATACCCCACTAAACTTTGTAATGGTGTGTAGATCATTTACATATCTCTCCTATATATTTTGATACAATCGAATTTACATATCTCTCTTATATATTTATGTTTGTGTGTGTGTGTGTGTGTGTGTGGTTACTTCATACAAATCTACGATTCTCGACCGATCGGGACGACACTTGGTACGTGTGTGTAGTTTGACCAGACGGTGGTCGTTGTCGTATTGGCGAGCCCGTGCGACGCCCGTGCAGCGCATGCGCAGACGAGATCTCGAAAACGGGTGGAGCTATCGACTTGAAATTTGCTATGTGAATGTATCTTGCGCCGGGTACAAATTTTATCGGGTCGCCGAGCCCGTGCGACGCCAGTGCAGCGCATGAAGGAGACGAGATTTCGGAAACGGGTGGAGCTATCGACTTAAAATTTGCTATGTGAATGTATCTTGCGCCGGGTACAAATTTTATTGGGTAGCCGAGCCCGTGCGACGCAAGCTTCGCGCATGCGAAGACCAGATCTCGGAAACGGATGGAGCTGTCGACTTGAAATTTGTCATGTTTCTGAAACAAAGCCATGAGACGAAACGGGTGGAGCTACCGGGTACAATTGTTTCTTATAGAAACGCGTGGAGCTAAAATTAAAAAAAATATATAAAAAAATGTCATGTTTCGGACAAGCCGCCGGTGGCGGGCTAACCTGCTAGTACTATATATTTTGAGACTTCGTATATATATATATATATATAGATATATGTGTACTTCATAGAATCGAAAACGGTTCGCTCGATTGAGTTCAAACTTCCCATCTAAATGTAAAAACCCCACGGGAATCGTCGTCGCGGCGTTTTGTAGAAGCTCAGAGCACGCGTTCTCCACTCTCAAAATCACCGCAAAGGCACGGCGGGGGTTAATCGCGTTGATAATTAAAGAGCGTCAGTTTTCCGAAGTGTCTATATAAAGAGCGTCGTTTTCGCTATCTACTTATCTGTATGACGGGCAATTCAATGCAATGTTATCGCGTTTGTTTTCAATGCAATACCGGATTCGACACCAAGCGTGAATGCTTATGTGAGTCGTTTCCGGGAATCAGTGTTAAAAAAAAAGGAAAACAAAGAATGCGTTGTCTGTCGTTCCTAGGAAGGGGGGGGGATTTCATCGAGTTCTATTGACCATCTCGTAAGGGTGGACAACCTCTGTCAGGGGCTGCTCAATGTCCACGGGGAGTTAAATAACGGGGAAGTTTAGGACGGGTACCATGAATTAACTCATTGAAAAACAAAGAATGCGTTGTCTGTCGTTCCTAGGAAGGGGGGATTTTTCATAAAAAAAATAATTAAATTATAAAAAATAATTAAATTAAATTAATAATTAAATAAATATTAAAAAATTCAAAAAAACATAAATTAAATTTAAAAAACATTAAATTAATATTAAAAACATAAATTAAATTTAAAAAACATTAAATTAATATTAAAATATATTTTTAAAAATATAAATAAAAACAAAATAATTAAAAAAAATGTCATGTTTCGAACAAACGCCGCCGGTGGCGGGATAACCTGCTAGTCTACTATATAATTTGAGAACTACGTATATATATATGTGTGTATATGTGTATGTGGGTTCTTCATAGAATCGAAAACGCGTGTACAGATTGAGCTCAAACTTCCTATGTAAGTGTAAAATCCCACCGACACCGCCGTGGTCGCGTTTTGGAGAAGCTCAGAGCACCCGTTCTCCAATCTCAGTCACAAAAAACGGCACTGCGGTGGCTAAGACATCAACGATCTTTATATTGACCTTATACGGAGGTGTTAACAATTAACGCTCTTTATTGCAATGGACGTGGCTAAACGACTGACCTCATGCGTCCGAAATACGGATGCGGATTCCAATGGACGTGGCTAAACGACTGACACCATGCGTCCGAAATACGGATGCGGACGAAATGCAATTATCTCGACTTTCACGACGGGATTAATTGACTGTCCGCTCTGAAGTTTAGGACGAGGAGGACGGGTACCATGAATTAACTCATTGAAAAACAAAGAATGCGTTATCTCGGAAACGGGTGGAGCTATCGACTTGAAATTTGCTATGTGAATGTATCTTGCCCCGGACCGGATACAAATTTTATCGGGTCGCCGAGCCCGTGCGACGCCAGCTTCGCGCATGCGCAGACGAGATCTCGGAAACGGGTGGAGCTATCGACTTGAAATTTGGTATGTGAATGTATCTTGCCCCGGGTACGAATTTTGTCGGGTCGCCGAGCCCGTGCGACGCCCGTGCAGCGCATGCGCGGACGAGATCTCGGAAAAGGGTGGAGCTATCGACTTGAAATTTGCTATGTGAATGTATTTTGCCCCGGATACGAATTTTATCGGGTCGCCGAGCCCGTGCGACGCAAGCTTCGCGCATGCGCAGACCAGATCTCGGAAACGGATGGAGCTGTCGACTTGAAATTTGTCATGTTTCTGAAACAAAGCCATGAGACGAATGCCGCCAGTGGCGGGCTAACCTGCTAGTCTACTATATAATTTGAGAACTACGTATATATATATATGTGTATATATGTATGTGGGTACTTCTTAGAATCGAAAACTCGTGTACAGATTGAGCTCAAACTTCCTATGTGAGTGTAAAATCCCACCGACACCGCCGCGGTCGCGTTTTGGAGAAGCTCAGAGCACCCGTTCTCCAATCTCAGTCACAAAAACGGCACTGCGGTGGTTAAGACATCAACGATCTTTATATTGACCTTATACGGAGGTGTTAACAATTATCGCTCTGTATTGCACTGGACGTGGCTAAACGACTGACCCCATGCGTCCGAAATACGGATGCGAATTCCAATGGACGTGGCTAAACGACTGACCCCATGCGTCCGAAATACGGATGCGGACGAAATGCAATTATCTCGACTTTCACGACGGGATTAATTGACTGTCCGCTCTGAAGTTTAGGACGGGGAGGACGGGTACCATGAATTAACTCATTGAAAAACAAAGAATGCGTTATCTCGGAAACGGGTGGAGCTATCGACTTGAAATTTGCTATGTGAATGTATCTTGCCCCGGATACAAATTTTATCGGGTCGCCGAGCCCGTGCGACGCCAGCTTCGCGCATGCGCAGACGAGATCTCGGAAACGGGTGGAGCTATCGACTTGAAATTTGGTATGTGAATGTATCTTACCCCGGGTACGAATTTTATCGGGTCGCCGAGCCCGTGCGACGCCCGTGCAGCGCGTGCACAGACGAGATCTCGGAAACGGGTGGAGCTATCGACTTGAAATTTGGTATGTGAATGTAACTTGCCCCGGATACGAATTTTATCGGGTCGCCGAGCCCGTGCGACGCAAGCTTCGCGCATGCGCAGACCAGATCTCGGAAACGGGTGGAGCTGTTGACTTGAAATTTTTCATGTTTCTGAAACAAAGCCATGAGACGAATGCCAGCGGCGGGCTAACCTGCTAGTCTATACTATATATTTTGAGACTTCGTATATATATATATATATGTACTTCATAGAATCGAAAACGGTTCGCTCGATTGAGTTCAAACTTCCCATCTAAATGTAAAAACACACGGGAATCGTCGTAGCGGCGTTTTGGAGAAGCTCAGAGCACGCGTTCTCCACTCTCAAAATCACCGCAAAGGCACGGCGGGGGGTAATCAAGTGATTATTTAATGAGCGTTTGTTTTTGACGCATCTGTATAAAGAGCGTCTGTTTCCCATTCAACGTTATTAGCATCTGCTGAGTTATACGGGTGCCTATGCTGGGAGATTTATTGGAGCTCTTACAACATCATTGTTATAGTATGTATGACACTTAGGTCAGGGCTTAGGGGGGGAGTTATAGGCATAATGCTTCTCAGAAATCCCGGTTACAAACCAACACTCACAATTTCGTATTTACGCAAACGTTATCGCTCGAAATTTATTCCCTGCGAGCACGGATGGCGCGCTTTGTTTTTACAGTTCGGTATATACCGAAATCATCCCAGATAATCACGAATATAGCATCAGATTTCTCCCCAGATATACCGTTATAAAGCTACTGGAATCTGTCAATCTCTCCTATATATTTTGATACAATCTGTATTCGAGAGATAACCCACATCCTCCGGACGTCAATGATATGATCGTGAATGAGTATTGATATACCCCACTAAACTTTGACAAACACCAGTAATGGTGTGTAGATAATTTACATATCTCTCCTATATATTTTGATACAATCTATCTAATTTACATATCTCTCTTATATATTTTGATACAATCTATCTGTTTGTCTGTCTGTCATTTATACAAATCTACGATTCTCCACCGATCGAGACCAAACTTCCTATCTAGGGGTAAAATCCCACGGACATGGTCGTTGTCGTATTGGCGACCCCGTGCGACGCCCGTGCAGCGCATGCGCAGACGAGATCTCGGAAACGGGTGGAGCTATCGACTTGAAATTTGCTATGTGAATGTATCTTGCCCCGGATACGAATTTTATCGGGTCGCCGAGCCCGTGCGACGCAAGCTTCGCGCATGCGCAGACCAGATCTCGGAAACGGTGGAGCTATCGACTTGAAATTTGGTATGTGAATGTATCTTGCCCCGGATACGAATTTTATCGGGTCGCCGAGGCCGTGCGACGCCAGCTTCGCGCATGCGCAGACGATATCTCATAAACGGGTGGAGCTATCGACTTGAAATTTGGTATGTGAATGTATCTTGACCCGGATACGAATTGTATTGGGTCGCAGAACCCGAGCGACGCCAGCTTCGCGCATGCGCAGACCAGATCTCGGAAACGGGTAGAGCTATCGACTTGAAATTTGGTTTTTGAATAGTCCGGACAACGTCGGGCTGGGTAGAGCTATCGACTTGAAATTTGGTTTTTGAATAGCCCGGACAACGTCGGGCTCATCGGCTAGTCTACTATATAATTTGAGACTTCCGTATATATATATATATATATATATATATATATATGTATGTGTGTATATATGTGGGTACTTCATAGAATCGAAAACGCGTGTAGGAACGGGCATCCCCACGGCAATGTCGGCTTATAAGACATATTTACTACACATGACAGCCGATGGACAATTGGTCTCTATATATGTACCAAAATTACGCCGCGTTGGTGACTAGGAAATTCCAGGGAATGCCGATTGAGCTCAAACTTGCTACCTACGGGAAGTGTCATATATATGAGTGTGTCCTTTATAGACTCGAACCGATTGAGCTCAAACTTGCTAAATATTGACTGGGAAATTCCAGGGAATGCCGATTGAGCTCAAACTTGCTACCTACGGGAAGTGTCATATATATGTGTGTGTCCTTTATAGACTCGAACCGATTGAGCTCAAACTTGCTAAATACGGGAAGTGTCATGGACGGGTTCATTGAAAAAAAAAAATCGGGTAAAATTGAAAAACAAAATTAAAAAGGCACAATTAACTCCTTGAAAAACCAAAAAAAATCGGGTAAAATTGAAAAACAAAAAATTCAATTAAAAAGGCACAATTAACTCATTGAAAAACAAAATAATTAACTCATTAAAAACAAAAAATTAAATTAAAATTGTCATGTTTCTGACTATTCGCTGAAATTTGGTGCAAATGCAGCACAAGTGTCTCGGAACCTGTTGCAATTGCTTTTTCGAACAAAGCCATGGGACGAATGCCGCCAGTGGCGGGCTAACCTGCTAGTACTATATATTTTGAGACTTCCGTATATATATATGTGTGTACTTTATAGAACCGAAAACGACTTCACCCATCGAGCTCAAATTTCGTATATAAGTGTAAAAACCCACGGGGATCGTCGACGTCGCGTTTTGGACAAGGTCTGGGCACTCATTCTCCACAACCAGTAATCAAAATCACCGCAAACGACACTTCGGGGGGTTAAGGCATCAACGATCTTTATTTGACCGTATTTGGAGTCGTTAACCGACTAACGCTCTTTATTGCCATCGAAGTTGCTAAACGGTTAACCATGCGTACGAAACTACGGACGCAAAACGCGAAATACATTTATCTCGATTAAAAAGGCAGAATTAACGTGTTGTGTGATTCTTATGTCTGTCGTTCCTAGGAACGGGGGAATTTTTCAATCATACCTCTTTTAGGGGCGGGTACTGCGTGTTGTGTGAAAACAAAAATGCGTGTTGTGTGATTCTTATGTCTAATCGGGTAAAATATTGAACAACCAAAAATTAAATTTAAAAAATTCAAAAATTCAGTAAATTAAAAATGCACGGGTAAAATATTGAAAAACCAAAAATTAAATTAAAAAATTAATCAAAAAAATTAATAAAAAAATCGGTAAATTAAAAATGCACAATTAACTCATGTTATAAACAAAAAATTGAATTTTTTTTTTTATTAAAAACATTAAAAATTGTCATGTTTCTGACGAACGCCGCCAGTGGCGGGCTAACCTGCTAGTATAATATATATTGGCATATAGTTCCACGACCATTTGCACGATCCTTTGCATTGTCCGTCTTCTTACTATGTCGGGGTCGTTCTATATATGTATTGCATATTGTCATATTATATTAGATAATTGTTATTACCTGGAATTTATTTAAATTGGAGTTCAGTCTCCCTTTAAAGTTGTTAACAATGTTAGCAGTGCCACCAGAAGGAGATAGTGTCTCCAGCTATACAGATAAGTTATTACATGTTAGCGTTTAACCCTTCAATGGCGGGAGCTGCATGCGCTGGTGCATAACTAAAGTCCCTGTGCCAATGCATTCTCACATATATTCGAGTCTCACAAGGGAGTATCGCATATAAACAAGCGCAAGGTAAATATTGTTAGGCCAATGTATTCTCGTATATATGCGAGGCTTCCAATGGGAGACTCGCATATATAAGAAAATGCATTCGCACAGGTTTTCGCAAAATTTCAGGAAAGGTTAAACTGGATTTCGCTCATGTCGCATAATACTGTAAGGATCAGGTGATAACTCATAATACTTGTAAGGATCGGATGATAACTCATAATAATGTAAGGATTGGGTGATAACTCATAATACTGTAAGGATTTGGTGATAACTCATAATACTGTAAGGATCAGGTGATAACTCATAATACTGTAATGATCGGGTGATAACTCATAATACTGTAAGGATCGGGTGATAACTCATAATACTGTAAGGATCGGGTGATAACTCATAATACTGTAAGGATCGGGTGATAACTCATAATACTGTAAGGATCAGGTGATAACTCATAATACTGTAATGATCGGGTGATAACTCATAATACTGTAATGATCAGGTGATAACTCATAATAATGTAAGGATCAGGTGATAACTCATAATAATGTAAGGGTCGGGTGATAACTCATAATACTGTAATGATCAGGTGATAACTCATAATACTGTAATGATCGGGTGATAACTCATAATACTGTAAGGATCGGGTGATAACTCATAAATACTGTAAGGATCGGATGATAACTCATAATACTGTAAGGATCGGATGATAACTCATAATACTGTAAGGATCGGGTGATAACTCATAATACTGTAAGGATCGGGTGATAACTCATAATACTGTACGCATCGGGTGATAACTCATAATACTGTAAGGATCGGATGATAACTCATAATACTGTAAGGATCGGGTGATAACTAATAATACTGTAAGGATCAGGTGATAGCTCATAATACTGTAAGGATCGGGTGATAACTCATAATACTGTAAGGATCTGGTGATAACTCATAATACTGTAAGGATCGGGTGATAACTAATAATACTGTAAGGATCGGGTGATAACTCATAATACTGTAAGGATCGGTGATAAATCATAATACTGTAAGGATCGGGTGATACAGTAATGCTCTAATTAATCGACTTCTTAACCACAACAGAATTATGGGTAACTTTTCAGGATTTAGTCGGAAATATGGCTTGTTGCCTAGCTCTAGCAGCTTTCCGATGAATGGCAACAAGCCATATTTCCGACTAAATCCTGAACAGTTACCCATAATTCTGCTGCGGTTAAGAGGTCGATTAATTAGAGCATTACTGTAACTCTGACTGAAGTTTCTCATATAAGGTTTATTTTCAATATTGATCCAATGTGTCTCTCTGTTGTCCATCTGTAGACATGCATTTTATTCATAAAAAGTGAACTTTGTCATATATCAGGATTGTTTGGAGCTGAAAAATTAATCTATATCTATTATATATTTTGGAAGATCTGTGTGTCTGTGTGTCTGTGTGTGTGTGTGTTCGCGATGAACTCGAAAACGTCCCACCCGATTTCGATGAAACTTGGTATGTGGTGGTATGTTCGGCCGGGGACGAACATAGGCCTATTAATTTGTCCGTGCGAGGTCAACTTTTCACGTGCCGAGGTCAAATCTGTTTTTACGCCGTTTTGCGCTAATATATTTCAGTTCGGTGCTTACAAATCGATTCGAAACAGCGCGAATAATAACATGCCAGTCATAATAATGACACTATGAGAATCTTTCGTGTTTCCTCTTTCCAACGATATATAATATGTATGTATCCGTTTTAGTTATCTGCCTCAATTATTAAGAAGAAGTGGTACGATCTTCTATCAGGGTAAAAACAATGCGTAACTTCTATGACGTCGTTAGAGGTCATAAAGTTAGATCACGTTAACTCTTCTCCGGCCGATGCATTTGACTGTTTCAGACGTCTTGGCGATATCTCGGGCACCGATGGTAATTTATCTTTACGTTGAAACTTGATAATTAATGAGCGTGTGTATATGAGGCGCGTTTATATACTTCAGTGGAAATCAAATCGGGTTAAACTGGCGGATTTTTTCGGACGAAATTTGATGCATAGGGTATCTCGGTATCCGCTGGGCCGATTTCCCGGTATCCGCTGGGCCGATTTCCACCATTTTTGGGGTGTTGGTCCACCTGACCTTGACCTTCAAAATGGTCAATTCAAGGTCAAATCGGGTAAAACCGGATGGATTTCGACGGGTACTTTTGTCGGGTACTTTTGTTCGGGCACTGTGTTTTGGACGGGTCAAATCGTGACCCCACTTGACCTTGGCCTTCAAAATAGACAATTCAAGGTCAAAGCCCGGACGAAGTCGGGTCACCTTCTAGTCTATTATATATTTTGGAAGATCTGTGTGTCTGTGTGTGTGTGTGTCTGTGTGTTCGCGATGAACTCGAAAACGGCCCAGCCGATTTCGATGAAACTTGGTATGTGGGGGTATTTTCGGCCGGGGACGAACATAGGCATATTAATTTGTCCGTGCGACGTGACCTTGACCTTGAAATCGGGTCATTTCAAGGTCAAACGCCCGAATATCACGGGAATTCGATGAAACTTGGTATGTGGGGGTACTTTCTTATGGCGAGTCTCATAAGCATATTCATTTGCCCGTGCGACGTGACCTTGACCTTGAAATGGGGTAATTTCAAGGTCAAATCGCCAATTTTTATGGGATTTCGACGAAATTTGATACGTGGGGTTACTTTTGTCCACTGATTGTTTTGGACGGGTCAAATCGTGACCCCGACCTGACCTTGACCTTCAAAATTATCAATTCGAGGTCAAATTGGTTAAAACTGGATGGATTTCGACGGGCACGTTTGTCGGGTACTTTTGTCCGGGCAGTGTTTTGGACTGGTCAAATCGTGACCCCACTTGACCTTGACCTTCAAAATGGACAATTCAAGGTCAAAGCCCGGACGAAGTCGGGTCACCTTCTAGTAATTATATAAAACAAAAGAGCAGGATATGTTTGTCTGAAAACAAATTATTTTAATTTAAAAAAGGAAAAATATACATATATGTTTTGTTAAATTGAGCATGCAAGGATTTCAATATAAAAAGAAGTAAAAAAATTGGTTTCAAAATGTTTAAACGATGGACGTGCACGAAGCACACAAAGGGGCCACATGTAACTGGCACAATAGACCCCCCACCTCCCAAAGACAATATTTGGGAGTCGGGTGTATTGGGCTAGGGGTCGCTGCTGAATAGATACTGCCTGAAACACGTCCCACACAACAATGACCCCCTGTCGTGTGGCAGAGAAATAAGAGAAGTTCTATTGAAGACTAGATACGTTGATATCAAAATGAAAATGTACCGGATCCATGCATTATATATGCCGCTGAATAAAGGCTCTGCCAAAGACCAAAATGTGGGTGAAGCACTGAAAGGGGCCGCAGGTCCCTAACGCACAACGCGTAACCTTTGTACAGGGACCGCAGCCCCCCCCCCCGACACCGAATGAAGGCTCCAGAAGGGAGCCTGTTTAAGCTAGTGCTACATGTATATATGAATATTAATAGTCAACCAAAACTGTTCTATATATGAGCGTATTTAAATAAAAAATGGATTCTTGTTGGACTTATTTTCGATGCATCGTCGAATTTGCACTCTCGTCAAGTGAATTGCACCACAACACATAAAATATAAAATATTGCTGGTTATTATTTTTTATAATTATGCGACACGTCCGTTTCCTGTGTCCGCCGGGTTCCTTCCG
Organism: Siphonodentalium dalli; assembly: GCA_032622095.1. Classification (NCBI taxonomy): domain Eukaryota; kingdom Metazoa; phylum Mollusca; class Scaphopoda; order Gadilida; family Siphonodentaliidae; genus Siphonodentalium; species Siphonodentalium dalli. Next base: position 196,388,902 of record CP136065.1, on the reverse strand, counting down.
CCATGCATGTGCGATGCAAGTCCAGTAACGTGGTTGTTTCCTATGCTATTTCCGTGTTTGACTGTATAAATATTATCTTAGGCGCGGGAGCAAGTAACACACGCTCTTCACACTGAAAGATGAGGATCTACTTGATTGCCGTGCTCCTAGCCTTGGCAGGTGAGTAATAATATAATTATATATATGTAGATATCTTGGACACACCGAAAGTGAAAATAATTTTCTGTCGGATCAATCTAATCCGTTCAAGTTTGGTCAACAATGTCTTGATATACTTCCTGCCGAACTAATTTATAGGGTAGCTGGGCGATGATAAATCAAGTGAAGGCCCAAAGATGGGCGATCTTTGACCGTTTTTGTTAAAGGTACTCAATCCGATAAAACTCCTCTCAATTACTATTTCAATAGCTTCGGGGGTCAAACATATTTGATTCGAGTCGAGGAAGTCACCCATCAAAGCTCAGATTTGTTAGATATCGGTTTTAGAAATCTATTATTTTTCATTATCGGGAATACTTTCTGGCCCAGATCTCAGTCAAAATTGCGTTAATATTACCACTTGATTTTAGAGTTATCCATCCTTGTCTGTTTGAATAGAGTTTTGGTGTACAAATCTCGAGCAGGATACGAAATTGACGGCAATTATTAGTACTCATCTCGAGAACATAACAAATTTCAAAAATCAATATCTAATAACTCTGAGCTTTGTTTGATGGGTTCCTCGACTCGAATCAAATATTTTTTACCCCCAAAGCCAAAGAAATAGTAATATAGGACCCTCTGATCGGATTGTTGTTGTTGGAATCTGTTGAGATGGGGACCCTCTGTTCGGATTGAGTACCTTTAAACGGGGGGTATTGTATTATTAGTCCGTCCGTCTGTCGATTCGTCCGTTCGCTTTTGGTTTCCGGTTTATTTGGTATATGGGTTACTAACACAAAATATAGTTCGCCCGAATCTGCGTTCCGCCCGCCAATTTTCACGATCAGAGTTATGGCTCTTTGTTCGAATTAACACGGGTGATATAGCGATGCCAAATCCAAAACGGGCCTTAGTTTTCGAGATACCCCTACCCTCGGTAGAACAAGTTGAAACCAACTTTTTTTGGAAGGTAAATCTATATCATTTATGAAAATGATTCTTAGCCTTGCCGGAATTGGTGGTAGCTATGTATGGCAAGACTATTTGTGAATTAGCCTGTTTTCAGCGGTTGACCAGCTATACACAATTGGTTCAAAGTTAATCACATCACCAAAAACAGAACGTTCTATTTGTTATTATGGGGTATATGGTGGTACTAGATCGGAACGTTCTTATTTGTTCTGGTTTGTTTGAGATTTCACGACGTCATGGTGGAGAATGTAACGTTCTGCGTCAAAAAATCATGACGATTCAGCGAAACTGTCGCCCGTCAACTCTGTACACAACTAGCAGGTTGGAACTAGCTTATCTGTCATATATGTTTGGAAAGATTGGAGTGTTTTCTATCGGGAGGTATTAACTATATTTTCCTGTCCTTACAAATGTTGCAATAATAGACAAAAACTTAACCCTCCCCCAATGTCATAAAATGCTAAGTTTTGCCATCGCCGGGGATTGGATCCCAGAATGATAGAATAGTGCGTAGTATATGCTTTTATTTAGTATAGAACACACATAACAAGTGTAAAATGCGAATTTGCAACCATATTCACTATTAGAAGAGTATCAAAATCCAAGATGGCGTCCAATATGGCATTCAGTTTTTATTTTAAGACTTTTCACGAAAAATCCAGAAAAGGAACGTCCCCAGTGGTAAAATGTATATTATTTTAATGACCATATAGAATAGCATTTTATATCAAACATTAGTTTTACCATTAATACATCGTATCAATTGGTAAAATAATAGGCAAACATTTATTCCGCCGTTAATGTCATAAAATTCGAACTAAAGTTGTCGCCAGGGATTGAAACCACGAATGATCGCATAATGCGCAGTATTTTGTTTTATTTAATGTAGAATACACATGCGAATTGACCAGAGAAAATTTCCATCCAGATTTGTTATTAGAAGAGTATCATAATCCAAGATGGAGTTCAATATGGCGGCCAATTTTAATTTTAAAACGTAGTGAATGGGCATACGACAAATACAGAAAGGGAACGTCCTCCAGTGGTATATTATATATCATTGTACGGACTACATAGAATATTTCATAGCAAACATTAGATTCAGCATATTATCAATTGATGAAATATTTAGACAAAAAACTTAACCACCCTTACAGTCACAAACTTCCACACAAATTGGCCACTGAGGATTGTAGTACAGGCCAAACAGAAATGAGCATGCATATTGTATTTAATTTATACTGAATACGATAAAGAAACAACAGTTTGAAGTCACACCCACTATGGCGCCATAATGGCGGCCAACATGGCAGTTAAGTTTAATGTCAACACTTTGTGAACAACTAATACGATATGCGGACAAAGAACGCCTCATATGGTATAACTTATAGCGATGTATTAGCTAGTGTGTTTCCATTATTAAATGGCAATATTAACATATCTTTTAATTTGCGAAAGAATAAACACAAAACTCAACATTCCTCATCTCTAAAGTTATAACATTGCGCACAAAGGTACCTCTGAGAATCGTAGCCAAGAATAAAGCAACAAATGCGCAGTTGTAGATGACATTTTGTGCGACACAATTATGTGACACCACAGTCGCTATCAGATGGATCCCAAAATACAAGATGACATCCCATAATATGGATGTCACTACAATTTTGCGAAGAAGTACAACAGCCAGAGAAGAGACGTCCTTTTGTGATGCTTTATGTTCAGTGATATGTTGCGATGAGTTTTGTTGACACGAATGATGTTTGTTAATTTAGAACACATGAGGAACTGTTATCTCTCCCAATAACGAAATAACTTGCTATTCCTGTAAAACTCCTGTAAAAATTCCAAGCGTTAATATTTGGCTATACTGACATGATTATCGTAGCTATAAAGCCACACCATCCTGTTAATAAACATGCCCCTGTCCGGAGGACGGTGCTCAAATCACAGGCCCCTGCATGCAGGGGGGAGTCGGAAAAAATTTGCGGGGACGTATGCTGATTTTTGACTTTCGACCCTTGTTGGGACCCACCCACCCCCGCGTCCAAATTTGTTTCCGTTTTCGGCAGTTGTTTCCGACCATTTCTGGACACCACCCCCTTTTAACACTAAAACAGATTTGCGGGGGGGGGATTCACCGTAAACAGCTGTATATGAATTTATGTGCATACTATTAGTCATGGGTGTTAACATTGACATGTAAATGGGAACAAGTCATTTTGGGGTCATTCGGTAAAACCAGCAGCCATCTTGGATTTCAAAATTCAATCCATTAGCATGGGCTAACTTTTTTCCACCCCCTGGCCCCTGGGGAAAATTACTATAATACCATTATAGACTATACCAGTGACAAGGTTCAAATGATCGATTTTGGCTAAAACAACAACTATCAAGACCCTTATAAATTCTAGAAATCGATATTTGCAGCCAAAATATCCTCAGGTGTGTCTTATTGGCAATGAAATTCCCTTTAATTTGACATATAACTCGGCGAAATTGAACGAATCGAAGAAATCGGGTCGTCAATCTCCCTGTCCGCCCAGAGGCCTTTTACCTAGTTATAAAATCAATATTTTCGAGCACTAATTTGTGGTGAACGTGTACTTAAACGCTATGACATAACCTATACATGCTCACATATGTTCCGCAAGTTTAATTATTCCGAAGCCATTCATATCTTTTTTTATTTCATCCGATGTGTTTGTGCCCAATTTTTCAACTTTATTCATCAAACGAATTCCAGAAACAAAACTTGTCTGCGACTGGCAATAACTTTTGAAAGCGAAAGTAAATAAAGAATGCGGGGGGGGGGGGGGGGGGTCAAGGTCACGCTATTTTCGCAGAATTTTAATATTGTATCAAAACAAATTCCAATTATTTAACGATACTTTCAAGTTCACTTCTGTCTTATAATCAGATAAACTTCTTATATACAGAGAAAATGAATAATTCAAGTGTCTCTTCAATACTCTATCAGATATCTATGCATATTGATTTTTTCAAGCAATCATTTGTGAACTTTACTGTCGATTATAATAATTGTCAATCAATCGGCTTTCGGAATGATTTGCGGAACATATATGAACATTTATAGGTTATGCCATCGCATTTAAAGACATATTATGGATTTATTCGGGTGCGTGAAATTGATAAGTTAGCACTCAGGCGCTATGCAAACCTTGGGAATATAGCATTCTAATAACATCGTCGACAATTTCAACGAAATCGACCAGACCACTCACAAAACAGCGTCTGAACTACGCTCAATTGTAAATATTTACATCTCGATTCGGGACGTAACTATCGGCGATAAACTAACACATATGATTTCGCTATCGAGAGTCAATACATTTAATTAATATATACGAATGACGGTGTTTGTTGTCCATTAGGATTAATAGCTACTTTGAGCAAGATTATTCTCAATTTTTATTTAATCACCCTACCGGAGTGATTCACATTACTTCAAAAGTTGCATTGGAGCCAATTATTTATGTCGATCGCGTGATCGTTATCGTTACTAAGTGCTTGGTGTAGCGGTCGCAAATGTAATCGGAATCGCCGTGCTCTTTCCACCCAACAAACTAAATGTCGGTTATTGACAGTGGGAGCAAAACATAAATATATCATTACATTTAAAACATAGTTGTGATCCTATGAAGTTCTCAGATCACTTAATGCGTGGCAATTTGTCTTTTATAGTACTCATCACACACAAAAATCGCAAAGGCCATTTCCCCCGCACAGTTTAAATGCATCGCTCGTGGCATCACAGACCAGAACACCGAAATCGATCGATAAGCTAATATTGATCTGATTTACAGTACTGCGTGGGTTAGTCTCAAATTCTCGGCAGATTTTATGAAAATAAATAAGAATACTTTCAGAATTATTATGGGAATCATAAAAAAAAAGAAATATAATTATAAGAAATGAATGTAGTGTGTTTGTGTTTGTGTTATTGAGGGATACGGCGCTACTGGCGTTGGGGCACACTTAGTGTAAACCGCTTCATGGCCGACCACAGCGCATTATTCCCAATAACACACACATCCACTCAATTCATTTCTTAAATAACAATACAAATTTGCCATTATTAAATATTTTACAATATATATGTTTTTGAATGTTTTATAAACATAATGATTTTTCTCGTCCATTGGTTCAGAAAAAATTCGCTGTGAAAATGACAACTTTAGAAAAAAAGAGTACATTTCTTAACATCATGCACCAGTTTGCCCCACATTAGCAGGATCGACCAGCATCATAGCAAAGTAATAGGATCAATTAACCAGGGTTGTTACTTATTGGTGAGAGTTTTTATGTGGGGGGGGGGCGTTTGTTGGCATTTTATTGTTTCTCTCTAAAGGCCATACCCACTTTGTCAGTTTGAAGTGATGGGGAACACTCACTGGTGGCATCTAATGATACTAGAGAATACAGAAGTTAATTTCATAAATTTTATGTTCAAATTGGCAGCATCCAACGTTATTATTATTGACAAGCCTGAGTTTAGTGTGTCTGTCATTTGCAGAATGAGGTCCCCAGAGGGTGGATTTGGTGACGCTATCCCGCATAACGGGCTAGCATCATCAAACGTTGACGCAATTAAAAACGTATCCGATTTCAAAAAGTTTGATATATATACGCCATGCGTCAGCCGCAGATCAGTGAAAGCAGCTTAACTGCGTCAGCCGCAACCTTGTGAAAGCGCCAGTGATATATGTATGGTTTGAAAAAGTTGCGCTTATAACCTGATAGCCGCATGCGTTGGCCGCATGTGTCAGTCGTAGGTCTGTGAAAGCAGCTTTATCAAATTATGCATATACATAATTTTGGGGTTCGAACGAGCCATGTCCGTTTAAGTTTGCCAATCAAAATCACACGATTACCTGGAATCGAACAAGCTTCGGCATGCTGGGCGGTTTATGGTGGCCTAATTAATGCGATATGCACCGTACCGACTGATACACCAGGGCACCGGTCAATGAGGGCATCGATCACCACTAACCGTCATGTTGATAACAAATACTACGTTGTCATATTTTATAAGTAATTGCATGTTCTTGTTATACATGTATATAGAACTAATATAAATGCTGAAAAAAGGACCAAAAAAACCTCTGACCCAGTTTCAATCATAAATGCTTCTGACACGATCCTAAAACCAGATGCCGGAATTTTCAGACGTAATTCGGACTGTTAATAGTTGGAATACAGACGGAGATAGTGTTTTGAAGCAAATTGCACATAGCGCCTTCAGTCTCTCCAAATGTTCATGTTGAATCCATTACGAACCGGAGCGGATAGAATCCCTGATATATCATTCGTATTAACGATGTTTAATTACACGTATATACGAGCAACTTATAACATGTAGCTGTTACTAGAGAGATTCCGCTTCTATCCATTGTGACTGTGTACTACGTATATATCCCTGCGCCAGTGAGTTGTATTGTGTTTATAGAGAGTATATGTGGGCGCTGTCAAACCAAACCAATAAAATCAGGTCCGTCATAACAGTGACCACTATTGGGCGACAGTGTTTATAGACAGTATATGTGGGTCGCCCAATAGTGGTCACTGTTATGACGGACCTGATTTTATCTGGTTTGGTTTGACAGTAACCACTAGTCGGCGATTCACATATAATGTCTATAAACACAATACAACCCACTGGCGCTGGGTATACCATGTAGATGAAGCCTGACTTCGATTGGTGTACGCGAACGACATGTTACCAAGTCCATATACTAAATACAAGCTACATGCAGAGTCCAGTCCCCTGCTCAAAGGACTTACCGCTGCCAGCACCTACACACAATGTGAAGAAATCGCACATTTATTTATTAGAGCATTTGTAGGTTGCAATTCATTCTGCATAAATTTATTCTGAGAAACTGAACTGTCCATATTCATTTGAAAACTGTCTAGATCAAGCCAGAATTAATTGTAACTGACAAAATACTTCAATAATTGTTTTAGATTTAATTAAGAAAATACATATGCCTGCACTGCATCGGTCAGACATAGCGTAGCAGCTTGTGCTAAATATGGACTTGAACACTGTCACGTGTTCACACGTCATGTTCGCGGGCCTAGATTCTTACTCCTCGATGTGTGGGGAGTAAGAATCTGGACAGGCGAAGATGACCAGTGGACACATGCCAGTGTTCCCGTTCTATATTTAGCATACGGTATTGGTTGCCTGCCGGTCGCGAAAACAGAAGAACACGAATTCGAATACACCCGATAATGTTACTTGTAATATACACATGTGAATGACGAAACACAAGTTTCAATAAAACATGACCAAACCAATTCATATGTTGAATTATTTACACAACCCGTTGTGTGTGCCTCTGCTACTGTTGACTGTATATATGCAGATACGACAAATCCAGCACGAGACTTTGCAGGTTTTGACGATGATGTTCCAGCTACGAATGCATCGCACACTTTGTCAGCTAGTCCAAGAAACTCCCATTTTGTACATTTACAAATATTCATACACTAGCTGAAACAGGCTAATTTCGGGAGCATTTATTCAGCGTCGGAGGGGCATGCGTTAGGGGCTCGTCGCCCATGGGCGCGCTTCGCGCACATGGCAGACAGATCATACTCTTATATATATTGATAATAGTATCACCCACCTGCAAACCTCTAAATGCGGGCAAAAAATCTACTAATCGGATTAAATACACCCCGATACTTCGCAATACGGCCTTTAGTCTGCATTCCAAGGTCTGAGACATACTTCATCAGCAATGTTAGATGTTATATTGTGCACTGTGTTCCCACAATAAAATCTTCAAGAGTGGCCTAGCCATTGTTCACACCTAACTATTGAAAGCAATTAACGCGGTCAAAAAAGTCTCACCGGTACCCAATATAGCTAGTAAATTTTTAATCATATTTGCTCCAAGCTCCACGGACACGGCCAGATCAGCCTCGCAGTAAACACCAAAGAGTGCGTGAACATTTTTTCCAATAACCACAGGGGGGGGGGGGTCGGAGAAAATTTTCAGGCACGTATGCTGATTTTTTCCATTCGACCCTATTTGGGACCCACACACCCCCGCGTCCAAATTTTTTTCCGTTTTCGGCATTTTTTTTCCCGACCATTTTTTGGACACCCACCCCCGTTTTAACACTAAAACAGAGAGTTGCGGGGGAAATTCACTGTAAACAGCTGCATATGAATTTCTCTGCATACTATTTGTCATGGATGTTAACATTGGCATGTAAATAGGAACGAGTCATTTTGGGGTCATTCGGCCAAAAAAACATGGCTGCCAGCGGCCATCTTGGATTTCAAAATTCAATCCATTAGCATGGGCTACAGGCTACAGGCTATTTATGTTAATATTGACATTCTAAGGTGTTTTAAGCCAAACTCATTGCAAAAACAGTCAAAATGACTTTCAGGGAAAACAATTTTGAGTTGCTGAAAATATTGTTTGTTGGTCCCATCGACCACCCACCCACCCCGGCATACGTGCCCGAAACCCCCCCCCCCCCCGACAACCAAGGAGATAAGTTGTGGATCGGGTTTCTGTCAATAATATAATATGTGTTTCGTGGTCAATATGTATTACAACATATTTTTCATCCACATGGCGCACATGGGTACCTACGTATTGCGCAGTTACCAAAGATACAACCGCACAGCACATACACTGCATATAAACGGTAGAAGCGCAATCGCTCTAGTACCGGGCAAGTACATATAACATATACGTGTATCTCACCCTGGGCGCCGATGGAAATACGAACACAGTAAATTAAATTCGACCATCGACTGACTAAGTCTGTTGCCATATACAATAAACACTACATATATCATGCTTTTTGCAGTTTGCGCTTGCGGAACTCCGCTAAGAGAAAACCTTGGAAAGAAAAAAGGGAAAAAAGGGGGACACAGTGACTTAGAGCGTGACGTCCGATCCAAGAAGGGGTCCAGTCATGATAACGACCATGATGACCACCACGGAGGACACAGTGCCTTAGAGCGTGAGGTTCGATCCAAGAAGGGTTCAAGTCATGATGACCACCATGATGACCACCACGGAGGACACAGCGACCTGACGCGTGAGGTCCGATCCAAGAAGGGATCCGGTCATGATGACCACCACGGAGGACACAAGGGATCTGGCCACGGAGGACACAGTGATTTGGAGCGTGAGGTCCGATCCAAGAAGGGATCCGGCCATGATGACCACCACGGAGGACACAAGGGATCTGGCCACGGAGGACACAGTGACTTGGAGCGTGAGGTCCGATCCAAGAAGGGATCCGGTCATGATGAACACCACGGAGGACACAAGGGATCTGGCCACGGAGGACAAAGTGACTTGGAGCGTGAGATCCGATCCAAGCAGGGATCCGGTCATGATGACCACCACGGAGGACACAAGGGATCTGGCCACGGAGGACACAGTGACTTAGAGCGAGAGGTCCGATCCAAGAAGGGATCCGGTCATGATGACCACCACGGAGGACATAAGGGATCTGACCACGGAGGACACAGTGATTTGGAGCGTGAGGTCCGATCCAAGAAGGGATCCGGCCATGATGACCACCACGGAGGAAACAAGGGATCTGGCCACGGAGGACACAGTGACTTGGAGCGTGAGGTCCGATCCAAGAAGGGATCCGGTCACGATGAACACCACGGAGGACACAAGGGATCTGGCCACGGAGGACACAGTGACTTGGAGCGTGAGGTCCGATCCAAGAAGGGATCCGGTCATGATGACCACCACGGAGGACACAAGGGATCTGGCCACGGAGGACACAGTGACTTAGAGCGAGAGGTCCGATCCAAGAAGGGGTCCGGTCATGATGACCACCACGGAGGACATAAGGGGTCTGGCCACGGAGGACACAGTGACTTGGAGCGTGAGGTCCGATCGAAGAAGGGATCCGGTCATGATGACCACCACGGAGGACACAATGGATCTGGCCACGGAGGACACAGTGATTTGGAGCGTGAGGTCCGATCCAAGAAGGGATCCGGTCATGATGACCACCACGGAGGACACAAGGGATCTGGCCACGGAGGACACAGTGACTTGGAGCGTGAGGTCCGATCCAAGAAGGGATCCGGCCATGATGACCACCACGGAGGACACAAGGGATCTGGCCACGGAGGACACAGTGACTTAGAGCGTGAGCTCCGATCCAAGAAGGGATCCGGTCATGATGACCACCACGGAGGACACAAGGGATCTGGCCACGGAGGACACAGTGATTTGGAGCGTGAGGTCCGATCCAAGAAGGGATCCGGTCATGATGACCACCACGGAGGACACAAGGGATCTGGCCATGGAGGACACAGTGATTTGGAGCGTGAGGTCCGATCCAAGAAGGGACCCGGTCATGATGACCACCACGGAGGACACAAGGGATCTGGCCACGGAGGACACAGTGACTTAGAGCGAGAGGTCCGATCCAAGAAGGGGTCCGGTCATGATGACCACCACGGAGGACACAAGGGATCTGGCCACGGAGGACACAGTGACTTGGAGCGTGAGGTCAGATCCAAGAAGGGATCCGGTCACGATGACCACCACGGAGGACACAAGGGATCTGGCCACGGAGGACACAGTGACTTGGAGCGTGAGGTCCGATCCAAGAAGGGATCCGGTCATGATGACCACCACGGAGGACACAAGGGATCTGGCCACGGAGGACACAGTGACTTAGAGCGAGAGGTCCGATCCAAGAAGGGGTCCGGTCGTGATGACCACCACGGAGGACACAAGGGATCTGGCCACGGAGGACACAGTGACTTGGAGCGTGAGGTCCGATCCAAGAAGGGATCCGGTCATGATGAACACCACGGAGGACACAAGGGATCTGGCCACGGAGGACACAGTGACTTGGAGCGTGAGGTCCGATCCAAGAAGGGATCCGGTCATTATGAACACCACGGAGGACACAAGGGATCTGGCCACGGAGGACACAGTGACTTGGAGCGTGAGGTCCGATCCAAGAAGGGATCCGGTCATGATGACCACCACGGAGGACACAAGGGATCTGGCCACGGAGGACACAGTGACTTAGAGCGAGAGGTCCGATCCAAGAAGGCGTCCGGTCATGATGACCACCACGGAGGACACAAGGGATCTGGCCACGGAGGACACAGTGATTTGGAGCGTGAGGTCCGATCCAAGAAGGGATCCGGTCATGATGACCACCACGGAGGACACAAGGGATATGGCCATGGAGGACACAGTGATTTGGAGCGTGAGGTCCGATCCAAGAAGGGATCCGGTCATGATGACCACCACGGAGGACACAAGGGATCTGACCACGGAGGAAACAGTGATTTGGAGCGTGAGGTCCGATTCAAGAAGGGATCCGGTCATGATGACCACCACGGAGGACACAAGGGATCTGGCCACAGAGGACACAGCGACTTGGAGCGTGAGGTCCGATCCAAGAAGGGATCCGGCCATGATGACCACCACGGAGGACACAAGGGATCTGGCCACGGAGGACACAGTGACTTAGAGCGTGAGCTCCGATCCAAGAAGGGATCCGGTCATGATGACCACCACGGAGGACACAAGGGATCTGGCCATGGAGGACACAGTGATTTGGAGCGTGAGGTCCGATCCAAGAAGGGATCCGGTCATGATGACCACCACGGAGGACACAAGGGATCTGGCCACGGAGGAAACAGTGACTTGGAGCGTGATGTCCGATCGAAGAAGGGATCCGGTCATGATGACCACCACGGAGGACACAAGGGATCTGGCCACGGAGGACACAGTGACTTGGAGCGTGAGGTCCGATCCAAGAAGGGATCCGGTCATGATGACCACCACGGAGGACTCAAGGGATCTGGCCACGGAGGACACAGTGACTTAGAGCGAGAGGTCCGATCCAAGAAGGGGTCCGGTCGTGATGACCACCACGGAGGACACAAGGGATCTGGCCACGGAGGACACAGTGACTTGGAGCGTGAGGTCCGATCCAAGAAGGGATCCGGTCATGATGAACACCACGGAGGACACAAGGGATCTGGCCACGGAGGACACAGTGACTTGGAGCGTGAGATCCGATCCAAGAAGTGATCCGGTCATGATGACCACCACGGAGGACACAATGGATCTGGCCACGGAGGACACAGTGACTTAGAGCGAGAGGTCCGATCCAAGAAGGGATCCGGTCATGATGACCACCACGGAGGACATAAGGGATCTGGCCACGGAGGACACAGTGATTTGGAGCGTGAGGTCCGATCCAAGAAGGGATCCGGCCATGATGACCACCACGGAGGACACAAGGGATCTGGCCACGGAGGACACAGTGACTTGGAGCGTGAGGTCCGATCCAAGAAGGGATCCGGTCATGATGAACACCACGGAGGACACAAGGGATCTGGCCACGGAGGACACAGTGACTTGGAGCGTGAGGTCCGATCCAAGAAGGGATCCGGTCATGATGACCACCACGGAGGACACAAGGGATCTGGCCACGGAGGACACAGTGACTTAGAGCGAGAGGTCCGATCCAAGAAGGCGTCCGGTCATGATGACCACCACGGAGGACACAAGGGATCTGGCCACGGAGGACACAGTGATTTGGAGCGTGAGGTCCGATCCAAGAAGGGATCCGGTCATGATGACCACCACGGAGGACACAAGGGATATGGCCATGGAGGACACAGTGATTTGGAGCGTGAGGTCCGATCCAAGAAGGGATCCGGTCATGATGACCACCACGGAGGACACAAGGGATCTGACCACGGAGAAAACAGTGATTTGGAGCGTGAGGTCCGATTCAAGAAGGGATCCGGTCATGATGACCACCACGGAGGACACAAGGGATCTGGCCACAGAGGACACAGCGACTTGGAGCGTGAGGTCCGATCCAAGAAGGGATCCGGCCATGATGACCACCACGGAGGACACAAGGGATCTGGCCACGGAGGACACAGTGACTTAGAGCGTGAGCTCCGATCCAAGAAGGGATCCGGTCATGATGACCACCACGGAGGACACAAGGGATCTGGCCATGGAGGACACAGTGATTTGGAGCGTGAGGTCCGATCCAAGAAGGGATCCGGTCATGATGACCACCACGGAGGACACAAGGGATCTGGCCATGGAGGACACAGTGATTTGGAGCGTGAGGTCCGATCCAAGAAGGGATCCGGTCATGATGACCACCACGGAGGACACAAGGGATCTGGCCACGGAGGACACAGTGACTTGGAGCGTGAGGTCCGATCCAAGAAGGGATCCGGTCATGATGACCACCACGGAGGATACAAGGGATCTGGCCACGGAGGACACAGTGACTTAGAGCGAGAGGTCCGATCCAAGAAGGGGTCCGGTCATGATGACCACCACGGAGGACACAAGGGATCTGGCCACGGAGGACACAGTGACTTGGAGCGTGAGGTCAGATCCAAGAAGGGATCCGGTCATGATGACCACCACGGAGGACACAAGGGATCTGGCCACGGAGGACACAGTGACTTGGAGCGTGAGGTCCGATCCAAGAAGGGATCCGGTCATGATGACCACCACGGAGGACACAAGGGATCTGGCCACGGAGGACACAGTGATTTAGAGCGTGAGGTCCGATCCAAGAAGGGATCCGGTCATGATGAACACCACGGAGGACACAAGGGATCTGGCCACGGAGGACACAGTGACTTGGAGTGTGAGGTCCGATCCAAGAAGGGATCCGGTCATGATGACCACCACGGAGGACACAAGGGATCTGGCCACGGAGGACACAGTGACTTAGAGCGAGAGGTCCGATCCAAGAAGGGATCCGGTCACGATGACCACCACGGAGGACATAAGGGATCTGGCCACGGAGGACACAGTGATTTGGAGCGTGAGGTCCGATCCAAGAAGGGATCCGGCCATGATGACCACCACGGAGGACACAAGGGATCTGGCCACGGAGGACACAGTGACTTGGAGCGTGATGTCCGATCCAAGAAGGGATCCGGTCATGATGAACACCACGGAGGACACAAGGGATCTGGCCACGGAGGACACAGTGACTTGGAGCGTGAGGTCCGATCCAAGAAGGGATCCGGTCATGATGACCACCACGGAGGACACAAGGGATCTGGCCACGGAGGACACAGTGACTTAGAGCGAGAGGTCCGATCCAAGAAGGGATCCGGTCATGATGACCACCACGGAGGACACAAGGGATCTGGTCACGGAGGACACAGTGATTTGGAGCGTGAGGTCCGATCCAAGAAGGGATCCGGTCATGATGACCACCACGGAGGACACAAGGGATCTGGCCATGGAGGACACAGTGACTTAGAACGTGAGGTCCGATCCAAGAAGGGATCCGGTCATGATGAACACCACGGAGGACACAAGGGATCTGGCCACGGAGGACACAGTGACTTGGAGCGTGAGGTCCGATCCAAGAAGGGATCCGGTCATGATGACCACCACGGAGGACACAAGGGATCTGGCCATGGAGGACACAGTGACTTAGAGCGTGAGGTCCGATCCAAGAAGGGATCCGGTCATGATGAACACCACGGAGGACACAAGGGATCTGGCCACGGAGGACACAGTGACTTGGAGCGTGAGGTCCGATCCAAGAAGGGATCCGGTCATGATGACCACCACGAAGGACACAAGGGATCTGGCCACGGAGGACACAGTGACTTAGAGCGAGAGGTCCGATCCAAGAAGGGATCCGGTCACGATGACCACCACGGAGGACATAAGGGATCTGGCCACGGAGGACACAGTGATTTGGAGCGTGAGGTCCGATCCAAGAAGGGATCCGGCGATGATGACCACCACGGAGGACACAAGGGATCTGGCCACGGAGGACACAGTGACTTGGAGCGTGAGGTCCGATCCAAGAAGGGATCCGGTCATGATGAACACCACGGAGGACACAAGGGATCTGGCCACGGAGGACACAGTGACTTGGAGCGTGAGGTCCGATCCAAGAAGGGATCCGGTCATGATGACCACCACGGAGGACACAAGGGATCTGGCCACGGAGGACACAGTGACTTAGAGCGAGAGGTCCGATCCAAGAAGGGGTCCGGTCATGATGACCACCACGGAGGACATAAGGGATCTGGCTACGGAGGACACAGTGACTTGGAGCGTGAGGTCAGATCCAAGAAGGGATCCGGTCATGATGACCACCACGGAGGACACAAGGGATCTGGCCACGGAGGACACAGTGATTTGGAGCGTGAGGTCCGATCCAAGAAGGGATCCGGTCATGATGACCACCACGGAGGACACAAGGGATCTGGCCACGGAGGACACAGTGACTTGGAGCGTGAGGTCCGATCCAAGAAGGGATCCGGCCATGATGACCACCACGGAGGACACAAGGGATCTGGCCACGGAGGACACAGTGACTTAGAGCGTGAGCTCCGATCCAAGAAGGGATCCGGTCATGATGACAACCACGGAGGACACAAGGGATCTGGCCATGGAGGACACAGTGATTTTGAGCGTGAGGTCCGATCCAAGAAGGGATCCGGTCATGATGACCACCACGGAGGACACAAGGGATCTGGCCATGGAGGACACAGTGATTTGGAGCGTGAGGTCCGATCCAAGAAGGGATCCGGTCATGATGACCACCACGGAGGACACAAGGGATCTGGCCACGGAGGACACAGTGACTTAGAGCGAGAGGTCCGATCCAAGAAGGGGTCCGGTCATGATGACCACCACGGAGGACACAAGGGATCTGGCCACGGAGGACACAGTGACTTAGAGCGTGAGCTCCGATCCAAGAAGGGATCCGGTCATGATGACCACCACGGAGGACATAAGGGATCTGGCCACGGAGGACACAGTGATTTGGAGCGTGAGGTCCGATCCAAGAAGGGGTCCGGTTATGATGACCACCACGGAGGACACAAGGGATCTGGCCACGGAGGACACAGTGACTTGGATCGTGAGGTCCGATCCAAGAAGGGATCCGGTCATGATGACCACCACGGAGGACACAAGGGATCTGGCCACGGAGGACACAGTGATTTAGAGCGTGATGTCCGATCCAAGAAGGGATCCGGTCATGATGACCACCACGGAGGACACAAGGGATCTGGCCACGGAGGACACAGTGACTTGGAGCGTGAGGTCCGATCCAAGAAGGGTTCCGGTCATGATGACCACCACGGAGGACATAAGGGATCTGGCCACGGAGGCCACAGTGATTTGGAGCGTGAGGTCCGATCCAAGAAGGGATCCGGTCATGATGACCACCACGGAGGACACAAGGGATCTGGCCACGGAGGACACAGTGATTTGGAGCGTGATGTCCGATCCAAAAAGGGATCTGGTCATGATGACCACCACGGAGGACACAAGGGATCTGGCCACGGAGGACATAGTGACTTGGCGCGTGATTTCCGATCCAAGAAGGGATCCGGACATGATGACCACCACGGAGGACACAGTGACTGATCGATGGAGAAATAACGACGCAACGGGAGCTATAGGTCGGCAGAAATTACTTGTTCCTCATTATTCCGCACTGCATAATGACTTTTCTGTAGTTTGCCATGGCAAGCAATACTTGGTGTCACAAACACAGATAGATAGACGACGGGAGAACGATAGTGAATGGTGGAGGAATAGAACAAAGTTTTAACGAACTGTTGTTTGAATTTGTCCTTGTGATTTGTTGTTTACCCGCTTTAGACTCATCGCTATTTGTTTGTTGTTGATTAATTATATTGACTGCATCTCAACGCTACTTGCATTGCAACACCTAACCCTTTCATGACGGGAGCTATACGCTGGTGCATTATTAAAGATCCCGCGCCAGTGCATTCTCTTATATATGCGAGTCTCACATAGGGGGCCTCGCATATATAAGAGAATGAACTGGCTTACATGGTCAATGTAAATGTTGTTAGGCCAATGCATTCTCTTATATATGCGAGGCTATACATATGGGAGACTCGCGTATAGAAAAGAATGCATTGGTACAGGGTTTTCGGAAAATTTCAGGAAGGTCCAGTCATGGAAGGGTTAATGAATGGTATTATGTGTATTTAAATAAAATGTATTCATTATAATGATATTCGTTACTGTCAAAACCTATTTGAGCGGAATGTATAGATATATAGCGAGACCATAGTGCCAACCGAGTGTTGGGACCTTTCCTGTTCGAACAAGGGATCTCTCAGAAATAACATCGACACATACTCGTATCTAATTCGTGGAAAAACAAAAACCATTTCTCCATGATATTATAGCCATTTTAATACTGTAGCATGCATTTTGTTTTGTATTGTTTTCCGGTTATTATATAAATTCGGTACGAAACTGATTTTGATGAGATACTGTTAATGGACAGGTTGCGATTGAAAACATTAAAATTCCAACTAGTATAGGGTTGTTAAAGAAATATTTCTGGCGCGAAAGCACCTCTGATATTACCGTGGGAACTTTATAGATTATAGATGGTTTATTCACACAATAATTAAAATTACAAAAAAGCATCAATGATAATTAAAAAATCAAGTCCAATTATTGCGAGTGAGTGGCATAACCAGGATTAAATTGAATAAATACTTTCTCAATGGTATAACCTTGAGGTGCTAATAAAGAAATACTAGAATTATAATCCTCTAATATTGGCTTCTGTACATATTCATGTTTATATATGGAACCAAAAGTCCCGAAAGACTTGTTCTGGATAAACGTTGATTGATAAGTATATAAACACGGTTATTTGGCGTGTGCGCGGTACTCATATATCACTTTCTCATATCGAGGTGGACCCTTCTTAAGCAAAGCTGCTGGTGCACATTAAATCAAAATCGTGTCAGCAGGATCCGATCAGGGAAGTTTCATAGTAGTTAGCACCCACGACAGGGGGTGGTTTCTGAATTATTTACTCATTTCCTTAAAGGGGTACTGTACGCCATTTTCATTAAATTTCCGGTGACAACAACGATCTAATATCGATAATATATAGAAACATAAGTAATTTGAGTCGAAGATGTATTCTGTAAACGCTCAGGTTAATAGGCTATCTTAAAATTTAATAATTTAAAAGTTAATAATTTGATATAAATTGAATTTATGACTGGAGCCATAAAATGGCGTCAATTAAATTACGAATTACCGTAATCAAAAATAGTAATTGAGGGATACTGGATTTTTAAACCGATCGCACACACGATTGCTTAAAATATTATGATGATACGGGGAGAACACTCAAGCCACTCACTGACTAGCGACGATACAATAACTTAAATGATTATATGGGACTAGTATGCATATAATATAACTTTTATTTGATTCATTTGGTTGAAAACTTTACAAAAATTACTCGACAACGACAATTTGTATTTTTGCATTCCGGTAAATTTGTCATCCGTAACATGACTTCGTACTCAAACAGACTTTCAAATAATGGAAAAATTGTTACCTTATTCTCCGACTCGGAGACTATAGAAACCAACAACAACATGTGGCGTACAGTACCCCTTTAAAGGTCCATTTAATTTTCGACTAACTTATTTTTTTATAGTGCCTTAATATCCGGTTTTAATAAAAAATATATGCCATAAAATATGATTAAAATTCTATAATTCATCACCATTTGAAATGTCCGTGTATCAGAAGATGCCCATAGAGAAATAGAAACTGTCTGGTGTTTGGTCGTATCTTATTGCCAAATGCTGCTAGAATGATGCCGACATAGGTTTTAAAGATGTGTCCAGTCATATAGTCATACATAAACATACTAACATTAAAGTGATGTGAAACACTCCGGTAGGGTGATCAAATAGAAATGGAGAATAATCTTGCTCAAAGTAGTTAATTTTTATAAATATTATATCGAAATCGACAACAAGCACCGTCATTATATATATTAATTAAATACATTGACTCTCGATTGGGAAATCGTTTTCGTTAGTTTATGGCAGATAGTTGCGTCCCGAATCGAGAAGTAAATATTTACAATTGTGCGTAGTTCAGACAATGTTTTTGAAATTCTCGGCGATGTTATTAGAATGCTACATTCCTCCAGTTGGCAGTACCAACTTATTAGTTTCACGCACCTGAATAAGTACACAATATGTCTTTAAATATATGCAGATCTCTGAATTTCAAGACGTTTTTTTGTTGGTAATACGGGTTCAGTTTGACGGTTATATCTGGCATATCTTATTGTTCTGTTAGCTCTCTTTTGTCTGAGGAAAACCTTGTTAGGTGATGCTGAGTGACCCCAAATTTGAATTCCATAGACAAGACGGCTTTGAACTATATAAGGCATAAATAAATAGTGTTCGAAGGGCATATCTTATATGAGGAAAACTTTTCGCACCTTGCTCATCCAATATAGCGTTCTGGCCATTTTGCAGCACGTACCGCCTATGTATGATCTTTGAGGGTAAGGTTTTTATCGATTTTGATCCCGAGAAATGTAAATGACGTTTCATTACTTTTGTTCCAAACGCGCTTGATTCCCGCGTCGTTCCCAACGTATCATTACGATGTATATTTTTAGAGTGTTCCATTTGTCGTCGTCGTTTTTTTTTGTTTTTTTTTGGACGAAGAAGCATATATTTACTTTTAGTTTTGTTTGTGGACAGGCTGTTAGAACGTCACACCATATGTAAACATCTTTTAACTCATTGTTCATGATTGTTTCAATAAGTTGACTGTTATTTCCGGAGGTGTATAACGTATACATAAGCCTCTGAGAATGTAGGCGATTTACTCAATGACGAACACACCTACTGTCCTACATGTAGCTCTCATATTAAACCATTAATTCGACATCTATGCATTCTGATAAAAGACAAATAGTCAGAGTTTTTTTGAGTTCATATATCATATAAGTATTATATCGTACATTAATGTACATGTATTAGACTATATCGTATTATAAAACTGTGTTTGAAGTATACATTTAAGGAAATGATAAATAAATGAAGTGAAATTGAGGATTCTGACCCCGGAATGTCCTTTCAAGTGTAGTACATTGCCTTATTGATTGCTCGATAATTGCACATGCAACTCCGTTTACACCTTAATATGCTCTCTCTTCCTGTGACCAACCTGGTTATGTGGTCCTGCTAATTTGATATGATGATGTTGGGTCATGCAGATTTAGCTATGATGTTGTTGGGTCCTGCATATTTAGCTATGGCGTTGTTGGGTCCTGCTGATTTAGCTATACTGTTGTTGGGTCCTGCTGATTTAGCTATGATGCATTTTGGGTCCTGCTGATTTAGCTATGATGCTGTTAGGTCCTGCTAATTTGATATGATGCTGTTGGGTCCTGCTGATTTAGCTATGATGCATTTTGGGTCCTGCTGATTTGGTGTTGCTGGGTCCTGCTAATTTGATATGATGGTGTTGGGTCCTGCTGATTTAGCTATGATGTTGTTGGATCCTGCTGATTTAACTTTGATGCTTTTTGGGTCCTGATAATTTAGCTATGACGCTGATATGGAAAACTGACGGAAAAGTAGCGTTATTTTTCTTAAATTGTCATTTGAGATGTTTTCGGCTAATCCGAACGATTCAAGGGAAAGCGTTTTCTGTATGCAAACAACATTCAAGAACATAAATATTTCAAAAAATATATTTACCTGGTTGATTGACTGCTGCAAACCGACAACAATCATGATAGCACTTCAGATCATGTTGAAACAACCATTATTAAAATATGTTAGAATATATATGTTCCTGAATGGTTAATACATGCAGACACCATGAATGAACATCTAATCGCTCGGCTTAGCCGGAGAAGGAGAAAATCGCAATCTGTGAACAGTAACGGTACTTTTCCTTAAAGGCCCACTTAATTTTCGAACCCCCCAATTCACATTATGTAAAATATATGCCATATTATATACCATTTGAAAGAGTAAGCTCCAAAACATTGTATTTTTAAATTATTCGATGTAATAAACTGTGAACATGTTGTTTTTATTGAGAAACTGGTGTCTGTTCTGTGGTCAAGTTTATGAACAAAGTCAATTAATTTCAATGGAAGGGGAATAACTCTATATATTTAGATATAGCGTTATTCCCCTTCCATTGAAAATACATCTTTAGTTTGAATTCTGTTGCATTCTGAGAGCCAAAGGGGGGGGGGGGTATTTTATTATTTCAGCTATTTTATATTACTCTATGGCCACCTTACGAGACATAGAAATTCCAAAAGGTGATGAATTATAGTATTTTAACCATATTTTATGGTATAGATTGTTATTAAAACCGTATATTAAGGCACTATAAAAAGAAATAATCCGTGACTCGAAAATTAAGTGGGCCTTTAACAGCATCACTCTGTTCTACCAACATCTTAGTTAAATCAGCAGGACTCAACGGCATCATACAAAAATAGCAGGATCACTTAAACAGAGGTGGTGATAGTGTGATAACAACTAAACGACTTCTTACTATATATTGCAGTCAGTATACACCCGACACCGTCATGAAGGTACCAACGTTCATACACTGGCAAGTTTGCACGGTATGGTTTGCAGGCATTTTGTCGTAAAAAACGATATGGTGCCATACTATGAACGGAAACAAGCATATAAAGTGCATCTGTGCCACAGCTACGTGCGAAGTAAAATCTCTGTAGTTCCACTAATAACGATCCGATGCTACCGGAATGTTCCTGTAAATATCACGCAACTATCTCGCAAGAATAAACCATATAGGTATTTGAAGGCAAATTCAAGTAGCACTGTTACAAGTGGAAATAGATAAATGTTACTTCTCATGACTTTCGCTTTGGTAAAGATGCATGTTATGTGCACGTTTCCGTTTATATTCTGGCACCGTGTGGTTTTCTATGACGAAATGCCCGCAAAAAACATACCGTGCAAACTTGCCAGCGTATGAACGTACCCTTAAGGAAAGTCGGGGGACTACACACAGAGGATAGGGGTGGGTTGTTCCAGGTCAGATCAAATCTGTGATGTAAATTCTCCGATTAGCAAATTTATCAAAGATCAATTAGAAATAATTAATACATTTTGATTATAATTAAATTATAATTATAATGTTTCTCTGTTGGTGACTAAAGAATAATATAAGAATGCATCAACAGGTAAGGCTATATTATACACATATCTCAGATGTGTAGCTACTAAGTTGGCTGATATTTTGCGTAACTTTCGTAAAATAAATCTAAAATTTGTATTTAATACAGCGGTACATGTACATGCAATGCTAACATTGAGCCTTTATTCCATTCTCAACTCTATAGTATGCATGTAAATATACTTCAGGTATTGCCTGTCAAGATCTTATTCTTTCTCAATATATGTTATTGCCGATATAAAAGTCAAAAAGCATGAACTGGCATACTAATCAACATTCTGACATATATATATGTTTGTTTTAACATATATGGTGATGACTCCGATCTTGTAACCACCATTCCACTGTTCCGGATTGTATTAACATATTGGAATATGCTAAAATGTAATTTGGTGGAAAGAGCCCGACTTATATAATTTCGTTTTATTTTATCATGATTTATTTACTACTTTATTTTGAGGGGGAGTTGGTTCTAAAAGTTGACCCCGGACAAACATTTCACGGATGAGGGCGGTGGGTGGTCAGGAAGCGGAAACATGTTTCCGACCGATGTTTCCGACCGATGTGTCTGCAATTATATTACACCCCTTGTCAGCATTAGTGAAATTATGCACGGGTAAATTATATTTTTGCGAATATATATATTTTAAACCTTTATTAAATTTATATTTTACTATAAAATCAGAAAAAAAATTGGTATCGCAAATAACATGAAAAATATCACCATGAATATCAGTTTATACATATTCAGATCTCGAATGATATAAGAGTTAAGTGAAAATAAATTCGTGATGGTAAATTGTGTATAGGAAGAATCTAATCGTGTGTTTTAAGGATGCCAAATGTGTGCCACTTGACATCTTTAACCACACCATTATACTCATGATAATGATCAACATGTCCACTGGGCGCCGCCTCCTTTTATGCGAAAGATAGTGCAAAATGAGGGACATTGAACCACAAGAGGATGGCATGTTAGAATGGCGCATGTACTATAACACAATTCAGAGTTTCTCCCATTCAAGATATTTTCCACAAAAAATAATCACAAAAAGCATATACATAATCAACTCCATGCTATCATGAGCACTACATTTGATAAGAATTTATTTAGTCGAGATTACCACAATACTTATACATAATCATCTCCATGCTATCAGGAGTCTAATGGTGTGGCTTAGTTGTCAAGAGCGGCACCATTCGAGTCAGGGGTGCACTGATGGGGAGAGGTGCACCACAACTGGTACAATGTTTTCAATGGCGAATTCGACCAAATTGATACACATTCTTCTACATGATATGAAGATTCTATTCGTTTGATAAAGTCGACATATTGTGCCGTTTGGGTGAGAGATGGGGGGTGGGGCACTAAATTTGATAATAGTTTGTTTAGTCGCATATTGCCTCTAAACTTATACCTAATTATTACATGATATCTGGTGTCTAATGGTGCGGTTTAAAGATATCAAAAGTGGCGCCGTTCGAGTCAGGGTGCACGGAGGGGTCCGGGAGAGGGACACCTAATTTGATAAAAACAAAAATGGTTTAGTGCCGATTTCCACCAAATTAATACACATTCTTCTCCATGATATAAGAATTATTCTAATCGCGTGATTTAAAGATGCCAAATTGGTGCCTATTTTGATCAGAGAGAGAGGGGCACTACATCTGATAATAATTTTTTTAGTCGCAGATTTCCACCAAACTGATACATAATCATCCCCATGATATCAGAAATCTAATAGAGTGGCTTAAAAGTTAAAGCTGTACAAAAGTGACTCTATTCGAGTCAGGGGTGCGCGTAAGGGGGAGAGGAGCACAACATTTATAAACATAATTATAGCGCCGATTTCCACCAAATTGATACACATTCCTCTCCATGATAAGAGGAATCTAATAGTGTGGTTTACAGAATGTCAAAAATGGCGCCGCTCAAGTCAGGGTGCACGGAAGGGGAATTGGGAACCAAAATTGATAAAAAATATTTTTTAGCGCCGATTCCCCCCGAATTGATCGAAATTCTTCTCCACGATACGAGGAATCTAATCGTTTGATTTAAAGACGCCAAATTGGTTCCGTTTGGATGAGAGATGGGGGCACTAAATTTGATATGAATTTCTTTAGTCGCCGATTTCCACCAATCTTTTATATAGTCATCTTCATAATGAGGCTTAATTGTGTGGTTTAAAGATATCAAAAGTGGCGCCACTTGAGTCAAGGAGGGTCACCAAAAACTGATAACAATATGTTTCGCGCCGATTTGCGCCAAATTCACACACATTCTTCTCCAGTGATACGAGAAATCAAATAGTTTGGGTTAAAGACGCCACATTTGGTGCCTATATTTTCGAATGTTTGTCTGTGTTCTATATGACTTCACAGGGGACCATTCATCTAGATAGCACCAAAGGGGTCTAACGGGAGTAACGTTTTACGAGGAAGATAATGGTGCGAGTTAAATTTTTCTATAAAGTGACGCTATTGGTGTCGGTGGTAGAAACGGGTAGGGCAGCAAAAATTATTTTTGTCTCCGATTTCCTCCAAAATTATACATAATCATCTTCATCCTATGGCGCCGTTCGAGTCAGGGTGCACGGAGGAGGAGATGGGGTCCAAAATTTATGACAATAACCTAATCTTAGCATATATATCCACCAAATTGATACATATTCTTCTCCATAATACGAGGAAACTAACCGTGTGATATAAAGACGCCAATTTGGTGCCGTTTGGGGTGAGAGATGGGGGTACTAAATGTGATAGGAATTTGTTTTGTTTCCGATCGATTACCATCAAACTTATACATAATCAACTCCATGCTATCATGAGTATAATGGTGTGGTTAAAGATGTCAAAGTGACACCGATCGAGTCATGAATGGGGAGGGGAAGGGTACCAAAGCTGATGTAAATATGTTTAGCACTAATTTTCACCTAATTCATACACGTTTTTCTACAATGATATGAGGAATCAAATCATGTGGGTTAAAGGCGCTACATTTTGTGCCGTTTTGGGTCAGGGATGGAGAGACGAGGGACACTAACATTGGTAAGAATATTTTTGTCGCCGATATCCACCAAAATTATATATAGTCATCTCCATAATTCGTTCTAGGGAGCTTTGAAGTTCAAATATCACAACCTCGACATTTGGTGGCTTAATTAAGTCACTTGAACAATTGTATCAGCTCAATTGTCATATTTATATGGGGACTGGAATCAGTGCATTCGTGAGCTAGCAAAAACAGATAAACAGAAGAAAGCATTGAAAGCATATTTATCATTCTATTTAACAGATACATATATTCTTGCAAAATGAGGGACATTGAACCACAAGATGATGGCATGTTAGAATGGCGCATGTACTATAACACAATTCAGAGTTTCTCCCATTCAAGATATTTTCCACAAAAAAAAAAAGATTAAATTTTTCAAAAGATGTGGAAATGTATAGAAGGCCTGTTGAAAGATATTGGTCACAGTCACTGTTGGATACCCGTTTAGGTTCGTACGTTTCAAGATGGCGCCGCCCAGTGGACATGTTAAACGGTAAGTGTATATATTGCCTTCAAGCATCAATTAACGACATCTTTCGGTGATACACCTTTAAACAGTTATGTAGGAATGTGTATGCCCAACACATACGTAACATGCCTTTCGCATAAAAGGCATGTATTGCAAAAACGCTTTATTGGATGAGCAAGGTGAGAACAGTTTTCCTCATATAAGAGATGCCCTTCGAACACTACTTATTTATGCCTTATATAGTTCAAAGCTGTCTTGTCAATGGAATTCAAATTTAGGTTCACTTAGCATCACCTAACAAGGTTTTCCTCTTACAAAAGAGAGCTAACAGAACAATAAGATATGCCATATTTAACCGTCAAACTGAACCCGTATTACCAAAAAAAAAAAATCTTGAAATTCAGAGATCGGCATATATTTAATGTTAGCCTGTTTATGTATGACAAAATGACTGGACACATCTTTAAAACCTATGTCGGCATCATTGTAGCAGCATTTGGCAATAAGACACGACCAAACACCAGACAATTTGGAAAAATAAGGGAAATGAATTCACGAAAGAAATTCTCGGAGCTTTTTCCCAAACCTTCATTTCCAAGAGTATGGAATGAAACTGAAACATTTTTAGTCAGTTAAAAGCCGACAAAACTTTAAAGACCAAATAAAGGCCAATGTTCTCAACGCTTACGATGTCAACTTGAAATGTAAAAATAAACCTTGCAGAGAATGTTTCCCTCCCAAGAGCTCACAAATAACTGATTTATACTTAAAGGCCCACTTAATTTTCGAACGCCCAGATAATTTTATATAAAATATATGCCATATTTTATACAATTTGAAATCTGTGTTCTGTGCTAAAGTTTCATTATTTTCAGTGGAATGGGAATAACTCTATATCATAAGATATAGAGTTACTTCTCTTCTATTGAAAATATATTTTTAGTTTGAATTCTGTTGCATTCTGGGGTCCATAACGGGGAAAATCTTTCTATGATTTCAGCTGTTTCTATTTCACTATGTGCATCTTCTGATACACGGACGTTTCAAATGGTGATGAATTATAGTATTTTAATCATATTTTATGGCATATATTTTTTATTAAACCCATATATTAAGGCACCGTAAAAACATCCGTTAGTCGAAAATTAAATGGACCTTTAAGGAAATGAGTAAATAATTCAGAAACCACCCCCTGTCGTGGCTGCTAACTACTATGAAACCTCCCTGATCGGATCCCTGTCGTGGGTGCTAACTACTATGAAGCCTCCCTGATCGGATCCCTGTCGTGGGTGCTATAACTACTACGAAGCCTCCCTGATCGGATCCTGCTGACACGATTTTTATATAATATGCATCAGCAGCTTAAGAAGGGTCCACCTCAATATGAGATAGTGTTCTCTCAGTACCGCGCACACGCCAAATAACCGTGTTTATATACTTATCAATCAATGTTTATCCAGAACAAGTCCTTCGGGACTTTTGGTTCCATATATAAACATGATTATGTACAGAAGCCAATATTAGGGGATTATAATTCTAGTATTTCTTTATTAGCACCTCAAGGTTATACAATGAGAAAGTATTTATTCAATTTAATCCTGGTTATGCCACTCACTCGCAATAATTGCACTTGATTTTTGAATTATCATTGAAGCTTTTTTGTAATTTTAATTATTGTGTGAATAAACCATCTATAGTCTATAAAGTTCCCACGGTAATATCAGATGTGCTTTCGCGACAGAAATATTTCTATAACAACCCTATACTAGTTGGAATTTAAAAGTTTTCAATCGCAACCTGTCCATTAACAGTATCTCATCAAAATCAGTTTCGACCGAATTTATATAATAACCGGAAAACAATATAAAAAAAAATGCATGCTACAGTATTAAAATGGCTATAATATCATGGAGAAATGGTTTTTGTTTTTCCACAAATTAGATAGGAGCATGTGTCGATGGTATTTCTGAGAGATCCCTTTGTTCGAACAGGAAACATCCCGACACACGGTTGGCACTATATATGGTCTCGCTATATATCTATACATTCCGCTCGAATAGGTTTTGACAGTAACGAATATCATTATAATGAATAAATTTTATTTAAATACACATAATATCATTCATTTAACCCTTCCATGAGCGGAGATTCCTGAAAATTTCCGAAAACCCTGTGCCAGTGCATTCTTTTATATACGCGAGTCTCCCATAGGTATAGCCTCGCATATATAAGAGAATGCATTGGCATAACAACATTTACATTGACAATGTAAGCCAGTTCATTCTCTTATATATGCGAGGCCCCCTATGTGAGACTCGCATATAGAAGAGAATGCACTGGCGCGGGATCTTTAATGCTGCACCAGCGTAGCTCCCGTCATGAAAGTGTTAGGTGTTGCAATGCAAGTAGCGTTGAGATGCAGTCAATATAATGAAACAACAACAAACAAATAGCGATGAGTCTAAAGCGGGTAAACAACAAATCACAAGGACAAATTCAAACACCAGTTCGTTAAAACTTTGCTCTATTCCTCCACCATTCACTATCGTTCTCCCATCGTCTATCTATCTGTGTTTCAGACAACAATTACTGCTTTCTATGGCACACCACAGAAAAGTCATTATGCAGTGCGAAATAATGAGGAACAGGTAATTTCTGCCGACCTATAGCTCCCGTTGCGTCGTTATTTGTCCGTCGATCAGTCACTGTGTCCTCCGTGGCCAGATCCCTTATGACCTCCGTGGTGGTCATCATGACCGGATCCCTTCTTGGATCGGACATCACGCTCCAAGTCACTGTGTCCTCCGTGGCCAGATCCCTTGTGTCCTCCGTGGTGGTCATCATGACCGGATCCCTTCTTGGATCGGACCTCACGCTCAAAGTCACTGTGTCCTCCGTGGCCAGATCCCTTGTGACCTCCGTGGTGGTCATCATGACCGGATCCCTTCTTCGATCGGACATCACGCTCCAAGTCACTGTGTCCTCCGTGGCCAGATCCCTTGTGTCCTCCGTGGTGGTCATCATGGCCGGATCCCTTCTTGGATCGGACCTCTCGCTCCAAATCACTGTGTCCTCCGTGTCCAGATCCCTTATGTCCTCCGTGGTGGTCATCATGGCCGGATCCCTTCTTGGATCGGACCTCTCGCTCTAAGTCACTATGTCCTCCGTGGCCAGATCCCTTGTGTCCTCCGTGGTGGTCATCATGACCGGATCCCTTCTTGGATCGGACCTCACGCTCCAAGTCACTGTGTCCTCCGTGGCCAGATCCCTTGTGTCCTCCGTGGTGGTCATCATGACCGGATCCCTTCTTGGATCGTACCTCACGCTCCAAGTCACTGTGTCCTCCGTGGCCAGATCCCTTGTGTCCTCCGTGGTGGTCATCATGACCGGATCCCTTCTTGGATCGTACCTCACGCTCCAAGTCACTATGTCCTCCGTGGCCAGATCCCTTATGTCCTCCGTGGTGGTCATCATGACCGGATCCCTTCTTGGATCGGACATCACGCTCTAAGTCACTGTGTCCTCCGTGGCCAGATCCCTTATGTCCTCCGTGGTGGTCATCATGACCGGATCCCTTCTTGGATCGGACCTCTCGCTCTAAGTCACTGTGTCCTCCGTGGCCAGATCCCTTGTGTCCTCCGTGGTGGTCATCATGACCGGATCCCTTCTTCGATCGGACCTCACGCTCCAAGTCACTGTGTCCTCCGTGGCCAGATCCCTTGTGTCCTCCGTGGTGGTCATCATGACCGGATCCCTTCTTGTATCGGACCTCACGCTCCAAGTCACTGTGTCCTCCGTGGCCAGATCCCTTGTGTCCTCCGTGGTGGTCATCATGACCGGATCCCTTCTTCGATCGGACATCACGCTCCAAGTCACTGTGTCCTCCGTGGCCAGATCCCTTGTGTCCTCCGTGGTGGTCATCATGACCGGATCCCTTCTTGGTTCGGACCTCTCGCCCCAAGTCACTGTGTCCTCCGTGACCAGATCCCTTGTGTCCTCCGTGGTGGTCATCATGACCGGATCCCTTCTTGGATCGGACATCACGCTCCAAGTCACTGTGTCCCCCGTGGTCAGATCCCTTATGTCCTCCGTGGTGGTCATCATGACCGGATCCCTTCTTGGATCGGACATCACGCTCCAAGTCACTGTGTCCTCCGTGTCCAGATCCCTTATGTCCTCCGTGGTGGTCATCATGACCGGATCCCTTCTTGGATCGGACCTCACGCTCCAAGTCACTGTGTCCTCCGTGGCCAGATCTCTTCTGTCCTCCGTGGTGGTCATCATGACCGGATCCCTTCTTCGATCGGACCTCACGCTCCAAGTCACTGTGTCCTCCGTGGCCAGATCCCTTGTGTCCTCCGTGGTGGTCATCATGACCGGATCCCTTCTTGGATCGGACATCACGCTCCAAGTCACTGTGTCCTCCGTGGCCAGATCCCTTGTGTCCTCCGTGGTGGTCATCATGACCGGATCCCTTCTTGGATCGGACCTCTCGCTCCAAGTCACTGTGTCCTCCGTGACCAGATCCCTTGTGTCCTCCGTGGTGGTCATCATGACCGGATCCCTTCTTGGATCGGACATCACGCTCCAAGTCACTGTGTCCTCCGTGGCCAGATCCCTTATGTCCTCCGCGGTGGTCATCATGACCGGATCCTTTCTTGGTTCGGACATCACGCTCCAAGTCACTGTGTCCTCCGTGACCAGATCCCTTGTGTCCTCCGTGGTGGTCATCATGACCGGATCCCTTCTTGGATCGGACATCACGCTCCAAGTCACTGTGTCCTCCGTGGCCAGATCCCTTATGTACTCCGTGGTGGTCATCATGACCGGATCCCTTCTTGGATCGGACATCACGCTCCAAGTCACTGTGTCCTCCGTGGCCAGATCCCTTGTGTCCTCCGTGGTGGTCATCATGACCGGATCCCTTCTTGGATCGGACATCACGCTCCAAGTCACTGTGTCCTCCGTGGCCAGATCCCTTATGTCCTCCGTGGTGGTCATCATGACCGGATCCCTTCTTGGATCGGACATCGCGCTCCAAGTCACTGTGTCCTCCGTGGCCAGATCCCTTGTGTACTCCGTGGTGGTCATCATGACCGGAACCCTTCTTGGATCGGACCTCACGCTCCAAGTCACTGTGTCCTCCGTGGCCAGATCCCTTGTGTCCTCCGTGGTGGTCATCATGACCGGATCCCTTCTTGGATCGGACCTCACGCTCCAAGTCACTGTGTCCTCCGTGGCCAGATCCCTTGTGTCCTCCGTGGTGGTCATCATGACCGGATCCCTTCTTCGATCGGACATCACGCTCCAAGTCACTGTGTCCTCCGTGGCCAGATCCCTTGTGTCCTCCGTGGTGGTCATCATGACCGGATCCCTTCTTGGATCGGACCGCTCGCTCCAAGTCACTGTGTCCTCCGTGGCCAGATCCCTTGTGTCCTCCGTGGTGGTCATCATGACCGGATCCCTTCTTGGATCGGATCTCACGCTCCAAGTCACTGTGTCCTCCGTGGCCAGATCCCTTGTGTCCTCCGTGGTGGTCATCATGGCCGGATCCCTTCTTGGATCGGACCTCTCGCTCTAAGTCACTTTGTCCTCCGTGGCCAGATCCCTTGTGTCCTCCGTGGTGGTCATCATGACCGGATCCCTTCTTCGATCGGACATCACGCTCCAAGTCACTGTTTCCTCCGTGGCCAGATCCCTTGTGTCCTCCGTGGTGGTCATCGTGACCGGATCCCTTCTTGGATCGGACCGCTCGCTCCAAGTCACTGTGTCCTCCGTGGCCAGATCCCTTGTGTCCTTCGTGGTGGTCATCATGACCGGATCCCTTCTTGGATCGGATCTCACGCTCCAAGTCACTGAGTCCTCCGTGGCCAGATCCCTTGTGTCCTCCGTGGTGGTCATCATGACCGGATCCCTTCTTGGATCTGACCTCACGCTCCAAGTCACTGTGTCCTCCGTGGCCAGATCCCTTATGTCCTCCGTGGTGATCATCATGACCGGATCCCTTCTTGGATCGGACCTCTCGCTCTAAGTCACTGTGTCCTCCGTGGCCAGATCCCTTGTGTCCTCCGTGGTGGTCATCATGACCGGATCCCTTCTTCGATCGGACCTCACGCTCCAAGTCACTGTGTCCTCCGTGGCCAGATCCCTTGTGTCCTCCGTGGTGGTCATCATGACCGGATCCCTTCTTGTATCGGACCTCACGCTCCAAGTCACTGTGTCCTCCGTGGCCAGATCCCTTGTGTCCTCCGTGGTGGTCATCATGACCGGATCCCTTCTTCGATCGGACATCACGCTCCAAGTCACTGTGTCCTCCGTGGCCAGATCCCTTGTGTCCTCCGTGGTGGTCATCATGACCGGATCCCTTCTTGGATCGGACCTCTCGCCCCAAGTCACTGTGTCCTCCGTGACCAGATCCCTTGTGTCCTCCGTGGTGGTCATCATGACCGGATCCCTTCTTGGATCGGACATCACGCTCCAAGTCACTGTGTCCCCCGTGGCCAGATCCCTTATGTCCTCCGTGGTGGTCATCATGACCGGATCCCTTCTTGGATCGGACATCACGCTCCAAGTCACTGTGTCCTCCGTGTCCAGATCCCTTATGTCCTCCGTGGTGGTCATCATGACCGGATCCCTTCTTGGATCGGACCTCACGCTCCAAGTCACTGTGTCCTCCGTGGCCAGATCCCTTCTGTCCTCCGTGGTGGTCATCATGACCGGATCCCTTCTTCGATCGGACCTCACGCTCCAAGTCACTGTGTCCTCCGTGGCCAGATCCCTTGTGTCCTCCGTGGTGGTCATCATGACCGGATCCCTTCTTGGATCGGACATCACGCTCCAAGTCACTGTGTCCTCCGTGGCCAGATCCCTTGTGTCCTCCGTGGTGGTCATCATGACCGGATCCCTTCTTGGATCGGACCTCTCGCTCCAAGTCACTGTGTCCTCCGTGACCAGATCCCTTGTGTCCTCCGTGGTGGTCATCATGACCGGATCCCTTCTTGGATCGGACATCACGCTCCAAGTCACTGTGTCCTCCGTGGCCAGATCCCTTATGTCCTCCGTGGTGGTCATCATGACCGGATCCCTTCTTGGATCGGACATCACGCTCCAAGTCACTGTGTCCTCCGTGGCCAGATCCCTTGTGTCCTCCGTGGTGGTCATCATGACCGGAACCCTTCTTGGATCGGACCTCACGCTCCAAGTCACTGTGTCCTCCGTGGCCAGATCCCTTGTGTCCTCCATGGTGGTCATCATGACCGGATCCCTTCTTGGATCGGACCTCACGCTCCAAGTCACTGTGTCCTCCGTGGCCAGATCCCTTGTGTCCTCCGTGGTGGTCATCATGACCGGATCCCTTCTTCGATCGGACATCACGCTCCAAGTCACTGTGTCCTCCGTGGCCAGATCCCTTGTGTCCTCCGTGGTGGTCATCATGACCGGATCCCTTCTTGGATCGGACCGCTCGCTCCAAGTCACTGTGTCCTCCGTGGCCAGATCCCTTGTGTCCTCCGTGGTGGTCATCATGACCGGATCCCTTCTTGGATCGGATCTCACGCTCCAAGTCACTGTGTCCTCCGTGGCCAGATCCCTTGTGTCCTCCGTGGTGGTCATCATGGCCGGATCCCTTCTTGGATCGGACCACTCGCTCTAAGTCACTTTGTCCTCCGTGGCCAGATCCCTTGTGTCCTCCGTGGTGGTCATCATGACCGGATCCCTTCTTCGATCGGACATCACGCTCCAAGTCACTGTTTCCTCCGTGGCCAGATCCCTTGTGTCCTCCGTGGTGGTCATCGTGACCGGATCCCTTCTTGGATCGGACCGCTCGCTCCAAGTCACTGTGTCCTCCGTGGCCAGATCCCTTGTGTCCTTCGTGGTGGTCATCATGACCGGATCCCTTCTTGGATCGGATCTCACGCTCCAAGTCACTGTGTCCTCCGTGGCCAGATCCCTTGTGTCCTCCGTGGTGGTCATCATGACCGGACCCCTTCTTTGATCGGACCTCTCGCTCTAAGTCACTGTGTCCTCCGTGGCCAGATCCCTTGTGTCCTCCGTGGTGGTCATCATGGTGGTCATCATGACCGGACCCCTTCTTGGATCGGACCTCTCGCTCTAAGTCACTGTGTCCTCCGTGGCCAGATCCCTTATGTCCTCCGTGGTGGTCATCATGACCGGATCCCTTCTTTGAACGGACCTCTCGCTCTAAGTCACTGTGTCCTCCGTGGCCAGATCCCTTGTGTCCTCCGTGGTGGTCATCATGGTGGTCATCATGACCGGATCCCTTCTTGGATCGGACCTCTCGCTCTAAGTCACTGTGTCCTCCGTGGCCAGATCCCTTGTGTCCTCCGTGGTGGTCATCATGGTGGTCATCATGACCGGATCCCTTCTTGGATCGGACCTCTCGCTCTAAGTCACTGTGTCCTCCGTGGCCATATCCCTTGTGTCCTCCGTGGTGGTCATCATGGTGGTCATCATGACCGGATCCCTTCTTGGATCGGACCTCTCGCTCTAAGTCACTGTGTCCTCCGTGGCCAGATCCCTTATTTCCTCCGTGGTGGTCATCATGACCGGACCCCTTCTTTGATCGGACCTCTCGCTCTATGTCACTGTGTCCTCCGTGGCCAGATCCCTTGTGTCCTCCGTGGTGGTCATCATGGTGATCATCATGACCGGATCCCTTCTTGGATCGGACCTCTCGCTCTAAGTCACTGTGTCCTCCGTGGCCAGATCCCTTGTGTCCTCCGTGGTGGTCATCATGGTGGTCATCATGACCGGATCCCTTCTTGGATCGGACCTCTCGCTCTAAGTCACTGTGTCCTCCGTGGCCATATCCCTTGTGTCCTCCGTGGTGGTCATCATGGTGGTCACCATGACCGGATCCCTTCTTGGATCGGACCTCTCGCTCTAAGTCACTGTGTCCTCCGTGGCCAGATCCCTTGTGTCCTCCGTGGTGGTCATCATGGTGGTCATCATGACCGGATCCCTTCTTGGATCGGACCTCACGCTCTAAGTCACTGTGTCCTCCGTGGTCAGATCCCTTATGTCCTCCGTGGTGGTCATCATGACCTGATCCCTTCTTGGATCGGACCTCTCTCTCTAAGTCACTGTGTCCTCCGTGGCCAGATCCCTTGTGTCCTCCGTGTTGGTCATCATGGTGGTCATCATGACCGGATCCCTTCTTGGATCGGACCTCTCTCTCTAAGTCACTGTGTCCTCCGTGGCCAGATCCCTTGTGTCCTCCGTGTTGGTCATCATGGTGATCATCATGACCGGATCCCTTATTGGATCGGACCTCTCGCTCTAAGTCACTGTGTCCTCCGTGGCCAGATCCCTTGTGTCCTCCGTGGTGGTCATCATGGTGGTCATCATGACCGGATCCCTTCTTGGATCGGACCTCTCGCTCTAAGTCACTGTGTCCTCCGTGGCCAGATCCCTTGTGTCCTTCGTGGTGGTCATCATGGTGGTTATTATGACCGGATCCCTTCTTGGATCGGACCTCTCGCTCTAAGTCACTGTGTCCTCCGTGTCCAGATCCCGTGTGTCCTCCGTGGTGGTCATCATGACCTGATCCCTTCTTGGATCGGACCTCTCGCTCTAAGTCACTGTGTCCTCCGTGGCCAGATCCCTTGTGTCCTCCGTGGTTATCATCATGACCGGACCCCTTCTTGGATCGGTCGTCACGCTCTAAGTCACTGTGTCCTCCGTGGTGGTCATCATGATCGTCATCATGACCGGACCCCTTCTTGGATCGGACATCACGCTCTAAGTCACTGTGTCCCCCTTTTTTCCCTTTTTTCTTTCCAAGGTTTCCTCTTAGCGGAGTTCCGCAAGCGCAAACTGCAAAGATCATGATATATGTAGTGTTTGTTGTATATGGCAACAGACTTAGTCAGTCGACGGTGGAAATTAATTTACTGTGTTCGTATTTCCATCGGCGCCCATGGTGAGATACACGTATATGTAATAATAGCAGGGTTACCCGGCGTTGCTCAGGTTAAAGTGATGTGAAACCCTGTGTGGATATTTGGTGGAAATAGAGAATACTCTTGCTCTCAAGGTGTGACACTTTTCTCATAAATTGTATATCCAAATGGCATCACAAAACATGATACTTACGCATGGAATATAGAATATAAGTAGTGGCTCAACTTGTCAGGTCGGAGCGATTATCATTTTGTTTATCGCGTTTAATCCGTCCCACCAATAAAGAAGTATTTATTTATTTACAACTGCGTATACTTCAGACGTTATATATAGCATGAAACATGAACATCATAAAAACATTAGTTCGAAAAAATAAAAGACGACAATTGTGTTTTAGATAGAGATGTATCAATCAATCAATCAATCAATCAATCTAGTTTATCATATCTGCATAAAGATACAGATGTTTTAAAGATATGTCCAGATTTTGGCGAATTTTGGCGAATTAAAAAAAAATCTGATAAATGCTATTGAATCTCCTCTCGCCATCCATGACCCAAATACCCCAAATGTGATTTAATTCATCATATCATTAGAGAAGGACGTGCATTAATTTGGTGGAATCAGTGCTAAATATATTTGTATCAACTTTGGTGCAACTCCCCTCATGCATGACTTGAACCGCGCACTTTTGTCACATTTAAACCACGTCTATTAGACTCATGAATTGTATAATGGAGATGATTATATATAAGTTTGGTGGTAATCGGCAACGAAACAAATTCCTATCAAAGTTATTACCCCCCCCCCCCCCCCATCTCTCACCCAAACGGCACAAATTTCCCGTCTTTAAATCACACGTTTATATTCCTCGTATCACGGAGAAGAATAATATATCAATTTGGTCGAAATCTGTGCTAAAAATAGCCCCTCCCCTGACACCAACAACGTCACTTTAGACAATTTTAACCCGCACCATTATCTTACTCGTAAAAAGTTACCCCTGTTAAACCGACATCTCGATCATATCCTTAAAGTTATATATAAAACACAGACAAATAATTCGCAAATATTTGATTCATTGTATCATTTGAGAAGAACGTGTATGAGTTTGATGGTAATTGGCACTAAACATATTTATATATACTTATACTCATTATAGAGATGAATATATATAAAATTATTGAAAATTGGCGAGTATACAAATTCGTATAGCTCTGACCCGAAAGGCACCAATGTGGCGCATTTAAATTACACGATTAGATTAATCGTATCACGGAGAAGAATTTGTATCAATCGGGTGGAACTCGGTGCTAAACATATTGTTTATCAATGTTTGTGTCCCTCTCACCCTCTGGGCACCCCTGACGCGAATGGCCCCACTTTTGACATCTTTAAACCACACAATTAGACTCCTGATATCATGACGATTATTATTGGTAAGTTTGGTGCTAATCCGATTGATATATAATGCCCACCCCACCCCATCCCATCTCTCACCAAAGCAGAATCAATATGACGTCTTTAAAATCACACGATTAGATTCCTCATATCATGGATAAGAATGTGTATCAATTTGGTGGAAATTGGCGCTAAAATAGTGTGTATCAAGTTTGGTGCCCCTCTCCCTTTCAGTGCACCCCTGACTCGAATGACGCCACTTTTGACAGCTTTAAGCCACGCCATTAGACACCTCATACCATGGGGATGAATTTGTATAAGTTTCGTGGCAATCGGCGACTAAACCAATTCTGATTATATTTAGTACCCACCGCCCCCCCCCCCCAAATCTCTCACCCAAACGACACCAATTTGGCGTCTTTAAATAACACAATAAGATTTCTTGTATCATGGAGAAGAATGTGCATCAATTTGGTGGAATTATTTGGTGGAATTATTTTTGATCAATTTTGGAATTCCCTCTCCCCTTCCGGGCATCCCTGACGCGAACGGCGCGACTTTTGACATATTTAAACCACACCATTAGATTCCTCATATTATGAGGGTAATTATATATAAGTTTGGTGGCAATCGGCGACAATTTTTTTTATGCTCCTCCCCCTTTTCTGCCCCTGACAACAACGGCGTCACTTTAGAAAATTCTAACCCTCGCCATTATCTTTCTCGTAAAAAGTTACCCCTATTATACCCCTTTTGTGCCATCTAGGTGGTCCCCTGTGAATTTCTATAGAACACAGACAGACAGACATACAGACAGACATTCGCAAATATAGATATAGATGTACTTGCCCGGTACTAGAGCGATTGCGCTTCTACCGTTTATATGCAGTGTATGTGCTATGCGGGTTGTATCTTTGGTAACTGCGCAATACGTAGGTACTCATGTGTACCATGTGGATAAAACAATATGTTGTAATACATGTTGACCACGAAACACATATTATATTATTGACAGAAAACCGATCCACAACTTATCTCCTTGGTTATCGGGGGGGGGGGGGGATTTTTTTTCCGGGCACGTATGCCGGGGTGGGTGGGTGGTTGATTGGATCAACAAACAATTTTTTCCGCAACTCAAAATTGTTTTCTCTGCAAGTCTTTTTGACTGTTTTTGCAATGAGTTTGGCTTAAAACACCTTAGAATGTCAATATTAACATAAATGAAAAATTTCATGATGATCAGACAAACCGTATAGCCTGTAGCCCATGCTAATGGATTGAATTTTGAAATCCAAGATGGCCGCTGGCTGCCATGTTTTTTTGGCCGAATGACCCCAAAATGACTCGTTCCTATTTACATGTCAATGTTAACATCCATGATAAATAGTATGCAGAGAAATTCATATACAGCTGTTTACAGTGAATTTTCCCCGCAAATCTCTGTTTTAGTGTTAAAACGGGGGTGGGTGTCCAAAAAATGGTCGGGAAAAAAAATGCCGAAAACGGAAACAAATTTGGACGCGGAGGTGAGTGGGAAATGAAAATGAAAAAATCAGCATACGTGCCTGAACATTTTTTCCGACACCCCCCCCCCCCTGTGGTTATTGGGATACAATGTTTACGCTCTCTTTGGTGTTTACTGCGAGGCTGATCTGGCCGTGTCCGTGGAGCTATGGAGCAAATATGATTAAAAATTTACTAGCTATATTGGGTACGGTGAAACTTTTTTGACAGCGTTAATTGCTTTCAATAGTTAGGTGTGAACAATGGCTAGGCCACTCTTGAAGATGTTATTGTGGGAAAATAGTGCACAATATAACATCTAACATTGCTGATGAAGTATGTCTCAGACCTTGGAATGCAGACAAAAGGCCGTATTGCGAAGTATCGGGGTGTATTTAATCCGATTAGTAGATTTTTTGCCCGCATTTAGAGGTTTTCAGGTGGGTGATACTATTATCAATATAGTATATGATTTGTCTGCCGTGTGCGCGAAGCGCGCCCATGGGCCACAGTGCCCCCAACACAGGCCCCTCCGACGCTGAATAAATGCTCTCGAAATTAGCCTGTTTCAGCTAGTGTATGAATATATGTAAATGTACAAAATGGGAGTTTCTTGGACTAGCTGACAAAATGTGCGATGCATTCGTAGCTGGAACACATCGTCAAAACCTGCAAAATCTCGTGCTGGATTTGTTGTGTCTGCATATATACAGTCAACAGTAGCGGAGGCACACACAACGGGTTGTGTAAATAATTCAACATATGAATTGGTTTGGTCATGTTTTATTGAAACTTGTGTTTCGTCATTCACATGTGTATATTACAAGTAACATTATCGGGTGTATTCGAATCCGTGTTCTTCTGTTTTCGCGACGGGCAGGCAACCAATATCGTATGTTAAATATAGAACGGGAACATTGGCATGTGTCCACTGGTCATCTTCGCCTGTCCAGATTCTTACTCCCCGCACATCGAGGAGTAAGAGTCTAGGCCCGCGAACATGACGTTTGAACACGTGACAGTGTTCACGTCCATATTTAGCACAAGCTGCTACGATATGTCTGACCGCTGCAGGCATGTGTATATTCTTAATTAAATCTAAAAAAAATTATTGAAGTGTTTTGTCAGTTACAATTAATTCTGGCTTGATCTAGACATTTTTCAAATGAATATGGACAGTTCAGTTTCTCAGGATATATTTATGCAGAAATATTGCAACCTCCAAATGCTCTAATAAATAAATGTGCGATTTCTTCACATTGTGTGTAGGTGCTGGCAGCGGTATAAGTCCTGCGAACAGGGGACTGGACTCTGCGTGTAGCTTGTATTTAGTATATGGACTTGGTAACCTGTCGTCCGCGTACACCAATCGAAGTCAAGCTTCATCTACATGGTACCCAGCGCCAGTGGGTTGTATTGTGTTTATAGACATTATATGTGAATCGCCGACTAGTGGTCACTGTCAAACCAAACCAGACAAAATCAGGTCCGTCATAACAGTGACCACTATTGGGCGATCCACATATACTGTCTATAAACACTGTCGCCCAATAGTGGTCACTGTTATGACGGACCTGATTTTATTGGTTTGGTTTGACAGCGCCCACATATACTCTCTACAAACACAATACAACTCACTGGCGCAGGAATATATACGTAGTACACAGTCACAGTGGATAGAAGCGGAATCTCTCTAGTAACAGCTACATGTTATAATGTTATAAGTTGTTCGTATATACGTGTAATTAAACATCGTTAATACGAATGACATGTCAGAGCTTCTATCCGCTCCGGTTCGTAATGGATTCAACATGAACAGTTGGAGAGACTGAAGGCACTATGTGCAATTTGTTTCAAAACACTATCCCAGTCTGTATTCCAACTATTAACAGTCCGAATTACGTCTGAAAATTCCGGCATCTGGTTTTAGAAGCTTGTTCGATTCCAGGTAATCGTGTGATTGTGATTGGCAAACTTAAACGGACATGGCTCGTTCGAACCCCAAAATTATGTATATTATGTATTTTCAAACCATACATATACCACTGGCGCTTTCACAAGGTTGCGGCTGACGCAGTTAATCTGCTTTCACTGATCTGCGGCTGACGCATGGCGTACATATATCAAACTTTTTGAAATCGGATACGTTTTTAATTGCGTCAATCGCAACCCTTTGAAAGCGCCAGTGATATAATTATGTATGAAAAGTTGCGCTGTATACCCCATGGAAAATGGACCTGTGTGCACAACATATCCGAATATATAGCGTTGATAAAACGTTTTTGTTTTCTTATATTTTCGGTAAATTTTTAGATCGTTTCGTTGGGGCCGGTTAAGTGTTTTTAATCAGCGATCGCATAAAAATTCTACCGGTAGACCATGCATGGGAGGACAATTTAGAGTTGTCATCGATAAGCAACTTGTTATGTTATTACATATATTTGATGTTTAAAATTAAGAAAAACACAGTGAGTGAAGTTTAAATAGTTCACAGTTAAGACAACGCAATAATAATACGTTTTCCGAACAATCGCGCATTATTCCGTTTCCGATTCCAGAAATTCAATGAATAAAATTGCGGGTAAAATATAATTAAAAAATATATCAGTTTAAAACGAGCTCACCACTTTAAAAATACGTAATAATGCATCGCTATAAAATACATACGTAATAATGCAGTTTACTTTTTCATATACCTCATCACTTCTGACGACCTGAACCGATTCTTAATATTCAAATGCCCATCGGTCGAGTAAAAGCTATATTTTCCTATTATAATACACAATTCTAGAACAAACTGTTCCAAAACAGACACTGGACACAAAACTCACAGAGGGTCCCTCGTTAGCGCAAGAGAAAATATATCGTCCATTTCAAATTGAATAATTATCGATAAAAAAAATCCCACATTTTTAACAATAAATGTTCATGTATCGACATATCTAATGTCAATCTCCCCAAATCAATCGCATATATATTTAAATCCAAGTCGCCATATATTCCGATATTTAAAGATGCATAATCCGAATTAACGCTCCCAAATTACAATTTCTTTTACTTCGGGTGCAAAAATATTTGATTCTGGTCGAGGAACCCACCTTGCGGTTGTAAGATGGTTAACTGGAAATCAAGTGGTTACTATTAACAATAATAACCACTGGATTTTAGAGTTATCCATCGTACAACCGCAATTTGTCCGTTTGAGCACCAAGTCCTTGAAAAGAAACAGCAAATTTCAAACATAGATATCTAATAACTCTGAGCTTTGATGGGTCGGTTCCTCGACTCGAATCAAATGTTTTTTACCCCCGAAGCCAAAGAAATGGTAATTTAGGAGCGTCTGATCGGATTGAGTACCTTTAATCGATTCTGATAACTAAAGCGTATTTTGAAGAAATGTTGTTGTTGTTGTTGTTGTTGTTGTTGTTGTAACTTGATTATATGGGGACGGTCTGATCGGATTGAGTACCTTCAACAATAATTACGAAGCGACTTCGGGGTACGAAAATTACGCGTGATGCTGGTTTAACCAATCAACGATCAGTATATTCAGCGCGTACTCGCCAATAGGTCATTGAGTTCAATTTTGATGCAAACGCTAATTTGAAATTATTTATTGCTGAAATATGGGAATATAGTGGCGACTTGGATTCAAATATGGGATTGATTGGGGGAGATTAACATTAGATCTGTCTATACATGAAGCATTTTTGAACAAAAGTTGGGTTTTTGTGAGCGTCTAAATGTTTCTTCCGACACATATTATGCGCCTATTTTGATTGGGGAAAGTGTCTTTATTATAAAATTTCTACTTCTTCACATAGATTCTGTTTATTTTTCAGTTTAGTTTCTCTATATCCCCAAATTGGCAGACGATTGCATGGTCGATGTTTCCAATGGGTGTACATCACAATATTCACCATTTGGGAACTTTAATCTGAGTCTATGTCTCCCACAACAGATTAGGCCATGCAGAATGAGGTCCACAGAAGGTGAAGTTGTTGATGCTAGCCCGTTATGCGGGATAGCGTCACTAGATCCACCCTCTAGGGACCTCATTCTGCAAATGACAGACACACTAAACTCAGGCTTGTCAATAATAATAACGTTGGATGCTGCCAATTTGAACATAACATTTATGAAATAAAATTCTGTATTCTCTATTGTCATTAGATGCCACTAGTGAGTGTCCCCCATCACTTCAAACTGACAACGAGTATGGCCCTTAGAGAGAAACAATAAAATGTCAAAACCCCCCCCCCCCCCCACATAAAAACTCTCACCAAAATAGTAACAACCCTTTTACGTGATCCTATTACTTTGCTATGATGCTGGTCAGTCCTGCTAATGTAGGGCAAACTGGTGCATGCTGTTAAGAAATGTACTCTTTTTTTCTAAAGTTGTCATTTTCACAGCGATTTTTTTCTGAACCAATGGACGAGAAAAATCATTATGTTTATAAAACATTCAAAAACATATATATATTGTAAAATATTTAATAATGGCAAATTTGTATTGTTATTTAAGAAATGAATTGGGTGGATGTGTGTGTTATTGGGAATAATGCGCTGTGGTAGCTGGGGCACATTGTGTAAACGGCCATGAAGCGGTTTACACTAAGTGTGCCCCAACGACAGTAGCGCCGTATCCCTCAATAACACAAACACACTACATTCATTTCTTATAATTATATTTCTTTTTTATGATTCTCATAATAATTCTGAAAGTATTCTTATTTATTTTCATAAAATCTGCCGAGAAATTGAGACTAGCCCACGCAGAACTGTAAATCATACCAATATTAGCTTATCGATCGATTTCGGTGTTCTGGTCTGTGATGCCACGAGCGATGCATTTAAACTGTGAGGGGAAATGGCCTTTGCGATTCAGTGTGTGTGATGAGTACTACAAAAGACAAATTGCCACACATTAAGTGATCTGAGAAGTTCATAGGATCACAACTCTGTTTTAAAGGTAATGATATATAGTTTTGCCCCCACTGTCGATAACCGACATTTAGTTTGTTGGGTGGAAAGAGCACGGTGGTTCCGATAACATTTGCGACTACTAGACCAAGCACTTAGTAACGATCACGTGATCGACATAAATAACTGGCTTCAATGTAACTTTTGAAATTACGCCCAATTATTCTGCTGGTCGATTTTAGTGATTAGGTCAACAATTTGTGACGTTGTGTTCGTGTTATACAGTCTGTGTTTTATTGGGATTTAAAACTGGTGACCCACTTGGCAGTTGACCATTCACCGAACATGATTAAGTTTATGCCTCTGCATTTAGTATTATATCGGTAGAAACGATGTATTTTTTGTGTGTTTTTGCGTTTTACATTCGCCCACTTAAAGGCAAAGTCCGAGTCAGGTTATTCAAATGGCATAACATTTACCACGTATTATTTTCGAGTCAAGTGACTTTCACTACTGTTAAGCATCGTCAATTTAACTAATGTGATATGTTATACATATGTTATTGTGACTCAAGTATACATCGATTATATAATATATATTTCACCAACCAATTTTCGTAAACTTTGATGACACAGAAAAGTTCATATTCCTCATGGAGGCTGAAAACCAGATCATTTGCAATCTGATCTGTACCATGGTTCGGCAGTTTTCCGCAAACAATTGGGAATATATATAATGTTGAGTTGTCAATACATGTTCTATTGTTCTATTATGCTGAAGTGCTTATATTCCGGCTAAACGCCGCTATAATGACAATAAAATGATTTCATCATAACTGGGACCCTTTGAATACGATATTAGTGTCATCTTTCTCCGCGGATACAATGAAACACAAACCTCCCCCATGCACTGGCGAAAAAAAATGCATTTGCGTTAATGGTATGTTACTTTAATGCGATTTTCCGTTAGAAACTACCGAGTTGACATTGCTATCATGCCTATCATGCCTAGCTGGATAGCTGAGATATTAAACTATTATCTGTACATTACAACTGCCCCGCGCAGGTGTATTGTGTTAATAAATTTTTATGTTTAACAGTTTAAGATTGCATTCAGAAATGAGGGTGCACACGGGGATCGGGGCACAAGTTATATATATGAAACTTTTTGGAGCCCCTCTCCCCTGGAAAATAGCTGGTTAGTGAATATGGAAATGTAGATGGTGTATATGTTATTATTGTTACATGTCTATACGGGAA
Source organism: Siphonodentalium dalli (assembly GCA_032622095.1). NCBI lineage: Eukaryota > Metazoa > Mollusca > Scaphopoda > Gadilida > Siphonodentaliidae > Siphonodentalium > Siphonodentalium dalli. The sequence continues at coordinate 196,344,191 of CP136065.1, read as the reverse complement.
GCTATAGTGAATTAAGGTGTTTTTGGATTCCTTTGGATAACGATGCCCCGAGTGTCCACGATGTCAATTGACACACATTTAAGCCACAGGCCCCTGGGGAAAATTTCTAAAATACCAATATAGACTATACCAGTGAGTAGGTTCAAATGATCGATTTTGACTAAAACCACACCAACTATCAAAACCCTAATAAATTCTAGAAATTGCAGCCAAAATATCCTAGGTGTGTCTTATTGGCATTAAAATTCCCTTTCATTTGACATATAACTCGGCGAAATTGAACGAAGGGAAGTCGTGAGATCGTATGGGAAACTAGCGAAATCTACCGAAGTAATCGGGTCGTCAATCTCCCTGTCCGATCAGAGGCCTTTGACCTAGTTATAAATTATTTTATTATTTATTATGGGCTTGGCAAAATACGCCCGTGGTAATTCGAACAAAGGGCAATAACTCTGATCGTGAAAATTGGCGGGCGGAACGCAGATTCGGACTTGACCTGTATTTTGTGTTAGTAAATCCACATATACCAAATAATCTGGAAACCTAAAGCAAACGGACGACGACTCGACAGACGGACGGACTAATAATATAATACGTTCCGTTTAAAAACAAAACGGCCCAAGAGCGCCCACATTTTGGGCCTTCACTTGATTTAATCATTGCCAGTTGTCCTAGAAATTAGTTCGACAAAGCGTGGCAGGAAGTATATATAAAGTGTTGACCAAACTTGAACGGATTGATCCGACAAAAAATTATTTTCACTTTCGGTGTGTCCAAGATATCTACATATATATAATTATATTATGACTCACCTGCCAAGGCTAGGAGCACGGCAATCAAGTAGATCCTCATCTTTCTGGGTGAAGAGCGTGTGTTACTTGCTCCCCCGCCTGAGATAATATTTATACAGTCAAACGCGGAAATAGCATCGGAAACAACCACGTTACTGGACTTGCATCGCATGCACACCTGCATGGCGGAAGGAACCCGACGGACATAGGAAAAGGACGTGTCATATACTTATGAAAAATAATAACCAGCAATATTTTATATTTTGTGTGTTGTGGGGCAATTCACTTGACGAGAGTGCAAATTCGACTTTGAACTCTATCGGTAAAGGCCGCAGCCAGCTATATAGTGCGGTACATCGAAAATAAGTCCAACAAGAATCCATTTTTAATTTAAATACGCTCATATATAGAACAGTTTTTGTTGACCATTTATGTTCATATTTTGCACTATAGCTTAAACAGGCTCCCTTCTGGAGCCTTCATTCAGGGTCGGAGGGGCCTGCGGTCCCTGCACACAGGTTACGCGTTGTGCGTTAGGGACATGCGGGTTCACTCACATTTTGATCTTAGACAGAGCATTTATTCAGCGGTATATATTGCATGAATACGGTACATTTGTCCTCCGCTAAGTCTTGACTTTTTGTCACAGTGTTACAAATGTTACAATTGTTTAGTTAAGAGTATTATAGTCCTTATTATCGGCGGATTTAGACATCCCTTACCATAAGTGAGAACCGCCCTGTTAGATATCTAAAAAGATCAACCCTCATACAACTGTTTCCGAGACGAAATATTTTGATATCAGCATATCTAGTCTTCAATAGAACTCCTCTTAGTACTCTATACCACACGACAGGTGGTCATTTTTGTGTGGGAAGTGCTTCAGGCAGTATCTATTCAGTGGCGGCCCGGCCCCTTTCACAGGTCCCTGTCACAATACACCCCACCCCAAATAATGTCTTTGTGAGGTGGGGGGGGGGTCTATTGTACCAGGGACATGTGGCCCCTTTGTGTGCTTCATGCACATTTATCATTCAAACATTTTTATATTTAAAACAAAAATATATTGAACTCCTTGCATGCTCAATTTAACAAAACCGATATATTTTTGTTTTGTTTTGTTTTTTTAAATTCAAATATATTTTTTTTAGACAGACATATCCTGCTCTTTTATTATATAGATTAGTTTTTCAGCTCCAAACAATCCTGACAAAGTTCACTTTTACGGAACAACGTCCATGTCTGTAGATGGACAACAGAGATAGACACATTGGATCAATATTGAAAATAAACCTTATATGAGAAACTTCAGTTTAACCCTTCCATGACTGGAAATGTTACGAAAACACTGTGCGAATGCATTCTCTTATATATGCGAGTCTCCCATTGGAAGCCTCGCATATATACGAGAATACATTGGCCTAACAATATTTACCTTCCGCTTATTTATATGCGAGACTCCCTTTGTGAGACTCGAATATATGTGAGAATGCATTGGCACAGGGACTTTAGTTATACACCAGCGCATGCAGCTCCCGTCATTGAAGGGTTAAACGCTAACATGTAATAACTTATCTGTATAGCTGGAGACACGATTTCCGTCTGTATAACTTATTGTATAGCTGGAGACACGATATCCGTCTGTATAACTTATCTGTATAGCTGGAGACACGATATCCGTCTGTATAACTTATCTGTATAGCTGGAGACACGATATCCGTCTGTATAACTTATCTGTATAGCTGGAGACACGATATCCGTCTGTATAACTTATCTGTATAGCTGGAGACACTATCTCCGTCTGTATAACTTATCTGTATAGCTGGATACACGATCTCCGTCTGTATAACTTATCTGTATAGCTGGAGATACGATCTCCGTCTGTATAACTTATCTGTATAGCTGGAGACACGATCTCCGTCTGTATAACTTATCTGTATAGCTGGAGACACGATCTCCGTCTGTATAACTTATCTGTATAGCTGGAGACACGATCTCCGTCTGTATAACTTATCTGTATAGCTGGATACACGATCTCCGTCTGTATAACTTATCTGTATAGCTGGATACACGATCTCCGTCTGTATAACTTATCTGTATAGCTGGAGACACGATCTCCGTCTGTATAACTTATCTGTATAGCTGGAGACACTATCTCCGTCTGTATAAATTATCTGTATAGCTGGAGACACGACCTCCGTCTGTATAATTTATATGTATAACTGGAGACACGATCTCCGTCTGTATAAGTTATCTGTATAGCTGGAGACACGATCTCCGTCTGTATAACTTATCTGTATAGCTGGAGACAAGATCTCCGTCTGTATAACTTATCTGTATAGCTGGAGACACGATCTCCGTCTGTATAACTTATCTGTATATCTGGAGACATGATCTCCGTCTGTATAACTTATCTCTATAGCTGGAGACATGATCTCCGTCTGTATAACTTATCTGTATAGCTGGAGACACGATCTCCGTCTGATGACACCGCTAACATTGTTAACAACTTTAAGGGAGACTTTACTCTAATTTAAATAAATTCCAGGCAATAACAATTATCTAATATTATATCGATAATATATAGAGGATATCTAGTGTTTTTGAGTGGATACCGAAAAATATGTCATGAGTGAGCGAGACAAATGTTTATTTTCGCGAGCGGCTTGCCGCGAGCAAAAATAAACATTTGTCTCGGCACAGGGGCCTGCAACGCGCTCCGCCCCCCTTTTTTGCGCTGCTCATATACGCCGCTTCTATATACGCGCCTGTTTCAGGTTAATGATAGTGTCATAGAGTCTCTATAATACTACCATTAACGTGACGCAGGCGCGTATATAGAAGCGGCGTATATGGGCAGCGCAAAGGGGGGGGGGGGGCGGACAGCGGAGCGCGTTACAGGCCCCTGTAGTCTCGGTCATGAATGACATATATTTCGGTATCCACTCAAAAAACACTAGATGTTCTTTTTATTATACGCATTTTCAAAGAAATTCACCATTTACGACGATAAATTATCTCACAATGGTCTTCAATAGATGCATTATTTTTGAAGCCATCATCTGATCGCTGCCTATTCACGCAATGCTACCTCACCATCCGCAGAATAAAAACATATAGTTCCCGTATTCTTCCCTTTATTTCCCCCCATAAATATGTCGAATTTCAACATAAAATATATTTTAATTATAAATGTAATAATATCAATGAATATAATATAATTTAGAATATCACAATGGGTTCTTTCACTTTGTCCTTCTTCAACACAAACTTAGAATGAGAACTTAAACCGGAAACAGTACACCAGGAAACCTGGTTCTCATATCTCCATGAAGATACAGAAGTATTTTAAAATAAATGTTGCAATGTATCAGCTACATGTGCGATATTTTAAGTTGTGTACGTTAAGCTACGAGTCTGTTCTAATAAAAATGAAAGAAACCACTGCAACGTGCAGATGAACCCTTTACTTGTCAGATGCCAGTGTTGGGGGATCCTGAAAAGTCATGTGCTACTGACTGTGTTGTATTTTATCTCAGAAGAAATTATATTTGATTGCACACTGTGACCAATATCTTTCAACAAGCCTTCTATACATTTCCACATCTTTTGAAAAATTGTATCTTTTTTTTGTGGAAAGTATCTTGAATGGGAGAAACTCTGAATTGTGTTATAGTACATGCGCCATTCTAACATGCCATCATCTTGTGGTTCAATGTCCCTCGTTTTGCAAGAATATATGTATCTGTTAAATAGAATGATAAATATGCTTTCAACACTTTCTTCTGTTTATCTGTTTTTGCCAGCTCACGAATGCCCTGATTCCAGTCCCCATATAAATATGACAGTTGAGCTGATATAATTGTTCAAGTGACTTAATTAAGCCACCAAATGTCGAGGTTGTGATATTTGAACTTCAAAGCTCCATAGAACGAATTATGGAGATGACTATATAATTTTGGTGGATATATCGGCGACAAAAATATTCTTATCAATGTTAGTGTGCCTCATCTCTCCATCCCTGACCCAAACGGCACAAAATGTGACTCCTTTAACCCACATGATTTGATTCCTCATATCATTGGAGAAGAACGTGTATTAATTTGGTGGAAATTAGTGCTAAACATATTTACATCAGCTTTGGTACCCTTCCCCTCCCCATTCATGACTCGATCGGTGCCACTTTGACATCTTTAACCACACCATTATACTCATGATAGCATTCAAGTGATTATGTATAAGTTTGATGGCAATCGATCGGCAACAAAACAAATTCCTATCACATTTAGTGCCCCATCGCTCACCCCGAACGGCACCAAATTGGCGTCTTTAAATCACACGGTTAGTTTCCTCGTATCGTGGAGAAGAATTTCTATCAATTCGGGGGGAATCGGCGCTAAAAAATATTTGTTATCAATTTTGGTTCCCAATTCCCCTTCCATGCACCCCGGACTTGAGCGGCGCCATTTTTGACATTCTGTAAACCACACTATTAGAGTCCTCTTATCATGGAGAGGAATGTGTATCAATTTGGTGGAAATCGGCGTAATAATTATGTTTATAAATTTTGTGCTCCTCTCCCCCTTACGCGCAGCCCTGACTCGAATAGAGTCACTTTTGTACAGCTTTAACTTTTAAGCCACTCTATTAGATTTCTGATATCATGGGGATGATTATGTATCAGTTTGGTGGAAATCTGCGACTAAAATCAGATGTAGTGCCCCTCTCTCTCTGATCAAAATAGGCACCAATTTGGCATCTTTAAATCACGCGATTAGAATAATTCTTATATCATGGAGAAGAATGTGTATTAATTTGGTGGAAATCGGCACTAAACCATTTTTTTTTATCAAATTAGGTGTCCCTCTCACGGGCCCCTCCGTGCACCCTGACTCGAACGGCGCCACTTTTGATATCTTTAAACCGCACCATAAGACACCAGATATCATGGAAATGATTAGGTATAAGTTTAGAGGCAATATGCGACTAAACAAACTATTATCAAATTTAGTGCCCCCCCCCCCCCCAATCTCTCACACAAACGGCACAATATGTCGACTTTATCAAACGAATAGAATCTTAATATCATGTAGAAGAATGTGTATCAATTTGGTCGTGATCGCGTGATAAAATTGATAATGGACGTGTTTATTTTGTACTGTAATTTTGATGAATAAAACATTTAAATTCAAGGATCGGTTGTCCCAATTCGCTACACGAGTTGCGGTCACTTGTTAGATTCCATTCACCGCAGGAATGCGAGGACTGTACTATGGATTCGATATTATCCGGTACGTTAACATTGAAATCGTCTATTGTCGAGCCATATTAATTATGTCATTTTGAATTGCAAGTACGCCCAAAATGATACCGCAATGAGCGAAGCCTCTCTTCTGTGGATCTCCTCAAGTCAGCCCAATTCTTCACCCACGGCATACGGGTTCTGCTTCAATTTGGATGAATTCAACTCAGGACTCACAAGTGAGCATGTTATCGCGATTGACGTGTACCTTATGTGACTTCTCCCATTGTCTGTCTACTGATATGGCTGATTGCCGCAAAAACACTGCACTGTAAATAGGCTCGCAAGCCAAGACGCTCATCTTAAGTGAACTCCATAAATTGTGGTAATTGACCCACAGTTCACTGTGTTCTATAACAATGGAGCATAGCATAACAGAATCATATGATCTCATTAACGGCACAGATGTTGGTTCAATCTCATACGATCAAAGTGAAAATAGCACTATTTGTCCTGACATTGAAATTTTCGACAATCCCTCGAATATGAACGAACCAGTTGATCTTTCAGCTTCTATAGAGCTAACGAATAACCTCTTAAAGGAATCTCCAGTAAACAATAATAGTCATATCGCACAAGCGTTATCGTGGTGCTCAAGTTTTATTCACAATACCACCAAAGATGATTTCTTATGCATTATCATGGATTCTTGTCACGGCTCGGAACAACAACTTGAGAAACTTCGCCAGAACCTATTTAATCACTTACAATATTCGCCAAACCATGGAGTAGATACAACCGTGACACTGAAAAAGAGACTTAAACCCAAGAAAACTGACAAAGCTGACACTATAAATCAACTCTCGCTCGCAGATAAGCTGTCCCGGGATATATACAATCTCTTGATGTACATGGTAGACGGTAATGAAGGATGTATTTCTGACATGTTGAACACTTCAGGGGCAACAACTCGAAGCCATTCCGTCTCTCAACCACCAAAAGCCTTGGAATCCGACATACAGTCAAAATTTGACACCATTATGCGTTCTATGACCGACATTAAGATGGACTTGAGTGTTCTAAAGGAATGGAATTCCAAAATAAATAAGGCTATTAATATAGATATCCCCATGATACAGGGAAACATCTCTGGATTGGACATCAGAGTGAAATATGTTGAAGAGGACGTTGCCGAAATTAAAAGAATAGTGCATGAAAACAAACTAAAAATTGAGCAACTACAAGATGATAACCTGAACGGTTCAAACCATATAAAAACTGATTTACTGTTCTGCGTCAGGACTTCTCAGACGTTTTAGACCGCATGAGTATAGAATATGCAAAAATAAATTCAAACTCTGCAAAACTAGATGCACTAACCGGTCAAGTACAAGAACTGATTGAATGCGGACAAAATTGTGATTCTTCTAATGTAAACAAGGCATCGTGCACCGCAGAATGTGTTGACTTTATTAAAAGCACGATGGGAACCTTCTTCAGTGAGCTAACACAAAGGATGCAATCTACGTACAAATCAGATGATGGTACTCAATCAACTTCGTCCAAAGTAGATGGCATTGATACTGAATCAATTAGATCAGCCGATGTCGAGTCCACCGTCGGAGAAATGAACCTAACTGCTCATCTGCAACGTGCATCATCACCGCGACTGTCGAGATCTAATTCTCCAACATGTTCTCATTCTCACACTCAACTTCATTCACGCTCATCGCGCCATCGTTCTCGTTCATCTCGACGTTATCGCCCGCGTTCACCTCAGGGTTCTCGCTCATCAAGACGTCGTTGCTCCCAATCACGACGTCATTCATTCTCACGTTCACCAAGGCGACACCGTTCTCACTCATCTAGACGACGCCGTTCATTTCACAGTAGATCATATTCGCCTAGAAATTCATATTCGACTCACAGGAAGCTTTACCTTGAATACCACGATCGTGCTCGGCCAAACTATAATGGTAACTATCACTATACAAAAGCTCCGATAGGCCAGCGATGGAACAACGGACAACAAAATGGTATAAATAACAGACGTGCTAGACGCACTCCAAAATCGAATTACAGTTCTAGAATCCCAATTAAGACCGACCGAGTACTTCTGAGATACATAGACAATAACTACTCTTCAGACGACATTGAGAAATACATGTATGACAACAGAGTGGAATTTTCTATAGTTCGCCTCTATCCAGGTGTGAATGGAACTTCTACTGCCAGGATAAATGTATTAAATGACCACTCTGAATTTATTCTGGACAGAGACTACTGGCCGGTGGGTATGACATGCACTCGGATGGATACTACCAGATTGGATTGTTCTCGCGAACAACTGAACAGCAGCCGCGTCCCTTATAGCTGGCACTAAACTGCATCATTGAGATCAGAACTATAGTTCTTCTCTGATGATGTCACTTCTTTATACATATTTTATTTTCAGCATGTTATCCTTTATGTCATGGAATGCCACTGGCATCTTTTCATCCTCCTCCTACTTATCTAGATTTCTCGATAGGCAGGGAGTGGACGTTTGTGGCATCTCAGAACATTGGCTGAAGGAATCCAATATATCGTTCATGGACCATATATCACAATACTATAACTCATACACTGTATGTGACGCAACACCCGGCCCTCCTGATAAAAAGGGTCGACCAAAAGCCGGAGTAGCTATGTTTTGACATAAGCAGTGGAATGATAATGTATCAATTATCGACACTGAAGATGATAGAATTATTGGAATTCAACTATACATTAATCAATGGACATTTTACTACATATTCCAAGTATATCTTCCTTCCAGCAATTACTCTGACGATTTTTTCTCAAAGTATATTGAGAAAGTGTCAAATTTATTTGACTATTATAGTTCGTTGGGAACTGTAATCGTTATGGGGGACTTTAACGTACATTCCTTTCGCCCAAATTACAGAGGCATGCTATTGACAAATATGTTTATGGACAAAGGTGTTTGCTCTCCAATTGAAAAATCGTTCAAAACTACCACGGTAAAAACATTCGTACCACCGACATATCCTGATTCCGGTTCAGTTATAGACCATTTCCTTATTCATAAAGCAATGAGCCACAAAATACAAACAGTTGATATTTTACAAGATGATAGCATCGACGTATCAACGCATCGTCCCATTGCATTATGTATGAATGACGAAGTACTTCAGCCTCAGGCCTCTCATGTACAGTGCTCGACAAAATTAAAATGGTCAGCTCTGAATTCAAATCCGACACTCGCTCGTACGTTTGCGACAAACGTGGGTAAAAATTGCCCTACTGTTGAAATAGATAGTGTATCTTCGATTGATAACTATTGTAATTCCTTAGTTTCTGCTCTCAGTAATGCAGCCTCAGAAGTTGTTCCTAAATCAAAATTCCGTAGTCATATTAAACCATATTGGAACAACTCGTTAAAATCCGCCCACTTTAATATGCGCGAGTGTCGCAGATGCTGGTTGCAGAAGGCAAACCTCATTACGAAGGTTCCAATTCATATCGCCATTATAAAGAAGCAAAACGCTCTTTTAGACGTACACATCGCAAAATTTCAGAACAATTTATGCGGGACCGTGATTCCGAAATCGACAAGTGCGCAGAAATAGATCAGAATACATTCTATCGATTGGTCAATTACAAACGCAGAGAACGTAACACGCTATCGCCGTCACATTTCGTGCCCAACGGTGAAACTCTCCGTACTAACCAGTCTATATCTAATGCATGGGCATCATACTATGGAAACCTATTCATACCACTACAAAATGAGCAGTTTGACGCTAATCATCTTCAATCGGTTAATTCATATGTGTCGTCTATTAAAAAAGACAAATATACCGACCTTGATAAAATTCTCTGCTGTCCAGTCAGTGAATCAGAGTTGACCGATATTATACCTAAACTCAACAGGAATAAAGCAGCGGGACATGACTCGATAACAAATGAACACATTGTTTATAGCGCACCATACATAGTTTGTAAATTGTGCCACCTTTTCAGTAAGATGTTAGAATTTTCATATGTTCCTAACAATGCCACGAAAGGAGTGATGATATCTCTATATAAAGGCGGTAAAAAGTCAAAACAAGCATTTGACAGCTACAGACCAATTACAATCATGCCTGCTTTATATAAACTATATGAAAAAGTGATACTCATGCGCTTGCAATCATACACGCCAAATAATATAGCCATCAACCCGCTCCAACATGGTTTTCAGAGCGGAGTAAGCTGTATGGCAACTTCGTACTTATTACAGGAGTGCATTTCCTACACTAAAGAGACGCACAGTAAATTATTCGCCTGTTTTCTAGACGTCACAAAAGCGTTTGATTCCGTCTGGTTAAATGGTCTTTTGTACAAATTGCATAAAAGAGGATTCAATTGTATTATATGGCACACTTTCAAAGCACTCCTGACGGGTAGGCCCTATCGAATGTTGCGTACGGTATAGAAATACTTTCTCAGACTGGTTTGGCATCTTTCAAGGAGCTAGACAAGGCTCTATCCTCTCACCTCTATTTTATATGTTGTATGTAGACGACCTCATATACGAGTTGGAAAATTCTTTATGTGGCCTCCACATGCATGATATAAAGTGCACTTCGCCGGTACAGGCGGATGACATGGTACTTCTATCACTTTCAGAGTCAGGCCTACGTACTTTGTATAATATTTGTTTAGAATATAGCTTGAAATGGAGATACCTTTATAACTCATCCAAGACATTCATCATTGTTTTTAACGAAACGCAACGTGAATTCATTAAATCACAGAGGTCGTGGAAATTTGCACTGTAAATAAATTCCGTTGATATACGGAATATGGTTACGTAAAATTTACAGAACATGGTTCTGTAAATGATTCTACGGAACCAAGTTACGTAGAAATTGCCAGAATAGTGCATGGTGGGATAGCACCCCACGCGTTCGGTGCCATCTTTGAAATCTTTGAAATCGGCAAGATTGATTTTACAGACCAAGACTTTGCAGTAAACAGTATAAAGACGTTATAAAGGTAAGCTTATTTTCAAACGAGTATATGTATGTGCGAAGCGACCTGGAATGGGTTGGTGGAGAAAAGGGTGCATCATATTTAGAACAAGCCCTATATATGTATTGATTCCTAACTCAGAAAGTTCTGTGAGTGTGACCACTGACCTCATAAAAATAAAAATGGCACCGAAACACCAGCGAATCACAAATTGCAGACGGCAAAATTATTGTGTTAAGGCAATTAAATAAATTGGTTATGGTCGGGTGTATACATCATATTGGTCTATATTAAATTTCCACCAGAATGTAGTTTTGAGAAACGGCAACAGTTTTTGCAAGGAACTACGTGGATTCGAAGTGGCGTGTATTACTATTAGTGTATTAAAATTAAATCTCATAGATCTAACTGTCTATAGACTATAACTGCAAAGAACTACATTTATATTATGATGAGTTACCACAATCAACTTGAAACAATTCTCCAGTTTCGTTTCGCTTAATTGGGTTTGATTCTTTTGTTTCAACTCTTTGTTCCACGTGTTTTGATATTATTGTTTTGTTGTGGTTTTTTATACTACCGCTTGCATTTAGCCAGTCGCTTGTGACGATTTGTGGGACCGGAGACGAACATTTAACATTTAGAATGAATTATGTAGTTGTTAATTATCTTCAAATCGATAATTTGTGTAAATATCTCACTCTCGTCGTCGTAGATGCTCAGACTGAGATTCTGAAAAGGTAGGAAGTAACAAACCCAGTGGACAGCTGTGGAGACAAAACTCGCTGTCTTTGAACAGTGAATATTTTTGGCTAATACCCGTAACTAAACGTCGATGTAATTTGTAAATACACATTTAAATAACCATAATTGACCACTGATACATGTATCATTTGTATGTGCCTTTTTGGCTAAAAATAGTATAAATTTATGGATATACCAAATGTTGTTGGTTGCTTTAGCCTTTAATCTCTCAAGTTGCAGAATAAGGTACCAGGTAACCAGATTTCCATTATTTGAAAGGTGGCACCTAGTGTTGAAACTTGAAAGGCTAGTCAACTAAATTAATGTCATGACCATATCGCAATATTTTCCAAGAAAGGTAGGCCTACCGGTATATATATCATTTTCAGTGATAACAATCATCGCTGCTTGCAATACACATGATTATTCGACAATCTCATATGACTTGCCCGCCGAGAACATTTTGGGCTGAAGTTTGTTAGACAGTACCGCATGCCTCCCCCAAGCCCACCCACCCTGCCAAGTTTATTTCCTATAGTATTCTTGAAATGTGTCTCTCTGTTGTGTGATTCTTTGGGTACATGTATGCCCGTTATTTAGTTAAGGTGATTTTTTACTAAATAACGGGTATGTTAGTGCCACCGCAGATGCTACGATGAAAATCGTAGGTGGAGAAATCGTAGCTTGTCCGCAGACGCTACGGCGCTGCGATCTTTGCAGCTACAATTTTATCAACGTGATCGATCACATGATAGCAAAATGTTATACAACATTCTCCGCATTATGCAACTGAATACATATGGCATGTATCTCAATGACAATGTTCTAAACTAACAAGTTGATGTTGAAAGTTCAAGTGAAATTTTATATTTTTTTAATTTTGACATTTTTGTACCTGTCAACTCAACAGGCTCAGCTGCCCCAATTGAATTTCAACAATTGCGGCAGCCCTCTAGGCCTCTACTCCTTGCCTGATATGTGGTATAGGCCTGCACTCCCTGCCGTGCCACATCTCCACCAACGTGGCCTCGTTTTTGTAAGTGCAAGAAGTTTGTAAACTTTGCGCTATTTTTGAATGTTTTCTTTTCGTGGTATTTACAACATGACCAGTGCGACTGGTCATGTGACAGCTACGATCGCGCGCGTTGCCAAGGTCACGCCACGATTTTCCTGGTAAAATCAAACAGTGCTTGATTGCTACGATTTGGTTACGATATTGTCGTGGGCATGCGCATTGGATGCTTCCTCCTGCGATTTTCCCCACTTACGATTTTAATCGCAGCGTGTGCGGTGGCACTTAGAGTTACATTTCTTTAAAAAACTCAAAACATTGGGCGACAAATGTTCTCGACGGGGAAGTCGTATGATATTGCCGATTATTCATGTAAACCTCAATAATTACCGTCGCCCTGTGTAAATAAAATTTCTGACGATCGTCGTGGATCCCAAATATGACCATCTGCATAGTAACGATTTACACGGTATTATAAAATAATAATAATGGCACAATACTGGTGTCATATTATTTAACTTTGTCACGTCATATTATTCAACTAAATGACAGTTTTTAAGCACAAGTTACTTAACATGCACATTCGCATAATATTGAAATGTTCTGATTTGTTTTTGTAATTTTGGGTACCCGAGACACCTTTTCGTAAAGCTGGGTACCCAACTATCTTGTTAGTGTGGGATTTGATATGGTTCATTTTTTGGAAAGCTGCCTTTAGTTGCTGGTGCTGAATATACATACATGTATGTCAATAATACTGCGGTGTTATTTTAGAATTTATAAAAAGGATTTTTTTACGGCTGTAACGTACTGACTATACACTTAGTCACAATACGATACAAATCGTGATAAATGTTCATACCACGATACACTAAATTGGTGTTCTCGATTGCTTTACCACCTGAATTGTTGGAACAATACTGTCTATAACTGGAGATAGGGTTAACGATGTGATACATGTATCGTTTGATTGTGTATCGTTTGATTGTATATCGTCGTAGCCCTAGTATTTCTATATCCAAAAGAGAAACACTGGTAGCACCCATTCAATTTGGTTTAGGCGACCATATACTTAACCCTTTAATGACTGGATCTTCCTGATATTTGCGAAAACCCTGTGTCAGTGCATTCTCTTATATATGTAAGTCACCCATAGGCACCTCGCATATTAAAGAGAATGCATTGGCATACAATGTTTACCTTTATCTGGTAAGCCAGTGCATTCTTTTATATATGTGAGGCTCCCTACTCTTGGGCTCCAAATAAAAGTGCAGGCCCAAATAATAGTGCAGGGGGTAAATTCCATTGAAAGTTAATAAACGTGCAGACCCAAATAATAGTGCAGGGGGGAACTCTGAGCAAAACATCAACACATTAACTGTGGTTAAACCAAGTATTTGTATTGTACTAAGGTCAAGTATAGGAATCAAGACAGTATGTGTCATGTGGTGTTTTATTCAATATTTAAATGTTCACATGTATGCCATATACATGTACATGCATAAAGTAATACCGGTAAGCTCAACATTTTGATATCTGAATCATAGAAATCTTGAGTTTGTGTTGATTTCAATTTTCAAAGCATCAAAATTAATAAACATGCAGACCCAAATAAGCACTGTGCAGGGGGGAAATTAACCAATAAAATAATAAACGTGCATGCATGTTTATTTGGAGCCCAAGAGTATTCGCGATTCTCATATATAAGAGAATGTACTGGCACAGGGTCTCTAATGCTGCACCAGGGCTGTTCCCATCATGAAATGGTGACTGTAAACATGATAGTCAGGGACTCGGTAAATTGATAGACCATTGGAAGTATAATAATAATAATTCATGGTTTTTTAGGTACCCAGCTTGACCTTTAATAGCGTGTTTTTAGCACACATATGACACCATTCTAATCGACCACATGACACATCAATAGTCATTTTTAAAGTTGTTATTCTAATTCCTGCCTCATATTTGCTTTATATCTGATGGTCTAGAATATATATATATATCAATCAAAAACGGTTTTATATTTAACTTCAAGTAAAATAAATGATAACACGTACATGTAAAAATGGAAAGTGCAGGTGGGTTTAAACAAATTGGGAGTAAACAAAAAGATAGTTTGCAGATATTAGGTTGCTTGGCCCATGAAAATTCCAGATGCAAAAAAAAGGAATCTATACAAATGTCAGATATCTTATTACAGATGAGAGCATTTGTTATGTTGCCACATACAATGTTCCATTCATAGACAACAAGACAATTTATTGCTTTTCTGTAAACATAATTCTTAAATGGGTGACTGGTTGATGTCCACACCATAAACATTTATGACATCATGCTGTGATTACCATATGTCTTCAAGGCTCTTGTTATTTTCTGATTTCACTATAACTGGTAGTCTAGCCAAATATAGCCAGTCTAGTTCAGTTTTAAAAGTGACAACACTTAGATTCGACTTCGCTATAATTCATTAGATCTTTAATTCTTTATAAGGACGTTTGTGTTAAAATTCAGAGGACTAATTGGTAAGTTGGTAAAATATATTTGTTCTTTAATATATGTGACAATGAAGCATGTATATATTTTCTGTGAAAGAGTCAATAAGTAATATGTCAAGTTTTTATTCTGCAATACCAAAGAATTTTGTTTTCTGCTATGACATAAACAAACATAACACTAACAAAAAAAAGGACAATTGTTAGTTGTTAGATCATGCCATGAATCTGTATTCTCTATTTTTATGGCAAACACCCGTAGAGATCATATTCCACTGGTACAACACCTTGGCATTTTTTGAAGTTTTGACAGTTGAAATAACGCGGGGAATATATTTCTTAGTTAATATGTGTTCCTTAATAATGTACTTCACTGTTGGTAAAGGCCCCCAACTCAAACTTTTACAATTTAAATAAATTTGTGAGCGATTTTGCTTTGCGCCGCTTAATACAATTATGGAATTTCTCATGGCTAATTAATTAATTGTTTATTGCGATATCGGCCGACAAATACAACAGAAACCATGCAATTTTGAAGTGGGACATTCACCTACAGTGAAGTACATGATTAAAGAACAGATAATAACTAAGAAATATATTTCCCGCGTTATTTTTTGGACTTTATAAGGTTTACCTGTCAAAACTTCAAACATTCAATAGTGGAATATGATCTCAATGGGCGTTAGCCAGAGTAGAGATTCATGGCATGATGTAGTTACATGTATGTTAAAAAAGGTTAAGAGGTGTTATTCCTTGAATTGATTGTATTGAGGAGAGGGTTATCCATACATTTTCATAGCGCATTGCCATTGATGATAATAGGACAATAATTGTAAAGAGTG
The DNA here is from genome assembly GCA_032622095.1 of Siphonodentalium dalli. Lineage (NCBI taxonomy): Eukaryota > Metazoa > Mollusca > Scaphopoda > Gadilida > Siphonodentaliidae > Siphonodentalium > Siphonodentalium dalli. The sequence continues at coordinate 196,328,049 of CP136065.1, read as the reverse complement.
AATGGAAGTCAGTTTGACAAAAGAGGTTGTATTTCTGAGGCGACCCGATAAAATTCGTATCCGGGGCAAGATACATTCACATACCAAATTTCAAGTCGATAGCTTCACCCGTTTCCGAGATCTCGTCTGCGCATGCGCGAAGCTGGCGTCGCACGGGCTCGGCGACCCGATATAATTCGTGTCCGGGGCGAGATACATTCACATACCAAATTTCAAGTCGGTAGCTCCACCCGTTTCCGAGATCTCGTCTGCGCATGCGCGAAGCGGGCGCCGCACGGGCTCGCCAATACGACAACGTCCACCGACTGGTCAAACTACACACACGTACCAAGTTTCGTCCCGATCGGTTGAGACATGTGGTGGATAATGATTAGATACACAATTCATTTATACAGGTTTTTAATTTAATATCAGCGTTCGAGATTATTTCGTTTAGTCACGTGATCACCAATAAACCGGTGCCGAGCGGTGTCACTATAAAATGTTAATGTTCCGACTAAATACGCCCTATAGTATAGGCTACGTTGTAGAATACGATAGCCAGTTCTTAATGTCAGTATCATTTATATACGGTAGCACAAATGACGTCACCTTAAGCGACCTGCACCCAGCGTCGCATCATAATCCGACGGTGCGAGATCAATGGAAATATACACAGTGTCTGTATCAAAGCGGTCTCGGACAAACTACAACGCCGCGTCAATCATTGCCATCATGTCTTTGACCTCAAACGACGAGTGAGACATTGTGTTGTCAATTTCATTCGTCCAATTAATAGTCGGGTCACCGGTCCGTGTGTGTCTATACTAGTAAAACGTTATACTTACCATAACTTACGCGCAGTTAACACCGTTTATGCCGGAATCGATCTTGAAAACGTTATACATGAAACTAATACACTATATTCCGACTAGTCGACGGCAAAATTCAGAGTCGACGTTCTGACATTTCAGCGTCGTCTACGACTAGTCGATTAATCGTTTCAACCCTACTATTATTATTATTAGTCTGAAACCATTTATGTAACTTCTTCAGGCAGGAAATTCTACCAATCAAAATATTTGCTGACCATTGAAAAGAAAATTGTGACCAGACCAGTCACATCCTTGGAGAAGGTTATGCAGATGATGTTCGTGTCATATTACATGCTGAATCTTCGTTATCCCGAACCATTGGAAGCCACACTGGAATTCATTCAGAAGTAAGTAGTTATTTTACCTCTTCAGATTAAAGGCAGGGGAGACCTTAATTATCGAAAATATTCATATCTGTTCCAATCACCGTAAACAGAAAAACAATAAAACGCATACAGTTTCGTTCATATATACCATGACCATCGCGTACATAGCATGCTATCATAAAGACCTACTATATTTTCCCTAAGCAAGAGCCTGATTGTGTTACAGAAGACAGCACAGTGTTATTGGCTAATCACACACAAATGATATAAACGCTCTTTATTAGTTCCATATCAGGAATTTAGCAACAAAGAACGCTCTTTATGTTTACCATCATAATATCAATAAACAAAATGATTTCGCACACGTCTTGTGCTTTGGCATACATGTACTGTTTTGATACACCGACAATTCATATCCTTTTATCGCAAATAAATAGCCATGTGACTGCTGTGTCAATTATGTCTTAGTCCACAAGATATTGGTCCATCATGGTGGACATTTGTTTTATATGCACCAGGTCTCTTTGATCACTGTTATAGTAGTTATAGTGGTGTCACCACATTTCCTTTGTCTCTTTGGGAAAATATGGGCATCTTGGCATGATTTTATACATTTACATATTATAGAAGAGTCATTGATAAACACACATGGATTATAATACACAATATACATTATGCTGGTATAAACGATGCTAATAACGCAATGTCTGTTTCAAATCAATGAGTGCTCTTGCTATCATAACAACACCCATGCATACATGTATATGTGCAGGAGATACTCGAGCGAACAGTTACCTAAATTCAATATTGTCAAAGCCAATTTATTAGCTCAACTTTACCTTGTAAAGTTTGAGCTATGCCATGGCTTGGTATCCGTCGTCCGTGTGTGTGAGGGTGTGTGATGCGTAAACAATTTCCTTTAGCATGGGCTACAGTTCGTACCTTTGGTCCGATTATTATGAAATTTGTCATGGATGTTGACATTCACATGTAGATGTGAACGAGTCATTTTGGGGTCATTCGGAAAAAAAACATGGCTGCCATCGGCCATCTTGGATTTTAAAATTCAATCCATTAGCACGGGCTACAGGCCGTACTGTTCGTCTTATTGTCATGAAATTTGTCATGAAAGTTGTTAACAATGACATGTAGATGGGAACGAGTCATTTTGGGGTCATTCGGCCGATCTGTTACAACATAGAACTGAATGATTCACTTCAATTTCCAGGATTGTGTGCAGAATACAACCGCAGATAGGAAACAAGCGGTCCAGCAAAAAGAAAAAAACGGACACGCACAAGAAACTGCTGAAGCTCTCAACAGAATTGGGACAGTCAGCCCTCGGCATCACAGAATGATAATGTAACTTTGCTCTGTTCACAACATGTTCGATAAAAGATTCGACAAAAGATTCAACATTCTGCAAATAGCGTGTCTGTCATTTGCAGAATGAGGTTCACAGAGGGTGAATTTAGTGATGCTAGCCCGCTATGCGGGATAGCATCACAAAATTCACCCTCTGGGGACCTCATTCTGAAAATGACAGGCTCACTAGTTGCAGGCTTGACATTATGATGCAAGTTGTGCTCTGTATTTATTTTAAAATAATAAATCTGAGTCAAAGACACCTGTCTAGATAAACTTGTATCAATTAATATTGATTTTATATCAAATATTTCTTGTATAATGCAATAATCTATTGGGACATTTTTTTGTTACTATTTTATAACAGACTGTCAGGAAACTATATAAAACTTGTTACATTCCCCACTTAATTTGAGGTTTCCCCATGAACAAACGCTATAATTGTCACATATTATGCTATCTTGATCACCGTCATGTATTGGTATGCTGCTGGAGAAATGTTATTACTAATAGTGGAATAGTAATGTATCACGTTCCTTTACACCCCAAAAAAATATTGCTTTCATAGTTTCACTGATCAGTCTTAAAATTATTCACTAATTTTGTTTTTGCGTTGTGGTAACTATTGTCGTGTTAACCATTTTGTGGCTTCGTTCATGGAGTTCAAGAGTGCATTTTGAACTAATCCATGGCTCAAATCATTTATTTGTTGCATATATTCTGTTGAGTATAAAAGGAGATGGTCCCATAGATTGCTGGATTTGGTGTACAGTAACCCTTTAATTGATAGAAGCGTTTCCGGCGAGGGGGTCTTTGATTCATATTTATTATTTTATATTCATGAAACTCTATAAAACTTCTTATAGGCAGAGATAGACTATGGCTTTGATGCGCGTCTTGTTCTGCTTATTGTGGTCATTGGTCAATTAACATATAGCTGATTAAAGGCACGGGCGGCGTTCATTGCAGAAATATTCATATTTGTTCAAATTGCCATCAACAGAAGGAATATTATAACATATATAGTTTTGTTCATATGCCAAACATAATCAGCACGTAGATAGTATACTATAGACGTACAATGGTGCGCGTAAACAAGAGCATGATCGTGTTACAGAAGTTTTGCTTCTGTTTACATAATGCAGCGCAATTTTATTGGTTAATTACACAAATGATATAAACACTCTTTCTTATTTCCATATCAGGAAAACAGTAACAAATAGCACTGTCCATATTTTACTAATAAATATTCTTTCTGTTTATGGCGGATTTTGATGGAGATGAATATTTCAACAGCATGCCCACCGCCAACGCCACCCATATTTCAATATATATGTTTATCTGTCGCAATTTAGAAAGACTGAGACATAACACATTTTTATATGCCCTTTTGAAAAAAAGGTCGTGTTATGGAAATGGGGTTGTCCGTCCGTCGTCCGTCCGTCCGTCCGTTCGTATTTGGTTTCTGGATGATAACTTTAGATTGAATCGAGTGACTGAACCAAATTTGGTATGTTAGTTTACCACACCAAAACACAGATCAAGTTCGAATATGGGTTTCGTCCGCATGATTTTGACTGAGTTATGCCCCTTTTTCGACTTAGATTTTACCCGATTTGCGGTTTCCGGATGATAACTTTAGATTGAATTGAGTGAACTGAACCAAATTTGGTGTGTTACTTTAACACACCAAAATACAGATCAAGTTCTAATATGGGTTTCGTCCGCATGATTTTGACAGAGTTATGCCCCTTTTTCGACTCAGATTTTACCTGATATGCAGTTTCCAGATGATAACTTTAGATTGAATCGAGTGAACTGAACCAAGTTTCAAACGAATGAATTAAACCTTGCCCCACTTTACTCCAATAAGGGCGTATTGTGCCCACGCCCCAACGGCGTGCTCTTGTTGAAGGTTGGAAATTCCATATTGCCCTTGAAATTCGCTCAGGATAAAAATTGTTTCTAATTAATCAACATTGTTTTTGGGTATACGTCTCCCCTATTATAGTATAGTGACACAATTCAGTTTGTGAAAACAATATGTGCGAGTTATATAGCAGTGTTCTCTGATGACATGGTTTCAATGTAATAATGTACTTTTATGGGTTATCATACTCAAGGAATTGCACACAAAGTGCTTGTTCTATGCAGATTGTACAGGATTAAGGCACTAAATGAGTTGTGCTTTGATCCATTACCTTCCTTTTTGACAGGCAATTCTCCAGTTGGTAAATATATAGTCCTGATCCAAACTTCCAACTGTGTCTGTATGTTTGTTATTCAAATCAACTTTGTATTGATTATATGTTGAGAAACTCCTGTTATTAATGTGTATTATAATAAAAATGTTATCTTTAAACTTCAAATCAAACTTGTGGTGTTTTGAGCTTCCATCAATAACATTAATTTATCTCATTCCCTCTCATCCCTTTATATAGTTATATGATATATAATTTTATACTACCTGCTCTTCAATATTATTTTTTTCCATAAGCAATTTTTTGTAACCACACTAATATTTAATGTGCAATAGATGAACGGTGCACATTTGTATGGGTTCATATTTTTATAATGGTATGTGTCCTAATATCAATGAATATAGATTGATCCCTTTTCGAAAGTTAAATTTTGGAAGATAGCTTGTCAAAAAAAAAATTGAAAGTTGTATTTCTGTGGGCATGCCTGTTGAATTTATAGCAACAATTTTGGATTTACATGTAAAAATACGGCTCTTCCAAATACAGATCATCCGTATTTTTATGGCAGTCCGTAATATTACGTATTAGTATTTTACAATTGTCCGTAACTTTTTTTTATTAATAAGGTTGGCTGTAATATTACGTATCCGTGGTTTTACGGTTGCCCGTAATTTTTGTTACGGTTGGCCGTAATATTACGTATACGTAGTTTTACGGTTGTCCGTAATTGTTTTTACGGTTAACCATAATATTACGTCTCCGTATTTTTACGGTTGTCCGTGAAAATTTTTACGGTTGGTTGTAATATTACGTATCTGTATTTTTACGGTTGTCCGTGAAATTTTTTACGGTTGGCCGTAATATTACGTATCCGTATTTTTACTGTTGTCCGTAAAATTTTTTACGGTTGGCCGTAATATTACGTATCCGTATTATTACGGTTGTCCGTAATATTACGGAACATTGTTCCGGCAGTATATTTCCGGAACCTTGTTCCGTAAAATAACGGAATATTTTTTAACAGTGTGGCAATAGTGTAATACACGAAGTCGAATCTGGAACACACTTGGGAATCCCTATATATAAAAAGTTTAAACTGCCAGCGTCTATATAACCATCGGAATATACATTATTGATGCTACTCGAGAGAGCTATATTGAAACAGTTGATTTTTTTTTAGCTGTATGCATGGTGAACTCATACAGGTCTGCCTCATGTAAAAAGGAAGAACACAATATTCATCCCTGTAAACATGTTTTTTCGACAACAAACGCATCGCAAGATATGCCTAGCCCCATGCGTTCTGTTTTGAGAACACATGACGCGTTCTGGTGCTATTATATACGTGTTCTGTGAACATGGTTGGCTTTTTTGTACTTAGGTCTGTTTTTATCAAATGAATGGGCAAATACTGTCATTTTTATATATTTATATATATATATATTTGTATGTAGGCCTACCGATATATAATTATTTTCAGGCTAAAATGGGTTAGTGGTCAGTCTGCATGGGCTTCCGTTCCTGGTGGAGTTGGTGGCACGTGCCCGTCACGTCACGCGCTTGACGTCATTTGACGATAACGTTGCCTGCGCGTTCTTCTGGTTGACGCCCGCCGACACAGTCACATTTAAATTTTGCCGTGGTAATTGTTAGCACCGGACATCGGCTTGATCACACACAGACGCGCGTAATGTATGAAGCAGTTGCTTGGGAACTAAAGCTGGTATATCATTGAACAGTCGTAACATTTAACTGACAGGTGCACTAGGCAAATTATAAAATTAACCTATAATTTTATTATTATGGAACAAGTTCAAATCTGACCCACCTGTGACAGATAACTAGTAAAATACCTATTTTCAATACGACATCAAGTCACAAGTATTTGAGTATTTGACACTTAGTAATTGCAACTCTATAACTTAATTTGGAGAGCCCTTAGTATGTAAAATATGTCACTTGGTCTTAAAGATGGTTACCTCTTCCTATATACGTTTTAGATATGTTCTGGGTTAGAAAATAATAAATATGAGTCGAAGAAAGCTGCCAATTTCCTGAATTGATTATACATGTATGCACCAATACAATTCAATTTCATCTGTCTGTCTGCCTATGGGCAACTAAATGTCAGATCCTCTTGAGCTGAACATTATACACATGGATCAATTAACCTGGGGAGAGACGGGACAGATACGTAGGGACTATCGGATAGGTGCCTTCGACGTCAGATGTCTTAAAATGATACTAATAATTAATTTGACCCAATAATTAATTATATGCCCAAAATGGTTTGACTCTGTCATTAATCATAGATGAAGTTGGCCTTCTCTCTATGCCTACCAATGACTTTGCTACAAACATTATTACTAATTTAGCAATAGAATGCCATTACCCAAATATTAACCCTTTTATGTCGGGAGATGTTCTGGTGCAGCATTAAAGATCCTGTGCCAGTGCATTATCGTATATATGCGATGTTCCCCGTGGGAGGCTTGTATATATAACAGAATGCATTGGTATAGGTTTTTCTCAAAATTTCAGGAAGCTCCAGAAATTAAAAAGTTAAATAGGATTCAGATTCTGAGTTAATATAATTTTCTTTTTCTTATTTGTTTGAAGATTGAGGATGAAGTTTGGCAGAATGATAGCCAAAAACCTATCAACGAACAAATATTCAATGCGTGGACTTAAGAAACATATGATGACAGTGAGCATAGGATGGCTATAAAATGGGACCGTCGAATGCTGCTCATTCTAGGACAGTAACTAAAGTGTATAATCTGTTTGTGTTCCTATGACCCATATTTTCTGGGTTTAAAGTGTGATCTTCTGTCACATGTGACAATGTGGGAGTGGTTTAGTGGAACCGGAAAACTACTGATAGAAGGCATTATTCTTAATTAATTCAAATTTATATCAAAATCCAGAACAAAATACTTAAGAAACACATGGTGGCAGTGAGCATAGGATGGCTGGAAGATGGAACCGTGGAATGCTGCTCATTCTAGGACAGTGGTGTCTACTAGTAAAGTGTATAATCTGTTTTGAACAATATTTGTGTTCCTATATCTTCTGGATTTAAAGTGTAATCTTCTGCCACACGTGGCAATGTGGGAGTGGCTTAGTGAAACATAGAAACTACTGACACAAGGTGCTATTCTTAATTCAAATTGATGTCAAAATCCAGAACAGAATAACTGGCAAAGTTTATCAATCTACAAACTTGGACTCTTGGAGACATACTATATAAACAGGACATAATATGTGATAATAAGAATAAGTGGCAATGTACATGGGACAAGTGTCACGCGTAACAACAACAACTGGGCAATGAGTTCATTGTTTATTAAAATAATAGTTACTTTCATTATATCATTTGTTTGTTGATTTATTTCTGAAAGCACATTAAATTTTAAATATAATTAAGAAATTACCGCATGTAATATTATGGTACTCCCAGGTGCCTAATGATAGTGTCAGCACATTTATGAATTTTGGATATCATTTCTCGCCAGCAATCTCCCGAATTTACCTCAAGTATCGGTGTACTGTAGCAATAGTGTCAGTGATCGTGACAGAACACATGTGTTCTATATCTACATCAGAACAGAACACATGCGTTCTATTATTTGAATCAGAACACATTTTTAGCGTTCTATATCTGTTACATTGATCCCGACGCGTAAAACGTGTTCTAAAATTATGTTTGAGAACACATCCGAACACATCGGACGTGTTCTAGAATAGAACACCTATGTGTTCTGTTTTAGAACAGCTATGTGTTCTCCAACCAGAACACTAGTGTTCTCAAACCAGAACACTAGTGTTCTGGGTGAGAACACTAACACGTGTTCTACCATTTTTTTAGAACATTTACATTTCGTGTTCTATTTATGTGTTCTGCACTTTTTACAGTGTACACAATTATTATTATCTGAAATTTCCATTATGATATGTCAGCTGGTTCGCAAGAAATCAACTCGACATTTCTACATTGCATTAGCACACGAATGAGATGAAATGCCACTTGAGCGCAAATCAGAGTGAAATAACAGTTCGACATGAGCTGTATCATATCCAGTCTGAGTAAACTCATACCTAAATATTCATTACAACATTGAATATAAGGTCTGACGGATAACATCGCTATCTCATTTCCAAGTCCTCGGGATTCCGTAATCTGATTGATTGCGTAAATTATTTTCCGTCCAATGAAACCGTATGGGTTAATAAACAAGTGTTAGTGGGCGGAGACTCCCATAATGTCACCTCTAAATATAGTAACAGAGCGGAATTTCTCCCATCGAAAGCGATGCTTGCAAATACAACAGAGACAGAAACAATGGCATCGAAATTATATATTCGGTACGATTCGGATTAATTTGAAGGATGTGCTAGACCTGATAGATAGGCCTGCGCATGGTACCAACTTGGCCTCCCATAAATATAAATAGAACTCACTCATGTCCGTGTATTTGATTGACTTTATTGTACCATGGTTTGCAAATCAAATTATTTGTCGTAAAAAAGTCATCTGAAAGTTAACACCGAGGAAATGACTTAATTTTATGCTTTTAAATAGTTCTAAAGCATCATTTTTGATGACGTCCTTATTTTTTGCTCTCGGATGCAGCTTTCCGGTTGATGCAGCGAGTTCATCTCCCGAAAAAGAATAGTCGCACACACGACAAATATTATCTGCTGTAAGTTTATGTCGCGACACAGGCCATTGCTATTGCGAAGCACAACAAATAACACGTGGGGACACCTGTCAATCATCGATGTATTTTTTTTTAATCCGTGACGTCATTTTGGGGAAGCTCTTCGCTGAATAGAAATGGTTTTGGCGACATAAGCTCCAGACTCTATATTTCAAATATAGAGTCGACGTTCACCCAGACTGTATCATATCCAAAAATGACCAAATACATGTCAATAAACTCGCCTGCAGCCATTTTTTCTCGTTTTTCCACCTTTTCAACTTTCAAAATCATTTCAAAATCGGAATCGAAGGAGGACACGATCAAAATCGAAGTGGAACATAAAACGGGACAGGAATGATCTTCGGGGAACAGATGAGCAACAGTGTTCTAAAGATGTATTATATACTAATTATAGGACAGATTTCAGGCGTTTAAACTTGGTATATGTTCTTTCAAATGTATCACATTGCCTATTGGTTGTTATATATATATTGAACATGCACCTCAGGATGCACTTTGTTATTTATTACCCGATAGATCGATGACTGCTCTATCCCCGTGGTATTGCGATAACAATTCAATGACTATTCGCTACTGTCATTTTTAGTGGAAATTTTGGACTCTAAATGGATTGTTTGTTTCATTAGCATACCAAAGATAATTAAACTCCGACCACCAATGATTGAGTTATGGAGCTCCAAACTTCGGACGGACGGACGGACAGACTGACGTGACGTTACCCATGCATTGCTATATATACCCGCCGTCAAACGTCCAATGATGTATAGTACTAATTGAATCACAGTTGAGCGAATTAGTCAACACTAACGACAAACCATTAATTCGACATCTATGCATTCTGATAAAAGACAAATAGTCAAGAGTTTTTTTGAGTTCATATATCATATAAGTTTTATAACGTACATGAATGTACATGTATTAGACTATATCGTATTATAAAACTGTGTTTGAAGTATACATTTGAGGAAATGAGAAATAAATGAAGTGAAATTGAGGATTCTGAACCCGGAATGTCCTTTCAAGTGTAGTACATTGCCTTTTTGATTGCTCGATAATTGCACATGCAACTCCGTTTACACCTTAATATGCTCTCACTTCCTGTGACCAACCTGGTTATGTGGTCCTGCTAATTTGATATGATGATTATGTTGGGTCATGCAGATTTAGCTATGATGTTGTTGGGTCCTGCAGATTTAGCTATGACGTTGTTGGGTCATGCTGATTTATATATGATGCAGTTGGGTCCTGCTAATTTGATATGATGCTGTTGGGTCATGCATATTTAGCTTTGATTTTGTTGGTCATGCAGATTTAGCTATGATGTTGTTAGTCCTGCTGATTTAGCTATGATGTTGTTGGTCCTGCTGATTTAGCTATGTTGTTGGGTCCTGCTGATTTAACTATGATGCATTTTGGGTCCTGCTGATTTAGCAATTATGTTGTTGGTTCCAGCTAATTGATATGATGCTTTTGGGTCCTGCAGATTTAGCTATGATGTTGTTGGGTTCTGCTGATTTAGCTATAATGTTGTTGGTCCTGCTGATTTAGCTATGATGCTGTTTGGGTCCTGCTGATTTAGCTATGATGTTGTTGGGTCCTGCTGATTTAGTTATAATGTTGTTGGGTCCTGCTGATTTAGCTATGATGTTGTTGGGTCCTGCTGATTTAGCTATGATGTCGGTTGGTCCTGCTGATTTAGCTATGATGCTGTTGGGTCCTGCTGATTTAGCTATGATGTTGTTGGGTCCTGCTGATTTAGCTATAATGTTGTTGGATCCTGCTGATTTAGCTATGATGTTGTTGGGTCCTGCTGATTTAGCTATGATGTTGTTGGGTCCTGCTGATTTAGCTATGATGCTGTTGGGTCCTGCTGATTTAGCTATGATGTTGTTGGGTCCTGCTGATTTAGCTATGATGTTGTTGGGTCCTGCTGATTTAGCTATGATGCTGTTGGGTCCTGCTGATTTAGCTATGATGTTGTTGGGTCCTGCTGATTTAGCTATAATCATAGTATAATGTTGTTGGGTCCTGCTGATTTAGCTATGATGCTTTTTGGGTCCTGCTGATTTAGCTATGAAGCTGTTGGTTCCTGTTGATTAAGCTGATGCTGATATGGAAAACTGACGGAAAAGTAGCGTTATTTTACATAAATTGTCATTTTAGATGTTTTCGGCTAATCCGAGCGATTCAAGGGAAAGGGTTTTCTGTATGCATAAAACATTCAAGAACATAAATATTTAAAACATATATATAATAACCTGGTTGATTGGCTGCTGCAAACCGACAACAATCATGATAGGATTTCAGATCATGTTGAAACAACCATTATTAAAATATGTTAGAATATATATGTTCTTGAATGGTTAATACATGCAGACACCATGACTGAACATCTAATCGCTCGGCTTAGCCGGAGAAGGAGAACATGGCAATTTGTGAACAGTAACGGTACTTTTCCTTAAAGGCCCACTTAATTTTCGAACCCCCCAATTCACATTATGTAAAATATATGCCATATTATATACCATTTGAAAGAGTAAGCTCCAAAACATTGTATTTTTAAATTATTCGATGTAATAAACTGTGAACATGTTGTTTTTATTGAGAAACTGGTGTCTGTTCTGTGGTCAAGTTTATGAACAAAGTCAATTAATTTCAATGGAAGGGCAATAACTCTATATATTTAGATTTAGCGTTATTCCCCCTCCATTGAAAATACATCTTTAGTTTGAATTCTGTTGCATTCTGGGAGCCAAAGGTGGGGGGGGGTAATTTTATTATTTCAGCCATTTTCTATTACTCTATGGCCATCTTACGAGACATAGAAATTCCAAAAGGTGATGAATTATAGTATTTTAACCATATTTTATGATATAGATTGTTATTAAAACCGTATATTAAGGCACTATAAAAAGAAATAATCCGTGACTCGAAAATTAAGTGGGCCTTTAACAGCATCACTCTGTTCTACCAACATCTTAGCTAAATCAGCAGGACTCAACGGCATCATAAAAAAATAGCAGGATCAGAGGTGGTGATATTGTGATAACAACTAAACGACTTCTTGCTATATATTGAAGTCAGTATACACCCGACACCGCCACGAAGGTACCAACGTTCATACACTGGCAAGTTTGCACGGTATGGTTTGCGGGCATTTTGTGGTAAAAAACGATATGGTGCCATACTATGAATGGAAACAAGCACATAAAGTGCATCTGTGCCACAGCTACGTGCGAAGTAAAAATCTCTGTAGTTCCACTAATAACGATCCGATGCTACCGGAATTTTCCTGTAAATATCACGCAAGAATAAACCATATAGGTATTTGAAGGCCGATTTGTTTTCTGTCAGACAATCGATGTTGTCCGTGGGAAATCGTCCCAACGATAACTGTCGAAGGAACATCAACCTGTCATCCAATATCCCGGCTTCGTGGAGTTCACCAACCACTTGCGGAATAAGATAACGCATCTCTGTTATCACGTGTTGCAGTTCCCATGGCGAATTTTGTATGTCGATACCGACGTCCATATAGCCTCGATTGTGTCATCTTTGAATGAAGCCTTTTTGCAGTGGACATATTTCATCGGCGTGTCTTCACGCACGACTTTTGCACTGGAAGTGTTAATATCGTCGATAGCTGACATGTTTTCATTCAAATGATATGCACATGGATTGTGCAACTCCGATGCCTTCACACCCGGTCTCACGGTCCGGTAGAGCGCCCTTCCATTGGTAGACATTACACCATCTTCTTTGATCAGCAAGATATGTAATATGCACCTCAATAGCATGGGGATATGCTGTCTTTGACGACTCGTGCTTCACGGGGCAGTACATGTAATAACATCGGTAATTCTGAATTCTGAATTAATATTACCGATAATAATTTGAGGAAATTATAAACTCTAAATTATGAATGAGTGTCTGTATGAGTGGGAATATTAAGGAGAAAGTTTAGTGATATATGAGCCATTTGCCCAATATTTGTTAGCATTTTGTCACTGTTAAATATATAAATTACTCACAATCACTAAAACCATCATTTCGAAAGGATTCATGTCAAAACTTAATGAATTTCTCTCTAGGAAATGAAACACTTATCACCGATAAGAAGCGGAACGTGCTGGATTTATGTAGCTAAGAAGGGGGGCATCTGTTAATTACGAAGTGGAACCCATGTGGTCCGGCTAAAATGTACTCTCTATTGGCCACAAATATAACTCTTGAAACAACATAGGTCGTTAATTGTTTGTAAATGTGTAAATTTTATCGTTATTTCACAATCAAAGGTTTATATAACTATTTTATGCAAGAGCCCTTTCCACTATTTTGTCGGTCACTGAAGAAAATTGTGAGATTTGTTAGTGATTAGTGTCATTTTCGGTATGACTAAGAACATGCAACCAAATAATTTCCATACATAGTCGTTGAGTATTATCTACGGAGCACCAATGCGAACGACGACAAATCTCACTTCGATAAATTATTGCGACTGCCTTCGTCTTGTCCAAAAATCGCTAAGAAGGTAAACAAAAATCATCTTCGAAGTGGAACATAAAATGGGATAGGAATGCTCTTCGGGGAACAGATTATTATAATATAGTTTCATATGGGATATACATGTATAGGTGTGTTCGTCATTGAGTAAATCGCCTACATTCTCAGAGGCTTATGTATACGTTATACATCTCCGGAAATAACAGTCAACTTATTGAAACAATCATGAACAATGAGTTAAAAGATGTTTACAAATGGTGTGATGTTCTGACAGCCTGTCCATAAACAAAACTAACAGTAAATATATGCTTCTTCATCCAAAAAAACAAAAACAAAAACAACGACGACAAATGGAACACTCTAAAAATATACATCGTAATGAAACGTTGGGAACGACGCATAACTGAAGCGCGTTTGGAACAAAAGTAATGAAACGTCATTTAAATTTCTCGGGATCAAAATCGATAAAAACCTTACCCTCAACGATCATACATTGGCGGTATGTGTTGCAAAATGGCCAGAACGCTATGTTTGATGAGCAATATGAGAGAACAGTTTTCCTTTTGGACAAAATAAGTGCTCTAGGCAGCGATAATAACACCTTAACATGGTTCTCATCATATCTGTCAGACAGGACCCAAATTACTGACATAAGTGGAACACACTCACATGCTATGAATATCACGTGTGGTGTCCCTCAAGAGTCAATATTGGGACCTCATCTGTTTTTATTATACGTGAATGATGCCGTTGCAGTCGTAAATTGCAAGTTACTACTGTACGCAGATGACTCAGCTTTGATAGTCTCGGGAAATGATTCAAAAGTGATAGCAGATCATCTGAGTACCAAATTAACATCACTAAGCCACTGGCTAGTCGACAACAACTTGTCACTTCATTTAGGCAAAACAGAATACATCCTATTTGGCTCCAAACGCAAAATTAATAAATGTCCCGAACTTGCAATCTGCTGCAACGGTATCAATATTCAGTCCGTCAAGGAGGTGAACTATCTGGGTGCCTGTCTCGATGAAAGTCTCACTAAGTAACTGCTCGTCTCAAATTTTTATAGAGAAGGGTTGACTTTCTAACCCCTTTCACAAAGAAACTACTTGCTAACTCATTAATTCAATGCCACCTCGATTATGCATCCTCTATTTGGTATAGCTCTTTGAGTACAACTACCAAAAATAAACTACAAATATTTCAAAACAAATTAATCCGGTTTGTTCTGAGCTTGGATAGATTTTCACATATAGGTTATGAAGAGTTTAAAACCATTAAATGACTTCCGGTTGAACACAGAGTTTCCCAAAGAAAGCTGACTATCATGAAAAATATAACATATGGGAAAGCACCTACCTACATAAGAGATAGATTCCAATTTTCGAACACTCATTGTAAATATAATCTCCGGTCTGGAATCTTTAGATTATCTGTGCCCCATGTTAGGGTATTTGGTTACAATAGCTTTTTATACACAGGAATCACGTTGTGGAATAATTATGTAAAATATATTGAACTTAACTGCAACTTGGCTACATGGAATCACCTAATACAACAGGAATTATTCGATACAATTTTAGGTACTGAGGAATCTGACTTTGTATATTATTAATGGTGTGAATCATGCTATTAATAATACCGTACGACCTTATGAGAACTTGTGTTGTGGCCTGGTCAGTCATGTGGTCGGTTACCATTAAGGACCACAGTGGAAATAAGCAAGCGTTGGTTTGCTTTCCTGTGCGCTCCTTGATGGCAATCGATGGCATGTCTTGCCAGACGAGCGTATTCATATGTATATTTCTCTTCTACTCTGTTCTACTACTCTATTTTCCCCTCTATCTGTCTATGTACGATGACAGTACTTGGCCAGCTGCATATATTGTCACTGCTGCCTGTATATATGGATTCCATCTTTCGGTAATGGACATGCCAGTCTAAAGCCGGCCATACATGGCAGCAGTGTGTATATGCAGGTGACGTAGAGCTGTTGGTTCTCTTACTAGTATTTCTTAAGCAACATGACAGACCTGTTGAGGGAGGAGGGTGGGATAGCATATATATATATATATATATATATATATATATATATATATATATATATATATAAGGTTTATTCACTATCTCTACAGAACTGTCAAGCTGCATTCTTGTTATATTTATATATCTATATAAGAGATGCCCTTCGAACACTATTTATTTATGCCTTATATAGTTCAAAGCCGTCTTGTCAATGGAATTCAAATTTGGGGTCACTCACAAGCCTTGAAATAGTGTGTCTGTCATTTGCAGAATGAGGTTCCCAGAGGGTGAATTTAGTTATGGTAGCCCGCATAGCGGGCTAGCATCACCAAATTCACCCTCTGGGAACCTCATTCTGCTGAGGTGTAAGCAGAATGAGGTCCCCAGAGGGCGAATTTGGTGATGCTAGTCCGCTATGCGGGGTAGCATAACTAAATTCACCCTCTGGGGACCTCATTGTGCAAATGACAGGCACACTATTTCAAGGCTTGGTCACTCAGCATCACAACAAGGTTTTCCTCATACAAAAGAGAGCTAACAGAACAATAAGATATGCCATATATTACCGTCAAACTGAACCCGTATTACCAACAAAAAAAACATCTTGAAATTCAGAGATCTGCATATATATAATGTTAGCCTGTTTATTTATGACTATATGACTATATGACTCGACACATCTTTAACATATGTCGGCATCATTCTAGCAGCATTTGGTAATAACATACGACCAAACACCAGACAATGTGGACAAATAAGGGAAATGAACTCACGAAAGAAATTCTCGGAGGTTTTTCCCAAACCTTCATTTCCAAGAGTATGGAATGAAACTGAAACATTTTTTAATCAGTTGAAAGCCGACAAAACTTTAAAGACCAAATAAAGGTCAATGTTCTCAACGCTTACGATGTCAACTTGAAATGTAAAAACAAATCTTGCAGAGAATGTTTCCCTCCCAAGAGCTCACAAATAACTGATTTATACTTAAAGGCCCAATTAATTTTCGAACGCCCAGATAATTTTATATAAAATATATGCCATATTATATACAATTTGAAATATGTGTTCTGTGCTAAAGTTTCATTATTTTCAGTGGAATGGGAATAACTCTATATCATAAGATATAGAGTTACTTCCCTTCTATTGAAAATATATTTTTAGTTTGAATTCTGTTGCATTCTGGGAGCCATAACGGGGAAAATCTTTCTATGATTTCAGCTGTTTCTATTTCACTATGTGCATCTTCTGATACACGGACGTTTCAAATGGTGATGAATTATAATATTTTAATAATATTTTATGCCATATATTTTTTATTAAACCCATATATTAAGGCACCATAAAAACATCTGTTAGTCGAAAATTAAATGGACCTTTAAGGAAATGAGTAAATAATTGAGAAACCACCCCCTGTCGTGGGTGCTAACTACTATGAAACCTCCCTGATCGGATCCCTGTCGTGGGTGCTAACTACTATGAAGCCTCCCTGATCGGATCCCTGTCGTGGGTGCTATAACTACTACGAAGCCTCCCTGATCGGATCCTGCTGACACGATTTTTATATAATATGCATCAGCAGCTTAAGAAGGGTCCACCTCAATATGAGATAGTGTTCTCTGAGTACAGCGCACACGCCAAATAACCGTGTTTATATACTTATCAATCAATGTTTATCCAGAACAAGTCCTTCGGGACTTTTGGTTCCATATATAAACATGAATATGTACAGAAGCCAATATTAGGGGATTATAATTCTAGTATTTCTTTATTAGCACCTCAAGGTTATACAATGAGAAAGTATTTATTCAATTTAATCCTGGTTATGCCACTCACTCGCAATAATTGCACTTGATTTTTGAATTATCATTGATGCTTTTTTGTAATTTTAATTATTGTGTGAATAAACCATCTATAGTCTATAAAGTTCCCACGGTAATATCAGATGTGCTTTCGCGACAGAAATATTTCTATAACAACCCTATACTAGTTGGAATTTAAAAGTTTTCAATCGCAACCTGTCCATTAACAGTATCTCATCAAAATCAGTTTCGACCGAATTTATATAATAACCGGAAAACAATATAAAAAAAATGCATGCTACAGTATTAAAATGGCTATAATATCATGAAGAAATGGTTTTTGTTTTTCCACGAATTAGATAGGAGCATGTGTCGATGGTATTTCTGAGAGATCCCTTTGTTCGAACAGGAAACATCCCGACACACGGTTGGCACTATATATGCATGTCTCGCTATATATCTATACATTCCGCTCAAATAGGTTTTGACAGTAACGAATATCATTATAATGAATACATTTTATTTAAATACACATAATATCATTCATTTAACCCTTCCATGAGCGGAGATTCCTGAAAATTTCCGAAAACCCTGTGCCAATGCATTCTTTTATATACGCGAGTCTCCCATAGGTATAGCCTCGCACATATAAGAGAATGCATTGGCATAACAACATTTACATTGACCATGTAAGCCAGTTCATTCTCTTATATATGCGAGGCCCCCTATGTGAGACTCGCATATATAATAGAATGCACTGGCGCGGGATCTTTAATGCTGCACCAGTGTAGCTCCCGTCATGAAGGGTTAGGTGTTGCAATGCAAGTAGCGTTGAGATGCAGTCAATATAATGAAACAACAACAAACAAATAGCGATGAGTCTAAAGCGGGTAAACAACAAATCACAAGGACAAATTCAAACACCAGTTCGTTAAAACTTTGCTCTATTCCTCCACCATTCACTATCGTTCTCCCATCGTCTATCTATCTGTGTTTCAGACAACAATTACTGCTTTCTATGGCAAACCACAGAAAAGTCATTATGCAGTGCGGAATAATGAGGAACAGGTAATTTCTGCCGACCTATAGCTCCCGTTGCGTCGTTATTTGTCCGTCGATCAGTCACTGTGTCCTCCGTGGCCAGATCCCTTATGACCTCCGTGGTGGTCATCATGACCGGATCCCTTCTTCGATCGGACATCACGCTCCAAGTCACTGTGTCCTCCGTGGCCAGATCCTTTGTGTCCTCCGTGGTGGTCATCATGACCGGATCCCTTCTTGGATCGGACCTCTCGCTCCAAGTCACTGTGTCCTCCGTGGCCAGATCCCTTGTGTCCTCCGTGGTGGTCATCATGACCGGATCCCTTCTTGGATCGGACATCACGCTCCAAGTCACTGTGTTCTCCGTGTCCAGATCCCTTATGTCCTCCGTGGTGGTCATCATGACCGGATCCCTTCTTGGATCGGACCTCTCGCTCTAAGTCACTGTGTCCTCCGTGGCCAGATCCCTTGTGTCCTCCGTGGTGGTCATCATGACCGGATCCCTTCTTGGATCGTACCTCACGCTCCAAGTCACTGTGTCCTCCGTGGCCAGATCCCTTATGTCCTCCGTGGTGGTCATCATGACCGGATCCCTTCTTGGATCGGACCTCTCGCTCCAAGTCACTGTGTCCTCCGTGGCCAGATCCCTTGTGTCCTCCGTGGTGGTCATCATGACCGGATTCCTTCTTGGATCGGACCTCTCGCTCTAAGTCACTGTGTCCTCCGTGGCCAGATTTCTTGTGTCCTCCGTGGTGGTCACCATGATCGGATCCCTTCTTGGATCGTACCTCACGCTCCAAGTCACTGTGTCCTCCGTGGCCAGATCCCTTATGTCCTCCGTGGTGGTCATCATGACCGGATCCCTTCTTGGATCGGACCTCTCGCTCTAAGTCACTGTGTCCTCCGTGGCCAGATCCCTTGTGTCCTCCGTGGTGGTCATCATGACCGGATCCCTTCTTGGATCGGACCTCTCGCTCTAAGTCACTGTGTCCTCCGTGGCCAGATCCCTTGTGTCCTCCGTGGTGGTCATCATGATCGGATCCCTTCTTGGATCGTACCTCACGCTCCAAGTCACTGTGTCCTCCGTGGCCAGATCCCTTATGTCCTCCGTGGTGGTCATCATGACCGGATCCCTTCTTGGATCGGACCTCTCGCTCTAAGTCACTGTGTCCTCCGTGGCCAGATTTCTTGTGTCCTCCGTGGTGGTCATCATGACCGGATCCCTTCTTGGATCGGACCTCACGCTCCAAGTCACTGTGTCCTCCGTGGCCAGATCCCTTGTGTCCTCCGTGGTGGTCACCATGACCAGATCCCTTCTTGGATCGGACCTCTCGCTCTAAGTCACTGTGTCCTCCGTGGCCAGATCCCTTGTGTCCTCCGTGGTGGTCATCATGACCGGATCCCTTCTTGGATCGGACCTCTCGCTCTAAGTCACTGTGTCCTCCGTGGCCAGATTTCTTGTGTCCTCCGTGGTGGTCACCATGATCGGATCCCTTCTTGGATCGTACCTCACGCTCCAAGTCACTGTGTCCTCCGTGGCCAGATCCCTTATGTCCTCCGTGGTGGTCATCATGACCGGATCCCTTCTTGGATCGGACCTCTCGCTCTAAGTCACTGTGTCCTCCGTGGCCAGATCCCTTGTGTCCTCCGTGGTGGTCATCATGACCGGATCCCTTCTTGGATCGGACCTCTCGCTCTAAGTCACTGTGTCCTCCGTGGCCAGATTTCTTGTGTCCTCCGTGGTGGTCATCATGATCGGATCCCTTCTTGGATCGTACCTCACGCTCCAAGTCACTGTGTCCTCCGTGGCCAGATCCCTTATGTCCTCCGTGGTGGTCATCATGACCGGATCCCTTCTTGGATCGGACCTCTCGCTCTAAGTCACTGTGTCCTCCGTGGCCAGATTTCTTGTGTCCTCCGTGGTGGTCATCATGATCGGATCCCTTCTTGGATCGGACCTCACGATCCAAGTCACTGTGTCCTCCGTGGCCAGATCCCTTGTGTCCTCCGTGGTCGTCACCATGACCAGATCCCTTCTTGGATCGGACCTCTCGCTCTAAGTCACTGTGTCCTCCGTGGCCAGATTTATTGTGTCCTCCGTGGTGGTCACCATGATCGGATCCCTTCTTGGATCGTACCTCACGCTCCAAATCACTGTGTCCTCCGTGGCCAGATCCCTTATGTCCTCCGTGGTGGTCATCATGACCGGATCCCTTCTTGGATCGGACCTCTCGCTCTAAGTCACTGTGTCCTCCGTGGCCAGATCCCTTGTGTCCTCCGTGGTGGTCATCATGACCGGATCCCTTCTTGGATCGGACCTCTCGCTCTAAGTCACTGTGTCCTCCGTGGCCAGATCCCTTGTGTCCTCCGTGGTGGTCATCATGATCGGATCCCTTCTTGGATCGTACCTCACGCTCCAAGTCACTGTGTCCTCCGTGGCCAGATCCCTTATGTCCTCCGTGGTGGTCATCATGACCGGATCCCTTCTTGGATCGGACCTCTCGCTCTAAGTCACTGTGTCCTCCGTGGCCAGATTTCTTGTGTCCTCCGTGGTGGTCATCATGACCGGATCCCTTCTTGGATCGGACCTCACGCTCCAAGTCACTGTGTCCTCCGTGGCCAGATCCCTTGTGTCCTCCGTGGTGGTCACCATGACCAGATCCCTTCTTGGATCGGACCTCTCGCTCTAAGTCACTGTGTCCTCCGTGGCCAGATCCCTTGTGTCCTCCGTGGTGGTCATCATGACCGGATCCCTTCTTGGATCGGACCTCTCGCTCTAAGTCACTGTGTCCTCCGTGGCCAGATTTCTTGTGTCCTCCGTGGTGGTCACCATGATCGGATCCCTTCTTGGATCGTACCTCACGCTCCAAGTCACTGTGTCCTCCGTGGCCAGATCCCTTATGTCCTCCGTGGTGGTCATCATGACCGGATCCCTTCTTGGATCGGACCTCTCGCTCTAAGTCACTGTGTCCTCCGTGGCCAGATCCCTTGTGTCCTCCGTGGTGGTCATCATGACCGGATCCCTTCTTGGATCGGACCTCTCGCTCTAAGTCACTGTGTCCTCCGTGGCCAGATTTCTTGTGTCCTCCGTGGTGGTCATCATGATCGGATCCCTTCTTGGATCGTACCTCACGCTCCAAGTCACTGTGTCCTCCGTGGCCAGATCCCTTATGTCCTCCGTGGTGGTCATCATGACCGGATCCCTTCTTGGATCGGACCTCTCGCTCTAAGTCACTGTGTCCTCCGTGGCCAGATTTCTTGTGTCCTCCGTGGTGGTCATCATGATCGGATCCCTTCTTGGATCGGACCTCACGCTCCAAGTCACTGTGTCCTCCGTGGCCAGATCCCTTGTGTCCTCCGTGGTGGTCACCATGACCAGATCCCTTCTTGGATCGGACCTCACGCTCCAAGTCACTGTGTCCTCCGTGGCCAGATCCCTTGTGTCCTCCGTGGTGGTCGTCATTACCGGATCCCTTTTTCGATCGGACATCACGCTCCAAGTCACTGTGTCCTCCGTGGCCAGATCCCTTGTGTCCTCCGTGGTGGTCATCATGACCGGATCCCTTCTTGGATCGGACCTCTCGCTCCAAGTCACTGTGTCCTCCGTGGCCAGATTTCTTGTGTCCTCCGTGGTGGTCATCATGATCGGATCCCTTCTTGGATCGGACATCACGCTCCAAGTCACTGTGTCCTCCGTGGCCAGATCCCTTGTGTCCTCCGTGGTGGTCATCATGACCGGATCCCTTCTTGGATCGGACATCACGCTCCAAGTCACTGTGTCCTCCGTGGCCAGATCCCTTGTGTCCTCCGTGGTGGTCATCATGACCGGATCCCTTCTTGGATCGGACCTCACGCTCCAAGTCACTGTGTCCTCCGTGGCCAGATCCCTTGTGTCCTCCGTGGTGGTCATCATGACCGGATCCCTTCTTGGATCGGACCTCACGCTCCAGGTCACTGTGTCCTCCGTGGCCAGATCCCTTATGTCCTCCGTGGTGGTCATAATGACCGGATCCCTTCTTGGATCGGACATCACGCTCTAAGTCACTGTGTCCTCCGTAGCCAGATCCCTTATGTCCTCCGTGGTGGTCATCATGTCCGGACCCCTTCTTGGATCGGACCTCTCGCTCTAAGTCACTGTGTCCTCCGTGGCCAGATCCCTTGTGTTCTCCGTGGTGGTCATCATGACCGGATCCCTTCTTGGATCGGACATCACGCTCCAAGTCACTGTGTCCTCCGTGGCCAGATCCCTTGTGTCCTCCGTGGTGGTCATCGTGACCGGATCCCTTCTTGAATCGGACATCACGCTCCAAGTCACTGTGTCCTCCGTGGCCAGATCCCTTGTGTCCTCCGTGGTGGTCATCATGACCGGATCCCTTCTTGGATCGGACCTCACGCTCCAAGTCACTGTGTCCTCCGTGGCCAGATCCCTTGTGTCCTCCGTGGTGGTCATCATGACCGGATCCCTTCTTTGATCGGACCTCACGCTCCAGGTCAATGTGTCCTCCGTGGCCAGATCCCTTATGTCCTCCGTGGTGGTCATCATGACCGGATCCCTTCTTGGATCGGACATCACGCTCCAAGTCACTGTGTCCTCCGTGGCCAGATCCCTTATGTCCTCCGTGGTGGTCATCATGTCCGGACCTCTTCTTGGATCGGACCTCTCGCTCTAAGTCACTGTGTCCTCCGTGGCCAGATCCCTTATGTCCTCCGTGGTGGTCATCATGACCGGATCCCTTCTTGGATCGGACATCACGCTCCAAGTCACTGTGTCCTCCGTGGCCAGATCCCTTATGTCCTCCGTGGTGGTCATCATGACCGGATCCCTTCTTGGATCGGACATCACGCTCCAAGTCACTGTGTCCTCCGTGGCCAGATCCCTTATGTCCTCCGTGGTGGTCATCATGTCCGGACCCCTTCTTGGATCGGACCTCTCGCTCTAAGTCACTGTGTCCTCCGTGGCCAGATCCCTTGTGTTCTCCGTGGTGGTCATCATGACCGGATCCCTTCTTGGATCGGACCTCACGCTCCAATTCGCTGTGTACTCCGTGGTGGTCATCATGGTCGTCATCATGACCGGACCCCTTCTTGGATCGGACGTCACGCTCTAAGTCACTGTGTCCCCCTTTTTTCCCTTTTTTCTTTCCAAGGTTTCCTCTTAGCGGAGTTCCGCAAGCGCAAACTGCAAAAAGCATGATATATGTAGTGTTTATTGTATATGGCAGCAGACTTAGTCAGTCGACGGTCGAATTTAATTTACTGTGTTCGTATTTCCATCGGCGCACAGGGTGAGATACACGTATATGTAATATGTACTTGCCTGGTACGTGAGCGATTGCGCTTCTACCGTTTATATGCAGTGTATGTGCTGTGCGGTTGTATCTTTGGTAACTGCGCAATACGTAGGTACTCATGTGTGCCATGTGGTCGAAACAATATGCTGTAATACATGTTGACCACGAAACACCCACAACTTATCTCCTTGGTTATCGGGGGGGGGGAGTTTTTTCCCGGCACGTATGCCGGGGTGGTGGGTGGTCGATGGGACCAACAAAATTTGTTTCCGCAACTCAAAATTGTTTTCCGTGCAAGTCTTTTTGACTGTTTTAGCAATGAGTATGGCTTAAAACACCTTAGAATGTCAATATTAACATAAATGAAAATGTCATGATGATCAGATAAACAGTATAGCCTGTAGCCCATGCTAATGGATTGAATTTTGAAATCCAAGATGGCCGCTGGCAGCCATGTTTTTTTGGCCGAATGACCCCAAAATGACTCGTTCCTATTTACATGTCAATGTTAACATCCATGACAAATAGTATGCACAGAAATTCATATACAGCTGTTTACAGTGAATTTCCCCCGCAAATATCTGTTTTAGTGTTAAAACGGGGGGTGTGTCCAATAAATGGTCGGGAAAAAAAATGCCGAAAACGGAAAAAAATTTGGACGCGGGGGTGGGTGGGTCCCAACTAGGGTCGAAAGTCAAAAATCAGCATACGTGCCTGAAAACTTTTTCCGACCCCCCCCCCCCCCCCTGTGGTTATTGGAAAAAAAATTTTACGCGCTCTTTGGTGTTTACTGCGAGGCTGATCTGGCCGTGTCCGTGGAGCTATGGAGCAAATATGATTACAAATTTACTAGCTATATTGGGTACCGGTGAGACTTTTTTGACCGCGTTAATTGCTTTCAATAGTTAGGTGTGAACAATGGCTAGACCACTCTTGAAGATTTTATCGTGGGAACACAGTGCACAATATAACATCTAACATTGCTGATGAAGTATTTCTCAGACCTTGGAATGCAGACTAAAGGCCGTATTGCGAAGTATCGGGGTGTATTTAATCCGATTAGTAGATTTTTTGCCCGCATTTAGAGGTTTTCAGGTGGGTGATACTATTATCAATATATATAAGAGTTTGATCTGTCTACTTTTGTGCTGGATTTGTCGTGTCTGCATATATACAATCAACAGTAGCGGAGGCACACACAACGGGTTGTGTCAATAATTCAACATATGTATTGGTTTGGTCATGTTTTATTGAAACTTATGTTTCGTCATTCACATGTGTATGTTACAAGTAACATTATCGGGTGTATTTGAATCCGTGTACTTCTGTTTTCGCGACCGGCAGGCAACCAATACCGTATGTTAAATATAGAACGGGAACATTGGCATGTGTCCACTGGTCATCTTCGCCTGTCCAGATTCTTACTCCCCACACATCGAGGAGTAAGAATCTAGGCCCGCGAACATGACGTTTGAACACGTGACAGTGTTCACGTCCACATTTAGCACAAGCTGCTACGCTATGTCTGACCGCTGCAGGCATGTGTATTTTCTTAATTAAATCTAAAAAAATTATTGAAGTGTTTTGTCAGTTACAATTAATTCTGGCTTGATCTAGACAGTTTTCAAATGAATATGGACAGTTCAGTTTCTCAGAATAAATTTATGCAGAATGAATTGCAACCTACAAATGCTCTAATAAATAAATGTGCGATTTCTTCACATTGTGTGTAGGTGCTGGCAGCGGTAAGTCCTGCGAGCAGGGGACTGGACTCTGCATGTAGCTTGTATTTAGTATATGGACTTGGTAACCTGTCGTTCGCGTACACCAATCGAAGTCAAGCTTCATCTACATGGTACCCAGCGCCAGTGGGTTGTCTTATGTTTATAGCCATTATATGTTAATCGCCGACTAGTGGTCACTGTCAAACCAAACCAGATAAAATCAGGTACGTCATAACAGTGACCACTATTGGGCGATCCACATATACTGTCTATAAACACAGTCGCCCAATAGTGGTCACTGTTATGACGGACCTGAATTTATTGGTTTGGTTTGACAGCGCCCACATATACTCTCTATAAACACAATACAACTCACTGGCGCAGGAATATATACGTAGTACACAGTCACAATGGATAGAAGCGGAATCTCTCTAGTAACAGCTACATGTTATAATGTTATAAGTTGCTCGTATATACGTGTAATTAAACATGGTTAATACGAATGACACGTCAGAGCTTCTATCCGCTCCGGTTCGTACTGGATTCAACATGAACATTTGGAGAGACTGAAGGCACTATGTGCAATTTGCTTCAAAACACGATCTCCGTCTGTATTCCAACTATTAACAGTCCGAATTACGTCTGAAAATTCCGGCATCTGGTTTTAGGATCGTATCAGAAGCATTTATGATTGAAACTGGGTCAGAGGTTTTTTTGGTCCTTTTTTCAGCATTTATATTAGTTCTATATACATATATAACAAGAACATGCAATTACTTATAAAATATGACAACGTAGTATTTGTTATCAACATGACGGTTATTGTTGATGCCCTCATTGACCGGTGCCCTGGTGTATCAGTCGGTACGGTGCATATCGCATTAATTATAGGCCACCATAAACCGCCCAGCATGCCGAAGCTTGTTCGATTCCAGGTAATCGTGTGATTGTGATTGGCAAACTTAAATGGACATGGCTCGTTCGAACCCCAAACTTATGTATATGCATAATTTGGTAAAGCTGCTTTCACAGACCTACGGCTGACACATGCGGCCAACGCATGCGGCTATCAGGTTATAAGCGCAGCTTTTCAAACCATACATATATCACTGGCGCTTTCACAAGGTTGCGGCTGACGCAGTTAAGCTGCTTTCACTGATCTGCAGAGATATACGTGCCAGAGATATATGTATGGCTTGAAAAGTTGCGCTGTGTACCCCATGCAAAATGCACCTGTACGCACAAAATATTCGAATATAAAATGTTTTTTTCTTCTTATATTTTCCAGTAAATTTTAGATCGTTTCGTTTGTGCCGGTTAAGTTTTTTTTAATCAGGGTCACATAAAAATTCTACCGGTAGACCATGCATGGGGGGACAATTTAGAGTCGTCATCGATAAGCAACTTGTTATGGTATTACATATATTTGATGTTTTAAAAAAACACAGTGAGTGAAGTTAAAATAGTTCACAGTTAACACAACGAAGTATATAGTACGTTTTCCGAACAATCGCGCATTATTCCGTTTCTGATTCCAGAAATTAAATGAATAAAATTGCTGGTAAAACAGGGGGGGGGGTGGTCGGAAAAAAATTACAGGATACAAGGACCGAGTGGGTGTGTGTCCCCGAGCCCGGGGATTTTTTCTGATGTCATGCAATTTTTTTCCAAAATCATTTCTAAGACAAATTACAGCTTCAAAATGAATTGAAACAATCAGATTCATATAGTAGTGCATGCTATAGCCTTATACAAGTGAGGGGCCCCGGGCTCTATATTTTAATTTTTTGCCCCTTTAACAGTTGAAACCATGGGGTGGGTCCGGTTTTGGTCGAGAAAAAGAATAGCAATGAACAAAAATCAATTCTCATCTTTTCTCATAGTTTATCCAGGTTTTTCATGGCTTTTTTTAACTTATTATACATAGAGGATACCTGCGTGTTTTGAGTGAATACCGGAAGTATCTCATGAGTAGTCACAGTGAGGTACTGGAATTATCACGAGTGGCCTTTAGGCCAAGAGTGATGATTCAAGTATCTGACTGTGACCACGAATGAGGTAATTCCGGTATTCACTCAAAACACGAAGGTTTTCTTTTTCTTATATGCGCTATTTAATAAAATAGATCGAGGAATTAATTCAAAATCTAACTGATTTAGTCAAGATATTGAATAAACAATAAATACAGTGACCACGTGGTCGAAGTACATGGTCGATGTCGATACATGACTAAAGTGACTTCAGTCACATAATAACGTGTTGTTCACTGATTGGAGCATTAAAAGGCTCCAGATTCAATCTCAGAGCATCTAATTTTCAAACTTTTCCGGGGGAGCCCCCCCCCCCCTGACCCCTCCCGTACTCACCCCCAGGTCTTCGGGAGATGCCTTCGGCATCTCCTGCTGGGATACTACTCGCCTCGACATTTTGTAGGAGAGCTACTCGCCACTCGCCTAAAATGATTTTAAGGGGAGCTCCTCATTGCTCACCAGTGATTTCCCACATGGAGAGGACTGGAACTGTGTTTATTTAATCAAATTGATGGTGTTTTTACTTTACACATGCACATATATTAACCTATTGCTAATAAGGGACACAACTACACTGTTAAAGTGGGTATTTTACCTTTATAACCATAAATATTTGGGTTTTTAAAGGTTTTGTCACTGATTTTGTTGGCATATATTTCAGCCATGTGCTTTGTTTGTTTATTTTTTGTGGGTGTACTTGATCGGCGTTCTCTCAGTTCCGGTGCAGACACAACAAGATACCCTTACCCTGCCAACAACACATTATTTAGTAGAATTTACAAGATTTTCATCAATTTTGGGGGTGTGTGTCCCAGACCTAGGTGGAAAAAACTTACGGTCCCGGGGTGGTGGGTCCCCAAAACTGAAAAACACAAAATTTCACCTTGTATCCGTAATTTTTTTCCTGACCCTTCCCCCCCCCCCCCCCCCCCGCCCCCTGGGTAAAATATAATTTAAAAATATATAAGTTTAAAACGAGCGCGCCACTTTAAAAAAAATGCATCGCTATAGAATACATACGGAATAATGCAGTTTACTGTTCCATATACCTCATCGCTTCTGACGCCCAAAATTCACAAACGTCTGAACCGATTCTTAATATTCAAATGTCCATCGATCGAGTAAAAGCTATATTTTCCAATTATGATACACAATTCTAGGATAAACTGTTCCAAAACAGACACTGGACACAAAACTCACAAAGGGTCCCTCGTTAGCGCAGGAGAAAATATATCGTCCATTTCAAATTGAATAATTATCGATAAAAAAAAACCCCACATTTTTAACAATAAATGTTCATGTATCGACATATCTAATGTCAATCTCCCCAAATCAATCGCATATATATTTAAATCCAAGTCGCCATATATTCAGATATTTAAAGATGCATAATCGGAATTAACGTTCCCAAATTGCTATTTCTTTGACTTCGGGTGTAAAAGATATTTGATTCGAGTCGATCAGATATCGATTTTTGGAATTTGTTATTTCTCGAAATGTGTATTTATTTGTGGCCCTGAAAAAAGTCGCTCTCGGACAAAATTGCGGATGAAGATGGATAACTCTAAAATCAAGTGGTAACATGGTCAAATTCGTGATAATACGGCCATATTTCGTTTAACAAAATGTTGATAAATAACACGTTTTGGGAAATTTATACCATAGTTAGCATTATTTTGTTGTAATTAATCGATTCTGATAACTAAAGCGTATTTTGAAGAAATGTTGTTGTTGTTATTGTTGTTGTTGTTGTAACTTGACGATATGGGGACGGTCTGATCGTATTGAGTACCTTCAACAATAATTACGAAGCGACCGGGGTACGCAAATTACGCGTGATGCTGGTTCAACCAATCAACGATACGTATACTCAGTGCGTGCTCGCCAATAGGTCATTGAGTTCAATTTTAATGCAAACGCTAATTTGAAATGATTTATTGCTGAAATATGGGAATATAGTGGCGACTTGGATTCAAATATGGGATTAATTTGAGGAGATTAACATTAGATCTGTCTATGCATGAAGCATTTTTGAACAAAAGTTGGGTTTTTTTGGCGTCTAAATGTTTCTTCCGACACATATTATGCGCCTATTTTGATTGTGGAAAGTGTCTTTATTATCAATTGTTTATAGAAACTTCTTCACATAGATTCTATTTCTTTTTCAGTTTCTCTATATCCCCAATTGGCAGACGACACATTGCATGGTCGAGGTTTCCAATGGGTGTACATCACACTATATATTCACCATTTGGGAACTTCAATCTGAGTCTATGTCTCCCACAGCAGATGAGGCCATGCAGAATGAGGTCCACATAAGGTGAAGTTGGTGATGCTAGCCCGTTATGCGGGATAGCGTCACTAAATCCACCCTCTGGAGACCTCATTCTGCAAATGAGAGACACACTAAACCCAGGCTTGTCAATAATAATAACGTTGGATGCTGCCAATTTGAACATAAAATTTATTAAATTAACTTCTGTAATGCCACCAGTGAGTGTTCCCCATCACTTCAAACTGACAACGGGTATGGCCTTTAGAGAGAAACAATAAAATGTCAAAAAACGCCCCCCCCCCCCCCCACATAAAAAAAAACTCTCACCAAAATAGTAACAACCCTTGTTAAGTGATCCTATTACTTTGCTATGATACTGATCGGTCCTGCTAATGTAGGGCAAACTGGTGCATGATGTTAAGAAATGTACTCTTTTTTCTAAAGTTGCCATTTTCACAGCGATTTTTTTTCTGAACCAATGGACGAGAAAAATCATTATGTTTATAAAACATTCAAAAACATTTAAATACTGGCAAATTTGTATTGTTATTTAAAGGTACGGTTGGCCTTGGCGGTGGGTATCCTGTAAAAATATTTCCACCCGTCAAAAACCGCCACAAATAGAAAGAACATCAAAATGTAGACAGACTTTGTCCGTATACAAATAAGAAATATCGCATAAACAGTATGTTATTGTCATTTGTTTGACCATTGTTATGTAAACAAAAGCATAAAAAGTTACTTTTCTGGTGTTTGTTTATATTATGATGGTAAACATAAAGAGCGTTCTTTGTTGGTGAATTCCTGATATGGAACAAATAAAGAGTGTTTATGCCATTTTTGTGTGATTAGCCAGTAGCATTGTGCTGTCTTCTGTAACACAATCAGGCTCTTGCTTAGGTCAAATATAGTAGGTCTTTATGATAACATGCTGTTTACGCGATAGTCATGGTATATATGAACGAAACTGTATGCATTTTAATGTTTTTCTGTTTACGGTGATTGGAACAAATATGAATATTTTCGACAACTAAGGCCCCACGTGCCTTTAAGAAATGAATTTAGTGGATGTGTGTGTTATACGTAGCACCGTATCCATCAATAACACAAACACTCACACTACATTCATTTCTTATAATTATTTTTCTTTTTGATGATTCCCATAATAATTCTGAAAGTATTCTTATTTATTTTCATAAAATCTGCCGAGAAATTGAGACTAGCACACGCAGAACTGTAAATCAGACCAATATTAGCTTATCGATCGATTTCGTTGTTCTGGTCTGTGATGCCACGGGCGATGCATTTAAATTGTGCGGGGAAATGGCCTTTGCGATTTATTTGTGTGTGATGAGTACTACAAAAGACAAATTGCCACGCATTAAGTGATCTGAGAACTTCATAGGGTCACAACTATGTTTTAAATGTAATGATATATTTATGTTTTGATCCCACTGTCAATAACCGACATTTAGTTTGTTGGGTGGAAAGAGCACGGCGATTCCGATGACATTTGATACCTCTACACCAAGCACTTAGTAACGATCACGTGATCCACATAAATAAATGGCTTCAATGCAACTTTTGAAGTGATGTGAAACACTCCGGTAGGGTGATTAAATAAAAATTGAGAATAATCTTGCTCAAAGTAGCTATTGTTTACGAATATTAATCCTAATGGACAACAAACACCGTAATTCGTATATATTAACTAGAATGCACTCAGAGAGATGCCAACGTGCGCAAAAATGTAATAAAAAATAATTAAAAAAATAATTTCACTGTATTTTACTTAATTTAATTTAATTTAATGTTAGCAAAAAAAGACAATTACAATCTTCAATAATTTTATTTAGGGGATAACAGTGTGGTGTTTTGTGATTTCGGAAAGGTACATGGCGAATATACTGTGGCAAATTTAGTTAATGGTCGACGGCGGAGCCGGAGCCCATTAACGGGTATTTGCCACAGTATATTCGCCATGTACCTTTCCGAAATCACAAAACACCACACTGTTATCCCCATTCTAATGCTCTTCGAACTTAAAAATGTTATTTAGACAAACAAATGGCTCGTAATTATCAACGAAATGTGCGGCCATAGAAAACACTCAGCCAATTCACGACTTTTTATTTTAAATTTAATGCGCTAGATAAAATATAGTCCCCCAATTACCATCGCTCTTATCGTTAAAAATACTGATAAACATGAAAAATTGCCACCTCAAATAGAAATAAATATGCACAACAATTAGTTTCTGCATGTACCTGATGTCTTTTTCAGATGTTTACCACTTACAAATTGCGGTTTTGATTTTACCGCGATCTTGAAGTTGAATTGAAACAATGGGAAATTGTTTACTCAATGCGATGTATTTCACGCCGTGTCTGTCACGGTTTCATGTCAAGAAATTTGGTCAAATGATATCGAGACACTGACATTGGTGGGGTATAACGTTGTGGTGTTTTGTATTTTCTGAAAGTACATGTATACAGGGCGAATGTACTGACTGTCAATTTTCGACAAAAGCCACATCGCTGGTTTGTTTATATAGCAACGAGCTAGTAACGGAAGTCAGTGCCAAGGGCGTCAACTCTATAATCTACTCCGTAACGTCGCCGGCATGTACTGCGTAAGGGTGACGTCATGGAGTGAAATCAGTAGGGTAACACCAACGTACGTACCTACGAATCTGACTGATCGCCATACTGTTGCGCGAGCGCATTTATATAGCAACGAGCTAGTAACGAAAGTCAGTGCCAAGGGCGTCAACTCTATAATCTACTCCGTAACGTCGCCGGCATGTACTGCGTAAGGGTGACGTCATGGAGTGAAATCGGTACGGTACACCAACGTACGTACCTACGAATCTGACTGATCGCCATACTGTTGCGCGAGCGCACGTAATTAAATGCATTGACTCTCGATGGCGATATCATTTGTGTTAGTTTATCGCCGATAGTTGCGTCCCGAATCGAGATGTAAATATGTACAATTGAGCGTAGTTCAGACGCTGTTTTGTATGGAGTGGTATGGTCGATTTCTTTGAAATTGTCGGCGTTGTTATTAGAATGCCATATTCCCAAGGTTGGCATAGCGCCTGAGTACTAACTTATCAATTTCAGGCACCCCAGCAAATCCATAATATGTCTTTAAACGCGATGGCATAACCTATAAATGTTCATATATGTTCCGCAAATCATTCCGAAAGCCGATTGATTGACAATTATTATAATCGACAGCAGTGTTCACAAATGAGTGTTGAAAAAATCACGTTCACCACAAATTAGTGCTCGAAAATATTGATTTTATAACTAGGTAAAATGCCTCCGAGCGGACAGGGAGATTGACGACCTGATTTCTTCCGTATATTTCGCTAGTTTCCGATACGATATCTCGACTTCGATTCGTTCAATTTCGCCGAGTTATATGTCAAATTAAAGGGAATTGCATTGCCAATAAGACACACCTAAGGATATTTTGGCTGCAAATATCGATTTCTAGAATTTATTAGGGTCTTGATAGTTGGTGTTTAGCCAAAATCGACCATTTGAACCTTGTCACGGTATAGTCTATAATGGTATTATAGTAATTTTCCCCAGGGGCCAGGGGGGGGTGGAAAAAAAGTTTTTTCCGGGCACGTATGCCGGGGTGGGTGGGTGGTCGATAGGACCAACAAACAATTTTTTCCGCAACTCAAAAATATTTTTCCTGCAAGTATTTTTGACTGTTTATGCAATGAGTTTGGCTTAAAACACATCTATATGTCAATATTAACAGTATAGTCTGTATATAGCCCATGCTAATGCATTGCATTTTGAAATCCAAGATGGCTGCTGGCAGCCATATTTTTTTTTGACCGAATGACCCCAAAATGACTTGTTCCTATTTACATGTCAATGTTAACATCCATGATTAATAGTATTCACAGAAATTCATATACAGCTGTTTACAGTGAATTTCCCCCCGCAAATCTCTGTTTAGTGTTAAAAGGGGGGTGGGTGTCCAGAAATGGTCGGAAACAACTGCCGAAAACGGAAACAAATTTGGACGCGGGGGTGGGTGGGTCCCAACAAGGGTCGAAAGTCAAAAATCAGCATACGTGCCTGCAAATTTTTTCCGACTCCCCCCTGCATGCAGGGGCCTGTGATTTGAGCACCGTCCTCCGGACAGGGGCATATTTATTAACAGGATGGTGTGGCTTTATAGCTACGATAATCATGTCAGTATAGCCAAATATTAACGCTTGGAATTTTTACAGGAGTTTTACAGGAATCGCAAGTTATTTTGCTATTGGGAGAGATAACATTTCCTCATGTGTTCTAAATTGACAATCATCATTTGTGTCAACAAAACTCATCACAACATATCACTGAACATAAGCATCGCATATATATGGGCGTGTTAATTTGAACAAAGAGCCATAACTCTGATCGTGAAAATTGGCGGGCGGAACGCAGATTCGGACGAACTGTATTTTGTGTTATTAATCCACATTTACCAAATAATCCGGAAACCAAAAGCGAACGGACGAATCGACAGACGGACGGACTAATAATACAATACCCCCGCCCCCCGTCGTTTAAAAAAAACGGTCCAAGCGCGCCCATCTTTGGGCCTTCACTTGATTTAATCATCGCCCAGCTACCCTAGAAATTAGTTCGGCAGGAAGTATGAAGTGTTGACCAAACTTGAACGGATTGATCCGACAGAAAATTATTTTCACTTTCGGTGTGTCCAAGATATCTACATATATATAATTATATGATTACTCACCTGCCAAGGCTAGGAGCACGACAATCAAGTAGATCCTCATCTTTCAGGGTGAAGAGCGTGTGTTACTTGATCCCCCGCCTAAGATAATATTTATACAGTGAAACACGGAAATAGCATCGGAAACAACCACGTTACTGGACTTGCATCGCACCTGGCGGAAGGAACCCGACGGACATAGGAAACGGACGTGTCGTATAATTATAAAAACTAATAACCAGCAATATTTTATATTTTATGTGTTGTGGTGCAATTCACTTGACGAGAGTGCAAATTCGACGATGAACTCTATCGGTAAATGCCGTAGCCAGCTATATAGTGCGATGCATCGAAAATAAGTCCAACAAGAATCCATTTTTTCGCGTTGTGCGTTAGGGAGCTGCGGCCTCTTTCAGCGCTTCACCCACATTTTGGTCTTTGGCAGAGCCTTTATTCAGCGGCATATATATTGCATGAATCCGGTACATTTTCATTTTGATATCAACGTATCTGGTCTTCAATAGAACTTCTCTTAGTTCTCTGCCACACGACAGGAGGTCATTGCGATATGTCAGCTGGTTCGCAAGAAATCAACTCGACATTT
Source organism: Siphonodentalium dalli (assembly GCA_032622095.1). Classification (NCBI taxonomy): domain Eukaryota; kingdom Metazoa; phylum Mollusca; class Scaphopoda; order Gadilida; family Siphonodentaliidae; genus Siphonodentalium; species Siphonodentalium dalli. The sequence goes on along the minus strand of CP136065.1, from coordinate 196,292,532 downwards.
CTACTTTGCATTAACACACGAATGAGATGAAATTCCACTTGGGCGCCAATAAGAGTGAAATAACAGTTCGACATGAGCTGTATTCATTTATCATCCCCAAAATGACCAAAATATATGTTAAGAAACTCGCCAGCCAGCCATTTTTCTCGTTTTTCCACCTTTTCAACTTTCAAAATCATTTCAAAATCGGACACGATCAAAATCGAAGTGGAACATAAAACGGGACAGGAATGATCTTCGGGGAACATATGAGCAACAGTGTTCTAAAGATGTATTATATACTAATTAGGACACATTTCACTGATTTCAGGCGTTTAAACTTGGTATATGTTCTTTCAAATGTATCACATTGCCTATTGGTTGTTATATATATTGAACATGCACCTCGGGATACACTTTGTTATTTATTACCCGATAGATCGATGACTGCTCTATCCCCGTGGTATTGCGATAAGAATTCAATGACTATTCGCTACTGTCATATATAGTGGAAATTTTGGACTCTAAATGGATTGTTTGGTTCATCAGCATATACCAAAGATAATTAAACTCCGACGACCGATGATTTAGTTATGGAGATCCAAAGTTCGGACGGACGGACAGACTGACGGAACCCATTGCTATATATCGGCCGTCAAACTTCCAATGATGTATAGCACTATAATTGGGTCACAGCTGAGATAATTACTAAACACTAAAGACAAACCATTATTTCGACACCAATGTATTCTGATGAGACAAATAGTCAAAGAGTTTTCTTTGGTTAACCCTTTACCCAACAAACCGGCCAAAACCGGTCAAATAAAGCTTCAACAGCCTAAAATATCTTCGGTCTGTCTCAATAGAACCATACAAATATGGATATCATTGGAACCGGTTCCTTGACCACATTGTGATAGTTACAGTTATGCCCTGTGCCAATGCATTCTCTTATATATGCGAGTCGACCATAGGTCGCCTCGCATATATAAGAGAATGCATTGGCCTAAAAAAAAAATTATAATATTTTTCTACATTCTTTGACAATTTTATCATTTTTAATATGTATTAAGCCAATGCATTCTCTTATATATGCGAGGCGACCTATGGTCGACTCGCATATATAAGAGAATGCATTGGCACAGGGCCGTTCTGTTGGGTAAAGGGTTAATATAAGTTTTATAACGTACATGAAAGTCCGCGCATTAGACTATATCATATTATAAAACAATGTTTAAATCTATTGAAGTATACATTTAAAGATACGGGCGGCGTTGGCGGTGGGTATGCTGTTAAAATATTCACCTCCGTCAAAAACCGCCATAAACAGATATAGTAGTAAAATATAGACATACCTTGTTCTTATACCAATCAGAAATATGGCATAAACAGTATGTTATTGTCAAATGTTTTTCCTTTGTTATGTAAACAAAAGCAAAAAACGTTACAGAACCTGGCTTTTGTTTAGATCCGATATGATAAACATAAAGAGCGTTATTTGTTACTGTTTTCCTGATATGGAATAATAAAGAGCGTTTATATCATTTGTGTGTGATTATAACCAATATAATTGCACTGCATTATGTAAACAGAAGCAAAACTTCTGTAACACGAACAGGCTCTTCTTTACGTACACAATCGTACGTCTTGACGACAATATATTATTTACGCGCTGATTATGTTTGGCATATGAACAAAACTATATATTTTGTAATATTCCTTCTGTTGATGGCGATTTGAACAAATATGAATATTTCTGCAACGAACGACGCCCGTGCCTTTAAGGAAATGAAAAATAAATGAATTGAAATTGAGGACTCTGAACCCGGAAAGTCCTGTCAAATGTAGCACATTGCCTATTGGTTGATCAATATTGAACATGCAATAGTATTATGCTCTCTCTTCCTGTGACCAACATGGTTATGTGGTCCTGCTAATTTGATATTATGCTGTTGGGTCATGTAGATTTAGCTATGATGGTGTTGGGTCCTGCAGATTTAGCTATGACGTTGTTGGGTCCTGCAGATTTAGCTATGATGTTGTTGGGTCATGCAGATTTAGCTATGATGTTGTTAGGTCCTGCAGATTTAGCTATGATGTTGTTAGGTCATGCTGATTTAGATATGATGTTGTTGGGTCATGCGGATTTAGCTATGATGTTGTTGGGTCCTGCAGATTTAGCTATGACGTTGTTAGGTCGTGCTGATTTAGCTACGATGTTGTTAGGTCATGCTGATTTAGCTTTGATGCTGTTGGGTCTTGCTAATTTGATATGATGCTGTCGGGTCCTGCAGATTTAGCTATGATGTTGTTATGTCATGCTGATTTAGCTATGATGTTGTTAGGTCATGCTGATTTAGCTATGATGTTGTTAGGTCATGCTGATTTAGCTATGATGTTGTTAGGTCATGCTGATTTAGCTATGATGTTGTTATGTCATGCTGATTTAGCCATGATGTTGTTGTTAGGTCATGCTGATTTAGCTATGATGTTGTTAGGTCATGCTGATTTAGCTATGATGTTGTTAGGTCATGCTGATTTAGCTATGATGTTGTTAGGTCATGCGGATTTAGCTATGATGTTGTTATGTCATGCTGATTTAGCTATGATGTTGTTAGGTCATGCTGATTTAGCTATGATGTTGTTATGTCATGCTGATTTAGCTATGCTGTTGTTAGGTCATGCTGATTTAGTTATGATGTTGTTAGGTCATGCTGATATAGCTATGATGTTGTTGGGTAATGCTGATTTAGCTATGATGTTGTTGGGTCCTGATAATTTGATATGATGTTGTTAGGTCATGCTGATTTAGCTATGATGTTGTTAGGTCATGCTGATTTAGCTATGATGTTGTTGGGTCCTGATAATTTGATATGATGTTGTTAGGTCATGCTGATTTAGCTATGATGTTGTTGGGTCATGCTGATTTAGCTATGATGTTGTTAGGTCATGCTGATTTAGTTATGATGTTGTTAGGTCATGCTGATATAGCTATGATGTTGTTGGGTCATGCTGATTTAGCTATGATGTTGTTGGGTCCTGATAATTTGATATGATGTTGTTAGGTCATGCTGATTTAGCTATGATGTTGTTGGGTCATGCTGATTTAGCTATGATGTTGTTAGGTCATGCTGATTTAGTTATGATGTTGTTAGGTCATGCTGATATAGCTATGATGTTGTTGGGTCATGCTGATTTAGCTATGATGTTGTTGGGTCCTGATAATTTGATATGATGTTGTTAGGTCATGCTGATTTAGCTATGATGTTGTTGGGTCATGCTGATTTAGCTATGATGTTGTTAGGTCATGCTGATTTAGTTATGATGTTGTTAGGTCATGCTGATATAGCTATGATGTTGTTGGGTCATGCTGATTTAGCTATGATGTTGTTGGGTCCTGATAATTTGATATGATGTTGTTAGGTCATGCTGATTTAGCTATGATGTTGTTGGGTCATGCTGATTTAGCTATGATGTTGTTGGGTCCTGATAATTTGATATGATGTTGTTAGGTCATGCTGATTTAGCTATGATGTTGTTAGGTCCTGCTGATTTAGCTATGATATTGTTGGGTCATGCTGATTTAGCTATGATGTTGTTGGGTCCTGATAATTTGATATGATGTTTTTAGGTCATGCAGATTTAGCTATGATGTTGTTAGGTCCTGATAATTTGATATGGTGTTGTTAGGTCATGCTGATTTAGCTATGATGTTGTTAGGTCATGCAGATTTAGCTATGATGCTGTTGGGTCTTGCTAATTTGATATGATGCTGTTGGGTCATATTGATTTAGCTGATGCTGCTGTGGAAAACTGACGCTGTTATGGAAATGTAGCGTTATTTTTCTTAAATTGTCATTTTAGAGGTTTTCGGCTAATCCGAGCGATTCAAGGGAAAGCGTTTTCTGTATGTATAAAACATTCAAGAACATATATAGATATAAACATGGTTGGGTTAGTTGCTGCAAACCGATATAATGCACTTCAGATCGTGTTGAAACAACCATTATTAAAATATGTTAGAATATATATGTTCCTGAATGGTTAATACATGCAGACACCACGACTGAACATCTAATCGCTCGGCTTAGCCGGAGAAGGAGAAAATGGCAATTTGTGAACAGTAATGGTACTTTTCCTTAAAGGCCCACTTAATTTTCGAACCCCCAATTCACATTATGTAAAATATATGCCATATTATATACAATTTGAAAGAGTAAGCTCCAAAACATTGTATTTTAAACTTATTATTCGATGTAATAAACTGTGAACATGTTGTTTTTATTGAGAAACTGGTGTCTGTTATGTGGTCAAGTTTATGCACAAAGTCAATTAATTTCAATGGAAGGGGAATAATTCTATATATTTAGATATAGCGTTATTCCCCTTCCATTGAAAATACATCTTTAGTTTGAATAATGTTGCATTCTCGGAGCCAATTGGAGGGGGGTGGTAACTTAAATACACCCATGAATAATATTTTATTATTTCAGCTATTTTATATTACTCTATGGCCACCTTGCGAGACACAGAAATTCCAAAAGGTGATGAATTATAGTATTTTAACCATATTTTATGGTATAGATTGTTATTAAAACCGTATATTAAGGCACTATAAAAAGAAATAATCGGTGACTCGAAAATTAAGTGGGCCTTTAACAGCATCACTCTGTTCTACCAACATCTTAGTTAAATCAGCAGGACTCAACGGCATCATAAAAAAATAGCAGGATCACTTAAAGATACGGTTGGCCTTGGTGGTGGGTATCCTGTGAAAATATTTCCACCCGTCAAAAACCGCCACAAACAGAAAGAACATCAAAATGTAGATAGACTTTGTCCGTATTCAAATAAGAAATATCGCATAAACAGTATATTATGGTCATATGTGTCACCATTGTTATGTAAACAAACGCATAAAAAGTTACTTTTCTGGTGTTTGTTTATATTATGATGGTAAACATAAAGATCGTTCTTTGTTTGTGAATTCCTGATATGGAACTAATAAAGAGCGTTTATGCCATTTGTGTGTGATTAGCCAGTCGCATTGTGCTGTCTTCCGTAACACAATTAGGCTCTTGCTTAGGTAAAATATAGTAGGTCTTTATGATAACATGCTGTTTAGGCGATGGTCATGGTATATATGAACGAAACTGTGTGCGTCTTAATGTGTTTCTGTTTACGGTGATTGGAACAAATATATGAATATTTTCGACAACTAAGGCCTCATATTTGTTCCAATCACCGTAAACAGAAAAAAAATATTTTCACAGGATACCCACCGCCAAGGCCAACCGTATCTTTAAACAGAGGTGGTGATATTGTGATAACAACTAAACGACTTCCTGTTATATATTGGAGTCAGCATAAACCAGACACCGTCATGAAGGAAAGTCGGGGGATTTAATACACACAGAGGATAGGGGTGAGTTGTTCCAGGTCAGAACAAATCTGTGATGCAAATTATCCGATTAGCAAATTTATAAAAGATAAATTAGAAACATTAATAAATTTTGATTATAATTAAATTATTATTATAATGTTTCTCTGTTGGTGACTAAAGAATAATATAAGAATGCATCAACAGGTGAGGCTATATTATATAGTATACACATATCTCAGATGTGTAGCTACTAAGTTGGCTGATATTTTACGTAGCTATCGTAAAATAAATCTTGTAATTTGTATTTAATACAGAGGTACATGTACATGAATTGCTACCATTAAGTCTTCTTCCATTCTTAATACTATAATATACATGTAAATGTAATTCAGGTATTGCCTGTCAAGATCTTATTCTTTCTCAATATATGATATTGGCGATATAAAAGTCAATAAGCATGTACTTGGTGGAAAGAGCCCGACTTCTATAATTTCGTTTTATTTTATCATGATTTATTTACTAATTTATTTTTATGGGGAGTTGGTTCTAAAAGTTGACCCCGAAAAAAAATTGCACGGACGAGGGCGGTGGATGGTCAGGGAGCGGAAACATGTTTCCTGCTGTGTCTGCAATTATATTACACACCCCTTATGCACGGGTAAATTATGTTTTTGCGAATATATATATTTTAAACCTTTATTAAATTTATATTTTACTATAAAATCTGAAAAAAATTGGTATGGCAAATAACATGAAAAATATCACCATGAATATCAGTGTACATATTCAGATCTCCAATGATATAAGAGTTAAGTGAAAATAAATTTGTCATGGTAAATTGTGTATATGCATGTGGACATCTATTAATTGATATTATGGAAACATATATAGTTAAACATTGAGCACCGTGGTGATTCTTTAAAGTCTGGAAAAACAAACTTTCATAGGACGGACTGAAATAGTGAAATACACCCATGAACTTAACTTCAACTTAGTGTGCCTGTCATTAGCACGCATGCACGCATAGCGGGCTAGCATTACTAAATTCACCCTCTGAGGACCTCATTCTGTATGGCCTCATTTGCTATGGGAGACATATACTCAGAATGAAGTTCCCAAATGTTGAATATTGTGATGTACACCCATTGGGAACCTCGATTATGCAATGTATCGTCTGCCAATTTGGGGATATAATAGAGAAACTAAACTAAAAAAAAAGAAATAGAATCTATGCTAAAAGTTTACATAGAAATTTGATAATAAAGAAACTTTGCAGAGAAGATGAGGCCTAAGCAGAATGAGGTCACCAGAGGGTGAATTTAGTGATGCTAGCCCGCTATGCGTGCTAATGACAGGCACACTAAACTCAGGCTTGGTGAGATAAAAATTAAACAGCATTATCATTACTCCGAGAAGTTTCGAAGTCCATATGGGACTAAATCACTAAACCATGCATACAATTATATAACAAACGAAAGTGACACAAGCGACTTAGCAAATATATAATTATGGTGTGTTAAAGGGAGACTACCTAAATCCTGTCATTTACAGGGCCATCTCATAACAGAAAATATAAAAAATAACTAATATGAGTCAAGGATTAATAGAATGAGAGTTACATACACCCACGTACACAAAGATTCACATTTTACAACCTGATAATTATAATGAAAATTGTTTTCATCGTTCATAGAGTATATTAGTGTATTTTGAACTCATCCCCGACTCAAATTCTCTATATATACTAATAACTCATTTACGAGTAGTTCTCTTAAGAAATGTTCAGATAATAAGTTTATCAGCGCGTTTGTTGAACTTTTATCCGAACAGTTGCCACAAAACAATATGAATCATTCTGCACTTGTATTATATTTTCGCCAATCTGTTCAGTTATCATGAACACCCTCCAAATGAATAACAGCGCAATCCAATGTATACTTTTATAACTGAGTGGGAAAATCCATTTTGTGTAGAAAGGGTTATTAAACAAATGCGACATACGAGGACACGAGAACACCCTGCATCATTCTCAATGCTCAATAGAGTTTAATTATAGGATATGTTCCTTCTTTTTTCTTTATTTGATCAATGTTCGCGTTTGGGGACAGTTCTGGTTAAAAACACTCGACTCGACAGATATATCGCTGTACTGAGTCTGGAGTATTTGGGGGAGGGCATATCTATTACCACCAGAAAATATTCTGGATTGAATTCATGCTGTATGACACTGTGACAATGTTTATAGCGCTATTTTAGGTATGTGTCGAATCTACCAATGTAAAGGCATTCCAACAATCGCCTGATGGGATACATCGCTTTCTCGATGATGTTGTGATTGGGTGAGACTGACGTATTTATGCTGGTGGTAATGGAAATCTCCCCATATACTCCAGATTCACTACTGCAAAGCTGTCGAGTCTATGTTTTAAACAGAACTGGTTTGAGGATAGACATGATGTCACCCACGTGGTTGCGGAAAACACGCATTACAACAACAGCGTCAACCACAGTAACATTTTTGGAATTCATCACAGCAATGCTAGGACATTTTAGTGCTATGTAAGGGCTTGTTGTTTTCCAAGATTATTAAAGCACTTATTTGGATCACATGCGTCACACCCACAACACTGACATAGCATCAAATCTAGACAGTCATAGCGTCGCCGCTTGCAGCACCGATTCAGGAAGCTATGGATACTGCAGTCTCCGCAACAGTTACATGCCTCACCACATGCAATGCACATGTCACATCCATGACTCTCTCCGTCGTCACGACAGCAGGCGCAGCACTCCGTGCATATTCCACGTGATTTAAGACATTCCCGAATCAGGAGAAGGATTCCAACGAGGATCATATAACCTAGAACAGCAAGCACTATGATGGCAGAGATCGGCAACAACAGATCGTCTGCGGCCGTCAAATTCTGTGTTACAGTCATCTCCCTTAGACCGCAAAAGAACGCTCGACTATTTGTAAACAAAGAAAATGTCCGATTGACTCAATTCGGTGGAGAATCAAAATTAGAGTGGACAGTGGTGGCCTTTTGTTGTGACCATGTATTATTTCATTACAATTCCAAAAGTGATGAGTGTTGAAATCCGAATAAGCATTTATAGATCCAGAAAAGCAAGAAATTCATCAACAATCCTCGGTCACCATGAACAAAACACGAGCCATGAATATTAGTCAAGATCGGCAATCCGATAACACATGTCTCTCTCCTTGCAAATAAACCTCACAGCGGCATGCATCAAGCCGTCCCCGATTAACAAGACATATAGAAAGTAAATGTAGTCATTACATAACTGCATGTAACAGACAGAGTTCACTCCGGGTAATCTTGTGGCGTCCACTATTGAAAACCGGCGTTCGCGTTTAGACTTGTTTCATGCCGAGCGTTGTGGCATTCTCTTCCGGTTATGGCCGCCGATTGTTTACATGAGTTACTATGCACTGACGAATATTATTAATTCATTGAGCGAAAATCTGACTTCAGGAGGAGCCAGCCTCTAATTTTTTTGCTATTGTTTTGAGACGAACCCTTAATTATTCACTTCAGGTATGTTTAACTGCACCTAATTATATCTATTGTTTGCCCATGGATGTAAATTCGTTTGCCAACTGTACGGGGTTTGTGAGACAAGCTGATACTTGCATGAGAACGTGAGTACACCTGACTCGACCAAAACTGAGAAAATAGACGTTATCACTGGTAATTATGAATTATATGTGCATCATATATGGCGATCGCATTTTGCCTGACCATTATTGAACGATCTTTTGCGAACTTTGAAGTATAAATTAACTGAATAATTAAAGCTGTGTCTTTTTCCAATAAACTGTGATATGTAAAATGATGGATGTTAAAATCCCATAAAATGAGCATATCCCGACCACACATTTCTTATTGGACCATAAATGTTGTTGTTGGTCTTTCAGCCAAATTCATCATTCATATATGGTTCCTCGTCTAGTATATGTTAACACACATTGAATTTGTTTAATCTCAATAAAAAACCGTACATATGCATACAGTATTTGAGATAAAATATATGAATAAGTTTACATGTGAAATTAATATTTACAAGTGATCAAGCACATTACATATATACAAGAAACACAATCAATTCTCGCCATTAACATCGGCATTTATCATCAACTGATCTGAACTTGTCGATCCGCAAATATCGATCCGATTAGTAATTGTTTGTTGTATCGATCACATGGGAACTGGCTTTCGACATTGACAAACCGCCTTTGTATTTGTTTATATCAGTTACGCCTCTCGTATGTAATGGTATACAATCAGAATGTTTACAGAGTGACGTTAGCTCACGTGGTATTTATATTTAGACAATTTCTTTTGTTGTTGATGCGATGACCACGATATATATACTGTGCAAATACTTCCTCAAAACACACTCAAGAAAGCTGACTGAGTACAGTGCATGTTATATTAATCATTAAACCGAAGTTTCTACCAAGAGTCTGGTGAGTCTAGAAACATACAAAGTGACAAATTTGTCATGTAAATGGACAGTTGTATATCTCAAATGAAAACAATGCTATTGGGAGAATCTATGTCTATATCTCTCTCCACAAGTTTTATATCTTTTACAGAGATATTGAAATTGCCATTGATAAAAAATAAGTCGATAAATATACAAACTATCAACGTGCATGTTTTATTTACTCTAAAAAACGTCACGGAAAATATAGAAATTTCTAAACTGTGATAAACTTTCCGCACATAAGTGACATAAACGCTCTTTATATTGACCATATCAGGAAAGGACTACCACGGAACGCTCTTTAATTGTCCACGTCGAATAAAAAGAAAAGAAAAGATTATATGTCTTATATTTCTTCTGCGGTCAGCTGTGGTGATAAATTCTATGACTTCAGTATATTTTCTTCTTCGTCTTCTTATGTGGCATGCATATAGAGTGCGTATATCTATACAAAAAAAAGAAAGTAGGATCTGTCTGTCCCTCCGCTGCTGAATACAGTCTCCCTTCCGGAGGCTGTTTCATTTAATCTGACTCATTTATCTATCATGATATACTCCTGTCAGGTATGTATGTTAGGATATTTGTAAACTTTTGTTAACTATTTGCATTTTAATTATGTTTTAATTTCTATAAATTCCAAGCGATTCGCTTAATTTCCCGGTGAGGGTCTTAGGAGATCAGAATGACACTTGAAAAATTATTTGATAAAAAATATGGATGTCTGATATATAATTATAATGTATCTCAAATTGTAAATTAATAATATCTCGGATAAGTCATATATACATGGCTATATTGTATTGGAATATTGGGTGAAATATAAGCATTCGAGCTAGACCCCCTGAATATTCTAAAATGCTTCGTTTCTTCGGAATTTCTATTCTACATAAAATTATCCAAATGTGGACAATACTATTTGAATTTTCTGTTTCCGTTCATCTGTCTAGTTAAAGGCACGTGCGGCCTTAATTGTCGAAAATATTCATATTTGTTCCAAACACCGTAAACAGAAAAACATTAAAACGCATACAGTTCCGTTCATATATACCATGACCATCGCGTAAACAGCATGTTATCATAAAGACCTAATATATTTTACCTAAGCAAGAGCCTGATTGTGTTACAGAAGACAGCACAATGCTACTGGCTAATTACACACAAATGACATAAACGCTCTTTATTAGTTCCATATAAGGTATTCACCAACAAAGAACGCTCTTTATGTTTACCATCATAATATAAACAAACACCAGAAAAGTAACTTTTTATGCTTTTGTTTACATAACAATGGTCAAACATATGACCATAACATACTGTTTATGCGATATTTCTTATTTGTATACGGACAAAGTCTATCTACATTTTGACGTTCTTTCTGTTTGTGGCGGTTTTTGACGGGTGGATATATTTTCACAGGATACCCACCGCCAAGGCCGCACGTGCCTTTAATGGTTATTATTGTCCATGAAATGTTGCTTTAGTTTTAAATTTCCGAATTAAATTTTTCGTTTACCAGGCAAAATAAAATGAAACATTCTTGCAATCACCCTCAATTGTATCACACAGGCACCGCGAATATCCACAAACTATCATGGTTAATTTAATACGCCGAAAACGACGAAACACGCTCATAATTGATACCGCTCTTTATTATCTATATTATCTTTTGGGCGACAGAAGCATGGAGACTTATATAAGAGACGACCTTTGGGATTTTTGCTCAACTGACAAATTCAAACAGTGTTAAAACTCCTTTGAAAGTCAACATCTGGCCACCAAAAACTTCCCATAAATAGGCTCGTGCCTCGTGGATCTGTCGACCTGTAATTATTTTCTGGTATAGAAAACGTAGATGGTGGTTTTAGATGTCAAATCGGACAGGGAATCTTTAAAGGTACTCAATCCAATTAGAGGGTCCCGGTCCCCAATATCATCAAGATAACAACAACAATAACTTTTTTTCAAAATACGCTTTAGTTATCAGAATAGATTAATTGCAACAAAATAATGCTAGCCACTATTAAAGGCACGTGAGGCCTTGGTTGTCGAAAATATTCATATTTGTTCCAATCACCGTAAACAGAAAAACATTAAAACGCATACAGTTTCGTTCATATATACCATGACCATCGCGTAAACAGCATGTTATCATAAAGATTTACTATATTTTACCTAAGCAAGAGCCTGATTGTGTTACAGAAGACAGCACAATGCTGCTGGCTAATCACACACAAAATGGCATAAACGCTCTTTATTCGTTCCATATCAGGAATTCACCAACAAAGAACGCTCTTTATGTTTACCATCATAATATAAACAAACACCAGAAAAGTTACTTTTTATGCCTTTGTTTACATAACAATGGTCAAATATATGACAATAACATACTGTTTATGCGATATTTCTTATTTGAATACGGACAAAGTCTGTCTACATTTTGTTGTTCTTTCTGTTTGTGGCGGTTTTTGACGGGTGGAAATATTTTCACAGGATACCCACCGCCAAGGCCAACCGTACCTTTAACTATCAATTTTCCCAAAACGTGTTGTTTATCAAATTTTTGTTCAACGAAATATGGCCGTATTATCGCTTGAGTATTCACGATATTTGGCCGTATTACTACCTGTTTTAGAGTTATCCATCTTTATCCGCAATTTTTACCGAGACCACCCTTTTGACGGCGTGTTTCTGGATCACAAACAATTGAAATAACGAACTTCGATATCTGATCACTCCGAGCTTTGATGGGTAGGTTCCTCGACTTGATTCAAATATATTTTTACCCCCCCCCCCCCCCCGAAGCCAAAGAAATAGTAGTTTAGGAGTGTTTAATCGGATTGAATACATTTAAGTAAAACGTGCTCTTCTCTCTCCATTGATGGCCCACTTAATGTTCTGGCCTCAAAATAAAGTTAGTATTTTGTCACTTTATCTAACATTCAGATGACCAAAATAGGTCGGTACACTTGATTTACAAATAAACAGACTAATTTATATTTTACCATGGACAGACTAATATTTTGGCTACCATGGGTCAGCTAATTACTGAAGTGGTAGAACCTTATCAACTGTTTCAACATTCATAGAAGTGAGACAAACGCTTTTATTGTTACTGTATCGGGAGCAGATTCTCGGTTTAAAAAACGGTTATGTTTAAAAGGCTGAGGCGGACAAGTTTCTCAATGTTTCCATGCATTGTCCGATGAACGCTCGGCAATGATAGAGTTACGTCGCATTAATCACTGTTGAGGTATGCCTACTGCATAGGTGTACTGCTGTCAATACAATGCCTGTCCTGCTGTCAGATCCTCACTATTCAAACAATGTGAATGTTGGCACCAGTCCCATACAATGAATATGGGTTTATTATTATATATTTTTTTGCTTTTCGGTAACTAATGAGGGTTATTAAACCCAACCTGCTATATAGATCCGGTGTTACATGTATATATTATCTTTTGTATTATAATCATACTATATGACTATTGTATATAACTCTGTTTCTCAATATCCGTTACATGTAATTTCCATGTGTTTATTTGGATGAGAGAATAAAGCATATCTATCTAAGGTTGAAATCATCCATGCTTTACACGGTACAATTGTCTCCTTCCTTGACCATCTATTGGTTCATACTCGCGTCCAAAACCTTATAATAGTGGGGAATTATTTGTAAACAACCAATTAAGGCTTAACAGTTAACACAGCAGTCAAAAGTGGCCTCCAGGGATATCTTTATCACATTTTAAAATGTATAGAAAAGTATCAACAATGTCACAAAATTCACAGAATTTTTTGTATCAATATTATCATATGTAGTAAATAACATTATACTGGTAGAAGATTTTTTAAATATGTGGCACCTACTTACCAACCAAAATCTTACTTTGTGCGCATATGTCTGTACGTGGCACGTACAGACATACCTGTCAGATAATTCCATAAAAGAAAGTATATTTTGATTCAGTAGAACTCCATAAGAAATGTTTTTATGAGAAATCCACATTTTATAGTACCAAAACGTATTTAATTTCAACTTTTCAAAGTGAGGGTATGCGTTGTGACTCAACTTCACCAGAAAGTAAACAGCTATGTTTGACATCAACGGTAGTGTCAGGTTCACTCAACCACCCAAGCATATAATATAATATAACATAGCCAACCTGGTCCAAATCCCAATCAGGATTAATCAAGAGATTGTTCAATGAATGCCACTGACATTTATAACACTCCAAAAACGTGAGAATAAAGTAATGTTCTGTGGAGTAATGTATGGGTTTCTCGACAAAACATTCTTTATAGAGATCTTCCAAATCAGGATTTACTTTTATTTATGGAAATTACTCAACTACAAACTCGGTGGGTACGCACATGTTTCCAATTTCTATCATAGGTAAAGTGTTATTTACTGCATATAATGAATGTATAGTTGTGTTGTTGTTATTTACTGTATATAATTCATGTATAGTTGTTTTTAGCCACTCCTGTGAAGTTTGTGCCATTTTTTTTTCATTTTAAAATTTGTCCAAATTGTTCTCGGAGTACATATTGGAGCGTTTTGGTTAAACCTTAACCATCTGAGACATAGAGAAATGAATAATATTGACAATGATAATTCCATGGACGACTTCAAAATCAAATCGTGACCTTCGATAAAGAGCGTTCTGTGTTTCCCTTTCGGAAATAAAGAAACAATAAAGAGGGTTTGTTCTATCCACAACCATTGGAGTTTGAGATTTGTTTTTGGTTTAAAGAGGTACTGTACACTAAATCCGGCCATTTATGGGACTATCTCCTTTTATATTCTTCAGAATATATGTAATATTCAACAGAATATATGCACCATATGAATGACTGCAAAATACACTCTATGTACGATGGTAATTATAATGAACATTGACATATAATGAATGACTCCAGTACCAAGTGTCATTCTGATACTATATTGTTTAAAGATGGTGTATCTATTCCTATAACATATAAGTATTATATAGTTATCTGGGTATAAAAATAATAAACATGAATCGAAGACACCTGTCTGGAAAGGAATACAAAATTAAATATTTATTTTCTGGTATAATATATACATACAATCAATTTGGAACTTTTTACGACTAGCGTTTGTTTGGAGTGTACCATGCGGGATAACCCTATCTAACAATTCTAAATATAGCAACGAAAAAATGTCCCACTTGATTATCGCATTACATAAGAAAAAATCGATATAAAATCAACATCAATTGATAGAAGCGTTTCCAGACAGGTGTCTTCGGCTCATATATCTATTATGTTGTAACCCTGGAACTATATAAAACGTGTTTAGGAAGAGATAGACCACCTATACCAATGTACCCAATTGTCCAGATTCAGTGATACGGCCATTGTAAATTTACTTAAAAGGTACTCAATTCAATCAGACGGTCCCCATATCATCAAGATACAACAACAACATTTCTACAAAATACGCTTTAGTTATCAGAATCGATTAATTGCAACAAAATAATGCAAAACCACTGTCAACTATGGTATCAAATTTCCCAAAAAAGTTTTATTTATCAACATTTTGTTCAACGAAATATGGCAATATTATCACTTGAGTATCACGAAATTTGGCCGTATTACCACTTGATTTTAGAGTTATCCATCTTCATCCGCAATTTTGTCCGAGACGACGTTTTTCTGGCCACAAATAATTCCACATCTTGAGAAATAACAAACATCAAAAATCGATATCTGATCACTCTGATCTTTGACGGGTGGGTTCCTCGACTCGAATAAAATATTTTTCTCCCCGAGGCAAAAGAAATAGTAATTTAGGAGCGTTAATTCGGATAATGCATTTATAAAGTTTCATGGCATGTTTTATTTGTCCTTCAGATAACTAATACAAAGGTCTATGGCAGCCAGCGCAGAGGATACGACCGATTCAAGGAGCGCAAGTCGCTGTTTAGTCGTGGACGAAGCGGCATTCGAAGAGCAGTTCCTGCGCTGCAGTGTGTGTCAGGAAAGGTACAGCACCGAAGAGCGCCCGCCAAAATCATTGCCATGCAATCACACATTCTGCTTAGTGTGTCTCAAACAAGTGTTCGACCATCATCAGCCGAACGCACGCAGAGCTCTTGTGTTTGCAGACGATAATATTGAGGGCGTTCTGAAATGTCCGACATGTCGTGTGGAGATATATCTCAGTAGGAGTGAAATCGGGGCTCTACCAACTGATCATCGAGTCATCCAGATGTTGGATTTCTTCTCTCAAGTAACAGTGAAAGCTCAGAATTTATGCCCAAAACACGAGCGGCAACCATTGAACTTTTTCTGCAAAGCATGCCTGTTACCCGTATGTAGAGACTGCACAGTATTAGATCATAAAGAAGGTCAAGGTCATGAAATTGTTGACGTATCTGCTGCAATCAGTGAGAATTCAGATGACTTTAACCAAGCCGACACAACGACGAAAGACATTCTAGGTAAACTGAAAGCTAGATCAGATGGTTTGGCCAATGCTTCAAAAAGACTAGACATCCTTGACAGGCAGGTCAAAGGTAATATTAAGGACAAGTTTATAGAATATAGACTGCTATTGGAGAGACGTCAACAGGGCATGATAGACATTATGAAACAGAATATAAAGGAGCAAAAACAGAAAATCAATTCGCGCTTTGTTGAAGTTTGCACTCTGGGATCTGATTGTCAAAAAGTTTATGACAATTTCACAACGGCAAGATCCGCAAATGACGTCAAAGCATTGTTCACGGCTCACCAGACAATGAAAGAAAACGTCGACAAATCTAAAGATGCAGCTGAAATAAATGACGACGAACTATTCAAAACATTCACATTCGACGTGGAGAACGAGCTGCCCTTCCTATCAGAATTGACGGGCCTTGGTGACGTCTCATCGGCTCCAGATTTAGAACTTAAAAATCCTGTTCCTGCTCATCAACTCGTTTTATTAGACAACGAAGAGAGGAGACAGATCCCGCGGATCAACCCACTTGACTGCGAAGACTACTACACAGAGAGACAAATCCCTATAGAGTCACCAGATGTCGCTGGCGAAGCAGACGACGGCCTCAGAGGGCGCTTACAGCGGATACAGTACACCGTTGAAGGCGAGGATGATTCTCTGGAGTACGAAGATGAAATGCCCGATGACGAAGGAGTTGCCGAAAACAGTAGTGACGCGTTGGCAAATCTTCGTGCTCGGTTAATGAATTTAGATCTGAGTCGGGAAGGATTACTGGGACAGTTGAGAATCGGCGATAATTCATCTGCGCCGGAAGAAAGAGGTGGGGAGGCTTCTAACCGATCTCAGAGGAGCAGGGGTTCCGGTCAACAACAACAACAACGGAATAACGCGAGACAGAGACCACATACACGCGTGTCCAGACAGGCTGGTCCATCATCTGGCCGACACACGTCATATTAGTCACCATGGTAACCGAATGCACGTGTGTCCAGGAAAGGTGACATATCGTCTGCCGCCACCCGTCCTATTATTCATCACGGACTATTCACGGTACACTACGCGAGACAGAGGCCGAATGCTCGTGTGTCCAGGAAAGGTGACCCATCATCTGGCCGCCACACGTCACATTAGTCACCACGGTACACCACGCGAGACCGAGACCGAATATACGTGTGTCCAGGAAAGGTGCCCCATCGTCTGCCGCCACCCGTCATATTAGTCATCACGGTACACTACGCGAGACCGAGGTCGAATGCTCGTGTGTCCAGGAAAGGTGACAAAGGTGACACGTCATTTTAGTCACCATGGTAACTATGCGAGACCGAAACCCAATGCACGGGTGTCCAGGAAATGTGACCCATTATCTGGCCACCACACGTAATAATAGTCACCGTGGTACACAAACTATGTTACACACAAATCAAGAAAAGAAAGAAAAGAAATGTGGTTCTTTTGAACAGACAATCATATGGCACATGCATGGAATCTCGTCACCACATTTTCTGTGCTTTAACGTCCCATTTAATTTTCGAATCGCCAGATCACATCTTATACAACGTATTCCATATTATATACCATTTGAAAGAGGAAGCTCCAAAATATTGTAATATCAACTGATCCGTTCGAATAAGCTGGGAACTTTTTGTTTTTATCGAGGTACCGAGATGTGCTTAATTTTGACCCGGACTGTACTGTAAAGTCTATTATTCTCAATGGAAGGGGGGGTAACTCTATCTCTTAGTTTTAATTCTGATGCATTCTTGGTTGACAACGTGGGAAGTCTTGGAATACATCTGAGAATCTCTGCCACTTGGTGGACAGCTCCTATGCCACTGCTGTTCCGTATCCTGGTGGGATATATATATATTTTGTGTTCCTCTTCCAATTGTTATATAATATGGAATATGATATGATTGTATATAATGTTATCTGGGCATTCGAAAATTAAGTGGGCCTTTAACCTTTTCTTTACTAAAACAATTTCAGGTGTAGTTTCCTCAGGAAATGTTCATATAATTAAGAATTTATTATATGTGACCCGCCATATCAAATCCAGTCGTAAGTCGGGATTTTTTTTATCCTGTGCCAATACATTCTCTTATATATGCGAGTCAACCATAGGTCGCCTCGCATATATAAGAGAATGCATTGGCCTAACAATTTTTTACAATTTTAATAATTTTTTCTTGTATTCTTTAATAATTGTATAATTTCACCCATACAGAGCCCCAGACAAACATGAGCTGACGACACTCTTCTGTATGCTTCTATATATGTGTGGGGCTCCCTGCAGGGTAATGGATGTTTTTTATTTTATGTCCTAAAAATTGTAAGAAACATTTATTTTTAACAAATGATAAAAAATTGTTAGGCCAATGCATTCTCTTATATATGCGAGGCGACCTATGGTCGACTCGCATATATAAGAGAATGCATTGGCACAGGGTAAAAAAAATCCCGACTTACGACTGGATTTTATATGGCGGGTCACATATGCACATTCCATACCAGTGAATAGTAAGTAAGCAAGTGCTTATTTTAAGTCGCTTTTTTTTGCATACGGAACTTCTTTCTCGACTTTAGTTAAAACAGATGCGTTAATAGCTTTACATTAATAAAATGAATAGGAATCCTCCTGCACTTGTATTATCTTTTCGACTGTCTATCACCTGTTTATATTATCCGGATGAATAATAGACGATGCCGACATATAATTTTATAACTGATGGGAGAATCCATGCATTTAGTAAAGAAAGGGTTAAATTCGAATTTTGAATATTAATAAAGAGAGTACATATGTCGCAGATAAGACACAACCACTAACTTGTTCTTCTATTTAGGACAACACGACTTAATGAACACAACGTATTTAATATGTGACCTCTTTTACAGCAGTATTACGCATTTTAAAAATAAAATTTAATTGTGTTGTACTTAGTATACTACTTACTGCAATCGTGGTGCGGCTATATATTTGGGGTTTTAGGTGATTATACCACGACAGGAAAGTTTACAAAAAGGGTACCGTTTATATTTGAAAACTTGAGAGTTAGCGAGCGCCCCAGATCGAATCGGAAATTATGGCGCACAGAAATGTCTGTATGGCAAAATTAATTAACCAATCATTTTCCAACATTTTTCATAATATAGTCAAACAATTCTACAACAACTATTTTATATGACTGAAAAGCTACGGTCGTACACTGACAAATTAGCCTTGCAAATTATCAGACAGTTAGCCACAAATGCTGTAGTTTGCTAGAATATATGAACAATAAACCGGATATATTACAAGGGTGTACATACTTTAGCTATACATGCACGTAGCATATATTATTATGTCACATGAAGCCCTAGTATATAATTAAAACAGATATAACAAATTTCCTTATATCTCATTAGTGATGAATATGCGCGTGCTTCTCGTGATCATTTGGCATCGCGCCAACATAATGACCGCGCGGATTAAATCTATTTCGAAAAGCCAAGCATTACACCAACACCAGAAATGCAAAATGATTGCTTTGTTCATTGAAGTTAAATTTTGTCCAACTTCATTGCACTAACGAAAATAGACTCAAAACATGGAGGCAAATTGGGGGACTATACATTCTGTCGCCAGCTAGAGTGCGCAATACTGTCGTATACGGTTGTATATTGTGAATCTTCTCAACCAACGCTGTAAATGTATGCATTTTGCATGCTTTCTTAGCGTCTTTTAAGGATTTTGATCTGTTAAAAAGGCAAAAAGCTCTAGTTTATTTTCATGTGATATACAAGATCTTTACTCGTTATGTTGGGATATAAGATTTTATTTGTTGTGAATCAAATTTGTCAAACTAGGTTCATAAAATCTTATATCCCATGCAACATAACGCGTTGGAGATCCTATATATCACAACTGAAATTATATCGCGAACTTAAACCTTGAAATATCTGACAAGATAGTCACCAACAATTTGCACAGCATAGTAGCTTCCGCTTGACAACTGGACGGTGTGTTAACATAGGCTTACATATATAGCCTATATTCTGACATACGCTTATTGGCATGTAAATATTCGTCCTATCTAGGTTTACTTATGTTTGTACTTTTTATGTAAGGAATAAATCGTGAATTTTCAAAACAAACCTCAATTTCAACTATCAACTTAAAGGGAAAAAAATACCATTTTAACCAATATATGATATAGTACTATAGCAACACATGTTTACCCTCATTGTGAGAGATATGTTCTAATTATGTAAACAAAAAGAAAAGGAAGAATATTTGAGGCGGTCATTTGAGAGTTTGACAAGAATATTTGCAAAAAACGCTCTGCATTATCAAGCTAATGAATCCAACTAGGGTCTACTCTCTGAAATCATGACTGTCTGCGAGAAATTAAATCAATAATTTTCATTGCATAGTTTAGTTCTTTTGTAGCCATTTGCATAACTTTTTATCTTGCGAAGGTCCAAAAACATCATAAAACAACATAAATATTATTCAACCATGCATGTTTGCAATAATCTGACAGACATAAACATTCAATACTGATTCAACTTATTAGACATTACGTTGTTTTATGGTGATTTTTCCTCCAAAAAAAAAAATCTACAATTATTGGCTACCAACAAAGCTAACCTATGCAATGCAAGTTATACAATCATATACAGTCTTGATACAATCATATGCAAAATACATTAAAATACATTTGTAGATAGCACAAAGTGTTTATGAGGACGGTTGGACATACATGTATCAGTACAGTGTGTGTGTGTGCTGCGAATATAGGGTTATCATCTGTATTCTAGAAACGGTAATGAAAGAGCCTAACATTGAGTTTGGTGGATGAATGACGAAATTTGCCATGATACCATAGGTGTGTTCAAAGCGCTTTGTATTAGCTATGAATAATTTAAAAAAGAGTAGTGTTCCGGCCGTTTCACAGACATTTAACACCACATAATAAATTATTTGCTTCCAATGAATGAATGCTATAAATACTTAAATTTCTATAAAAGTTCAATTCTCTTGTTTATAAATAAAGGGCATGCGTGAAAAGAGTGATAAGCTCTTCAACGTTTAATTAACTTATGTTGGTGGTTGCCCACCACCGGACGTCACGGACACCCCACGTTACAATACAATTATGTATAGGTTATATCATGGTGAGAATGGTATACGAGAAATATCCACGAGTCTTTGACGAGTTGCTATTCTGCTATAACCTACATATATGGCACACAATAGGAACATTATTATTTACGGAATTTAATCAACAACTGCCCAATTTCGTCTTGATTAAAGATATGGATGGCCTTCTTTTTGTTCTTATACCAATAATATATGTCGTATAAATAGCATACTATTGTCAAGATCGTATGCCTTGTTAGTAAGCAAAATCCACAATGTGATAAAATACAGTATGTAAAGAGTGTGTGATACCCAAAACACTCAATGCCTGGTGAGACCCCACTAAGAGAATTTTGGTTAAAATTGCCACCATACTGTTCACAATATACTGATATAGCTAATTCTCCCCTCTCAAGATTTCGGTGTCGAATGGGTCACCAAGAATCACTCTCAAAAATATGTTCACGGTGTTGAGTGTTTTGCTTATCACACACTCTTTACGTGATGTATATGAACAAATTATTGGGTAACACAAAGTGTGTTTTGTGAATAATACCGCCATCATACTATCATCGTAGAAAACAATTAGTATATTATTGAGAATAATCCATAATTTTGTAACTTTTATTTCTAAATTATAACCGACAACCAAGGCCATCCGGGTGAATACTTAATTAACACTATATGGACGATGAGATAGAGAGTCCGAGCTATGGGGAAATATACCGTAATGTCGCGTTGTTTCGGACATTGCTTTTGTGTTCAGTATGTCTGTGGAGGTCATGTTTATTCATCTAGAAAACATGCTTGGACTATACTGTGGGAAAATATGGGTTGAACTGATGAGAAGCAAAGGTCTGTAAATATATCTGGGCTGGATTGGTTTTCGAACTCATCAATGGACACACTATAAAGTGTAAGCAAAGGCCGAGGCCGACTCCAATAAAAGTTGTAAGCGGTGTGTTATGTGTTTTTTTTTCTCCTTTGTTTCTCAATGGATACGAATGAACTTTGTCCGGGTTTGGAAATGGAATGCTTCATAGTTTGATTTTTTTTTAATTCACATTTTATTTTATTTTATTCAACCGTTTCGTTCGGAAGCACACTATGTCATATCGCCACATAACACCCCGCTTACACCTTTTATTTTGAGCCGGCCTCGGCTTACACTTTATAGTGTGTCCCCTCATCAATACATTTTAAAGTGACAAACAATATTGTTTAAAATAGGATCAGACAAGTTAGAGTTATCGCGCTTACATAGCAACATGGACTACTATAAACACAGAAAGTCGTCATACTTTAGGGGTGAAGGGGAGTACCACTCGGTATTTCCGACCATCCATGTGTCGACCCCCCCCCCCCCCCCAATATAACTTCGCTCTTGGTGGGTTCGGGTCGGGGCTTGTTTTATTATTCATCCAAACATAGTTTCAAGTAATGTCACACAACGAAGCACCGAACTCAGAACCAGAGGGCATAATTACAAGCTATTTCTGGAAGGAGCAAACAGGGATGTGAGGAAATACTCATTCAGACCAAGAGTGGTGGAGCCATGGAATCATCTAACAGAAAAAGTGGTCTATGCAGAAGACACGAACACATTCAAAAATAAACTAGATTACCATTGACGGGACCAAGAAATTAAATTAAATTTCAAGGCTGAGTTGAGTCTGACAGACCCTGATACGATCAGTCAAACCAAAAATAAAAATTCAGGAGACTTCTGGAGAAAAAGAAGAAGAAGAATCAGAGGTGGATATAGTGGCATCTAAAGAAGTTTATAAGGTAACGCATTTGGTCTAAGGGTACGTTCATACACTGGCAAGTTTGCATGGTATGGTTTGCAAGCATTTTATCGTAGAAAACGATATGGTGCCAGAATATGAACGGAAACAAGCACATGAAGTGCATCTGTACCACAGCTAACTACGTGCGAAGTAAAATCTATGTAGTTCCACCTGTAGCAATGCTTCCAGAATGTGCCTGTAAATAACATGCAAGTATCTCGCAAGAATCAATAATACAGGTATTTGGAGGCAAATTACAGTAGCACCATTACAAGTGGGACTAAATAAATTTTACTTCTCGTGTCGTTAGCTTTGGTAAATATGCATGTTATGTGCATGTTGCCGTTCATATTATGGCACCATGTGGTCGTCTTTGAAGAAATGCCCGCAAAACGTACCGTGCAAAATTGCCAGCGTATGGACGTACCCTAAATAGAACCACGATTGATTGTTGATGTTATCGCACAGGTATCATAACACGAATGCAAGTACGACATGATGATTGGTGAGTCATGTGTGGGTGAATCTTCCAGGTGCATTTGTTTTGTTCCATCTCATTATGAACTGTAACTATACCCCCGCAATGAAGTTATTGGGGTATACTGGAATATGCTTGTCAGTGCGTCCGTCGTCAGTCCGTACATGGAAGCAACTTTGTCCGATCTTGTATTATATTCCTTCATATTTCAGTCTTTTTTTTTAGCGGAGTTATTACCATTTTAAAAACTGTGAATCGTGTTGCCACTCTGTAATTTTGTTCGACCTTGTTTTACTTCATCATCATCGGAACTTGTGCACTTGCAATAATTATAAGATGAGATCCATCCACATTTTTGACTAGAGTTATCCCACTTTTTCGACTTATAAATGTTGAGCAACGTACGTGCAAGCTTGTACTCCTTCGTTTTTTTTAATAAATTTTTATGAAAATTGGCGCAGATATTTACCACCATGGCAACCCGTGCATTTGCGGTTAAGAGATTTTTTGGACGTATGTTAGTCCCTGCTTCAAAATTACGTATATTGTGAAGATCCAAATCGAAATCCTATTAACCCTTTCATGACGGGAGCTGCGCTGGTGCGGCATTAAATACCCTGTGTCAGTGCATTATCTTATATATGCGAGTCTCCAATAGGGAGCCTCCCATACATGAGAGAATGCACTGGCTTACAAGGTCAAGGTATATATTGTTTAACCAAAGCATTCTCTTATATATGCGAAACGCCATGTGGGCGACTCGCATACATAAGAGAATGCATTGGCACAGGGTTTTCGTAAAATTTCAGGAAGCTCAAGCCATGAAAGGGTTGATGTGGCTACCCTTTTGTAGCCCATGTCTACTGCGTGGGTATCCTTATTCTCATTGGGACAGTCGCACCTCTAGTTTCATCAAGACTTATATACGTTGAACAGGGAGACATTCACATAGCGGTGCAAGTTTTAAAGACCCACTTAATTTTCGAGTCACTGATTATTTTTTTATAATGCCTTGATATACGGTTCTAATAACAATCTATGCCATAAAATATGATTAAAATACTATAATTCATGACAATTCGAAACGTATGTGTCTCAGAAGATGCCCATAGATAAACAGAAAACAGCTGAAATCATAGAAAGATTACCCCCGTTTTGGCTCACAGAATGCAACAGAATTCAAACTAAAAATGTATTTTCAATGGAAGGGGAATAACTCTATCTTTAAGATCCATTGAAAATAATACAATTTGAACTACAATCCAGATGAAAAAACACGTCAGTAACTCAACAAAAACAACACGTTCACAGTTTATTACACTGGATAAGTTGATAATACAATGTGTTGGAGCTTCAACGACCACCGCCTGGTCAAACTACACACACGTACCAAGTTTCGTCCCGATCGGTCGAGAATCGTAGATTTGTATTAATGACAAACAGACAGACAAACAGACAGACAGACAGAGGTCTTCAAAATATATATGAGATTTATATACAGGCAAAATAGAGTGGTTTAGTTCTATCTTAAATTGGGTTAGAATATGTAGATGAAATTCAGTTTGCCTTGGTTGAGATTGCTAACAAGATAGAGTTATCCCTATTGGTGTGCTCCGAACATTTTAGCGCAGCGAGGATTTCTGTTCTAAAATAGCTCCTAAAACTGTCCAGCGAATGTGGTAAGAAATACTAAAGAAAATTGATATTAATTGATATATTTAGAAGTTTTCCGGACAGGTGTACTCGATTCATATCTGCTATTTTATACCCGGAATCGATATAAACATGCTGGGAAGAGATCCACAATCATTAAATATGATATCAATAGTGGACGCTATTGCATTAAAGGTACTCAATCCGATTCGATGGTCCCCATATAATCAGATTCCAACAACAACATTTTAGAAATGCCGCTTCAGTTATCAGAATCGATTAAATTGCCCAAAAATAATTCTAACCACTGTCAATTTTGTATAAAATTGCCCGAAACGTGTTATTTATCAACGTATTTGTTGTTCGGAGAAAGATGGCCTTATATTATCAACACAAAGCCTCTTGATTTTAGACTTACCCATCTTCATCCGCAACTTGGTCAAAGACCGTCGGCTCGTCGAATTTATACTGGGCCACTAATAAGTCTCGATGGTGAAAAATAATAGATTTCAAAAATCGATATCTAATAACTCTGAGCTTTGATATGGGGGGTTCCTCGACTCGAATCAAATATTTTTAACCCCCGAATCCAAATAAAATAGTAATTGAGGGGCGCTTAATCGGATTATGCATCTTTAAGGTAATGCGATACACTGATATACATGTGCACTGTCGGTCTATAAGGGTACGTTCACACGATGGTAAGTTCCCGGCCAATTTTGACGACAATTCGTCGTAGAGGGATGTTATGCATTAGGATATAAACGAAAAATGAGATATACTGTGTAATTCTATAAGTTGTTATACAACTGACGTTTTCCAGCAATTACGCTTAATTTTTCTGGCAAGAATAGTCCATTCTTGTTTCGCTTGGGCGCTGCCATAGCGCTGGGGGATTCTATTTATATAATGTTAATTATTGGGACACATCAAAAGTTGTAGTGCGACCCCGAGGCCGAGCTGTAGTGCGACCCCGAGGCCGAGCCCGGTAAAAGGTGTAGTTGAGAATTTCTATTTCGTTTATTGACTTTTACATTATGTCAATAATGTTGATTTTTGGTTTGTGATAAGCTATGCCAATTCCAAATAACAGAAATGAAAAAGATTCTATAATTACAATCATGGGTATATAATATGTGATCTTGAGCGCGTTACCATTTCTGACATTGGTTTTCTTGTATATGCATGCTATCACCACGTGTCACATGCGTCGTTTCTAACGGTGTATGTGAGGCTCCCTATGGAAGACTCGCATACAATAGACTGCACTGGCACAGGATATTTAATCCTGCACCAGCTACAGCAAAACATTGTTGTATGATTACAAAAAAATGCCGTTTTCTATAGTGGTGCCCCCTTGTCGTCGTTTGCTTCCGGTGCACATGTGCTGTTTTACAATGTTCAGTAAAATGCGCAGTTAAATAATAAAGTTGCGTACTATCATCGGTAACATGTTAGCTGGGAGCGTTGAATCCAATTCACGAAGCATTTTACGCAACATGAAATGGTCGATGATCGTTGATTTGTCGATATTATCTGCAGATTATTATAGAGGGATGTGAGACATTATCCCGCGCGGAAACGACGGGTGACCCCGAATCCTGCCGGGTGGACAATC
Organism: Siphonodentalium dalli; assembly: GCA_032622095.1. Taxonomy (NCBI): domain Eukaryota; kingdom Metazoa; phylum Mollusca; class Scaphopoda; order Gadilida; family Siphonodentaliidae; genus Siphonodentalium; species Siphonodentalium dalli. The sequence goes on along the minus strand of CP136065.1, from coordinate 196,265,531 downwards.
TCCATTCGAATATATCACAGCGCATGTCATGAAATATGAATTACCGGCAACCGTTATTACTACATTAAACATTGGATCTTATTGAGGCCCCCCGCTGTCAGCAAATATCAGAAAAGACGGAATGGCACAAAAGTAAACAAGATTGCGCAGACAGTTCGCTGTCCGGACAGACATTACGGCATACATGCACTCGTCACTCTGATAGAACATCTGTCCGTCAATGCGACAATTGGAAGAGTCGTGTTGAAAATGTCCCATCAAATTAGTCGAAAGTTTCTAAGCTAATAGTATTATCCAAGTAAAATATGAATTTACTTGAAATCAACGACCTTCAAAAAACATGTATAGCGGTATGTCCTTCATGTATGAATATACTAACCCTAACTCTACCTCTACCCCTACCCCTACCCCTAACCCTAGCTCTAACCCTAACCCTAACCCTAGCCCTAACCCTAGCCCTAACCCTAACACTAACCCTAGCCCTAACCCTAACTCTAACACATATGGAGGGTGCATGGTGCGTGGTTTCATGTATTCTTACATGAAGGATATACCTGTATTAGCTGCCATGAAGTCCCATGCATACTCAGAGTCATATATTTTAACCTTTTCTATACTACATAATCATTGATGAGCAGTTATCCCATAGGAAATGTTCAGATAATAAGTTCAACAAACGACCATATAGGCCATTTCCCTCAATAAATGGGACTCCTGAACTTTTATATGTGTCGTCTGCTTTTATCACATTATCATCCCTCCAAATCGATAGTAGACCATTCTAATGTACACTTTTTAACTGACTGGGAGAATCCATTTAGCATAGAAAGAACGCCATTTAATATTCTCTATCACAGTGTTAGTTGGCAATGGAAACATAGTTACACGCCCTTCATCGTAAACATCTGTGTGTACATCGTTGTTCATGAACTGTGTCATGAAATAGGGAGATAATATATAGATTCTCCCATGATACGGAACAACTGTTGTCTAAACGTATCAACTATGATTATCAATGGAAGGGGAATAACAATATATCTTAGTTTGAATTCTGATGCATTCTGGGTTGACAACTGGTGAGTCTTGGGATGAATCTGAGAATCTCTATCACTTGGTGGACACTCCTGTACCACAGCTTTTTCGTATTATGGTGAAATATATATATTTCTGGTTCCTCTTCTAAATTGTATATAACATGGACTATGTTGTGTATAATGTTATCAGGGTGCCTATATTCAGTGCAAATATTAATTATTCAGTGTAAACTAATTTAGAACAGTGTCTAGTCCAAACACGTTTAACAGCATACATTGGAGAAGTATTCAGGGTACAATCCAATGTTTGCTATTTGTATTTTGAAGTTGTAACTTGATATCTGAGCTTAACCACTATAGTCAAAGATAACAATTTCTTATTCAAATTGTAAACAACGTAGACACACACGAAGTCCCATGTCATATACTATATCATCTCAATTGTAAAAGATGGTTTAACCCTTTCAGTGCCAGGTCCGATTTTTGTATCAACCCATATACCATGTGCCAATGCATTCTCTTATATATGCGAGTCGACCATAGGTCGCCTCGCATATATAAGAGAATGCATTGGCCTAACAATTTTTCATCATTTGTTATTATTTTTTACAATCTTTTACAATTTTAATAATTTTTTCTTATATTCTTTAACAGACTTATTTTGTAGGTTTAGTGCCAGGGAATCTTACGTTTTTCATGGGCATCAAAATTATTACTATGAATACTTGGTGATAGTTTTTTTTAGTTTTTTTAGGGCCGATTTTACAGACCGTAAATTAGGGCCGATGAGATCTGCCCCTGGCACTGAAAGGGTTAAACGCCACCCAGTATGCCAATTTTGTGTAAATTTGTGTATTTCCATATTTTTTCCATATTTTCCGTTCCCAAATGGTGGCGACAGGAAGACGACCATATGTTCATGCCACCACCATATGACATATCTTTGTTTATCACTTGATTTAATATGTATTACACATTTGTATGATGATATGCCATGAATAAATATTACATACTTACTTACTTGGGCATTTGAAACGTGTGCCTTTAAAATATGGGTCCAAGTGGGGTTATATATGTTCATTTAGAGTCGCATGGGATAATCAAACAATGCATCTTTAATACAACTATGTGCATTGGAACAAACCATTGGAAGTGGAAATTCTGAACTATATCCGGAAAACAATTGAATCACCAACCGCATTATTTGAATATTCTACTTTCTCCGCCCAACCCCAGGACATTTACAATGTTTGCAAACGACAATAGGCTACACTAACACTATCAATTAAAACTGAATTGAACAGTGGACAAAATGATTCTATTTGATTATGATCCATCAAAATAAATTCCCCGCGAGAGACAACGTTGACAATTGGATTTGACGGTGATGTGGTGAATTAAGTAGCATTCTGATTCAAATACTGGCAACATAGTCATTTGTCGCATTATTCAATTAATTACGTCCCCTGGAAGGAACTCTTCTGCCATTGAAGGAGTAGATTCGATCAAACGAAAATCAGCTCGCCGACACGTCTTAATACGAATTTGATGAGTTAATGATACCAAACAAGAAGCTTCTCTATTGTGTCGGGGCCGACAAATTGTAGCCCGAGGTTATTGGATTTGGGGAAGAAAGGACTCGTTAGAAGCAAATGGGTTGTGAGAGGGTATGTTGAAACTCAGTGTCTTGAAAACCGATCCCCTGTTTTCTTTCGGTTAGTGCTCAAATAGCACTTAATACTGCTGTGTGCACGACACGCCACGCAACGCGTACGGGCAATATGAGAATCGCTGCAATGCGACGTTTTAACGAATTTTTTCTTGCATTATGCAATGCGCGAAATCAGCTATTTGGACACTTTTACATCTAATGTCGACACACAATTTAACTAAAGCAGACCAAAATAGCGGTCTAATGCCAATAAAGTATATCCATCCATTATGCACAAAAGGACGAGAAAGGTGTAGAGGCATGTCACGTGATGTGTGTGTAAACTTTAAAGAGGCATGTGCTGGGTGTGTAAACTTTAAAGATGTCCTATCTCTTCCTGGCTCAACTTCTAGCAGCAACGAAATCTTTATTGATACTCATTTTGAATGGACGTTTGAATTGTTATTCCCAAACACACGAGAAACATATTTCAACTAAACTATGGTAATCACTACAACTAACCCTGTTTTGAACGATAACTTTAAAAACAAATGTAGTGCTGTTCTAAAAATAGCCACATTTGCTGTCCTAATTCGTGGTCAATAAGGACCAGTAATTCCTAGCGACAGAAGCTTCAATTAACGGGTGCTTCTTGTATGCCCCCAGAATGTATAGAGGAAGATCGGGAAAAAAGATGCACCATATTTAACCCTTTCAGTGCCAAGTCCGATTTTTGTATCAACCCATATTTCCTTGATCATTTTTCAAATTTATTGATTATAATGTGATACATTGATCGAAAGAGCTCTTTATAATCAATAAATTTGAAAAATGATCAAGGAAATATGACTTGGCACTGAAAGGGTTAACGTCATTCTTAGTTTCCTAGCGTCGCCGAGACACTACACTTTGCGTCAGTAAAGTCAGAGGTCTAGCTGCTACTGAAAATCAAGAAACACAACATCGTTATCGCCCTAATTTATTTTCAGACGACACGACCGTGTCCGATGTGAGTATAAATGGAAGCAACGAACTTCAAAATGTAACCATCATGCAATGGAAGTATATGATTGTTTGGGAGTCACACGAATCGCTGGAACAATTTCCGCTAGTCAAAATCAAATAACATGCAAATGCCTGTCTGGAACAGGAAACTTGTAGATTCACAATTTATATAGTAATATCCTTGGCTATAGAATTATTCTGAGTCGAATAGTCAATAGAAACGTCGCTCGTTAGAAATCTGTATTTCTTTCTCTTTTTATAATTCCTAGCAAATTAAGACAGTGGGACAATGAGCCAGCAACAATTAAGCTCTAAGTGTTTAGAAACTCAGTGTGTTTTGACAATTATCGTTTTTTTCCATGGACAATATCGTTTTTTTAACACACTAAAAATCAACATGTGTTCTCAAGCATTGTGGAGAAACTAAATTTGGCTTTATTGGAACACTTTAACATCTAGATTAGTTCAGTGTACAGTCATGATTCTCACAAGAGGAGGCAGTAAATCATATATCTACCAATGCAAAACATGAAACACAACACCGTTATCCCCTAATGTATTTTCAGCTGGCACGCGTCCCACTTTAGTATATAGATGGAAGCAAAGCACTTCAAAATTAACCGTCAATGGAAGTATACGCAAATGGAAGGTTTGCTTGGGAGTCACGCGAAACGCTGGAACAATTTCCGCCAGTCAGAATCAAATAACAAGTGGCTGTCTGGAACAGGAAGCTGGTAGCTTCTGCCTTCGCATTACCGGTTCAGAAAGTTCATCCGAGCGAAGCCGTGGAGGAAATTACAGGCTATTGGGAACTGTCGGCTTAGAAGCTCCCGTTAGAAAGCCGGGAGTTTTATTTCATTCTTCTCCACCAGTTTATAGAGAACCCTGAGCAATCACCTATTAATTGACTTGTAAATTAAGTTTTAAACGAAAATCAGCATGTCATAGGACTGGTTTTCAACGTTGTAGCACCTGAGAATTTGTTGACAGCGTGACCAATTGAGAATAATCGAGCCGCTACTTTATGTGTTGTGATTTACGTTGACCCCTTGTGCAGAACTGTCATGTGATAACTACCATTACTTTAGAAAATCTAGAAATAGCTCAAATACGATTGTATCATCAGAAATTGTTCGATTAATTGAGACACCGAGCGCCAAGCTATTCGAACTACTCTAATGTTGCTGGAATTCTAACGACTAGAGAAAGGGAAGGAGATTGTTAGCGTGAGAAAACATACAGTGTGATTTGTCATATAAAAAGGCCGCAATGGTAACGAAAATGGTCACAACCACGACACAGAAGTGGGTGACAAACCAGTCAGATTTATAAGCACAGATATATCCCACCCTGGGTCCGGCTTGTTCATTTGAGTGGGGCAACAATAAGTCACAACTTACAAAACAATTATCGAAATCCTTTTTTATAAACACTGGGAAATATTGAGAGGAGAGTATAATCATGCAGTTGCCACACGAATCTCGAATCTCGAATCTCCCACTGGTCTGCCTCGCCGAATCTCGAATCTCGAATCTCCCACTATTCTGCATCGCTCTCATACGTCACACTGCCCAACCGATTGATGGCCTCTCAAATTGAGGCACCTTTGTGTTCTACGTAGACCACTCAATATTTTACATAGGGCTCTCGGTATTTTACATATATGTGACATGTGACCCGCCATATCAAATCCAGTCGTAAGTCGGGATTTTTTTTACCCTGTGCCAATGCATTCTCTTATATATGCGAGTCGACCATAGGTCGCCTCCCATATATTATAAGAGAATGCATTGGTCTAACAATTTTTTAAATAAATGTTTCTTACAATTTTTAGGACATAAAATAAAAAACATCAATTACCCTGCAGGGAGCCCCACACATATAGAAGAGTGTCGTCTGCTCATGTTTGTCTCGGGCTCTGTATGGGTGAAATTATAAAATTGTTAAAGAATACAAGAACAAATTATTAAAATTGTAAAAAATTGTTAGGCCAATGCATTCTCTTATATAAGCGAGGCGACCTATGGTCGACTCGCATATATAAGAGAATGCATTGGCACAGGGTAAAAAAAATCCCGACTTACGACTGGATTTGATATGGCGGGTCACATATAGGGCTCTCAGTATTTTAGGGCGCTCAGTGCAAATGCAAACGACCTATGATTGTTGAATTAATATCAGAACATTTCCTACGGGATAACTACTCGTCTATTAGTATGTATTACTTGAGATAAAAGGACAATGCTCAAGAAGAATGCGAAGATTCATAATGTCAATTATGTTTGTTAACATTAAATCGTTGATACTCCTTAAGCCAACATGCGACAAATATCGGCGGGAGGTGACGAGGAGTTCCCACCGAGCGGGTTCTAATGGGAATTTATGGAAAAGAATCTCCTGTCGGGAAAATATGTCATTCAAACGAGGGGTGCGTATAAAAACTCAGGGGGGACTTCACAATTCTGTACGGTTTGTCGTGCAGAGTAAACGAATAAAACTCAATCCTCACAGGTTCATGCATACAGGGGGTGACACGCCTTCTTCCCGAGACTCTTCAACTGATTTATACCCTCAATTGTACTTAACATTCCAATGACACAATGATGGTTATGTGATAACGTTATCATATAATGCTTTCTGCCGGAAACTCCGTTTGTCGGCAACGCACAGAGAAGTCAAGATGAAATATCAGACAGTTATCACATACATGCACACGGTGGGGAATCACGTGGTTTCGGGTTGGTGAGTACCACGCATTCAAAATTTGCAAACGCACGAAAACATAAAATATTCTAGGGACTGACACAACACTTAGCAGTTTGACTGTTATACGAGCATATGCTAGTTTATTTTTGACACAAGTTGATACCTTATTAGATCGGAAATATACTTAGTGGTTTTCTATAACATTCTGACCAAAGCTGCAAGTCGGAGGTGCGTGGAATACACCAGTCCATACATCTTCGACTGACATTTTTGGTCAGAATTTTAGAGCAAACAAATATGAATTTGGACATAAATGAGGTATCAGCTTGTTTAAAAATAGTATAGCATCTGCTCGTAGGTGTCAAAATAATACTCACCAACTCGAAACCACGTGATTCCCCACCGTGATGCAGGTTTCCACAACATCCTGGAAATAGTGTGTCTGACATTCGCACGGCGGGCTAGCGTAACCAACTCCACACTCTTCTGAACCTCATTTTGCTTAGGCCTCAAAAGCTACGGGAGACCAGGATCAGATTGAAGTTCACCAGTTGAAGCTGGTGATGTTTACCCAATTTAGTCACCGCGATAATGCATTTTTCCCAGAGTTGGAATTTAGTGATGCTATCCCGCATTGTGGGCTAGCATCACCAAATTCACCCTCTGGGAATCTCATTCAGCTTCGGCCTAAACTCCTATGGGAGACCTAGGATATGATTGAAGTTCCCCAGTTGAAGTTGATGTTCACCCTTTAGTCACCTCGATTATGCATTTTATCTTTTGAAAATTAGGGGATATAGAAACTGAATAGACGGGGAAATAGTAACTAAAACAATGTTAATTTGAGACTATATTGATACTTTCCATGCAAAAGATGAGGCCAAAGCAGAATGTGAGGTAGCATCACTAAATTCACCTCTGGGGACCTCATTCTACAAATGTCAGACACACTATTTCCAGTGCTTGTCCCACAACGATTAACGAACTATACCGACCACAACACGAATTATACCGACCACAACACGAATTATACCGACCACAACACGAATTATACCGAATAGAACACGAATTATACCGAACACAACACGAATTATACCGACCACAACACGACGATATACCGACCACAACACGAGTATAAGAGATATACAGTCTTCACTTGTCTATATATTGCCACACAGAAAAAACTTGCTCGAGCGCTGATCGTGCATCTTGAATTTCAGGTTATATTGCATTTACGACAACAATACGCACTTTAACAGTCTTTTACCAGTATAATTTGAGATAATGCATGGTTTAATGGCAAAAACATGTTTATTAATATAGTTCCAAATACAAGATAAGATATAAGATACAAGAGTTTATTGCAAAACACATCAATGGGGAGTTATAAGATGCTGATGAGTATGACATATATATATATATAAATATATAATGCATAAATAAATTCATGTACTCATATTGTTGTTATCAACGTTCCCTCCACAATTTCATCAAGTGTTATATTTCAGTCGAAGAAAGAACAGCCAGACCATGTTGCAAACTATGTAAATTAACTTATTAATATTAGAATTTCTCATAATCAGTATACAAATTTACCTGCGTCATTCAAAGTATTGAATTCACTATCGTGTATCTCAATTTTACATAATAACTTATATCTCAAGTCAATTCGTATGAGCTACATTTCATTACTCCGGGGTGTATACTACTAGGGTGATCTGACGATGTTAACCCTTTACCCAACAGAAGGGCCCTGTGCCAATGCATTCTCTTATATATGCGAGTCGACCATAGGTCGCCTCGCATATATAAGAGAATGCATTGGCTTAACACATTAAAAATTATAAAATTGTTAAAGAATGTAAGACAAAATGGTAAATGCATTCTCTTATATATGCGAGGCGACCTATGGTCGACTCGCATATATAAGAGAATGCATTGGCATAGGGCATAACTGTAACTATCACAATGTGGTCAAGGAGCCGGTTCCAATGATATCCATATTTGTATGGTTCTATTGAGACAGACCGAAGATATTTTAGGCTGTTGAAGCTTTATTTGGCCGGTTTTTGCCGGTTTGTTGGGTAAAGGGTTATAGGTTCTATGGGGTAAGTTTGATTAATAAGGTACTCGCTATATGGCGTACCGGTTTCCATTTGCAGTCACGGTGCACGGCCAAATTGAATTGGAATCGTCTCCAAAAATAACAAAATAACCAGACGATTAATAACTCCTTAAATAGAATAATGAAACTGTTGATATGTTAATGAAATTATCGACACCCCGTGTCAGTCCAACAATATTGGATTCCACAATTTGAACATACTGTTATTCATTCGTTGACGAGGCACTTCCGGTTATTGCGCTGATATTTTCGTACGGATCATTTGTCGTGCAGCGAATTAGATCGGGCAGCGTATTTATCCGACGCGTGTAGCGATTATATGTGCTATGTTTTAGCCTCGACCGGAATGCGGGCTTCCGATTCAATAATCGACGATTAATACACGACGGGGCCTGTGAGATGTAGGGTATTAGGTCCGAGAACGACCGAGATAACGATGATTATCAACAACCAGCACCGCACTCCAACTCGGCAAAAATGGCAGTATATTGTGACATATTTTAAGACATAATACAAAGTAGGCGCATGAGCACCCTTTATATCGGTTCCAATGCTTTCGCTAAGATTGCAGTTTCGTATGGCACATCTTAAAACACAACTCTATAATACCATGTAAGCGTATATAACAACCTCCATGACATATATTTCAATTATTTCGCCAATAGTGTCCGTCGATGTGCGGTATAGGCTCTGCGAACTAACTAGAGCACGCTGATGTCCACCCCCCCCCCCCCCACATGCAGCAACGAACTCCATTCAGCAGTACGCATGGCACACCGACAGAGACAAACTGTGTAATAAGAGACAAACCGATACTATAAGTACTAAGATAAACTCTATCGTCGATATACTTTTGAGAAAGCTTTACATGTTTCCTTTCCTTATACGCTAATAAATGTCTGTTGATTCTTCTCGGCTGTTACATGTATGGAGACTTCTATTGAGATTTGCCGATGATGTTGATCCGGAACCTGGAATGACCATGCTATTAAGTGTGTTCGCAGATTGGTAGCGAGTCCTAGTTTTCGAATCGCTCACAAATAATGTCCTACATTCCATTTGTTTGCCGTATATGGTACTATTCCAAATCTAAATATATTTGTTAATGACGAGTTAAGTTAATATTTGCTGAATGTGTCTATTATCGCGACCGGACAAATATAGGTAATTTAATGAAAATCATTTGCGTCTTATCGTCTTTTAAAATCCATTTGTGTTCCCCATCACGATATTGGTTATAAGTTAGCACTTGGTGTCTGTAACCTTCAAATATATATACACGGTGGGGGTCACGTGGTTTGGAGGTTGGTGAGTAGCACGCATTCAAAATGTGCAAACGCACAAAAACATAATATATGAGGAATTGACAAAAACATAGCATTTTGACTGTTACGAGCAAATGCTAGTTTATTTTAAAAACAAGTTGATAGCTTATTTGTTCGGAAATACTCTAGTTTTCTATAACATTCTTACCAAAGTTTCCAGTCGGAGGTTCGCGGAATACACAAGACCATACTTCTAGTAGAATCCTTCGACTGACAACTTTGGTCAGAATGTTAGTGCAAACAACTGTGAGTTTGAACACAAATTAGGTATCAGCTTGTTTGAAAAAATAGTATAGCATATGCTCGTAGCTGCCAACATACCATGTAATATATAATTATCCTAGTTTATTACCCTTTGCCTCGTTTCTGGTCACGTTTTAGATCGCATCGGCCACTTTGAATGCTTGGTACTCATCAACTCGAAACCACGTGATTCCACACCGTGATATAGTCTATATATATACTGCGTGCAATAGGAAGACGCAGCTATAATGAGACTTTTAATTTGTCAAAGTTCCGGAGAAATGTGGGAACATGCATTCTCTGGAAGAGCCCGAATTGTTTTCTAAAGAGGACAACTAAAAATCACAAAGTTAATTTAGGTCGAAAATATCCAAGTCGAATACCGAACTGTAAATTCTTAGGGAAATAGTTGATAGGCACGAAGATACCATCCAGCTCGGAATGCACTGATGTATACTACGTGGAAGCAGGGACTATATGTATACAGCCTATATGTAGAGGTTTCAATTTGAGAGAAGTCGCTTTTATATAGTCACTTATTATGGAGAAGTGAACAGTCAGTTATCTGGCAGAAATGGATTTACAACCCAACATCAGCTTGCTAGCTATTATCTATTTAGTGTTGTGCAATGGAAGAATTCATGCATAATTGTATATACTTTAAGTGCACAATTTGGATATAGGATGGGATAAAAGAGAGGAGTATAACTGCTCCTTATATATGCACCGAAAGCGGAGAAAGAACACAAGGAGAAGATAGTTGCAGCCTGTTCACATGTCAGCACATTATCTGCTTATAATGAAACCTACTTTAGGTAGATAATCTGCTCAGAATCGCCTCATTTTGAGTCGAAAAACGAGAATATTTTAGTGTCATTAAAGGTACGGTTGGCCTTGGCGGTGGGTATGCTGTGAAAATATCTCCACCCGTCAAAAACCGCCACAAACAGAAAGAACATCAAAATGTAGATAGACTTTGTCCGTATACAAATAAGAAATATCGCATAAACAGTATGCTATGGTCATATGTTTGACCATTGTTATGTAAACAAAAGCGTAAAAAGTAACTTTTCTGGTGTTTGTTTATATTATGACGGTAGACATAAAGAGCGTTCTTTGTTGGTGAATACCTGATATGGAACTAATAAAGAGCGTTTATGCCATTTGTGTGTGATTAGCCAGTAGCATTGTGTTGTCTTCTGTAACACAATCAGGCTCTTGCTTAGGTAAACTATAGTAGGTCTTTATGATAACATGCTGTTTACGCGATGGTCATGGTATATATGAACAGAACTGTATGCGTCTTACTGTTTTTCTGTTTACTGTGTTTGGAACAAATATGAATATTTTCGACAATTAAGGCCGCACGTGCCTTTAATGACTCATAATGAGGCGATTCTAAGCAGATTATATGCGGTTAATGACGCTATAAGCCGATTCACGACTTTTCAGGTGTACGCCCTTTAACATGTATTTTCACTATGGCTCGCGCCATAAAACGAAATAACGGGTAAGAGTCCGTTATATATCTGCTTATTTCAGAATCAAATAATCACATTATATATGTACCTATTTGAGTATTTCACGTCATATGTCGATTGTGTGGGTATTTCGGCGAGGATATGTTGGGAATATATTCCCCATGTCTCCCTCTGCAGTTCTCTGACTGCATATATAGTTCTATTTTCCCCACTCATCGATTTGCTTATTGGCAGATTTGGAACATGATTTGCACAAGACTTGTGCATTTTCCGCTCTGTTCGCTTTTCAAGCGTGCGCCGTCGACGGCAATACTTATATCTAGACAATAGGAGGGTACGCACAGAGATGCGATATAATTGTTTATAGAGTATTGAATCGAGCTAAATTATACTATTATTTCATGAACGCCATTAATATCCGGGCATTGACGGTAAACCATTTTTGTTGTCGATATAAATAATAGATCCATCGCACCAAGTTTGCCCAACTAGCCATGAAATGACTGTAACAGAGAAACTGTATTTGAGCGCGTTAATGGCGGATAATGAATCTGCTATAGTTGTCACAAACGTGATGAGAGAAGATGGGGAAACGCGAGTAATATAAAGGTACATACACTGGGTGGTCGCTTCGAAATATATAAGCATATATAGGTAAATTGTCGGTTAATCCATGGTCTCCAACGACAACATTTCTGGCGATTGAAACACATTAAAGGAGTATATTGCAGGATTATATGTATTTTACATGAACTTAATTTCGAATGGCCATCGTATGCAACTCTTGGTGAAAGGTATAGCCGAGGTGATTATAGATCGCGGATACATTTATAATGTAGGCTAGCGGGCGGTTATAGTGTGTGGTAAATGCATACATGGGCAAAATCGGGCGGCCGTGTTCTTAAACTTATGTGAGACGATGGACACCTCCGATCGAAACATCATCATTTCAACATATCCTCGCTCAAATACGCACATAATCGACCTACAATGTGAAATATGTACATAATGTGATTATTTGATTCTGAAACAAGCAGATAATGGAGTCAAAGCCGTTATTTCGTTTTATGGCGCAGGACTCAGTGAAAACACATGTTAAATAGCGTACACCTGAAAATTCGTGGGTTGCCTTATTTGTGTCATTGTCCGCACATATTCTGCTTAGAATCACATCATTATGAGTCGATAATATGACTAAAATGCTCTTATTTTCAGCACAACTTAACGAATATCGACTAAAAATGAGGAAGTTCTAAGTAGATTATCTACCTAAAACAAGTTCTTTATAAACAGATAATCTGCGGGTTATTCGGGAGAACAAGCTGATCATTTCGGCAAGAATTGAGAATTCAAAAATGATTTAGATTCTAACATTTTAGTTTGCTGTCATTGTTGTCACAAAGGGAACTCTGAAACATCGGACAAACATCGTAAATATATTTCATATACATTAATTCTGACAAAATATAAACTCATTATAGCTCAATTATAGTCATGGCCGCATGTTTCCATTGTTTTAGGGATCCACAAAATGTTGAATCCCAAGCCTTCCAACATAAACCTCACAATGGAACCATATTATTGCAGGGTTACAGGCGATTTTAAACCATATTATTCCCCTTCTATTGTAGTAGTGTAGAAAAAAAGTGGTTTCCGACTGCGAGAAGTATACAACGAAAAAAACACACGATCTTTTCGCAAGAAATGAGAATGCAAAAAAATAAAAAATAAACGACCTAGTTTGATATTATGTGATGTGGTTTCAATAACAAACAGTTGGTAAGTTGGTAACATAAACTTTTAATTTGTTGTTTTAACAATTTTAACTATGAAACATTGAACATACATCTTTAAATATGTTTCATATGAGATTTTACAACATTAATCCCTTTGGATGAATTTGTGTAAAGTCCGCATGTTTCCCTTGAGTAGGGTAGTATAGCGGGATCTAGAAACTGTTGATAATGTCATTCGATATAGTAGCAAATCAACTTAATTATACAGTATTAAATCGACCTTCTGTTTTATAGACCCCACCCCTTTTGAAATACATGTAAGTGAAAGAAACATTATCGGTATCGTCACAGATATCAGTGAAAGTGGAATGTACTCCGTCGCAGTGAAGTCTGGACTATTGAACGGAAAGTACTCTCGAAATCAGTTTGATGTGTGTGCCACTGCTCTGTATAGCATTGATAATGTTATTGTTGACAATATTATTTCCCTAAGTGGTGGTCAAGGGTTTGCTAAGTGCAATTGTTCAGGTAGCAAGCGATGTCAGACTAAGAGATGCAAATGTTTCAAAGCAGGACTGCTATGTAACTCACGATGCCACTCAAGTCTTGACTGTAAGAATAAGAACTAATGAACTATTACTACATGTATGCTGGTTCAAGACGAGTAAGATGTATTATAACGCAATATTATTGTTTGTCAAATGTTATTGATGTAATTTGTGTGTGATTTTAATGTTTCAAATAAATATCTTATGGTTAATAAATATGTTGATGAACTCACACAAGTTGTTTGTCAATTATCAAAATCAGTTAATATGTCTAATAAAACACTCCTAATTTCAGTTATTATGTATAATAACTGAAAATTTCAGGTATTACACGTAATAACTGAAAATTTCAGGTATTATACATATTAACTGATAATACATATTAACTGTAACATATATATACGTTTAGTGGTGTCAATCAAAACTGATGTGCTCGTGCTATGAAGTGTTCGTTTCAATTTTAGATATAACTTATTCGTGTATAGGTGGTCTACATTTGAAGCTGGTACATATCAACACTGAAACCACGCATACATGTACATATAGCACCAATATTTAAAAAACACCATATCGATTTATGTTACAATAGTATATATTGAACCACAGTATTCTATGTTTTATATTTGTTTTAATCCACTCTGCGAGGTGCTCATAACTAAAGAAGGATTTCCAGAAACTGAACAGAATCGGAGCTGTGTTAATGATCACGTGAAACTTTTGTATGCATGTTCTTTATATATGTGTCTAATTGTCAAATATGATTTTTTGGACATAAATCTATATATATGCGAATGAGGAATAAATGGTAAGGAGAGAAAAAACAGAACTATATAGGACTGGTCTTATCACGATTAAGTTCGTGATAGGTCCTTGATATGACATATTCCCCTCACATGCAAAAGTTGATAATTCGCGAGTTATGTATTATCTATACGGATCGTCAGTTTGTACACGCTGTTCTCGATAGCATCTCACATACTCACTTTTAATGATACCTATAGTTGTTTCATTCCTTCACGGTTCATTCTCCTTCGCTACTCACTTTCTCCGCTAACTGATCGTGCAGTGGGCTGAAACAAGGAGCGATATTATCCCTACAATCTTATCACGATTTATCAGAGAAACAATCTTCACCCAGTCTTGAACAGCTTTTATTTCTTTTGACTGGAGTTTGTTTCTCCTTGCTTATTTAACTTCTTGTAGGTCCCATTTAATTTGCTTTACTATCGGATAAACACTGCAATTGGAATCTCTATTGTTATAATTGTTTCCGACATACGCTGCAATTTCTTGTGTAAAATCGATGTAAGTCTTCTAGATGTTATCTCGTCAAAAGGCAACTTTGTAAAAAGAAGAAATGCATCGCAATCGTCATTATTCTGAGGTGGTAATTAAGCCACGAGTAAATATTCCAATAGCTATTTTAGACTCAACAATAGGACATATTGGATCGATGATGAATAGCGGAAAGATCTAAAGCCCAATAGGTTGGGCCATATTCCAGTTCTTAGAAATGTTGTTCATTGTTAATAGTGTATTATAATGCAATCTACAATCATGTGTGCTGAAAGAGGCAGCATAGCACAATATTACCAGTTCACACAAGCTAGTCGCCTCTTCTTAGCTCGATATCATAAAGGGGAGTGTATAAAGTGTATAAATCCTTATCTAAATTGCGGACTTCACCATCAATGTAGCCGGTACAATGGTGAAATCCATTTGCACAGTTTTTGGTATGAGTTCTCTGACTGGTAATTCCACGCGATACTGGTGGGGGGGGGGGGGGGCACATACCTCGTTGATTCAAATATGGGTTTTATTTGGACAGAATAACATTAGATATGTCGGTATTATGGACAAAAATGTCGGGTGTTTTTTTTTATCGGTAACGTCTGTATTTAAAATCGACGGTGTGTACTTCCAGTTGTAGTTTATCGTATGTGTTAGGAATTTTTGAACAGTTGAACCAATAATGGTGTACCAGATTTGTGCAATATAGCTCAGTTCAGAATCAGTTCAGGCGTTTGCGAATTATGATCGTTAGAACTGAAGACGCATTCGAATTAGTAACCTCCCTTGTAAAACATTATATCAATAGCGATGCGTTGGCTCGCTCGTTTATAATTTAGATTTTTTAGTTCATATTTTACTCATTTTCTTAACGATAAGCCCATGTGATGACAACTCGAGAGATTATATGCTTTTCTGTGACTTTTGTGAGCCGATATCACAATAAACATTGATTTTACCCAGGAAAATTCCATAATTGTAAGCGACGTAAAGCAAAATCGTTCACAAACTCACTTAAATCGTGACATTTTGAGTTGAAACTTTCAACTATATAGTGAAGTACATGATTAGGGAACAGATAATAACTAAGAAATATATTCCCCGCATTATTTTTTCGAACTATAAGGTTCCCTGCCAACACTTCAAAAAGTTCCAATGTTTTGGACTGGTCTGCATGGTCTGTGAGAAGGGGGCTACGAAGGTAAGCTGATAAATTGGTATATCTGAGTACCTCTGCAAAGCCCTCACCGCTGTATGTCATTATTACGTGTAGTGAGGCGATTTCGCAGTCAAATTAACCCATCCCCTCCACCATATACAGCTGAAGGTGTCGTGGTGACTAAGAGCACGTTCACACAACTGGCAAAATATCCTGGCACAATATGTTCACGAAGTCTTCATATCTGGTTGTCTATTGCACACATTTGAGTGACAACTTCATAATCACAGGGTATGAGCCTTGTTGAATCACTATTTAGAGTCGTGAAATGTCACAAATGATTGGACGATTGATTCTTGTCATATTTTTGAAGGCTAATTTATGGCAAACTAACCGAAGCAGGGTCCGTTCGGGAGCCTTTATTCAGTGGATTCACGCACATTTTTATCTTTTAAACATTTTTGATTAAAAACAATTAGAATAGATTAAACTCCTTACATATTATGGAAACCTTTTTTTTTAAATAAAAAAATAATTTTTAAATAAATAACTTGAAACAATAACCCCGTTATACCATCCACCAGGGTATATCGAGTGACCACACCAAATTTTCTGGAAACCAGTCCAGGGGTATGTGAGAAAAATCGCGAACAGACAGATGTTATAACATACAATAAGCTATCGGGACAGCATATAACCAGGTGCGTTGTATACATGTACCTGCCGTCCACATCCCCGCCCGATGGCACTACATAACTCTCACTGTTCATGTAGTCAACTGTGGTGCACGTGCTTTTTAAAGGCAGTTTATTGTTCATATCCTAACACACCATATATACCCATCGGCGACGAATTGCCAGACAAAATACCAGGCAAATTTTCCAGTGTGTGAACGCAACCTATTAAAGACAAATATCAGGAGCATATCAATACCATCGTGGGCATTTGCTAGTTCGCAACTTGTATACGTTATCGACCACCCTTCAATCATCTGATAATATTGTTTTACATAAACTTTGTGAATACATAATACATGGCGAGGAACACGTGAGATCACCGTCATGATTTCAGCCGCTAATATTTCAAATTCAACGATGCAGACGAATGCTTGTTCACACCATATTGCACCATTGTGAAACGTGGTATAATGTATTGATGATTCTTATGTCACATGTGTGATTCTGAATAAACATATTGATTGCGATTGGACATGGGTAAGTTTACGACGGCGATATATCCAATTATATTTCCAGTAATAAATGTCCGCCTATTCACGGTCGAGTTGATGAGTGCCATGCATGCACGCATTCAAAATGGCCGAGGCGATCTCAAACGCGACAAGAAACGAGGAAAAGGGTAATAAACTATAGGATAATAATATATTACACATTATTTTGGCCGCTACGAGCATATTCTGTACTATTTTTCAAACAACCGGATACCTCAATTGTGTCCAAACTCACAGTTGTTTGCTTACCAAAGTGCCAGTCGAAGGATTCTCCTAGATGTATGGACTGGTGTATTCCGCATACCTCAGGCTGGCAACTTTGATCAGAATGTTATAGAAAACTACTGAGTATTTCCGAACAAATAAGGTATCAACTTGTTTTAAAAATAACCTAGCATATGCTCGGAACAGTCAAAATGCTATGTTTTGTGTCAGTTCCTCATATATCACATTTCTGTGAGTTTGCACTCGTCTCGAACATTTTGAATGCGTGGTACTCACCAACCTCGAAACCACGTGATTCCCCACCGTGCTATTCTACCCCGGATATGTTTTGTCACTATTCATATCTGGACTGAGTTTTACGACTCGATCTAAATTCAACTTCAGAACTTATTATTTGACTTGCTTTGAACCATCTTACCTCATTTTGTGATCAATTTCCAAACTATAGGTGTGGGGAAGTTATTGGTCGATATCCACAGCTAGACATTATTATACACGTAGGCGTGATGGAGTGTATCATCAGGTATATATATATACACGTTATGATGACAGCAAGTACATATACAATTAAGGGTAGCGTCAAAACTTATTTGGACTTGGGCAAAGTGAGCTCTAGGGGAGTACATCGATTAGTTGGCTTCTTGTACACCATACATTGAACCATGTAGTGCTACGGTATACATATATAGATCATGCAACGAATATCTACTCTGGCTAACGCCGTAGAGATCTTTCTACCAGTACAAAACCTGGAAACTTTTGAAGGTTTGCTAGGAAACCTTATAAAGTCGAATATATAACATGGGGGAAATATTTCTTGGTCATTATCTGTTCTTTAGTAATGTACTTAACTCTATATAGGTGAAGGTCCCAATTAGAAATTACATGCTTTTCTGTGACTTATGTGAGCCGATATCACAATGAACATTGATTTTACCCAGGAGAAATTACAGAATTGTAGCTCGCTTCGAGTCCACCGATCCACTTACATATTATTGACTATAGTAGGCACCTGTCAGAGTTGTAGCAAAAGCGATAATAATTTCATAATTCAACCATCATGGTTGAATTTTATGATTATTATTTGTGAACAAAAGCCAACATATAACATAATATTGACACATATTGTGTCTTATGTTCGTCATTGTGGCGATAAAACATAGCCCTTTCTAAACTAAATGGATTCTCCCATCAGCTATAAAAGTAGGCCTATACATTGGGATGGTCTATTATTTATGTGGAGGGGTGTTCACGAAAAATAATCAGATGACTGAGAGACGAAACGATGCTGTGGGTTCCTACTGATTGGTGAGAAATGTTCAGATCATAAGTTCAACAAAACGACCAATGGTTGTTCTGTTGAGCTTATTATCTGAACATTTCACAAGGGATAACTACTCGCCATTGAGTGTTAGTATAGAAAGGGTTACCCTTCATGTCCACCGGAATCCTTTAATATGCTCGAACGTGGTCCTGTGCATGTCGAGAATGTGTTTCTTATCCAACACGATTGACATAGATTCCAGGCTTCAAAATAGTAACTCAGTCATCATAATCTTTCCCATGCAATACTATATGTGGGGCATCAAATGATACTGTTGTTTTTTTTCTCGAAAGTGATCCCTGTGTATTTTTAGAGTAATGTAATGGGTCAATATGTACCAGTCATAGTGTTAAGGGGATGCGGGCCTTGCCAAACATGACACATATATGCGACTTAACCAATTGTGAAAATAAGGGACTGCTGTTAACAACTACCCATGATATGATGTTGATAGTCCTGCTGAATTGATATGATGCTGGTAGAGAAAATTGATCCCGGTACTGAAAAGTACAGTTATTTTTTTCTAAAGGTTTCATTTTCGCTGTATTTGGCTAATCCAAGCAATTTTAGAAGAAAAAAAAAACCAGTGTCCGCAGGTGTCCGTATGAAACATTCAAGAACATATATAAGGAAAAAAATGGCTGCGCTGTTGTTTGCCAAACGACATAAATAGCCATCTTGATTATAGTCGATTTGCAACAACTAATACAGCCAGTATTATAATATTTCGCAATATGTATGTTTTTTAATGTTTGATACAAATAATGGCTTATACTAGATATGTTCAGATTATCCGAGCACCGAGAAAAAGACAAATTTATAGAAAATAACGGTATATTTTTCTTAACAGCATCAGTTGGCCCTAACATCATCATAGCAATTCAGCAGGGCCCACCAGCATCATGGCAAATTAGCAGTATACTGCTAGACCAGGGGCGATACCATTCCAGTTGGCAATATATAACTCAGATTGACAGACCAATGCAAAATTCTTGCCTACACATTTAAGAAGTGATATGAGGGCTCAATAAGCATAACATCGTTCATGGTCGAAATTTGGTCAGATATATGCGCTAATTTTCAGAGCAACATGATCCATTTCTCGGGAGCTATGACCAATATATTAGGGGGAACTTACTTTTTTTGAAATGTTTATAAAATAAGCTAATGTTGGAAGAGTTGTCCCCCTTCTGACTGCAACCACATACTCAACAGTCATGTTGATACATACATGTGTATATCATAAAATACCTTGGTACGTTTGGGGAAGAAGACATACCGATGATATGTTTAATATTTAATTCTCAATAGAAGAATCTATATATTTACAATAAATTTTATAAATAATGTTTCTATTTATAGCACTTGGAAAAGCAGAAATGAAATCTATATTCGTGTAGTGAATGGTAAACAGAAATGTATATAGTTCCTAATTAATCTGGTGTTTAAGAAATAGTTCCATGTTGGGTAAAAGTTATCAGTTATGTCACCGCGTCACAGGTTCAGTCTGATCCAGGCGTCCAATATTTATCAGTGTTGTGCACTCAAATAGCATTCAGACAAGCCACTTAGGCCTTGGTCGCCACTTTAAAGCGAATACCGTGTATTTCTTCTCACCACGAAGAAGTCGTATTCAACGGGTATGACATCAACAAGCGCGAATGTGAGTTTGCACAAGACACTTTCGTGGACTATGTCCATCATCAGTATTCATCACCCGGATGTTCGTGGGTCCATAGTGACCACGTGAGCGGTTCTCATGGCGACTGCCGCAGCCGTCTCATAAGCACTGGAACCACCCATTGCTCCCGGACCATCCAAGACCACAGATGCCCAGAGTAGGCCGAGCTTTGTAGAGAGACGTCGTGGCCCTTGCGGGGCTTACACGACTAGTGATGCTCAGAACATATAGGTCAAGCTTTGAATGGAGTAGCGACGTTGCCGGGTGGCGGTTGTCGGACGTTCTGTGGGTAGTAACAGGATGAGTCTGAAATAAAAGGATGAATTATATAATATATGTATACTACGTGATTATATCATCACTGGGCACATTGGGTAGCTTGACAACTGTATGCACATTTATTTTCTCAGTTGGTTAGACATGCAGGTTTTATTCGTACATTGCTAACACAATTTCAAATATCGCTACTGCGCACTGATGCTCACATCCAGAAATGGATGAATTTGAAACCAGTATGTATGATTGATACAGACAGCATACATGTTTTTAGAAACCATGGTTTTATTTCTTGACAATGCCAGTTGTTTATATTGTATATGCAAGAGTAGAGTAGATATATTTATTGACAGATACGCCCACTCTAGGCCGATGTCAAAAACAATTACATAAATAAAATGTGCATGATTATAACTGTAATAACATAAATATATTAATTTTAAATGCTTGGTGATTCACACCGTTTATGTAGAAAGAGTTGGACCATGTTGTAAATGATATAACATGTTTTGGGTTCATCATTTCTCATGACAATTAAGAGTTTCTGTTGGTCAGGCATATTATTAAAGGTCTGAATATTGTCACTTATTTCAGTAAATAAACACTCTCTTAGATTTTTTATAATTTGGGCAGCGCATAATAAAGTGTTCTTCGGCTTTCATATACGTCCTTTCCACACTATTTGCAAATTATCTCATCAGCGGGTACTTTAAGTTGTTTGTGTCTGCCTTTCTCAATTTCTAAACTATGGTTGCTAATCCGAATGTTTAGTCAGTCACATACTGAATGAGTGAAGGGGAAACATACGGCGTTTCTCTGCATGCCATCTGTTTTTATTATCATGCTTAAATGAAGATTGAACTATTCCAATTTATACTTTTAGAACTGGATGCATTGGACCTTCCATTCTCTAATCAAAGAGTTTATGTGAATACTTACTGATCATATCGTCTCGACCGTATCGTACTGGAGACCACGAACAATCTGGGGAGTAGGTAGATGATCCGTATTGTCCGTACATTCCCGATTTATAGTCTGAAGCTGTAAAATAATACGGAAATATGAGTCAGTGAATTGAGTGTAACATCTCGAAACTCAACCCCTTATTTACATAATCTATAGTTTCATATACAGGCATGATAATATTGTGCCAGACATTTGCAGAATGAGGTCCCCATAGGGTGAATTCAACCTATGGCGACCTCATTCTGCGTGGCCTCATCTGCTAATGGAGACCTAGATCATAATTAAGTTCCCAGATGGTGAATATTGTGATATGCACCTTTGGGCACATCGATTATGCAATGCGTCGTCTTCCAGAGAAACTAAACTAAAACAGAAAAAGAAAATCTTTGAACAAGTTTCTAAAGAAACTAAAAAAACTTGTTAATTTGAATTAAAGATACTTTCCAGAGAAGATGAGGCTTAAATTATGGTTAATTTAGTGATGCTAACCCGTTGTGCTGGGTGGCGTCACTATATTCACCCTCTGGGTGCCTCATTCTGCAAATATTCGGCACCATGTTCCCAGGCCTGTTCATATAGGCCATGTCGACAGGTTTCAACGAAATAAAGAAACTGTTCTGACCTTCGATATCTTGAACAATCGATAAACATTGTTTATATAGTCATATCCCACATGTGTCTACGATATATGTGTTTTTATTTTTGAGAGCAAAAGTGTAGAAGTGTAGAAAGTGAAATGAAAGTTTCGTTCCCCGCTTTCAGTGCATGGTATAGTGTGTGCCTGTATCAGTTTAAATCGATATTTAAGAAACCAGTATGTCCGCCGTAAGAACATAACAATATTTTGTTGTTGTCAAAATCGTAATCGACATCGGCCGTATACCATATCTGAATACAGGATATATCAACTCGGAATAAAAGTGTAAATATTCACACCTTCATTCGGACCGAATACGTTCCCGAGGAATAAGAATATGAATACAACATTTATAAACGTAAATACGTTGAGTTATATTGTTGGCGCCTCGACTAAATCCGAGTTAATTTAGACCCCCTTGCGTAAAATTAAAATTAAGTCCATAGTCAATCCACAAAGGCCATACTGTACGCCCATTCAAGATGATTTTTTAATATTGTTCACTTCAATTAACATTATCTGCCGGGTAACGATTCCTGTGATAGGCGCCAAATACAAATGTTATACAGAACACATCTAGATTTCCCTGAGGACCCGCTCCATGTATCGCCTGGCAGGGTTGGTCGTGAACCGTGACTTTTGTGTTTGTGCACAGTGTGTATTCCTCGTTTGTTTGATCATTGTTGAAGCATTGTCATTATTTATGATGTTGATAATTCAAATTAAACCTGATTCGCGTAATTTAGCATTCAGGCTTCCATTTAGCTTTTTGTCGAGACTGTAATTCCATGAACACACATTTACGTCTACTCCCCCGACGACCCTTAATGGCGTCGCCTAGAACAATGTTCAGTTTATGGGTAGAAACACCAGGGTGCAGTATAGTTTTCCAATTTCCTAGGCGGGTTGACAATGACTCGGATCATTTCATGAATACAATAAGTGAACACTGTTAGCTCAGAGCGTTTCGTGCATAAATGTGCTGCGTCGTTTGTGGTGGGGAAAACGAATTAGATGTGTTGTGGTTCAGCCATTAG
Organism: Siphonodentalium dalli; assembly: GCA_032622095.1. Lineage (NCBI taxonomy): Eukaryota > Metazoa > Mollusca > Scaphopoda > Gadilida > Siphonodentaliidae > Siphonodentalium > Siphonodentalium dalli. Next base: position 196,241,854 of record CP136065.1, on the reverse strand, counting down.
TACACTTGTATCCATTGGATATAAACACGAACGAGTATGTCAAAACTAAAAGGGATAGATAGGGTTTGAATAATGTAATATCATTCCGATCATATAGTATTACACGCGTATGATGTTGAATCGTTGATACGTGTATTCAGCTAAAGGTTAAAGGTACTCAATCCGATCAGACGGTCCCCATATCATCAAGATACAACAACAACAACAACATTTCATTAGCAGAATCGATTTATTGCAACGAAATAATGCTAACCGCTGTCAAATATGGTATCAAATTTCCCAAAACTTGTTATTTATCAACATTTTGTTCAACAAAATATGGCCGTATTATCACTTTAGTATCACGAAATTTGGCTGTATTACCACTTGATTTTAGAGTTATCCATCTTCATCCGCAATTTTGTCCGAGACCCTCCGTTTGACCACGTGTTTCTGGGCCACATATTATTACACATCTCGAGAAATAACAAACTTCAAAAATCGATATCTGATCACTCCGAGCTTTGTTGGGTGGGTTCCTCGACTCGAATAAAATATTTTATACCCCCGAAGCCAAAGAAATAGTAATTTAGGAACGTCTGATCAGATTGAGTACCTTTAAAGGTTGAAGGGGGATTTTTTTTTCTAGCCGAATGAGTAAAGTGAAAATTAGGTGAGAAACAAGTCCCGATATTTCAGAATTAGTTTCACCAGTTGTCATTATCTTTACCGCTGCCAGGGCCTAACCTTTTAAAAAAATCCGTTTTGTTAACAATGTTAGCGGTACCAACAGACGGAGATCAGATCTCAAGCTATACAGATAAGATCTTATTAGCGATGCAAGGGCCTAACTTTTTTGTAACAGATTTCCCGTATATAGTATCGTATAACACCGCAAGGATCGGTAAAATCATAGTCTAAGCCATATATCTCGCCTTGTTATATGGTAAGAAACGTGTACAACAAACGGTATACAAACTGACACATGAGGTTAGTGCAAGGCGGTCAAGTTTTTCACGAGCAATGTTTCTCTGATCATATTATAGCATTGTGATAGTTGTCCCATCTTTTCGTGACAGACGTCTTTTTGCAAAGAAATTAATCACCAAGCGTAATTCAACTCCAGACTATCCTCGGACAAAATTGATGTCAATATAAAAAGATGATAATCATAGCTTGTTGGCCTCTATTGTTAATTCACTAATCATTCATAAGCACTCCATGCGAGGTCGACGCGAGTTTCGCTCTCACTCATGTCTCGTTTTGGGTAATGTCATTTGTGATTTGTGTCCACGGCATTGGACCGTTTCCGGGGACAATTTGGACCGTGACAATTTACGATGAAAAATGCTGTCATGGTGTGCGACAAGGGGGAAAGTTCAATCACTACCAATAATTCATAGCAATAAAACAAATGGCAGGAAACATCAACGAGTTCGATGCGAGGGATGTCATTTAAGATTGCTTCGCTGGTCATCTTTCTGGAACAGCGCCTCGGTAATGGTAATATTTCCGCTATGCAGTTGGGTTTTAGTTCCTCAAGTAGCTCATTCTTACTGATATACGCATGTAGCTTAATATAGTGGCCCTTGATCATAAATTTTGTTTTCAGTTAACGATTATAGAGACAGTTGTAACATAGTGTTGGTGGGGCAACACGCCATCTAAGGTATATATATATATATTTTAATTAAATTATCGCTAAATTAAACGCATATCCTTTGTCTGGTTTCGGGGATCAAAATGGGTTCTGTCACTTTCGTAAATATTTTCAGAACATATCATTCTAAACTGCAAATGCAGGTACATGTACTGCATGTGTTTTCATAAGTTGTGACTACTCTACATTTTATTTAACATGTACGACGTGTCCCGCTGTAAAGCTGATATTATCCATGCAACGATATTTAAAATATATTGCTCAAACTGTAAATATGTACAAACATATTGAAGGTAGAAACATGTAACAAATTGCACAATTGTCTCAAGATGACCTCAGTAATGATGACTCATAACACTTGTGATCTTCTTGGAACAATTAAAACAAGACAATTGAAATAAAACTATTTTTTAAAATATCTACATCATGTTCTTTCACCACCACCACTGCGTGTAGAAGTTAACAGTATACCACTTGAACGTTGCAGGAAAATTGGCTTATTCTCATGTGTAACTAGAACACATATCCACGGATTTGACCGATATCCCTGAATTCGCCAAATAGTGCACTGCATATGCCCCCTACGTCGATCAGATTGCCACTGTTCCAGTGATGCGTGCAGCACAAATGCATAATAAAAAGGTTGCAAATGCAGCATCGGCCAGAGTAGATGACATAACGATAAAGAAATCACTTAACTCGATTTGATTGTACGAAGTGATATCACCCATCGACGGGGTCGTCAAACCAGAATAAAGATGAGTGATTCCGAATAAAGCAAAGTTTATATTGTAAAACATGAATCTTTCCAGTAATCGCCGTAAAATGCATACCAAATTTCCTTTGATCTGAAAAGTTAACGCACTATTTTCTAAATATGCGTTTTAAACTGTCAATAAACATATGCTCATTTCAATAATGGATGTAGGAGTCCTTTCAATAGAAAAGGCAAAAGCAATCTGTTCGATTTCTCAGGGGGAATTGTCCAGAGTTAAATATCATACAATTGGTCAGAATCGATAGAATAACAGAGACTCATATACAAGAGTCTTTCTTGACCATTATATACTAAGTGTACGTTCACGCAGTTGACAAATTGTCTCGCAAACTTTAATGAAATTCTTAATAACTGACTTTCTATTGCACCCTTGCGGTTGGTACATTAATTCCGGAATTATAGATTATGTATATTCGATTGTTTTATCTCTCTTTTTCCCTCCCTCTCTCTCTTTCTATCTCCATCTCTCTCCCCCTCTATCTCCCTATCTCTTTTCTCTCTCTCTCCCTCTCTTCGCCCTCTCTCTCCATCTCTCTCCCATATCTCCCTCCCTCTCTCTGCATCTCTTCCCCTCTTAATCTCTTTCTCTCCCCCATCACCCTCCCTCTATCTCTCTCCATCCTTCCCTCTATCTCTCTATTGTTCTCATTCATGCATCTGCCTCACTATATTCGAATACTGGAGACCCCCTTATGTTAAGAAAGGAGACTATACATTATGATCATTTGAGCCCGTATGGGATTTGCTGATACACACTCTTCTGAATATGTCAGGATCCGAGAGTGTAACCGACTCGGAATGTTATGTGTTCCAGATAATTGCAGTAGCAGGAAAGAAGGAGAATGTGAAATACTTTGGGTCTGTGTGAATCTGGCGGAATGTTCCTTGATGGTGGTATAACATTGTTCAGGTGGACTTTTAGAGATAAGTTTAGATATGGATTACCAAATGGTTATGGATGTTTTTTTTTAAAAGAGCTGTGATATAGTTCTTTTAGCCTCGAATGAATTTAATTTCAGATGAGAAGTTATATCCAAAACACTTGTATATCTTGAGTATTGATTTTGTATCCACCTTAGGGCCCTATTCTGAACTTTCTCAATTTCAACAACGATATACTTGTAATTGTGTAAGGTGACCACACACAGGCTGCATATTCTAATTAGGCATCATCACAGCTTGATATGCTATTTTACAGATATTAAAATGTTTTAGTTTTATGTTTTTTTACTTTTTTAAACACATGGATTGTTTATCATATTCCTTGGCTAATGGTGAGCATAGGTGACACAATCTATGAATGTAAATGAGTTTTTAAAGTAGTTGTGTCTACTTACTAGGAGTTTCTGAACTGTTGTACGTTGAACCGGCATGATTTAATACGAATTGAGATAGGAAAGCATTCATTGGGTTGCTGTAATTCTGGGACGAATAACCTGTGTGTGCTGAAAAAAAAATCATACTTTACACAGGTTCCGTCGGGTGTATATATATATCAACATGAAGTGACATATTCCAAGAATGCGGCTTTCTTAACGTGATATCTTTTTGTTGTTATTTCAAAGTTTTGGTGACATGTGTAAGTTCACCATTTCAGGAGCATGTGCACGTAAATGACTATTGTTGTCAGGGAACTGTGGATCCAACAAAACACATAATTTGAACATAGGCCTTCGTCGTTTGCTCAATGACAATAGTCGCAATTGTAATTAGGTCAAATGAAGGTATATAGAGGATCTCCAACTCGTCCCCAGTTTAAAGCAAAATTTACAAAACTTGTCGAGTAGACCTAATTTACTGGACAAGTTTTGTAAATTTCGCTATAAACTGGGGACGATTTGGAGATTCTATATATTTATTACTTGATACAAAATATCCATAAAATCCATATCTAAACGTACTTAAATGAGATGATAAACTATAATCTGTTTTTATAAGGCACGCCGGTATTTTGCCCGCGGTCTCCGTGTCAAGAAATAGTGCCAGATAAATAACACACATTGGGGTATTTAATGACTTAAATTTAATGAAATATGTGTTCAAACTAAATCAACAATAGTCACAAACATCGATCTAGCGTACGTAGCATACATAATGTAAACAAACGAAAAGCCGGAAGTCAAAGGTCGCGTTTCCGCGCAATAATACATTTCAGTACACCTGATACTAGGTCCTGCTATACAACGGTCGTTGATTACCGGTGTTATATACAACGAAAGAAGGGTCGCAAATAGATAGCTAGCTACCGCACTGAAAAACATTCAAATGTTGAAGATTGTACTGTCCAGATTATAAGCCGAGGAATAACGCGTTAGATATTTTTTCAACTTAACCCTTTACCCAACAAACCGGCCAAAACCGGCCAAATAAAGCTTCAACAGCCTAAAATATCTTCGGTCTGTCTCAATAGAACCATACAAATATGGATATCATTGGAACCGGCTCCTTGACCACATTGTGATGGTTACAGTTATACCCTGTGCCAATGCATTCTCTTATATATGCGAGTCGACCATAGGTCGCCTCGCATATATAAGAGAATGCATTGGCCTAAAAACAATCTTTTTTTAACACTTTTTACCATTTTTTCTTACATTCTTTAACAATTTTATAATTTTTAATGTGTTAAGCCAATGCATTCTCTTATATATGCGAGTCGACCTATGGTCGACTCGCATATATAAGATAATGCATTGGCACAGGGCCCTTCTGTTGGGTAAAGGGTTAAAAGAATATCTTCTCAACATCACCATATTGACTCACCTAGTGGCGGTCTGTAATCGGAGAAGTTGATATTTTTGTTGGTTGAGTTGTATGTGTTTTGACACGTCGAGACAGGTATGTTCCCGTATGGCGGACAAGTGGTCTGATTTTCCTTCATACACGACGTCCCTAATTGATTCTGTGCCTCGTGAACTTCGTCCTCTCTCTTTGGACCTTTGTTGTTGATTTGACTAAAACACCAGTCCTGAAATTGTTACAAATTACATGTGATTTCAACCCTTTCTTTGTTGAATGGATTTTCCCATCAGTATTACATTGGAATTGTCTATTGTTCATCTGGAGTGGTTTTCAGAAATTAAACAGACTACATATAATACAAGTACAGAAGGAATTTATTGACCTTCGTTGTTCGTTGAACTTATTATCTGAACGAAATGCTCTAAGGAAACTACTCGTCAATGAGTATTTAGCATAGTAAGGGTTAAATTTTAACACTTTTCACTTAATCCAGAGATGTACACACATGCATCTGTACATATAGAGTATATCATATATACATATTTAATACAAAGCTTGATAGAAATATACCTTTCAAGTATCTTGTAATTTCATATACATGTCTTTTCCCAGAAGGCCGCCGTTAATTTCGAACATGCTATATGTTACACACATTTATCCAAATGTGTCTATACGAAGAGTTGTGAACAAGCAATTATATAATTACATCCATTCCATTTTTTAAAGTATTTAACCTCATCGAAATTAGTTTTCTAGAGTAAGTTAACCGACATGAAATATATAAATATGGATCAACTGAAATACACAAATGCGAAACACGATGCTAATCTGATGTTTATAGCCTGAATTATTCCGCGCTCCGCGTGTATAATGTTTCGCTGTTTCTTGGTATACAGTGGGCGCATGGGCGTTTTATTTAGAAAATTGGAATTTTTGGACGGATTAAAAGTCGAACTGCGACCCGGAGACCGAGTCCGGTAAAAGGTGTAGTTGGGATTTTCAATTTCAATTTCAATTGTTATTCGGATGCCAAGAAGTGCAAGGCGATTAATTCTATCAGTTGGTCATTCGTGAAACCAATATATGTTATATTCTATAATTACAATCATGGGTATATTATATATGATCTTGAGCGCGTTACCATTTCTGACTATGGTTTTCTTGTAGGGTATATCTTTGTTTCCGTGATGAGGTCGGAGCTGGTGAAATGGTCAATGGCTGTATAATTAATACTTACTGGATTCAATTTTGGGCTGAGTTTGTCTTGGTTGTTGTTGTCTCCCTTCTTCATCATGATATCGCATGAATCCGCATCACAGTTAACTGCAATGACAACCAAACTATCATGATGATGGATTTAATATTTTTCTTCGTTAAAGATACATAATCCGGATTAACGCTCCTAAATTACCATTTCTTTGGGTTCGGGGGTAAATATATATTTGATTCCAGTCGTGGAACCCACCCATCAATGCTCAGAGATATCAGATATCGTTTTTTGAAATCTGTTATTTTTCAACACCTGGAATATTTGGCGGCCAACCAAGTAAATATTCGACGAGCCGACCGACACACTCTCGATACCAAATTGCATTGAACAAAATGTTGATATATAACACGTTTTGGAAAAAAATTATACTGGAGTTGACAATGTAATGGTTATATTTCGGTAATTAATCGATTCTGATAACTGAAGCGTCTTTTGAAGAAAATGTTGTTTGATCCTCAATCGCTCAGTCGGTAAGTTTCAGAGAAAAGTGTACGGCCGTAAGCCATTCAGCGATGGCGAACCTGGCTCGATTCTCGATAAACGCGGATTGGTGATGTCGACAATGGAGGGCAACGTGAGCCGTATATCTAAGCGCATTTGTCAGTTGGTTTACTAACGGGGGCAATGTTTTTTCCGTGCAGTGGATATATTTACACAGAGGCATTAATATAAATTAACCCTACGGTTGTGCGTGGTCTTTCAACCTCTAACAAAAGACAATGCTGCTTTGATACAATGTCTGTATAACGACGACAAACCAACCAAGTTGCCAACGGACATCAGCATGGGACTGGAAACTAAATTTATTTTAACAAAGCTCAACTGATGGCATATATACATATATACATCCTCAAGCCAATAATCGAACCCTGCGTACCAGTTGAACAAGCTTGTGAAGACGCGTCAAGTGCTGAACAGAAATTCCCTTTCATCGTCCAAATATATCTGGTACATTTATGCGACAATATCTTGTTCGAATTAAATGGTATGTGGTTAGAAATAAAATATAGCACGCCTTAACATAGAAGGGCGGGAAGTGGTGCGCCTAAACGGAAGTGGAATAAGTATGGAAATGTCAGAGAAATAATGCATTGATGGATCTTAATGGTTTCCCTTTGTATGCAATATGTTCTCTATATAAACCAAACAAAATAGCACAGTCTTCGTCTATCTTCTAAACACGAGGATGGTATTTGCCCCGAGTTCACGGCGCCGGGAAATGGTAATTCATAATCTCCAGGAAGTCTTGAAGCGCCCCCGGTAATTACTCGGCAGCCTGTCCATATTGACCCGTGCAGTGCATTGTTTAATCCACCCGGCGGCGGTGCGGTACCGAGCGTCTTTTAGCGACGTCCATCGATGAATAGAAACTATAAGACTTGGTGGCGCATTTAATGATCTTTCTCAAGGGTTATTTGTACTGCCTATTGCTACATTAAAATCATATTTCTCGGCTAACACTTGTAATTTCGGAGTTGGAAATCGATCGGGTATGCTGTTATTGTCTGGGTGGATTGTGATCCGATAGAAACGTTGCAAACCGATCGATGGCGTACAGTCTGAAGATTGCCTATAAGTCCATTACAAATGGTATCTGAACCAGGACCGCTCATTTTGCGATGTCAATGGACTCTGATTCTATACTAAGGTGGCGCGTACTAACGCACTTATAGTATATCTCAACACCGATAATCACTACAGATGATTTGAAAACTAAATATAGGAACTTACATAAAGCAGAATGTGGCTTTGAATGAACAGACACACCGAGTGCATGGTGTCCGGCCAACATCATGTAATATAGAGATGGATACATTTGTGATATGTTTTCCAAGCCTAAATCTTTTACAACATAATCTTATGTATATATAAGAGTGAATATGCCACCACTGCTTGAATTCAGGTTGGCGAATAGTTATATAAGGCACATGCGCGCGACTCCATTCCACCGGGCGAGAGCTATATATTCTAATCCGTATTTCATACCAGAAATAATAAATAATGAATTGTTTTCTTACCAGGTTGGTCGTCTATCTTCCGTTTATATCCGAGACTTCCGGGAATTCCTAGCAACCCATTTATAGAATATGTCGTGCCGTTCTGCAGAGTATCGCCAGACTTCTGTGGACTCGACCCATCGACAGACACCGGACCGAGGTTTATAGTCTCTCCGCTACTCTTGGCTTTCTCGGCGGACTTGTTCCTGACAATTCTGCAACGAACATACCAGTTTTAGAATTGTCTTTTTGGCACCGCATTTATAACGGAAAAACTATGTTCTGGTTGCCTTCTTTCTCAGCGCTTCCACACATATCGTCTAGTTGTATTTTTTTTATTAAACATGTTTTATTGAAATAATTATATCACAAAGGGATCGTCTGGTTGTTTAAATGTTGTAAGAGCAGATCACAGTGGGATGCTTCAAATTTACTAAGAGAGATCCATTGTAACTATGGTACACACAGAAAGCTATAGGACGATTGTCTCATGTTCAACCATTTATATATGGTTATTATATATATAAATGCGTATTGACAAATACAAATACAAGAAGACACGTCCAAAATGTACATCTACGTGACTATGGATAAAATAAAAGACAACCGAAAGAAAAGACGACATTTAGGGAAATGCACACAGAAGAGTATCTTGTTAACCAGAGATCATGATATATTGTGCCATGTTATATTTGTAGTTGAAACATCATTAAATTAAGGATGGTAATTTGCCAAAATTGGGTAATTTCAGGATATAATACTGGTCAGCGTTTCAATTTGAATAAACCATTGCCAGTGATAGCACTAAAAGAAGACTAATGTTCCTCTTATTTCCATAGTGGTCCTACTAACCTGTTGATTGAACTGACACTCGGCACGTTGTCTTGAGTACACACTCCCTCCGACAATAGTCTGTCCCTGATTTCCCAGGCAAACATCGTCGGATTCTCCTGCTTGTACCTCATTATGGCGTCCACAACTTTGGGTGTTGCTACTTTGGGTTTAGAGCCTCCAATAACACCAGGTTTGATTGAACCAGTCTCGTAGTACCTAGCAAGAGTATTAACAAAATATAATGCCAGTCAACGGACAATGTTGAAAAATGTACAAATAATACTTTTTCGTCCCATCATGGAGAGTATATTGAATTATTTATATCTAAAGGAGATAGAAACGGGGAAGGGAAGTCGACAACTGAATGTTCCGGCTATAAGTAGTTGCAGTATCAAAATTTCCAGTCTACCTAATTAGAAAAACATTGTACGACTCTTGTCATGTACATGTATGTGAACCAAATGTTCTTCCTGAAATTGTATGATTTGTGGATCAAGGAAGAGAGGAGTATATTTCTTAGAAACCGCGGAGATACTCAACAGAATATATGCAACAACTGAATGAATTTGACATGGATTAGTGCAAAATACACTCATGTGGTCTATGAACAAGGTAATTATAATGAAAATGAATGAATGTATGACTCCAGTCATAAACTCATTTTCATTATAATTGCATGTTGTTTTATACATCGTTCATAAAGTAAATGAGTGTAAATTTCACTCATGCACTCATCTTTGGCTCAAAGTCATTCACTTGTTGCATATATTCGTTGAGTATAAAGGAGATGGTCCCAAAAATGGCCGGATTTATGTACAGTACACCATTAAGATAATGCAATCAGTTTTTCATAGTGGATGCACTACATGTATACGTTTTAAGTATGTTCAGTGCATGCAGGATAGAAGAATTTGGAGATGGAGACTATACTTCCAATTACCAAGGACTTTTGCCGATAGCCCATATTACAGACAGGAATTTAAATAAGTCTTGGGTGTATTCAAATTGGAACATGTTTATCAGTCCCGGGAATCAATGGTATAATAATGCATCGCATTCCCTCGAGCATGGTTTTAACAATTTTCTAATATAACACCCATCGTTGCAATGATGTGAAGCTGCAGAAACTTGCATAATGTGACTTCACAGAGAGCTCGGCCGAAACTAATCCACTCATGGTTTACTATACAATACAGCGCAGCGAAAAACTAGCTGAAAGCCAAAATTTTAACTTTAAATAAAATGGATTCCATTCAATGTGATTATTGTACGTTATTCAATAGAATGTGGGTCGAATTGTCCCCTGTGGTTTCGGTTATTATTGCGAAAATTTCAAAAGAACATTTTAGTAGATGTTTATCAGTAAACATACTTTTATAGATGAAACACACTAACTTGAGATAAGATACATCCTTTTAAAAACTGAATATTTTTAGGAAATAAGGACGACTGCTCTGGTCGATTAACCCACCAGAAGTTGGTGTAGATGAAGCTGTAATTCTTCCCGTGCAGTTCTCATAGAATCGCATACAATGCAATTAAAATTAACCCATATACACATGTTGATGTCGACTCTCAACATTCCATAATGGAAACAAATTGTATTAATATCGTCGCACAAATATTAGCAATGCCATGTTTAAGCAACATATAACCATCACGCATCAAGTTAAGCGGGCATTCGTTTTATTCGGGATCACAATATGGCTTAATGGACAAGGCGTTCATATATATCCGTAATTTCGACAAGTCTTTCTGAACTATTATGGTACTGTTAAGTATTTAATGCACGTATCTACCTACTTTGACAATGTATGACAATTTATGGCGTCAATTTACTAGGTTTAATAAGGCGATTAAATCGAAAATGAAATGCCACTTCAAAAATAAAATGTATCTCGTGCAACAAGACTAACACACATATCGGATTTTGTTTTGTGGGTTGAGAGTCAGACAGATCACATATTCCTTTATTTGACCGGGTGTCTTTTTCAGAAATGAAATACAAATTCTGGGAATCATTGAATAAAACTTTGCTTCCAACTTTCTATGTTATTAACACTCCCTAGTTCTGTTTGATTAGATACCAGAATCGTGAGTAAATTCTAAGTCTATGAAGTTGTCATCCAAAAACCTAAATAGTCGAGAAAGTCTAGGACAACAAGGGTACAAAATCCGGTAAAAATGGGTGAATTGAATCCAAATTCGAACTTAATTATGTATTTGTATGTAAGTAATCCAAATACCGAATTTGAAAACAATTTGATAAATAAAACTAAAGGTATCAACCGGAAACCAAAACAATCGGCAAATTTTAAGTCGACGAGGCCACAACTCAGGTAAAAACGGGCGGACCTCACCCATATTCTAACTTGACCTGTATTTTCATGTGAGAAATCCATATACCAAATTTGAGAACAATCGGATAACTATAACTGACGGACGTACGGGGCACCGGTGATTTCTATATATGGTCTCACGAATTTTTTTTCAATAACTCTGTATTCATTTGAACCTTTCTTTACTAAATACCCATTGGCGAGTAATTCCCCTGGGGAATGTTCAGGTGATAAGTTCAATAAACGGTCTATTGCTGAACTTATTATCTTAACCTTCGCAGCAATAAATAGGAAGCCATCTCTATTGTATGTTTGTCTATCTGTCGTCTGATTATTTTTCCTGAACATCCCGCACAATGAATAATAGACCATTCCAATGTATACTTTTATAACTGGTTGGGAGAGTCCATTATGTAAGGAAAGGGTTAATCTGTACTATGAAAAAAGTTAACGTCTCATATGATTAGTAACTGACGATGTTGGCATATATTGAGGGTGTGTTGGCCTATGCAGCGTTCCCGTCAAGGGCCATTTAAATTCGTATGCGCATTCACGTCAAGCCAACTGCACTATCGTAGATCATTGATAATTGCACAAACTTAACATGTGCCTAAATGGTTCACCAGAAAAAATCAACCACCGAGTTTTAATAACAAAATCTCACTTCAAACGCTGTTAGTTACTACTGCCTTTGATATTGTTGTAAACGACAACTAACTAAGCTTGCGATAAGACCGTCTTGCTATATCACATTGTATGAAAAACGCTCGCCAATTTACAACAATATTACCGTTCAATCTGATCTTTCTGTTTTTATCACATTGTTATTCTTTGTCGGAGGCTAGCTCTCTCATAACTATAGGCTCGACTGGGAGCAGAAGTCATTCGCTGTGATGCCGATTAGCATAAAAGTTCACCTAGTTGATTTTCTTCAGATATTCCTTCATATCATTCTGATAAAAACTATACCGTCTGTGGGTGTCAATTAAATCCCAGCGGTGTGTTGAATACCTATATAATTATGCTCGCTGTTGACAACATATCCTGGTCAAAATAGGTTCATATTGGACCTAAATATTCACATAGGTTCACATTGTACCTATTTGATTCTGAAATAAGCCCATGGTGGACTTTACCCGTTATTCGGTTTTATGGCGCGGGCCACAGTGAAAACACATTATAAAGAACGTCCATCTGGTAAGTCGATTTAGGTTCATATAGAGCGCAATTCAGATTCAAATAATGCCGATATGGCCTTATTTGTGTTTTGGAAATAAGATCAATATGAGCTTATTTTCAGGAGAACAGACCTTTTTGATTCATCCCGGAAGAATGACTCATTGTGCCCGACGAAATCACCGACTATCGGCGAGTAACTGGCACCCCCCAGATAGCGATACGGGATACAAAGTCAGCGATGACTCCACCGGGAATTGAACCCATATCGTCAGCGCTGGAGAGCTAGTCGGGCTGGAACAGAGACCCTTCCCGACTGAGCACCCCCCTATGGGAGGTACGAGAATGCATTGGGACATAATTTTTTCGCAAAATTTCAGGAAGCTCCAGTTATGGAAAGGTTAACTATAGATATATACCATTGGGGTTCAAGGGGAGATATCTCAAACCATTTTAGTAGCACAATTATTTCTAAAAAAAAAGAAGGATTTATTTTAAATCCTTGTAAAAACAGAAAGCTAATATTGTGATCTATAGTAAACTAACTTGCTGATAGGTTGAAATAGAATAGATTACACTCAGGAAGTATCGTTATGAAGGAAGTGTCCAAAATTAGTTTATTAAAATCGTTTCCAGCGAAACTAACCAATACTTGCACTATATAAGTGCTCGAGTTTGCCAATGAATCCATAAGTTCGAGTATGTAGAACAAATATTTCCATGACCATCAAGATTTAAAAAGATCCAACTCTGATGTGAAACACTCCAATGGGGTAAAGAAATAGAAATGTAGAATAATTTTGCTCAAAGTAGTTATATTTACAAATATTAATCCAAATTGACAACAAACACCGCCATTATTATATATGTATTAAATACAATGACTCTCGGTGGGGAAATAATATTTGTAATTTTGTTAGTTTCTCGCCGAGAGTTGCGTCCCGAATCGAGATGTAAATATTTACATTTGAGCGTAGTTCAGACAATGTTTTCAATGGAGTGGTATGGTCGATTTGTTAGTAGAATGATACATTTCCTGGTTCGCATAGCGCCTGAGTATACTAGCTTATCAGTTCCATGCACTGGAACAAGTCCATAATATGTCTTTAAACCCAGTGAAAACACACACGGTAAACAGTTTTTCATAGAACATATTGCTCAACTATAGTGCCATATTGGACATATTTCGTTTTTAAATACGATTATATTGCACATATTTTTACTTCCAAATAGGCTCGTGTTGAGCTTACAATCCAGAAAAAACAGGCTGCAATACTATGGGATTGTCAAAATGGACACAACATGGTTCATGTAGTACATAGGAAGCATTCTATCCGACTCTATATATGCCCCGGTATACTCGGTGTATATCGAATCGATCCAATTAATTCACTCATCATGACGAACAAATGAAAGTGAAATTTATTTCCGAACGCAAAAGTTTTCTTTCTCTCAAAAAGATATCAGATTCAGATTATACGAATGCAGTACGAGAAATTGGCATTATCAAAACGGAATGTAGGCTATAACCCGTTTTAACCACCTGCAACAGCCGTGTGATGTGGGCAAGATGAAAAGAACCTCTCAATCTACTCAACTACGAGAACATAATAAAATTCCTTGTTTTATGCATTTCGTCTAATTATGTTGTCAATAGAAGTAAATCGTATGTGTTCGCTCTAATAAAATCAGCTTGTGGAGATACGGCGCGGGGTAACACCTTTTATGATCGCCCGAATAGATGCCTCGTGAGTGGGTGTCGCGCTCAAAAGTCTCTTTGTTTCTCCGCTAGACGCGACTCATTTTGACGATTGTCGAGGTAATCATATTAGTTACCCATATTATTGCCAATGTATTCATGTAAACTCCCCCAGGGGAGACTCGTGCTCTATAGCGATTGAAATCTCGGCGATATTAGCACGTTTTATTTTCGCCATACGGTTCCTTTCACAGGCACATGCACTAAAAGTATTTCTCTGAAAATCTGCCCCTGACTCTGATCCTAATCACAACAGTGAGTTGTTGGGCAACATAATCTCGTGAAAATAGGTACACATTGAACCTAAATGTTCACATTTGTTCATGTTAGATTTATCTGATTCTGATAAAAGCCCATAGTGAACTTTTACCCGTTATTTCGTTGAATATGGCCTATCACTAACTCGCGGCCATATTGGATCCACCAGGTCCGGTTCCGTGGTTTTTATGGAAGTCATGAATAATTCAAAAGCTCCATATATGGATTTGCTACTCCAAAACTTTTACCTGTAGCACTGAAACCACGGAACCGGTGCTGGATCAATCTATGAAACCACGGAACCGGACCTGGTGGATCCAAAATGGCCGCGAGTTATAGTGATAGGGCATATGGCGCAGACAACGGAGAAAACACATCACCACGGTAAATAGGCTGATATAGAGCCTAGTGTTCAAATAGTGCCATATTTGACTTATTTATTTTAGAAATGCGTTCATATTGTACTTATTGCGACCTTCAAATAGGTTCATTTTGAATTCATTATCCAGGAGAAGAAACTAAAGAGCGTTTGTTAAAACGCATCACGAGGGCCAAGAATCTAAATTATTTTATAGCGAAGGAAACTAATCAAATGTTTTATATGACCCAGGTCTACATACATAAGTCGATATATATCTATATGCATACACATTTCAAATGTTGCTTCTATATATGGCTCAAATGTTGACCTTCGAGTTTATGATATGAATGCATTTGGGTTTTTTACCATTATACTCATTGGTATAGTTTCCATAGCGGTACTTTTATAAAAGACTGGACTGGCGTGAATGAAATTTATCAACTGATGTCAAACTTGCCACAGATGTCGGTCGAACCATCTTTATTTGTACCATTTTGTGCAAACTATGAAGGTGGCACACAGTTGGCCAATTAAAAAAATTATGAACTTTGGCTATAAATTAGGATATAAGCTTACCTGCCGAGTATTTTGCTGACGCAGCCATGTGACACTCGGAGTTGTCTCGATATATCACAGGGGCGCACTCCCTGTTGCGCGAGTTCAACTATCCTCTGTCTGACCACGTCCGGTAGAGGGCGCCCATTAACGAATACTCCTCCGAGCTGGTTCACTCCTCCGTGACCTATAAAATATGAAATCGAACCTTGCAGGTGTAGTACGGGTATGAAATCGAACCCTGTAGGTATAGCATGGGTATGTAGCTTGAGGGGATTTACAATATTCGAGACTCAATAGATGAAATACTAATATACGGAATATATATAGCCGGTAAAGTTTTATTGAATTGATAGAATTATTATAATGGGTCGAGAAAAAGTAATGTTGAAATAAGTAAATTCCTTTGATAGAGCTATATAAGTAGGTCGTTTTGAAGCAGATGAGGTCCGCATGAGAGTATCTATAGATTATGTCATGAATCTCTATACTCTATGTACGCCCGTTTTAAACCTGGGAAATTTTTGATATTCTGACAGGGAACTTTGTAACATTGAACAAACAACTCAGAAAATATATTTCTTGTTTATACTTGTTCCTTAATAATGTATATCACAAGCATTATGGGATGGACCAAGCTAGAGATTTCATACTTCTTTTGTTTTTACTTATGAGCCGATATCGCAATAAACAATGAACTAATTACCCGGAAGAAATACCATGATTATATGCGACGCGAAAGCTCACCAAAGTCACCTAAACCATTTTAATCTCGATCTGGGACCTTCACATATATATATATACTGTGAAATATTGTTAAGAAACGTATATTAACTGAGATATATATTAGCTGGATTGTTTTTTTTTTCGATTCCCCGTCATAACATTCCCAGTGTTTGAACTGGTAAATTGTGATCTCTATGGGCGTAGCCAGAGTAGAGATACTTGATATGATATAGCGAGTATCTTTTGTATATTTATCGTCAATGTTTTCCCCCGAATGTGATAAAACAGGATATTATTATGCGAAATTTGGGGACTGAATAGTGTGAGTATAGCTTTATTTAAATAGGGCTCAACTTGATATTTGTGAAATTCCGCGGTTACAAGACTGATTTGTGGATTTTGTTCTGGAATTATTCAAACAAACACAAATGACAAGGTAACATAAATAACTCGACGTCGTCTGACGTAATTTTACCAAAAGGAAAACAGAAAGAACAAATGATTATTCAACTGCAATCTTATTGGATTAAGTTTATATATATATTTCCCCTCAAACATATCACCTATATTTCGACCTATAAATAACAGTCTTGAAAACAACTTAATTTACTGAGGTGGGCATAAGATAAAGTTAAATAGTGTCTAGTTAACTTCGAATACTAGGCACTGGCAGTATTTTTCGAATCTACAGTTATGAGTCTTGTCGTGATACGCCCTCAAAATATCGAAAAACTATTATTTGTGAAATTTATACAAGTATAAACCCAACGCCATTCCATGATTCAAGATTGTTATTTTGAACGACCTCTTGTTACACATGTATGTATGTGTATTATGAGTGGAAATAAAGAAAAGATGAATCAGTGTGAACCCAATCAATCAATCAATCAATCAACCAGTCAAACAATCAATAATCAATAAATCAACCAACCAACCAATCAATCAATCAGTCATCGATTTGAAATTTGTTCGCGTCGTGAGCGTGCCCATATTAAGTAGCGTTATACTGGGGACACCTATGGCCTTTTCTGGTCAATAAATTATGTGGTATATCATTGGTATAGGAAGAAAACCGACAGTTGAAAATATCGCGAAACAAGAGACGGATTTGGGAGCACGTGTCACAAAGCGCATTGCCTATTGTCGAACTGGTTTCACAATACCCATGCATCTGCTGCACAGGTATCACAATTAAACTGCAATAATGAGGTATTAAACATCACCAGAAGTCATAATAACTGAACGAACAGATGTGCTTATGTGTGTACCCATAATAGCTATATACTCATGTGGCTTCATTGTGGCATGCGCGCGTGCTGGTTTACATGTAAACGGTTTGTGGCTTCGGATGAGGGAGTGAGTATATATATATATGGACAAATTCCATA
This sequence comes from Siphonodentalium dalli, assembly GCA_032622095.1. Taxonomy (NCBI): domain Eukaryota; kingdom Metazoa; phylum Mollusca; class Scaphopoda; order Gadilida; family Siphonodentaliidae; genus Siphonodentalium; species Siphonodentalium dalli. Next base: position 196,224,032 of record CP136065.1, on the reverse strand, counting down.
AAGCACGATCAAAAGACGATCTCAAGCTACATAAGGTCTTAATTTGTGACAGAGGGTAGATCTTATGACATCACTGTCCTGGTTTAATGAATATTTATTCTACCCTCAATTTATACATGTATACATCAAACAAGGCATTGAACAATATGATTTAGATAATTATATGATAGTTTAGAATTGAAGAGGGTGAAGAGGATCTCACAACAAGCGGATCACCATTTAGCTTAAGTTATCTCATCAGAGAAGTATGTAGAAGAATGGCAAGAGACCGAGTTAAAGAGGGCAGGTTTAGGGGAAATGGAGATGATGACAAGAAATCAAAACATTACGAATAGTATATAATCGTCCTCTTATTCGTACACCTGGTACGATAATTATGTCTTTCCAAAGCGCCATACTCCATATCGGTAATAACCATGAGTATTTACTGTTGCCATGCACCAACCATGCCAATGATTGCCACGAAATTTAAGTCCATGTAATCTTAAATGTTTAAATCAAACCTTGTAATCAAGGCCTCGATTACTATATCACGGAAACAAATCAAATACTCTGAAAACTTGCCAGTCATAGAAATATTCCAATTGTCATAATTGTTTTTTCAGATTAGTAAGACAAACGCTCTTCGTTTTTGTGATATATTCACCAGGATAGCTCTTTGTAACTCCGGACGGAAATTATATTTCAACAAATGCAACGCCAAGCGTGGCATATGCCCCCAAAATTATGTATACATAATATGTTAAGAGGTATCTCAAAACATACATATACGTAAACGATATCCCAACAAAATTCGTCGATATTTATAGCGCTGAAAATACGTGTTTTGCTTCGATAAATTTGAGATCGGTCAAAAAATTGCAACTATAGAACATGTGAAGAGAATCTAGAGCTCTGAAACGTTTATGGTATACTACCAGATCATGTATTGAATCGCTACTCTGGCTAACGCCCGTAGAATCATATTCCACCAGTACAAAACCTTGGAACTTTTTGAAGTTTTGAAGGGAACCTTATATAAAGTCGAAAAAAAATAACACGGGGAATATATTTCTTAATTATTATCTGTTCCTTAGTAATGTACTTCACTTTAAGTGAATTTCCCAGCTCGAAATTGCATGCTTTTGTGACCCGATATCGCAATAAACATTCAATTTATTACCCAGGAGAAATTCCATAATTGCAAGAAAAGCAAAGCAATATTGATCACAAAGTCACTTAAATCGTAAAATTTCGAGTTGGGACCTTCACCTGTACAGTGAAGTACATTATTAAGAAACATATAATAACAAAGAAATATATTCCCTGTGATATTTTTTCGATTTTATAAGGTTCCCTGTCAAAACCTCAAAAAGTTCTCAGGTTTTGTACTGGTGGAGTATGCCAGAGTAGAGATTCATGGCATGATCTAGTATACTACATCATTTTGATGATTAAAGCGAGGAGAAAGCAAACAGTGCGTGAAGTTTTAACATAATTTCATGTTAAGATAACGCAATGCAGCACCTTCTCCGGACAGTCCGTTTCCGATTCCAGAATTCAGATGAATATAAATGGAAGAGTTTTTATTCGGGGCCCGAACATTGTGTTCTAAGTTGTATTTTTTTATGACATAATGCTCGTATAGAAAGGTAGTACGGGTATTTATCGACTTATTTCCATACCGGGACAGATTCAAAAATGAATATTATTGCGGTGTATACTGGAGCGGAAACAGCCATATGCATGGCTTTGACAGAACCATATTATATATCATGGCTTAATTTCTTTGGCAAGTCTCACAGCTATATATATCTGACCACACGAGGGTGTGCAGAAATCTATACCATGCCCTGACTGTTCGGGCCCCGAATAAAAACTCTTCCATATATATTCATCTGAATTCTGGAATCGGAAACGGACTGTCCAGAGAAGGTGCTTGCTCTACTCTGTCAAAAAACTTTTCAGTGTGTTACAAAATTGTTCCCGTTGTAGTTTGCATGGTTTCTTAAGACACATGTTAAGACATTCAAGATTCTAGTGTATCAGTGGCCAATTGACTATATTATATAAAAACTAATACAATATCAAACAATATACATGCAGTAGCAGATCGTGACTAGTTCACAGACAGCTTATATATATACTTGTAGGTATTTTCAGTCGACAACCCTTATAGAATCTTCGCTGGTGTGGTGTATGAAGTGGGTACTTATTTGGGCGACTGTTAGAAGCGATTCATCACTAAAGTTTAAATAATCGTTTATTATTTGCTGCATAAAGCACCATGACTTCCTATATATATACCTATATTGAGTTCAACACAGGGTGTGGGATGTATTGTGAAAAGCGCATAAACTATGAGATAAAGAGTGACTTCTTAAGGAACTAAAATATTGACAAAAGCTGGCGGCATTTATAGGTTAAAATTCGACATCACGTCGAATAATACCAAAACTAAACATATAACTGTCTATTTAAGTAATTTTCTTCAGTTAAAATTTTCATTCTAACTAATGAAGATGATGGGTTTTGATCGCAAGCCACATTCTATAAGCTGGCTTCCTACCATTATTATTCAGAACAATATCCCTCCAGGGAGCCAGCGTATAAGTGCTGTTTATTGAAGATTTATCTGTGTTGTTGCGTTGTTCACTTACTCGCCACTTTGGTTTACCTAGTTTTTCCATTCATCCGGCAGATGACAGTCCTTTGAATTGGCAAATCGGATTTTAAAATTATTTCTACATCCAATAGAAAACAAAAAGTCATAACGTGTCCAACACAATTATACAATTAACGCACGGCTTGCCATGCGTATTACAATACACTAGTCAATGTTACAGTTCCATTAACTTTCGTTTTCTCTTACCTGTCTGAGAATGATTGTAATTTCCTTTTGTGGCATTTCAATTGGTTTTTACGTTAAGCCATCTTAGCCGGTGGAAAAGTCCAAGCATTCACCTTCGGCCTTTTGTGTTGCTACATTGGTGCAGACTTGTTTCATGATGATAATTTCCTGAGTTTAATTCCACGAGCGAACCTCAATAAGATATATATGAAGTTAACCCTCCTAATAATTGTTCGAAAAGAGAGCATTTTTTATGCACAAGATAATTGAAGGTTTAGCTGGTTTTATACATCCTCTAAGTTCTCGAATTTACTTCAGCAGGCCAGTAGTTGGCCACACGCACACGTCCAACATAGTTTATGTCGCACTTTTGAAGAAAGTTGAAAATATTGGAAAACAGTAAAATATGTCTCATCCTATTTGACAACATAAAACTATATTTTGTAAGTTTGGTAAGCCAACAAATAACGATATTGAACGTATGTGATAATACGTTGGTCATGTGTCGACTTAAAATAGTCAAGTTTGATCGAATCTTGTATTTTGGGTGCCCAAAACTTCAGCAGATCTCCCACGATAAAGAGCGTTTATGGTTCATTGCACATTGAAGGTGAATATTAAAGAGCGTTCCTAAAATGATAAATAATCTTATCGTATTATGCCCATGTGGGGCGTCGTGTTCTGTGTATAACGAAGCATGATGCAGTTAATTTTCATGCTTTATTTGTTTCCATGGTAATCAGGAATTATTGTTTTTTAATTTGAAGTAATTTTGTTTTAAATCGGATGGGTTATCTGTGTAAGTTTAAAGTAGTTAAAGATGTATTCAGGGTTTCAAGCTTAAATATGTATTCATGGTTCCAGGCTTTAAAATGTATTCAGGGTTCCAGGCTTAAAGATGTATTCAGGGATACAGGCTTAAAGATGTATTCATGGATACAGGATTAAAGATGTATTCAGGGTTCCAGGCTTAAAGATGTATTCAGGGTTCCAGATTTAAGATGTATTCATGCAGGGTTCCAGGATAATTCTTATGGCGTTTATTTTACTTTTTATTTAGATTCTAGGTTATAAAATAAAATGTTTGGAACGAGAAGTGCTAACAAATATGCTATTTTGTTTGGTATTGAATTTTCAATGCATTTTATATGTTTAATTTTGGTATTATTCGACGTGATGTCGAATTTTAACCTATAAATGCCGCTAGCTTTTGTTAATATTTTAGTTCCTTGAGAAGTCACTCTTTATCTCATATATAGTTTACGCGCTTTTCATAATATATCCCACATCCTGTGTCGAACTCAATATATGTAACATGCTATTTTGTATGGTATTGAATTTTCTATGCATTTATTTAAAATGTTGCGGGCACCAACACTTATGGTGTTAGTATTTCAATAACAAAATCATATTCTTTGGTATTGATAGTTCAAGTTTATATGTCATATTTTATCCAAAACAAATTAACGGAACGCAGTAAAACAATTATGTTAAATTATATTTTAGATGTTGTTGTTGTTGTTGTATGTTGTTCTAACTGGCGGTCTGCAACCCGGAATTCATCTTTAAATGATAGCAATCACTTCGGTTAGAATCTGCATAGTATATATAAAGCATGCGTATATATATATATATATATATATATATATATATATATATATATATATATATATATATTTGTCAGCCAGCAACGTTGACCACAGAACAGAACACTTGCGGACAATATGTAGGTACAAGTTTGACATTTCTACAATGAGTATATACGTATATAACCAACAGTACATGGATGCGGTGGAATAGTGTTTGGCGAAGTGCGTGAACTACAAGGTAAAATGTCTGGGGTTTTACAGCCGGTAGCCTCGTTAAGGTTTATGGTAGAATCTATAGACACAAATTCTTACTGAACCAGAAAACCGGTGCAAAAGCTGACTTTTACTATGCCTACTTAGTGTTTTGTGATGTTTAATATACATTCCGTATTATTACATTTTGTTGGTGTTGTATATTACTCCGTAACTATATATTATGCGGCAATTGTTGGCCGTTGAAACATAATGCGAGGGAGCTTTCTTAGCCGTGGGGTGAGGATAATGGAGTTTCCTGTTTTTGTTTTCTTGCATCCCTATTTGGCTATGAATTCAGAGATATATTTAGGGTATTATTAAGATATTATGTCGACACTCACTGTATGTCCGCGAAATATAACATGTATTCACAAAAACTACTAATTAAAATATCACGTTGTTCGTTCAAATACTTATTAGATTTATAAAATCAATCGTAATAATTTTCTATCATAAGCTTCAAAGCTTTGAAGTTAAGAATTTAAAACGCAGCATCAAATAATAGTTCCGAAAGAAGCACAAAATTGGTTCATGCATGGCATTATTAGTTTCGTTTATTTCTCCGATCCACATTATTATTGCATTCAGATACATATAGAGAATAATCTATTCACAAAATGTGAATTCCTGTGTTATTCTATATATATATACACCATACGTTTTTTTAAAGAATAAATAAGTTCAGTCAGTAGAAAGTTGCATCTGACGGCTAAGTTGAATTGTAACATGAAATGTAGATAATTAGTATAAGGTATAATGTTAATCATTTGGCTTATGTATTATCATTATTTATTATATTATTAGAAAACATTTTCGCCAAACAAATTGAATGGTATATCCAACGCTCACTCGCACAGTTAGTCAAACAGAAAGTAAATGTTTGCAACTATGTAAAAGTTTTCAATCTAACGAGCATATACTATAACGTATATATTACAGAAATAAAACCGTTCTTGTTCCAAAGCGAGAAGAATTTGATAAATCTATAATATTAAGTTATGAACATTAATGTGCCACATGCCTGTATACTTGGTACATTGTGTACAATTTGTTGTTCGGTTGAGTTTCTGAACTGAATTTCCAATGTTAGGATACACATGAAAATTCCATCAATTTAATAAACAAACGATCGCATGCAAATACACATGCATATACTGTTTTCACATGTTACGCAGTATGAAGATTCGTGTTGAATTTTAGACAAGAAATGACGATCACTTGCTCATGTACTCTCCGTGTGTATCTCACAGTCGTGAAACCTTCATATAATTCATGTATGTTGGGAGAATTGAAATTTAAGGTGAGAATATTATTTATGTCTGTCTGTGAGTGGTGGTAAATATATATGTTCACACATTCACCACTATGCGTGCTTCGTTTTCGGTTGCTGCATAATATATATGTTGTTGGGGATTATTCTACTTCCTGTATTCCTGGGTACCCTGGGTAAGGGGTTCTCTGCTAAGATGCTGGTATGTGATGCTGGTGGGGGAAATAATACTGTTAAGAACATGTACGGTGAGTTTTTCTAAAGTCGCCATTTCCGCTTGTTTGGCTAATCCGAGTGATTTTGAGAAACAAATCAGTGTATGTGTAAAACGTATTTGTTTAAATTACTGTAATAATGGTTTATCTGTTTTTTTTCCCATAATGACAGGAATAGCCATCTTAATTGTGGTACATTTGCAACAACCAAAAGTGCCATTATCAAGATATTTTACAATATAATGTTTTTGAATGTTTTATACACATAATGTGTTTTCCTCTATTCGCACATATTTAGACGAAGGCCGTGAAATGACAACTTTAGAATAAATAACATTACATTAGCTTTAGATAATAATTTTGCCCCACCAGTATAATACAAATTCAACCGGACCCACCAGCATCATAGCAAATTAGCAGGACCACTGAAGAATGGGTCTAACCATGAGTTTGGAGTTACTATATTCACAAACAAGTGGACATCGCAAACCATAAATGTATGGACAATATATACATGTGCCTCAGGTAGTCACATTCCGTTCCAATTTATAATGTTCTACAAGGCAATGACTTTGTAGTTTATGCATACCAACGACGTCGGCGTGTGGCTCTATACAGTTTGAGTTTAGAAACTCAGAATATTTTATCAGTTGTCGTGAATATTTGATTAGTTGTCTAGTATGGCGCCAGTGTACCCACCAATAAAACTACACCATAGTGAATTTTAAAACAAGGCTCTAAGGCATCGGTTGCCACAAGGCTGTTGAGTTTGCTGTCAGTTCGGCTTTATAATGTAATCCTTCTCCGCCGGGAATCGAGAACCCGAAGTGATATATCAACATAAAGTTCATAGTGATTTGTCACCAAGCTGCGAAAAACTAATTCAAAATCTGATATCTTTTACGCAGAAAATCTCATGAACAATCACTTAACGCTGGTACTCCATCAGATCGCCAAGGGAATGAACTCGCACTGCCAGAGTTGATTCGGAGCAGTATTCATCAACTTGGGTCAGTGGCTATGGTTTTAATACAATAATCCATCAGGTGGTTCTACGGTTTGTCTGCATCAAACTAAGATTCTACACATGACAGACCAACCCGATAGTCACAAAACATTTTAATTATCAGCTTGATCCACAAAAGTCAAGAGAATCTGCGCTGCTCACGAGTGCGTACAGTGTATGATTTCAATGCCCGAGTGCCTATCCATTCTATTAATGAAATTGTTACATGCCACTGCCCCTATGCTATATAACAAATCCGCCGCATCCAAACCCTGCATCTTATAAATTGGACCCCGAAGTCGAAGGTTCAGACAGTAGACAATGCTGTCTTGGTGATTATTCTCCGTTTTGATTCTATTGTTCTTTGTACTTCGAGTTTAATTAGGAAATTAGAAAGGTGAATTGTCGAAGACATCGGAGCAGGGTGTGACGTCATTCGTGGACAATCGTGTGGATTACATTTCGCCCAATTCTGGAGAAGTGACCAGCAGTGTTTATCATGGTGAATTCAGAGATCTTTAAATAAAGTTAGGTTGTTTGTTCTGTTTATAGTTTGGAATAATTAAAATGAGTTTTGAAGTATTCGTGCATTAGTTGTTCGCGGTTTAAAGTTAGCGATTACCAATTCTGTTTCTGGAATGTTTCACTTGAGCCGTTTTGGTTCGGTTATTCACAGTTGACAATTCAACCACTAACACCAAACCACACCAGCGGGATACATTTCTACTTACACTTACATGAATGATAAAAGTCCATCATGTGAAGTCCAGGAGTATGGTATCTGTAAGCTGCCGAAAAGTCCATCATCCCTATTGAACGCACTAATAAGCTTGGTCAGTCTTCGAAACTAAGAGTTGAACAGAATTTTCTAAAGGACTAGTTTTGATAATTTTCAGTATAAATACAGTGCCTAATGTTGCATCGGATCGAGTAAGCCCTAGCGTCGAGCAGCGATGATGCCAACGTTCCGGATGGTTTGCTGTTTTAATGTAGGAAACCTTTGCAATTTATTAACTAATGGATTTTCATTAACGGGAATAGTTTGTGAAACCACGCCTCCTGTTTGCGCGAATTGGATTTGCGACGAATGTATTGGCTCGGGCAAAGACATCGAGTGAGAAGATGAGCGGCGAGTTTTTTGTTCAGTGAACGCGTCGCCAGCGATTCGCCTATAATTTACTAATCGAATTGAATGCGCTAGCGCGCGTTTGCTGGGGGAATTTACACCAAACGTTCAGGTATGCGACCGCGACATGCCGCGAGAATTTCACCATTAAATTCACCGGATTCAATTAATATTATTGAACAATTAAACTGATATTCTACAGTTTTATAAATTATAAATCATTTCTAATTGATTGGAAATGATCATCTTATCTTTTTGAAAACGGAACCAGCTTGTCTCGTGTCTTCTTCGTATCTTAGGCAACGCCGTGAGTCGGTTCTGCTACATTTTATTGTGAATTTATTCGAGCGTCAGATAAGTAAATGTTCTTCTCCGTGTTAAGAAATGCAATTAAAACGTATACGGGACAATGAACCGGACCACTTGTACTATATGGTATCGACGCTAACAAGACACTACCTTATCTACACCCCGTTTAGTCCACGTACAAGACATTTTGCATTTTCATGTTTAATCAATTTCATCAAACTTTACTTCCATTGCTAAGCATCAAGGACATAAATGCAGAATTATGTTTCGTTTGAGTAGACTATAAATAAAATAGAATTGTTCGTCGTTGAAACAAATACGCGTTTCTTCGCGAATTTACGTTCGTTCAGCCGGAGTCAACGTTGAAGTGATCGTCACACCGTTTAAATTCGTATAATAAAAAACCTTGCCCCAAGCAGGTATTCTCACTAATACACCACCATTTTAAATTGATAATTATATATACAGTATGTGACTGCTATCTTGGAAGTCCCTCTACGTTTGTCGCTTTTATTCCACAAATATTTTCTACAGATTTGTTTATAGTGTGTGTTATTTTATTCTTGGAACGTGTGTAACTGATGCGACTGGATTATTCCTGAATAAATCGTTGATCTTTATAACCGTCAAGTGAGTTTACTAAGTGGCCAGAAAACTGACGTTGATATGCGGAATGCATTAAGTGGACATGCAGGATACATTCAATATGTTGTGCTTATATAGTGACTTTTTGTTGGAGTGTAAATGTGCAGTGTAAATTTGGTTCTGGTATAGGTTCATTTTTGAAACTACAGAATATTGAACGACACTGAGAATTTGGAAATATAGATCGATTTAAAGCAGTATAAAATCCTCAAATTTCACCCTGTAAATTCTTGGCTTTCTCAAGTTTTCGCGATGATCAACAGATGTGGACAAATAATGAAATAACTGTATGCGGGCCTGAAAAATTAGACTTACACGAGAGATACAAAAACATTTGCTGTTTTTTTAAAGTTCCGCACAATATTAAATTAGACAAATTCTTTGTTTTTATTTTAACAGTAAAATACTAACATGTATACGTACTTCAGTAGCTGTTACATGCTAAAGAGAAAACGGGAACAGCTTTTGAATACGCTTGTTTGAAAAATATACGGTCGTATTATGAAATGAGTCCGTCCGTCTGTTAACATTTTTGGTTTCCGACTGATAACTCCAGTTTGGAATATTTTATCAGAACCAATGTTGGTTTGTGAATTTCTCAGCCAACAATACAGGTCAAGATGAAATATGGGTTCCGTTCAATTGTTTACATGAATTACGACACTTTTCGACTTAGAATTTACTCGATTTCGTAACAGTTTGGTTTCTGACCAAAACTCCAGTTTGCATTATTTATAATCAGAACCAAGTTGGTACATGTACGTGTGTTTCTCAGCCAAAAAAATACAGGCCAATTTCGAATAATGGTTATGTACACTTATTTTTACATGAGTTACGACCGTTTACCGACTTAGACTTTACCCGATTTGATAACAGTTTGGTTTCCGACTGATAACTCAAGTTCGGATTATTGTATCAGGACCAAAGTTGGTTTATGTGTTTCGCAGCCAAAAATACAATTCAAGTTCGAATATGGGTCCAATGATTTTTCTTTTTCAACGTAGAAGTCAACTGATTTAATGGCAATTTTACAAGTAAAGAAACGGGCGTTTTTAGCTACACCCCATGCATCGGTAGTCTTGTTTCTTTCTGAGGCGATAATTTATATTACTTCACGGCGGCTTCCGGGAACCAAAATGTGTCGATAAATACGTGCGATACATTTATACGCGGACTTAATATTCCATGGAAAGACTCAATCAAGTTTCAAGACTCACGCAACGCCTGAAATTGAAATATACCCATTTTGCTTCAGCACAAAACAGGGTTACCATATTCCTGATATTGTAAAAATAAAGAGAGTTTGTCTGACGTTTGTGTGGAAAAAAAATGAAAGAGCTGATATATTTATAAAGCTTATGTAAGTTTATTCTGTTAATATAAATATATATCGGTATTATATATATGGTACCCGTCATTCCATATTACACATATACTATAGTTGATATTCAAATGAGACATACATGTATTTGGTATGTCTCTTCAATTCAATTCAATTCAGTTTATTTTGTCTTAACGTCATTACATTTGACATACAAAGACAATATGTTATAACATATATACAATAAATTGTAACACCTTTCACGTGTGTAAAGTATGTCACGTGTGTAAGTTTATTCAGTGAATATAAATATATATCGGTATTTCACACATTTATATATATGGTATCCGTCATTCCATATTACACATATACTAGTTGATATTAAAATGAGACATACATGTATGTGGTATGTCTCTTCAATTCAATTTAATTCAATTCAATTTATTTTGTCTTAACGTAATTATATTTGATATACAAATACAGTAAATTGTAATACTTGTCACGTGTGCATGCAAATCTATTCATGGAAGAGATACACATGTATTCATGTTGCGTAACTGACCGTATACATGCAGTACATAGTTCTATAGAGGATAATTACTGGTACAAACAATAAGGTCGACATCAATTTGATACATGATGATGTATATGTCATTTTAATGAATTCAAGTTGGAACGATAACTATTCGTCATTGAATATTGTTAGTGAACCCATCGAATACTGAAACAAATTCAGTGTTCATTGAGCAGTTTGATGTTGTTATCTTAGTTTCAATAAAGATATAATCATGAAAAGTATAATCCGTGTTTTCCTATTCGTCTCCTTCAGCAAGACATTGGTCGTTTTGAGTCGAAGATGCAAACCAAGACCCATTGTATATAGGCACAAAAGCATTAGTCTTATAATATATACATAAGCCTGATCTCATGAATCATATAAGCTCAATGTGAACCTATATTTGCACGAAAAATATGTTGCATATACATACGTATCTTTGCGAATGACTTCACCAAGTTTGTCTTCGCAATGTATCATTCACAACAATGACTGTTGGATTGCTAATTTCGAGTATAAAGAGGAATCTTATGGAAGATGTCACATGCGATATTCCACTAAGTTAGTCTGAATTCCAATGCTCGTTTTCTGCTTCAACAAACGAGTAGGACTTGATAATTTAAATCAGCACAATTCGTAACATACACCATGAAAACCGCACACAATTATATGATATCAAAAATAACATGAAGAAAATATATATAGCATAACACAAATTGTTAGTGACGCTTTTTATGGTGCGTTCACACACGGTTTGTTTTGCCAGGTATTTCTTCATATAGGAAACCATATTGTGCCAGAATATGAATAAAAATGCATCTTCATCAAAACTATTGACATGAGAAAACAATTCTGTATTCTCACATGTAACGGTGTTACCGACATTCTCCTTCAAATACCCATATGGTTGATTCTTGCCAGATAATTATATGCTGTTTACATGCAAATTTCGGTAGCATCGCAGGAGATTTAACATACGCAAGTGTGTAGGTCATACCAGAAAATAATGATAGTCATATAGCAGGTGCCATAGACATCTCATAAACATGTATAGGACTATCATTATTTCCTGGTATGACCTACATATACTTGCTTAGGTTTTCGGATCCAAAGTGTACGCAAAGAGCCAGGACAGGTGTCCATTATATACAATGGATACACTCCCACCCAGCTATATAAGTACAACAAGCGTGCCCAATTTGGAGATATATAAAATAATTTTACTTCAGACTAATTGGTAACCAACCATGCAGGAGCAGTCGCCATCCCATTGCTATAGCCATGTCCGCCGCTATAGACATTTCCGGATGCTGGGTTGAATTGAGTATATAAATAAAAACAATAATTTCCTTTAAATTAAGTTGTCGATATGTCGACTTTCAGAAACAGTCCAGTTGTTGTGGTATAATTTTACAGCGGAAATCTCGTCCCTTCTTCGCAACTGTAACGTCAAACATTACGAAACTATTAGACAGCAACTACTTTTCTTAGCCTCTTCTCCGAACTTTTCACATTTCAAATAAAAACTAGAATTGGTTGATAGTCATTTCATGTCTCTTTCAATGTTTCATCAATAAAGCACGATTTTAACCAATTCGTCTGTGAGAATAATGTTAGAATAATGAGGGTTCTTAAAGATGAGTCCGGAACAGACTACTGACCAATCAGAACGAACCTTGCGAGCAGATTTAGGCAAGGTCGTACACGTATACAGAAGGTGTATATAGGTCATACCAGAAAATAATGATAGTTATAAATAGCAGGTGCTATAGACATATCATAAACATGTATAGGACTATCATTATTTCCTGGTATGACCTACACACTTGCTTAAGTTTTCGGATCTAAAGTGTAGGCAAATAGCCAGGAAAGGTGTCCATTATATATACAATGGATCCACTCCCACCCAGCTAAGTACAACAAGCGTGCCCCATTTGGAGATATATAAAATAACTTGACATTTATTAGCAATTATTGCTGTATTTTTCAACAAAAATAACATTCGTCTACACTCGAGTTAAAGATGGCGTTAATGTGACCACAACTGCCGTGTTTCCTTCAGACTAATTGGCAACCAACCAGGAGCAGTCGCCGTCCCATTGCTATAGCCATGTCCGCCGCTATAGACATTTCCGGATGCAGGGGTGGAATTGAGTATATAAATAAAAACAATAATTTCCTTTAAATTATGGGTGTCGATATGCCGACTTTCAGAAACAGTCCAGTTGTTGTGGTATAATTTTACAGCGGAAATCTCGTACCTTCGCAACTGTAACGTCAAAATTTACGTAACTATTAGACAGCAACTACCTTTCTTAGCCTCTTCTCTGAACTTTTCACATTTCAAATCAAAACTAGAATTGGTAGATAGTCATTTCGTGTCTCTTTCAATGTTTCATCAATAAAGTACGATTTTAACCAATTCGTCTGTGAGAATAATGTTATAATAATGAGGGTTCTGAAAGATGAGTCCGGAACAGACTACTGACCAATCAGAACGAACCTTGCGAGCAGATTTAGGCAAGGTCGTACACGTATACAGAAGGTGAAGGTCATACCAGAAAATAATGATAGTTATATATAGCAGGTGCTATAGACATATCATAAACATGTATAGGACTATCATTATTTCCTGGTATGACCTACACACTTGCTTAAGTTTTCGGATCTAAAGTGTAGGCAAAGAGCCAGGAAAGGTGTCCATTATATACAATGGATCCACTCCCACCCAGCACAACAAGTACAACAACGTGCCCCATTTGGAGATATATAAAATAACTTGACTTTTATTAGCAATTATTGCTGTATTTTTCAACAAAAATAACATTCGTCTACACTCAAGTTAAAGATGGCGTTAATGTGACCACAACTGCCGTGTTGTCCTTCAGACTAATTGGTAACCAACCAGGAGCAGTCGCCGTCCCATTGCTATAGCCATGTCCGCCGCTATAGACATTTCCGGATGCAGGAGTGGAATTGAGTATATAAATAAAAACAATAATTTCCTTTAAATTATGGTGTCGATATGCCGACTTTCAGAAACAGTCCAGTTGTTGTGGTATAATTTTACAGCGGAAATCTCATCCCTTCTTCGCAACTGTAACGTAAAAAATTACGTAACTATTAGACAGCAACTACTTTTCTTAGCCTCTTCTCTGAATTTTTCACATTTCAAATCAAAACTAGAATTGGTAGATAGTCATTTCATGTCTCTTTCAATGTTTCATAAATAAAGCACGATTTTAACCAATTCGTCTGTGAGAATAATGTTAGAATAATGAGAGTTCCGAAAGATGAGTCCGGAACAGACTATACTGACCAATCAGAACGAACCTTGCGAGCAGATTTATAGGCAAGGTCGTACACGTATACAGAAGAACAACATTACGGTATTGTTTAGCTAACTGAGCCTAACTCTCAGCAATTTGTCAATCAATTATGTTTGGAAAAATGTCTTTATTCGAGTTACTGGATATGAATTTGGGGTTTTTTAGTATCAAAACACGTCACGGGGAGAGTTTCCTATATATATATTGCTCCACGTTTTCAAACAAAATTTTTCGAGAAGTGTCTGCATGCAGTTAACGTTTTGCTGAATGCCATTCAGCAAAACTTTCACTGCAGACACTTCTCGAGAATTTTAATTATGATATCAATTCTAAAGAAAAACACAATCTTAGTCGAGCACATTCGGAATTTATGGGTAAATTTAAGTTTCGGAAACTTAAATTTACCCCGAAATTCCGAATGCGCTCGATTAGGATTGTGTTTTTCTCGAGAACTGATATCATAATTTCCTCCAAACTCCTGTCACAGTATAAATTGACATTGCCTATATACATCTACCATTGGTTGGTATAACTTCTAAATTGACTACTAACCAGACTAGCCCTGGTATGGAAAACCCTAAATGTTATAGCCCGATGTGCGGTTTACTGACGCCCTCACCGGGGTTTACCGCCCGCAGCGGGAATTATAGGATGGCCAGCGTGGTGGTAAGAGGTTTCATTCTTTGAATTTCCATCTGCACGAGAAATTGCCAAAAAAAGACCAAAATACCCACCCATGGCAAATAGGGAGAGGAAAAGAGAAATATGACGAACGAGAAAGAGATAGAGAGAGAGATATATATATATAGAGAGAGAGGGTATAATGGTCGTGATCGAAATAGGAGTCGATGGAGAAGTGGATAAATATGAGAGAGAGAGAGAGAGGGAGAGAGAGAGCAAAGGGGAGAGAGGCTGATGGGGAGACTCAATGATGTTCACCATATACTTCAGCTGTTATGACAGACTCAAGTGTTCGACTTTGTTAAAGACATCATGGGTGTAGCTCTGTTCGTCGAAAATTGGAAATGCATCTCACAAGGCGCAACACACAGAGAAAATTAAGGCACACGAATACCATTTCTTTGCAATCTTATCAGTGTTCAACTATTCGGTAAATCACAGATTAATGAAAGTTGGTTTTACAATTGTGAATGCGTCAAGTCGAATAATAATGACGATTCTAATGACACTCTCAACAGACAAAATTATCATAATCTCCTTAGATGTCACTGAGCCGTTCAAGCAAATCAGAATTGTGATTCAACATTTAATTAAAGTATCAAAAAATGGAGCTGATACGATCTCTGTTCTAACGATGCTTTAGCGTATCTTTCGCGCCATAACATGGTGTGTGCCGTGAATTGCACATTACCACCTTTGTCGCTATTAAATGCAGTTGGCTTTGAATAATCGAGTGCCGTTGCCGTTAAATGTGATATCTTTGTTATGAAGATGTGATATCCAGAGCGCATGCCGAGCATACGTCGCGACTAGTTAACCCATCATGAGCGACGGCATGACGTCTGGTGTCTGTAGAATTGTGGATGGTGCAAAGCATAAAGAGAGTTTCCAATTATTCATGATCAAACTTGGTCAATACAATTTGTAGTGACCTTAATTCCTGTTACTAAAGATGTATTCAGGGTCCAGACCAATTTTTTACGAAATATTTATGCTTTTTGTTTAAATTGTTGTATATAAAACGTGTTTTGGGTGAGATGTTCCACAAAAGACACCACTTTCCAACGGGAACATGTCTCTATTCCGAAGGTTCGCTATTCCGAAGGTTCACTATTCCGAAGGTTCACTATTCCGAATGTTCGCTATTCCGAAGGTTCTCTATTCCGAAGGTTCGCTATTCGGAAGATTTTTGTTATTTTAAAGGTTAATTCTATATTCTAAAGTATTGAGAGGGATCTTTATCACGAAGACTCTTTTTATGAAGGAAATAACTTAAAACATTGAAACAATAAATGTGATAACATGTTCACAGTTTATTACATCGGATAAGCTGATAATACAGTGTTAGAGAGAGAGAGCTTCCTATTTCCAATGGTATATATACCGGCTTATATTTTATATATGTGATATGGGGGTTCGAAAATTAAGTGGGCCTTTAATGTTGATGTTTCTTTCAAATTCAGATTGTCAGTTCAGAAAAACTATATCTCTTACATGTAATTTATTTCAGTCATCGTGTTTTCAACTTTCCATAATAAACGATAAACTGATACTGTCTTTATGCTATTAATAACCGACATCTGGGACAATTTGGGAATTGGAATTGGGTGTATAAATGTACTATATGTGAATACTAGCGTAATATTATCTTTCATTCCTCGTGTGGTTTTTTGTGGTGGGGGTTCAAATTTTGATTCATTTCTGGTTAAATACGCCCAGAATAGAAAACCTTCGGAATAGCGAACCTTCGGAATACCGAACCTTCGGAATAATGAACCTTTGGAATAATGAACCTTCGGAATAGCGAACCTTCGGTATAATGAACCTGCGGAATAGAGAACCCTACCCCTTTCCAACTGTCATTCTAACTGTTTTCACACTCGTGGCATATTTGTGTAGCTTCTCTTACAAAAAAAGTCGAATATAGCCAGCACGCCCTAGCTATAAGTCGTGCATTACATTCGAGATGTACCCTGGAAGCGATACCAATTAAGTTGCACAGAAAGTCAGTCATGAAAAACATGTTTGACTGTCATTATAATCTTGGCCACATATAATGCAAAAAATCATTTTTTTCATTAAATCTCAAAATACACAGCAGAAATACGATATTTCAGAAACGTTCAAATTATATAAAAGCAAATGGCAAATCAACAATAGCCTTTATGATGTTTTAAAAGTATAAATAGATCATCCTTACCAGGTAATCCCTGGGAATAAAGTAACAGCGTGTTTACATTTACCAAAATTCAGGTTTCCGCACCTTTTCGGAGTATAATTTACTACTGATTAAGTTTTATAGTGCATAAAATAACATGTCTTGACCAGGAAGTGTATTATAAAAGGCACTGCATCTTAATTTATATGGAATTTTCGATCAACTAATTTATTATTTAATATCGATGTTTTAGAGGCCTCTCAGAAGATTTATATTGCATTGATTTTTCAATAACAATTTGATATTGTTTTGTATATGTAAGCGTCATATTTGATTCAACAGTTTGTTCAGTTGAGCAAGACCATATAGTAAATATAAATATAATTCGTATGCAGTTTTTGTAAATTGAGGTTCCGCATACACACCTCTGGTAACGTGCTCCTGCTAATGTGCTATATATGATGGTGGTGGGTCCTGCTGAATTGCTATAGTGCTGTTAGGTAAACTGGTGCTGTTAAAAAAAGTAACCTTATGTTGTCTAAAGTTGTCATTTTCGCGGTGTTTGGCTAATCCAAGCGATTTGAGAAAAAGCAATGCAGTGTCTGTATGAAATATTCAAGTATACATATATATTTGTTGAAAAATTTACTAATGGCTGCGCAAAAACAACGTGAATAGCCGTCTTGATTATAATTGATTTGCAAAAACTAATTCAATCAGTATTAGTATGAATCGTACGTTACACATAGTGGAGCAACCACCCATGATGTGCATCAAATTTGCCTTTTTTCGGCGACATAACGCAAAGAATAATTTATGTAACATCATGCAGTGGTCACGACGGAGACGACATGCCAAATTGACAAGACGTGTCGTGGATTGTAAAATCTTGTCTGGATTATCGTCATGACGTCTTCATTTTCATTAAACTGACCAACGAAATTGGTCTAAATGAAATTAATAGACTTAAATCACATGTTGTGAAGTAGTTACTTTCATTTTTATCGCGATGCTTCATTTCCAATTCCGCGTTTTTGCAATCTCCACACGGTTGCTAACCGGAAGTCATGTGACAATTTCTCCAAAATCTACACCCGCGATCTTGAAAAATCACTGATGGATATAGAAAAAATTATATGACGTCATTCACCTGCCTTGGTGGTTGATATAATATTTCGCAATATAAGTTTTTGCAAGTTTGATATACATAATGTATTTTCCTGGATATGGTCAGAATATCCGAACACCGCAAAAATGGCAACTTCAGAAAATAATAACGGTACTTTTTCTAAACAGCATCAGTTTGCCCTAACAACATAATATCAATACAGCAGGACTTGCTAGGATCATAGCACATTACCAGGACCACTTGGCAAGGAGCGATTCATCTTTAAATGTAAGTTTTCGATGACAGGTTTATAGTTTTCTGAAGATGTCACATTTAGTACTGCTCAGCGGTTATACCTGATATACCAACACATATATTATAGTCGGATTGATGACAGAAGAGAATGTTGAGTCTGGGTTTAGATCGATGTCACCACGGAATGGCACTCCCGCTGAGTTAAGTATACGTTTCGCACTAAACCATTCCAGTCTGATTATGGGGTGCCACCTCCTTAAAGATCTTCCATCGACAGACCACGTTTACACAAGGACCAGCGAGAGTATAAGAGGTAACGCACCGGACATCGTGGTTGAATCTCATTGTCATAACGTACTCCATGAACTGTCGTTAAAATGTACTGCCATTTACCAGTCTATTCATTGCTTCCTGGTGGCACTTTGATTTCCCTGCGCTTTATTGTGTGTCTGTCTCAAGAAATAGAATAAACTTTGCACGAACAAGACGACAAATTGTTTTTCCGATATTTAGCCATGCATCCAAGACTTACTGTCGCCGCACGGGAACTGAAAATGCCAGGAAGAGCCGTATTTAATTTGTCACACGAATTTACACGAAAATTACATTTGTTCATTGGCATAGGGTAATATTTTCAATTAAAATAATCAAATCAGTTTTGAAAATATATTTTGACGAGCGACGTTTGTATGTTCCTTCCATGCAGCCAAACGCATGCACTTCATGTATATATCTAAACTTCTGGCCACCGGTGCGGGCCCGGACAGCGGCAGTGAAGCCGGTGGGGGGGGGGGGGGTATACATGCATGCATGGGATCCAACCCATGCCCTCAACTGACGCAAGTACAAATTCATAATATACATTGGGAAATAAAATAAGTCGCTCTTCAAAAGCTTTCGGTCTTAGACCATCTTCAGTTGATATCATTCAGACTAAATAACATGATGGCATTCATGCAGGTATAATGATACAAATAACAATGGCGGATATTTTACAAACACCGGCAACGCTATCTCAGCATTGGAATCCAAAAGGTGGCGCCATTACATTGGGAAGTTTGCCGTTTGTGCCTCATTGTCACTGATTCCACCAAGTATATTTACCTTTAGCAGAGAGATAGGTCAATAGGATCTTCTAGATCTGTCACTGGGAAATATTGTTTGCCACAAACAGAACAGTACATCATTACACATTTAAATATAAATACGTGTTACACTTATAACTCTAACCGCAGAAAGTATGGTATAAACATACATATATAGAGGATCTCCAATGAGTCCCAATTATATACGAAATGTATTAATCGAATTTTAGCGGACGAGGTTAATAAATTTAGTATAGAATTGCGACGAATTTGAAATCCATTTTATCACATAATCATGTTTTAGCAAGGGAAAACGATATCGAAACGGCTGGGGTTAAAACAAAACTAATATTTGATTTCATTAACATAACCACAGAGGAAGTAAAGACATTCAAGAAAAATATAGTTCCATTTAAATGCGTCTTTTCATGTTGACAGAATTGTTCAACCACCCTTATCACCCATGTTTATCTCACAGTCAACACTAAATAACCCAACACAAATTGAATATTATAATTATATTCTAACTAACATAATAATAGCATTGATCGATATCATTGCGCTAAACTCTTACGCCAATACGCGTGCCGATAATACACGTGTACCAGGGGACATTAACTCTTCATTGCATTTTGCACTCTGCGATGCGTTCCTAACCCGGTGGGAATTAATGTACTTCGCCCACGACTTTATCCATGTATACTTTCTAGTTTAGCATGAAATGAGTGATCGATATATGTCATCTTATCGCAAGTCAATATGACAGACCGGGACTAAAATGTGCTTCATAAATTGACTTGGTCAGCGAAACTCATCTCCGTAACCCTGCTCCCATATATTATACGCGCAGTTCATACCCTAGATTGAAACAAATCTCTTTAAATCGAGGAAGCAATCGCTTGAATCAATCAAAACAATGTAATCAGTTTGAAGCCAAGCTGCAGCAGCGCATGGACGGTTAAGCGTGTCCTTGCCCCCTAAAAGACGCCTCCAGCGTGTCCAATATAATATCCCGTTACATGAAAAGAATTAATTACCGTTTGCTTAAATTTCAATTAAAGTTTTCATCGCTTGCTACTGTAAATATACAATTATACAAACAAGTGATCGATTTTGCAGGTATAAAATATTCAGATAGAATTTTCATAGTTAATGAAGAATGAAATTAGCCTGTCCTCAGACAATAAGAATGGATACAATGGGTTATAGGAAAACGGTATCTAAGTTCAGAGCGGTTTCTTTGAATTCACTTGAGAGCAACATCTTTGAGTTTATCTGAGAATCGGCAGGTTGTGCGTATATTATAACGGGACAACCTGAGTGCATTATCTCAGCATTGCTGTGAGTTATTCAGACAGTTCATTGTTGTATGATTATGGGGAATGAAATTGGTATGTAAAATAACACCAGAATTAGCTTTTCATCGGCGATGCGGGCGCACAAGACCCCTCGTTAGGTGCTCGGCCAACAGGTTTCACGGAACGGCGCAGGCCACCGATTCACAAACAAGTAATTGTTGGAATGGTGTTTGGATCGTGGGTGATTTTTAGGAGTTTGTGGTGCGTGGCTTATAATCATCATTTGCGAATGAATTTACAGTTTTATACACTCATTAAACTGTATGAAATTATACATATATATCCGCGAAGGAAAAGTGCTACTTTTTAAAGATGGAGCCCATCGTGCTCTGCCACTTACATGTAATTTCCCATCTCGAAGGGTGTTTCCGACTGGTTCGATTCCCGATAATGGCGGATTTGTGATCCACGCTAAGGAAGGCCTTCCTTGACTGGAGGTTCCTGAATGTTTTCGAAAACCCTGTGCCAATGTATTATTTTATATATGCGAGTCTCGCATATATAAGATAATACAGTGGTCTAACAATATTTACCTTGACCTTGTAAGCCAGTGCATTCTCTTATATATGCGAGGCTCCATATGGGAGACTGAGACTCACATATATAAGAGAATGCACTGGCTTATGATATTTAATTGCTACAACCAGCCCAGCTCCCGTCATGCATGAAAGGGTTATTTGTTTATCTGGGCAAGTGTGGCAGTTACTAACTGGGAGTCCGTGGCTTCTGTGTATGGTGCGGTGATTTCTCAGCGCAATTAACCCCGTGTGCGGTCTTTCCTCCACAAAAAAACCACACAACATCTGATCTGTTCATAAATATGATATTTCTCATTTTTAACTTCAACTGGTGCCAAATAAAAAAAAAAGAAGCTCAGAAATTATAATATCAATCATAGATAGCTCAAGCTGCTCAACGAGACAACCATATATGGTATGGAAAACTACATGTGTACTTGTTTGTGTAATGGCTTAGATTCACGTGTAATACACTACACTTAAGTCAGTACAGTTAAACCCTGCCTCTCTATACACTCATTGGAAATATTCAGATATTAGCCAGGTTCAGCAACATGTGCGTGTAGCTTGTAACGCATGTTGTCATTGCCAACGACAGTCACCTGACCATTCCGCCTACACGTACATTGTCAAGACATTCATGTGTCAAACGTGCAGCATTACGAAACTTGTAGCAACGTGGAATAATTAAATCTTATAATTAACCAACGAGCTATAAACTTTACTGCAATGTGTCTGGCGGAAAGATACTGTTATGCATGAAGCCAATTAAGTTTATCTCTGCTGCCGGATTACTGTACACGATCTGCTACAAGTCGGGCCGATATCTCCAAACGTGTAGCTTTAAAATCACATGACTTTTCACGCCAAGTGTATATCCATAGCAATGCCATAGTAACACACGTTACAAGTTACACGTACGTATGGCTGAACCTGGCTAATATACGTTCAACGAAGGTCGATTGTTGAACTTATAATCTGAATATTTGCCACCAAAGAATATGATTCATTCTGCACTTGTTATAGTTTTTCGTTTGTCTGCTTTTATTACCTGAACATCCCTCCAAATGAATAGTATAGACCAATCCATACTAATAACAATTTTGGGAGAAGCCATTTAGTATAAGGGTTCAGCATAATTATCTCAACAACGTCGAAATACCATAGCAATCTTTGGGGAAATATGAGAAAATATGACGTGCATCACATCCGTGCTTATCTCGAATATAAACAGCTTCGCCATTGTTGGGAGTGCTATTGCGTAATGGACCTTACCATATCAGAAAACATAACACAGGTTCAGTTACACACACATGCATCTTCTGGCCTTGCATGTGTTGCTATGTGTATGGTGTTGCTATAAAGATACCAGTGACATGGTATATCAAGCAAAAACCATGCAGTTCAAATATGAGACGAGTCTCACAACTTGTGAGGAAATTAACCCTGTCTGTACTAAATACTCATTGATGATTAGTTCCTTTAGGAAATGTTCAGATAATAAGTTCAACAAACGATCGACCATAAGTCATTTTGTCGTACTGATGAATCTCTCTGCGCATGTATTAGCTTTTCGTGTGTTTGTCTTCTGCGTTTATTACACGAACATCCCTCTAAATGAATAATAGACCATTCTAATGTATAAATTTAAATGAATAGGATAATTAATTTAGTAAAGAAATGATTAAGACCGTTTCATAATCACACTTTGAGTATAACAAAATCAATCCACAGAGACATACATGTAATTGTTCTCTTGTGCAGTGACAGGACTAATATTATACATGATGCATGCACGGAAAGGGGGCAGGGCGACTTGATCCACAGTTACCCTAATCGCCATAGGCTCGGAACGCCCCGCACACAGATATTCGACACCTACCATACCCCAGTCACGTGTCAGTAACCGGTTTCTAATTGACATCACGGGATGAATGTATCGCTCCGCGTGCCGCTTCACAATTAGCACGATAACGAGTCCCCTCGGATCCGATTACCGGCGGATGGCAATTTTACCGCCATAATTGGTCGTCCGGCTTCAAGAAGGACATGAGTTACCGCCCCTACGATTTTGTCCTCAAGCGCAAGAATCTTGTTTATTATATTTGACAGCTAGCATTAAGCGCGCACACATCTCTTGAACAGATAGGATGTCTCATTTCCTCGTTCCGATTCTGTGTCCAATTCCCTGTTTTCCTTACATTTGCGACTCTATGCGCAATTAACTTCTCGTTTGACATTTCTGGTTCGATTGAATTTCTTCTTTAAGAAATCAGCTTTCAATTAATATCTTTTAACACGTCACGCGAAGGTTATGGTTAGCACTCGGGTAATAATCGTGATAGTTCATCGAAGCTTGATACGTTTTCTGTATAAAACACCTATGGTTGTCGCGTTACGTTCCTTAACCTTTTTTTATACTAAATGGATTCTCCCACTAAGTTAGAAAAGTATACATTGGAGCGATCTATTATTCATATGGAGGGGTGTTCAGTTAACACAAGCAGACGACAGACAGAATACCCGATAATACAAGAGCAGAATGGTTCATAATCATTGTGGGAAATTGTATTATCTAAACATTTCCTAAATCAACTACTCGTCAATGAGTATTTAACATAGAAAGGGTTAAAAAAAAGTTATTTAATGAGTTTCTAAATTGGAGCTGTTAACACATATTCACTAGTGGGAGGAACTTACGGTTGCTACGAGCCAAGGTATCTGCAGAAATATATTAATTAGTTTATCAGCGCTTGCCCTTGTGCTATATCTAGCTGATCAAAAAAACTGATTTAAGGTTTTTTTAATTTAACTTTGATATTTTGATAGATTAAATTTAAAATGTTTGGTTTGTTTTAACTTTATTTTTTATTTTATTCCTTGCTTAAATTTAACATTAAAAATGTGAATTGAAAAAAAAAATCAAAATACAACAACAAAACTAACGCCGTTATAACATCCGCCGGGGTATCCCGAGTCACCACACCAAATTCGGTTGATATCGGTGCAGAGGACTGGAAGTAAAATCGCGAGAATCGGGGGAGAAAAAGACAGATCCTGCTCTTCTATATATGTAGATACACCGGAGAACATAAATTCTTTTCGCCTTTAATTGTGATAATTTTGACAAGTCTCATGCAAAATGAATAGAAGTGTTATAACCATGCATAAATTTCCAACATCATGGCGCAGATACAAATTTAAGGAAAGGTCCAAATGTGGATCTTTAATGTTTAGAACTTCCACATGTTAATCAATATCTTTTGATTTTATCCGAAAACTTCCTTGATTAAAGCCAATAAATCGAGCAATAATACCCACATATAAACAATTATCATCCACTGAAAAGCACAATGTATGGAAATGCTAAGTTTGAAGAGTGTATATTATATAGTTTGATCCAACTAGTTGTGTATAAATTTTAAAATTTCGAGAACTACCATGCAGAGGATGTCATCGAATTACAGATGTCAAGAAAGGCAGGTTTGTTGGGGTATATCAGACTTTCACGGGAAGTGAGATTTCCAATACACCTCGCAATGCCGATGACGTAACCTGGATGTTGGCCATGCTGAAAACTTAATATGTGTATGGGTGCCTTTATTTTGTTGTTTGTTCGGCTGATATGACATATTCCCAATACTCAAACTCAATTTCGTGCTATTTCAAACTTCAACCAGCTTATTGCCAGCCAGCATAAAAACCTACATGGTGCTGTGGATATGTGGTGTATTTAGACTCGAAAACGTCGATTGTATTTGTATACAGGTATATAGTATGAGATAAATATTTACGTTTTATTGGCACACTCATACACACTTTAGGTTTTTTTCAGTTTTGGTATAGTATACCCACACAAAACATGTATCTCTAAAACAGGTATAAAATAAAATAAAATTCACAATAATGCGCCAACTGGTGTCTGTTTACTCATGTATGAGTCTCCAAATATGCAGTATACCATATCGTTATACCGTTTATATAGGAGCCGTGGAGACCGAAAGCTTTGGAAGAAGAGTTGTATTTGCTAAAATGTTAATGGGAGAGGGGCGGATTTAAGTTGTTAAAACTTGTGCCCCGATCCCTCTTGTAATATTATATTACAATAAAATATGTTTAAACAAAAAGAAGAGTGACGTATTGTTATTTATGCCGTGGCTGACAAGATACAGTTCGCCATAGCTAGACGGCCTCATGTCCCACGCACCGTACCAACTGAGCCCTTCGTGGCTTTAGATATGGGTATCTTAACCCTTCCATGACCGGAGCTTCCTGAAATTTTACGAAAACTCTGTGCCAATGCATTCTCTTATATATGCGAGTCTCTCATAGGGAGCCTCGAATATATAAGAGAACACATTGGCCTAACAATATTTACCTGCACTTTGTAAGCCAGTGAATTCTTATATATGCTAGGCTCCATATGGGATACTCGCATATATAAGAGAATGCAATACCACAGGATCTTTAATGCTGCACCAGCTCAGCTCCCACCACTAAAGGGTTAATATAGTATTTTTTTTAAACTTCACAGCTTGTGTATGCAGATTGTGTGGTCAACTGCATGTATATCAATGACCTGAACTAGATGGCGTGTTGCCGTTTGCAAGCAAGGGATACCTTCGTGTTCAATGATCTATGCACCAATAGCGCTATTTAGTGATATAAATTTTTCACGTCTGGTCGCTAATTGTTGTGTGGACATTGTTATATAGTGGTATCTATTTCACTGCCTACTAGGCAAGTCATTGGCTTCCAGTTTAACAACCAGCGCTCGTTACGGATGCATTGAAACACAGATGCGTGGCGCATAAAGCACGATAAATGACAGTTATGGTGGTATATGTGATAAGATATACTGATTGCCGCGATAATAGCAACATCACAGACCGGTAACATATTGGTTGCTTCATCCTGAATATCTTATTGAAATTCATCGAATCTGTAGATCGTCGAATTGGAATACTGACATATATAAAGGACAAATGATGTGGACAATTATCCATGCTCGGATGAAATTAAATTCACCCAATAATTCGGCTAATTTGTCAATTGATGAAAGAGCAATGATGTGGAGAATAATCACACAACAAGTAAAAGCCGATCGACAAGAGAAATGAACAAAACAACAAAAGTTTTAAGACTACATTCGCATATTGGAATATTTTCCGAGTAAAACACTGCGTACACTATATAGCTGATTGGGATTTAATGTCGTCAGTAGCCAGGCCACATAACGACCAATGACAGAAACATGTAGTTTAATGTAGCGAAGCAAATGTCTGTATATAAAGCAGACAGTTTATGTGACCAAAACAATGAGCTATGTACAAATATAAGCACAAAAGAAATGTTTCCACTTTGAGTCCAAAATGACTATTCAAGAACTGACTATATATATATTGTGAGCTAACATATAACCTACTACAAACATGCATGTAGCATAAAATACAGACGGAATAAACAATAAATAGAAAATAATAAAATTCAATTGGCATTGGCAATATATTTATAATATTTGATGAGCCTGTATCAATATATCAAGTTGACGTTCGTGTGATTGACAACAAAGATCGTCTCTCACCCAACCAGAAGCTTCAACATACATATACTGTATTGTTTTTTTTTCTAACTTAAAACGACTTTATTCCAGTATCGTTTTGAACTTTTCAAACTCAAATATCCAGTTTCTACGACCCATAATGCAGCATATCGTCGTTGAAATACGCACTTAATCGACCTATAATGTGAAATAGGTACATAATGTGATTATTTGATTCTGAAATAAACAGATAATGGACTTGTACCCGTGATTTCGCATTATATGGTGCGGGCCACAGTGAAAACACCTGTTAAAGAGCGTACACCTGAAAAGTCGTGAGTCGGCTTATTTGTTTCATTGTCCCCACATAATCTGCTTAGAATCGCCTCATTATGAGTCGATGTCACTGAAATGTTCTCATTGTCGACTCAAAATGAGGCGATTCTAAGCAGATTATCAACCTAAAACAAGTTCTACCATAAGAAGATAATGTGCTGGTTTTCGGGAGTACAGGCTGCATATATACTGTTTAAAAAGAATTTGGCGATTGTTTTGGAGCAACTGGCTCATGTTGTGTCCATTTCCTGTTATATATAGATACTTAAACGAAAACCAGATCCGTTTCGTTCACGTGCATTGTGGCTGATTGCGATTCGACCATCGCTCATTCATAAGTATGCTCAGATACACCACAGCGAGAGTGATCACTCGGCACTCGCAAACTCATTTTCCATGCCTGACTGTAATTTTCTATATTATATTACAGTTGTGTGTCTGTTGAGTCAGATACAGTTATGTAGATATTTTGTCGCACATGTACACATATATATATATATATAGTCACTGTGTAAATAATTTTGGAGCACACATCTGTTAAACGGTTATGTAATATAAATTATTATTATTATAAGCACTGACTACAATGTTCTCACACACAATCTGAGTGCGTGCTGACATCAACACATTTCCTTTCGGACACTACCGTAGAAAATGTGCGATGTCCATTGCAGCTGACTGTCGAAGAGCATCTGGATCAAGCTACAAAAGAGTTCAGTCCCCTCGTTACGCTATGTCTGACCGCTGCCGGCATGTGTATTTTCTTAGGTCAGAGCATAGTTGTTTAACAGTACATTTAGTATCAATTGAGTTTGGCATTCTATGAACATGTTGTGACTCCGTGTGGAGCCAGTATAGTTAATATATCAAACAACGTGAAGAGGCCAGACTAGCCGGTTGATGGTGGCGGGTCAACTCAACCACCCGTATTGGTGTAAAGAGTATTTAATCCATATCATTCATAACAAAGTAATTTCAATATAATAAACATGGGGGGATTCGAACACCCGTCTTCAAGAGATTTGAACAGGACCGAAGTGGACCATGAGCTAATCCGCATCCACAAGGCAATCCCCCACGCGATACAACCTCCTTAGTACCATGCACCGGGGCGCGCACAACACCCCATGGAATATAGGGTGACAATTTAGGGGGTTCTTACCGCTCGCAGTGGGCATATTATATCCCTGGCCCATACGGCGATTGCAGACAGGAACACGTGTTTGCACGATTGATGCGGAAACAGGTTTTTCATTAGTTCAAATCGATCCACGCAGATGTACCTGAACGTTTGCAGGAAGATGTTGGTGCACTTGCTGACGTGTATGACAATTCCGTCAGGAAGAGGATTGTGCTCAAGAAGCAGATATCCAGGACTTCCAGAACACAAAAACTCCAAACTCGACAAAGAAAACGAAATTCGTCACATAGTACAATGGCAAGAGCATTTAGGTAGAGGAAATTGCATTTATACTTATGCCCACAATCAAGACATCGGGTTAGCCAGTGTAAGACACTATTGCTACCTTTCGTATATGTATCAACTGCTCCAGAAACCAAGACAATCGATTATCTTCCTGACGTCTAGTAAACAAACCTAAGTTCTACAACTATAGCGTCATTAATATGGACACGCAGAGTGCGCTCTGGGGAAATGGGTCGGATTCCGGACTGTAGAGGGCTCTGTCGGTTCACGGACACGCAGCATATCAACAGCATTGAAGCTTGCCGATATTCGAAAAAAGTTGTGGACCCTATCAGATAAAAAAATACATTTTATATCCAGACTACAGAACGTTTAAAGAAATCGAAGAAAGGACATAGCATCAGAAAGGTCAACTTCGATGTCCAGGGAGAGAAGAATTGAGTATGCAGAGTTTTACTTCAACTATCGACTGTCATAGTATACCACCATACAAATATACCGACGAGATACCGAACTACGGTGCTCCACCTAAACGATTGAAAATTCCTTACCACCAACGTGACATCTCAAAACTGAAATTACAACACACGTGATCATATTGGCCCCAGATGAAATAACACATCAACACCATTCAAAGAGTTGAGCCCCATTACTGAATAGCGAAAAAAATGGTGAATCGAAAAAATCCTAAACCTGACTCAATTGTACGAACTTTACATAGCCTACATAGCACCACTAACAGTCAGTAAAACTCAGCTTTTACCGAGAGATTTTCAGCTTTTGAGTTTCCGAAACACAAGAAGCGCCGATCGGGTACGTGCGAGTCCAAACTGAGAAAGGACGTAAACGGAAGAAACACTGTAACTACAATAATCACATCGAGGACAAGCCAAACACTTACATCGAGAGGCAACTGAACAGACACGATTCAGAGTCGGCAGTTGTAACATCCTGTGGCCCGGAGAACGTTATCAGCTGCCACATGTATGACACACACGTCAATCTTTTGTAAAAGAAACCTACCACCCTGTCCTATTTGACAAAAGTTCCCAAGTAAATTTCCAGAACCAGGCAAACTAAAAATGGTATCACTCTTATGGCACACACATCGCGAAACTACACAAAACTTCCATCATGCAGTTTTACGCTGAAACGAGTACATAATCTCATAATTGATAACGTTTTTATTATATACCGCTTTTGAACGAATGAAGCAGGCCAATCTTTATATGAGAAGATTATTGTAATTATTAGTAGGCTTTTGTAAGTCTATATACGGACATCAAAACATATTACTTGGACCATGGGTCCGATCTAAATTATGTTTTGTATGGAAAACTTACATATGGTAGTTTTAAGTCGGACAAGGCTTCCTTAAAACCCTTTCAGTGCCAAGTCCGATTTTTGTATCAATCCATATTTCTTTGATCATTTATCAAATTTATTGATTATAATAATGTGATACATTGATGGAAAGAGCTCTTAGAGTCCTTTCCATCAATGTATCACATTATCATAATCAATCAATTTGAAAAATGATCAAGGAAATATGGGTTGATACAAAAATCGGACTTGGAACTGAAAGGGTTAACGCCCTGATCCCGTCTGATGAGAGAAGAATTTGTATAGGCACTGGGTCTTACCAATGTATTTTCTTGTTATTTTCTTGCCGGGTTTCATGCAACAGTGTGTATATTACTCGTGCGCATGCTCGCGCTGGAATCATGCACGTCAATGGCATGATCGGATATATAGAAAAAATGTGCTTCACACAAAACACAATCGCGGACATTATTTAAGTTAACATTATTTAACGGTTTTAGAGAATCACTGATACATGTAGATGGATTGATAAAGAGACGATGTGTAAGATAATTAGTTACTTGTCTCAATGGTATTGATGAAGTGGAAAGGCTCCATGCATGCTGCACTCACCTGCCCCAGGTCTTTCCAAATCATCAATACATGGAACCATGTAAGTAATTATGTAATGGTTACATCACGTGCCTTTTTACGTCATCTATCATATTTCATAGAAGCATTTCTATTTGATTTGCATTTGCATTTGCATTTGATGGGCGCCAGCTGTTGAGAAATGTTTTCGGCGTATATTTAGTATAATGGTGTTTTGTGAGTCAAAGTGGGAGAGTTATACGCACCATCGACATATATCGCTCAATATGGATACTAATTTTCACATACCATTAAACTGATCATATCGCATACTGAATTGATACCATCGTGTCATCATATCGCGACAACACCTCGCAATCAACTATAATATAGAGTGAAAATCTAAAGGAACCTACCCATGTGTGATGGAACACCTTGTGTCGATTTCTTTGATTCCACCATTTTGTTCAGTTGTCATGTGGATTGAGACGTGGAAATCTGTCAGCGTATCATGATCTGGGAGAGACGGGAAATAAATAATGGTAACATGCGCAGACTATAGTCAATTGAGGCAAATGTTAGCTGTGCTCCGGAAAGATTTAATACGCATGCGTGTACGATACGATGTACACCAAAACCTGCATTCAAACATGACAAGAAACAAGTATGAACATCCAAATGTGATAATAAGTTTTTAAGGCAACCTGCATGCATCTTCAAGTTTCGTCGTGTCTAGCATTGGCTGTTCTAACATCAACCAAGCATCCAAACAGTGATAATCATATTGATGCAAGACATGGCATGTCCATGCAACTCGAAATGTAGTGCCTTAGACCTCATTATATATTTTTGTCCACGTTCACTAATAAGATAAATCAGAACACTGACTTTAACATACACGCCTTGTTGGAACCTGCAAATTATATATGGATACACAAGTTGGAAGGAATGTTAGGATATATAGGTAGATAAATACACGTAACATCGATCAAAAGGTTTTATGTATACTCTGTAAAAAAAATCTCACCAAAGTGATAGCAGTTAGAACGCTATCTTAGATTTATCGTACAATAGTGAGTCGATTTTTTCTAAATCCTATATGACTTGAGTATGTCTTCCTTTGTATATGTGAAGTCCGTATGAAGCTATTCGACGAATTCATCGACATATTTTGATTCCCGGAACCGGACCGAGGGGGGGGGGGGCAACATAAAGGGAATCGTACCGGAGGGGGTAACAGAAGGGAACTGGACC
Organism: Siphonodentalium dalli; assembly: GCA_032622095.1. Classification (NCBI taxonomy): domain Eukaryota; kingdom Metazoa; phylum Mollusca; class Scaphopoda; order Gadilida; family Siphonodentaliidae; genus Siphonodentalium; species Siphonodentalium dalli. The sequence goes on along the minus strand of CP136065.1, from coordinate 196,191,967 downwards.
GGGGGGTGTATCAGAAGGGAACCGGACCGGGTAACAGAAGGGAACCGGACCGGGGGTAACAGAAGGGAACCGGGAGGGGTAACAGAAGAGAACCTGACCGGGGGGGGGGTAACAGAAGTGAGAATAAATTCAGGCTTCAAACAGCCATGGGGCTTTACAACTGTCGTGTGTGTGCGCATGGATGTTAAGTTGTAATTATTGTATTTTAAAGTTGAATCGACACGCAATATATAGTATACGGTTTCTACATCGCCCCACACCCAGTGACGAATGTCACTTTAACGCCCCACACTCAGTGACGATTGATTGTCACTTTAACATGCCACCACTGTCGGATATGTCAATAAGAAATCAGAACTCCATTCAATTCAGCCTCAAACAAAATAATCCGGAAACAGATGGATTCTCACCAGATCGGGAAAATAATAATGAAGCAAATGAACGAATTTACATGAAATACATGAAAACAAGACGAATAGTGAAAGACAATGTTCTACAACTATCAGAGGGAATTTTTCCAAATGTAGGTTACACAGTTTAAATGCGATTGTTGAAAAGAAAGTGAACAACCAAATGTCACTGTCACTTCCTACGTCAACCAATAAGTTCGCCACACCCAAATTGCAATGTGTGTCCAAACATCGGCACAGCACAGTCAAAATAGGACAACCATCACGATGAAAGACTGACATGTCGATTGCAACTCGATTGCAATTCATCTTGTATTTAGGCACATACATGGTGCATCATAACTGTCGTCAATACATGTCGTGTTCCTGCCCCTAATACTAGTGATGAAACTGCCTATAAAAATGCCCGTGCTGCTACTGTGCGTTTAAGCAGTATATTAGACAATATGCATCGTTTTATTTTGCCCCACACATGTGAAGCTCCAAAGAGCGAATGTCACTTTATTAGCTCCAGATTGATGCAAGTAGGAAAGGCCACTTTAAAATCCCACCCGCTGTCGGATCTGTCAACGAGAAACCAGAACTGCATTCAATTCAGCCACTAGCAAAAATTATCCGGAAACAGGATGGATTCTTAGCAGACGAGTGCACAATTGATCGGAGAAATAATAATTAAGGAAATAAACGAAGTTTACATCGAACACATGAATACAAGACGAATAAAGCATCTCAAACCGCATGCAAATTGTGTGAAAGACGAAGATAAACAAATATTTTAGTGGAGCGGGTTATGTGATTGACGATGCCAGTGTCGGATTTAGATTACTTCCATTTCCCGGACCAGTGAGCCGGCAAAGGAATTTATCACAACGTAATAATGCCAGGATATTATAGCAGGTTCTACTGAACCAAAAATCGTTAAAGTATTGGCACAATGCTGTCTGACCATTTCAAATACGACGCTTCGCATTCACCTGGGATTTCTCAATGTGTCATTTGTGAAAAATGGAAATTTTATTTCGCTTTAATGTCTTGCTATCGGGTTCTGTTAATCATTTGGAATTTACAGAATGTAATTAACTCGCGTTTGACAAAGTTGATTATATATTCCACGCGGTTATTGTATAATTTGGACAAAATAATCAAGCGTTGTTCTTTTTGACGTCCGTATTAATAGCTTTTTTTACCCTATTGATATCATTGTAAAGACTGGTACTCTCTGATCTGATTGCTTTCTCTGTGTGTATTGTTGACCAACAATAACTTCCGCTAGACGGCTATATCACTTTACCACCACCACAAGACATAATTAATTTCATTGGAAATAATTTTCTGTGAGATAAATTAGTCGATATTTTTGCAGCAGTAATATATCTCTTGCAAGGTCGCTTGCTGAAAGTTCCAAGAATCATCAGCGTTTGATATTATTAATTGGCTCGTTGGTGGCTTGGCGGCATCAGATACGGCCGGTTGATGTTAGATAGTTGATTGTCATTAGCGGTTGAATGCGCAGGTAGAGCAACTAAGTTTAACACTAATGTCCATGATATTTTGTGACTAAGGCTACGTTCATTCACTGGCAAATTTATCTGGCAATGTTTCCGGTAATTCATCCGGTCGCAGTGTTTGAGTGATAAACTTTGGAGATATAAATGGCATAGCGATTAACCCTTTCGCGACGAGAGCTGTGCTGTTACAGCAATAAAGATTCGTACCAATGCATTCTGTTATATATGCGAGTCTCACATAGGGAGCCTCGCTTATATATAGAATGCACTGGCTTACAAGGTCAAGGTAAATATTGTTAGGCCAATGTATTCTCTTATATATATGAAACTCACCGTGGGATACACGCATATAAGAGAATGCATTGGTACAGGGTTGTCGCCAAATTTCAGGAAGTTCCATTCACGGAAGGGTTAATTGCCATTTGACATTCTGTAATCACTTGAATGCGGTTCGTGTCCATTTTTTTACGCGGCCGAAATTGAAAACAAAATGGAGCTTATTTCAAATTAATTATATTATTTCTTCTAAATTCACCAGATTAAAAATGCACACCGAGAACAGGTGTATAACTACAGAGAACCGTATTTGGGACCAAGTGATTACAGAGTTTGACATTTGAATATTGAAAGACATTTAATAGCTAACGTCTGGCAACTATAAGTTTTAAAAAGGCCGCTTGTCCACACGTTCCCCGAATAAGGTGGCTTTATTTGACCGGTGGATTTTTTTTTAGAAACGCAAAATTTTATTCTGGGAAGTTTTGCAGCACCCATTTCGCTCTAGAGAACGACCACTTCGCTGTATTGTTGCGGCAGGGCGAAGTCACTTCACCCTGGAACTCTGGTCTATAGGCTGATACCTGCTGAGAACAGTCAATTAATCAAACTTACTATGCAAGTTATGTTCAATTATTCAGCTTTTTATTATGAGTAGGTCCCAGCATTTCAACACAACTGGATCATAATATAATTCAAGGACTTTTCAAAGGATTCAACAAGCATTTCCAAGACATCACTGAACATAATAGGCTAATAGTAAATAAAACTGCTATAGTCACACATATTCATTTGTCTTCCATTTAATTCAATATGCAGGTGATTGAATTTGCAAATTAACTTACACAACAGTGTATCACCGTATGTGTTGTAAGCATTGTTCATTAACAACACTTATTACTTGACTGTATAAAAAGAGCAGGTTCATACAATTTGCTTATAGTCTCAGTAAATAAACAGCCACGTATGGAAGTTAAACCTCCAATTGCTATTATTCAAGCACTTTTGGAGGACCCTACTCAATGATCCCGGTTTTGCAATGGTATCCAGGTCCAGACGAAGTGAATTCAAATTCAAGAACTTACAAGAATCCGAATGAACCCTGCCTATTTACCCAAAGATGAACACCACATATACAATAATACAGGCAATATGCATATATACAGTAATGCTCTAATTAATCGACTCCTTAAACACAGCAGAATTATGGGTAACTTTTCCGACTAAATCCTGAAAAGTTACCCATAATTCTACTGTGTTTAAGGAGTCGAATAATTAGAGCATTACTGTATTTCAATATGTATACTAATTTTGGTACTAGAATAACTAAATGAGCTGACATTGGCATTACAGCGATAACTGAAGGCCATAAAAAAACAATATGAAAACCTGATAACTGACGGAATTTTCAGTGATTGTTTTCCTCACCAGAAGCCCAATTTTATAACCCATGATAGTGTTATAAAATAAGAAATAGTGATAAATATTGAAACTGGGAGCCCCATAATAATTTGTATTTGGTCCAGTTTATAAGCACGAACATTTATCTTTATCTTAGTAGTCATAATTTGTCTTTAAACATGGATTTGGGATTTATTTTTACATGCATGGCATTGGTAAAATCTGCGACATGGGCTCAGATAACGCCCACCCATACACCCGGACCTTCTATCCTGGAATTTTTTCGTGACCACCCGCCCCGCATGAGAAAGATAGAAGGTACCAGAGGTTTTGACTTATAAACATGTTCCATTTGCTTAGCCTTGCATTCTCTGCATGGTGTTGTCTGTATACTCACGTGCCTTCGTGGGCAGCCGTATGTATAACCTGATATATGCTGATAGATTTCATGTTCACGGAAGTTGTTGCTGAATCAATTTTAGAAAATTGAAAAACTAAACAATCATTTTGATCGAACATTTGACACAAAACATTTTAATTTCGAACATAATTGATATAATCCATTAGAACGTATGACGCAGTTAACGGCATTTAATGTTAAAACTCGACATGTCTGCTGGGAAATTATGCAGCATGCAATATGAGTTACGTCACGGGTCGTTTATCCTCAAATAATCACCAGGCGCGAGGTACATTAGCGCGACACCTGAACAATCCACTGTGTGGACATGGACAAAGTTTCCTTCGTTTTCGCTTGTAATCGGCATCGATAGGAACGTTCATATTGGGGGTGGGGTGGACATCAATCAGAGTCAATATGTGCAACAATTAGACAACACTCATATGAAAATAAATGTGCTTATTGCAACTGACTCCAGGGGAGCTACATATATGTTGGTTGGATTATTGAATTGTTCAAAAGTTAAGTCTTGAATTAATGGTGGATTAGTAGAATGAATATTGGCTGACCCAAGTCTAAGGGTGCAAATGGAATTTAAGATTTGGAAATTTGGTTCAACATAAGTTGTGCAGTGGGAATTGGGAAATATATACCCTCCCAAATGTACCTCCATGGGCACCAGATGTAATCTGTGATCGCAACCAAGCCATGCTTCTTCTAGAGTGCATATCCTCACTTATAATATATATAGTTAGTTGCAAATCATTATCCATGCACCCAAATTGGGATTATTCCAGGAATATGGCTGTTCTATCATTATATTGTATGTATCTTATGGGATTTATCGTCGAGTGATATCATACTGATATGGAGACACGTTGAAAACATTCATTCCAGGATGTAACAAGAGCATCGTTGTGGCGTAGCAATTTACGTGCATTAGTTCACTTGTAAATTGTTATTAAATCAGCTGAATTAAGTTGTAAAAAGGTCAAACACATGTAGAAATAATTGGACGAAACCCATATTTGACATTGGCTTGTATTGTTGGCTGAAAACCCACATTTCAACTTTGGTACTGATCAAATAATCCTAACAGAGCTAGGTTGTCGGTCGGAAACCAAAATGTTATGATATCTGGCAAATTAAAAGTCTAAAAGTACTGTAACTATAATATAAGGAACCCATATCCGAACTTGGTTTGTATTTTTAGCTGGGAAACACACATACCAACTTTGCTTCAGATCAATAATCCAAACAGGAGTTATCGGTCGGAAACAAAATATGTTAACGGTCGGACTGATCAAACATGCATGCAATACGATATAAAATCCTTGTATTATATATATGTACTTGTATACCCCCACAAAAAGGTCGGGGTGTATGCTGAATCGACTTGGCATTTCCGTCTGGTCATATATCTGAACCATGGATGATCATATTTCAATAACATTTGCTATGGAAGTTGGGGTTAGGCGTCAGCCTTATAAGACTGCTTTCACAATGACGTTGTCCGTTAAATAGTGTTATGATGGGTTTTTTCTGTTCGTCCGCGCAAATATTTCAATGAAAATTTGTAGGTGTATTCGCAACCATGCATACTTAAGAAATAACTACACTGCGCATCGGCGTGTATAAGAGAATTTGACCACAAAGAAACTGATTACAGGACGACGCGAGCGGAGTCGTACAATCAGTGTATGTGGTCAAATTCTACTATACACGCCGATGCGCAGTGTATCTATTTCTTTCGTGATTCGATTATATATGATTTGGTCGAAATTGCAGTGACATACGTTCAACCTGCTATATAATAGCCCTGTTTCTCGCTCTGATTAGTATGATTTTCCACCAAACAGTTCTTCTCTTAGAACTGTAACATCAAACATGACGTCACTATTGAACGGCGACCACTTTTCATTGCCTTTTTGGCAAAAAACAAAATCAGTTAAGACTTATTTTTGTTCTATCTAAACAAAATCAGAATAGTACAGTATAGGTAGTCATTACATGTCTTTTTCTTCAGTCTATATCATGACATTAACCAATGCCCGTGTGGTTTGACGTTGAGGCGTTGGCAGCATTTCACTGATTGTACCATACTGTTTTTGGGTACAATTCAGATTATCTAGAATTGACCACAAAACGACGGTCGTGTCTCCAAGGGAATACAGGATACTGACCAAGCAGAACGAGCCTTGTATGTAGATTTAGGGAAGGCCATATTACAATTTCAGATGAGGACCCGACATTCGCGTTTTCCTTCTAGTCGTGATTCTTTATCTGCATGGATATAATAGTTTTTGGTCATCCACTTGAGTGTCTCAGTCATTGAAATTTGGTATGGATTCTCATGGTCACGAGGACGTTCAACAAAGTGTTGGTGATGTTCGCGTTTCCCCCTTTAATGTTATTCTCCCTTGTTAATTTTAAGTTTAGATTCCGACGACCCATGCTTCAATTTGCAACCGAAGTATCTATAGAAATTTGATTATAAAGAAATTTTCCAGAGAAGATGAGGCCTACGCATATTGAGGTCAACAGAGTGTGATTTTAGTGATGCTAGCCCGCTATGCGGGAAAGCGTCACTAAATTCACACTCTGGGGACCTCATTCTGCAAATGACAGACCCACTCAGGCTTGTATGCCAGCATCAGTGCTGTGATTATTTTTTGTCAGGGACCTGTGGAAAGTACTATGTTTATAGTTTAAAGATACGGGCGGCGTTGATGGTGGGTATGCTGTTAAAATATTCACCTCCGTAAAAAACCGCCATAAACAGAAATAATAGTAAAAGATAGACAGACCTTGTTCTTATACCAATCAGAAATATGGCATAAACAGTATGTTATTGTCAAATGTTTTCCTTTGTTATGCAAACAAAGTAAAAAACGTTACAGAACCTGGCCTTTGTTTAGATCCGGATATGGTAAACATAAAGAGTGTTATTTGTTACTGTTTTCCTGATATGGAAATAATAAAGAGTGTTTATATCATGTGTGTGTGTGTGTGTGATTAACCAATATAATTGCGCTGTGTTATGTAAACAGAAGCAAAACTTCTGTAATACGAACGGGCTCTTGTTTACGTACACCATCGTACGTCTTGGTGACAATATACTATTTACGCGCTGATTATGTTTGGCATATGAACAAAACTATATATATTTTAATATTCCTTCTGTTGATGTCGATTTGAACAAATATGAATATTTCTGCAACGAACGCCGCTCGTGCCTTTAAACATATTTATTTGTCTAATTTGATAACAAGTTGAATATGACACATACACTTTTATACAGACAATGGGATTGGAGGGTAAATGCTCTCTCATTTAATGGTACCCCCTCTCGCATGGACTAAGTGCGCTCCAGAGTATCACCTTACTATCATATACATTATTAATGTCAACACAAGTTTACAGCCCTGATTATATGACCCTTTTGCCACCTGAATGACATACATCACTCACTCCGATTGCTCTGATTGTGCATGATGTTTTTTTGTTAATATGAACATTATTACGACCTATTATCTCACATGTTACCAGCAGTTTGATGTCTTCTTCAATCGAAACTCATAGTACGATTTCATTCTCAACAATCCTATTAGGCCAGATTAAAGGCTTGTTTTATCGGAGTAGGAAAATGAAAAGTAATTTACTGTGTTGATTATAAAAGGATAGACAATAACGAACCGAACTGAACATGATCTAATTCATTACATTAATGCGAGTAGTCTACTATGTTAGGACTCTGTGGAATAATAAACGTTATGGTAACGTATGGTCGCGCTAGGATAAACGCTGTAACTCTGTGCCGGCAATAAATTGTTGGGCTATTACGGCGATCTTGGCAGAGTTAAAAGCTATCGGGCGCAATCACGGCAGTGTCCAGGGAGTTTCCAGTAGAGACATATCTGATTTAACGTTAAACGCTCATTTAATCACATTTATCTGCAGCATATGGTGGACTGTCAACCACCTACGGTAATGCCCTAAATAATCGACTCCTTAACCACAGCAGAATTATGGGTAACTTTTCAGGAAACTTTTCGGAAATATGGCTTGTTGCCATTCATCCGATGAATGGCAACAAGTCATATTTCCGACTAAATCCTGAAAAGTTACCCATAATTCTGCTGTGGTTAAGGAGTCGATTATTTAGGGCATTACTGTAAGTGCACCATGTCGTATTACTGTATGTCCGGTGACAAGAGTTGCCTTTGTTGCCCTAAAGCTACATTCGCGGCATGGCAAAATTGCCTTGAAAAAAATTCAGGCAATTTGGCGGATGTAATTATTCATTCCATATTTTTCAGTGACATATATATTTCATTTTACATTTTACACGAAGCCCACTCTCCTTAATCCACCACTAAATCCGTATAGGGACGTGATATGGCTATAATAGCAAACGCATCAAAGTACAATATTATGTGACGTCTAAAGGCAACACAACATTAGATCCGATGAGAGATGTTTATTGCCTCCTTGAAGGAGAGATATGTGTACAGATATATTTATATACATGTTTATAAATGCAATAGTGTCATTCAATTTATATCATTTTCAATTACATAAGGTCGGTTAACGAATATCCGTACACTGTAAAAATAGGTGTTTAGGATCTCAACACAATCTTAAACGCAATACCGTTACAGTTTTCACACGCGTCAACGCATTTATTTTCTAAATGGAATGTTTATTATCTAAACGTCACGTTTTTAATGAATAAATGTCAAATATGTTTAGAAAATAAACTAATGTGTTTAAGGAATAAACACATAGTGTTAACATGGTGTTTTGTTTCTAAACATATTGATGTGTTTATTACCTAAACACCACGTTTGTGTCATTAAACACATATAATGTTTTGGAAATAAACGCATTATAATAACATGCCATTTAGGTTATAAACATAATAATGTGTTTAGCTGATGTGTTGATGTGTTTAGGTTAAAAACACATCCGGGCGTTTATGTGGTTGTTCCACTTTACACACACATGGACACGTTTATAAGACGAAATATGTTTATAAAATAGAATGTGTTTATTCAAGTAACATATTTAACAGTAAAAGGATAGTCAAATTTACATATGTGTAACAGCTACAGACAAAACATAAGTAAAATCATGCATTCTCACAGTTCAATAGTTATATACATATTTTCAGGCTGATTTTGATATTAGGTATAAAAATAGTGATGTTTCCGCTAACAGACGGGGAAAAAATTAGGGGCGGGCGTAAATATATATATATATTTTTTTAACATTCATTTATGGATTATATTCATCTGTTTTTCCAAGGGACTTTTAATAAACATAGGGTGCTAAATAAGCACTGTAATGGTGGGATTTGAACACAAATGAGCCTAACTACATGTACCTTTATTCGGGTCCAGAGAATACAATCAGAGATGATAAAGGAAATTTTAATTAGGTTTTTGCAAGTATTAATTGTTTCACGGGTTAGTACAATAGTAGGGGCGGATGTCTGGAAATATCACTATTTTTTTTACCTAAGCAGTAATGCATTATGGAAATGTATACGGTTCTCAGGATTCTTGAGACCTTAAAGGGTAATGTATACTAAATCCAGTACTTTTTGGGACCATCTCCGTTTATACTCAACAGATTATGTGTAAAAAAATGAATGAATTTGAGCCATGGATTAGTGCAAAATCCACTCATATACTCTATGAACGATGCAAATAACATGGCAATTATAATGAATATGAATTTATGACTCATTTTAATTATAATTGCCATGACGTTTGCATTGTTATTAGAACACATGAGTGTATTTTGCGCTCATCCATGGCTGTAATTTATTCATTTGTTCCATAGATTATTTTGAGTATAAAAGGAGATGATCCTACAAAATGCCAGATTTAGGGTACATTGGTACAGCCCCCCTTTAAAAACAACGAAAAAACAGCTTGCCTAGACAAAGTCCAAAACTAATTGCTACAAAGTAATCTATATATAATTCCAAAATGTTTGCTGCCTTGCACCTAATACAACTGAGTTATTCCAATAGTTCTCTGTGGTAATGTCAAAATGTGCTATTTTCCATGACTGCTCATAGTACTGGTGTATAGAAAATTATGTTTCACATAAATATTAACACATTAAAAAAGACTGCATTATAAACATATTTAATATGTTGCTATAATTTCTACATACTATTGACCTAACGATAGATATGTCGTAATTCGGTCTGGAGCCATGAATATATCCTTGAAAATTCAGCACAAAGGATATGAAAATAGGCATAACATTGTAGATGGTGCTAAAAGTTATTCCATTAAATATACGGATGGCCTTTGCGCTGTGTATTGTGTTATAAATCTCTGCTTAAAATTGAAGCCAGATTATTTACAACATACCGATATAGCGCTCGCTAATCCTCGCCACTCAAGATATTTCAATATTGATTGATCACAGTAAATCACTCTCCGAAAAAAATTGCCACTTTGTTCATTATTTTGCTTATCAAACACTAATTATGTCATGTATATAAACAAATGCTTAGTTCACACAAAGTGTGTTTTGTGGGTAACCAGCCAACCAAGGCCATCAGTGCCGTTAAAATGTTAAATATATCAAATTTGTCTATATATACAAGCTTGACTACAGAAAGATAGTCAAGTAAATGATTATTGAAAACAAAAAATAATAGTCATGTTCGAATTAATAAAACATTCTTGACACAATTGTGTCTTGAATTTACTATAGCTACGCACATGGTTCAGTGGCTGAAGGATTACCCAATATGTGTCGACTGTAGTATCACGATGACATTCTTCAAGCTAATTGAACTATCATTAGATCAGTTGACTACACAAGTAAATAACACTCCTCCATTGGCAAAATAGTCTCTAAGCTCAGACATAATAAATGGCCAAGAGGCAACGAACAGCTTCAAATGGTGAAATAGGTCATTACTATGCAACCAAATCCGAACATCGTCGCCTACAACAACTGCTCCCTCCATCTCTCCGCTGTCCTCCGAAAGAAAGAGCACCAATTTGGGGGCTGTCTGACGATTTGTTTTCGTTTCTTTATCCAAGTCTTCAGACATCACACCCTAGAAAGGAAGACACATTCTAATTAATATTTGTGGATTTTAAGGACTGAATTTACTAAAATATGCTCAAAGCGTATTGATTTGTTCACTCCAGAATGAAGCAAATAATAAACACAATGGCACGCCTCTAAATCAAATAAAAAAACAAACAAACGAACCAAAACAATATTTGTCCACCTTGCATACATAACGAGTCATAGGCAACCATAGCCGGGCTTAAAGGTACGGGAGGCCATGCTGTGAAAATATTTCCATCGGTTAAAAACCGCCACAAACAGAAAGAATATTAAAATGTAGACAGACTTTGTCCGTATACAAATAAGCAATATCGCATAAACAGTATGTTATTGTCATATGTTTGACCATTGTTATGTAAACAAAAGCATAAAAAGTTACTTTCCTGGTGTTTGTTTATATTATGATGGTAAATATAAAGAGCGTTCGTTGTTGCTGAATCCTGATATGGAACTAATAAAGAGCGTTTATATCATTTGTGTGTGATTAGCCAGTAACACTGTGCTGTCTTCTGTAACACAATCAGGCTCTTGCTTAGGTAAAATATAGTAGGTATGTATGTTAGCATGCTGTTTATGCGATGGTCATGGTATATATGAACGAAACTGTATGCGTTTTAATGTTTTTCTGTTTACGGTGATTGGAACAAATATGAATATTTTCGACAACTAAGGCCTCCCGTGCCTTTAATATTCCATGTTATTTGTGTGACAAACACTGCATGTCCTGAATCAAAATTGATTTGCACAATTGCCAACGTCTGATTTGTGTTAAAAAAAAACTTTAGTGGAAAAATATTAGCAGTAGTTCGGCTGAAACGACGATAGCTGTCTGTTGAAGGAAGTCCTGTTGAATGTTGATTGCGAAAAACATTTTCGACTTTTCGTTGCCTGAAACGGAAGTGCAGTTTGGAAATCCATGCATTACCCGCTTCAAAACCCAACCCCGCTCGCGGCCCTCGTAGTCTGATTTTGGAACATCATGCTGATATTTAGATTCCTAACTATCAAAAGATCAGAATAAATTTAGATTCTCCTCACTTTCAATGGATTTTGAGCCCTGCATAGGCAATGGTAGAGACCTCATTGATAAACATAAAAGTGCCAAAAATAACTAGAGGTGTGACTGTCCCAATGGGACTACGGATACCCCCCTGTTTTTAAAATACTAAGATGTTTCACATGTCAGTAAACATTTAGTTAAAATAATAAAATAACAGTTCCCATTGCAGGTGTACAACCATAACCCTAATCTTAAACCTATTGACTCAAGAATTTACATAAAGTCATCTCAAATAGGGAAAAGAGTTGGACCTTACCTTTTTGACATCAATGACCGAGTCTTTGTCTTTTGCCATTTCCCTTTAAAAAAGCCTGTCTGCTTCTCCAACCATTTCCATGTTTTGATGAAAGTCTCGGTTCCTGTTACCTGAAGAAAAAGAATCAAGGTTTTACCACTCACAGAAATAAAATGGGCCGAATCCTCAAAATCGCACATAATTATTTTGAATGTATAATGTTTGAAAGCACTGATATGCTGAGACATGATATAAAATGGGCCGAATCCTCAAAATCGCACATAATTATTTTGAATGTATAATGTTTGAAAGCACTGATATGCTGAGACATGATATCTGGTGTGGTTGAAATGACACTTTGTATTGCTTCCTTCGAAAGTCTGTGTTTGGTGCCCACAGATAAGAGATAGGCAGCACTGTATGAAATTAAACAGTTTGGTTGAAGCAAGAAGAGTGTCTCCGTTTCATATGCATTTTAAAAGCTGGCCAACTTTTCGTAGTGTGAGCACACGATTCAACTGTACAATTAAAAATGAACATCTTATCAGATTTATGAAAGCGAACAACATGATAACAAAATTGTCTATAATTATGCGATTCGTAATAACACATAGTGCATTTGAGGACATTCATTTGAGAATTCTAATTGATCTGTTGTTGAACTTGAAATTATTTAAATTATTGATAAGATTCAAGGAGATTTAACTCAATATTTAAAGATACGGGTGGCGTTGGCGGTGGGTATGCTGTTAAAATATTCACCTCCACCAAAAACCGCCTTAAACAGACAGAATAATAAAATATAGACATACTTTGTTATTATACCAATCAGAAATATGGCATAAACAGTATGTTATTGTCAAATGTTTTTCCTTTGTTATGTAAACAAAAGCAAAAAACGTTACAGAACCTGGCTTTTGTTTAGATCCGGATATGGTCAACATAAAGAGCGTTATTTGTTACTGTATTTCTGATATTGAAATAATAAAGAGCGTTTATATCATTTGTGTGTGAATAACCAATAAAATTTCGCTGTGTATGTAAATAGCAGCAAAACGTCTACACAACAAGATCAGGCTCTTGTTTACGTACACAATCGTATGCCTTGACGACAATATACTATTTACGCGCTGATTATGTTTGGCATATGAACAAAACTATGTATATTTAATATTCCTTCTGCTAATGGCGATTTGAACAAATATGAATAATTATGCAACGAACGCCGCCCGTGCCTTTAATTATTTGGTTCAAATTTCACAAAATACAAATGATTACTACCATCTATTCTATGTAAAACTAGGGACAGCACAATTTTTTGTCTTGAAATTAAGTTAATGCAATGATGGTTTGAAATTAAAATTTAAAGTGGTTCAAATCACAGCCCAAAATTATATATTTATAATATAAGTATATACCACACATTACCAGAATTTTCCCACATAGTTTTAGTTTACATGTTATTGTTCAGTGTTGACACTGTTGTTACGTCAGTGTTGATGTTCAATTATTGTCAATATGAATTTTCAAAAATATGGATTAAAAACTTGAAAAAGTAACACAATAAACATGCCATGCATGTACTATGATTATAGCCTACTAGTATATCGGTAAAGTTAAGTACATGCGCAATAGTAGTATTAGTAGATGTAATAATCATGTAGCTAGGCTACATGTATATATTAAACTTAAACATTAAATAAAGTTAAAAATCATATGAATACAAACTTTTTAAAAGATTTATTTGGGAAAATTGGGTAAATTCTCTAAATTAGTCCTTACATGTACTGTATGATATGAATTTCTAGTTTTAATACTCAAATTGTTAGATGAATCTGTCACTTCACCCACCACTCGCAGACGAGTCGCGGAGCAGTAATGGCCGTCAGCCACTTTCAGTTTGACTGAGTGACTTGTCAGCAGATTTTACTTGTTTTCGATATGTTTTAAAAGTAGATCAACCGCAGTTGCAAAGAAAATGTACTTACTAAATTGAGAAAGTATCCAAGAATTGAAATATTGCTGTTGTTATCTTGTTGTGGAAATAAACAAACCGACACAAACTCTGATCAACGACTCAATGCTGACATCTTTGTTCCTCTTCATCTTTGAATAACGTGCTGCAAACACGCGCATGCGCCGGAATCAAAATCTGTGGGTCGGTGCTGTGAAATCGCGGAATCGAATTACACCCTAAACGCCAATATATCTGTCAATGGGTCTGTCTGATTAAACACATCGTTTAACTGGATGTCGTATAACAATTAAAGAAGAATATGGCCGAATAAGGCCATCGTTGTTATCGACATACAATAATGCTGCCACACGCAGGGAATCTTGGGGCTCATATGTCCCGCAGGCTCTATTTGTTGCATATGAAGCGGGAGGGGTAATAAAATGAATAAACATTCGCCGTAATCAACACCCAAATCCTGGTGGGTTTTTTTCCCCGATTTTCTGCAATAATGACATTAATGTGTACACAATCAGCGGGTTCAATTTATGTCTAGACTTGAGCATTGAGAAATTCTACAATCCATGTAGCCAATACATTATATTTGTTGTATAGACTGTATGGTATATGCCCTATATGCTATTGCAACAAGTTAAACACTTTGTCGCTATACACCTACACATAAACACATATAGGTATAATCCATCAAAATATGAAACGTGCCGTTTAGGTTCCAAACATTTTATAAACAGCTAAATGCCTATTAAACGCATATAACGTCAATTAGTATTTACAGTGAGCGAAAATGTGATATAGCATTTACATCTTAGTATTTAAATCAGCATACGCTTTAAACGAGCTTTATCTTAGCGTAACAGTCAATGAACTCTACATGGACTGCGGCCACATTACAACACCCGTAATATCTATGTATAAAATGAATCTATTTTTAGTGTAAACAATAATTTATTCTCAATAACAAGTGTGTACATATATATAAATTTGAATCTATTTTTTTCCTACATGTTGTTTTTTTCCTTCTTTTGTTTCATTTTATGTATGTCATACCTGTATATGTTATGTGGTTGAGCGTTAAACCATATATCTATCTATCTATCAGTATAGTTACAGAAAGCGACCTAAACCCACGTTCAGATTCAGGCAAATTTGTCCGTCAAATTTCAAGCATACAGTCACAGAAGGCTTATCTTAAGTTATAGGCTATTGAAATTACTGAATATATGTGTATTCGATCGTTCTGTTCGTCGAATAGCACACTATAGCATCATGCGACAAATTGCTTTAAATTATTCCAAGAAAATGTCCACAGTGTGTGTATAACTAAATTTAATTAACCAAATATCCAACCGACATTGCTAGGTAGCTCCAAAGCAACGTGGAAGAACCGAAGCATGGTGCAAATACGCTAAACTAATTCGTGACAAATTTGTCGTCAACGTGTGCATCGGCACCCGTAGTTTGAAGGGCAACACGCCCACTATTATTACACTAAATATGTGCTACCTTATATCACTACTTTTTACTCTAAGTAATGACAAGTAATGCATTACATCACAAAAAGTCATGTAATTAAATTACTTCTGCATTACTGTTTGAATTACTTTAATCAAATATGTCTTCAGTGTCTCTCAGAAATAAGTATGGTTATCTTACAAATGGAAGTTTAAAACAATATAATGATCATATGAGTTTTTGTTAAATGAGGTTTTGCCCAACATTGACAATAGTAATTGTGAAGATCCATAGTGAGTGGTATCATATGTCCTTATACATAGGTTATATGGATCTATATATGATCGCATTATTTCTTGCATTTCAGGATCAGCTGGTGTCAATCTACAACATGTAGCTATATAAACCGAATGGAGTGGCCCAAAAGGCTTCAATTCTGTGAATTTGGCTGAAACATTAACACCGTCATCTATGAGAACCAATGTAGTTCAGTGATTCCTATAGAACCTCCTCATCGGATTCTATAACATATATCCCGACACCGATATAACTCGCTTGAAGTTGTTTCCATTGAGTTCTATCCATCAGCCAGAATCCTTGTTCCAGAGAATTCACAAGTTCATATCAAAACAATAAAATGTTAAAACGTGTACAAATCAATTTAATGTGCGCGATTCACCTGCCGAGGTGAAGATTAATTATGTTCAAACTGCCATTAAGACTCTATCAAATTTTTATTGGCATTTCAACAAAACGCCTTGATGGCTAATTCCTCTGAAACTCATACAGATAACAACTGAAGCGAGAGTTGTATAGATTACAGTGAGAATATCTCTTTTGACATCGCCCTTGACGGAGGCCTGATATTTTGTAAACAGGCGGTCGGTTGTGTGTCCTACCGTTGGTACAATGATCGACAAATAGGGATATCAAATTCTCTGTTGGTGACAGAGGCCATCCGGGCGTTCAGTGAGTTATTATCCAGGCTTTAGGCCCACCAGGGTGCGCTTTGTCGGGTAGGCATGCATGCAGTTCACTTTGAGCGACAAATGACATAAAATGGATGTCGCTAATATTAATGTCCTTGAGGTTGACCTTCGGTAACGTCCTGTAAATGATATGTTTGTGACAGGTAGCATCTCCCGTCGTTCTCTTCAAATTCGTTTGTAATGATCGCAAACTATAAATCCGGCGACCATCTTTGAACAGGGCTCTATTCCATGGTGTTTAGTCTTTTTTGACATTTCACTGGGTCAAATTTACTCTCATCAAGACGTTTGTTCATTTGTTTGTCACTGTTGTCTCGGTTGGTGGTAGAACTCCCAGTAACTGTTAGAACATCTCACTAGGAATTCGTGGGAGTTTGATCTGTACCCAGGTGTTAAACAAACATAAACATTGAATGTGCTCCAAATAGCTTTGATATAAGATGAGGAAAATTCACAGGGGTGAAATTTTATGAATTAACATGTTCGCCTGTTGTATTTCTCTTAATTTAACTATCCCAATTGGATTTCCATGTGGGAAATATGTCATGAGTGCATGGCGTTTTAGCACCTGGACGTTTCGACACCGGGTTTTCGTGACGTTTCGGCACTTCATATAAGACGTTTCGATAAGGATAGGCTGAAGGATACGATTGTCTATCGCTTAGTGGGCACACGAGACAACGTTTCGTATCTTACAGACACTGTAGGCATCACAACGCTCATTTACATATAAAAAAGAATATGATTTAAACATATATGCGCATCTCTGACACAGTCACTATAATTTTTACTTTTGACATGTGCTATATATTTACTAGCTCTCACATATATAGAAATAATGATTGAAATAAATCATTCTCGTCACCAAAGCAACAGTATTCATGTCAACATATCCTCGCGCAAATACGCACATAAATCGACCTTAAAGTGAAATAGGTACAAAATGTTATTATTTGATTCTGAAATAAGCAGATAATGGAGTGATATCCGTTATTTAGTTTTATAGCGCGGGCCACGGTGAAAAGTCCTGAGTTGGCTTATATATTTGTGTAATTGTCCGTACATAATCTGCTTAGAATCGTATCAATATGAGTCGATAATGTGACTAAGACGGTCGCATTTTCAACACATTATCGACTCAAAATGAAGCGATTCTAAGCAGATTATATACCTAAAAGATTTTCTATTATAAGCAGATAATGTGCGGGTTTTCGAGAGAACATGCTGTTCAGTTCAAATATCATCAGGTACTGAATTGTCCAAACTACCGAATTATCAGGTGCCGCGAACCTCAACTTCCTCAAGTTCAGGTTTCGGACCAATAGAACCCCTTTCTTGCTTCAACTTATATATTATTCAGTATTTTAACATGTGTACATTTGGACTGTATATATTCATAACATATTTACAATGATAAATGAATCACGTGATATACGACAAATCTGTCCTAATTTGGAAGAAGCTTCCAAGAAAGCCACCGAGGGCACAAAACAGGTCCGCCAACATTAATGTTCAGGAACTATCACCATCTCTGCCACCCCCCCCCCCCCCTCCGCCGGTTTCCATGAACGGTGATACCATCACTGCACATAATGGACTTGTAATCAACGTCATTCGTTTATAACACACACACACAAATCCACAAGATACAAGATATTACGATGAGAATAATCGAAAACTGCCTTCAATATATATCGTTGGGGGGGGGGGGGCAATTTGCCGCAAATAAATATTTCATCATATAGATGATCATTTGACATTTTGGTCTGAAAGCAACATGTCAAAAGTTTTCAAAAATGTCTCTTGAACGTCGTTCATCTCGAACGATAACGCTGATTACCAGATATATTTTAACATGTTTTAGTCATGGTTGCTCTGGTGTTTGAAAAACGACAGGAGTAGCCGTCTTGATTATATATATGCTCGGTTTTGATTTGAACATATTTATTGTAACCCAAAATATAGAATTACACAGATTATTTATAACAAATGATAATATGTGTGGGGACACAGAGGATCGGATCACAAGTTGCCGAGCTTATCGGAGCTCATCTCCCCTGGCATTCAATTGCTAATAGATATAAGTATCAGAGATGGTTTTTAATTCAGATGTATCGTAGAAGTTGCTGTTTAAGTGTGGCTGTTGGAGTGGCTATATATGGTCTCGCATGTTGGGCCAAGGGATACTATAATGAGATAATTATGATAATTGTGATGATTATGAGAAACGGTTTGTCCATGAGATAATGATTGTACTGTCAAACAGTGGCACATTCAGTGTTTCACTGTAGTGGGGTACACCAAACGTGAGATCTTTTTCAGAGACAATGGTCAAGTTATATAAGTTCATCCAAATGAGCCCACATACGATTTCTATTCTCGGTTTTCAACAGCCGAACGTGTCATTATTTTAATATTTTACAATATGTTTTTGAATGTTTTATACCCATAATGGGGGGCTCGGTGGCTCAATCGGTTAGGCATACATCTCCAAGCCGTTTCGCCCTCCAGCGCTGGAGATAAAGGGTTCAAATCCACATGTTTCCATCGTGATCTTTGTAACTCGAAATCGTTATCTTTGTAACTCGAAATCGTTATCCAGTTACTCGTCGGTGGCCGGTGGTTTGATGCACATGGTCATTGAGTTTATCAGTCATTGAAATCACTGTTAGATTAGCCGTTAGTGTGCACTTCTAAAACTGGCAATGTCGTGATATCGCCTTACTTGCTGAAAACGACATTAAACCCCAGTAAATCAATCAATCATTTTTACCCATACTGTGGTTTCCTTCATTCGTTCAGATTAGCTAAAGGCCGCTCTAGAAAGAATAACGGTACATATTCTTACTATGCAGCATCATGTTCGCCCCACCAGTATCATATAGCAATTCAGCAAGATCCACCAACATGATAGGAAATAAACAGGACCACTTCTAGTCAGGGGTGTAAATGTTATCGCGGTCAAAATCACATAACCACATTGAACCCGTCGTGTCGTTTATAATATGGGACCAAGTGCATTTTTTTTTCAGGAGAGTTACTGCCAACCACGACGACCACACAACATCAATAACCGCGAATCGCCAACTTTGTTCGCAAATGGCCTATATATAGATATAGTTTTGATCCGGGAAAGTAATTTTGGTTTCTGACATGTATTTTGTCTGACAAAATGTTTGGATATTCGACCAGAAACAATGAGCGGTTACCCAATGGAGTGAACATAAAGAAAGTAAAAGTATATATATAGAGGTGTGCCTGTCCGTACCACAAATGGGACTAAGGGTACCCCGCAGTGCAATTGGGATACATTAAGGGTAGTCTATTTCGATTCTCAAATTATATATATAGTATAATTTGGAAGCAACTTGAAATGGCAGATCGAAATTGCATTATGTCCACAGTAGGACAGACCGACAGACAATCTTACCACGCCCCATGTGCACCCCCGATTTATAAAAATAACTGGCATGATTATTTATTCCGTTCTGAACTAGTATTCGGTCCGATTATTCGAATATTCGCTCGAATGATGTTGGCATCCAAATATTCGACATAAAATTATTGCTTTGGCTTTCGATCGGAGGTATAGTTATTGTACCTCATATTTTGTCTATAATTCACGAAACTGTTATGTATACGACCACTCATATTTACGTTTCGTTGCTTGGGCCATGTCTGGGTTATAGTATTTCGCCATAACACGAGAGTCGCACAACGTATCTATGTAGATTTCCGGTTAATGCCGAAAAGCGTGTCGTCGAATGTATAAAGCCATATGCATGCATGTAGTGTAGGGAGTAAATTAGATAATATTGACACTTAAACAAATTCCTGGTATTACATGTTGTTGACGTTGGCATTGCTGTTGTATATATGGAGTCTCTTAGAAGTTCACATATGAATAGATGGCTTCATAAGCTATCGGACATTTGGGATCATGTTACTCTCGACAAACAGAACAAGAAAGTAAAATACAATGCTAATCCCGACCATGTTCGGAAGTACAACTATACTACTAATCCGTGGAACTTCATGAAAAGTAAGAATGAGACCATACTCGGAACGGAACTGAGATATCTCAGTAGAGTGTCACAAATATAACCTTCAATCGGAACATTATAATAGACATTTTACTTGTGTTACCGTTGAAGTTGTTTCCATGCATATGAGTAGAATTTCGCAAATAAAAGATACAGGTATACTTTCTGATTAATTCTCTGAATCACTAAAGTGTTCATTACCCAACACTTGGATGCAAATTTTAGCAACATATAACATAAAAGTTAATGACATCTGAAAACTAATTGTAAATGACAAATATATAGCGAATGATTTGCAATCAAGACATATCGAGAAATTTATACGCGATATATATACGATGACGAAAAATTGTCTGCAGCAAATAAGCTCCGTACGTATAGATCCTTTAAGGATATGTATATAATGGAGCCTTCCTCGAACATACACGATGCCACGAAGCGCGAGAAATGTTTACAAGACTTCGTATTAGTAAACATGATCCGGTTGTTCTTCCTCAGAAGGGGTCTTTGAAAGTTTAGTATATAATAGAGATAAATCTGAGAAGTTATTGGTGGTCGTTGAATGACGATGCATTGCATCAACAGTTATATTGAACACAATTTATGTTCGTTTGTATTTACATGTTTTAAGTTTTAACTCATTATATGTAACTTGCAACTGCCTATATATATCTGGTGTATTGCAATAAATATTCTATTCTATTCTGTGTTGCAGTTTATAGCAAATTCTTATGGTACAGTTATTGACTTGCATGTTTCTTTTAAAAACGAGGGATGTACTGCACGTTTTCGCATTTTTACATTGTCCCAAACATTCGAATATTATTCGTATGTCAAAATTGGCCAAATACCGAACACTGTTCTGAACACCTCGGTGTTTCACACCATTTAACACCTCGGTGGCGTGTTTCACATCACTTTAACATTTCTGAGACAAAATGGGGATAACTATAGTAAAACATCTCGGATGGATCTCGTAATTGCAGGTGCATGATGGTCAATAATTGTGCCATGTATCACAACTTTGGCCGATAAGATTACTGGGTTGCAAACAAAGTTGAAAAAGGGGAATAACTCCACTAAAAAAAGTCGGACGGACCTCATAATCGCAGGTGCACTGGTTACCATGTCCTAAATATCTGTGCCAAGTTAAAAACAAAATTAACATAAAATGAAGAAATAAAAGCTCGGGACAAATTTGCGTTCACTGACGGACGCACTGACGACCAGACGGACAAGGTGATTCCAGACTTCCAGTATATCCACATAACTTCGTTACGGGGGTATGATATGAACGGTTCCCACAGACACTATATTCGCAACTGTTAAAATGCAAACATAGTTTCCTTTATTGTGGTTGGATTAACATCAGTGTCATTTGTACCGAACGTTGTCAGCGGGTTTAACAGCGCCGGTCGTGTTCCATTTGCGGAATATAAGAAGATCCCGTGGCTGGCTGACGAACGGCGATAAAGACAATAAACAAAATAACATCGAACAGTTAGCAATGGCGCGCTGGTCGATCTCAAAACTCAATTTCCTAAACAATGATATTCAATCGCTCACTTGCTGTGCAGTGTTTCTCCTGGGCTGAATATCTGCATTAATAAGTCAAGAATGATTAACGATTCTCGCAGCGGGTTATCAGACATTAAATACAAAAAAGCGAGGCAAAAATATAGGCACTTAATTCATACGACAATCGTCCATTTGGTCGCCGCGGTATTGTTTGTCTAAGATGACGGTTACTGATGTTGATTCATTTGTAAATGTGGTTCAGCTTCGATCTATACCATAACTACTCACCAGGTTATAACTATGTTTTGAGACTGCGCAGACACGTATGCGACATTAAATATACGATAAGCGTTGGCGGTGGGTATATTGCTATTAAAATAGTCACACCCGTTAAAATGGTCATTAACAGGAAGAAGATTATATATATAAACCTTGTAATAGTAACCAATCATAATCATTGCGTAAATTTCATGTTATTGACATGTTAGTGCGCTGTGTTATGTAAACAAACGCCATGTTATGTAAACTAACAGTACGTAAAGAGTATGCGATAAGCCAAACACTCAACATCGGGGAGACCCCACTACTTGAACTTTGGATAGAAATGGCCACCAATTGCACCAAATTGTTTTCAACATACCGATATAGCACCCGTTAATCTTCACCATGCAATATTGTAATGTAATGGTTTGTTACTCAGACGCAATGTGTGCAACATGAGAATTAGATCAACAACAAGACTAAAGTACACTCGATATACAGAAAACAACAACAAATATAAGCATCACAATATCACCACCATCATAATAATCGCTATCAGCATTATCATCATCGTCGTCATCAGCAACATTAATCTATATGCATATCGTCATAATTGTCTACATCATCATAATCATCATCTTTATCATCATCATCATCATCATCATCAACAACATCAGCAAGTTGTCGTCACCATCATTTTCAGCATCGGTACGCTATAGGCATATCATCACAATTGTCTACA